>OX463227.1:76617657-79050157 GCA_949820135.1 Sylvilagus floridanus
TTAACCAGGGCTCATTACGTTATACAACTCAGTGTCCAAAAGCCCCTATGCTGTCCTCATTCACAGGTAAATGATGCAATAGAGGAATTTGGGGGTATTTAAATTTAGATTACCTCTTAGCTGATTTTATTTTTATTTTAGAGAATGGGAATTGTGGTTAACAATGATCATTTGCCATAGTGATCTAAAGAAGAAAAGAAGTTGGAAATTGAAAAATGTAAGGACTGATAAATCCACCTGAAACATTTTCTGGAAAAATGATAATAATCCTTCATACTAACACATTTTTATGTGTCTGCCCTTTTTATTATTGTATCTAAGCAAAGAGGTAAGATGTCATGAACTTGAGAGAAGCAAGCATTCTATGACAGAGAGGTAACTTGAAAACTCCACTTATATGTGTGTTTATTTGAGATTTTTCATAATACTGTGGCCTCAGAAGTGCTTTTGTTATCAAATTCTCTCTCCTCTTCATCAGCTTCAGAGTCCATGCACTTTGTCATCCACATCATCATCCATTATCCATTTTTCTGCTAGGCCAAGAAAACACTGGAGGATGAAAACAGTTCCGACTGACATTGAGAGAACTAAATAACACACTGAACAAGCAGTTGTTCAGGGACTTTATTTCTTCCTGGTGTGTAGATGACTGCTGCCATGCTGTTCAGGAGATTGATAGCAAGATGAAGGGACAGAGAGCCTACATTGCACCAATCTATTTCAAAGGGGACAAGACCTCCACAACCCAGAGAGGACGTTTCTAGTTCTTCTTCCTTTCCCTTTTTTATATCAAACTGTTTAAGCAGTAGTGGAAAAAAAAGTTGGAAACATTTAGTGGCATACAAAAGTAACAGACTTAAAACTCTCAGGTTTAGTTCAGTGTAGATAAACTGAACTACTCAGCCTTTGGAAAGTAGAAAATGAAGTGTGGTATTTCTATGAGGCATGCCAAAGTCCAGGGGCTTTGGACTAAATGAAGAAGAACATGTAGTTACTATTTCTATTCTCAGCAAAAAGAATCACGTGTGCTCAAGTTTACAAAACATTTACAGTCTTATTTACCAAATACTGAAAAATGCAAAAGAAATGATAAAGAGGAACACAGTACTTGAGTTGTCATGAAATATTTTATGAACAATGTTTAAGTTGGAAAGTGAAGATACTTTTACTTTAAGGTTCCTAGTATTTGATATTTTGTTTGTAACTTCTTAAGATGTCTAGAAAAACAGGTCAGTTGTTAAACTAATAGAACTGACCAAGAAGGAATGGATGACTTATAATTGATTCATAATGATATTAAAGCATTTCCTTGTTCATGAAAATTGGAGCGAAGTGACTGTTGAATATTTCTTTAAGTTCAGTAATAGACTTCCTCCTGGAAACATGCCAAAAAAAAGACAAATCTACACTAAAATGATGTAAATATTTTTTCTTTGAATAGTAGGTAAAACACAAAATGTCTTAATTCTGACAGACCCTCAAGTTATTAAAGGACTTTATTTCAGTTTGTGTTCTCTATCAATTGCATAGAATTACAAATTCAAGATGTAGTCTGGAAAGAAATATCAAATGCAATAGAATCTAACATTTAGCTAGTGCTCTCTCTATTTTTTTAAGATTTTTGTAAATTTGTTTTGTGTGGCAGAATTACAGAGAGAGGGACAGACAGAAAGAAAGGCCTTCCATATGCTGGTTCACTCCCCAAATGGCTGCAATCTGCCAATCCAAAGCCAGGAGCCAGGAGCTTCCTCTGGGTCTCCCACAGGGGTTCAGGGACCCAAGGACCTGGACCATCTTCTACTGCTTTCCCATGCCATATCAGAGAGTTGGATCTGAAATGTAGCAGCTGGGATATGAATTAGTACCATATGGGATGCTGGTGCCACAGGCAGAGGCTTAACCTACTACACGCCAGTGCTGGCCCCTAGTTAGTGTTCTGATATTAAAAATATCCCACATTTTCTGAGAGAGCATTGTTTGCTTTTATAAAATAAAGGGAGGGGAATTATTTAAATAATCTTTCATTTTATAAATAAATATTTTAGTGCTCTAAAAACATTGATGTAAAAACATTTTTTAACATTATGTTTATGGACACAACTGTTACGCAGTATATATATTTTTTTTTACAAAATGCCCCCTAAAAGAGAATACAACAATAGCAATTAATTTTAAATTATTGCACTAAAATTACACAGATATTTGAGAAAATATGAAGATAGTTTGGAAACTATAACTCTGTAAATTCATTTGATTCCAACTTTTAAATCATTGATTGTCAAGATGTCTAAAATCTGGATTTAGTACAAATATTGACAACTCACTTCTGTGCTAGTCTGAGAATGTGTTGAGGCTGGAAAGAAGGGAGTTGGGAGTAAGTGGACTTAAGCATTAACTCTAGTGATATCTGTCTCTATTTTTGTGTTACTGATGTGCCATTTCAGGCTGCTTTTATTTTTAACAGTAATGGAGGCCAAAGAAATAAATTAATTTTTAGATATTTAAAAGTCGACTTTTCCTTTTTGTTGTTTAATTTAACTAATTGGAATGAGTACAACCTATTCGTAATGAAGTCTCTCTGTGTCTATCTGATTTCCTTCACACTTCTCTTATTATTTATTGTGTCTCCCTTTCCCACCTTTTCTATGACTCCCCCTTCCACTCCTCTACTTCATGTTTCCCCTATTTTCTCCTTTTTCTCCCTCTTTTCCTATTCCTCTGCCTTATCTGTTCTTTTATTTCTTTCTTTTTCTATTCACATAATTCAGAATTCAGATGATAGCCCTTTTAATTTTCTGAAACTGAATTTGGCAGGTTAATCTAACTTTATGCAAATTTTAGGTATACAAATTCCTTAATAGAGTTGATTTGACACATAAAATGAGTTACTTTTTAAATAAAATTTCCAAAAGGTAGGGAGAAAATTTTTCTCTAATTTTTTAATTTAGCTGTTCTTTTCCCCCCAAACTAGAAGCATATTCATGTGTTATTCTTTTGTGCTATTTTAATAGTGTGTCTCTTACAACCTAAACTTAAAATGGAACTCTTCTTTTTAAAAATTTGTTTTTACTTCATTTCATGCAGTGCTATAAAATCATATTCAATATTTATTTTCAAAACAGATAATTCTGAATATGAAACATAATTGTGCCAAATTTTACAGTGACTATAAAACCAAAACATTCTCTTCTCCAAATATTTCTGGTTTTTATCCCATTGTGTTGATCTGAATGCTCATTTTCTGCCACCATTCTGTATATGTATCCTTTCAGTTTAATTTGCAATCATTTCATTACACTCTTCTTGTACTTCCCTCTTTCTTACCCTTTTACGATTTGGTAGTATTTATTTGGTAGTAGTATTTATCCAACTCTGAAGAACTTTAGTTCCAAAAATTTTTTTTAAGTTTATTTTTAAAACAAAACAAAAAAATGTGTTTGCATATTGCACGTTGTGTATCTGTGCATGTAATTTAGTGTGCCATGAAATAATCCTAACAAAAGAAACATGATGCAATAGCTCTCTGGTGGCACAAATTCGCTGATTAAATACTACAGAAATTTTGTCCTTTTTTAAAAAAGATTTATTTATTTATTTGAAAGTCAGAGGTACAGAGAGAGGGATGGAGGAAGAGAGAGAGATCAGAAATTGAGAGATGTTTTCCATCTGCTAGTTCACTCTCCAGATGGCCACATGGCCAGGGCTGGGCTGGGCTGAAGTCAGGGTCCAGGAGCTGCACCTAGGTCTCCCCTATGGGTGACAGGAGCCTGAACATTTGGGCCATCTTCTGCTGTTTTTCCCCAGGCTATGAGCAGGGAGTTGGATCAGAAGTGGAGCAGCCAGGATATGAACGGCTGCGTGTATGGGATGCTGCCATCACAGCTGGCAGCTTTGCTCTCTATGCCACAGTGCCTACCCTGAAATTCTTTCCTTTAACTTACACATGTTGGGAGATAATTCTCTCTGGATCTGTTTATTTCAGTACTTCTAATACACAGACTCTAACTAGCCTTTGATCCAGACTATCTGTTTAGAGAACAATCACAGAATATAGAATTAGTGTCTAAAGCCAGGCAAATGTTTGCTGATAGCCTTAGAAAATCAAATGGGTGTTTCCTTTGAGAAGAAAATACAGGTGTATTTATTGTACATTATCAAATATTCAAGTATCCTAACTTTGGATTTTTTTCTCCCATAATACAATGCAGATACACTATGGGCAAGATCATGTCATAATTTGAGAATTGGGGATAAGAGAAATGGTGCAACAGCTACTTTGGCACTGCTATTACATGAAGCTTTCTTGCTGTGCCAGGAGGTTTTTGTGTTTGTTTGTTTGCTTTGTCATCTGACATCATCCATGAAGCTTGACAGGCCATCTCCAGTCTTTCAGAGATTTTTATTTTTACATTTTCTTTTGGCAACATAAGTTACATGCTTACGGACATATGGCTTTCTGGAAGAGTTTTCCCAAAGGAAAGTCATGGGTTAATTAGAAAGCTTTGAGTAAAGTCCATGGGGAAAAATGATGACATGTTGATAAAAGTATATGGTCAACAAGGAAATAAATTACTCCCTGCTTTATTACTTCTTAGTGAGAAGTTGGGTAGATTGAGGCAAGTTGAGCACCAAGAACCAGGTGCAAAGATAGATACTGATCACTGTCTGAGTGTTGTTAAGTTTCCTCCAGACTAGAATATCTGGGGAGGAATTCTTTACCAATATAATAGACAAATTCAAGTCTACCCCCTTGTAACAAGTAGTACTAAGGTTTGTTTTGAGGAGAGGAGTGTAGACATCTCTGACTCTTTTCAGAATAGAAATGCCCCCATATAAGTGAAACAAGTGATACTTGTGACCTCTGTTAAAGATCCCAGCAAATCATGAGAATTCTTGCTGGTTGCATGGAAAATGAGTGTGGACCTGTATTACTTGTTAGCAAGAACAGCAACAGCACAGTCATCTTTCAGTTCAGCACCTTCTAGGATTTATCACACCAATCTTGAACTCATTTGTTCTTGGGTTTGTTTTGCAATGGGTCCTGGTTATTATAAGAGAATTTTAGGGTCTCAAGAAGAATTCTATGAAATAAATAAATTGTCATAGGAAATCAAAGATGAGATATTGGCTACTGTTGAGGCTACTATTGTCCAGATTGGGTTTAAAAGGCTTTACAAATTATCCCTGAATAAATAAGGAACTGATTTTTAAAATATTGATACATAAGTTAGTAAGCCTGAAAAGTTTCTCAGAGATGGCTTAAATTTAAGGTTAGCAAGTGAAAGTGTCAGAAAATAGGGTATTTAAATGGAAAAAAGAGCAATCCTGTGAGCTTCACAACACTCGATTCCTTACTAACTCAATAATTTTTTTTAAAAAAAGAATCTATTTTCCCACTAGGCAATAGTTGTACTTACGAATCTGAATCAGATTTTGGAAATCTGGGATCTACAGAAGGCTTGCAACTTTAAGACAAGGTCTTAGTAGGTAAATTTTAGCTCTCAGCAAAACAGTAGTTACCCATTCCTTCCTCTTAGTTGGTTGCATCAAACTCTGTGTGTATTCTAGCACAGATACAACTAGTGTGCAAGGGTGAGCAAAAAAGACTCTGTCTTCCAAATACCATGACTTGTGTTCTGATTGCTAACTGCTGCTTCTGATTGTGTAAGTGCAGATGGGGAAGTGATGCCTATTGTTTTTGTGTCTCTCCTAATGTTACAAGTCCCTTTCCTCTGGCTGAAATGTCTTCCAGGAGATTAAAAAGGCTGGCATATATTCTTTTGGGAGCGAGAAATTATTGACCAGCATTTGCATGAATGGAGAAAATTATAAGTTCTCAGAAGAAGAGAACAAGTGCCAGAGGGACTGCTTTGAGAATAATTTCAAATATGACTAAAAAGGCCATAATATTATCGAAATGTTTCCAAATTTGATATAATTTATGAATATAAACATTCAGTGAACTCTAGGATGAACTCGAAGATGTCCATTGCAATCAACTTTTAAAGACAGAAAGAATCTTGAAAACAGCATAAGAAAACTGACTCATCATATATTAGTTTTCTCGTTAGAAATTTTCAAAATCAGGAATCACTGCGTCAATTATACTCAAAATTTTTAGAAAGAAAACTGTGAACCAAGAATTCTATATGCAGCAGAAGTGTGCTTCAAACTTTGAGGGGGAAACTCAGGCAACCTCAGATAAACATAAGTTTATCTTTCCCTGCAAGAAATGCTTGAACTAGTCCTGCAGAGTGAAATGAAAGGCAATTAAATATTTACTTGATACAATATGAAAAAATAAGCATTTCAATAAAGCTAACAAGTGAAGAATTAGAAGAGCAATCATGATTGTTTTAAATATTTATTTATGTATGTGAAAGATAGAGTTGTGGAGAGAAAGGGAGGGAGAGACAGAAAGAGAGAGAGATCTGCTGGTTTATTCCACAAGTGGCCGCAATGACCAGGGCTAGGCCAGGCTGAGTCCAGGACCTTCTGGATCAGGGGCCCAACCACTTGGGCCATCTTCTATTACTTTCCCCAATCCTTTAGCAAGGAGCTGGATCAGAAGTGGAGCAACCTGGACACAAACTCTTGCCCATACGGGATGCAAGTATTACAGGTGGCTGCTTAACCTGCTATGACAAAAAGCTGACCCCAAAGCAGCATTGTTAGAAATATGTAACTCCATCTTTGTTTCTATGATTTGAGAACTAATATATTGAAAAAAGCAATTATTTGTCTAAAAGCTAATATTGTAACTTTGGTTTGTGATACCATTTTTTAAAAAACACAATTCAAGAATACTTTTAAAAGGATCATTAGTTTATGTTTTGGGGCTCAAAATGTTAACGAGATCATTTTATGACATAAACAACTGAAAGAGGTAGGACTAAAACTTTTAAAGCGAGAGAGTTTGCTTTATGTTATTGAAATTCAGCTTATATAAATTCCAATTGGAATGTTATATTAAGATACAATACATTTCTTTAGTGAAATAGTTTTATCACTTTAACAGTTACTGAAGGTTGATAATCTATTATTACTACCAAACAAATGTTAAGCATGAAGGCATTATCAAAATATTTTTTAAACTAAACAAAACACTGTTCTCCTGTGGAAGAGATGGGCTATAAACAGTCATCACGTCTCAAGATGTCTGTTTCAGACCAATGCATTACATTTCAAGTATTCTATTAGTTATATACAATCAGGGGAAACACATGATAACTCTTTTTTTGGGACTGGTTTATTTCACTAAGTATAATGGATTCCAGCTGCAACCATCTTATTGCAAAAGTCAGGACTTCATTTTTTTTTTTTTTATTTTTACAGCTGAGTAGTACTCCATAGTGTATTTATACCATCATTTTTTTATCCAGTCAACAGCAGTTGATGGACAGCTAGGTTGGTTCTACATCTTTGCTATTGTGACTTATGCTGCAATGAACATGAAGGTACAGATAACTCTTTCATATACTGATTTCTTTTGTTTTGGTTAAACTCCCAAGAGTGGGATGGATAAATTAAATGGTAAGTCTATGTTCAGATTTCTGAGGTATCTCCATACTGTCTTCCAAAGTGGTTACACCAGTTTACATTCCCACAAAAGTTTTAAAAAATATATTTTGGCCCTTACTCCATATTCTAAGTATATTTTCTTTAAAATTTCCTTATGATGAAAACATAGAAATACATCTTACAAAAATTATATGAAAATATCTAAAGACTATTTGTCATGCAGCTAAACTAAAATTAGAGCCTTTACCTTCTGGCACCCTTCATTTATTTCGCTTTGCTAACAGGAGTCCAGATGAAACACCACAGGTTTACTATGGGAAAAAAGGATAGAATATTTTTCACACATTCATGGTGGAGGTAGGAGAAGTCCTGACTCCAACCTGCAAATTTTCTTGCTATGCTGATAGTCAACATGACTGTAGATAACCCTTTTCTCCCCTCTTTGAAAGTAATTATAGTTGATAGGAAAAGTTAAGAGTCTTTCTGTCGCTCCTTCGGCCGCAAAAGGAACGACGCTGCTCGCAGTTAATCGGTCTTCAGTAGACTTTTACTTAGAACGAGTGGGAAAGAGAGTGGGGGACCAGGAGAAGGGGGAGAGCTGGTGCGCACGTTCCTTAAGGGGGAGAGATGACGTGCGCATTCCCGCTCCCGCGGTCTGCTTATATACAGAATTCAACCAATCACAGTCAATCAATTACAGTCCATTCACAGAGCTCTCCAATCCCGCACTTGATCACGATCAGCTGTGGAGTCACGCAGCAGGCAGGGCACCAACGCCATCTTGTTGTTTACCATGATCCTCAGCTAGATGGAAAGTTCAATCAGCTGCTACATCCACATTACTGCTCTAAGCCAAGCCCAGCATGGGGGGGTCCCATGGCAGGCCTATCCATGGGTCCCCACATCTTTCTGTATTGGTAATGTATTTAGGGAGTAAAAACTCCCCCACAGAGAAAAGCATGAAAAGAACTAAAAGGCAAGTGGTATAGCTCTGCCTCACAAGTTCTTGTTGCTGCTTTTTCTTTTTTTTTTAAGACTTAGTATTGTTGTGCTCTTTTCTACTGATTAGGAGTGGGCTTTCCTCTGTCTTTCTCTTTCTGTGCCTTTAGATTTAGAGAAAAATTGAAAAGATAGTGCAGACATCTTCCATACACCGCACAGCCAGTTTCTCCAATGCTGTGATTTTAATGATTAATTCCTCCAAAGTCCATGTTGAAATTTGGTTTGAGGTGCAGTAATGTTGGGAGGTGAACCTTTAAAAAGTGATTATATTGTTAAAGGGATTCATGCCTTTCTGAAGGGAGTAGCTGTTACAAAGGAAATCTGCCCCTTAGGTTTTGCTCTTCCACGTGCATCCACTTGGTATTCCTCTTTTCTGACAAGTTATTATGCAACACGAAACCCTCATCAGAAGTCAAGCACATGCTAGTACTTTTGCACATCCCAGCCTTCATAACCATGAACTTCCTTGTCTCCTTTTACTGCTTTCAGTTTAAAATCGACTATATCTGATTGAGAGATGATTATTTCTGCTTTTTTTTTTACTTGTTTGTTTTGATTTGCTAGAGTATCTTGTTCTGTCCTCTCACTTTCAGTCAGTGTGTTTCCTCAGAGATGAAGTGAGTTTTTTGTAAGCGACATAATTGAGTATTATTTCTTAGTCCATTCAGCTTGTATTTCTTAAATTGGAAAATTCAACCCAGTGGCATTTCAGGTAATTATTTATAGGTAGATCTTACCATCCTCATTTTCTTTTTTTTTAAAGATTGATTTTTTATTTATTTGAAAGAGTTACAGAGAGAGGTAGAGACACAGAGAAAGGTCTTACATCTGCTGGTTCACTCCCCAGATGGCCGCAACACTGGAGCTGTGCCAATCCGAAGCCAGGAGCCAGGAGCTTCTTCCGGGTCTCCCACGTGGGTGTAGGGGCCCAAGAACTTGGGCCATCTTCTATTGCTTTCCCAGGTGATAGCAGAAAGCTGGATGGGAAGAGAAGCAGCTGGGACTAGAACCAGCGCCCATATGGGATTC
Source organism: Sylvilagus floridanus (assembly GCA_949820135.1). Taxonomy (NCBI): domain Eukaryota; kingdom Metazoa; phylum Chordata; class Mammalia; order Lagomorpha; family Leporidae; genus Sylvilagus; species Sylvilagus floridanus. The sequence continues at coordinate 76,627,210 of OX463227.1, forward strand.
CGGCGCTTCAGACCACAGCTTTAACCCACTGGGCCACAGTGCCGGCCCCACCTTCTACATTTTCATACCTGGTATGTATTTTTATTATAGTTCCCTTCATTCTTTGCCCTTACGTTACAGTTTTCATTGGTGGTTAATTTATTTTCTCTAGTGTTACACTTTGACTTCTTGCTGATTATCATGGCAAGTCTACTGTTGAGTTTTGCTTTGTAGTTACTTTGAAGCATACAAAAATATTCCTTTGGTCATATCAAACTGTCTTAAAATGATGTCAACAACATTGTTTATAATGATAAAAAAGAGGCAAAAAATAAGGAAGGAAGAAATCCAAGTAAAATATTCCACATTTTTGCCCCATTCATTCTTATTTTGAATTTTTGAATATTTTTAATTTTTGATGTTACATTTAACCTCTTTAACTGTTAATTGTCTATTATCATTTTGGTGTTTATATTTATTTATTTATCTGTCTTGGAAGTAAAGATATGATGATTTATAAACCATGTTTACAATTTTAGATTATTATGACTGCTGTGGTTACTCTTACCAGTGAGTTTATACCTTCTGATATTTTGCTCTTACTTGTTAGCATCTCTTTCTGTTTTTCAGTTTGAAAAACTCCTTTTAACACTTTTGGTGACACAGGTCTGGAGGTGCTAAATTCTCTCAGGTTCTTTTTTTTCTCCCTCAGGTCTGGGAATGTCTTTCTCTCTCATCCTTGAAGGACAGCTCTTGCTGGTTCTTGGTTGGTGGTTTTTATTTTATTTTTTTTCAGTCTTTTGTGTCCTATAAAAGTTTTATCCTAGTCCTTCCTGGCCTCTGAAGCTACTGTTGCAAAGCCTGGACAGGCAAATTAGGACCCCTTTATGTGTGATGTGTTCCCTTTCTTTTGCAACTTTGAGAACTCTCTCTTTAACTCTGGAGGCTTGATTATAATATGTCTTGGGACAGGTATACTTGGTTGGGCTGTACCTCTTTCATTCCATTTGACCTTCTTCTATATAGATAGTTGTATCTTTCTGTAGGTTTGGGTATGTTTCCTGTCATTACCACTTAATATATTTTCTGCCCCTTGTGCATTCTGAAGTCATTCTTATATCCCAATAACTCAAATATTTGCTCTTTTTATGCTGCTTATTTTCCAAAAAATTTCTTCATTCCTCTTGATTCATTTTTTCTTTTTTCTCCTTCAACTGTGTTTCCAAATTGTAGTTTCCGCCTATCTTTGAGCTCAGTTATTCTTTCTTCTGTTTGAACTATTCTACTATTGATACATTCTGTTGCATTCTTAATCTCACTTTGTGTATTTTTTTGTTGAAAGATTTCTACTTTATCTATTTTAGTTACTCCATCTATATCCAATCTATGTTAGAATATTGAATTGTTTTTGTATGTTATCTTGAATTTCATTGAGTTTCCTTAAAAAAGTTATTTTGTTACTTTCACTCAAGCATGGTTGAATTTCTGGCACCTTATTTTTCTCCTTTAGATGAGGTCATGATTTCCTGAAAGTTCCTGATGTGTGTTGGAATACAATAACATCTATGCTTTGAAGGATCAATTTTTTATTATATGGCTTCACTTGGGCCCATCCTTCCAGAAATTCTAAGCAGTCTGTTTTGCTGCTGAAGTGGGTTATGGTCTATCTGCTGCTAAGGTGAGCTCACTGTCCTATGCTGCACTTGTCAGTCACTAGTGATAATAACTGGGGTATAAAATTGCTACCAAGGCCATGGTCCAGAGACTGCAGGCACTAGCCTGGGGACAGGGACCATTAGAATCTGCTCATGCTGGGTTTTATCAATTTGATACTGAGTTCCAAAATAGTCCTGTGATTCCTTGCTATCTTTCCAAAGTTGTAGGAGGGATGGAAGAGGCAGTTCCTCACCTACTGAGGCTGAACATATTTGGGTCATATATGAGTCTCACAATGGCCTGGCCCTGTTAAATACTGGGGATACATACCAGGCCCATGAGAGAGATGCCAAAACAGTTCTGTCTCACAAGGGTACAGGTATCTACTATTTGTTACTAGAGCACTCCCAGAGACACTGTCCACAGGCAATTGCCTAGAGAGGGAAATGGTTAGAATCTGCTCAAATCTGGATTTTATCAGCTGGCACTTGCTGACTGCCCTGGACTTTAAGTGGGGTGAAAGATACAGCTCTCATGCAGGTCATAAGAGGGTCACACCTGGCTTTCACATTTCCCAGACCTTCTGCATTCTAGAGGGGAGCACACCAGGCACCCGTGAGGATGGTGTGGTGCACACCTAAACAAATCTATTTTTACAGAGTGAAGATTTCTGCTGGATAATGGGACAAGTCCAGGCAGTCCACTCACAGGGACTCCTCTAGGGATGGATGTCATTATGATCTGCTCAGCACACGGCTTTCCAGCACAGCACCGATTTCCACAATGCAATCTTTTGATCCCTTGCTGCCTGCTCAAACTTAAAAGGAGAAAGATAAAGACAGCCCTCTGGCCACCAAAATTGACCCAGATTGGTCACACTTGGTCCAAGATGCCTGTGGCACACAAAGTCCTGGGGGTGCCTTCTAGGCCCACGCAAGTCTGTCAGTGTGACACTTCAAAATAAGTCTGACCCACCAGAGTGCAGGGATCTGCGTGATCCTGAGCAAATCTAGAGTTTCAGTCTGTGAGCACCAGCTCGGTGGTAGATGCCTTTTGACTTTCATCAGATGCTAAGCCATCGCTGTACAGTCGGTCTGACCTTGAGCTCCAAGATAGCTCCTAAGCTCTCTCTCAGGGCAACTCTGTACGGCTGATGTTTCACTTTCTGCATTTGCTTGGAGGATGGGTGGTGAAGCAATCTGGCTGTGGAAGCTTCAAATATTCACTCCATGGGTAAGGGCTGGGGCAAGGGCCAATGGGTTCAGTCTGACTGATTTTTTTCACAGTGGATCCGGCCCTGGAATCCAATTGCAACTCCCTAGCCCAAGCAGGAGGTATCTCTTCACACCAGGCTGTTTGGAGTTAAGGGAGAGGTAACACCAACTCTTTCCTTCTTGCTTCCTTCAATGTGACTTTTCATGTGAGGATAACAAGATAACATGTCACTTGGCTTCTCTTAAGATGGTAAGTTACTGAGGCTATTCGGATGGGTGTTTCTACAGGGTGGTGGTAGAAGGAGCTTCTTACTCAGCTGGCATTTTGGCTCACTCTCTATTTAGTTTAACTAACACATCTTTATATTTCAGGTGAGTTTTTGCAGACAATTATCGTTGAGTTTTTTTTAGTCCACTCTGACAGTCTCTGTCATTTGGCTGGTGTATTTTGAGCATTCATATTTAAAGTGATTATTGATATAGTTAGGTTAATATCTAACATGTTTGCAATGGTTTACTGTTTACTGTACTTATCCTTTGCCTCATTTTTCTTTTGTCTTTTTTCTGCTTTCTCTTGTTTTTGAATATTTTGTAGTGTTTTATTTCCCCTCCACATTAGCATATGATCATACATCTAAGTCATTTTTTATTGCCTTAGTGTGTGAAAAGTACATTTAAAACTAATTTATGTCTATGTTCAAAAAACACTGCACTACTTTCCAGTGTGTTTATCTTACAATATACCAAATCCCTCCTCTGCGATGATATAGTTTTGAATAGCTACCACTGATTTCATTCATGTGCATGCTATGATCACCCAACACGTTGTTGCTTTAAACAAATGGTTATCATTTAGGTCAAGTAAGAAGAAAAGTTTAAAAGGTATTTCTCTTTTATTAATGTTTCTTTCAGGTAGGTCTAACTTTTTATCACATTTCTTTTCCCTAAGCAACTTCTTTAAATATGACTTCTAGGGCAGATCTACTGGTAACTAACTCCCTGCTTTTGTTCAAATGAAGAAGAGCTATTTCCTCTTCCTTTTTAATAATATTTGCATTAGATACAGAGTTCTAAGACAGTTTTACTTCTCTGAACACATTAAATATTTCACCCCAGTCTCTCTCTCTTGTATATTTTTGCCAGGATGTCTGCTAAAATTTTTATTCATATTCCTCCATAGGTTAGATGTTTCCCTCTAGCCTCTATGAAGGTTTGCTGATTGGATTTGTATTTGCACATTTTGTATATGATTTACCTAGATATCCATTTTTGGGTGATATTTGTTCTAATTGGTATTTTTGTTTTTTGAACTCCCTGAATGTGTGGTTTAATGTTTTATTAATTTTGGAAAATTTTCAGCCATTATGACTTCAAATATTTCCACCATTTTTTCTCTCTTTTTGGATTCCTATACATGTATCCTGTAACTATTCTGATAGTGTCTCAGTGCTCTTGGATATTCCATTTTTAAAAATTTTTTTATACAGTACATTTCAGTTTGAGGAGTTTCTCTTGACATTAATCCAAACTCACTTTTCTTTCCTTACCTTTTGCAGCCTTTGGATGAGCTCATCAAAAAATTCATTTATGTACTGTTTTCATCATCCACCATTTCCTTTTGATTCTTTATTGGTTTACATCTCTCTGCTAAAATATTAATTTGTTCTTACATAAAATCTACTTTTTTCATTAGAGTCCTTACCATTGTCATAGTTATTTTCAACTCTCTGATAATCCAGATCTGTATCGTATCTGAGTCTGGTTGTGATGCTTGCTTTGTTTCTTAGATGGTGTTTTCTTTCTTGCCTTGGGACATGTATATAATTTGTTTTTGAAATCCAGACATGACTCACAAATTAATATGTATTGAGGTAAATTAGCCATTAGTGTAGGGTTTATGTTAATCTTGCTAAAAGGTGGGCTGTGTTTAGTACCAGAAGCTTCAGTTAGCTCCATTGTCTTTGCTTTACCTCCAATGTTGTCTTTGGGTTTCCCTAATAAGTATTTTAACAGTGTCTGTATCTTGGACTTCTATTTGTAAATGCTGTTAATCTAATGGTGCCCTATTAATGTGGAGCCATAGTGAGAGGAAGGGGAAGCACTCTATTATCTTATTTAAATCTTATCTTTTAGTTACCCTGACTCTGGGCTGTGATGGTCTCAGCAGTTTCTTATCCACTGGTCCCACTCGCATCAGTGTTTAGAAAAGTCTGCAGAATTGAAGTTAGGTGGCTGGAGAGGGGAAAATACCTTTAGCCCTCAGGAGGATAAAGTCTCTGTAAAATCTCTTATCTTGGAAAGTAGGCTTTTTTTGGGAGGGAAACATTGTCAATAGCTACTCTTCCCACTCCTAGATCCAGAGTGGGGGTTTTTCTTGGCTCCTCACCATGAGAATCTGGTGTCAGTCCAAGAGGTAAAACTCACAAAACACATATGGTGGCCCTCAGTGAATGTGACTTACCCTTCCCCCTACACTTCCAAGTACTTTCTCTCTCTAAATAAGGGTGTACTTATTTTCCAGCAATTTGTCAAAATTACCATTTAAATATTTGTACTGCTTTATAATTTCTGTTCCAGATAAGCAGATGTTGTCTATTACACCCTTGTCTTTCCAACTTTTGATGTGTGTGGGGGTTTGTCTTGCAACCTGAGTCCTTTGACATGTCCAAGAGGAGATGTTAACAGAATATCTGTTGATGAAATATACCAACTGAGTTCTCAATGAATTCTTGATGAATAATCCGCATGAAATGGAAGACTGGTTTAAGTAATGCAAATTTCTAATCTTTTCTTGGCATTTTGGCTAAGATCAAGTGTAAGTAATGTGAACTTCTCTGTAATTACTTTATTTTCTGGCAGGCAGAGTTAGACAGTGAGAGAGAGAGACAGAGAGAAAGGTCTTCCTTTTCACCCCCCGAATGGCCGCTACAGCCAGCATGCTGTGGCCAGCATGATGCGCCGATCTGAAGCCAGGAGCCAGGTGCCTCCTCCTGGTGTCCCACACGGGTGCAGGGCCCAAGCACTTGGGCCATCCTCCACTTCACTCCCGGGCCACAGCAGAGAGCTGGACTGGAAGAGTAGCAACCAGGACAGACTGTGGCGCCCCAACCGGGACTAGAACCGGGGGTGCCGGTGCCGCAGGCGGAGGATTAGCCAAGTGAGCCATGGGGCCGGCTGTAATTACTTTTTCAGAAAAAAATATTTTAATATTTTATTTGTGTGCAATGATCCAGGATGAATTGCAGATCTAGGAGAAATTACTGTGACCATGGTTTAAACGCAGAACTCAAAAGCAGCAATCTGCTCCTCCAGCATACCTTTTCCAACTGTATCATATTCATCTCCACGCTGTACTTGACATTTTTAAATTCTCCATCCCATAATAGCTAGTTTCAAAAGTCCTACACAAGCCAATTGCTTGAATACTGCTGATATACTACTGTAATTTGATCATGTCTTTCTCATCATCCTAAGGTTTCATATTTAGTAAGATGGTACACTTGGCAACAGGTACAATCAGGGGTTGGGGACATCTTTTCTGCAAAGGGTCATTTGGATATTTATAAAATCATTCACCGGTCATAAAAAGTTATCAACTTAAAGTCAGCATGCTATAGATGCATTGTATTTTCAGTTCTCCCTATGGTGTTCCTGAAAGAGCCAGACCAAATAATTCTGTGAGCTTTATATGGCCTGATCTGTGGGCAGGACATTCTCCACCATGATTCCTCTTCACTGCTTCACGTTCCTCCTCTTCATGAGATCTACAGAAATCTATGTTGTCATCTTTATGGCCTATAGCACCACTTTTGTGATTTTTTCAGTGCTAACAGATCCACACTTCCCCAGAATTTTCTTCATTGTGGCAGGTTGGCCTTTTCCTGTACACAAAACTTGATAAGAGACCAATAATTTATACCATTACGAGACATGATGCAAGATGGCAGGTGGTTGGCCAGAAACTGCTTCAAATGTGATGGCACACACCCATCGATGTGACTCTTGCAAGTCATATAACTTGTAAACACCTAGAGGCCAGTGGGACCTTTCAGGCCTTGGTTGCATTGGTTGTATGCAAATGCTAGGTAACAGCATATAGAAAAAGAGCCCAGGGTCAGTTGCAATACCAGTGGAGTAAAAAAGGTAAAATTTACTTTTTCATTTAAAATATTCTGAGAAGTTTATTCATTCAAAAGGCCACAACTAATATTGACTTAATTGAATCAGTGAGAATTTATAGATACATTGCTAAGTCGTTCCGGCTATATTTGTTTAGCACGATGTTACTGGAAAGCTGAATGAGCAATTCGTGTCTCCCTCAAGCAGTTATTAGCTAGCAATCTTTCTGGGATCTAACAGGACTTTGTTTATACCTTTATTATAGCCCTCAAATCAATCTACCGTAATTATCTGCTTGTGTCTGTCTCCCTTATGAGAATAAGTTCTTTGAAGTCATGGATCTTATGTCCTATTTATTTTAGTATTTCCAGCACTCAGTGTATTTCCCAGCCCAACATAAGCAGTACACAAGAAATCTTTTCAATGACTGAACAAGCAAACTACTGGAAACATTTCTTTTCATATGATCATAGAAAGAATGTGATTATTTGGGGGGCATTTTATTTTAAATTCTAATATTAGCATGTTTTATCTAATCTTAAAGTTGTCTACTGAACTGTTGGTATGATTATGTTTCCTACTTTTATTATCTCATTATATCCTCAGCTGGTAAAATCAATGACATGTAGATTTTTTGAAAAATAAATCTATATTTTCAAATGTTTGATCAAATTCCTGAATTTAAGAATATTTGTTGTGCTTTCTTTGTTACTTAGCACTGTTTCCAATACTTTATTGGAAATTAAAGTGGAGCCGGCATTCTTGCATAACAGGATAAGCCTCCAGCTGAGATGCCAGCATTCCATATTCTACTTCCAATCCAGCTACCTATTAATGTGCCTGGGAAAGCAGCATAAGATGGCTCAAATCTTTAGGCACCTGCACTCATGGGAGACCCAGATTAAGCTCCTTGCTCCTGACTTTGGATCAGCCCAGATCTGGCCCTTGCAGCCACTTGGGGAGTGAACCAGTGGATGGAGGATCTCTCTCCCACTCCCTCCTCTCTCTCTCCTTTCTCTCTGTAACTCTGCATTTCAAATAAATAAATAAATATTATAAAAAGAAATTAAACCTGTGGGTTTTATGTGAGAAAGTACAATCATTTTACTAAAGCAAGATATAATATATTGAAGAAAAATTCTGTGCTACTCTGTCAACAAAGATACCATGGACAGCACAATGGTAGAGAGTAGGGGACTGTGACCATCAAGAGACAGACCATAAAATCTTGACGTCTAAAGGACTAATGGACTAAAGGACTAAAGCCCCTAAAATCTTTAGGGGCTTCACTCATTCTATCTTGCCACAGGACAGTAAATTAGGAGACCTGACCTTGTTGAGTTAAGTGGACTTAACTTGCAGAGGTTTGACTATGCTTAGAAAATTCATAAGGTTGATGGATAAAGGATATAATGCCAACATGATTGATATACAAATGCATCATAGACTCAAGATTTCTCAAATTTATGTAAATTTAATTGTTCTTGTCTGTATGTGAGGGTGTTCCAAAAAATTTGGGAAAATGTAGTTAAAAGATAAGTCTATTTTGATACAATATTTAAAAATCTGTGCATGGTTTGTACATGGTTTGAATCCATTAATTTTTGATTATACTTCCTGTAGGACTGCCCAATTTAGAAAATAATTGAGAATATTTTCCTATTCAGTGAGTTGCCTGTTCACTTTGTTGATTATTTCTTTAACTGTGCAGAACCTTTTTATATTTATAAAATACTATAGTCTGTCTTTGCTGTTATTTCCTGTGGGTTTGTATTCTTATCCAAAATATTATTACCTATACCATTTCCCTATACTTTGCACCCTAAATTTTCTTTTAGTAGTTTCATAGTTTCAAGACTTACATTAAGGGGCTAGCACTGTGGCATGGTGGTAAAACTGCTGCCTGCAGTGTCGTCATCTTATGCGGATGCCAGTTTGAGTCCCAGTTACTCCACTTTCCATGTAGATCTCTGCTATGGCCTGGGAAAGCAATGGAGGATGGCCCAGGTGCTTGGGAGATCCAAAAGAAGCTCCTGGCTCCTGGCTTGGGATCAGTGCAGCTCCAGCTGTTACAAGCATCTAGGGAGTAAGCCAGAGGATGAAAGACCTCTCTCTGTCTCTGCCTCTCTGTAATTCTGCCTTTCAAAAAATTAAATAAGCCTTTTCTAAAAACTTATAAAAATTTCTGTCTTTGATTCATTGTGAGTTAATTTTTGTGTAGGATGAGTTATAGCAGTCTTTTCATGGAGCCTTATATACAATCATGCCACCAGAAAACAGGAATAATTTTATTTCTTCCGTTTTCATTTCTATGCCTTTTATTTCTTTCTTGTGTAATTGCTTTGGCTACAACTTCTAGCAATATGTTGAGTAAGAGTGATAACACTGGGCATTCTTATTTTGATCCAGATCTTAGAGAAAATTCAGTCAGTTTTTCTTTTCTTCATTCATTCTTCATTCAATGAGTTTGTCATATTTAGCCTTTGTTTCATTGAGATACATTTCTTTTATTCTGAACTTGTTGAATTTTTATCAAGAGTAAATGTTAAATTTTATGAAATACTTTCTTTGCTTCTATTGAGATGATCATAAGATTTTAGAGATTTATTTGTTCATGTGATGTTTCATGCTTATTGATTATTATTGATTATTATATGTCTATTATTATATTATCTATTTTTTTAAATAATAAATATTTGTTTCATTGATATTTAATATTTTTAGCTTATGTTTCCTTTCTTTCATCTCTGAGCTTTATTTTTTACCTATTAATTTTTTTTTATTTTTTTTCTTATTTAGAATATAAATTTCCAAGGTACAACTTGTGGATTGCAATGACTTCCCCACCCATACCTCCCCTCCCCCCCGCTACCCTTCCCCCTTACCCACTCCCCCTCCCCTTTCATTAAAAATATGGAACGCTTCACGAATTTGCGTGTCATCCTTGCGCAGGGGCCATGCTAATCTTCTCTGTATCGTTCCAATTTTAGTATATGTGCTGCCGAAGCGAGCACCCCTATTAATTTTATTTGTTTCATTACTGCATTTCTAGTCTTGAAAACTTTGTAGGTGTTTTTCTTTTTTTTTTTTTTTTTTGAATCTATTCTTTTTTAAGTAGGCACTTAAGGCTATTACCGATTTAGCATTATTTGGCTCTATTCCCCAGGTTTTAGTTTATGTTTCTATTTTCATAGAAATTACATTTGATTTCTACAATGATTCATTGTTCATTCAAATATTTTTTTGTTCTCATGTATTTGAACAATTTTAATGTACCTTATTTTGTTCATTTTGTTTTATTCTGGTCAGAGATGATTTACATTATTTTATTTTTTTGTTGGTTTGTTTGCTGAGATAATTTTGGTGGCTTACCATATTGTTTATCCTGGAAAATATTCCATGTATTGACGAGACTGTTCTTTGGATAAGTGAACTTTATGTTGATGGAAGAAATGCTTTGTAAAGGTATGTTAAATCCATTTCTTCAATAGTATGCATTAACATCAATGTTTTTCTGCTGCTTTTTTTGTTTATTTGTTGGCTTGGATGCTGTGCTCATTGATAAAAGTGGGATGTTGAAGTACCAAACTATTATTTTATTGGAACATATCTCTCCCTTTAGATCTAAAAATGTTTGCTTTACAAAGTTAAGTACTATGCAACATGTATAGTAAATGCAAAGCAATTCAGTCCCTTCTTTACAAGGCGATTTGGAGTCTCCAATTTCCAGTTTCTCTATTTGAAATGTACTATATTCCTACACTCTTTTTTAATTTTTTTTTATTTTTTGACAGGCAGAGTGGACAGTGAGAGAGAGAGAGCCAAAGGTCTTTTCCGTTGGTTCACTTCCCAGTGGCCAATGTGGCTGGTGTACTGCAGCCAGCACACCACGCTGATCCGAAACCAGGAGCCAGGTGCTTCTCCTGGTCTCCCATGCTGGTGTAGGGCCCAAGGATCTGGGCCATCCTCCACTGCACTCCCAGGCCACAGCAGAGAACTGGACTGGAAGAGGAGCAACCAGGACTAGAACCTGGTGTGCTAGTGCCGCAGGCGGAGGATTAGCCTATTGAGCCACGGTGCCAGCCATTCCTGCACGCTTAACAAAGTGAGCTGGCTGAAGAGCAGTTCTATCTTTTCTATGCTTTTTTTCTGTTTTTATTCTTTTTCTTTGTGACATAAGAAACATTTCTTGTTCACTTAGCTAACCATCTTGCCAGAAACTTCTATGTTTCTTCTTTCCCAGGCTTACACAGCTGTCCAAAGCCCTGTCTGATGGATTGACATGTCTTTTAGGTAGGTTAACACATTCCTTCAGGTTTCTGTCACCCATTGTCAGACTAATAACTGTCTCTGTTTTGCCATCTCTGCTGGAATCAATTAGATTTTGATTTGAGAACTTTCATATTCCAATTAATTATATTTACATGAATGAGATGGATGACAGTGAAGGTGTTGGCAACTATAGGTTCAGCTACTTACCACTATTATTATCATAAAATAACATAATTGTAGTTTACTGAAAGTTTATGATTATGAACATATTACTTTTAATAAGCATATGTGTTTTATGTCAGTTATAACAAATGAAGAGAGGCCAGTGTTGTGGCATAGTAGATTTTAAGCTATGGCTTGTCATTACATATTGGAGTGCTGGTTCGAATTCCAGCTACTTTGCTTCTGATTCAGATTCCTGTTAACATGCTAGTATGGAAACAGAAGATGGACCAAATGTTTGGGCCCCTGACACCCATTTGGAATCCCAGGTAGGGTTCTTGGGTCCTGGCTTCAGCATGCCATAGTCCTGTCTGTTGTGGATGTCTGGGGAGTGAACCAGCAGACCAAGAACTTTCTCTTTGTTGCTCTACCTTTCAAACAAATAAATACATCATAAAACACAATATGCTGTTATTATTTCTTCATTTCATAAACCAATAAATTGATACTGACTAAATGATTTGCTGAAAATTACTTGGCCATTAAGTAAGCAGATTGGAAACAGGTTTGTTTTTATTTCTCCAAAGTTCTCCTGAGTCTATAACCACAGCTAAAGAAGGAACCAATATTGAACATACTGGGTTGACTACTGAGATTTTCTCTCTCTCCCACTTCTCTTCTTTTATTCCTGTCTTTCCAGGTTCTCCTCTCCTCTCTGTGTTTCCTCTCATTTTTTAAGTAAGACAATATTGAGAATTAATACACATGTTTCCTCCAAACTAGAGCTACACATAGTCACTTTTTCTAGATTATGTTTCTTGTGAGCATTTCCTAGAATAATGGTTCTTTGACTCACACTCAGGGAAACTATGTTCTGCAAGCTTTAAACCAGCATCTTTGTTGTCATTCTCATTTTTCCTCCTGTCTCTACTTCTTCGTAGAGGAGGTTTTTTTTTTTTTTTTTTGCTACTAAACTACTTGCTTTCACTTATCTTCTACGATGTATATCCCACAGTCAAGTTCCAGAAATTAAGCATATGAATAGAATGGGGGATTATTCAGTGGTGAGGGCTGAGTTTTATTGAACACAAACCAGTTCTAATAAACTAATAATACAGTGAAAAAATCCTTTGAAAAAATTTCATTTGTAAGGATCATCAACGAATAACATGGCAATGAGTCAATTAATAAATTTATTCTCATTTGCCAGTTGCTTGGATTAGTACTGAATAGGCTTACCTCTACACAAGAAGAGAATCCTGAGTAGTGCAGCTATTGGCATTGGGAAGTGTTAGTGCAGGTGTTGGCATTTTCTGTTGTTGGCTTTGGGAAAGGTTGAACGTGCTGCAAAAACAACACATAAATTAGAGTTAGGATACTGTTTAGGTTGGAGTGGGTGTTAGTTTCCTAGGGCTGTTATAACAAATTATTATAATCTAGGTGGTGTAAAACAATATATTTTTCTCACTGTCTGGAGGCCAGAAATATGAAATTGTGAGATTCTCACTTTGTTTTTGGCAGAGCTATGTTCTCGTGGTACCACTGTAGGCAAGAAGCTTTTGTTGCCTCTTCTATTTCTGGTGGTCCTAGTTGTTTGGCTGCTGTGTCATCATAACTTGATTTTCTGCCTCCATATTCGAGTAAACTTCTCCTTCCCTTTCTGTGTGTTTCTTGGAACATCTTTTATAAAGACAGACTTGTTTGCCAAACAAGTGTAAATTCAGAGGTTGCAGATACTGGGACATGGACATACCTGTTTGGGATTTTCATTCAACATTCTATTAAGGATTGAGGTATTGCATATTTTCATTTCTTTTAATGCATACTTCATCACCATTCTTATGAAATTTTCATGAAAAATGAAAATGTGATTTGAATTAATCACTCAAAAACAACATCACTACTAGATTTGGGACACTAATTATTGTATGGAGATCTAGAAATATGAACGATGTTAGGATTTACTGACAACAATGAAATTAATAGTTAAAGATTAGGTAATTTTTTCAAGAATTACTTATTTATTTGAAAGGCAAAGTTACAGAGAGGTAGAGGAAGGGAGGGAGGAAGGGAAAAGAGAGAGGGAGAGAGAGAGAGAGAGAGAGAGAGTCTTCTGTTCAGTGGTTCACTTTGAAAATGGCCACAACCTTGGGCCAGGCTGAGAGGCCAGGAGCTTCATCTAGATCTCCCACATGAATGGAAGAAGCTCAAGTACCTGTACCATCTTTGCTGCTCTTTCATTTCTTCCACTTTAGTAGGAAACTGGATTGGAAGTGGAGCAAATAGGCACTACAGTACTGGCTCCAGGTTAGGTAGATTATTAACAGTATCAGTTAACACAGCTTGTACTAATACTAAATGCTCAATTTGTTCTCTTAAAATAGTGTGTGCAGGAACACGAACAAATATTCAACTGGGGAATCAAATTTCAAATCCAGTTGTCATAATGTCTCATATACTCAAACTTTAACAATTCATAGCAATATAATTTTTCTTTGGGATCATAGTATAATTATGGATCTCTTTTTTATCTTTTATTTCATATCTTTAAATTTTGCTAAATGTTGTAAAGAAAAACATGCTCACGTTCATGATTACATAAAACTCTCTATTTCTCTTCCCATATTATTCAGAGAAGTATTTCACAGCCTGATATCCCTAGAAGCTATGGAAAGAAAATAAATACTTCTTGTAAAAATAAACATTTGAAGATAAAGGGAAACATGATTGAATAATAGAGTTAAAAGTCACATGCATTTGTTTATTGTTATAATGTATCTATATCATTTCACTTCTAGTTTGTGACTCTACAGTTAATAAATTATTGAGATTATCGATGTGCTTAAATGCCACAATTATTTTTGATAAATGAAAGAATAAATGATATATTTTGAGGATATGGGGGATAATAATCAGTTTAATGAATAGCTATTCCTATTTCAAGAAAGACATGATGTTAGAACCCCTGACAAGAGAATAGTGAAAAGAAACACAGTAACATTTTTGTGGTAGTTGATCCTATGATGGTTCTCAAAATGTCTCACTTTTGTATTTATGCTGCTAACTAGCCTTTTCCTACATATCCATTGTGGAAAATAGAATATGGTAGAGGTACTGTGATTGTGATTTTAAATAACAGATTATAAAAGCACTTATGGCTTCCACCTTAGTTCTTCTTTGCCCTAATCCACCGGTTTCCCCCATCCCTTCTCCTTCCCCTCTCTTCTCCTTTGACAGTTGCCTCATGTGAAGCTAGCCACCTTGCTCTGAGCAGCACTATGCAGAGCCTGACATGGTAAAGAATTGAGGTTTTAGGTCAACAACCACTGAGGAATGAAGACTTGGCAATTGTCAGGTGAGTTGTGTTTAAAGTGTGTCTTCCAGCCCAGATAAAGACTTGAGATGTCTGCAGCCATGACTGACAGATCAACTAAAACCTCACAAGAGACATGAGCCAGAATCCAGCTAAGCCATCCTGGATGCTCAGTCCTCAAAAATGGTGTAAATAAAACATGTTGTTTTATTACAATGAATGTTTTTATACACCAAATAGATAACAATTAAATTCCCATATCAATGAGGCAGTTTTGAATGAGTGTTATAAGCAAACATACAAAATAAGTAAAAATTACATCATAATAACATCATAAATATGTGATTATACATGAGTGGCATGTAAAATAAATGCAGTGGAAAGAAATATGTTCTGCAGCATTGGAAGGGAAGGCTTTGCAGGGAGGAAAGAATTGAGCCAGGTAGGATTTGCACAGATCTCCTAAAATGTGTGCATCGATCAATAAGTTCCAGATAGATGTAATTTTTGAGTATGCCTTGTGGAAACCAGTCTCATTACTTCACTGGTGAGGCACAGTAATCTAAGCAATGTTTCATTAATTCCCTTGGGTAATTAGTTTCATGGAATACTGGTGAGTGACATATTCAAATCTTGCTACCCTGCAGCAATCTTGGAAACATGTGACTTATAGGACATAATAATTCTACTGGAAAGTTATGCTAAGAAGTTTAATTCACAGAAAACATATACCATCTACAAACCAATGCTAAGTAGGTAGGTTGCATATAGATATTGAGAACTCCATGGGACCAAATTCAGCAATATCTATTCATCTCTGTTAGGATAGCTAAGACTTTGTTCCTTTTCCTCCAATACAAGAGACTTCAGAGTTCAGTGTTCTTGACCTTTGAAGAATGATATTGCCCAGGTAGAATCTTGGAAGAGAGTAGAATTCCCCTTTAGCTTTTCTTGGATGGAAATGCCATCCTTTCCTCACAAACAGAGCTAAAGGTGAATCTGCCTCCCAGGTAACACCAGCCTATGACCTTATCCCAGCCTGGAGAGCTTGATCAGCTCTTACTTGAGCCTGTCTAACATACTATATATCAGCCAGGGGAAAGTCCTATGCACAAGAAAATAATTAGGAATTTTAATCTATCTGCATTTGTTCAGAAGGAAGACAGGTGTGAAAACTGGTGAAATATAGTATCAATCCCTATAGTTGACAATACCTAACTGTTTTTCAACCATTTTAAAAACTAATCTCTGGCCCAATTATATCATCTTCATCTTTCAATGCTATTCTCTCAGACTTTTAGTGAAATATTATATAATGTACTGAGTTTGTAGGTAAAATCCACAGTGCTTTCCAAACCTATGTTGGAAGGAATTTACAGTAACATATCAGGGTTTGCTAGTAAAATCCTTTACAAATGGTTTTCTCTACATTTTAGTTTAGAATAGTTGAGTTGTATGTTGTCAATGAGATGGATGATGCAATTAATAATGACACACAGTATAAACATTTTAAGGAAGTGTCATACAATGTGAGGATAACTTTTTCTATTAGTTTCTCCCAATGTGTTGAATTAGCCAATTTCAATGTTGAAAATGTAAATAAAGCATGAGTAAGCTGGTTTATGTAACTGATAATTAATTAATTGGTGGATTATCTACTTAATTTGCATGACACTTTGCTTCTTTATGTTGCAGCATAAGGTGGCAAGAAGGAGAGGGAGAAAGAGAAAAAAGAAGATGGAAAGGGAGTTCTTTAGAACACATCCAAAAAAAGACACACTGGTGCAATTTGGATAGTATTTAAAAATAGATACTTGACTAGACTGTACTGTGTTTCAAAACTCAGTTCTGTTAGAAATCAGAGATATAATTCAATGAATGCTTTTTCAATTTCATAGTCACCATGTTATTTACGGCTATTGGTTGAGAATTAATCAGTCTCTCCAATGCTGAGAAACAACCTGAGAGATAAAACCTACAGGCTGAAAGATGTTTTTGACTCCTTAGAGTTCTTCCAATCTCAACCTAAAAAAGCAGAGGCAAAACTCAGTTCCTTGTTACAGTTAGAGGATGGCCGTCTACCTTCTCTTTTTGGCTTCATGCCAAGGCACTTAAAACTTTTAATAAAACTTTCCATTCTGTGATAGATGGCATTCCACTGCTACCACTCAGGCTATTGCCCAGGAAATAGTTACCAAGTAAAGCAAAAAATAAACTAATTGATTACAGTGACATAAAAATCTCGGTTTAGCAAAAATGGCTCATTGGACTCTGCATTTGTCTATGTGGTTGTCTTGAACTTGACTCACGGCTTTGTGGCTGGAGCTTGTTATTCTGGCTCCTGGCCAGGACATTCATTACCTCTATTAAGTATCTTTTGTACATCCTGGGAAATACTAATGCCCCTGCTTCTTTGTGGGGCTTTGTTTATCCATGAGGCAGCTCTCAATAAAGAGTAATTTATAGAAGGTGAAGACAGAGAAAGTTCTTTTCATATCCTTCACAAAAATGAAAATAGTATATTGTGGGAGGAAAAAAGCATCATACAGTTCTAATATGTGTTCTTGACAATAGGTCTTTTCTCTCCATGAAAGATATTCTAGAAGTGCTTTGGGTCTGCCATCCATCTTCCATTTCCCACTTGCTGGTCTTTCATTTCTTTCATCTGTATACTCTCTTTACAACAAATTTCTCCTTTCTTATCAGCTATCTTCTATATTTCAATGAGAGAGAATTTTACCAAGATCTTATTTTATTTTCACGTTAACTAGCCTATGTCAAGAAATTTAAGCTTCATATTGGATTGACTCAATATACAATCAAAATTTAAATCTTCTAGATTAAAAGATTTATTTTTATTTTTATTTTTTTATTTATTTTTTTTTTTACAGGCAGAGTGGACAGTGAGAGAGAGAGACAGAGAGAAAGTTCTTCCTTTTGCCGTTGGTTCACCCTCCAATGGCCGCCGCGGCTGGCGCGCTGCGGCCGGCGCACCGCGCACATCCGATGGCAGGAGCCAGGAGCCAGGTGCTTTTCCTGGTCTCCCCATGGGGTGCAGGGCCCAAGCACCTGGGCCATCCTCCACTGCACTCCCGGGCCACAGCAGAGGGCTGGCCTGGAAGAGGGGCAACCGGGACAGAATCCGGCGCCCCGACCGGGACTAGAACCCAGTGTGCCGGCGCCGCAAGGTGGAGGATTAGCCTGTTGAGCCACGGCGCCAGCCTAAAAGATTTATTTTTAATTATAATGTAGGATTCCTTCCTTGATGATTGGGACATATACAGTGATAGCTTGTGTTTAGGTATGAGTATCAAATCTATGAAATTGCAGTGAGTGAATTAGGAATCCATATACAAAAACTCATCATTTTTTATAGCATTACAACAAAAAAGGCCCTGTGTGATGGGTATCAAGATACATGATGCAAAATTTTTACTGTTACAGAAAGCTCATCTGTGCCACAGAGACTGGAATATTTTTCTTTCTAAAAAAAAAACTTATCTAGGGGCTGGTACTATGGTGCAGTAGGTTAAAGCCAAGGCCTGAATCACAGCATCCCATATGGACGCTAATTCTAGTCTTGGCTGTTCCTCTTCAGATCCCGCTCTCTGCTCTGGTCTGGGAAAGCAGTGGAAGCCATCCGAAGTCTTTGGGCCCCTGTACCCACACGAGAGACCTGGAAGAAGCTACTGGCTCCTGACTTTGGATCGGCTCAGCTCTGGACTTTGCTGCCATTTGGAGAGTGAACCAGGGGATGGAAGGCCTCTCTCTCTCTGCCTCTCTGTAACTCTACCTTGCAAATAAATAAAATGAATTAAAAAAAAAAAACCTTAGAGACAGAGATAAGGTACACCACAATTCTTTGGTTGACTCCCCAAATGCCAGCTACAGCCAGGGGACCAAGAACACATTTAGGGTGTCCCATGTGGGCGGTGACCGGGGCCCAACTATTTGAGCCATCATCTGCTCTCTCCAAGGATTCACGTTAGCACAAATCTGGAATTGGAAGCAGAGCTGGGACTCAAACTAAGGCATTCCAGTATGAGATTCAGATGTCCGAGTCAGCAGCGTCACCACTTAGGTCAAACTCCAGCTCCTCCAAAAGTCTCAGATTTAATAAATTTTCTGAAGTTCAATAAGATAAAAAAGGAAAACAATAAAATAAGATCAAAATGACTTAACATTAGTAACCTGCTCTATTATTGGTTGAAGCCTTTTACACATTCTATGTGCATGAGCATTAATGACTTCCACACGTTTCATTTGGTTCTGACATCTCTCATTAACTAATACGTTTTCTGTGTGATATATTTCAATTGACCAGTATGGACGAAGATGTATATTTTGAATTTCCACATGTGAGTTTCACAACTGGTAACTCTCTTCAAATTTTTTAAAACATGAACTCTGCTCTGTCTCCGTGTAGTTTTGTATAGCAGATACTAAATATAAACAAAACATAAAATAGCAATTTGTGTATTTGTCATTTTGATTCCGTTCTCTTGAGGATTGGAGCCATGTTTCTTACATTTTCTCTGTAGCTTAGTGTGGACAATGAATAAATATGTGAAGTAAACCATCAATAATTATATGAAGTTCCATTTCCAGCTTTTTATTTGCCTTTAGAAAGTCAAGATAAATTTATTGGCCACTATGTTTATACCCTGTTAAACAAAAAGAAGAGTTGTAGAATAATTGTTTCTTTTGTTCAGCCTTTTTCCTTGAAAATCTATTGCCTTTTAATGAGTGAGGAGCTGATAATATGAAGCTTCTGATTTTACCTCTCCTCTTCCATATTCCTTTAATAGTTCATAGTGTAAACCAAACTCTGAATAGTTGAGTTGGGAAGCATTTGTACTTGTGTGTCTGTATCATGCATTTTCTTTGCTCTATGAGGTGCACATATTTCCCTATGAGAAATTGGAAGGACAGCTATCTTTATGTGCTTCTCAAAGCCTGGCATTGTGAGCTTCCTTTGTACATAATAACTGCAGGTGCTTTCTGGCGCAGAAATGATCCTGTGATCTGATAGCTGTTTTTCACATTCTGTGATCATGGCCAGTTCACAGAATACAACAAAGGTGGAAGATTGTTGTCTTCCCCTAGGTTGCCTAAAGTTACAGTGCTGATCTTTTGACCCTTAATTTCAGCAAGTTTGATTGCTCAAGGAACCCCAGTGTGCATATTTGGAGCTGGTCTGGCATTTTGCTGTAGAGTTGATAGTCAATATCCTTACATGCCCATAGTTTTTACAAGAGAGATGGAGTCTTTTTGTAATTGCCTTGCATTTTAAAGAATTAAATGTAACCAGTTTTATAAATAACCTGCCTTGATTAGATTATTGTGAATTTTATTTTATTTTTTTGATGCTATAATATATTTCAGCAAATGATTTCTGTGATTAGAGTCTCACTATTTTTTCTCTCTGTGAAGTGGAACACTGTTTACCCTGAGGCTGCAGGGTCATAAGAGAAATGCAGTCAGTCATCATAGCAATGAAGCCAGATATGACTTTGGATATTTCAAAAATGAAATTATTTAAATAATGGATTTTAAAATAAGTAATGCAACATGGTATTAAAAATTGCTAATTTCACTTCATTACTAATCTTGTGTCACTTTAAAATGAATTGGTTTTACTAAGTATTTTAATTGTTTCCCCTTCTGATTTGCATTTCCTTACTCATCATCAGCATCTCTCATCAGCCAGAGTTTAAAATATTCTCTGTCCTTGTTCATCTTGTGGAAATTGATCAGGTATTTAAACTATGAATTAGTTTCTCCATAATAACCAGACTTGATTGTACTTGCAAATCATTTAATTTAAGATCCATGTTAATTTTTGTTTCACTAAATATTGCCTTGTTCTGCTTTTCTGCTTTGTTTTTCAAAAAGTGACTTGGCTGATGGAGTTAAATGTCTTTTAACCACTAGAGGGAAACATACCAATCTACTATGAGCAATGCAATGTCTTCAAATGGTGAGTCCTCTCCTGAAGTTGCAGGTCCTGCCGTTTGTTTTCTGTTGATCTTTTCCCTCTGAATATTGACTGCATTACAATGAGGAAGCAGCAAAGGGTGTACATTGATCAAAAACTTTAGTGAAGATAATTTCCTCTTCATTGAATAATCTGTGACCTATTCCATGCTGTAGTAAAGTTAATTTTTAAGTGAATAAATATTCCCAAGTCACTAAGGACATACTTATATGATTCACCCATTCCTTTGCACCTTAGTTCTAGCAAGCACTGTTTTGTAAATGCTGTTGTGCTATAGTAACACAAAGTGCACTGGATGACTAAGCAAGCATTTACCCAGTGTTTCTTCATCATTAAATGGATTTTTTTTCAGACAAATCAGATTCTGTTTGCAACCTAAAGTCACAAAGTTCAAAGTTTTCTACCAATTTTTCATAGTATTATTCTACTTCTCACAAACTTTATTTATTGAATTTATTATTGTAAAACATTATCTACATTGACTTTATTGCTTATCCTAAGGGGGCACTTGACATAAACTCAGCTGATTTAACAATATCCTTGCAGCAATTATGCAATTCCTTCTCCTTTTCTTATAGCTTGACAGAAATTTGGAGCACGAACTTTGGGAATCCTGGCCTAGTGTTTAAGGCTGAGGCTCACAATATCAATGCTAGATGAATGGATATCAGGACAGAAGTTTCTGCGGCACTGAATGGTACTTAGAAGTGTGTATGCTGAAGCAGGTCACAGCACTTAGGAAAACTGGACATGTGAAATAATTGAATATTATTAGTGAGATCTCTAATGTGCTCCAAACACATATCATGTATGTTTCAAAATGTTTTGTTTTACTTATTAATGTGAAAAAACAATGCATGATAATTATTGACTTTTTATTCAAACTCAGATGATTTTTATATTAATGCACATAGGAAAATAATCAGACAAGCCATTAGAATGCAGACTATAGTCAATACTTGTTGTTTATGTCTTCCCAATGTTTTATTGTACAGTTGAGACTCATATTACTGGAAACCCTGATAACTTGGGGCAGCCTTGTTCTCGATGCCATAGGCTTGATTTCCATAAAAATTTGCATTTTAGTTTAAGCTTCTTTCAGTATGATTTCTCTTATTTGTGATTAACAGAGTACCAACTCATTTTTTTCTTAAAATCATTAATTAATTTATTTAAAAGGTAGAGCAACACACACACACACACACACACACACACACACACACTGAAAGTTCCAGGTTGAATCTTGGAACCAGGAACTCCATTTGGGTTTACCCTATGGGTAGCAGCGGCTCAAGTACTTGGTCACTCTGATATGTGATGCCTGTGTTGCAAGTGGAGGCTTAAGTCATCATCCCACAACTCTGCCCTCCAACAAATTTGGGTACAAGCTTAAATTTCACCTAGAAACTATTCTGATGATAAGAAAAGGAAATTGTCAAGGGCTTCTATGTGTTTTTTAAAAAAATAAAATGCAGTTGTGAGCATTTGGTGTAGCAGTTATAATGCCACTTGGGATGCCTATATCCCATATCAGAATGCAGTGGTTCAAGTTCCAGCTCCAATTCTGATTCAAGTTTCCTGCTAATGTAAATCCTGGGAGGCATCAGGTGATGACCAAGTATAGTGGTCTCTATAATCAACATGGAAAGGTTGGATTAAGTTCTTGACTCCTGACATCAGTGTGGCCCAGCCTGGCTATTGTGGGCATTTAGACAGTGAAATAATATATGGGAGGTCTCTGTCTTTACCTCTTTCTTTATTTTTCCATCTCTCTGCCTTTCAAGAAAATAAAGTTCATTAAAAAATTAAGGAATACAGCTCAGGAACCAGCGCCATTGCACAGTAGGGTAATCCTCTGCCTGCGGTGCTGGTATCCCATATGGGAGCTGGTTCTAGTCCCGGTCACTCCACTTCCAATCCAGCTCTCTGCTGTGGCCTGGGAAAGCAGTAGAAGATGGCCCAAGGACCGTGTGTAGGAGACCAGGAAGAAGTGCCTGGCTCCTGGCTTCGGATCAGCACAGTTCCAGCCGTTGCAGCCATTTGGACAGTAAACCAACAGAAGGAAGACCTTTCACTGTCTCTCCCTCTCACTCTCTGTAACTCTACCTCTCAAATAAAATCTTAAAAAAAAGAAATACAGTTCAGACTTCTGTTGGAAAGCAGAAGTGTTTAAACCATTAAAGTTGCTCCAGTCCATTATGAGTTAATTCTAGAGCTCTGGTTATTTAGAGAGCAAAGGGGCTGAAAACACTCCAGAGACCAATGCTTGTATAACATAGTATATGACTGATATCTAATTCACCTCCCAAAGCTACTATAACCTCTTACAATTTCATATTTAAAATGGAATATGGGATCATACAAAGTATGAGACACCAAATGGAGTCCATCTTAAAAACCTTGCCCCTGATCAAAAATCCTTCATTTCAAGACCCCTTACCTACACATTCATGCATATCCAAACAGTACTTTGTGCCCAACCCTGAGAGTCCAAGATCTGTCCAGTTTTAAGTAGCCTAAACACAAAATTCTGCTGAGCAAGATAGAAAATTCCCTTCTGCAAGCCTAATCATCAGTCCCCTGACATACAATAACAGCTACAGCTGTAAAATATCCTATCAAACATGGCTCCATCTGCCTGGAGAAAACAACCTATAAACACCCTGAGGCTGCATGCCCCCTCTGTTGGCCCCCTTCTACCAGCCTCTCTCGCTGTTGGGAGCTCTCTCACTGTTCGCCTAACCAAGCTTTGCTCTTCTTTTCACCATTGTGTCCATTCTAGTCAACCTTCTTTGGCTCATGGACAGCAACCCAGATCCAACTCTTAGATCTGGAAAATATTTACCTGCTCAACTATCCCTTCTTTCTTTCAACCCTTGTTCTCCTAGCCCCTATCATGTGGCAGGAACAATTCCAGGATCTGAAGATGCAAAGAAATTCTTTCATAGGATGTTCAAGAAAAGTTCAGGAGTCAGTCAAAGGAAGAATTAGATGAGAAATCTAGGTCTGTATTCAACCTATTAAAAGGACAATGATTTGTGACCAAACACTGGGGCCGGGACCAGCATTAGTAAACACTGTGTGTTTGCTTTGGCTGTAGTATTTTTGTACAATAGTACTAAGGTACAACACAGTACAATGTAATGATCCAACTGGCATATTTCAGTCAATAAAGTCTAGTGTAGGCCTCTTTTTTCTTTAAACTTCCAACCAAAGATATAATTATGCTTTATTTTTGTTCAAGCTAGAACACCAGTTGGAAAGTATGACACTTAAAGATGCCTTTCTAATCCTTTGTGATTCACTTAATATTCAATTGTATTTTACTTTTTGTATATAACACAACACTCTTTTTCAGTTCATTCTGTTTTTTTTTTTCCTGAGCTGAATCTCTACAAAAACTTTTGTACCAAAGATATTTTCCTTTCTTTCTTTCTTTTTTTATTTTTTAAAAAAATCTTTCTTGGATGTAAAGGGAAATTTGGTCTTTCAAAGTCAATACCCAATTTTTTAACGTGTAATAATTTTCTCTATAATTATCAATGCAGCAATGCCTATAATTTTTCTAGAGCAGTATTACACAATAGACATTTTTGTAATTAAATATAGTTGCCTTATTTAATTTTCTTTCAACATTTGAAAATAATTTTTGTGTGAAATCTTTAATTTTTTTTCCTCTTTGGAAACTTTGAACTCTACTTCTTTGTTTATCTGTCATGTTACTATAATTGTTTTCATGTTTCTATATTTGAAAATGTTATATCTAAATGCTCAATTAAAAAATAAAAATTATACTTATTTATGACATAAAGTATGATGTTTTGATAAATGTGTATGATATGGAATGGCTTAATAAGGGAAATTAGCGTGAATTATTCACATATTTGTTACTTATACATTTTTTAAAAAATTTATTTAAGTTATGCAAGTTTCATGTGCTTCATATATACAGATTTAGGGACACAGTGTTACTTCTTTCCCTTCCAACCAAAATCCAACCCTTGGTCCTACTCCCTCTCCCATTACTTG
Source organism: Sylvilagus floridanus (assembly GCA_949820135.1). Taxonomy (NCBI): domain Eukaryota; kingdom Metazoa; phylum Chordata; class Mammalia; order Lagomorpha; family Leporidae; genus Sylvilagus; species Sylvilagus floridanus. The sequence goes on from OX463227.1 coordinate 76,651,952, forward strand.
TCTTAATTTTTACAGAGATCTACTTTTAATCTACTTAATGATCATAAGGATAACCCTACACTAAGTAAAATAGTTCAACAAATAGCATAAAGAAAAAAAACTGTTCCTCGGTGAAAGACACATGGTTTATAAACAACCACTGAATCTCAAAATGTCCATTTCACTCCAGTACATTACATTTTAAGTAATATATTAGTTACCCCTGATTAGGGAAAACATATGATATCTGTCTTTTTGGGACTAGCTTATTTCACCAAGTATAATGACTTCTGGTTGCATCAATTTTATTGCAAAAAATAGGATTTCTGTTTTTTTAATCAGCTGAGTAGTACTCCATAGTGTATATATACATAATTTCTTTATCAGTAAATAGTTGATGGACATCTAGGTTGAGTTCATATCTTAGTTATTGTGAATTGAGCCACAATATGCATAGGGTACAGAAAACTCTTTCATATACTAATTTCTTTTGGTTTAGGTAAATTCCCAGGAGTGGGATGACTAGATCATATGGTAGGTCTATATTCAGATTTCTGAGGGATCTCCATACTGTCTTCCACAGTGGCTGGATCAGTTTATATTCCCACCAGCAGTGGATTAGGGTACTTTTTTCCTATATCCTCACCAGCATTTGTTGTTTGTTGATTTTTGTATGACAGCCATTCTAACTGGGGTTAGAAAAACCCCATTGATGTTTTGATTTGTATTTCTCTGATCGCTAGTGATGCTGAACATTTTTTCATGCGTCTTTTGGCCATTTGAATTTCCTCTCTTGAAAAATTCCTGTTCAAGTCCTTTGTCCATTTCTTAACTAAATTGTTTGTTTTGTTGTCAAATTTCTTGAGCTCTTTATGGATTTTGGTTATTAACCCTTTATCAGTTGCATATTTTGCAAATATTTTCTCCCATTCTGTTGGTTTCCTTGTCACTTTGCTGTTTTTTTGTTATTTTGTTTGTTTGTTTTTGCAGTGCAGAAGCTTCTTAGATTGATGTAATCCAATATGTCAACTTTGCAAACTTTTGTTTTGATTGCCTGTGCTTCTGGGGTCTTTTCAAGAAGTCTTTGACTATACCTATATCTTGTAGAGTTTTTCCAATTTTCTCTACTAATTTAATGGTATTTGGTTGTATATTTACATCTTTGATCCATCCATTTTGAGTGGATTTTTTGCTAAGGCATAAGGTAGGGAACTAGTTTCATACTTCTGCATGTGGAGATCCAGTTTTCCCATCACCATTTGAAGAGACTGTCTTTTCCCCAGAGATTGATTTTAGCTCCTTGTAAAAGATAACTTGGTTGTAGACGTGTGGATTGATTTCTGGACTTTCTATTCTACATGTCTATTTTCATGGCAGCATCAGGATGTTTTGATGATAACTGCCATGTAGTATGTCTTGAAATCTGGTATTGTGATGCCTTGAGCTTTGTTTTTGTTGTGTATGATTGCTTTAGCTTTTCAGGGTTCTTGTTTCCATATGAATTTTAACATCATTTTTTCTAGATCTGAGAAGAATGGTATTTTGATAGTGATCGCATTGAATCTGTAAATTGCTGTCAGTTGCATGGATATTTTGATGATATTGCTTCTTCCAATTCATAAGCATGGAAGATTTTTCCAGTTTTTTAATGTCTTCTTATATTTCTTTCTTTAATATTTTAAACTTTTCATCATAGAGGTCATTAACATATTGATTAAATTTATTCCAAGGTAGTTAGTTCTTCATGTAGCTATTTTGAATGAAATTGATCTTAAAAGTTCTTTCTCAGCTATGGCATTGTATGACATACCCATTTTTTAAAACAAATACAGACAAATACAAAGAGAGACAAATAAGCAGACACAGAAAGAGCTCCTATCCATTGGTTCAACTCCTAAATACCCACAATAGTCAAGGCAGGACTAGAGCTGAAGCTATAAAAATGAACTCAATCTAAGTTTTTCAGTGTGTTGAAGGAACCCAATTACTTGAAACAGGACATCTGCTTCCCATGATCTGCTACATTCTTATTTTTGTGTGTTGGTGGAAGGGTCGGGGGGGGGGGGGATTGTCAGAGCACTTAAAATCTATGTTGGCAATTTCCAAGTGTACAATATGCTGTTTTTAACTACAATTTTTTTTCGAGATTTATTTTAGGTATTTGAAAGTGATGGGGAGAGAGTGAGAGAGAGAAAAAGAGACAGAGAGATACAGAGAGAGAGAGACAGTGAGAGAGAGAAAGAGAGAGGGAGAGAAATTTTTGTTCTACTTGTTCACTACCCAAATGGCTGCAATGGGGTTGGGCCAAGCCAAAGTCAAAACCAGGAACCTGTAACTATTTGGTTTCCCACAGGTGGCAGGAGTCTTTTCCCAAGAATTTAAAATCTTAGACATTATCAGATCAAATAAATATCTCTTTTATTTTTTATTCAATTATTTTTCAAGTTCTATTTGATTTTTATACTTTCCATTTTTTTCTGTTAGCTTATTAATATTGTTTCATATTTTCCTTCTTAATCTTTCTCTCTTTTTTCTGGGTACAAATTCTAATTAGCTTTTGTCTAAATAGATGTTTACTTGATCCCTGAAATTTTCTGCTGTTATTGTTTTTATTAATTTATAGACTTTGATTATTTTAAACCCTTCCTACACTCTTTTCAATATGTCATGTTTCTTCCTCATTTAAAATACATTTTTAGGGGATCCAGCCCCATGGCTCACTTGGTTAATCCCCCACCTGCAGCGCCAGCATCCCACATGGGCGCCAGGTTCTAGTCCTGGTTGCTCCTCTTCCAGTCCAGCTCTCTGCTGTGGCCCAGGAAGGCAGTGCAGGATGGCCCAGGTGCTTGGGCTGCTGCACCTGTGTGGCAGACCAGAAAGAAGCACCTGGCTCCTGGCTTTGGATGGGCTCAGCTCAAGTCATGGCAGCCATCTGGGGAGTGAACTCACTGTCTATGACTCTACTTGTCAAATAAAAAAAATACATTTTTACTTTATAGTGAACATTTTAAGCATTTCATTTATATCCAAGATCCAATAATTCTTGTATCTCAGTAGTGGGGAGTGAGCCTCTGCTTTTATTTTTTTTCCTTCAACTCTTCTTCATGGTAATGTTTCCTTTGTTGTTTTCAATTGTTGGTTTTAGTTTAGCTGAATTTACCTCTAGGAGTACCTAAACTCTTTTTGAGAAAGTGTCCTTTCAGAGAGAACATGAGTTTCTTTCTGCCAGATACATAAATATCTACCAATTCAGGATTAATTGAATTGAACTGAATTCCACTTAAGATATCTAATCTAATATTCTGTTGGACTGTATTAAAAGCTGATATGTGAAGACTCCAAATAGCCAAATCAATGCTGATCAAAAAGAATAAAACAGGGGATGTTACACTACCTGACATTGAATATATAAGAACCTACTGTAAGTAAAATAACATTGAATTTCCATAAAAGCAGATACACAGAACAATGGCAGAATAGACGCTAGAAGCAAACACACATATTAACAGCCAAATGTGCAACAGATATGTAGTGGAAAAAAATGATAATCTTTTCACTGATGCTGGGAACATTGGATATCCGCATGTAGAACATTGAAACTAGATCCCTATCTCTCATCATGTACAAAATAATTGCATAATGGATTCAAGACCTAAAAATAATAACAAAATTTGAAGCTATTAGAATAAAACATAGGGAAATACTTCATGACATTGGTATAGTCAAGAGTTTTCTGGATTAAAACTGAAAAGAATAGGAAACAAAAGCAAAAATTGACAAATGGGTTTTCATCTAATCAAAGAGCTTCTGCACAATAGGGGAGCAATGAGCAGAGTGAAAATACACCCTACAAAATAGGAGAAAATATTTGCAAGCTGTACATCTAGTAATGGGGTAATACGCAGAATATATAAGAAACCCAAACAACTCAATTAAAAATTTCAGCTAAAATTTTAAGCAGCAGATCTATAAAAATATACCTCAAAGGAAGATATACAAATGGATAACATGTACATGAAAAACTGTTCAATATTACTAATCATCAGGGAAATGGAAATAAAACCTATAATGAGATACCACCTCACTATGATTAAATTGGTTATTGCCAAAATAGACAAATGATAAAAAAAATTTGAATATGGAGAGAAAAGGCAACCCCTATATATGTTGGTGGAAATGCAATTTCATACAGCCCTTGAGGAAAACAGTATGGAGATTCCTTATAAATTTAAAAATATAATTACCTTATGATCACTTTGAGCACATATTGAGCATTGTTGAGCATATTATCTAAGGAAAATTGTAGAGGATACTGCTTAAATGTTCTCAGGGGAGCACACTCCCTTGGAATACGACATGGCTGCAGTTCTGTCTCTGCCTACGCAAGCTGGGTGAGGGCACACCTTCCCAATGGAATGTGGTGGCAGAAAGCAGCAGGGTGGGTAATTTGTAACTAGGGTGAATACTGGTTTTGGGAGCTCAGGGTTGTAAATAAAAGTCCAGATCTGAGGAGGCCAAGGCAACTTCAGCTGGCTGACAAGGTCACAGCAGAAGGTCTGTCTCAGCAAGGCATGAGAAGGACAGCTGCGGTCCTCTTGGTGGTTTTAGGTTTGATGGGAACTACAAGCTGGAGCTTCCTGGTGGTCCTGCTAATGACTGCAGTATTCCTAATTTTACAGAAGAGCACTTAGTCTCATAACCTCCAAAATGTCCATTGTCTTGTAGAATTTTAATCAAGCAGAGTCTATTAGTGTAGAAGAAAGGGTTAATGCCTTATGCAAGGTTGAGCTATTTGTAGAAAAGAATTAAAAGGCAACAGGCTCTCTGGTACATACTTCCCACTAGAATAAAGATAGATGTTAATAAAGCTTTAATTCACTAATTGCTACAAATACTACAATGGTTAGGATGTCAAAAACTGTAGAATAGAGCTAGGTGAATCTTTAAATAAGTGCAATAAAGAAATTTAAAAATTTACAGAAAGAACTGCAAAGAGGGGACACATTTTTAAAAGGGTCTGCTTTGAACTTGGGGCTTCTAGCAAAGATTAGATTAGGAAGGTACTATTCTAGCCTATGTAGCCAATTTCTGCATAGTTTAGCAGCACTCGAGGCCTTGGCTTGTGTGGGCAGCCTGTTATCTTGCACCTGTCTGTGATTGTAACCCATGCTCTGAGTACGCCCTTGAAAATCAAAAAAATTGTAATTAGAAAAAATGGACAACAGGCCTTTCATTGTAAGAAGAAAAAATCATTATGTGGCTTATGATATAAAAATAAAGTCTGGTGCTCAAAAGCCAGAGCCATGCCATCAGCCTTGCTGTGAGTGTCTCTCATTTTCTTCAAGCGCCGACACCTCTCACACCTTGGGGCCCCTGGACTGGCTGGAGCTGGTCTCCGGCACAGATCCTCATACTGAATGATAGGGATCAGCTTGCTGTCCCTCTTCCAGGAACATAGGGTTTGGCTTTTCCTATTCATATGGTGGGCTTTGGGTCATATGTTGCTGTGCCTACATGCTTGCTAGCTTGTAGAATTGATTGTACCCTCTAATAAAAAGTGCTGGCCGGGAGCTATCCAGCAGTCTGCTGGTCTCATGGAGCTTCCTGTGTCCCCTCTCTTCATCTGAAAAACACCACAGAAAATGAGGTAAAAAAAATCTGCACTTCCATGTTAATCGCAACATTGTACACAATAGCCAAGAAATGGGTATAACCTAAGCAGTCCTCCAATGATGAATGGACAAAGAAAATGTGGTACATATACACAATAGAATACTGTTTAGCTATAAAAAGAATGGTCTTGTCATTTGCAACATCATGCATAGAAGGGGAGATAATTATATCAGCTGAAATAAGTAAATCACAGAAAGATATCTTACTGATATGTGGAATGTGAATATGTATATGCATATAATCAAGAATACTATAACAGTTACCAGAGGGTATGGAGGGAAGACAGAGGGAGGGATATGGGGTTCTGTTTCACAGTGGAATTTTTATAGATAGCATTAATACACTGTATATTCTTCTATAGGACAGGCAAACAACAACAAATTAAAAGATAAGATTTTGGAAGTTTTCACTGTAAAGAAATGTTAAATCTTTGAACATATACATTTACCCTGATTGCTATTACACAATGTATACACGTACCAAAAATATTTATTGTGTGTTAAAAGTGTTAAAAATTAACAACTAAAATAAAAATAATATCTTTGTGAAATCAAACCTAGGGGAATACATATTTCGAGGAGGCTTTCTTTAGTTAAAAAATGTTCAAGGACTGGCATTGCAGGCATCCCATTTGGGCCCCGGTTCAAATCCCAGCTGTTTTGCTTCTGATTCAGTTCCCTGCTAATGCACCTGGAAAAGCAGTCTAAGATGACCCAAGAACTTGATCACCTGCCACCCACAAGGATATCTGAAATGAATTTCAGGCTCTTGGCTTTGGCGTGGCCCATCCTGACTGTTGGCCATTTGGGGAGTGAACCAGAGTATTGAAGATCTCTCTCTTCCTCTGCCTCTGCCTCTGCCTCTGCCTCTGCCTCTGCCTCTGCCTCTTCCTCTTCCTCTTCCTCTTCCTCTTTCTCTTTCTCTTTCTCTTTCTCGTTCTCGTTCTCGTTCTCGTTCTCTTCCTCTTCCTCTTTCTCCCTCTCCCTCTCCCTATCCCTCTCCCTCTCCCTCGCCCTCGCCCTCACCCTCGCCCTCGCCCTCGCCCTCGCCCTCGCCCTCTCTCTGTAACTCTGCCTTTCAAACAAATAAATACATCTTTGGAAAAGATTGTTCCTTTATTCACAAGTTGTCTTTTTCTTTCTGATGCCATAACATAATACCTGAGACTGGATGATTTATGAAGAATAGAAGTTTATTTTCTCATATCTCTAGAGACTGGAAAATCTGAGTTCATGAAGCTAGCCATTTGGTAAGGGTCTTCTTGCTGACTTATGCCATGGGAGTAACTGGAAGGACAAGAAGATGTTAAGAGACAATAAAAGAGGATTAAGCTTCTTCTTTCATAATGACCTCTCTTCTGCAATAATGAATCCAATCCTACAATAATTGCATTAATCCATTCACTTTGCCATCACTGCTCAATCATCTGTAATGAGACCCGACTTCTATCTCTGTCACTCCAGAGATACTTGGGGACACATTGAACCATAGTAGAAATATTTTATTCAAAATTATCCTGTCAAGGTTCCTGACTTTATGCAGAAATCTTTGTCATAGTTCTCCAAATTAATGCACACTAACAGCTAATCTGATCTCAAGCAGCCATGAAGCCTAAAACTTTACATTTCAGGCATCAGCAAGCACATCTGGTCATTGTGACTGTGAATCTGCTTATCACTCTTGCTAAGGTTTCAATTATTTTGTGGAGTTCTCTTTCTGTTTTGTCAACAAAAATATGCATTTAAAATAGTAGGTTTTAATGTTTTACTTAGAATATCTAGGTGCTTTATTGTACAGTGTTTCATATAACACCTAATGTAACTTGCATATTTTCCTATATGTTAGGAAATATATTATCTAAATTATTCTTAGTAACCAAAGAATGTAGTGTAGCTGCATGACTTTTTATAAATATTCTAGTGCAATTTGATTCTAAATTTCTCTAAGGGGAATAATAAACTTGATTTCTACATCTCCCTAAATAAAATAATAATTATTTGAGTGAGAGACTTAGCTTATATTCTTTATTTAGAATGCTATCAAGAACACATATGCTTTACTCTTTATAAGTTCTATACCTATTGAAAAAAACAAGAAAATTCCAATATATTCACTAACTAAAAATACTTTTCCTAGTATCAAAGTCTTAGACACATAAAAATGAAGCATATTATATTCATCTAAAGTTGCCTACCTTTATCATTTCATAAAACTTATGCCAGGGTGGGCATTTAGTTTAGCAGATCAGATGCCACTTGGCACACTCACAACCCATGTTGGAGTCTCTGGGTTTGCGTTCCAGTTCTACACCCAATTCTAGTTTCCTGCTTATATGTACCCTGGGAGGCAGCATGTGATGAATCAAATAGAAAGATTCCTGGCAACTACACTGGAAAACTGGATTGAGTTCTGTATTCCAGATGTCAGGCTGACCTAGTCCCAACCATTGTAGACATCCAGAGACAGAATCAGTGCTGATATTCAGAAAGTTAACCAATACTATGAAACTCTTGCAAAATCTTTTTCTTTTTTTTTCTCTATCTCATAAGTGACTAAATAAAATAAGAACTATGTGATATATTCATGTAACTTCTTACCATTACATTATTTTTATGGTGATAGTATTTTATTATAAGTTAAACTATAATCTATACAGTTTATTTACAATCAGTGTTGTATTTCTATAATTATTTACTTGCTAAGTTATCAGATCTGTTAGAGGCGAACGAAATTATAAATCCAAATGGTACTACTGAAATTTGGGTGGTTAATTATAAAAAGGTTTATTTTCTTATAAGTTAATATCAGGCATTGCTCTGGTTTTAGAGTGCCCTCCAATATATATGTTATGGAACCTTAATTTGCAATGTAAGAGTGTTGGAGGTGAGTCCTAAAGGGAGGTATTTAGGTTATAAGAAGATTCTCAGGAATGTGTTAATGTCAGTTATAAAAGGCTTCAGCTTATGAAATCAACCTGTTGTTCTCTCGCCCTCTCTTGCCCTTCTACCTTCTTCCATGGGATGATGTAGCAAGCAGGTCCTCTACAGATGTGGGATTCTTTACCTTGGAGGTTCTAGCCTTCAGAAAATTATGAAACAAATCTTTGTTCTTTACAAGCTACTTAGCTTTAATATTTTGTTATAACAGCACACAACAGGATAAAATAGGACTGTGTATTTTTTTAAAAAAAATTATTTTTGAAAGTCCGAGAAACAGAGGAGACATAGCAAGATCTTCTGTCCTCTGATTCATTCTCCAAATGCCTGCAATATGTGGGGCTGGATAAGCCAAAGCCAGGAGCCCAGAATTCAATTCAAATCTCCCACATGGATAACAGGGACCCCTAGCACATTAACCATCACTGATGCTTCCCAGGGTGCACTTCAGCAGGAAGTTGGAATTGGATATAAGCCTGGACTTGAACCCAGCATTACAACATGGAATGCAGGCTTCCAAATTGTGTCTTCTCATTGACTGAAACATCCAGTCCTGCCCTGTGTATTTTAAAATAATTATCTGAAGCAATATCACAGCACATTACATACTCTTGAAAAAGAGAAAACTCAAAAATTTAGTGCCACTATTCTTTTATATAAATGATCATTTTTTAAAAAAATTTGTTTGATTTATTTGAAAGGCCAAGTTAGGTAGAGACAGATAGAAAGTGTGATATGTCTTCCATCTTCTGGTTCACTTCCCAAATGGCCACAATGACCAGGGCTTGGGCCAGCCCAAAATCAAGAGGCAAAAGCTCGATCCAGGTCTCCTATGTGGGTACAAGTGCCCAAAGATTTGGGTCATCTTCCTTTGCATTCCCAGGTGCACTAGCAGAGAGCTGGATCTGAAGTGGGGCATCCTGGACTTGAACCAGCATCCACATGGGATGCTGGCACTATAGCACACAATGCCAACCCCAATTACATCTTTAATAAGAAATTTTCAAATGAAATCACTTCTAATCAAACAATAAAAAAATAGTGATTTATGTGATTTGCTACTGTATGATCAAATCAGAGATATAGTCATATCTATTGACAGAGTGTCCTAGAACCTTGAAATAAATTGGATTGATTTAATTTTTAAAGATTTATTTATTTATTTGAAAGGCAAAGTTACAGAAAGGCAGAGGCAGAGAGAGAGAGAGAGAGAGAGAGAGAGAGAGAGAGAGAGAGGTCTTCCATCCACTAATCCACTCTCCAGATGGCTGCAATGGCCAGAGCTGCACCTAACCAAAGACAGGAGCCAGGAGATTCCTTTGGGTCTCCCACATGGGTGCAGGGGCCCAAGGATTTGGGCCACCTTCTACTGCTTTCCCAAGCCATAGCAGAGAGCTGGATAGGAAGTGGAACAGCCAGACTTGAAGCGGCACCCATATAGGATGCTGGCACTGCAGACAGCAGCATTACCCATTATGCCACAGTGCTGGCCCTGGGTGATTTATTTTTTGTCGTTAGAGATGTTGCACTTGTGGTGTTGTAGGGTGAGTATGTAAAGAGGTTTATTTGCTTATTCTAAATGTGTTGACTAGTCACAGTGCCTGGAATTATTAATTGGCCAGGATTGTAAGCTGAGTCTAAGCTCAGGGAAGAGAACCTGTCATCATAGGTGTAGAACAAATGGTTGCATGAATACAGGTTTGCTGTCAGTATCTCTAGAAATTCATTTGGTCACCTTAAAATAGTTTGAATTCTTCAATATCTTCTACACACCTCATTGAACAGTGAGTTTCAAGGTGGTTTTCTACATAAAGTGAAAAAATTTACATGAGGCACCCAATGAAACTTCATGATTAACCATTAAGACTGAGCACCTGTAGAAAATTTTTATTAATAGTATAATAGAAAATGTACTGCCAGCGCCATGGCTCAATAGGCTAATCCTCAGCCTTGTGGCGCCGGCACACCAGGTTCTAGTCCCTGTCAGGGCGCTGGATTCTGTCCCGGTTGCCCCTCTTCCAGGCCAGCTCACTGCTGTGGCCTGGGAGTGCAGTGGAGGATGGCCCAAGTGCTTGGGCCCTGCACCCCATGGGAGACCAGGAGAAGCACCTGGCTCCTGCCATCGGATCAGCGTGGTGCACTGGCCGCAGCGCGCAGGCCACAGCGGCCATTGGAGGGTGAACCAACTGCAAAAAGGGAAGACATTTTTCTCTCTCTCACTATCCACTCTGCCTGTCACAAAAAAAAAAAAATGTACTGTAGTAGACATATGGAATACACTGATCACATGGGAATGATCCCAACTTAATTTAGGGAAGATTTGTTTCTCCTAAACATTCTCATACTATACTTTCCAAGCACCCAAAGACAAAATCCAATGCAGTGCTTATAGATAATGTTAATGAGCACTAGGCTGTAATTTTATGAGACTAGCCATTACATGGCTTATTTTTAAAAAAGTAAAACTACTAAAGTTACTTAAATCAATATTGATTCTAAGTAGAATCTAAATTGAAGTTTATATGCTGTTGGAAAAAAATAATTAAAATCAGATTAATATTTATGCCTTTGGTAAAGGCATAAATCTTTGCTAATGCTCCAGATGCTGTGAGACACTGACACGTGGAAAGATATAAATCGAGAAGGAACAATACTAGCCAGTGCAACTTCATTTAATGCAAAGAAGCAAAAATGACAATGATCATTGATTGTGGCAAATTAAGTAGCATCTTATACACAATTACATGTGAATATCTTAGATTTTATACTAAACTAAAGGTGGAAGAGTTAATTCAAATCTTCCAAAATTATTTAGTACCTATTATGTGGCAAGCATTGTTACAGTTTCTGGAAACCTATAGATTATGAAAAGATAATTTTAATCTAAAACAGTTCATGTACTGGTAGGCAAGACAGATTATGTTATTATTATTAAGGCAAAATGAGGAGAGAAGGTGTAGGTTCTCTTTGGAAATTAAAGACCGCTCAGATAAGCCTGGAGAGCCAGAAATATTTTTTCACAATAACTCTGATGAAAGGACTCATAAAATGAAAAGTCAACTTAATCAGAATGAGTCTGAAAGAAAGAAATATAAAAATGTGAACATTAAACGAATGAATTCTAGAACTCTCAATTAGGAAGACCCCTCATTCATGCATTTAAGGATAAGAGGAGGTGAGGGGTATGTATGAGAGAGTGAGTATGCAGAGGATATATAAAACTAAGAAGGAGAAATGGAGCGCAAACAACAACAACAAAAGTTCCAAGTCAATCTTTTAGGGAAAGTGGACCTGAGCTAAGTATCTGTGAATCAGAATTCACAGTTGCTTATTAGCATAATTAATTTTACTCACAGACCTTCACAGAATTAGTATGCCTATCATTTTTATTAATAAAGTCTTTGATCTTACCATTTTCTTTCCTTGCATAGTAAATAGAATATATCTCTTCCTTTTCATTGTAAATGTAACGTTATATGCATCTCTCCACCTGCTCTTAAGATCCTTAATTTTTTGGCACAGAGTACTCTCTCCTACCCTCCCATTCCCTCATGGAAGCTTTCCTCCAGACAAGTGGGTCTCCCGTTTATCTTTTGTAAATATCTTTGCATATTTGGGGCTATGTCGATTTCATGAGGGGTAGAGGTTCTTTGAGGTCTTTGCTGTTTCTAATGGTCAGATGTTAGACTCTTTCAGATTGTGTCACACTGGTATTTCTGACTATTGTAATCACTGTTTTGTTTTTACATGGACATGTAAGGAATGTAGCAGATGAAGAACCAGCACTCATTGATAACAGATTTTTAGCATGCAGTTTGGAAGGAACTCAAATCTTTTGTCGGCAACTTTACTTGCTTGTCTCCAAAAAGTGAGTATCCCTAATTTAATGTCCATTAGTACTCTGGTTTGCTTGTTTTTCTCTTGACTCTCAACTGTATTTCTTAGTTTGTACCACTTTTTTATATACTCTCTCTGTTTGTATCATAATCAAGTACCCTGATAGAATCACCACCACAGATAGAGATACAAAAAATTTAGGTATGATCCTAAGCCTTGTAAACTTTGTATCAAGTACCATAACTTTTCAATTGTCATGGCAAAAGCAATGATTATGGTAATAGTCAAATGGCTAGCAGAAGGAAATGCCTACTGAGGAGATATCGTGTGAATGACAAGCTTGCAGACTTCTTTTTTGTCTAAATTCTAAAACATTGTCCATCCTCTATATCTTCAGGTTCTGCACCCATGGAGTCAACCAATCATAGAGTAAAGATGTTGAGAAAATATTATAGTAAGTTTCAAAGAACAATACGATGAATTCACACAAGTTAAAGGATGGATGAAGATACCCTACTGTGGCCTCCCATGATTTCACAGATCCTCATTCTCTCTCCAAGGCTCCTTGCTTCAGCATTGTCCCCTTTACATCTCATTTGTATGTTAGGTTTCTAGGCCTATGATGGCTCCTTCTTTACTGAACATGTAGACATGTCTTCCTTGCCATTATTCCCTAGCTGAGATAACAACTCTATATAGCATTCACATTGCATTAGATATAACCAATTTGGAGATGATTTAAAGTGTATATATGAGGGGCCTGCCCTGTGAGGCAGCTGGTAAAGCTGCCGCCTGCAGTGCTGGCATCCCATATGGGTGCTGGTTCACATCCCAGCTGCTCCACATCTGATCCAACTCTGTGCTTTGCCTGGGAAAGCAGTGGAAGATGGCCCAAGTCCTTGGACCCCTGCATCCAAGTGGGAGACCCAGAAAAGGCTCCCGATTCTTGTCTTTGGATCAGCACATCTCTGGCCTTTGTGGCCATTTGGGGAGTGAACTGACCTCTCTGTAACTCTGCCTTTCAAATAAATAAATAAATCTTTAAAAAAATAAATAAAGTGTATAGATTGTAGTGTGTACAGGAGGGAAGGTAGAGTGGGAAGAAACACTATGTTCCTAAATTTGTATATATGAAATGCATGAAATTTGTATACTTTAAATAAAAGGTTTCTAGGTAAACAAATAAAGTATATGGGAGGGTATGTGTACATTTAATATTCAAATACTATCATTTTACATAAGAGACTTCAATATTGTAGATTTTTGTATCTACAGGGAGTCTTAGATGGATGCCAAGGGATTGTTAGTAAAATAGCATGCTCTTATCTGTGGCCCCATCTATGCCCTAGACACCCTCCCAGGCTACAGCCCCTGCCACCATTGCAGGAGGCCAGGTGACCACATGGCCCAACCACAGGTGTCAGCCCCAGTGAGATTTGCTGCTTCTACCTTCCTGCCCATTCCCTAGCACATGTTTAACAGGACTTGTTCCTGAGCACGTGTATCTCTCTCTCTTTATCTCTCTCTCTTACAGTCTCCTTTCTTACCCTCTCCCCCAGCCTGTCGGGCTTCCCCCACCCGACAATAAGCCTTCCTCTAACTCCAGTGTTCGCTGTGTTTTGTGGCGGCCCTACAGAGATGAAAGAAAAAGTTTATACTTCTAATAAATTAAAAATAGTTTTAAAATATTAATCTTACATTGATTGTAAATTAAATTTTATGTTATCATTTCATTTTTCCCTAAGTTTGGTCTTGTCTGTCAAACAAGAATATGGAATACCTGAGGTCATGGAACTTTACTTTTTAAAACAATTCTTATGGTAACATGTATCAAAGAAGTTTAATTAATTTTTTCAATCTAAGATACAGCTCAGTCTATTTTTCTATAACTTTTCTACTATGATTATTCTTGTGTTTCATTTGTTGCCCATAATAAGAAGGTATTCAAAATATAAATGGTTATTTATTATCACTACTTTTTTAGTGACAATGTTAATCGGAATTAATGAATACTTTCTACTTTGAAGACGCTTCCTTAAATCTTCATATACAGTTTAATTGTTCATTTTCATATAAACATTATTAATGTCATGAACTGTAAGGAATCTGAGATTTTACTCGACTTGCAGCCAATAAGTTATTATTCCATGGTTTTGTGGACGCTGGTCATGAACGTGAGGCTCTTTTCTCAGAGAAAAGGAAAGTGTATTTGTCACAGTAATTGCAGTTGTCAGAGTAACATCATTTGTGCCAGTTCCTTGATCCCTGGTTTCTGCAGGCAATGAACCAAGGGCCAGGTGGCATCTGCATACTCAGTGGGTTGTATTACCCAGGAACCCCAACTTTAGGAAACAATAAACTTTTATGAGAAAGTTGCTTGCAAATCTGTCCAACTTTTGCCCCAGAGCAAGATATAATCTTATTATCCTGAAGAGCAAATAAATATTCCCTCTGCCCCAGAGAAACGTATTATCTTTTAACTTCCAAGGCTGTTTGCTCTACAAACATTCCTGGAAAAGGTATTTTAGAAAGAGGCCAGTGACTTTGTTGCAAAAATAAATAAATAAATAAATAAAGATGTGATGAGATGTGAGGTAAGAGATCTATGGAGAGTTATCTCTGCAACAAAGAAGAGATAAAGGAGTTTAATATCTGGTTTGTGAATGAGGAAACTAGAATCATGTCTCATAGCAAACAAGTTGTAAATAGGAATTCCGTAGTATCCTTTCTCAACCTGAAACTCTGGGCCTTGGGAATTGGTTATGTTGTTTCTTATATCCTTACTGTTCATTGCTAAAGAAATTGTTAGTTGCTTGGCCTTAACCTTCTTCTCAATTATATAGCACAGTGTTAGGAGTCAAAAATTGTTTCTGCATCAGCTGTAGGCACAATCATCATGCATTTACTGCTTGGATTGTTTAAAATTATTTATAAGTGTTAGTATTGTATCTCAAACAAATGAGTAAGATCATTTCATGTGTTCCACATAAACAGAGACTTAAATAAACCTTCTTATGTTCCCATTACAACAAAGAATTCTGCCTTTGTTGTTAAATAAACACTGATGTTTTTTGAAATAACTGTTTTAAAGACAGGCGTTTGACTTTATTCCAATTAGAAGTGAAGTCTACAAGTGTTAATCCACTGATGTCATGAGACCCAGGGTTCACACTGGGGAGGACTTTTGACACATGTATTCGTAGCAATTTTTCATGTAAAGTATAGCAGAGTGTTTTTAGAGAGAAAAATGTGCCTGGATTATTTCAGCAACATAATTGACTGTTTTTATGTGTGTCATGGCATTTCTTAAAACTTGGGCTGGGATTGTGGCATTTCACATCACAGAAAAGGAAATAAAGCTGTATTGTAGTTTGCTTACATCAGTACCTAGGAAAAAACTCCAATTTCAAAGGAGCAAGAGTTTTTTCCTGTTGGAAGGCAGCAGTTTGGGTAGCATTTTCATTTCCTGTCTTTTTGACTTCCAGTGCTCCCCTTCAAAAAGTTCTGAATACAGAAAGCAGAACTTGCCTCCAGCGCAAAACCAGAGCCCACTTTTATTATTGTTGTTGTTTCAGGGCTCCTGGATCTCATGCTGAACCTTAAAATCCTATTCGCAGCTCAGCTGCCAGCAAGCTGTGAGCAGAGCAGCGAAAAGTGGAAAAAATAACAGGCTTCACCATGCAATCAGTAGTTCCCTACTGAAACCATATGTCATGCATAGAAACCAGGAGACTTGAAAAGTCCTGAAGAACTGCAATGCCACTAGTGGTCCTAATGGGAATTAGTGACAGGCCAAGTGCCTGTCAGGTTAGAAAAATAGAAATAAATGTGTAAAAGAACAGCTGTCATTGGCTAGGGGAAGTGATCAAAACAATTGTCTTCTAAGGATTTAATTAAATGTAATTTCTTTCTGCAAGATGCCTCTTCATCCCAGCAATCAAATCATGAATTTGTAGTGTTGAAGAAATCATAAATATCTTTTCTAATATCTCCATTTCATACTAAAAAGATCAAATAATCATCCTTACCATTGTAGTGGAATTTTTTCTTTTTTCCAACAAGTATTTTTCAAGGTGAAATGTCACGGTGGTTAAAAACAAGGGAACACGTATCAGATCCTCCTCCTATTCCCTAGAGATGAAAATACTGTTTTTTTTTTTCTCTCTGAGATACAATTTCTAACCTATGAGATAAACTGATGATACTTGTAGCGTTGTTGTAAGTATTAAGTAAGGAAAACTGTATCTAGCATTAAATAGAATCAGGCACACAGAAACATTCGATAAACAGTGCGATTAATTACAGAAAGAAGCATGACTAGTATTTCCTCTTACATTTGCAGGCTCCTTCAAAAGGTTGAAAATCTATGTGTTTTCTATGTATACTCAGTGTGTTGAGTGTTTGTTAAAATATTAAAACTTGTCCAGTCATGCTTTGTATGTGATATATGACTTAACTTTCATCTAGAGACAATTTCTATTTCTGTAACTTGGATAGATTTAAACAGAATTTTTAGCTATATGCATCCCTAGACTTTCCTCATTTTATTCTTCAGAACATCTTTAAAGCGTTTGGAGTAGGCCAGCGCCGTGGCTCAACAGGCTAATCCTCCGCCTTGCGGCGCCGGCACACCGGGTTCTAGTCCCGGTCGGGGCGCCGGATTCTGTCCCGGTTGCCCCTCTTCCAGGCCAGCCCTCTGCTGTGGCCCAGGAGTGCAGTGGAGGATGGCCCAAGTGCTTGGGCCCTGTACCCCATGGGAGACCAGGAAAAAGCACCTAGCACCTGGCTCCTGCCATCGGATGAGCGCGGTGCGCTGGCCGCAGCGCGCCGACCGCGGCAGCCTTTGGAGGGTGAACCAACGGCAAAGGAAGACCTTTCTCTCTGTCTCTCTCTCACTGTCCACTCTGCCTGTCAAAAAATAAATAAATAAATAAAGTGTTTGGAGTAACTGAAATTATTTTCCTAAATTCTAATTTTTGAAAATAATTGGTCAAATACCTTAATAGATAATGAAAAATGTGTCTTTTATCTTTCATCAATGGTATTTTCTAAAATCAAAGTTGATTTCATTTATAGACATGGTGAAAATAAAACTAGACTACATAATCTTAGATAGAATACTGATTTTTGTAAGATAATTATGCTTATTTTTACCAGCATTTACAGTGATAATATATAAAATTCACTCATACCTGTGCTTCATTTTTATAAAATCAATAATCATACTGTACACCTACACATACATTTAGATTTTTGTGAAATTGAAACTATGCCTCAGGCAATTTAAACCTGTAATTGGATTGTGTTTTAAAGAGTGATTTTGGAAAATTCATTATTGGGATTTTAGAACTTATCTTTGAAATAATGCTGTAAATTGTGGTGAAGCTTCTGGCCCCACTCAGAAAAACCTTTCAATCTACCACATTCCTATTATGTTGTGTTAGTTGGACCCTTCTGTGTATATCTGAACAGCATATAACAGTTTTTGATAGAAAATACCTCTACTTCCTTCCTTTAGTCATGGAAACATTCTTTCCCACTTGGCCATGGCTTTTGTTCTCACAGATTAGAGTTACTGTTTAAAGGTTGAGGTGAACTGTTTTTCTGTTCTGTTCTATTCTATTCTATTATCATTTACCATATCATATAATATGAGAATGTTTTAAATATGATATATCCTATAATTTCATGCATATACATATTTCATTTTATATTTTGTTACATTATTAATGTGTTAACTCTTTTTGAATTTACATATATATAGAAGAAAGAACAGTCATCTCCATGGGTTAACCTTTAAGTTTTCATGGGTGGTCAATGTAGTTTTTGCCAGTCACTCATAATTCATTAAAAAGAAACATGCCAACACAAATCCATGTCCTTGGAACACCAGAGAAACATCACATGTTATTATATTATTTTCGTAAACATTTCAGTATAGCATTTTATTTCAGTCTTGGATGAGAGACCCAGAATGTGGGTTCACAGATTGTTAATGATTGCCAGATAGTGGTTTGGTTTCTGAGAAAGATAAGGTACTAGTAGCTTGCAATATCTACATTTCGGTGTATCAATGATGGGTGAAACTCACAGGAACTACTTAGCTGATGAAAAATATTAGACAAGATGTTTGACAAAATTCACTTTTCAAACTATCTTGGGGGTTATAAATTGTGAGTAATCCAGATTGATAACATTACAAGTAAAAAATGTGTGATGATTTTAGCTGATCAATCAGTCTGTGATCACTATTATTCCAGATTGGCTGCACCTTCCTCTTCCATACACCCAGTATCCTAGGCATGTGTCCATAGCACTTGCTGCTGTTCCATTGAACCTTAAACTACTTGAAGAAGAATTGTGATTTATTTATTTTCATAACAGCCACACTGTCTACTACATCTTAGTTTTACAAGCAATAATTATGATTAATGAGTGGAATTTAAGATATGTCTAATTACATGGTAAGTACATTATTAGGTCACTTCTATAGAATATTTACCTATGAGCAAAACATTTTAAATAAAATTTAATAAATACACATTTGATGTATAAAAATCAGGATAACAATGGGGATAAATTTTATAAGAAGGCATGAATAAAGAAAAAATGCTGATGACAAGGAAAACGTTTTGAAAACTTTGAAGAATTCTCTTAAGAAGTAGACAGATTGATGCTATCTATTGAAGCCAGACTAGTGAGTGCAGGAGTGATCTATTATGGATTCATGTGGGAACTCCTAGTGAATGCAATGATCTACAAATAAAATGTACTGCCTCAGAGGTAATGAATTCTTATTTATTATAAGTATTTAGGCAGATGGCTTCTATCAACCAGCAACTGAGTAAATATCTCAGTGGGTGCAGATTCCAAAGTCCTTTCCTGTTCTTCTTCTTCTTTTATTTTTTTTTAAGTAGTTCTGTATTTTCAAGATGTTGGTAACTTCTGTTTGAACTAAAAGGGATGACATACCTTCAGAAATGGCTTTTGATCAGTCATAGGATTTCCAGCTCATTCCTAATATCGGATTGAACGGTTTTATTTCTCTCCCTCCTTCTTCTATTACTCTGGCTTCCCGGTACCAGCTTTTCTCCTTCTGCTTCCCACTTTGCTCGCTGCTTTGTAGTGGCAGTAGTGGTGGTCATGCCTACCTCCCCGCCCACCCCAACCCCGCCTTTCTTACTCCTCTTCCTCCTATCCCGGCTTCCTTTTTTCCTCCTCTTGTTAAATCAATTGGGATAACAAATAATACCTAATGTTTATTCTCAAATAGTTTTAAATATTAGCTCCATTAAATCATGTTCTATGTGAGCTTTTTAATTATTTATTTATTTGAAAGGCACAGTTACAGAGAGGCAGAGGGGAAAAAGAGAGAGAGAGAGAGAGAGAGAGAGAGAGAGAGAGACAGAGAGGTCTTCTATCCACTGGTCACTCCCCAGATGACTGCAATGGCTGGAGCTGGGCTGGTCCGAAGCTAGGAGCCAGGAGCTTTCTCTTGGTCTCCCACGTGGGTGTAGGGGTCCAAGACTTGGGCTGTCTTCCACTGCTTTCCCAGGCCATAACAGAGAGCTGGATCTGAAGAAGCAGAATTGCCGTCCATTTGGATCATGGCACTGCAGGCAGCAGTTTTAAGAACACTGTTTAAGAAAGGCACACAAAATGACTGCTTAACATTTAAAAATTTTAGTTATAAACAAAATGATAGTATTTGAGATGTTTTCAGTTAAAACTTTACTATAAAAACTAATTTTACTTATTTCTTTTCTTTATCATGACTGCCAAAAAGTTTAAATTATATATAAGGATCTTCAAAAAGTTCATGGAAAATGGATTTCAAATACTGTTTTGCACCAAAATAAATCCATGCTTTAATTCTGTTTTCCATGAACTACGTGAAGTACTGTCATATTTGTGACACACATTTCTATTGAATAATTGTGGTCAACAATGAAGTGAACTGAAATATTTGCAGAATTTTAGCTTTGGAACTGGATGGAAGCTTAGCTTGATTATCCATGCCAAATGAAAACTCCTGTGTGTAAGTAGGATGAGTCTATGTCTGCCTGGGTAGGGCTATTTTCAGTTCATATTAACTGTGTGCCCACACTTTTTGAATGCATACAGGCATGACCTCTGATATCTCATTATTTAAAAAGTAACTTGCTCAATTATGTCTAGGTACTTTTTCCACTTTTTGTTGCAATAATTTAAAATTGACTCTAGTGTAATTTGACAATGCACTAGTGAGTTAACCATATTCTTTTTTCATGAGGATAGCATAAATTATTCTTTCTTTTCTTTATACAGATTATTTCAATATCAGAACTTCCACAAGAAGCCACAGACTAAATATGATTCCATTCCAATTCAAGAGGCCTTGCTCTTTTTTTTTTATCAGTTATCTTTTCCTAAATTGTCTTCCAATAGAAAAAAACTACCAGAAATGCCTCCTGGTACCAAGAATCTTCCACTTAGCTCTTAACAATCAGGTTGTGTGAAAAGATTATGACGTTAAACAGAAACTACCAAAATGAATATTTAGCTATGTAGATAACTTCTACCAAGCAGAGCCTAAACTTTCCAGGATAGTGGTTACAATACTATGTTCTTTCTTTAGTCTTTATTTCTTCCTTCTAAAGTGTTCCTCCCTAGCTTGAGTACAATTTGTAAATATTTCATGATATTTTATTCCATCTGAAGTACTTGGAAACAAAACTTTGAATGAGATCCTGAGGGCTTAGATTTTTTTTCTTAAATGGCTACAGTAAAAAAATAACAGAGCCATTCTGCCACCTTAGGAAACAGCCCAAAGGAAAAAGGACTAGGAAGATCATTTTACTGCTTATACACCAGACCCAAAAGGAATGGTACCTTCATAAATTATTCTGTGGGTATTGCTGAGTAATTTGTCAGAGTTAGACATTCTAGTGAGTTTATAGTTATGCAGACAAAGGGAGTTGAAAGTTGGAATAAATACCTGAACAGTGTAGGCCTTATGGGAACTTACAGTATTCAATAAAATCATATTTTTGTAATTTGAATAAATTTATGAAAACTGTAAAGAAAATTTTCTGGTAAGGACAATTTTTACATTTGCTGGATTTATATTGAAGGTGCCAGAAATTGTCTCTGGAATATTTGTTTAGCCAGAAAAGTAGCAAGTAGACACTGAATAGTACCCTAAATTTTCAATGACTCTTGATTGACAAAATCATTTTATTATTTTCAATTTAGTTTTAAAAAGAAGGGGCAGCTAGTGCTTAATGCAATTTAACCTGCATCCATGTATGTGTATAATGACTTCTCAATTTTTTAAAATATAAATAATACTACTTGACAAATTTAAAAATTCATTCAAATAGTTTTGCTCTATCCTCAGGTATTTGCCACATAGCCTATAGGAAGTCAAACTATTTCACATCTTATGCACTTTTCTCCTAAACTTACTGTGTAATTTTGCAACAAAGATAAATGGTATCTCTTTTATAGATAAAATATTTAAACAGTATAGCCTATCCATTATTGAAACCTTACTGCATTTGTAAGCTGTTCCGATCATGTTGGAGAATTTCTACTGTATTTTAACAACAGTTCACTTCTAAAGCCATAAAACTCACCAAAAAATACACACAAAAATGAAAAATTGTTTATTTTAAGTGGCAGAAATTATGCTATGTGCCTACATAATTTCTCCTCTTGACAAAGATAGATTGCCTGACTCTCTTGAGTTTGGGTGAAATCATATGCCTGCATACCAGCCACTGGAAAGTACGTGGGGATGATATATGTTCCTGCTACACTTAGTCTCCTGAAATCTTAATACAATCCTAACTTGATGTCTTTTCCTCCATCTTCTAACTTAAAAATGTTAAGGGATATTAGGAGACTCTACAGAATATCAGAGCAACTGTCTGGCAGCAACATCTGTCCTTGATTTACCACATTGTCAGCTTGTTGCCAGGTACAAATGCAGACTGAGATATGAGTAAGAAATACACCTTTATTTTGCTCTGTGTTAAAGTGCATTGCCTATCTTTACCAAAACATCTTGTACAATGAAAATATAATAATTATAGAGGACTTGCTACCTGTAAACCATAGCTGTCAAGTGATGATGCTAAAATATCATTGAAAAAAAAATCAAAAACTTTATGTCCAGCTTTCCAAAGCCAATTCCTTAAACAAAGAGCAAAGTAAAAATAGGTCCCCTCTTGTTTGAATATATATATAAATATGAACAAAAATATATAATATAGGAGTATTTTGCTAAAACATATATTTTGAAAAGGCTCTCTATGGGTTATACCTGTAAATCTTAGACCAATTAGCATGGTAGGTTAATGACATTCTTTTTTTTCCCCAGAAACCTTTTATTTAAGGAATACAACCTTCATGCTTTTCATAAATAAAACTTTAGGAATATAGTGATACTTTCCAATGTATCTGCCTTCCAACCCAAATGCCCATACCTCTTTCTCCTTCCTCTCTGATTCCCTTTCTTATTTTTTACAAAGATCTGTTTTCAGTTAACTTTATACAAATACGATTAACTCAATACCAAGTAAAGAGTTCAATAAATTGTATATAAAATAACTGTCTCGGTCGGCGCCGCGGCTCAATAGGCTAATCCTCCATCTTGCGGTGCCAGCACATGAGGTTCTAGTCCCGTTCGGGGTGCCAGATTCTGTCCCGGTTGCTCCTCTTCCAGGCCAGCTCTCTGCTGTGGCCTGGGAGTGCAGAGGAGGATGGCCCAAGTCCTTGGGCCCTGCACCCCATGGGAGACCAGAAGAAGCACCTGGTCAGCGTGGTGTGCTGGCCACAGCGCGCCAGCCGCGGCGGCCATTGGAGGGTGAACCAACGGCGAAAAGAAGACCTTTCTCTCTGTCTCTCTTTCACTGTCCACTCTGCCTGTCAAAAAATAAAAAATAATAAAAAAAAACTGTCTCAACTGTTGAGATAAAGGCTGTTCAAAGTCATTGCATTTTGAAGTGTTAATTTCATTTCTAGATTACATTTTTGATGCTCTATTAGTTATCACAGATCAGGAAAAACATATGATATTTATCCTTTTGGGATTGGATTATTTTACTAAGTGTGATGTTCTCCAGTTTCATTCATTTTTTTTGGCAAAAGACAGTATTTCATTTTTTCACTCTTATGTAGTACTCCATGATATGTATATCCAATAATTTCTCTGTCAAGTCTTCAGTTGATGGGTATTTGGGTTGATTGCATATGTTAGCTGTTGTGAATCAAGCTGCATTAAACATGGGCATACAGATAACTCTTTCATATTCTGGTTTCTTTTGATTTGAGTAAATTCCCAGGAGTGGAATGACTAGGCTTTGTGGTAGGTCTATATTCAGATTTCTGAGGTATCTCCATACTGTCATCCACAGTGGCTGTATCAGTTCACATTCCCACCAACAGTGGATTAAGGTACCATTTCTCCACATTCTTGCCAGCACTTGTTGATTTCTATATGAAAGCCATTCTAAGGAGGGTTGAGGTGAAATCTCATTGTGGTTTTGATATACATTTCCTGACAACTAGTAATCCTGAGAAATTTTCGTGAGTTTGTTGGCCATTTGGATTTCTTCTTTTGAAAATTTCCTGTTTAAGTCATTTGCCCATTTCTTAACTGGGTTTTTTTTGTTTTGTTGTTGTTAAGTTTCTTGATTTCATTACATATTCTGGTTATTAACCTTTTATCAGTTCCGTAGTTTGCAAACAATTTCTTCCATTCTCTCAGTTGGCTCTTCACTTTGCTTAGTGTTTCTTTTGCAGTGCAGAAGCATCTCAACTTGGTGCAATCCCACTTGTCAATTTTGACTTTGTCTGTTTCCTCTGGGTTATTTTACAAGATGTCTTTGACTATGCCAGTGTCTTATAGGGTTTCCTCATATGTTATCTAATAATTTGATGGTACAGGGTGATAGAGTTAGGTATTTGCTTCATTTTGAGTGAACTTTTGTATAAGGTATAAGGTATGGGTCTTGATTCATGCTTCTGAATGTGGAGATGCGGTTTTCCCAGCACCATTTGTTAAAGAGACTGTCATTTCTTTAGAGATTGATTTTAGTTCCCTTGCCAAAGATAAGTAGGTTGATCTTTGGAGTTTCTATGCTGTCCTGTTGGTCTATCCATCTGTTTTTGTGCCAGTACCAGGCTGTTTCAATTATAACTGCCTTCTAGTATGTCTTGAAATCTAGTATAAGATTACATAAGATTGCTTTAGCTATGCAAGGTCTCCCATGTTTCTATGTGAATCTCAGCATTGTTTTTTGTATATCTGAGAAGAATGTCATTAGTATTTTGATTGGTATCACATTGAATCTGTTAATTGCTTTGGTAGTCTGGACATTGTTATGATGCTGATTATTCCAATCCATGATAATGGAAGATTTTTTCTTTTTTTTTCCTATTTCTTTCTTTAATGTTTTGTAACTCTCATCATAGGGATTTTTGATATATTTGGTTAAATTTATTCCAAGGTAATGATTAAGGGATTAATTCAACAGGAAGATATAATGATTATCAATGTATATACACCTAATTACAGGACACTGGTTTATTTAAAAGATTTGTTAAGGGACTTAAAGGGAGACTTAGACTCCAATAAGTAGTACTGGGGGACTTCAATACGACACTCTCCAGAAATAGACAGATCAACTGGACAGAAGATCAACAAGGATAGAGTAGATTTAAATGACACTATAACCCAAATGGATCTAACAGATATCTACCGAACTTTCAATCCTACATTTAAATAATTTACATTCTTCTCAGCAGTACATGGAACCTACTCTAGGATTGACCACATACTAGGCCATAAAGCAAGTCTCAGCAAATTCAAAAGAATTAGAATCATATGATGCAGCTTCTCAGACCATAGGGGAATGAAGTTGGAAATTAGCAACTTAAGAATCCCTAGAGCATAAAAAAAATATTCCAAGGTATTTAATTTTTGGTAGCAATTATGAATTGGACTGATATTACAGTTCTTTCTCAGTCATGGTATTATCTATATGTACAAAGGCTATTGATTTTTATGTGCTGATTTTATATCCTGCTACTTTACCAAACTCTTCTATTAGTTCTGATAGTCTTTTAGTGGAGTATTTTGTTTGTATATAATCACATCAACTGCAAATAGTGATAGTTGGACTTCCTCTTTCCCAATCTGTATCATTTTGATCAATTTTTTTTTTTTGCCTAATGGTTCTGGATAATACTTTCAGAACTATATTAAATAGCAATGGTGAGAGAAAGCAACCTTGTCTGGTTCCAGAGTTTAGGTAGAATGCTTCCAATGAATGCAGCTTGTGGGTTTGTTATATATTGCCTTAATTGTGTTAAGGAACAATCCTTCTATATACAGTTTGCTTAAAATTTTCAACGTGAAAATGTATTGTATTTCATCAAATACTTTATCTGCATCTATTGAGATAATCATATAGTTTTTCTTCTTCAAATTTTATGTATTACATTGACTTTTTTGGAAATGTTGAACCATCCCTGCATACCAGGAATAAATTCTATTTGGTCCTGGTGAATATTCTTTCTGATGTGTTGCTAGATTTGATAGGCTAGTACTTTGTTGTGGATTTTTGTGTCTATGCTCATCAGGGAAATTGGCCTATAGTTCTTTTTCTCTGTTGTATTTTTTCAGGGTCAGGAATTAAGGTGATGCTGGCTTCATAGAAGGAGTTTGGGAGGATTTCTTCCCTTTCAATTGTTTTGAATAACTTGAGAAGAATTAGCGTTAGTTTTTCTTTAAATTTCTGGTAAAATTAGGAGTGAAGTTATCTGGTCCTCAGTTTTTATTTGTTTGGAAGGTCTTTATTAGTGATTCAATTTCCATCTTGGTTATTGGTCTTTTTAGGTTTTCTATATCTTCATGGCTCAATTTAAGTATGTTTTATGTGTTCAGGATTCTATCCATTTCTTCTAGGTCTCCCAATTTTTTGGCATACAGCTTTTAGGTGTACTTTCTGATGATTATTTTTATTTCTGTGGTGTGTGTAGTTACTTTTCCTATTTAATCTCTGATTTTATTGATTTGGGCCTTCTCCCTCATTTTGATTAATTGGTCCAATGGTGTATCAATTTTATTTATTTTTTCAAAAAACAGCTTTCCATTTCACTGATTTTTCTTTGATTTTAATTTTGATTATTTCTTCTTGGTTTGGGTTGCTTTTGTTTTTCTAGGTCCTTGAGATGCATTGATAGGTAATTTATTTGGTCCTTTCCAATTTCTTGATGTAGGTACCAATTTCTATAAACTTTCCTCTTAACACTGACTTTTCTGTATCCCATGTTTTGGATATGTTGTTTTGTCATCTTCAATCATTTCCTGAAATTTTTTGAATTCCCTTTTGATTTGTTCATTGAGGAGCATGTTTTTCATTCTCCATGTGTTTACATATGTTTTAGAGATTATTCAATATTTAATTTCCAGCTTCATTCCTTTGTAGTCGGAGAATGTGTTTGGTATGATTTTGATTTTTTTCAATTTCCTGAGATTTTCTTTATGGCCTAGCATGTGGTCTGTCCTAGAGAAAGTTCCATGCACTAGTGAGAAGAATATGTATTCTTAATCTGTTGAATGAAAAATTCTGTAGATATCTGTTAGTCCATTTGGTCTACAGTGTTGATTACTATGTTGTTTCCTTCTTGATTTTCTGTCTGGTTGATGTGTCCATTGCTGAAATTGGAGAATTGAACTGCCCCTTTACTCCTGTGTTGGAGCCTATGTCTCCCTTTTAGATACCTTAATACTTCTTTTAAATAGCCAGGTGCCCTGTATATATATTCATATATATATATGCCCTGCATATATATTCATAATAGTCAATTTTTCCTCTTGAATTGATCCTCTAATCATTACATAGTTCCTTTCTTTGCCTCTTTTAACAGCTTTTGTGTTACAGTATATTTTGTCTGATATTAGAATGGCTATACCAGCTCTTTTTTAGTTTCTGTTAGCATGGATTATCTATTTGCATCCTTTAACTTTTAGTCTGTGTGTATCTTTGCTCCTGAGATGTGTTCCTTTTATGCAGCAAATAGATGGATTTTGTTTTTTAATCCATTCATCCAATTTGTATCTTTTTACTGGAGAGCTGGGCCATTTACATTCAAGGTGACTATTGATAAGTAATGACTTTGCCCTGACATTTTTCCAAAAATATTCCTATTGTTTACTTTGTATTTCTTTGTACTTCTACTGCCTTCTCATTCTTTGATAATGATGGCTAATTTTCTGTGTTTCTGTGTGTAGCACATCCTTAATCATCTTTTGTAAGGCTGGATGAGTGGCAACAAATTCTTTTAATTTCTGTTTTTTTTTTTTAAGATTTATTTATTTATTTGAAAATCAGAATTACACACAGAGAGAAATAGAGGCAGGTAGAGAAAGAGAGGTCTTCCATCTGCTGGTTCACTCCTCAATTGGTTGCAATGTCCGGAGCTGCACTGCTCCGAAGCCAGGAGTCAAGAGATTCTCCCAGGTCTCCCATGTGGGTTCAGGGGTCCAAGCACCTGGGCCATCTTCCACTATTTTCCCAGACCATAGCAGAGATCTGGATAAGAAGTGGAGCAGCCGGGACTTGAATGGGTGCCCATATGGGATGCTGGCACTCTAGGTGGCAGCTTTACCTGCTATGCCAGAGCACCAGCCCCTTAATTTCAGTTTTTTATAGAAGATTTTTATTTCACCTTCATTCATAAATGAGTACTTTGCAAAGTACAGTATTCTGAGTTGACAGTTTTTTCTCTTATGACTTGGGCTATATCTCAGCATTCTCTCCTAGCCTTTAGGGTTTCTGATTAGAAATCAGCTGTGAATCTAATTAAGGATCATCTGAAAGTAAGCTGACATTTCTCTAGTGCACATTTTAGAGTGTTTTCTTTATGTTTTACTATGGAGAATTTGACTACAATGTGTTGGGGTTAAGATCTTTTCTGGTCAAGTATATTAGGAGTTTTATGTGCTTTTTCTACTTGGACACATGCCTTTCTCCAATTGGTCATGTTATCTGTAGTTATTTCATTTAAAAGGCCTTCTAATCCATTATATCTTTCCATTCCTTCAGGAACTATTAAGACCTGTATGCTGGGTTGCTTAATGCATCCTGTCAATCTCTGACACTGTTTTTTAGTTATTTTATCTCTTCTTCTTCTTTTTGGTTTTGTCTGATTGTAAAATTTCCAGAGATTTGTCTTATAACTCAGATATTTAGTAAACATGGATAATTATGGTCAAAGAAACAAACAATAATATTCAACAATACAAATAAATGTTTACTTTATATATTTGAATAAATAAAAGTAGATTAGCAATCAGGAAATAAATAATAAGCATACACTGAATATAAAAATAAATTTAGAAATAAATAGTATAGTCACTGAAATAAACATCCAATGAATGCAGAAAACACTACTATTGTTTCATAAGTAGTGGATAAATTGAGGGAGAGAGATAAGAAAATCTGCGAATAATGTAGAGAGATACAGAATAGAAATTAAAAATGTAGAGAATGGGCTGAGAAGCAAGTTTTCTTTTTAAAAAAGAAGAAATAAATTAGGGAGGTATAATGACGAAGCCAATAAACACTAAGACTGTCTGCAGAATATTAAATAAATTGGCTTAAATTAAAGTGGTTCTCCTCTGTCCTAGGGGAGAGTAAGAATAGATTCAAGTATTGGTGAGAAAAGATATAAAAATAACCATAAATAATAGAAAGAAAAATAAACTACTTGAAACAAATGGAAACCAGATTTATAAGTTTTGTCATCAATAAAAGGCTAGACTAGAGATGTGTTCAAAATACTCAGCTTCATAGAAGATAATCTATAATTCTACATCTAAAAAGAATTTTCTTCAGTCTGCATCTATAGGATTTTCCCATTAAAATAAAAAACCATGCTAGCACTATTATCATTCTAAATTTAATCTTTATCCTCTAATCCATGAGGCTACAAACTTTTCCAATAAAAAGACAGCTAGTAAATATTTTCTGGGCCATCCAATCTCTGCTGAAACTACACAGTTTTTTTCAATGTAGCACTAAAGCAGCCAAAGTTAGATAAATAAATGAAGCTATGTTCCAATAAAGCTTTACTTATAAAAACAAGTGGGAAGCTGAATTTTTCCAGCTTGCTGATTTGATTTCTATATGAAATATAAGTTCATACTGTCAAGGAACATCCTCATTCATTTAGCAATAAAATATTTAAATATCCTTGACTAAACATGAAATATCTAGACTCTATAAATAAAGGCATAAACCAGCTAAAATTTGAGAAAAATTGGATTTATGCACAAATATAACATTTTTTGTGGAGAGAATCTGTGTGAACATTGACTTTTTATCCTTCTATTCATTTATATGTATCTCTTGAAGGCTTACAAAGATTTATGCACTGTGCTACAAGTGTATATTAGGGAAATGGCAAGAAATAGGCCTCTGTTCTCATGGATCCTATTGTATTGTATTCAAATACAATTTTATCCATTTAGTCACATCAAAATGTAAATAACCTCATATATGAAAGTGCATAAAGCCATTACATTATATAATGGTGCAAGTGTGTCTAGGAAGGAACCCTTCTTTGAGAAGTCATAATTGAGGCAAGACTGATAGTATATATTTATTATGTGAAAAAATAAGTGAAGAGTTTGTTTGAGGAGAATATAGGAATATAGTCTGAAAATCTTGCAGAAAGGAAGAGTAATCGTAAGGACAAAGATTTGAGGGAAGCAAATATATGACACAAAGGAAGGGGGAAAGGCTGAGATTTAATTGAGGGTAAGGCAGTTTGGGGAATTTGCAGAGTATGAAGAATCTGTATTGATTTTCCCTTATCCTTGGAACAGTCAGAAGTTTCAAATGTGTTCAACAGGGAGTGGACACATTTGGACTTGTATTCCAAAACTATCATTAAATCATTGTGGCTCCTAATTAAAAGACAAAATGGATGACAACCATAAATACAGAAAGTAGAAGAATTATGGAGAAATTATAGTTGTCTTAATGCGAAAAGATGTTAGTCGATGGGAGAAATGGAGAAAAGTGGTCAGATTTAATTGGATAGTAACTTGGTCTAGGGTTTTATGTTAAATGATATTTTCTTAAGTTTTCAAGTATATTTAATTATTGCTTTCTAATAGTCAATGTTTATGTTGAGCAGCTATACTTATTTATCTTTGAATTTAACATTTACATTTTCTGATATTCCATGTATTGCAATGCTTGAAATGTCAGTACTGTACCTTGGTGTGTACACATGTGGTTGTGTGTGTGCATATGTGTATGCAAAGTATTTGATAGATATTTTCAGTGTAGACACTTGCATGCCTTTGGGTTTTAGGAAATAATCTACTTCACCATTAGCTATTTTTTCAATGACTGTTAAAATCTATTTTCTTATATCATCTCTCTTCCTCTTTGGTATGTCTGCCTTTAAAATATTGTTTTTAAAGATTATTTATTTGAAAAGCAGAGTTACACAGAGAGAGGAGGGGCAGAGAGAAAGAGAGAGGTTTTCCATTAGCTGGTTCACTCCCCAGTTGGCCACAATGGCCAGAGCTGAGTCAATCCGAAGCCAGGAGCCTGGAGATTCTTCTGGGTCTCCCACACGGGTGTAAGGGCCAAAGGACTTGAGCCATCTTCTACTGCTTTCCCAGGCCACAGCAGAGAGCTGGATTGGAAGAGGAGCTTCTAGGATTAGAACTGGTACCCATATGGGATGTGGTGCTTCAGGCCAGGGCGTTAACCCACTGCGCCACAGGGCCAGCCCCTAAAATATTTGTAATTGTCTTTTTAGTGAGGTCTGGAGAAGAACAGCGTTTGCAGTTCGTGGACTGCTCAACATGGTTAATGAGAAGTCTCACGATGTTGATTTTGCTGCCTTTTGCTTCTCGCCAGCACTACTTCCAGCAATCTCCAAGGGACATGCCTATTTTGGTTTTATAAGGCATTATTTCTTTACAGGCAAAAATATTTTGAAAACTATATGCAAAAACAGGTTGTAGTACTTTTAAAACAGAATAATGAGCTTATTTTATTTTGGAAAAAGCACAAGAAGGAGGAGTGAGTTTATAATTCATTCATTTATCAGATATATTGATTCCTTGTAGGAAATATGCCCCTCTCTCTGCAACTATTGGCTTCCTTAACTTGGTAGAAAATACGACCAGTGAAAATGCCATAATTTTTTTTATTAGGAACATCATCTGTAACAATGACCACACCTATTGTTCTTTTGGTACCCATGTTCAAAAATTCAAAAGAAGAATCTTATTAACACATTAGATCAGACTAACTTTCTGGATGAATTGATTTTTGTGGTTTGAATGATGCAAGAAAATTCTTAAGTTTGGTGAAGAAAGATAAAATGAGATTTGTAAAAATGCCAGACAAATGCTAAGTAGATAAAACTAAAAAGAATATTTTTGGAACAACTGTCAGATTGCTGCAACCTAAATATTTATCTTCTGTATGCTTATGCTATCTTAAAATTAAAGATCAGCAGTGCCATGAATACTAAAGCATTATTTTGATTTACCAAGGCAATAAAATATTATCTAGATTTTTTATTGAAAAGTAAAGTAACCATTTAAAAATTATCATTTAGAATAAATTGTTCTTTTAGGACATTAAAATTGTTCATAGTGCCTTAAGACATGGTAAACATTCATTATTTCACTTATTTATTCAATGACTACTGAGGCATTTTGCGCATTCCTCAAAATGCAATGTATCATTCTCAGTATAAAAGTAAAGTAGAATCCAAAATAACTCCAAAACCATCAAAAAGAAATTGCCAAATTAAAGTTTTAGCAATGTATTGAATAAACATCTCCCTTAGAAATAGGCAAACCTGAAGTGACCGTAATGTTGCTTCTAAGTATTCTTTTTTTTTTTTTTTTTTTAGATTTTTTTTTTTTTTTTTTTTTTTTTTTACAGGCAGAGTGGACAGTGAGAGAGAGAGACAGAGAGAAAGGTCTTCCTTTGCCGTTGGTTCACCCTCCAATGGCCGCCGCGGTCGGCGCGCTGCGGCCGGCGCGCTGCAGCCGGCGCACCGCGCTCATCCGATGGCAGGAACCAGGAGCCAGGTGCTTTTCCTGGTCTCCCCATGGGGTGCAGGGCCCAAGCACCTGGGCCATCCTCCACTGCACTCCTAGGCCACAGCAGAGGGCTGGCCTGGAAGAGGGGCAACCGGGACAGAATCCGGTGCCCCGACCGGGACTAGAACCCGGTGTGCCGGCGCCGCAAGGTGGAGGATTAGCCTGTTGAGCCACGGCGCCGGCCTTGCTTCTAAGTATTCTAACCTATGATGGCTTCGGACGTGAGTGTAGTGACCTGATTGTGTTATTTGAAAAGATTATGAGCCATGGCAAATAGATGGATTTTGATGTGTGATGGTTTTTATTGTCAACTTTGGGAAAAAGTCTATTCATTTCATTCCCAGGTTGTTGTATAATACCAGCAGTATGGTTTGCATTGGCCCTCCTGTATGTGCCACATGAAAGTACAAATGAGTTTAGTTCCATTCCCCATTTTGTTGCAAAAGAGAATATTTCATTGTTTTTTACAACTGAGCAGTATTCCATAGTATAAATGTATATATACCATATTCTCTTTATCCAATCATTGGTTGATGGACATCTGGGTTTATTCCACATCTTAGCTATTGTGAATTGAGCTACAATACTCTTTGATATACTGATTGTATTTTGTTTAGGTAAATTCACAGGAGTTATATGGCTAGGTCATATGATAAATCTATTTTCAGATATATGAGGAATCTCCATACTGTCTTCCACAATGGCTGTACTAGTTTACATTCCCACCAATTCCACACATTCTAGCCCACAAACTTTTGCCACACTCTCTCTATATATTAATATGTAACTCGGCCTATCAAATAAATAAATTAATTTTTTTAAAATAGAAATCATATTAGAAATGAAAAAAATAACTTTGATTTGGGGACAGATGTTATAAAGTAAATGAAGAAATTGTCAGGAAATAGCCATTCTTGTGTCAGTGACTAACTTTGCTTACTTTACCACCATCCTAGCAACATGAGAGCACTTCATAGAAGTTTGGGGGAAGTGGACTTAAATTTCTAAGATTATTTGATAAAGAAGCAATTTTGACTCAAAAGGCTTCCATAGCCTTGGAAACTCATGACTAGAGCCTAGGGAGATTACTGACACCATAAACAAGAGTATCAAATGGTTAAGTCAATAACAGGAGTCACTCTGTACTTACTTCTCATGTGGGATCTGTCCTTAATGTGTTGTCCAATGTGAAGTAATGCTATAACTAGTACTGAAACTATTTTACACTCTGTGTTTCTGTGTGGGTGCAAACTGATGAAATCTTTACTTAGTATATACTGAATCAATCTTCTGTATATAAAGATAATTGAAAATGAATCTTGATGTGAATGAAATGGGAGAGAGAGCAGGAGATGAGAGGGATGCGAGTGGGAGGGAAATAATGGGGGGGAAGCCATTGTAATCCATAAACTGTACTTTGGATTCATATTTACTAAATAAAAAAAGAAAAAAAGAAAATAAGATAAACTTGGGATAAAAAAGAAGCAGTTTTGAAATCCATGCAAAGTTTTCTGATAATATACATTTTACACATATTTTAAAAAATGGTTTGCACCAAAATATTTTCATTTTTCTACAAACTTCTTGAAGGTCTTCCTTTGCCGTTGGTTCACGCCTCAATGGCTGCCGCGGCCGGCATGCTGCAGCTGGCGCATCTTGCTGATCCGAAGGCAGGAGCCAGGTGCTTCTCCTGGTCTCCCATGGGGTGCAGGGCCCAAGCACTTGGGCCATCCTCCACTGCACTCCCGGGCCACAGCAGAGAGCTGGCCTGGAAGAGGGGCAACCGGGACAGAATCTGGCACCCCGACCGGGACTAGAACCCAGTGTGCTGGCGCTGCAGGCAGAGGGTTAGCCTATTGTGCTGTGGCGCGGCCAATGTTGAGATTTCTATTCTGTACTAGGACTCTGTGAATAATACCCTGATTTTTTTAAAAACTTTTATTTAATGAATATAAATTTCCAAAGTACAGATTATGGATTACAAAGGCTTCCCCCCCCAATAACTTCCCTCCCACCTGCAACCCTCCCCTTTCCCGCTCCTGCTCCAATTCCATTCACATCAAGAATCATTTTCAATTCTCTTTATATACAGAAGATCAGTTTACTATATATTTCGTAAAGATTTCAACAGTTTGCCACCACATAGCAACACAAAGTGAAAAATACTGTTGGAGTGCTAGTTATAGCATTAAATCACAATGTACAGCACATTAAGGACAGAGATACTACATATTTTTAAAAAATTGATTAATTTTCTATGCAATTTCCAATTTAACACCAAGGTTTTTTTTTTTCATTTTCAATTATCTTTATATACAGAAGATTGATTCAGTATATACTAAGTAAAGATTTCATCCGTTTGCACCCACACAGAAACACAGAGTGTAAAAATACTCTCTCAGGTTGCCCCTCTTCCAGGCCAGCTCTCTGCTGTGGCCCAAGATTGCAGTGGAGGATGGCACAAGTCCTTGGGCCCTGCACCTGCATGGGAGACCAGGAGAAGCACCAGGCTCCTGCCATGGGATCAGTGCGGTGCGCCGGCCGGCCGTGGCGGCCATTGGAGGGTGAACCAATGACAAATGGAAGACATTTCTCTGTCTCTCTCTCACTGTCCACTCTGCTTGTCAAAAAAAAAAAAAAAAAGATTTCACCAAAAAATACTCTTTCAGTACTAGCTATAGCATTACTTCACATTGGACAACACATTAAGGACAGATCCCACATGAGATGTAAGTACACAGTAACTCCTGTTGTTGATTTAACAATTTGACACTCTTGTTTATGGTGTCAGTAATCTCCCTAAGCTCTAGTCATGAGTTTCCAAGGTTACGGAAGCCTTTAGGGTTCGCCGAATTTGATCTTATTCTGACAGGGTCATCGTCAAAGTGGAAGTTCTCTCCTCCCTTCAGAGAAAGATACCTCCTTCTTTGATGGCCCCGTTCTTTCCATTGGGATCTCACCCGCAGAGATCTTTTATTTATGTTTTTTTTTTTTATCAGAGTGTCTTGGTCTTCCATGCCTACAATACTCTCATGGGCTCTTGAGCCAGATCTAAGGGCTGATTCTGAGGCCCGAGTGCTATTTATGACATCTGCCATTCTATGAGTCTGCTCTGTCTCCCACTTCCCATGTTGGATCATTCTCTCCCTTTTTGATTCTATCAGTTAGTATTAGCAGACACTAGTCTTGTTTGTGTGATCCCTTTGACTCTTAGACCTATCTTTGTGATCAATTGTGAACTGAAGATGATCACCTGGACTAGTGAGATGGCATTGGTACATGCCATCTTGATGGGATTGTATTGGAATCCCCTGGCACGATTCTAACTCCATCATTTGGGGCAGGTCCGATTGAGCATGTCCCAAATTATACATCTCCTCCCTCTCTTATTCCCACTCTTATATTTCACAGGGATCACTTTTCAGTTAAAATTTAAACACCTAAGAATAGTTGTATGTTAATTACAGAGTTCAACCACTAGAACAAAACAAAGAAAAAACACTAAAATGGATAAAGTATTAAGTTGTACATCAACAGTCAGGATAGGAGCTGATCAAGCCACTGTTTCTCATAATGTCCATTTCACTTCAACAGGTTTCCCCTTTGGTGCTCAGTTAGTTGTTGCCAATAAGGGAAAACAAATGATATTTGTATCTTTGGGACTGGTTTAATTCACTCAGCATGATGTTTTCCAGATTACTCCATTTTGTGCAAATGACCGGATTTCATTGTTTTTGTCTTCTATATAATATTCTATAGAGTACATGACCCATAATTTCTTTATCCAGTCTTCTGTTGATGGGCATTTGGGTTGGTTCCAGGTCTTAGCTATTGAGAATTGAGCTGCAATAAACATTAATGTGCAGACGTTTTTTTTTTGTTTGCCAATTTAATTTCCTTTGGGTAAATTCCAAAGAGTGGGATGGCTGGGTTGTATGGTAGGGTTATATTCAGGTTTCTGAGGAATCTCCAGACTGACTTCCAGAGTGGCTTCACCAGTTTGCATTCCCACCAAAGGTGGGGTAGTGTCCATTTTTCCGCACATCCTCGCCAGCATCTATTGATGGTAGATTTCTATTTGTGAGCCTTTCTAACCGGGGTGAGGTGAAACCTCATTGTGGTTTTGATTTGCATTTCCCTGATTGCTAGTGATGTTGAACAGTTTTTCATGTGTCTATGGCCATTTTGATTTCCTCTTTTCAAAAATGTCTATTGAGGTCCTTGGCCCATTATTTAAGTGGGTTGTTTGTTTTGATGTTTTGGAGTTTCTTGATTTCTTTGTAGATTCTGGTTATCAACCCTGAATCTGTTGTTTAGTTTTCAAATATTTTTCCGATTCTGTTGGTTGCCTATTCACTTTCCTGACTGTTTCTTTTTGAAGTACAGAAACCTCTCAATTTGATGCAATCCCAATTATTAATTTTGGCTTTGACTGCCTGTGCTTCTGGGGTATTTTCCAAGAAGTCTTTGCCAGTACCTATATCTTGCAGGGTTTTTCCAATGCTCTCTAATAATTTGATGGTGTCAGGTCATAGATTTAAGTCTTTAATCCATGTTGAGTGGATTTTTGTGTAAGGTGAAAGGTAGGGGTCTTGATTCATGATACTGCACGTGGAAATCCAATTTTCACAGCACAATTTATTGAATAGACTGTCCTTACTCCAGGGATTGGTTTTGGATCCTTGATCAAATATAAGTTGGCAGTAGATGTTTGGATTGATTTCTGGTGTTTCTATTCTGTTCCATTGGTCTATCCATCTGTTTCTGGAACAGTACCATGTTGTTGTGATAACAACTGCCCTGTAGTATGTCCTGAAATCTGGTATTGTGATGCCTCCGGCTTTGTTTTTGTTGTACAAAATTGCTTTAGCTATTCGAGGTCTCCTGTGTCTCCATATGAATTTCAGCATCATTTTTTCCAGATCTGAAAAGAATGTCTTCAGTATCTTGATTGGTAATACATAGTATAATGTGAATGTATAAACTGCTTTTGGGAGAATGGACATTTTGATGATATTGATTCTTCCAATCCATGAGCATGGAAGATTTCTCCATTTTTTGGTATCCTCTCCTATTTCTTTCTTTAAGGTTTTGTAATTTTCAACATAGAGATTTTTAAAATCTTTGGTTAAGTTTATTCCAAGGTATTTGATTGTTTTTGTAGCTATTGTGAATGGGATTGATCTTAGAAGTTCTTCCTCAGCTGTGGCATTGCCTGTGTATACAAAGGCTGTTGATTTTTGTGCATTGATTTTATATCCTGCTACTTTGCCAAACTCTTCTATGAGTTCCAATAGTCTCTTAGTAGAATTCTTTGGATCCCCTAAATAAAGAATCATATCATCTGCAAAGAGGGATTGTTTGAGTTCTTCTTTCCCAATTCGTATCCCTTTAATTTCTTTTCTTGCCTAATAGCTCTGGCTAAGACTTCCAGCACTATATTGAATAGCAGTGGTGAGAGTGGGCATCCCTGTCTGGTACCAGATGTCAATGGAAATGCTTCCAGCTTTTCCCCATTCAATTGGATGTTGGCCATGTTTTTTTCATAAATTACTTTGATTGTATTGAGGAATGTTCCTTCCATACCCAATTTGCTTAGAGTTTTCATCATGAAATGGTGTTGTATTTTATCAAATGCTTTCTCTGCGTCTATTGATATAATCATACGGTTTTTCTTCTGCAGTCTGTTAATGTGGTGTATCACGTTGCTTGTTTTGCGAGCATTGAACCATCCCTGCATACCAGGGATAAATCCCAGTTGGTCTGGGTGTTGATCTTTCTGATGTGTTTTTGCATTCTATTGGCCAGAATTTTATTGAGGATTTTTGCATCTATGTTCATCAGGGATATTGGTCTGTAATTCTCTTTCAATGCTGCATCTTTTTCTGGCTTAGGAATTAAGGTGGTGCTGGCTTCATAGAAAGAATTTGGGAGGATTCCCTCTTTTTCGATGTTCTGAATTGTTTGATAAGAATTGGAGTTAAGTCTTCTTTAAATGTGTGGTAAAATACAGCAGTAAATCCATCTAGTCCTGGGCTTTTCTTTCTTGTGAGGGCCTTCTACTGTTTCATTTTCTGTCTCAGTTATGGGTCTATTTAGGTTTTCTATGTCTTCCTGGCTCAATTTAGGTAGGTTGCAGGTGTCCAGGAATATATCCATTTCTGATAGATTTCCCTGTTTGCTGGCATACAAGTCCTTGTAGTGATTTCTGTTGATTCTTTTGATTTCTGTGGTGTCTGTTGTTACATTTTCTTTTTCTTCTCTGATTTTATTGATTTGGGTCTTTTCTTTTCTTTTTTTAGTTAGTTGGGCCAATGGGGTGTCAATTTTGTTTATTTTTTCAAAAAACCAGGTCCTTGTTTGGCTGATTTTTTGTAATTTTTTTTATTCAATCCTGTTGATTTCTTCTCTGATTTTAATTATTTCTCTTTTCCTACTAGCTTTGGGTCTTGTTTGCTGCAGATTTTCTAGATCCTTGAGATGAATTGAAAGCTCATCTATTTGATGCCTTTCCAATTACTTGATGTAGGCACCTATTGATATAAACTTTCCTCTTAACACTTTTGCTGCATCGCATAGGTTTTGGTATGTTGTGCTGTTATCCTCATTTACTTCCAGAAAATTTTTGATTTCTCTTTTAATTTCCTCTATGACCCATTGTTCATTCAGGAGCATGTTGTTCAGTCTCCATGTGTTTGCATATGCTCTAGGGATTCCTGAGTTGCTAATTTCCAACTTCATTCCTTTATTGTCTGAGAAGCTGCATGGTACGTTTCTAATTCTTTTGAATTTGCTGAGACTTGCTTTATGTCCTAGTATGTGGTCAAACCTAGAGAAGTTTCCATGTACTGCTGAGAAGAATGTAAATGCTTTATGTGTAGGATGAATAGTTCTGTAGATATCTGTTAGATCCATTTGGGCTGCTGTCTCCTTGTTGATCTTCTGTCCTGTCGATCTGTCTATCTCTGAGAGTGGAGTATTGAAGTCCCCCAATACTATTGTATTGGGGTCTAAGTCTTCCTTTAAGTCACTTATCAAATCTTTTAAATAAACTGGTGCCCTGTAATTAGGTGCATATACATTGATAATCGTTATATCTTCCTGTTGAATGTATCCCTTAGTCATTAGATAGTGCCCTTCTTTGTCTCTCCTAACACTTTTTGTGGCAAAGTTTATGTTGTCTGAAATTAAGATTGCTACGCCTGCTCTTTTTTCATTTCTGTTGGCCCTTTTTCATTTCCGGCCTTTCACTTTCAGTATGTGTGCATCTTTTTTAGAAAGACGTGTTTCTTTTTTTTTTTTTTATTTCTTTTTTTTTTTTTTTTTTTTTTTATTTTTTTGACAGGCAGAGTGGACAGTGAGAGAGAGATACAGAGAGAAAGGTCTTCCGTTGCCGTTGGTTCACCCTCTAATGGCCGCTGCAGACGGCGCGCTGCGGCCGGCGCACCGCG
Organism: Sylvilagus floridanus; assembly: GCA_949820135.1. Taxonomy (NCBI): domain Eukaryota; kingdom Metazoa; phylum Chordata; class Mammalia; order Lagomorpha; family Leporidae; genus Sylvilagus; species Sylvilagus floridanus. The sequence goes on from OX463227.1 coordinate 76,691,962, forward strand.
CTCGTCCGATGGCAGGAGCCAGGAGCCAGGTGCTTTTCCTGGTCTCCCCATGGGGTGCAGGGCCCAAGCACCTGGGCCATCCTCCACTGCACTCCCGGGCCACAGCAGAGGGCTGGCCTGGAAGAGGGGCAACCGGGACAGAATCCAGCGCCCCGACCGGGACTAGAACCCGGTGTGCCGGCGCCGCAAGGCGGAGGATTAGCCTGTTGAGCCACAGCGCCGGCCAAGACGTGTTTCTTGAAAGCAGCAAATAGATGGGTTTTGTTCCTTAACCCAAGCATCCAATTGGTGTCTTTTAACTGGACAGTTCATGCCATTAACATTCAATGTGACTATTGATAGGTATTAACTTTGCCCTTCTATTTGCCAAAGATATTTTCTAATATATGTTTTGAGTTTCCTGTGATCTTTTGCTGTGAGGTTTCCTTCCTTTACCTTCGTTTATATTGATGACCGTGTTTCTGTGTTTCTGTGTGTAACACATCTTTAAGCATCTTTTGCAGGGCTGGACGAGTGGTTACAAATTCTTTCAATTTCTGTTTGCTGTGAAGTCTTTATTTCACCTTCATTCACAAATGAGAGCTTTGCATGATATAGTATTCTGGGCTGGCAGTTTTTCTCTCTTAGTACCTGGGCTATGTATCGCCATTCACTCCTAGCTTCTAGGGTTTCTGATGAGAAGTCAGCTGTGAGTCTAATTGGAGATCCTCTGAGAGAAATCTGACATTTCTCTCTTGCACATTTTAAGACCTTTTCTTTATGTTTCACTCTGGTGAGTTTAATTACAATATGTTACGGTGAGGATCACTTTTGGTCATGTTTATTAGGGGTTTTATGAGCTTCCTGTATTAGGATGTCTCTGTCCTTCTCCAAACCTGGGAAATTTTTTGCTAGTATCTTACTAAAAAGTCCTTCTAATCCTTTATCCCTCTCCATGCCTTCAGGAACTCATAAAACCCGAATGTTGGGTTTTTTAATAGTATCCTGTAGATTCCCGACAATATTTTTTAGATTTCTAATTTCCTCTTCTTTTCTTTGGTTTGACTGTTTCCTTTCCTGTTCTCTGTCTTCTAAGTCCGTTATTCTCTCTTCTGCTTCACCCATTCTGTTTTAAAGGCTCTCTAATGTGTTTGTCATTTGATCTATTGAATTCTTCATTTCATTATGATTTCTCATCACTATCACAGTTTCATGTTCTACTAGTTGTTTCATTTCATTTTGATTCCTGCTTAATATTTCATTTTCATGAGAAAAATTTTCTATCTTGTCCATTAAGGATTTTCTGTAGTTCAAGAATTTGTTTTTGAGAACTTCTTAATGTTCTTATCAATTTTTTGAGATCTGCTTCTTGCATTTCTTCTATCTCATCATCTTCATAATCTTGAATTGGGGTGTTTTTTCATTTGTGGCTATCATAGTCTCTTTCTTGCTCTTGTTACCTTGGTCTATGTTTGTTTGGCATATTGGAGATATTCTTTGGTTCCTTCGCTGTGGTGTTTTTTATTGTAATACTATGACTCTAGATTAAGTAGACTGTCTGCTTTTGATGGATCCTTACAGGCTGTGATGGGTGTGGCCAGAGAGCTCTGTTTGGTTCTTCAGGGTTAAGGGTGTGCCAAAGGTGAGTCACCCAGATTGTTCTCTCCCTCACTTTCTCTCTCTCTCTCTCTCTCTCTCTCTCTCTCTCTCTCTCTTTTGACTCAGTTGGGAAATAACTCCACACAGCTGAGTGGAATTGAGGGTAGTTGATGTATGAAATCTGGCCTCTGTGGGTATTCATCTGATCTACCCCTGGGACCACACAACGAGTTTATACAGCCCTCAGTGTTGTCTCAAATTTCTCTGCAGTCTCTCACCAGGTTGCCAAGGTTACCGAGTTTGTGTACTCAGTGAGTTCACTTGCCCCCCCCTCAGATTTTCACAGTCTCAGTTCGTTAGCTCCACACACTTTCACTAGATCTAACCTCCTGTTATTTCTCCCCTCCAGAGTCTGGTTTTTCTGATTGGTAATGGTGGGCGCCATTTTACACACATAAAATGGCGCCTGCTCTTTGTCTTGCTCGGCTTTGGAAGGTGAGTGGAGAGAGAGGTTAGTGTCCATGCCGGTTCCCCTTATTTATTCATTTTTTTCTCTCCTCCAATCAGCCTGATGAACTTTCCCCAGTGGGGCCTCAGGCCTCGTTCTGCCTTTTCCCACCAATGTCTCAGGTTACTGAGGTTTTTGTCTTACCTCCCCTTCCAGCGCTGGCACAGACTCTGTGGCTCGGCTTCCATGCGGTGGGTGACCTTGCTCTACCTGTAGGTCCTCTGTGTTACATCCACTAGATCCAGAAGAGTTTCCTCTGCAGTTTTTTCCTGAGTCTTTTCCTGAGGCTACAGTAACTCCACTTTTATTAAACTATCTTTTCCCGGACTATTGGTGTGTGACCTCACTATTCCGCCATCTTGGCTCCACTCCCCAGATTTCTTAATATACCTTTTTCCAGTTTCTACATTTAAGCCATGTTAGCTTTAAGGTTATGCTTTTTTTATTTGTTTTGTCTTAAGCTTTACTTTGTTGTTGTTGTTGTTGTTAAAGATGTATTTATTTATTTGAAAGGTAGAGTTACAGAGAGGCAGAGGCAGAGAAAGAGAGAGAGAGAGAGGTCTTTCATCTGCTGGTTCACTCTCCAAATAGCGACAGTAGCTGGAGTTGAGCTGATCTGAAGCCAGGAGCCAGAACCTCTTCTGGGTCTCCCATGTGGGTGCAGGGCCTCAAGGACTTGGGCCATCTTCTGCTTTCCCAGGTCATAGCAGAGAGCTGTATTGGAAATGGAACAGCCAGGTCTTGAACTGGTATCCATGTGGGATGCTGGCACTGCAGGCAGTGGCTTTACCTGCTAAGCCATAGCACCAGTCTCTTGCCTTAAATATTTTTATAGCAGTTGTTTTGAAACAAAGTTGTACTGAAAGCCAAGTGAGACTATCACGGTTGATGTTTTAAATTTTCTATAACATAATTTTAAGTGAAAATCTAAAATCAATGAATAATGAAAAAAAACTGACTCTCTAATAGTGTAACCCAGAAATGAAAGGTCTTTCTCTTCTCAAATGAAGGTATACCATGTTGTCTACAGCGCCCATCTGAGAAGTTTTTGAAGGTTGATTAATCTTGTCCCATCCTAAGAGTTATGTTTGATTTGTTATATTTGTTAAATAATGTTCATGGTTGTTAATTAAAGTATGCATTAGTCATGCATGTGTTTACCACTGGAAAGAGCGATATTAAATCAGTGACCTTTCCCCTGCTCTGTTTTAGTTAGATGAACTACTGTAATTAGATTTAGATTTTGAATAGCATATTCTGTGAAGCACTCTAAGACTTGAGACCATGAGCTAAAAGTTAAATAATGACTTTTAAACATGATTAACTACTGACTGGCTAGTGAATTAAAAACCAGATGAAACACTGAGGCACATTTTTTTCTTTTCAAATCAAGGAATGACTTGGGTAATCTACTTAATTCTTCGTATTATATTTTTATGCCAGATATTTATGCATGAAAACAGTGAACTTGTTATTGTTTACTTGTTAGGACATGATATTTGTTAGAAATCATGTTCAGAAAAAGTGAATTACACTATTATTCAAGTAAAACAGATATTGTAAAGCTCTTCGAGCTGTATATTATGTGTGTGTTTGTGTATAAAATCATGTTATGATGCCAAAAGTAATGTATAGTTAATAAATCTCTTTTACACAAGATGTCTTACATTAAACTATTCCCAAATGAATAAGCATAGAAGTAATAGAGCTGTAGTAGGAAGGAGGGAAATCCTGATGATTCTTAGTTGTGGTATTTCTTATCCAATTGTCCAGAAAAAGCAGCTTTTAGATACTTTTGCATAACCGAAGAACATTCTCCCTTCTAATTTCAAATATAAAATTGTTTCTAGCAATATAAAGACTTTCATCTTTTGATCCAAATATCTTTCCTCCTCTGTGAAGTGCGTTTCATGCACTAAAGATATTGGTAAAGAAGAACTTCAGTTCAGATTCTTTTGTCTAAAAGATTCTTTTTAGGTTCTGTGGTACAAGATTTTAAAGCAATGTAGAAGCATTGAAACCTAGAAAAAAATGTTGGAATAAATTTTATCATTAAAATGTTGTTTCCCATGGTTGAGGGTTTAATAATACGGAAAAATCACATTTTTATTTTAATAACTGCTGGTTATATAGTTAACAGATACACATAATTGTAATAATTTCTGTCCAATAGGTACCATCTTGGTACAAATGTATTTGATATCATGATTATTAGCTAAACAGTATTTTGAAATAGTCTTTTGTCCTTTATTACATTAAGACACATGTATATGTACATAAATGAATCACATTATATGAAAATTATTAACTAGTTTTGGAACTCGTCTTTTAACAAATATTCTTCTTATGACATAACCCAATGACTGGTAAAAATCTTGGTAGTTCCCAAGAGATGAGTAAATTTTCATATAAACCGATGGTAGATCCTCTCTGCTTATGCCCTGGCTTTCCTCAGATATATTGTATAATAAAATACAAACTATATAATGATTATGCAGTGTTATTTTCACAGTCAGAAATTTTTGTAAATCTTCATCAAATTCATTATTGAAAGGCTGAAAATATGGAGATAGCATTCATATAAAATATATAAGGCAATAAGGAGAATTAGTTGTATTCAAATGTATTCAAAATTTCACTTTCTTTACATGTCTAACCCATATTTTTACAAAACAACATTATTTTGAAATAGTAACATTCATAAGAAAGGGTTTTGATACATAATGAGAGTTCTGCTCTGTTAGTGTTTAGTTGTGCATCATTGACATAAGTCTCTAACCTCCCTACACTGTAGTTTTCTCATCTGTAAATCAAGAGAAATATATTCAAGAATTACTAAAATCTCTCACGATGACATAATTATCTAATTGTAACCATTGTCTTCTAAGATTATAATGTTCAATTAGCCTAAGGACTAGAAGTTTTGCTTAATATATAATGATAGCATCATAGTTTCATACATCAATATAAAATTTGACATCAAGAAACACCTAAATGACTCATGCCTCACTGGAATTTTGCATTTAGTTTTATGTGAAAAGTGCTAATGATCACAAAAGAAAAAATACACATATGTTTGAAAATCATTGCTGCACCCAATATTTCAGTCAGTTGAATTAGAAAGCCTCTGGTAGAAGTGTGCTGCTCCATGCACTAAAAACCAGACTTGCGGACATTCTTTGGACCAGTATTATTTAATTTTTATTCATTACATCCGTGAACATATCCAGGACATTTAATCAACTATACAACTGACATAGCCATAGGAAGGTATTTGGATAGGTTTTGGATAAGAGTATCAATTTTCCAAAAGCTCTCAGTCAGTTTGAACTTCATCTAATAAGACCAAGTTAAATGAGCCAAATTGAAAGTTTTATCTTTGGATTAAAAGGAAAAAGTAGATTAATGAGAGAAAAAATTAGTAATACCTATAAAATACAAAGAGTTAACAATAGCACTGCCACATCAAATTAAGATGAAGTTAAAAGCATAATTCAAACATCAGCAATGTTAGTATAAAGTATACTGTGAAAAAAAAAATAGAAAAGTGAATTGTAAAAGATAATACAGCAAACAGAACCTGTCAATGGAAATGGAGTTTCTAAGTATAGGGGTAGTGTAAATCTACTCAGACTACATCTTAAGTATAAGATATCTTTCTATGAACAAAACTGCAAAAAAAATACTAATATAAATTATACTCCATTTAAATAGCCATGACTGGGTGGGTGATGAAATGATCAGCCTTGAATCCATAATAGGGATGAGGAATGTTAATTTATTCCAGGACATAGATTGTACATTTATTTAAACACATGCAGGGATGTCACAAACACAGAAATTAAAATTGTTCTGTGTAATCCATCAAAGAGTCGGACTCAATCAGACAGATTCAAATAAACGACAAGGACAAAGAATTGGTTTTGATATAAAAAAGATATTTTTAATTCTCAGAATAAGGAAGACAGAGCAAGTTTTCAGACACAATCAATTTATTGTATTTTGGAAATTTAAAACCAGAGTTTTGGACACAAATTGGTTGTTAGGAATTTCTTGTACATGATATATAATGCACCATGTTATTTTTAAATTGGTGAGTCTAAAAAAATTTTGCTAAATTCCAACTTGTCAAATTCTACCTAACACCTGAAAGAATTTTTGAAATGGTTCTATTATTTAGGAGTAAAACAATATTGAATCTTTTTTTTTTTTTTTTTTTGACAGGCAGAGTGGACAGTGAGAGAGACAGAGAGAAAGGTCTTCCTTTTGCCGTTGGTTCACCCTCCAATGGCTGCCGTGGCCGGCGCACCGCGCTGATCCGATGGAAGGAGCCAGGTGCTTCTCCTGGTCTCCCATGCGGATGCAGGGCCCAAGGACTTGGACCATCCTCCACTACACTCCCGGGCGACAGCAGAGAGCTGTACTGGAAGAGGAGCAACCGGGACAGAATCCAGCAACCCGACGGGGACTAGAACCTGATATGCCGGCGTAAAACATTATTGAATCTTAACAACTCAATGGAATTGTGTAGACTTTTTCAGTATGTATGCATTGACATTAAGAAACCTTTGAAAAATGAATGGCTATTTAGTATGACACTATAGATTGCCATTTATTTATTTATTTAGTTATTTATTTATTATTTTTTGACAGGCAGAGTTAGACAGTGAGAGAGAGAGACAAAGAGAAAGGTCTTCCTTCCATTGGTTCACCCCAAAATGGCTACTACGGCCGGCACGCTGTGCCTATCCGAAGCTAGGAGTCAGGTGCTTCCTCCTGGTCTCCCATGCAGGTGCAGGGCCCAAGGGCGTGGGCCATCCTCCACTGCCTTCTAGGGCCACAGAAGAGAGCTGGACTGGAAGAGGAGCAACTGGGACAGAATCCTGCGCCCCAACTGGGACTAGAACCTGGGGTGCCAGCGCCACAGGCGGAGGATTAGCCTAGTGAGCCGCGGAGCCAGCTAGATTGCCTTTTGAAAACAGCAGTCAGTCAGAAAAATCGCTTACTACAAAAATTTCAAATATTACGTGTTGCTAAAATAAACCACAACTGATGAAGCTGGATCCAGTAGGGAGATTATCAAGTAGAAATGAGACCACTTGCTCTTTCTCCTAAGCATAAGAAGGCCTCATCACCATTCTAAGTGTGGTTTATAGATTCATATCAACCATGAGAAAGACAATAATAAATAGTTTCAATTAAATTTCAGAAATTTCGGATTCAGTGCTGAAGGAGAGATGACTAAGAACATATATGCAATGTACAATTTTGTTTTAAAAGTCCTACTTCACTCACTCAAAGATGTGTGTTTCTGTGTGAAAATCGAATTGCTTAGCTTTTATAAGGCCATATGATGGATGTCATAGGTAAAAAAAGGCATTTGAAAGATATCCATGTCCCAATATATGGTATCTATGAATAAATATTTTACATGAAAAACAGGAATTAAGGTTGTCATACAGAAGATCTTAAAACAAGTAGGCACACCTTGTGTGGATTGGCCAAATAGAAGAGGGAGACAGGAGAATCAGTGTAATAGTGACGCAGTGTGACAAAGATTTGATTGTTCATTGCTGTTTTTTAAAGATTTATTTATTTGAAAGTCAATAACAAAGGGAGTAGAACACACACACACACACACAGAGGGAGGAGAGGAAAAGGAAGAGGGAGAGGGAGGGAGAGGGAGAGAGGGAGGGGGGAGGGGGAAGGAGGGGGAGGGAGAGGAGGGAGAGAGAATCTTCCATATGGTTCACTCCAGAAGTGACTGCAAGAGCCGCATCTGGGCCAAATAGAATCCAGGATCCAGAAACTACATCCTGATGTGCCACATGCATGGCAGGGGGGTCAAGTATTTGAGTCATCTTCTGCCTTCCTAGGCACATTAGCAGGAAGCTGGATCAGAAGGATAGCAGCCGGGACATGAATGGACACTCCATGTGGGATGCAGGTGTCACAAGCAGTGGCTTAAACCACTGTACCACGCCACCAACCCCATAGCTTTGTTTAAAGATAGAGAAACAAAGACACAAGCCTAAGGAGGAGGGAAGCCTGGGGAAGCTGGAGAAGACAAAGAAATGGTTTCTCTTCTGGAATTTGCAGAAAGGAAGGCAATCCTCCTGACACTGACTTTAGCCTTATGAGACCCGTGCTGGACTTCTGACTGGCAAACACATTAGGATAATAGATCCATGTAGTTTTAAGCCAGTAAATCTGTGATAATTTGTTACAGCAGCCATAGGGAACTAATACGCAGGTAATAGGAACACAGTGACTTAGGTTTTTTCTTTTGTTTTATTTTAATTTTGATTTCTTTTAGGGGACTGTCTTAAGTATTTCTCAGTAGCCACTTTACCAGTGATTCACTTGGCAGCAAGAGAATGTTTTACAGCATGGATTGTCTACTAAACAACCTAATCAAAATATTATTAAACAATTACTCTGCAGTAGGCTGTTTAATGAAGTGTTTTCGGTGTAGTTTGAGCACTAATAGCAAGAGTGTTAAGCTGCTTTGTGCTCTGTGTATCAAAGAGCTTGTAGTAATGTGAGCCGACTAAGAGCCAAATGAATCCTGAAGTACCTTTGACAGACAATATACTTGTGCCAGTCTAAATCTTGTCAGGTATTATTACTGTGCATGAAAATGGGAAAAACACAAAACTATCAAAAGCTTCTATACACTGTTATCTCATATTGAAGTTCACAACTGAGTACTTCCTAAGCTTCCTACCGTCAGAGGTACAGCAGTCGATTTCATATAAATTTGAATGTTAATATAAATGGAAAAGTATGTAATCTAGAGTTGAACCAAGTACTCCTGAATTACTAACTACATCAGAAGCAAAGGTAATCATTGTGGGCTTGAGAAAAAATTTTTATAATTCAGGAAATAAATTATAAAAAATGATGAAAAGTAAATATAGTAAAGATTTCACTGGCTTTCAAGTAAAACTTTTCCATTAAGTCAATTAATTTTCTATCTTCTTCTTTTATAAGGAATTGACGCTAAGAAAGTCATATAATTGGGTGGCAGTTGTGGCACAGCTACTTGGAATGCCCACATCCCCATGTCCCATTGTAGGTTTGAGTCCCTGCTCCACCACTTCTGATCCAGTTTCCTGCTGATGTGCCTGGAAAGGCATCAGACCACGGCCCAGGTTATTGGTTTCCTGCCAGACATATGGACGATCCGGACTGAGTTCCAGACTCATAACTTTGAGTTCATCTTCAAGGCATTTGGGGAGTAAATTACCAGATGGAAAATCTCTCATTCTCTTTCTGTCACTCTGCCTTTCAAATAACATATAAATTCTTTAAAAATGAAAGCCTCACTATTGTGTTTTTCCCACAAAATATTAATTAAAGAATAAATATAACACCAAATATTATTAATAACCCATGAGAAATTATAAAGGGGGATGAACTAATAGTTAACACAAATAACTGAAATTATGTATACAAGTTCACTCAACTCCATTTCTACTTGTTTCCATGATAGTTGTCTTCATGGACAAGAAAATATATTACAGTTGCTACCTTAGAAACAAAAACAAAAACAAAAATCCTTTCTGGATGAAGGATGCTTTTCTTTCTTTTGTAATTGTTCTAAAGGCAGTGACTCCTTAGGGGGATGACAGCTTAGCAGCACCGGTTGGCTGAGATAATTGGATAATATACTTTAGAGGGTTGAAATGTAATGCAGCCATGACTTGGCAAACCTCGTAGGAGTATTACAGGTTGGTGATGTCCAAGTCCCTTGTCAAACTTACTGACCTCTCTACGGCCCTCCGTGAGAGAGCTGTGGAAAGCTTTTACCTTCACTGGTTCTCCAACTAGCAGCTGCTTGTTATTCCCACTCATTGCAATTTATCTACCATGCAAAAAGAACAGGAAATCACTGCCTAGAGGTCTGTCAGCTTTATTTGACCCTCTTGATTCTTCTCTTATGAGATATTAGAGCCTTCTTCATTTCTCTCAATCCATTCATCTCCACCTATCACCATCTTTGCTTCTACTTCCATCATTTGCCATCTTAATGCTTAGGTATTTTGACAAGTGGGATGAAACTTATTGTGATTGTCAGCAGTGGATAGAGGAGAAGTTGAGGGTGGTGGTATCTACTATATTTTAATATTTCTAGAAAAAATCAAATAAGAACAATTTATTTTATTAAATTTATATTTATATAATTAATTTATATTATTATATTTTAAATCTTACTAAATAATGAGGCCTGAGATTTTAATTGATTAAAAATATTTGCTGTTGCTTTAAGAAATTCCATATTTAAAATTTCCTAAAACATGTAATGTAAAATACAAAGAAGTCCAAAATCTTAATGTTTATTTTATGCGTATATTGACAAAGCAAAATTAGATTTTGAGATAACCTACTGTCACTTAACCTCTCCCCTTCCCATAATTTGGAACTCTATGAAATCCCAACCAACAGAAAAATTACTTGATTCCTAGCCAATTCTTATCTTTAGTATTTTCCTTATACAAATATAAGTTCTTAGAGCTTATTTATAATTTCTTACTTGTTCCCATAAAGCTGTAGTGCTCTAAGCTTAAATTCCTCAATTATTTCATTTTTAATTTTCTGAATGCCAATTCCATTTCATGTTATCAATATTGATGTTGTGGTTGTGGTGAAACTATAAGATAGTGTAAATTTCCTAATTGCCTTAATACGTTACAAGCGAGTATCTAATAATTCAACCAAAATGAATGTTTCTACTTTCTTATAAATTAATTTGGCCTGAGGTCAATGGCACAAACTCTATTTTTATGTATCTTTTCATTCTCCAAACATATGCAGCAAGGTTCATTATTAAAAGCCGTTTGAACATTTGATATGTTCTAGAAAGCTATACTGTGTTGAAAGTGTGATTCTAAGCATTAGTTATTTAAAATTGCCAGTGGCAATGACTGCAAACTACAAAAGAAATAAAGCCAAAGTTCTTTTCAAGTTTTGAAATATGCATCTGTTATTGCATGTCAATAATTTTTTCTCCAGCACGATCCATAGATTAGAAGTCTGTAAGGACAAACATTAATTGTAGTTGTTTACAAAGTATGAAAATGTATTTATTCCATATTTGATTTTTTAAAAGATTTTTATTTATTTATTTGACAGAGTTACAGGCAGTGAGAAAGAGAGAGAGAGAGAGAAAGGTCTTTCCTCCGTTGGTTCACCCCCCAAATGGCCGCTACAGCAGGCGCCACGCTGATCCGAAGCTAGGAGTCAGGCACCTCCTCCAGGTCTCCCAGGTGGGTAAAGGGGCCCAAGCACATGGGCCATCCTCCACTGCACTCCCAGGCCACAACAGAGAGCTGGACTGGAAGAGGAGCAACTGGCGCCATAGGCGAAGGATTAGCCAAGTGAGCCACAGCGTCTGGCCCCCATATTTGATTTTAGCAAACTTTAATTTTAGTAAGAGGAATGACTATGATCAATTACTGTTATTCACACACAATTATTCTTAGGTGTTTAAGTTTAACTGAAAAGTGATCCCTGTTAAATATAAGAATGGGAATAAGAGAGGGAGGAGATGTACAGCTTGGTAATGCTCAATTGGACTAGCCCCAAAGGGTAGAAATGTGCAAGGGGATTCCAATTCAATCACATCAAGGTGGCATGTACCAATGCCATCTCACTAGTCCAGGTGATCAGTTTCAGTTCACAATTGATCATAATGATAGGATTAAAGGAGTCAAAGGGATCACATAAACAAGACTAGTGTCTGCTAGTACTAACTGATAGAATTAAAAAGAAGAGAACAATCCAACATGGGAAGTGGGATACACAGCAGACACATAGAATGGAGGATGTCCTAAACAGCACTCTAGCCTCAGAATCAGCCCTTAAGGCATTCAGATGTGGCTCAAGAGCCCATGAGAGTATTGTAGGCATGCAAAGCCAAGACACTCTGGGAAAAAAAAAAAAAACACAACAACAACCAAACAAACCTAAATGAAAGATCTCTGTGAGTGAAATCCCAGTGGAAAGAACGGGCCATCAAAGAAGGAGGTACCTTTCTCTGAAGGGAGGAGAGAACTTCCGCTTTGACTATGACCTTGTCTAAATAAGATCTGGAGTTGGCAAACTCAAAAGGCTGCCATAGCCTTGGTAACTCATGACAAGAGCCTAGGGTGATTACTGACACCATAAACAAGAGTGTCAATTTGTTGTCAACTACAGGAGTCACTGTGTACTTACTCCCCATGTAGGATCTCTGTCCTTAATGTGTTATACAATGTGAATTAATGCTATAACTAGTACTCCAACAGTACTTTATACTTTGCGTTACTGTGTGGGTGCAAACTGTTGAAACCTTTACTTAGTATATGCTAAATTGATCTTCTGTATATAAAGATAATTGAAAATGAATCTTGATGTGAATGGAATGGGAGAGGGAGCGGGACATAGGAGGGTTGCAGGTGAGAGGGAAGTTATGTGGGGGAAAAAGCCACTGTAATCCCAAAGCTGTACTTTGGAAATTTATATTTATTAAATAAAAGTAAAAAAAATAATAAAAAAGAATTTAGTAATTTTCTCATTCCTCTGTTAACTTATATTACAAGTTTTGTTACTTATATTGACAAATCCAAGATTATTTAGGATATGTTCAGGTATTCTTTATACGTGTCCAAAATATTATGAATCTATGAGTCAAGTAGTGTTTTTATGCAAAGAAAATACATGGTAATTTGTGCAATTTCTTAGAATCAGAATTAGAATCTATAAGAATCTCCCACATAAAGCTGAACAAAGTGATTTTTGTTTAATATGTGATCTTAATTTTTAAGAAAAATTAATGTAACTTGTATAGCATTTTAAAAATGCTTCATTAAATTGTGATTATAAAATAAACAGATACATTTCTTTGCATTTTGCCATACTGATCTTATATTAGGTAACAATATCTGTTCTTGTGCATTAGTAATTTACTTCAATGAAAATTGGAAACAAGAGCACAAAGAAGATATTTTCCTGAAAAATATATATAAAAACTCATGGCAGACAAAGAAAGTACATTTGGTGCATATTATACTGGTGGTTGCTTCTTTCAACTTCCATTATGGAGTTCAGTATGTGGTAAAGAAAACAGAATCCTTAGTAGTGATAGTGAAACCTAGTTCAGAAGAATGTGATATCTTGGCTCTTAACACTATTTTGGAGTTTAACTCTGTGTCCACAAGTCTTTTTATGAACTAGCAAAATTTTCTATTCCAAATCAGTAATATTTATTTTTATCTTTGTTTTTCATATTTGGTATGAGAAGTTTTTTTCAGAGTTATGCTTGCTGTCCTCTTTTACCATATTCAGACACTTAGATGCCTCTCTGAGTTGCCTGCTTTCTCTTTCCAGAAATTTCTCAGAGAATCCTTGATGTCAGAGATCAGATCCATGCCTTCATTAGCAGAGGAAGCCGTCAAGTGCAGAGATGATCATTTGAAGGCCCATGCTAATTAGATGGCTGATTAGTGACAGAGCTGGGTCAGAGCCAGGACCCAGACTCCAGACTCCTAACAAAGGTCTTTCCCACCACACTGTGTTTCCTCCCGGAGCCAAGTCCCTCATTAACAGAAATATGAGCCCTATGTCTTAAATTTTATGTTACTGCTTCGTACTAATGTGTTGTGTTGTTTCTTTGCAGAGTTGTTGACCTTACACCCTCCTTTGGCACTGAAACTCCCAGAGAGCAGCAGCATTTTCCTAGGACTAAGTATGATTCCCCTGGTGACTAAAGTCACATTTTTAACTTGTCTGAGAACTGTGTATGGCCAATTAAACAAACTCATCTGCCAATATTGGCTAGGATGGAGTCAGCTTTAACAAATTGGCTTTAGGTGTGTGTAAGTGTATGTGATGTGGGAACTTCCTTCTACTTCTTTCACTTCCCTTGGAGATTCTTTCCTAATCTGTTCTTGAACATGCATTTGGGATAGAACATAAATATGAATAAACCCATTGATACTCTAGATCATGGGAATGAAAACATAAACTAAGTGACCTGTCGAAAAGCTAGTTTCATTTTACAAGGCATATAGAATAACTAGGTTTGTCTGAAATCTGGAGTATAAATTTAGAGAAAGAAGGCCTCAATGTACTACCACCTAAGTAAATAATCCCCTGAATACTGCTTCAGAGGTACCAAATGCATGATGGCCTTTGTTGTATTCTGAACCCTCCCAGCTACTTCCCAGTGATATTTGGCCATGTATAACACTGAATAAGTTAAAATTAAAGCAAGTCTGAAATAATTTCTGAAAGGGAAAAATTTGTGTGCAGTTTTATTGATGTTACAGTATTTCAAACACCAATGCTTTCTGATAAGCTTCTTTGTAATATTTATATTAGCATCACTCAGTTGTTTGCACAGAGGAAATTCCATTTTTTAAAAGATTTATTTATTTATTTGAAAGTCAGAGTTACAAAGACAGAGAAGCGGAGGCAGAGAGAGGTCTTCTATTGTCTGGTTCACTTCTCAACTGGCCACAAAGGCCGGAGCTGCACTGATATGAAGCCAGGAGCCAGGAGCTTCTTCTGGGTCTCCCACATGGGTGCAGGGGCCCAAGGACTGGTACCGTCTTCCACTGCTTTCGCAGGCCATAGCTGAGAGCTGGATTGGAAGAGAACAGCCGGGACTTGAACTGGCACCCATCTGGGATGCTGGCACTACAGGCAATGGCTTTACCTGCTATGTCACTGTGCCAGCCCCAAGAAATTCCATTTTTTAAGAATTTATTTATTTGAAAGTCACAAGGAGAGAGGGAAAGACAGAAACCTTCTTTCTGCTGGTTCATTCCCCAAATGGACATAACAGCTTGAGCAGGACAGGTTCAAAGCCAGGGGCCGGGACTTCCTCCAGATATCTTTCATGGGTACAGGGAACCAAAGGCTTGGGCCATTCTCTACTGCTTTCCCAGGTGCATCACAAGGGAACTGGATAGAAAGTGGAGTAGCCAGGGCTCGAATCAGCTTCCTCATGGGATGCTGGCACCACAGGCAGTGACTTTACCTGCTACCACAGCCCTGGCCACAGAGACTTCATGATAAGGAAAAGTAACTAGATTAATCCACAGATATTCTGAAGTATTTGATATGGACTTAATACTGGGCAATGATTCTAGAGTTTATTTTAAAATTTCTATCTCATTCTTTGTATTTTAATTGGAAGATTTATTTTAATTGAAAGATGAGTTTAATTTTAATTAGAAAAAAGGTTTAAATATTTTTATCTTCTCTTTCATATACCCTTTCTATATTAAAATAATGGAAGAGTGGTCAGGTAACGCAGCCATTTCAGTATATATATGGAGTTTCTTGATGTAGGAAGAACCAATAACTTGATCAGTATTTGCGAAGGACAGTGGCAAACTATATTTTGATACCTTTAAAACATTAAATGATGAGAAGAATATAGCCTAAACAGTTTGAGATTATAAACTCCAGACCATTACAATATTCAGGGGTTATATGAGTTCTATGAGAAGAATGAGAAGGACATTAGTAGAAGAATAAAATAAGAATAACAAAGTAGAGAAATAAATAAACAGAATAATGCATGTCTTAAGCGTTATTTAAAATATCTTTAAACACCTTGTCAAGAGAGGTATTTGGCCCAGAAATTAAGTTGCCACTTGGGACGCCTACATCTCACAATTGAGTACCTGATTTTGAGTTCAGCTCTACTCCCAGTTCCAGCTTCCTGTTAGTGCACGCACTAGGAAGAGGTGATAGCTCAAGTGGTTATGTACTTGCATTCACCTGGGACATGAGGATTGAATCCTATCTCCTGGCTTTGGCCTGGCCCAGCCTTGGCACTTACAGTTGTTTGAGGAGTAAACCCAGTGGTTGGAATCTCTCATCTGCCCCTGTCTGAAAGAGTCAAATAAGTAAACAGAAGAATTCAAATGCAGTGTCACATTCTATGATTTTATGTTTTAGTTTTGTCACATAAGAGAACATAGTGAATGAGAGTAATTCTGAAAAGAAATATAGAAATAGTATTTTTTCTATAAAAATAGCTCACAGAAATTTTTTTTCTCTCGATTGTGTTAGAAGACTTGGCAGTTATGAAGGTAACACAGTCTCCCTCGTGTCAAGGACTATGTCAAGCATATTTGCTCTGTGGAAATTAATTTCTGAATGGTTAATCTTCAACTCACTAATGTGGTTGAAGCAATCAATACAAGATACATATAGATTTTTAAATGCCATATATTTAAAGCAATAAAAATAAAATAAAAATTTCTAGGAAAAGCAACAATAGGAACATAATTATTTATGAAGTGTAATAGCTAGGGAAATTCCCTCCCCACTTTGTCTAATTATACATGGATATTTCAGAAAAGTCACTCTTTTTTTGCACATTTCAGTATTACTTGTCTTATTTTCAAATGACTCAATAAATATTTGGTATGTAATGAGAAAATACTTGTTATGCAGCTTTTTGCCAGGGGGTATCAATGGCAATAATGATGATGGCCACCAAGGGAAGCAACCAGCACAGTACAGTGATACACTCAGCACAGGGCGCAGTGCTTTGCTGAAGTGCTTTACTTAGAACAGTCACCAGAATTAAGTAGTAGGATCATTGTTATTTGATGAATAATTAAGATATGGAGAAACAAAATACTTCACCCATTGTTGAATAGCTAGTCAGCACATAGGCTAGATTTGAAGCAAAATGAATTTCTTTCTTATTTCATAAAAATGACAGTACTTCTAAAACTAAAGAAATTATCATATTGTAATGAAATTCTATGGATCTGTAATCTAATCCTGGCTCTGAACTAAAAATCCATGAGAATTTGAGTAAATTTACTTTATATATTTGAGCCTTAGTTTCTTTATCTATAATTATGGATTTAGAATTGCCCATTTTCTATGACACTTTTAGTCACAATGTTCTAATACTTTTGCTAAAGGAAATTAGAGATATAGAGATGATATTTTAAAATGTATTAACATAGAAGAAGTGATAAGACATTTCCTGAAATACATAATTACTTTTATGGTAATTCTAGGTATATATGTATGTTAACCAGAGTACATTCCAAATGAATAAATCTATATTTTCTGAAAATTTTTGAATATTGAGTTGTATAATTTATATTGAGTTCTTTGTAGTATAGTTTAATGAAATATTATAGCAGTGAATAATTACTACCAATACTGCAGAGTTAGTGGTAAATTTAACATTCTAAAAATGGCTTGGATTAACTTGGAGAATGAGGCCACTATGCAATTAAAATCTTGTTTGGGGCTTCATAAATCTTCTTATATCCCTAACTTACATAGTGAGAGTTTGCTTTAGTCTGTGAATGTTAGAACTAAATGTTTTTTTTCCAGTGTGTTTTGCTGTAAAGTCAAAACATCTCAATTTTGTCTCTATGTATCTATTTCCTGTTAGTATACAACTTTAACAACACTTTTAATTTAAAGATCCCTTTGAGAAACTACAAGTTTTCTTAATGAATTTATAGATTTTTCTTTCTCAACACTCTCTCTGGAATCACACAGCCCATTAATCTTAGGTGATTTTTTTTATCTATATTGGCAACATTGGAAATGAGTTTGTTGTACATATTATTTCCCTCTTTCTTTCCCTCGGATTCACTTGGTCCACCTCTCAGATGTCTCTGTCATGAGGGAGGCACTACTTCCATCATTTAACTCTAACTCCCTTTTGCAAGTAAAATAGTATCTAATATTCTGCATGATGCCCTAGTTTTAGACATATTTTCTATCTTCATAATTTCACATATGTTTAATAAGTAGCATCAAATATTTGATATTAACTGATTTCAAAAAATCCATATATCATAGTGACAGTTAAGTCCAAAGTAATTGCTGATTTCCTGTGATGCTCATCACTGATTTGTTGATTATGATTCCCATTATTTATTATAAAAGGGATACTGTACTTATATAGTATCATTTGTTGGGGAGAAAACATCTAGTTCTCCTTGATAACAGTGATAAACATGTATGTAATTATGTACTTTAAATTTATTTGTACTTTTTCCAATTCTATCTGATGAGTGAAACTATTTTAATGATAAATATATTAGTATTACAAACCTGTCAGTTTAGTTTTTGAATAGCATAACAGAGATTTACTGAATGTTTATCTTGCCATTTCATTTATCATACAATTTCAGGAGAAATATGAACATTTTATGCTAATTTTTGTTATCCTTGTTTCTTCATAACAGTTCTCTTATTCCTGCACTGTTTGTGTGTGTGTGTTTTGTGACCTGTAATATGAGCTCAAAAGTTTAGAGAAATTTCAGTAAATTTTTTCAATTCCCCACAATAGAAAGTCCAAATGGATAAAAACATAAAATATTGGGTAACTAATATTTATTTTCAGGAAAAAAAAAGGTCCTGGTATTGATGTGTTAATCAATAGAGTGAAATTCAATTCTGTATTCAAAGTACACAGTGAACAATAAGTGCTAATCATTACTAAGTTAGTGATTTATCTCGATTTTAAATTGTCTTAATTAATAACATATAGGCATCACTTTACCTCTTCTTGTTTACTTATCATATTTCAGGACTTGTCCTAAGACACAGGTAACAAATAACAATCCTAAGTCACACTCCTTTATTGAAATCATCTAAATATTGCAAGTGGAAAATTCATTGTTTTTAGATTCTAAGCTTGCTTTTTCTGCCAGTAGCCTCTATTATGCTAATGTTTGATTTTTATTTGATATGAAATATTAAATCATTTATTTATATTTGAATAATGTGATAATATTTTCTATTTATGTGGAACCATTTCCCCATGGAAAGTGCAATACATTTTCTGATATTTTCTCATTTATGTTTACAGCATCTCGTTGACTTTAAGGCTAATTTTTATTAACTCTATTGATTGGGATGCATAGTACTTATTATTGCTATTATTACCTTGTAAAGAAACACAATGACTATATAACTTCATATAGGGAGGTCTCGAGGATTGAAAGTGAGGTGTTTCAATCAGCAGCATATGGTGTGTATTTGTGTGTATACATATGTGTGTTTGTGCATGTGTGCATGGAGAGAGAGAGAGATTGTAAGGAACTGGCTTATATAATTATGGGAGCTTGCAAGTCTAAAATATGTATTGCAGGTTGGCAGAGTTCAAATTCAGGTAAAAGATGATGCTTCAGTCTTGAGTTTCAATTCCACGGGCAGTAGTTTGGGTATTGAGAGGAGTTTGCATGTTAAAGTCTTGAAGACAATTCTTTCTTTGAGAAATCTCAGTCTTTACATGGAGGCTTCAACTCATTGAATGAGACTTAGTAATGTTCCTGACAATACTTTGCTTTACTAAGTCTATTGATTATATATATGAATCACATCCAAAAATATCTTCAGAGAAACATCTAGACAATGTTTTGGGAAAACGTTGTTCAGTAAAACAGGCAACATAGCCCAGTCAAGTTGACCCAGAAATTAACCATCGGGGTAGGCCTTGTGGTACAGTAGGTTAAGCCACTTGCATCCCACATCAGAGAGCCGATTAGAGCCCTTACTACAGTGCACTTCTCATCCAATTTCCAGCTAATACACCTGGTAGCAGATATGGCCCAAGTACTTCGATTACTGCCAGTCACATGGGAGACCCAGGTGGACTTCATGGTTAACGGCTTTGGCCTATTCCAGGTTTAAATGTTTCTGTCATTTGGGAAGTGTGAGTCATTAGATGGAAGATCTCTTTCTCCTCTCTCTCTGTCACTCTGTCTTTCAAATAAATAGATAAATTTTATACACACACATATGTGTGTATATGCTTGTTTGAATATTATTATATTATTATGCATCTTTATAGTTATGCTAGATTACCATGGATTTATGGCTAAAATGCACATGTGTGTGTGCTCTGTGAATGTGTAAGATCTAGTAAATCCAATGAGAACTAGTGAGTGCCAGCCATTTTCTCAGTCCCAGTCATTTAATATGTAGTTTTTGAATATTAATTACTATGTTAGTTCTTAGAGAATTTGCAGTTAGCAAAGTGAGTACCGTCCTGTGTTTGGTAACCTTGTTGCTTGAGCAGCATTCAAATTTAGAACTGTTATATAAGAACTCCTGTGACTCAATTTGAAAAACTTTAAAGATATCTAAATTGACGGATAACATATGGTTTTATCATATACAATCTGATGTTTTGAACTTTACATATTTCATGGAATGGTTGAATATAGCTTAATTCAGAAATGAATTACCTCATCTAGAAACTTTATTGAAAGCTGTTCACAGGCCGGCGCCATGGCTCAACAGGCTAATCCTCCGCCTTGCGGCGCCGGCACACCGGGTTCTAGTCCCGGTCGGGGCACCGGATTCTGTCCCGGTTGCCCCTCTTCCAGGCCAGCCCTCTGCTGTGGCCCAGAAGTGCAGTGGAGGATGGCCCAGGTGCTTGGGCCCTGCACCCCATGGGAGACCAGGAGAAGCACCTGGCTCCTGGCTCCTGCCATCGGAGGAGCGCGGTGCGCCGGCCGCAGCGCGCCGGCCGTGGCAGCCATTGGAGGGTGAACCAACGGCAAAAGGAAGACCTTTCTCTCTGTCTCTCTCTCTCACTGTCCACTCTGCCTGTCAAAAAAAAAAAAAAAAAAAAAAAGAAAGCTGTTCACATCCTAGGTACAAAGATAAGGAGTGTTTAGGTGCGACCAATGTTTAATATCTAAATACGTTTTCAAAATTGTGTTAAAAACAGCACTGAATTGGAACATATGTGTTTAGCAAATAATTAGAATTTGTATTTCATATTTGTATTCCTCTTGATCCATCTGACTTTCCTTCAATTAACAAATATTTCTAAAAAGGTAATTACAAAATATCTTTCCTGATCTTTTTCTTTGTTTATGTTTTCTGATAGCTTAGCCCTAAGTGATCTCTTTCTTGGACCACATGAATCTTTTTGGTTTACTGCTGATATACCTGAGCTCCTTCTCAGATCTTTCTGTCTGATTCCTACACTGACCAAAATAAGTACCAGTTTTGACTATTATTTTTACTTTTACTTTTCTAATCCTAGCTTCCCTGGGCTTCTGTATTCTGTGCCTCAAAATTCAGTGCCAAGGTCACATTCCATTGTGTTTTCTACTTACCTTGACCTCACTGGTTTTCACTTCTGTACATCCCCCACTAAACCTGGTAAAGATTTCAAGCATGTGGTCCACCAAGTCATCACGACTCACCTATCTTGGTGGCTGCATTTCCTTTCCTGAATATACTTCCTGACCTTATGCAATAGGTTCTTGCTCAGTGAATAAGAATAAAAAGTTTACATTTTTCTGGAATAACTGGCTTCTGCAGAGTATAGGTCTGTGGCACCCATGACCAGGCTAGTAGGCAACTCTGCACTAGCTTCTGTGTTTTAAGCCAAAGAGAGGGCTTTCTGGTAGAGAACATCAATAATAACAAGAGTGTTTCAAAGCACAAGCCTACAATGGACAACACTGTCCATTGTTTTTCACTTTTTCAACACTTAACCAATTACTTTATTTAAAATCAGCAAGTGAACATATTATGTAGAAATTAATACAATTAATACAACTATGGTTTTGGTTACATGAAATAATTACTAAAGGTTTGGATTCAATAAATGTTGGAGCACAATAGAATTATCTGTTTTTAAAAATATTCTCAGTATCATTGGCCATCAATAAATCAATTTTGCAAAGGCATACACATTCCCTCCACTACCAAGGCAGAGCAACAAAATAAAGGACATCAATTGAAACCCAAATATATACGGATGGTGAAAATGTAATGTGGTACAGTTCCTTTGAGAAATAGTCCAGCATTTCCAGAGAAGATTTAAACAGTTTTCATGTGACCCACAAATTCTACCCATGTGAATGTACCCAATAAAAATATGATCATACATCCACTCAAAATATGCATAAATGTTCACAGCAGTATTATTCATAATAGCCACAATTAAAAACAATGCAAATATCCATCAATTGATGAATAAAATATGGTACATCAGTATGATGCATAGTGTGTGGTATTTTCCATACAATGGAATTATGTAACATATCCCTACAATAAGGCAAAAAAAAAAAAAAAAACCCAGTGTAGCACTAACACATACCATAGCATGGATTGTTCATGACAACATTACATGAAATGAGAGAAACCAGTCACAAAACACTACATGTGTGATTCCATTTACATGAAACTTCCTAAAATGAAAATCCACAGAGACACAAAATAAATTATTTGTTCAGGGAATTAGCAAGCTGATGGAAAATCACCAGTAATGAGTATGGAATTTTCTTATGCAATAATAGAAATAATGTAAAACTGATCATAGTCATGGTTACACATCTCAATAAATATACCAAAAGCATGGAATTATACCCTTCAAATAATTGAATTGCATTATATTAGAATTGTGTCTCAACAAAACTTTTCTAAAAATTAGATAATTTTGGGTGGGTGTTTAATAGGTGCTACATGTTGTGATAGGTGCTGGGGATACAAGGTGGAGGCTTCCTTTTCTCCAAGGAGGTTTACTGGTGAGAAGTAAACACAACATGTAACTAATAGAGCAGACATATGGCACTAAAATAGAGTTGAATAAGATTTAGGAGAGCTGACTATTTCCTACTCTCAGTTTCTGTGCCTGACAATGTAATGTTTGTGTAAATCACTCAGTCTATTGGCTTTTATTTTCAGAAGACTGGGGAAAGATACAAGGTCTTTTTTAACCTGAAATTCTTTGTCTTTCTTTTTTACCCCAAATAAACCGTTTATTTAATAAGTACAAATTTCATAAGTAAAACTTTAGGAATACAGTGATTCTTCCCATCATACCTGCCCTCTCAGCCCCACTCCCACCCTACTGTCTCCTCACTCTCCCATTCCATATCCCATTCTCCATTAAGAAAACACAAAACAAGACAAATCAAAACAAAGGGTTCCCCAAAAGTCAAGACAAGGGCTGTTCAAATCATTGCTTTTCAAATTTCACTCCTACAGATTTCATTTTAGGTATGCTATTAGTTATCACAGATAAGGGAGAACACATGGTATTTGTTCCTTTGGGGCTGGCTTATTTC
Source organism: Sylvilagus floridanus (assembly GCA_949820135.1). Classification (NCBI taxonomy): domain Eukaryota; kingdom Metazoa; phylum Chordata; class Mammalia; order Lagomorpha; family Leporidae; genus Sylvilagus; species Sylvilagus floridanus. Next base: position 76,715,125 of record OX463227.1, read on the forward strand.
ACTAAATATGATGTTTTCCAGATTCATCAATTTTGTTGTAAATGACTGGATTTTACTTTTGACCATTGTGTAGTATTCCACAGAGCACATATTCCATAATTCCTTTATCCAGTCTTCACTTGACAGGCATTTAGGTTGATTCCATGTTTTAGCTATTAAGAATTGAGCTGCAATAAACATGGGGGTGAGATAACTTTTTATTTGCTGATTTCATTTTCCTTGGGTAAATTCCCAGAAGTAGGATGGGTGGGTCATAGGTAGGTCTATATTCAGATTTCTGAACTGATTTCCATAGTGGTTTTACCAGTTTACATTCTTTGTCTTTTTACTCCCAATAACTTCAATGGTACTTAGTTTTAGTTATGAATATGACTGTATTTTTCTTTTCATAATTGACTATTTGACATTACTAAATATTACAACATAAGAAGAACACTTTCTACATTCTGGGTTAGCAATGGATATTTATGTGGAAATGTTTGGACTCTTTCATCAAACCATATCCCAAATCCATCAGTTGCTCTCCAATTTCACTGCCAGCACTGCAGTAATACTATTAGCTATTGCCTAGAAAGAATGGCATTGATCATGGAAATGTTTACAGTTGTTGAACAATAAGCCACATGTGCTCATTAAAAATTTAAAATGTGGTTAGTATAGCTGAGATTCTGAATTCCATTGAATTTTACTATATTTAAATTGAAACTTAAACAGCCACATGCACATTGTGCAGAGCAGGAGTAGATCCCACTGTTTATGCTCTTAAATCTCCACCAGTCTATTGTTTTCATCACAGCAGTAAAAAGAAAAATGACATAGATTGAATTATAACACTCATATGTAAAATGATACCATGGCTCACATTCACCTTGATCTTATTGCTGTATTTTGTATTTAAACCCAACTTTTGTTACTGTACTGTTCTCTTCTCCTTTTCCAGTCACTCTAACTTTATCAGTTTCACATCCACACCATGATGAAGTCCATCTCAGGAAGTCTTCTCTTCTTGAGATATGCGCCTCATAATCATATGCCAATTTCCCTTTTCATTTAGTCCTCATCTCAAACATCTTTGTTTTGACAAGACATTAAGTGGCCGCTCTCAAAAGAACCTCCTCTATAGTCAGACTCACACTGTTCCCTTGTTTTCTTTTATCCATAGCATTCATCATAACTTAAGACTATTTGTTTATATGTCTAATGTCTGTCTCTCTCTAGAACATAAGCAGCAGAGAACTGCCATATGTCTTTCCCATCTGCACACCTAATATCAAGACTGGTATCTGGGGTGTAGTAAGAGCTCAATAAATTTTTTGACAGTGTCTATGAAGAACTTAATAAAAATGTGGATACACAGTTTGTTTCATTTTAAAATTTTTATTTACTTTTTTGCAGTTGTCATTTATCATTTTATATTCATAAATAATACTGGAAAGAAGTAACTGAAATTCCTAAGACTTGACAATTGAATCTGGAAGAAGTGGTACCATTTTAAGTTATGTAAACTATATCCAATTTTAGTCTCTGTTCTTTTTAAGGAACTGCAAGCCAAACTACAATAACTTTCTAATACATAAAGCAGTAAAGCAAAAATAGTTTCAAACTTTATATTATATCCAGAACAAATTTTGCATAGAGTGATAAACATTTGCAAGTCACTTTTGACAGTGATTTGACAGAATGACTTCTCTTTTTTAAGATTCATTTTTATTTGAAAGAAAGGATGACACATAGAGAGGGAGAGATACAGAGTAATATCTTATATTCCTTGGTTTACTTACCAATGCTTGCAACAGCTAGAAGTAGGCCAAGCTGAAGCCAGGAGCAAGGAAATCTCTTCCGGTGTCCCACATGGGTGGCATGAACACAAAGGACTTGAACCATCATGCATTACCTCTCAGGTGTATTTGCAGGAAGCTTGTCTGATGTGTGAGTATGTGATTCTTACACGTGGCACTGTAATCTGAGACGCAGGGGACTGAGTCGAGGCTTATCCCAATGAGCCATACTGCTTATCACAGGAGAATGACTTGTTAAATTTATTAAATAATTGCACTGTGTGAATTGTCTTTATAATTAATTAATAATTACATTGACTTCGATAGTTAAAGTGATTTTCAATGACTCTAAAAGGAAACTGATGAGTGCAGTCTTTAATTGTTAACTGCATGGTTACATCTGTCACAAATGTCCTTTCAGAGAGGATACTGAAGAAAACATGGACAAGAGGTTGAGAATTTCTGAGAAGGATCGACTCCTGCCGGTTCCTCTGATACTGCTCTCACATATCAGCCTATTGGCCTTCACATCACCATTTCTGCCACCACTAAACACTGAAGAAGTATGAATTATGAGGAGGGCATTGCTGAAATGCTTCCCGGTCTCTATATAAATTAAAGAGTCCAGCTTACCCAATATTAACCTGTAGATAATGATTAACTCAAGTGTCAATTAAACAGTTTATAAACCAGTCAAAATTCAACTTATATCAGTATGTAATTTTAATCCACAATCTATTAAAATGTATCTCTACTTCCTATAAAATGGATGTGTTTTCATATATTCATATAATTAGCATATAATTATCTATGCAAGGAAAACACGATCTTGTATTTTTACATTTTTCTAATGACAAGCAACTGAAATAAAGGCTTGTTCACAATCCAGAGATCTAACATTTCAAAGAAAAGCAGCTATGATTATGACTCAGCTAAAGCAAATAGTTTATAAAATTTCAGGTAGTATTATGCATTGTAGTTTACGAATTGGATTTTTAAGCAACAATGTTCTTGTTCAAATCCTTATTAAGACTTTTTAAAGATTTACCGTTTTCATTTTCATTTATCTTTATATACAGAAGATCAATTTAGTATATATTAAGTAAAGATTTCAACAGTTTGCACCGACACAGAAACACAAAGTTTAAAGTACTGTTAGAGTACTAGTTATAGCATTAATTCACATTGGAAAACACATTAAGGACAGAGATCCTACATGGGGAGTGAGTGCACAGTGACTCCTGTTGTTGACTTAACAATTGACACTCTTGTTTATGATGTCAGTAATCACCCAAGGCTCTTGTCATGAGTTACCAAGGCTATGGCAGCCTTTTGAGTTTGCCAACTCCAGATCTTATTTAGATAAGGTCATAGTCAAAGTGGAAGTTCTCTCCTCCCTTCAGAGAAAGGTACCTCCTTCTTTGATGGCCCGTTCTTTCCACTGGGATTTCACTCACAGAGATCTTTCATTTAGGTTTTTTTTTTTTTTTTTTTTTTTTTCCCAGAGTGTCTTGGCTTTCCATGCCTAAAATACTCTCATGGGCTCTTGAGCCAGATCTGAATGCCTTAAGGGCTGATTCTGAGGCCAGAGTGCCTCAGTGATTCTGCTGTGTATCCAATTTCCCATGTTGGATCCTTCTCTTCTTTTTAATTTTATCAGTTAGTATTAGCAGACACTAATCTTTGACTCCTTTAATCCTATCATTATGATCAATTGTGAACTGAAATTGATCATTTGGACTAGTGAGATGGCCTTGGTAATACAACCTTGATGGGATTGATTTGGAATCCCCTGGCACGTTTCTACTGTTTGGGGCAAGTCCGTTTGAGCCTTTCCAAACTGTACATCTCCTCCCTCTCTTATTCCCACTCTTATATTTAACAGGCATCACTTTTAGCTACTTGGGCAATCCTCCTCTGCTTTATCAGGCACATCATCAGGTAGCTAAGTCAGAATTGGACCAGCCAGGCCTCAAACTGGTGCCCATATGGATGCTGACGCTATGGGCAGTGGCTTTACCCAGTATGCCACAGTGCTGACCCCCTTACTAAGTTTTCAGAACAAGTTATCTAACTTCTCTAAGGGACAACTTTTGTTAACTTATTCAACAAATGTTAGTTAGCTATTAAATACCAAAGATATATGCTTGCATACATATCACACCATTCAGTAAAATCCAAGTACTTTATACATGAATGTATGCAGGCTTATATCCTTGCTATTTAAAAGCTAACCAACATTTGTTCAATGAATTAAATAGAATATTAAGCATGCAACCCTTGGCACATAACAACTATTAGTTTTTTAAAAAATTAAAATATTTTCCAAGAAATCATATTTTCTGTATTGTCAGACTGATATTAACTTTTGCCCTTCAGATTCTCAGTTATACATGATATAAGGATTTTAACAATATTCTGACTTTGATTTTCTCATTAGTACAGTGTGAGCTTTAAAAAGAAAAATGAAATTAAAATACCTTTAAAAGCATAGTTGATGGCACTGCATTAGTATTTTGAAGTAATGTTTTCAGTTTCCTCTAGTGGTACACCATAATACAATCATTTTCCCACAAAACTATTTAATGAAATTTGACTTTATTTTTAGCCCTGCATTTTGTTCCATTTTGTAGGATGAGTTAAAAATGTATGTTTTATTTTTGATTCTCAGGATTTTATATAGAAGTTATAGATCCTCTAAGTGATTAAAAATGTTTAGCTCCTTAAAATGTCACTTTTCTCACATACAGAACAAGAAGTTACTCCATGAGGAACATTTCTGTTTCCTGCAAATCTACAGAGAAAAAGTTCAAAGTGTTACTAAATTGACTTCTATATGGCAAACTTTTATATATGCCAATAAAAATATCTGTCTCAAGGGAAGCTTACCTGTTTCCCTTGTCAGACCAGCTCAAAACATTCCCTCCCATAATCCCCATACCTTAGGTACCATAGAGTGATATGGATGGAATCATGGTCCTCTACTCCAAAATTCAAATATTGAAGCAGTAGCTCCAATGTGACTATATTTGGAGATTGGTTATTTACACATGTAATTAGAGTCAGAGGAGTTCATATAGATGAGACAATAATCCCATAGGTCTGGTATTTTTAGAAGAGATGCAGAGTCTTCGTTTCCTAAGAGCACACAGGGGAAAGTCCATGTGAAGACACTGAGAAGACTACTGTCTATTAGCCAAGAAGAGCTCCTATCTCCTGGAGCCATATTAGCCAGCCCCTTTATGTGGGACTTCTAACTTTGAGAACTAAGAGAAAACAAGGTCTGTCATAAATTGTTCAGTCCATGATTGTTTTCTTATGGGAGATTGAGCTAATTAATACAGATAGAGGCCATCAAAGGTCTCACTTCGAGTTCTTGGAATCATCACTTTCCCCCTAAATCTTTTCTGTAATATTTTATGTTTATTTATTAAAAAAATTCATTTTATGAGCAGGCAATGTGATACAGCAGGTATTTCTCCCATTTTGGAGTGCTGATTTGAGTCCTGGGTACACTATTCCAATCCAGCTTCCTGCTAATTTGCATGGAAAAGCAGCATATGATTGTCCAACTACATGGCTCCTTGCCATCTGTGTGGGGGACTCATATGGGAGTGCTGGGTTCCTGGCTTTGGCTTGGTCCATCACTGCTATTGAAACAACTTGGGAAGTGAACCAGTGAATGGAAAATTTTCTTTCTCTGTCTTTCCCTTTCTGTCACTGCCTTTCAAATGTATGCATAAAAAACCTTTAAAAACAACATCATTTCAGTGACTACATATATAGTGACTATATACTATATCTACATGTATGTATATATATATATATATGCATGTATACACACATGTATGTATATATGCAGCATAGACAACTTAGTAGGGATGGGCAGGAGACTTTATGTGTCCCTGGCACAAAAGGCAACTTAAGGGTTAAGATTATGGTCTTCAGAGCCAGAATGCCTATATTTGAAATTCATCTCTGATATTTACTAACTCTGTGACCTTGGACTGCTTCACTTCTTGGCATTAGTTTTCAGTCTACAAAATAGAGATGATAATATTATACCCCTTCTTGGGAAGATTAAACAAATTAATGCATTTAATATACTTTGAGTAGTGCCTAACATATTAAAAGTATAATGAACATTGGTTACTATTTGAAGGTAAAAGTCCTAATGTCCTCTTATATACCTGGTGTGAGAAGGCATTCAGTTAATTTACTTCTGACTAAATCTCATTAAACTCAGTGAATAATGCACTAGTTTAAAAAGTGGCAGTTCCATTTTGCAGGAGTTATTGACTAGATGTATTTTATTTATGAATAGCAGAAGGAAAAGGAAGAATAACTTTATTCTAATGTATATCTGTGATGCTGCCAACTTATAATGCTTGCTAATGAATTATTCTAGAATAATGGAAAATACACAGCAAGAGCACTGGTCTTTGCCAAACTCTCAGGGAAAGCAATTTGAGTTCTTTCTGTTCTGTGCAAGCATTCTGGTTAAGGGCATAGGGTATGCCTCTGCCCTGCCTAACCCCAACTGAAGCTATGTTCAAGTGCATTTTCTATTTGTGATCTATGCTAGCTCTCCCTGATTATGTTAAGTGAATTCCAGTCATCCCTCCGGCCTTAATGTTACTTACTGAAAAGAGAGTGACCTAATGGTCATTGTGAATTGTGTTTAATTGCACTTATTACAGCCTGTTTGTAATTTGCAATTATTTAGGGGTTTTTATTGTTGTGATTGCTATTGTTGCTTAGGGCAATTTAAGGAAAAGGTTCTGAGATGTGAAGTGACATAAAGTTGTCCAGATGTTATTTTCTGTCCTGAGGTAAGGATGATGGGAAGTGGGAAAAGAAAGAGAGGGGGAAGGTTCACTGAATAGTAAGAGGAAGCAAGATGGACTGGCAGAAAGCTTAGCTCTATTGAGGTTTTCTATAATAAAAAGAAGCTGGTTGAGAGCAATATTTATATGAAGATAAGGGAAAAAAGGAACAAAAAGGAATTGATTGTCCAAGTATGTTGGGAAATATAATATAGTTGTTTAATACCTGCACAAGAAAGTGTGAGAAAAACAATTAGGTGTAATTCTCTTTTAAAACATTTTTGGGTTTAAAATGTCTCAATATTTTAATCTTAAAGGATTATTGTAAATACAGGGCCACCATTACCACCACAACTACTATTATCAGCACTAATGAATTTTTATCATAGGAAAAAATGAAACTGTGAAGTGTACTGGACAATAGGAAGAAAAATAACTATAATGCCAATATTCTTATGAGAATAAAAAAAAAAGATTTATTGAAAGAGACTGACAGCAGAAGACAGTCAAAGATAAAGAGAGAGCTTCTCTGTTCCACTCTCCAAATGGCTGCAGTAACCAGTGCTGGACCAGGCTGAAATCAGAGACTAGGGGCTCCATCCTGGTAATTCATGTGGGTGGTAGGAATGAAAGTACCTGAGCCATCATCCACTGCCTTACCAGGCGCAGTAACAGACAGCTACATCAGAAGCAGAGAAGCCAGACTAGAAATGGGATGCCATTGTTGCAAGTGGTGACTTACCCTGCTATACCACAGCACCACTCTTATTAAAACTTTTGCCATCAGAAATTAGTTTTTGTCAGGTGAAATGGTCGGATATGCTTACAGTGTGACTGACAGAAAAAGGAAAGAAATAATTACTCACAAGTATCTGCATGCTTCTGAGTAATATTTTAACATTTTGAGTGGTAGTTTTCTTCCCAGGGGAAGAAATACTGAGTTATTTGAAAATCTGTAAATTCCTAGAGGTCCATACTATCTAAGAGAACCTTTCCAGCTCGTTTCCAAAAGTGCTGACAGTATTATCTGCGCTGACATTGTATTTGTCTTACTTGTGATTATTCTGTACATTTAACGTTTCGGATTTTTAAAAAGATAGTAAATAGGCCAGCGCTGTGGCTCACTTGGCTAATCCTCCGCCTGCAGCGCCGGCACCCTGGTTTCTAGTCCCGGTTAGAGTGCAGCATACTAGTCCCTGTTGCTCCTCTTCCAGTCCAGCTGTCTGCTGTGGCCTGGGAGTGCAGTGGAGGATGGCCCATGGAAAACCAGGAGGAAGCACCTGGCTCCTGGCTTCGGATGGGCATAGCACCAGCCGTAGTGGCCATTAGGGGAGTGAACCAATGGAAGGAAGACCTTTCTCTCTGTCTGTCTCTCTCACTGTCTAACTCTGCCTGTCAAAAAAAAAATTAATAAAATCACAGTAGTTATAGTGGCTCAGTATATAGCATGTAGAGAGTATGCACAGAAGTACATTTAGAATTAAATTCCTGGCCAAATATAGTAAATAAAGAACCACAGGTTTGGCTATAAAACAACTATATTGATGTAGACATTAATATACTGTTACGTACATATTTTATAATACTGTTATACTTGATTAAAATGAAATTCGGAACAACTAAAAGAAAACTGATTATTAAATTCATCATTAGAATGATTGACCAAAGCACTTTTAATGGTTTTGTTACTGTATTCCAATTCGATTGGTAATAGATAATCATGTTAGTATATATGCAACTCCAAAATGAACTAAAGAATACAAAATTACTAATAATATCATACTCTGGCAATGAACACTTAATATTTTTGGCAATGATCATGTAACATTTTTGTGGTTTTACTCTAACACAGAAAATGTAATTTGACAAGTATTTAAAATATTGAGAACATTGGAACAATAATACACAGCCTGTATCATACTTTGATTTTTATTCAAAAATGTACAATATATATTTCCTGATGTAGTTATTCCTGCTATCAAATCTCATGTTATAGACTGCAATAAGTGATCTTGTTACATTATTGTTTTATTCAATATATACTGTGAATATTTATTTTATAAATGATTAATTGATTTTATGAATAATGTTTTGATGAATATTTTTACATAGAGTTCATGATTATTTCCTTATGGTAGATTTTTATGAGTGAATATAGTTATTTTGAAATGAGTGCACTTTTAAAGACTTTGAGATACACCTGAGTACTCCAGTGTAGCTCAGGGGATGTTTTTCAGGGTCTATCTCAATAAAAACTATATGGGCCTTAAAGTATGGACATGAAATCATGCAGACCCTACATTGTTCTCCTACAGTAGCAAATGATCTCCAATTTTCTGTGCTTGAGACTATGGTCTCCTAAATTGCACTGACATTATTGGTGGTCAGTCCTCCCAAGCTGTCTTTCTAACTTGATGCCCTTCAAAATGTCAAAAAAATTCCCATTAACACTAATTGCTTACTAATTTGAGTCTCCTGATTCTTCCTCTATTTTTCTGGAAGATGTCAGAGACACTTTTTAGCTAGACTAATTTAACACAAAGATCTGTAGATTTATACACATTCTTTCTTTGCACTACATATTTTTATATTTTATCAACCAATAGGAAAGAGAAGGAAGTAACTATCAGAATGAAAATATCTTTATAAAGTAAATATCACAAATTTCAGATTACATGCATTTCAGGATAGATTAATGAAGAGCACTGTGGACAATAATGTTTGTAATATTCTAATACTCATCATATAAAGTCTGCTACCTGCAAATGCATATCTTGGGAAACAATGATTATGACCCAAGCAATCAGATTCTTATATCTTTTTAATTATTATTTCTAAGGCAGAGTGGCAGAAAGAGAAAGGACACACACACACACACACACACATACACACACACAGAGGGAGAGAGAGAGAGAGAGAGAGAGAGAGAGAGAGAGAATTTTTATTCATTGGTTTATTTCCCATAGGCTGTGACAGCCAAACCTGTGCCAGGCCCCATTGGCATCTTGAGACTTAATTATTTTCCTTGTGTTCAAGGTACAAAAATCTGGCTTTCCCCTTCACCAACTTCAATACTCAATGAGATGCTCTTTACATTTGAAAGCCAGTCAGATATTAATTTTATGTACAAAGTATTGTTCTTTCTATTTCCTTTCTTTCTAAAAGCAACTCTCAAAGATAATCAAGAAATCATATATTGATACTTATGAGAAGGATGATGTATTTCACTGCCAACACTCATGAGCTTTCGAATATAAAAAGATAGTTTCTCTAAGTAACTGAAATAGAAACATGTGTCCAAAGTTTTAATAGCAATAACATGCTTGCACTCAGTTACTTCAGACTCCTTTGTATTTGTAACAAATTTCATTTTTAAAAATCCTAACACTTCACCATGGCTGTCATTTGTGTGTTTCTCAACTTGATTGAATACTCTTTTCTTTAATGCCATAGAGTCTTTGGTTTTTAAATTTAGGTGTAGATTCTGGGCAATAGAATTTAGGATAAAAACTCTAGTGAAGCTACCTGTATCTAGACTCTCCTTTTGGAAAAAATTATTTAAATAAGTGAATCAGAGACATTTAGAAATATAAAGATATTTAGAAGGACATCTGTAATTACAAGTAGAAATTTGTTTTATTATATTTCTGAGGTAAGATCTTCTGAATTCTGGGAACTCTTTGCTAAATGAATTAAATAAATATCAATCCATTTCTTTGTCTCCTATTTGGCATTAATAGCATTTTAAATTTATTTCATGACTTAAAAACAGCAATGGCTTTAAAACTTACATAATCCTTAAAATTTTGAAATTATATGGGTTGATGTAATGGCATAACAGGTTAAGCCGCTGCCTGCAATACCAGCATTCCATAGGGGTGCCTTGTGAGACCTGGCTCCTCCACTTCCGATCCCACTCTGCTAATGCGCCTAGAAAAGCAGTGGAGAATGGCCCAAGTGCTTGGGCCTCTGCACCCACATGAGACTCACAGAACGTTCTGGGATCGATCTTCTACCTGGCCCAGCCCATCTGGGGAATGAACCAGTGGATGAAAGATTCTCTCTCTCACTCTCTGCCTTTCAAATAAGTAAAAATATATTCTTTAAAAATGTTGATGTTATAAAACATCAGTCATGTTCATCTTCACTGTTTTATACCACACACACACACACACACACACTATGCTAAACCCTCAGATCTTTTAGAAAAGAAACAAGGGGAATGTTCAACATAACCAGAGAAGTGCATTTACTTCCTCCTCCATGGAAAAGACCCAACACAGCTACACTTTGGAATAAGTTCCCAAAGAAGAGCCCCTGATGAGCACACCGAGGAACCAGTGGGAAGACAGGATGTGGAGACTAGGCAACGCAGCACAGACAGAGGAACAAAGCCAGCTGGCAACTGCATCCCAGGCCAACAGTGAGGGGATTCCCTATTGCTGGGGAAGGATGAGTAGGAGAGCATCAGTGGAACCCATCTGCATGAATACATTATACCAGCAATCCTTGCAAAGGAGGAATCCAGCCACCAAAGTCCAGAAGCTCAGTAGGAGAGCTCTCTGGAAAACTCACAGCCACTTTGCTTCAGAGAAGAAACTCACATCATCCCTCTATGTGTTATGCTCCAAGCACAGGCTGAGTGGCAGTGTGGCACCTTCTTCAGAAAGGAGTCTGTTGAAATCCATATTGCTCCAGGAGTCAGAAGCCCTTTCATATCTACTTTTGAGAGATACCACAGACATCCTTGTACTGTAACAAGGAAGCCTGAGACTGACAAGTCCAACTGGACCTAACAGAGCAAGGGTGACCTCAGCAATCCAGTGCACACAGAACTCTGGACCTCAGGGAACAGCAGGAACAGAGTAGCTGTGATATCTATCCTCTAGGATATTAAATGTAGAAGTACCTACCTCTCAGCCTTGGGGATTGCTCTCCTATCCACTCACTCTCCTCCCCCAGCTGCTAGAAGCATTACTGATTGCTGCAAGACCTGTGCACACCACCAGGACTCAAGCATCAGAGATGCCTCACTCTAGGGATTGCACTTTAGTGAGGTCCTGGAACATAATAGGGGGTGTGCCCATGCTCTGGGCAGCCTGCATGTTTGTGCTCGCCCTGGACACTACACCAGCCCACTCTCCAAATCAGCAGTGAAAGGCCTGAAGACTAACCTGTGCACCATGATGGCTTCCTGCCACACCTACTGACTAATTGGGGTTTTAGTGCCTTGCCCATCCCAGGCATCAACCAGGGCTCTTGTCCTTCCCACAGATAACTGCCTGGACTCTACATTCTCTGCTCAGATCAGCACTCCATTTGCTTGCTAGGGTCTTTGGCCTCTAGTTTCTGGTCCTTGCCCAGGTTCTGCATGGGCTCAAGGTTCCAGCCTGAGCCCCAGCCCTGACCCCCACAAAGAAGCTGCTAGGTATCTTTACACCTCTAAGGCTAGTGCATTGCTCTCACTTGTGGCTCTGACCTGGGGTGCTTAGCTTAGCTCAGTAGAGAGTAGTCTAGGAATACTTCCTCTGCTGCCACAGAGTCAGGGCCACTGTTGTGGATCTAGCAACTCTCTTAGCATCTGAGCAACCCATCTTCACCCCTCAAACCCCAGCATTAGCGCTTTTCTTCAGACTCTAGAGTGGAAGGTAGTCAATGAGTTCACACTTTTCCCTGAGCTAGTTTAGCTCACAACTCGAGCTCTTGGCTTGGGAAGTGACTGAAAGTCTGTGCCAGGCCCTCTCTCAGCATCAGCAGTGAGTGCCTCTAATACCTGAGGGAGCTCCTACTCTAGTCCTCTGTCAAGAGATGGCAGAGATGTGCACGACAGAGGTCCCAGCAGCCACACTGGGGATGAAGAGTGCTCCAATTCCTACCATTATTACCATTAATATATAAAATAAAATGAAAGTATAGGGGATGTAAAATAAAAGCATAGGGAGACTTTACTACAGAGTCCAATAAGGACTAAAGCTAAAGTAGTCTACCAAACTGATACTAAATGTATGTCTTCAGTAAAAAAACTTTCAATCCACAAAAACTGTCTTCTAAAAATATTAGAAAAAAACAAATTCCCAGATTTACAAAAATCAAGTTAGGAACACAAGAAATACGAAGAATCAAGGCAATATGACTCTCCCAAAGGAACTCAATAACATGTTATTATCAGACAAAGAAAGGTAGATTGATGAAATGCCTGATAAAGAATTCAAAAGAATGATTGTAGGTTACTTGAAGAGATAGGGGAATACAGGTAAATAGCTGGATGAGATTAGGAAGTACATACATGAGATGAATGAGAGAGGGAAAGTCCCCACAATATTGTTGAATTGGAGCTTTTGTCTCTCCTTAGGTCTACTGCCATTTGCCACATAAAACTGGGTGCCCTGACACTAGGTGCACTCTTCACTTTTTTCAATGGATAGATCAACACAGACCAAAAAAAAAAAGATCAACAAAGAAACCACAGAGTACATCTGCACTATTGAGCTTGGGGACCTATTAGACATTTTCAGAACAATCATGTTACAGCTGCAGAGTACACATTCTTTTCATCAGCACATGAAGCGTTTTTTTAGGATAGATCATGTACTAGACCACAAAAGAAGCCTCAGCGAATTAATAAACAAATGAAATCATATCGAGTATCCTTTCTGACCACAATGGCATAAAGCTAGAATTAAACTACAAAAGAAATTTGAGAAATTATACAAATAATGGAGAAAGAACAACATGATATTGATTAAATGATGGATTACTGAAGAACTCAAAAGGGACTTTTAAAAAGTCTTAGAAATAATGTAAATGGGAGCACAGCATACGAAAACTGAAAGAATTCAGCAAAATAGTACCAAGAAGAAAGCATATAGCAATCAGTGCATACATCAAGAATGTAGAAAAATAACAGATAAGTAATCTAACAATGCATCTCAAGGACTTAGAGAAACAAGAATGAACCAGTTCCAAATCAGTAGAATGAAGGAAATACTAAAGATTGGAGAATAAATATACAAAAAGAGAAAAGTTTAAAAATACAAGATTTTGACCTCTGACAAGATAAACAAAACTGATAAACCTCACCAGAGTAATCAAGAAAAAAAAATAAATGGCTCACATCAATAAAATTATAGATAGAAAAGGAAATATTACAGAAATACAAAGAATCATTAGGAACTGTTATGAACAAGTATATGCTTACAAACTGAAAGACCTGTAGGAAATGGATACATTTCTGAGAACATATAGTTTACCAAAATTGAATCATAAACATATAGAGAACTTGGCAGAACATTAGCCAAAGATGAAAATGAATCACTAATAATCTCCCAAAAAGAGAAGTCCAGGACTAGATGACTTCTCTGCTGAATTCTTCCTAACATTTTCTTTTTTTTTTTTTTAGATTTTATTTACTTATTTGAAAGGTAATTTTACAGAGAAGAAAAGGGAGAGAGATTTTTTCCATCTGCTAGTTCACGCCCCAAATGGTTGCAAAGACTGGTGGTGGGCCAAGCTAAAGGTAGGAGCCAGGAGCTTCATCCTGGTCTACCGTGTGGATTCATGGACCCAAGTGGTTGGGCAATCCTCTGCAGCTTTCCCAGGTGGATTAGCAGGAATCTGGATTGCAAGTGGAACAGCTGGGACTCAAACCAGTGTTCATATAGAATACTGGTGTTGCAGGCAGTGGCTTAACCTGCTGTGTCAGGACTTGAACCAGTGCCCATGTAGAATGTGGGTATTACAATTGGTGACTTAACCTACTATGCCACAGTGTCAGCCTCTACTAACCCTCTAAGAAAGAACTAACAGAAAATTTTCAACTGTTCAAACAAGTTTTGCTAGAACATCTTATCAATGCTGGGAAAGACTTTCAAAGCTTTCAGGTTTATATGATGATATTCGTGTCATTGCTCCAATGAATGTCCTCATTTTAAGTCCCAACGTGACATTTAAACCAAAGCCTCAATGATATTCAGAAAGACCTACTTCCTGGAACCGCTGCAGCCCCCGATGATTACATTTTTTGGGGGGTTTCCTGTACTTTGGATCCCTTGATATTTTTCTTCATGAAAGCTTACCTGTGCAATTTGAAGATGTTTGTTTTGTTCTACTCAGGATTTTTATTTTCTTTCTGCACCAGAATGATTTACAGGTTATCTTTTTGCTATATTGCCAGAAATGGAGTATTTTGGTTTTTTAGCTCTCACTTCTTAAGCCCATCAGCCTGAATGTGAGAAGTAGTGGTTTAATGACATCATTTCTGTAAGAACCTAACCTCTAATTTGTTTGTCTTTAAAGTATATGGATCTGCCGTAGAGCATCAGCACAGAATGCCTGCAATCCTGTTTCCTGCTAGAGAATATGGCTTTGAATTACTTTTGCCTGCTCAGGAAAAACAACATTCAAGGATGAATGCATGAAAAGCAATCCCATTTTCTAAAACTTCTAAACTTCAACCACAGAAACTTAGACAACAGGGAGTACACATTTGAAATCTATTGCTTAGATCTTTACTTCTTATCCTACATTTGATTTTGAGTTTTTGCATTGCACTGATGGCTACTATATAAACTACATGGAAACCATTTTTCTTTGTTCTATTAGAAAATTGTTGAGGTTATTTTTCACAAGATCATTCTGTATGACTTTTATGAAAATTCAAGAGAATTGCACATCAAGATGTTGTGCCAGGAAAATTTTCACTTTTTTCTCAGCAATTGGTTGGTTCTAGATTTTCTCTTGGATAATTTGAATCCTTAAGTGATCATCTTTCTTTATCACCACCTCTATTATAAGGAAATCCAACATAGTTTCAGACATTATAAAATGCATTGTTATGCAACAAAAATATCTCTGGCATTTCATTAATTCATCTATTTCCTACTAATATTTGAACATGTTTACATTTGTAAATAACCACAACTACTGGAAATATGGAGCATTTATAAAGAAATCAAGTGGTGGCACTAGATAGTAATACAAATTTTTTTGCAAGAAATTACAGTTAAAAATAAAGTCCCATAACTGACAAATTCTCTCAGTAAAGGTAGTAGAGAGAAAAAGGCACCTTTATTATTGAATAAGAATCAAACCAAAATGTATCACAGGCAATCTGCTAAAAGATTGCAAAGACATAAAAAAAATCTCAGCCTCTTATATAGCCAAGCAGACATAATCCATTACACACGTGTTTCAGGATAAGCAATAACTAGTCCTCAAGTAAGAGGACTTGACAGCGCCATTTGTCATACATAATTCATTCTAACTTTACCTGGTAATTTGTGTGACCATCTGTTTTAGCTAATTGGTTTTATTCAAAGGAAAAACAAACTTCTCATATGTTCATGACAGGAGGTAGTTTTGGAGTTTAGAGCCCAGAGCACACAGCAGTTGGGCTCCTACCCTACCCAATAAATTGGGAGATAGGAGTGGTATCTGCATTAATGCTTGAGGTCTTAAAGAAATGTCTTCCAGATTTTTGAGGAAGACATTTTTAGGTCATAAAGCTGAAAAAAAAAAGAAGGCCGATTCAGTCTTCAAAAGTACACAGATACATTTCAAAGAGAGAAGAATGTATTCAAAGGTTTTCTAAATTAAATGGAAAGGACAGGAGAGGGAAATTGCTTATTATTGTCAGCAGAGAATTGAATCCTTTTTTTTGTGAAAAATATTTAATTATTTGAGAGAGACAGAAAGAGAAACACAGAGAGAGAGATTGAGATGCCATCTTTGGGATTACTCCCCAAATGCTCACAATAGCCAAGGCTGGGCGAAGCAGAGCTTAGAGTTAGGAACTCGCCGGCACCGCGACTCAATAGGCTAATCCTCCATCTGCGGCGCCAGCACACCAGGTTCTAGTCCTGGTCAGAGCACCGGATTCTGTCCCAGTTGCCCCTCTTCCAGTTCAGCTCTCTGCTGCAGCCTGGGAGTGCAGTGGAGGATGGCCCAAGTGCTTGGGCCCTGCACCCGATTGGAGACCAGGAGAAGCACCTGGCTCCTGGCTACGGATCAGTGCAGTGCGCTGGCCACAGCGGCCATTGGGGGATGAACCAATGGAAAAGGAAGACCTTTCTCTCTGTCTCTCTCTTTCACTGTCCACTCTGCCTGTCAAAAAAAAAAAAAAAGAGTTAGGAACTCAATCTGGCTTTTGCACGTGGATGGCAGAGGTCCATCATTTGCTGTCACTCAGTGTGTACATTAGCAGGAAGCTAGAAAGAACAGAGTCAAGACTCAAACCAAGGTACTTTTATATAGGATACAGATGTCACAATACATCCTAACCACCATACAAAATGCCTACCCCATGTGTCTGATTTGTAATTTGTGTTTTGTCTCTCAAATTCTTAGTTAACTTATTAAAAATAATAAATAAAAATTTAAAAAAAACATTTCATTTAAAATACTAAAATATAAGATTACAGAAAATTTTATTATCCATAAAAGCTTAAGCAACAACAATCTAATCCTTAGATTATCTGAATCACTGGGCACACTTTTCACTTGCAAGTCATTTTAATCTGTTGGTCAGACCTCAGGAGAACACAAAGATGATCTAATCTCTAGTTTGAATGAACTGTATTAATAGGCTGAGATTCTCATTTTGATTCTTAATAACAGAGACAAATGCTTGTGTCCAGGTGGCAAAGAAAGAAATCCTCTTCCCCTTTTCCTAGGACTGAATTTTAGAATATAAAAAATAGAAGCCAATGGTTTGCAGATATTTCTTTTTCTGTGTTTCTCTCTCATGCATTTGCCTCTGTTCAGTGCTCTGTATCATATCAGTGCCATTGATCCTATTTTGTGAAACTCTATTTGTGCATTCATAGTTTTCTTTAATTCAGTGTATATGATATCTAAATCTATTTGCTATTCTTCTCTGTGTTAAATCTCTCCATTTTTCTATGAATCTATCTTAGCTAAATTTGAGAAAACTCTGGAGAAAAAGCTTAATAGGAGAAAACTTAGAAAGGAAACTTAAATACATATGCAAATTACTGGGAA
This sequence comes from Sylvilagus floridanus, assembly GCA_949820135.1. Classification (NCBI taxonomy): domain Eukaryota; kingdom Metazoa; phylum Chordata; class Mammalia; order Lagomorpha; family Leporidae; genus Sylvilagus; species Sylvilagus floridanus. The sequence goes on from OX463227.1 coordinate 76,732,727, forward strand.
AAAAAAGTTACAGCCCTCCTAGACTTTTATTTTCAACAGATTTTTCACACTTTCTGAATCCTTGAGCTTTAAAAATTTAGCAGTATATGAGAGCATGCAATTAATTCAAGCTAAGTGACAGAAGATATTTGGGTGCAGGGATGTTACTATGAAGTCATACTAGCTCATTTTGATGACTTGTGTGTGGTATGGTTGTAAAAGTCCTTCCTGATTTTAATGGCTCAGACACATAGACTTCTTCATCTCTCACATCCACAAAAAGGCACGTTTTTGCAAGGTGTTTGCAAGTGGAGGGCTTGCAAACTTCTGGAGCAGACAGCAGAAGTGCTTATCTGTAGATGTCTTCTGAATAAGTGACTAAGTAAATGACTTATCATGACACATACCTGCAAAATGAGTTTTTCTAACCAAACATGAAGAAATACTGTAATTTTTCTCCAGAAAAATTAAATATAGTTTGTGTTCTGTCAAAATTAATTTAATTGAAGAAAACATTACCCTCAATTCCACTTTACAGCACAAAAAATGGTAACTGCTTTCTTTTGTAATTGTCTTTATCACTCATGTTGCAATTAGTTGAGCCTAATCTACCTCTCCCTTATTATGAGTGGATATATTGCAAACTAGAGAGAGAAGACCATTCATGTGTTTAAAAAAATTATTATGTATGAAATTAACTGCCTAAATCCAAATTCTCTTTAGTTTTAATAAAAAAGTTTATGTTTTCCCTACTCCCAAGAAAAAGGAGAGATGCTTCTGTGTATGTGTGTATCTGTCTGTTTTGTAGGAACATAAAAGATAAGAATTCACTTTTTTACAGATAAGACTGTTGTAGTGGATGAAGAACAACACTAATAATGCTGCTCTACTGAAAAGAGAAATAAGTTTAGGTTAATAACAAATAATATACTCACCTTGGTCATCCTTCAACACTTTTTTTTTCTTTTTCCTGGTACATATAAGATCTTGTGTAATAAAAATTGAAGAATAGTATACTTTATTTCAACAGTTAAATTATAATTTTGTTATTAATAAGATTAACTGAATTGTACACATTGAAGCTCTTTCATGAACATAAGAAATTGTTCATTTTAGTGTAAAAATCTTCCACCTTCCACATTTCTGCCTATGTTCATATTAGGAGGAGCAGTGATGGCTCAATTACTCCTGTCCCTGCCACTCACATGAGACAAATAGATTAATGTATTGGTAACTGCCTTTGGCATAGCCCAGCCCTAGCTGTTGTGGACGATTGGAGAGCAAACCAGCTAATGGTAGTTCGCTGTGTTTGTCTCTGCCTTTCAAATAAATTCAATCAATCAATCAGTCATAGTTGTAACAAGGATATACTTGAACATAAATATCACAAGAAAGAAATTTTTTATATACGACTGTGTACATATTCAGTTTGTTTATAAGTTGTATTTTGTGTGAAATTAGATATTTCATTTTACAATGTTCATTGATTTTTAAAAGATTTTTTATTCATTTGAAAGACAGTTATAGAGAGAGGAGGAGAGACAGAGAAAAGAGAGATCTTCCATCTGCTGGTTTACTCTCCAAACGGCTGCAATGGCTGCAATGGCTGCAGGTGCATTGGCAGGGAGCTGGGTTGAAAGAGGAGCAGCTGAATCTTGAACTGGCATCCATATGGAATACTGGAGTTGCAGGTGACCTGCTATGCTACAGTGATAGCACTCATTCATTTTTTTTTTTAACATTTGAACACAGTTTATATAACTCAATGAAAATGGTTCTATGCCTTCCTTCTTCTTCTAAAATTTCTTTTTTGTTCATTAATTATAATACAATAATCATACAAACTTCATTATGATCCTCTGAAGGGTCAGGCACTGTGGCATAGTTGGTAAAGCTGCAGCCTGCAGTGGTAGTATCCCATATGAGCACCGATTTGAGTCCCGGCTGCTCCACTTCTGATCCAGCTCTCTGCTGTGGCCTGGGAAAGCAGTAGAAGATGGTCCAAGCCCTTGGGCCCCTGCACCATCATGGGAGACCCAGAGGAAACTCTTAGCTCCTGGCTTCAGATCAACCCAGCTCTGGCCTTTGCAGCCAGTTAGGGAGTGGACCAGCAGATGGAACACCTCTCTCTCTTTCTCTGCCTCTCCTTTTCTCCCTGGGTAACTCTGCTTTTCAAATAAATAAACAAATCTTTTTTAAAAAAAGATCCTCTGATGTGTCAATAAAAGAGATTTTTCTTTTTTTAAAAGATTTATTTATTTTATTTGAAAGGTGGGGTTGCAGAGAAGGAGATGAAGAGACAAAGATAAAGACAGAGAGAGAGCAGAGGGAGAGAGAGAAATATCCATCTGCTGAGTCACCCGGAAATGGCTGCAATGGTCAGGGCTAGGCCAGGAGTTTCTTCCTGATTTGTCATGTGGGTATAGGAGCCCAAGAACTTAGGGCATTTTCTGCTGGTTTCCCAGGCCATCAGCAGGGAACTAGATTGCAAGTGGAGCAGCTGGGACTCAAACTAGTGCCCATATATGATGCCAGCACTGCAGATAGCCGCTTTATCTGCTATGCCACAGTGCTGGCCCTAGTTAGAGATTTTTCTACACATTCTCAAAGGCAGCACTTTTGGGTGAATATGATGTCTCTTTAGAGACAAGAAAACTAACTTGGGGAGATTTGGTCATTGAAGCAAGGTGATACAGCCAGATAGAGACAAAGCTTGCACTGGAAAACCTGACATCTAACTTCAGTGCCATTACCTTGAACTGCTTCCTAGACACTGGAGCACCCAATATGCACCTGGGATGTTTTTCTTTCAGAGAAAAATATTATTGAAGAGGCTGAACTAGGAAGAACACAGGAAACAGTGGATTAGGAGTCACACCAGACAGTACTGTTTGAGTTGTGTAAACAATACTTTCAGGAAGTTATAGAAAATATTGACTTTATTCTCTAGCTTAAATAAAGGATAACACATTTTAATAGGTAAACATTCATTTATCCATCTCCCATGCATTCAGATGAAGATGCCAACTGTTCAAGGAACTGCAGCCCAGGGTCTACAAGACATGAATGGGCAGACCCAGGTCCTGTTTCAAGGCAATTTAAAAGCAGCTTTATCATACCTCCGAATTTTAGGAAAATATCAAAAATACAGAGATAAGATTTATATACTAGGTTGTGTTCTTGTGAAATTATTCATAAGAAATATGGACATAAACTAAGAACCCAATGAAAGAATGGAATTAAATAAATTATAGTCATTTGTATGATGAAAATTACATAGGCATTACAATCATATTTCTAGAAAATTATCTAGGTAAAGTGTTAGTGTAAAAAGAACACAAACTGGGGCCAGTCATTTGGCATAGTGGGTAAAGCCACTGCCTGCAGTGCCGGCATCCCTTATGGGTGCCAGTTCAAGTCTGGATGCTCCACTTTCAAAACATCTCCTTGTTGTGGCCTGGGAAAGCAATGGAAGATGGCCCAAGGCCTTAGGCCCCTGAACCTGCATGGGAGACCTGGAGAAAGCTCCTTGCTCCTTGCTTTGGATTGACTCAGCTCCAGCCGTTGTGGTCATTTGGGAGTGAACCCCTGGATGAAAGACCTCCCTATTTCTCTCTGCCACTGCCTCTCTCTAACTCTGCCTTTCAAAAAAATAAGTAAATATTTTTTAAAAAAATCCCACAAACTGTGGGCTTTGTACATTGCAAAATCTGTCAAATCTATTACTTATCCATATATACATAAAATATACATATTTGCATTTATTTTTATTTATTTACATGAATTAAACCAGAAGAAAGAATAGAAAAATAAAAAACAATTTTATCATACTATAAATTCTTTTAAATAGTTTCTCTATCATCTATTTGTCGAAAAATAGGCAAGGTTCACTTATCGAGAATAAAATTAAATGCAACATAAAAATAAAAAAAGATAGCATTACTTGAGTTCTTTTGAACACTTTTTCCTGGAAAATACAGTTGAAATTTATGAGTAGCAGTTTGAACCAAATTATTTTAATATTTTTCACTGAACAGTTAAATGTGAGATCAAGAAAGTTGCTATACTTGAACAGTGCTCATAGCCTGCTGATTAAAAGGTAGATGGAGAGAGGGCAGCTGAAGGAAAGTCAGGAAGTGTGGAGAGAGGCAGGGAGGGAGAGAAAATCTATAATGAATTTTAGTATATAAACAGAAATATGTAAGTAGAAGGCAATAGGCGCTAAATTAAACTTAAAACAAAAATGTAAATATTGATTACAATTTAGTGAGTAGGTGATTTTACGGACTGTCTTTTGATTAATGTATTTGATTTCACCAGGAACAGAGAGGTGTGTGAATGTTGCAGACAAGCACATGGGTGAGCACAGTATAATTTGAAAAACTGCTTAGTTTGAGATATCTGTGTATATTTTGACTTCTAAACTCGCTCATTTCTTCTCACATTAGACAGAATAATTTTAAGCATAAATGGACATTGTCTTTCCTTCACTATAGTACTTCAATGGCCTGCCGTTGTACTTGTAGTAACATACCAACTTCTCTCTCTAATCATTTGTTTATTGATTAATTAACTAATTGAAAGATTCATAAGTTGTTTGTCTTTCTGCCCAAAGGTGCAGCAACGTTTAGCTTAATATCTCTATAAAGAAAGGGTTTGGAGGCTATTTGAATTTGTATTGAATATTTATATAGAAATGATTTAGAGTAGAAGAGGGTTTAAACATCAGCCCAATGAACAATTGAACCCCTTGTGTTAAAAGGACATTGGAAATTGAAATGAGGGAGAAAATTTTAGAAAATCGACCAAGATAATATGCAGAAGATTCAGCAATCATTGCCTTAAAAAGCTACAACAGGCATCACACTCTAATCTACAGACATATGAAAAGGCCAGTGGCTTTGACTCATACAAGGAAAGCGATCCAAAGAAGATGAACATATTTCTTTTTTGTTTCTAGGTCTTCCGTCTGTTGGTTCACTCCCCAATGACTGCAACGGTCAGAGCTGCGCAAATCCAAATCCAGGAGCCAGGTGCTTCTTCCCAGTCTCCCACGTGGGTCCAGGGGCCCAAGGACTCAGGCCATCTTCTACTGCTTTCCCAGGCCATAGCAGAGAGCTGGACTGGAAGAGGAGCAGTTGGGACTAGAACTGGTGCCCATAGGGGATGCCGGCGCCGCAGTCCGAGGATTAACCAAGTGAGCCATGGCGCCGGCCCTGAACGGATTTCACTTATGAAGATGATAACTAGTTTTGCTTTTCATTTCAGAACCATGATTCTAAATTTTCACTTGTTTATTTGAAAGGAATAAGATAGACAGAGGGACAGAGACATGCAGAAAGAGAGATTTCCCACCCTCTGGTTTACTTTCTCAAATGCATGCAACAGCTAGGACTGGATCGAGTTAAAGCCAGGAATCCAGAACCCAATCAAGGACTTCCACATGGGTAGCAGTGACCCTAATACTTGAGCCACCACCTGAAACTTCACAGGATATATAGTGGTAGGGAGCTGGAACTGCAAAGAGAGTTGGAACTAGAACCCAGGCACCCTGAAATGAGATGCAGGCATCCAAAGTGATGTATTAACTGCTGTGTCAAATATTGTGGCAGAAAAGCCGGTAGAGATATCCACTGGTGTGTGAAATTAGGAAGGAGCTGATCAAAAGGCAGTTATATAAGAAGACAACTTGGTATTGAGTGTCAAGCAAGTGAAATATCCCTGAAAGCAATTACTGTATTTTATCATCAGTTTTTAAGAGTCAAGAAACACGACCCATAAGGTTGTATGTATCTACAGACACAGTATTTTTGATCCTGTCAACTAAGACTCTATAAATTATATGTGCTAATGTATATACATTTAAAAACATCACATTTTTTGAATTTTTTTTTGCCTTTTCCTCTGGCAGACGATTTGGGAAACTGAAATGTTTATGTTAACTATTCCTAAGAATTTGTGCTTCAGCTAGGGAATTTAGTTTAATGCCACACATATCATCTTCACATATCATCTTTCGTAGTCCCCTTTGCCAATATAGAGATAAATGCGTTACTGTTCAAAACTGTTTTAAAACTGAAAATATCACTTGCCAAAGTTTCAAGGAAGGCACATACAATAATAAATTTAGTATAATGTGGGTTCTATGAGTGTATAATTGAGGTTAACATACTTCAGCCCATGTGGAGAAGCTGAGAGGCTGTCTGTGATTACTGGTCCAGGAAGAAAATTCTAAATGACTTGAAAATTCAAAACCTGAATATGTAGTACAGTTCTGTATGTAATTGAAAAAGAGTTTTTAGATAGATGGTCTCAGAAAGAGCAGTTTAAGGGACTAATTATGTCAGGAAGTGGAATAATGAGGGAATGAGTATTTGGGGAAGAGCATCTAGTTCATGGATAATCTGTTTGTACTAGTTTTGTGAAAAATAGATATACAGTATGTATTTGATATATATGGATTCCAAGTGCTGCTTGTGTGGTTTTCCTAACACAAAACTAATTTTTGAAGAGTCAGGTGTTGTAGGGCACCTGCTCACATGTATTAATAGCATATAATTCATTTAGATTTGAGGAAAATAACATTTTTCTCTCCTTCCTTTTTAAACTTATGAATTTGGATACAGAAGAATGGTCTTGTATATAGTCTGTTCTCGGTGATTTGCATGAACAGACCCTGTGCTGTATTTATCCTCTACTTGACATTTTTTTTAACCAAAACTCAATTAAGTAAATGTGCTTTATTTGACCTTTTTATTACTGTGAATCCCTTTCTGCCTCGAATTGGTTACTTCTTTTTTCTTGATAAATCTTCTTTAGTATAACTAGTATGTTCTCTCCTGTACCTGAATGCCTTTTTCCCCCTTTGAACTCACAACTCAAGGGTTGAAACCCAAATGAACTGCAGCAAAGGCCATGTTTCCTTTGCCCTTTCCATGTGTTATATTTGACAGTAATTATGTGAAGCAATCCGAATGCTTCTTTGAAACAATTTTAGCTCAACCCTACGATAAGTTATTGTTGTAATTTTCCTTTTACTTTAATATTTTTCACTTTTTCTTCTATTCTATTTATTTAATTTTCTCATTTTTCCTGGGAGATTAAACCTATGTTATTTTCTTGCTTTTCTGGGTTATTAAAATTTTTGGAACGCTAAATTCTTAAAATTACTACTCTTCTAAATTTATCAAGCATTCAAATCAAGGTAAATTTCATACTAGCCAATCAATCACATAATAAAACAGAAAATATTGTTGAGTTTGACAATTGGTTTATATCTATAAATATGTGGATAAATAAGACTTCTTTTGGAAAATTTATTCTGATTCAGTTAACAGTTTTCTGTACATGCTTAACTGGCAATCAGTTCTATACCTTGGTGAACAGATTCTAAGTAATCTTTGTGACATGCACTTCTTGTAAATTAGATACTTTCCATATGATTGGGTTTTAAACCTTCTCCTGAGACTGTCTCAATATGTTTCATATTGTTGCTATATCATAATAAACGTTACGTTATCTTCATCATTTTTCAATTCCACTTCTTTCCACAACTGTTCTGCTTTCTCACCACTTTACTGTCACATTATTTTTCCACAGTTAACTTCCTAGACAAATAAAGGCAGTGGATTTATGCAATTGTGCTTTGAAGCAAGACTGTCCATTTTGGCTATGACTATACTTGCTTGTCAACCTGTGAGAAATGGTGTATTCTTTGGCATGGTTTTCTGAGGCTGTTGTGATTCATCCAGCTGACTCAGTATGGTCTCCATCACCTTGATGGTTGTCTGATGATACAGAATGTTGAAAAGAAAAGGAAATAGACAACTAGAAAAAAGTGACAAATCACAGAACCCTGTGCAAAATCCTCATGATAGTGACAGTTTTGTATTTGTTAACACTCAATTAAGTATATTTTAGTAACAAAATATTTTTGGAATCGGTTCTTATTTGGAAATGATTTCAACAGTTTCAGAAATCCCCAGCATTATCATTACTTAAAGAAAAACTAGGCAAGTCATGAATTTAGGAGATAGAATATATTCCATTTACATGGTCTAAAGACAAAACATCTGTAACATCATTTTTTTTATCTTTCTTAAATGTCATTGCTTTAAGCCCTTCCAAGATTTAATGTAAGTTTCTTTTATTATAGAGGGACCTTAGCTTCTCAGAAAGAAAGTGGGCCACATCACTGTAAAAATATTTTTTAAAAATGTTTTCCTATTCAAATCCATTACCCATTATCATGGATTTGTTTTTATTTTTATCTGGTAGAGAAAGGGCCATCTATTGGAGAACTAGACATCTTTCAAAACACCACAAAATAGTTCTTCATCCGTAATGCAGACCAGGGAACATATGTGTCACTGGAGCTGTGATGGTGACAGTTTGCGCTGCAGGAAAAGATTAATGATAGTAGAACCCGCCAGTGTGGTACTTACCATGCATTTTCTGTATTACCGTAAAAATTGTTTGTTTTCCCTTTTGCATTGCTCTCTGCTTCTTGATGTAGTTGGCAGCATAATGGAAACAAGGTTTAAATGATTGCTCTGACTACCACTCTTCTGTCATGACTGATGTCCACTAAAATGCTGTATTTTCTCTTGAAAGGAGTAAGGTAATTTCTATTATCTATCAGTATTAAGAACATATCTTTATATCTTCCCTTGTAAACCAGAACTTGATCATTTCTAAAGTAGTCTTTGAGGTCAGAGGGAAAGGTGAGACTAGCCCTACACTAAATTGCTAGATCCATTCTAACCTTTGCTAAATGGAACCCAATGTGTTTGAATCCCTACGAGAGTTCCTCTGAGTGCTGTTTCAGTGCTGCACTCAAAATAATTTAAGTTATAAAGACTTTAATAAGATCAGATGATCATTGGAAAGAAATGTGGAATCTTATGATGTGTTCAATAAAGTTATAGGAGATGCTCCTTAAAACTTTCTGGCTACTGGCTGCACTCATGTCTGAAACAACAACAAGAAAAATGTGCTCGTCCATTTAGTCACATATTTGCACTTGTAATAGATTTGGTGAGCAAAGCAGCATTCCATCTGTATAAACTGAATAGCTTGACAAAACACTGCACACTTGTCACTAACAACCCTTCAGAATTGTAATCAGGAGGGAAGGTTGTAAAACCGACATGACTTTAGATGTCTTAACAGCCAGAGGATGACTGTGACATACTTTATAATAAAGTGTCATCTTCCAAGACACATAAAAATCAGTTGTATTTACAGTGCACCAGATCTTTTTTTAGAGCCAACTAAATGACAGTGTCATGCCTGTACTGCTGCATGCATAATTCAAATCATTTTTCACAAGGTAATGCTCTAGTCAGCTCGAGGTGGGTGGTCCCTTAGGGAGCACTGCTCTTTCTGTGACCTTGGTCATGAATTCCCTATCAAAGATAAGACTTCAGATTATGCAAGATTTTCCACAAATAAGATCTGGAGAAATCGAAACCATACTATGCATTTCTAAAACTTTCTGTAAATTGAATTTGGAATTACTCAAAAGAATCATCACAGCTCCTAGAGATAAACAAGGGAATGCTACACTCTGGAGAATTTGAACACACATATGAGTCATAACAAATATCAGTGGCCTATACGTTGTGGAAAAGAAAATTGGAATGGAGCTTACCTGAAAATTATTCTGCTCACTTTCTTGCCATTATAATCAATCACACAGGGGAGTATAAAATGAAAGTAAGCAATGTTAAATGAACAACCTGATACAATAATAAGCTCCTGATATACATATGTATTGCATAAATACTTTCATTGGTGTTCTTTATGGCATATTATTTTTTGAAAAAATTGGATTTTTAATAATTAATTTTTTGAATTTTTTTCTTTAAAGATTTATTTATTTGACATATTGCAGAGAGGCAGAGGCATATATATATATATATATATATATATATATAGAGAGAGAGAGAGAGAGAGAGAGAGAGAGAGAGATACCTTCCATCCTCTGGTTCACTCCCCAGATGGCCACAACAGCTGGAGCTGGGTCAATCCAAAGTCAGAAGCCAGGAAATTCCTCTGGGTCTCCCACATGGGTGCAGGGACCCAAGTTCTTGGGCCATCTTCCACTGCTTTCCCAGGCCATAGAAGAGAGCTGGATTGGAAGTAGAGCAGCTGGGACTTCAACTGGCACCCATATGGGATGACAACACTGCAGGCTATGGCTTTACCCACTACACCACAGTGCCAGCCTTTGAATTTTTTAAATAAAACAAATCCAGTTGTTACTGAATGTTAGCAGAATGATTAATAAAGAGTTGAAATCAGGATTCCTATAAATAAGTCCTAAGAAGTGCCTCCTGACAGGTGTCTGTTGACTATGTACCACTAGCTTAGGCTGTATATCCTAAAATGAAAGAGTATCAGTTTAAATTATCAGTTTAAATAAAAATAAAGGGGCTGGTTCCGTGGCCCACATGAGTGCAGGTTCATATCCTAGCTGCTCCACTTCCATAAACGCAGTGCCCTGGCCGCAGCGGCCATTGTTGGGTAAACCAACGGAAAAAAGGAGGACCTTTCTTTCTGTCTCTCTCACTGTCCACTCTGCCTGTCAAAAAAAAAAAAAAAGAAAGAAAAAAAGAAATTACTAAGCACAATCACATGACAACAAATATGATAACACAGAAGAGATGGACGAAATTTTGGATACATACACTTTACCCAGACTGAATGAGGAAACAGCACATTAATGGACCAATGCAAATAGTAAGATTGGATTAGTAACAACAAAAATTCACAACTTATGAAAAGCCCAAGATCAAATGACTTCACTGCTGAATGTTACAAAATTTTAAGAGTTAACACCAATCCTTCCTAAATTATTTTTTAAAAAATAGAAAAGGGAATAACTGCTTTAGAATTCATTCTATGAGATCAGTCATCCCTTTATACAAAAAGCAAAAAAAGACAGCAATAACAAAACAGAAAGTTACCACTAAATATTCTTAATGAACATAGATACAAAAATCCTCAACTAAATTCTAGCAACAGCATATTACACAAGTCATTCACTGTGACCAAGTATCTTTCATCCAAGGGATGCAACTACAGTTCAACAAACACAAGTCAACATATGTGGTACACCACATCAACAAAATGAAGAACAAATTATATGATCATCTCAATAGATGCACAAAAGTCATTTGATAAAATTCAACATTCATTCATGATAAATATTCTGTACAAATTAAGTATAAAGGTCATACCTCAACATAATAAAGGCTACAAAGAAGAAATCAGTGACTAACATCATATTGATGTGGAAAAGCTGAAGGCATTCTCTCTAATATCTGGAATAAGACAAGAATGTGCATTATCTCCACTTTTAGTCAACATAGTACTAAAAATTCTATCTACAGCAGTTAGGTAAGACAGGGAAATAAAACATATCTGAACTGGAAAAGAGGAAGTCAATTGCTATTGTTTGTAAAAGGCAAAAGATTTATAAGACTGAAGAGAAACCAGAGTATTATTGTTTGTATATGTCATGATATTCCGTACTAAAAATATACATAGACTGAACCAAAAAGCTTTTATGAATACTAAACAAATTCAGCAAATTTGCATAATATTAAGTCAGTGTACAAACTCCAGTAGCACTGTTAAGCACAAATAATGAATCTTCTGAAAAAGAAAATCAAGAAAACAATCTTTTTCCCAATAGCTACAATAAAAAGAAAGAAAGAAATTTAGCCAATGAGATAAAAGATCTCTAAAATGAAAAGTATAAATTATTGATGAAATAAATTGAAGATGACACAAACAAATGGGAAAACATCCCATGCTAAGAATTGGAAGAATCAAATATACACACAGAATCGAAAGTGATTTAGAGAGTCAATGTAATCTCTATGGAAATCCTAATTTTGTTTTCATAGATCTAGAAAAAATACTGCTAAAATTTGTATGGAACCGCAAAATACCCTGATAACTAATGTGATCTTGAGCAAAAAGAGCAAAGCAGGAATCGTTATACTATCTGACTTCAATTATATTATAAAGCTACAGTATTTAAAACACCGTGATATTGATATAAAAAAAATCCATGGAACACAATAAAAACCCTAAAAGTAAACCCATACATGTAGAGACAAATGAACTTCGATGAAGATGGTAAGAACATGCATTGGACAAAAAATAGTCTTTTTAATAAACTGTGCTATTAGATTAGGAAAAAAATTCAAATTATTAGAATGAGTAAGAATTTTCTAGTTCAGACCCCAAAAGTACAGGAAACAAAAAGCAAAAAAAGAGAAAATTAGACAAAAGTAATTTTATCAAATGAACAAACGGCTGCACAGCAAAGAAAACAATAAACAGAATGACGAGACAACCTAGAACGTGGGAGAAACTGCAAGCTATTACTCTGACAATTGGTTGCTATCCAGAATGCACAAGGAACTTAAGCAACTCAATAGTAATAAAAACAAGCAATCCAACTGAAAAATGGACAATAGAGCATCTCAAAGAAGAAGGCTAACAGGTCCACAAGAGTGCTCAGCATCACTAATCATCAGGGAAACACAAATCAAAACCACAATGAGATTTCACGTCAATACATAGATTGACTACTATCAATAACTTAAGAGATAATAATGCTGATGATAGGGAGAAAAAGCAACTCTTAAACATCGTTAGTGGTACTGTAAATTAATATTGCCATTGTGGGCCATCAAAGAAGGAGGTACCTTTCTCTGAAGGGAGGAGAGAACTTCCACTTTGACTATGACCCTGTCGGAATAAGATCGAAGTCCACGAACCCTAAAGGCTTCCATAGCCTCGGCAACTCATGACCAGAGCCTAGGGAGATTAATGATGCCATAAACAAGAGTGTCAAATTGTTAAATCAACATCAGGAGTCACTGTGTACTTACGTCTCATGAGGGATCTGTCCTTAATGTGTTATCCAATGTGAAATAATGCTATTACTAGTACTGAAACAGTATTTTTACACTTTGTGTTTCTGAGTGGGTGCAAACTGATGAAATCTTTACATAGTATATATTGAATCGATCTTCTTTATATAAAGATAATTGCAAATGATTAAAAAATCTTGGTGTTAAACTGGAAATTGCATAGACAATTAATCAATTTAAAAAAAAAAATCATGTAGGATCTCTGTCCTTAATGTGCTGTACATTGTGAATTAATACTTTAACTAGCACTCCAACAGTATTATCATTTTGTGTCTCTATGCGAGGGCAAACCATTGAAATCTTTACGTAGTATGTGCTAAATTGATCTTCTGTGTATAAAGAGAATTGAAAATGAATCTTGATGTGAACAGAAGGGGAGAGGGAGCGGGAAAGGGGAGGGTAGGGGGATGGAGGGAAGTTGTGGGGGGGGAGCCATTGTGATCCATGAGCTGTTCTTTGGAAATTTATATTCTTTAAATAAAAGCTTTATATATATATATAAAAAAAAACCCAAAACATAACTACCTTACAATCCTTACTGAGTACATATTCAAGGGAAATGATATCTGTAAGGGATATATTTTCACCTCAATATTTAACACAGCACTATTAACAATAATTGGAAAATGGAAACAACCTGAGTTTCTATTAACTAATAGACAAAGGAAATATGCTACATGTACATGATAGAATATTATTCAGTCATAAAAAGGATGAAATCTAGTTGTTTGTGATGACATGGGTGGAACCAGAAGTCATTAGGGTAAGTGATGAAACCCAAGCACAGAAAGACAAAAATCACATGATCTTACATATATTTGGAGTCTGAAACAATAGATGATCTGAATGAAGTTACAAATATGACTGCATTTACTAGAGGCTTGGGAGGGATATAGGTAAGGAGGGATTGGTGTATATTAAAGCTGGATGGGAGTAAGAAGTTCTGGGAATCTATTGCACAGTAGGCTGAGGATAGATAATGCTAATTTACTGTACATTTATTGAAAAAGCCAGACGATAGGAGTTTTAGATATTTTTACTTTAAAGAAACGTTAGACTCTTGAAAGGACAAATATTTTTCTCCCAATTGGACATCATATGATGTATACACATAATAAAGCACCACATAGTATTGAATTAATTTGTATAAGTTTTGTATCCTTGTTAAAATTTGTTTACAAAAAAGAGTCAAGGAATAAAAAGCAAAATCTGCTCCACTCCATGGGGAGGTGAGTAACAATAGTAATGAGGTAATTGTCTTTCATGCCTTTTTTTTTTTTTTTTTAGATTTTATTTAAAGAATATAAATTTCCAAAGTATAGCTTATGGATTCCAATGGCTCCCCCCCTCACAACTTCCCTCCCTCCAATGCCCTTACTGATGTGTGTGGATACATATTTGCATGCAGTGCTGTTTGCTTTTGAATTAACAAATAGTAACATACCTTAGATATATATTCAAGTAAATAGAAAATGTCTAGTGCTTTCTCTTACTGTTACATAATATTACATGACATAATATTGATATTTAGTTTGTGATTACCTATTATGGTACATTATTGACATTTACTTAAGATTACATAAAAGTCATTTACGTGTGCCTCTGTCACATCCCCAAGGAAACTGCAAAGAAAATCTAATTACTGAATCAAAGAATATACATATTTAAAATGTAAATTTCTTTTAAAGTAAATGTTCCCATTCATCATTATATTCTCTTTCATTATTTTATTACATCTCTCTAACAGTGTAAAGATCTCTACAGCTTTATGGTGCTATTTATAACCCCTTGGTGTTATTACCATATTTCTCTGTTATCTATATTTTTTGTAAAATGGTAGTTGTTACACACATATATTTATATATAAACTATACAATATTTTACACTTAACCAAGCTGATTTCTTCAATTCAGTTTAATTATTTTGAGATTCATACATATTATATCAATTCTTTCATTTATGAGATGCCTTTCATTGCATGGATGTAAGATTCCTTTTTAGCTCCTCCAGCTATTGCTGAGCAATTGAATCTCTTTCAGTTTTAGGCAGTTACAAATAAAACTACTATCCATTTTTATAAATGAGTCTTTGTATGGAGATACACCATCATTTCTCATCAATAAATATCTGGGAGTATAATGGCTGGATCAGATTGTACACAAATGCATAACTTTTTAAGGAACCATCAAACTCATTGAAAGTGTTTTTACCATTTTATCAGCAGTGTGTGAGACCTTTATATTTTCTTCATATCTTCTCCAACTGTCAATCTTTATTTGTAATCATTCTGATAGATATATTACATAATTTGCATTTCTTATTGTTGAGAAAATATTTATTTTCCATTGATAAGTCTCCTTTGACAAGTATATTTTCAAATTTTACCCACATTATTTATTTTTATAGGCATTCTTATTGTAGCATTTTAAATTCCTTTACATAAGCTAGATACAAATATTTTTCCAGAAATATAATTGACGTTTTTCCTCTGGTTAATGGCTTATCATTTAATTCTCTTCGTTGTGCATTTAGAGAGCAGATATTTTCATGAATTAAATTTTATCATATTTACTGATGATATTTTGATAGAATATCTGAGAAATATCTGACCAATCATAGGGATGTTTTTCCTACATTTTACATTAGTAATTCTATAGGTACAGGTGGACTTAAGCAACTAACACATTTTGGGTTAATTTATGAATACTTGTAGGAGTAGATTGCAATTAACTTGATTTTAATTGGAGGCTGAATTGTTTTCATATAATTTCATGAATAGACTATTTATTCTGCTGAATTTATGAAAATGTAATCCGTAAATTGAAGCTTTTTTTTTGGCCTTTTTTCCTTCTGTTCCATTGACCTATTTGTCCAGCTTATCTCCTATACCACACATTCTTCATTCTGCAGCTTTTTAATCTTGAGACCTGGTAGTGTTAATCCATCAGCTTTGTTATTTTTCAGAGTTGCCAGACAATCTAGGTCCTCTGCATTGCCAAATGAATTTTAGCATAAGCTTGCCAATGCCTATAAAAAAGCCTGTGTGGATTTTTCAGTGGGGATTGTGTTGAATGTATAAATCAAGTTGTTATTAATTGACACTTCAACAATATTGAGTTATTTTACTCAAGGTCATGGTTTAACACTTCACTTATGTAGGTCCTCAGCAATTTTTCTTAGAAATGTTTTGCAAGTTTCAATGAATAAACTTGGTGTGACTGATGCCAAAATTATCTGTAAGAATTTCATATTTTTTGGATGCTATTGTAAATTAAAGTTTATAAACAAATATACATTTGTCAGTGCTAATAAATAGAAGCATATTTTGTTTATTGTATATCCTGAGATGCTAAGCATCACTTAACATCTAGTATTTTTGTAGATTTTTATCAAAAGGTATGTTCTGAAGTTCATTGAAGTTCTTGAATCTGTGGAATTATTGTTTTTATAATTTGAATGTTCTGTAATTCTTCAAATTTTTTCCATCTCCACTCTTTTTCTTCAGGAAATTTAATTATGCATGTCTCAAGACATAATACTATATTTCTGTATCCATCTGTTTATATTTTTAGCTCAGTGATTATTTCTAGGTCTGTATTTGTCATATCGAATCCAGGAAGCTTCCAAGATAATATAGAGATTCTGTATACATTTAAACTAGTTCAAAATAGTTTTAATTTTCATAACTATAAAGCTATTTCAAGATTGGGAATGAACAGTATCAAGCCTGCGATCTAATATTACTTTATTCTGTGTAGACGTGTTTAACCACCACAATAATTAATACACAGATGATCCATCAACAGAAATATCTCCTTGTTCTAACTCATTTTTGTTACTCATCTCACCTCTTAACCACATTTGCTATCAAATAACAAGCTCTAGTCTATTTTCAATTTCTGTAATTTTGTCCTTCCAAGAATGTTTTATAAGTTTTACATGCCTGGCCTTTTGAGATTGTTTTTTTTTTTTTTTCCCTCAGCTCATATTAATTGAAATCCATCTAATTTGCCTAATTCAACAGTTCGTTTTTATTTACTGCATAGTAGCATTCTATGGTATGTTCCAAGTTATTTATTTATTTATTTATTTATTTTGCCATCCACTTGTTGAGAGTCATTTTAATTTTTTTTCCATTTTTTGGCTATTACATCTAATGCTTCTATGAATAATCCTTTATAGGTTCTATTGGACATCAGTTCCTATTTTGTTGGCATGGGTGACCTTCAAAAAAAAATTGCGGCCAGCCTCGCAGCTCACTTGGCTAATCCTCCTGCGGCGCCGGCACACCAGGTTCTAGTCCCGGTTGGGGTGCCAGTTCTGTCCTGGTTGCTCCTCTTCCAGTCCAGCTCTCTTGTGTGGCCCAGGAAGGCAGTGGTGGATGGCCCAAGTGCTTGGGCCCTGCACCCGCATGGGAGACCAGGAGGAAGCACCTGGCTCCTGGCTTCAGATCGGCGCAGCACCAGCCGTAGTGGCCATTTGTGGGGTGAACCAAAGGAAGGAAGACCTTTCTCTCTCTCTCTCTCTCTCTCTCTCTCTCTCTCTCTGTCTAACTCTGCCTGTCAAAAAAAAAAAAATTGATGCATGCTCTGGGTAAATTTATGTTTTGCTTTTGTATGAAATTACTAATTATCTTCCAAAGTCAATGTACCATTTTACATTTATATCAACAATGTGATCAGTTTTTCCTCATTCTTACTGGCATTTTGTATTATCTACCTATCTATCTATCTATCTATCTATCTATCTATCTATTTCTCTCTCTATTTGTTTTGCTTCCTCTGGTTTCAGTATCAGGGTAACACAGACATCATAAATGATTTTGGAAATATTACCTCCATTTTTTTTTTTTTTGGAAGAGAGTGTACAAAGCTGGTGTTAATTCTTTAAATATTCTGTAGAATTTTCCTGTGAAATATAGCCTGAAGAAATGGAATTCATTTATTATTATTCTTCCAAATAGTTATTCATATTACCTATACACTGTTGAGTTAATCATGCAGTTTCTTTTTCTAGATTTATTTAATTACTGGAAAGGCAGAGTTACAGAGAATAAAAGAGAGATCAGAGAGAGAAAGAGTGAGAGAGACAGAGAGAGAATCAGTCTTCAATCCTTTGGTTCAATCCACAAATGGCCACAATGGCCAGGGCTAGCCAAACCAAAAATAGCCTGAAACTTCATTTGGGTCTCTCACGTGGGTGACAGGGGCCCAAGGCCTGGGACATCTCCTGTTGCTCTTCCAGACACATTAGCAGGGAGCTGGATCAAAAGTGGAACAGCTGGGACTCAAACAGTGTTCATATAGGATGCTGGTGTTGCTCAGTGGTTTAACCTGCTGTGTCACAATGGGGTCCTCAGTCAGGTAGTTTTGGTCTTGAAGATTTGTTTTTTATTTTTCTTGCTTGTAACATTATTCATACTATTCCTCATTACCCTTTTGGTACATGCTGGGTTTATTGAGTATGTGCTATTTCATTGTTGATTGTTTTCTAGTCTTTTTCATTCTGGCTGGCAAGGTTGAGATTTCTTTCTTTCTTTTCTTTTTTTTTTTTCTTCGACAGGCAGAGTGGACAGTGAGAGAGAGAGACAGAGAGAGAAAGGTCTTCCTTTGCCGTTGTTTCACCCTCCAATGGCCGCCACGGCCGGCGTGCTGCAGCTGGCGCATCGTGTTGATCCGAAGGCAGGAGCCAGGTGCTTCTCCTGGTCTCCCATGGGGTGCAGGGCCCAAGCACTTGGGCCATCCTCCACTGCACTCCCTGGCCACAGCAGAGAGCTGGCCTGGAAGAGGGGCAACCGGGACAGAATCTGGCACCCCGACCGGGACTAGAACCCAGTGTGCTGGCGCTGCAGGCAGAGGGTTAGCCTATTGTGCTGTGGCGCGGCCAACGTTGAGATTTCTATTCTGTACTAGGACTCTGTGAATAATACCCTGTTTTTTTTTTTTAAACTTTTATTTAATGAATATAAATTTCCAAAGTACAGCTTATGTACTGTAATGGCTTCCCCCCCTATAACTTCCCTCCCACCTGCAACCCTCCCCTTTCCCGCTCCCTCTCCCCTTCCATTCACATTAAGATTCATTTTCAATTCTCTTTATATACAGAAGATCAGTTTAGTACATATTACATAAAGATTTCAACAGTTTAAGGGTAGTGATTTTTTCTCCTCTCATAACACACCCCCTGAGAATGTGGAGGTGGCTTTGTCATTTTTGGCAGTGATGTGAGTCATGAAATTTCATTGATCTTCTTCTGACCCTCCCCAGTAGGTAGAAGATAATCCTGGATCCCTACCTGAGCTCTTTCTCCAATTACACCACACAGGTAGTGGGTATGTAACCTTTACAATTGAGTGGTGATAAAGTACTCAAATGCTATTCAGACTTCTTTGGCTTTATGTAGGAGAAAGGATTTGAGCACCTTGTTAGAGCTTGGTAAGGGTAGATGCCATCCTTTCCTCTTGGATTGGAGGAAAGGATTCTGTGATAGTCGTCTGAGGTAGAGTGGTTATTATTTAAAGCTCTTGTTAATTTTCTTCTAGGGCTTATATATGGTTTGAGTGTTTATCCCAGAAATTAATATATTGTGGTTTTATCCCTATTGTAAGGTAGTAAATTGGTGGGAGCTTAATCCAACTCTAGTGCTTAGAGGTGGACCCTTGGAAAATGATTAGCATTAAATAAGGTCATCAAGATTAAGTTCCTAAAATTGAATACTGGTGACTTTAAAAAGAGGAAGGGAAGAAAGGAGGGAAGGAGAGATTGATTAGAACAGATTCATGTGTGTGCTCCCTGTGTACTTTGCCAGTAAGAAGTCATCACTAGATACCAAATATGGGACCTCTACCTTGAACCAGAATGGGGAGCCAAAATTAACCTCTTTTCTTTAGAACTTGCCTAGACTGAGACATCTTGTTACAATGATGGAAAGCAGACTTTTCCTGGTACTTTAGCTAGAGCAAGAATTTTCTTGGGGAGAATTCACTAACTAGAGCTCTCCTCTGATTCTGAGGTTCATAGCCAGGCTGCCTTCTTCTCTCCCTCTTTCAAAATCTTTTAAAATTTGTTTTATAGATAATAACTAGAATTTTCAGCTTAATTTAGAATTGAAGATAGGCAAATTTTTTTTGTGTGTCTATTCTTTCATTACAATGGGAGAATTTCTATTTGTGTGTTTTGTTCTACTTCCCTCCTGTGTTTTATTTTGGTAATTTCCAGATGTATATATTCAAGTTCCTTAATATTTTCTTCTGCAGTGTCAAATCTGCTGTCATTTCCATTCAATGTATTTTTCAATGCACACATTACAGCTTTCATCTTTGGAAGCTTGATTTGGATCTTTGTAAAATATCTTTCATTGCTCTATTCACTTTTGGACCATGACATATACACATAGAACAGTTATTATAACTGTTTTATTCTGTTTATCTGATTTGTTTTAGATGTTTGGTTCTTTTCTGCATCAATCAATTTTATTTATGTCTTCATGAGTTACATATTCTCTCTCTTTGAATGCCTGGTAATTTTGATTAGATGAGAGACATCATGGATTTTACTTTGTTGGTTGCTGAATATTTTTGTCTACCCATAAATATCCTTGAACTTTCTATGGGATTCATTTAAGTTAGTAGGAAACACCAATCATCTGATTCTTGTTTCAGTTTTCGATAGTCAGGAACAGAGACATGTCTTATCTCCAGCTAATTGTTGCACAATCCCAAGGAAAGAACTTTCAAAATATTCTACCCTGTGGTGACAGCTGGGAACAGGCACTATATTCTGCCCTTGATGATCTTTATAAATTTGAGAGCCTTTGTGGAGATATTTGGACTTAGCTGGTGTAAGGAATAAAGACACTTGGTTCATTTAAGTAGCTAGCATAACAACCAGGTTATAAATTGCAAAGTACATACACCTGGAAATTCCTAAAGCAATCATGGTGTTGAGCAAATAGAACATTAGGGATAGTTAACTTAGCAAAACTAAACCATCTGGAGATAATAAAACTTAGATGGTATCTGGGAAGATTTTAAACCTGTAGAACTCAGCCAGTGAGAAACTAGGGGAGAGAACTATGTGCTAAGGAATAACTGCTGTAACAACACCAGGCATGCTTGCCTACCAGACACCAGACCTTGCAAGACTACCAGTACAGTCTCAGTTTCGTAGTACTTCTGGAGTCTGAGTTTATCCTTTGAGTGGACAGATGAGGATACTTCCCAGAGCTGCATGCATTTTACATAGAAAAACAGTTGTTACTGTAGGTGGACTACATTAATTGGCAAAATCAATATAAATGTATATTGTCTTTCTTTGTAATTGACTTTATACAAGTTGGACAGAGTAGTTTTACAGAGGAATGAGTACAATGGGAGTTCATAATTTGTGGTTTCAGAACTTGCAGTTATGGTGGCTTAATGGTTTAAACAAACAAACAAACAAAACTACTAAGGGAGCCAGCGCCGTGGCACACTAGGTTAATCCTCCGCCTGCGGTGCCAACATCCCATATGGGCACTGGGTTCTAGTCCCGGTTGCTCCTCTTCCAGTCCAGCTCTCTGCTGTGGCCCAGGAAAACAGTGGAGAATGGTCCAAGTGCTTGGGGCCCTGCACCTGCGTGGGAGACCAGGAGGAAGCACCTGGCTCCTGGCTTCGGATTGGCGCAGCTCCAGCCGTTGCGGCCATCTGGGGAGTGAACCATGGGATTGAAGACCTCTCTCTCTCTCTCTCTGTAACTCTACATGTCAAATAAAAAAATAAAATATCTTTTAAAAACTACTAAAATGTGTGTTTTTATATAAAATACATGCATCTCTCTATATATGTATATAGAGATTTAAAGAATTTTGTGTTCTGCCATGAATATTAAGAGACATATCCATGCTGAACAAAGGAAAAATATGTATATGATCTCATGAGTCCAAGTCATATTTTTTCAAGTTTTTGACAATATTGCAGTTTTTCATTTGCAAGGTCATTGCTTCATAATGTTCTCTGGTGATAAAGATCCTGCTAATTTATTAAGAAAATTACTTGTTTTGTGGAGGCAATTTTTGATATTCACCATAATTTTATTTTATTTTCCATAATATTATGTTTCCTTTGCAATAATAAATCATTCTACTGAGCACTTATATCCTTGCAGTATAGGTAGAAAATTATATCTCTTAGTTTTAGGAAAATTATTATGTAGTTCTTAAATTATATGGCAAACCCAATGCCTTAATCTGTATCATCTGTTAATCTAGGTTATGATTTATATGCCATCTGGTTCTTGTTTTTATGTTTATATTTTGAAGAAAGTGAGTATTAAATTAGTAATAGTTATATAATCATTTATAAATTCTAAATTTTATTTTGATGAAATAACCCACATATATCAAGATTTGATTTTTTTCTGTGCAAAATTGAATTTGCTGATTAGGTTACAAACTGGCACAGACATATTAATCTCTCATTGTGACTAGTTTCTCTAAATTGTTTCCCAGAATTATTCTACACTCTGATAATAATCTCAGCATGAACATTATACAGGTCTATGATAAAACAGTTTTTTTTTATTGTTGCTGTAGTAAATTATTGCAACTTTATTGGTTTAAAAGAGCATTTCACTTGTTATTTTACAGTTCTCTGTGTTATAATTTCAACAAAGATCCTACTGGGCTAAAATCAAAGTATTTTCAGGGATGTGTTCCATTCTGTAAATTCTGCACATAAACCTCTTCCTTTGTTTTTAGAAGCCATTCATGGTTTGTTGGCTCAGAGTCTCCTTTCTCCATTTTCATAGCCAGTGACTTTGACTCAGATTCTGTTTCTATTACAAAATCTCTTTCTTTGGCCCAGCTTTTGCTTTGCTTCAGCCTTCTTCTTCTAGGACTCAGGCCAACCTTGAGATTTCCTGGATAATTTTAAGGATTTTAAGGACAATTCATTAGCAATGTATGTCTATCTGCAACCTTATGCCTTTGCTATGTAAAATAGCATATTCATAGCATTGTCCACCATAGAAGTCACATAAAAAACCATCATTGGAAGTGGGCATTTTGCCTAATGATTAACATGCTTCTTGGGGCATCCACAACTCATATCAGAGTTTTTGAGTTTAGGTCCAGGTTCTGCTCCTGATTGCAGTTTCCTGCTGATACAAACCCTGGGAGGAAGCCAGTGATAAACCAAGTAGCTCGGTCTCTTCCACTCAAGTGAGAGACCCAGATTGAGTTCCCAGCTCCTAGATTTTACCTGGCCCACCTCTAGCTGTTGCAGGAATTGGGGAGTGTATCAGCAGATGGAAACTCTCTGTTATTCTGTCTGTCAAATAACTCCCCAACTGTATGGAATATAGTTGAATTTCTGCTGAAGCTGCTGTGTTTGCCCTTATACATGGTTTGTGAAATTGGAAAATATTCTTATGGATTTCATAAAATATCAAAAGAGGTTTTGATATATTTGGAAGATTAGATCAAGACTATTACAGGTAAATCAAAAAGACGTGTAATGAATGGAGCCATCTTTTACTTGCTTCATGTCTATGGTGATGTCAGCTTTGTTCATCTCTTTCCCTTACTTAAGAGTCTTTGCTTCTTCCTTTAGAACTTTTTTTTTTTTTATCAAACAGCATATCTCTTTCCTTCCTTGTTTGACTAGCAATAAGGAATTATTCATGCAGTTGTGAGTTTATTGCAAATGGAGATCTCTGGAAATTTTCAGCAACCAAGTGTGCAGGTTTGGGTATATATGTTCAAGACAGCAACAAACAACTTACAGATCTATAGCCAAGGCAGCTAGGAGTCCCAATGCTCAACTGAACAGAACACAGTGAGAGGCAAGCTTGCCTGTGGTAGATGACTGAATTGTTGGCATGCAGAACCAGAACAGCACAGTGTGGCATGATGGGTAAAGTATGTTGGCCATGAGGACAGAGATCCTTTCTTTCATTCCATTTAAAAATTTCTGACGTTGTTCAAGACTGTTATCCTTTAGACACTGAGGACACTACAAATAGAAATTTGTTTCTAAATATACACATTTTAACCACCTTCAAAATCTGAGTATTTGTACAGATCTCGCATTTTTTGTTTGGTATTTACAGTTGCTATATAGACCAAGGCATATTTTAAATCATTTTTGAAATTTAATTTTTCTGTTTAAATTTAATGTATTTCTGTGAAGACTTGTATGGAAACACTTCAAAAAGTTCAGGTAAAATAGAATTAAAGGACAAATGCATTTTGATGCAACAAAATTTGAAATTCATGCAGCAATGGAGTTTTCAAAAACTCCTTGTATATGTATATATACATAGTATGGGAAAAACTACGTATGAATTTCAAAACATTTTGCACCAAAATAAACTCTTTTCTCAAACTCTAAATTTTAAGTTTGTTTAAGAAGCAGTGGATGGGGCCAGCGCTCTGGTGCAGCGGATTAACACCCTTGCCTGAAGTGCTGGCATCCCATATGGGTGCCAGTTCGAGACCTGGCTGCTCCACTTCCAATCCAGCTCTCTGCTATGGCCTGGGAAAGCAGTAGAAGATGGCCCAAGTCCCTGGGCACCTGCACCCACGTGAAAGACATGGAAGAAGCTCCTGGCTCCTGGCTTCGGATCGGCGCAGCTCCGGCTGTTGCGGCCATCTGGGGAGTGAACCAGGGGATAGAAGAATTCTCTGCCTCTCCTTCTCTCTCTGTGTAACTCTGACTTTCAAATAAATAAATAAAATATTTTTTAAAAAGAAAAAAAAAGAAGCAGTAGAAAGAGAGAGGGAGAGAGAGAAAAGAGAGATGGAGAATGACAGACACAGAGATAGGCATACTGACAGACTTTCTATCTACTTGTTCACTCCCCAGATGCCCACTATGGACAGGTCTGGGTAGAGGCCATCCCCGGGAGCTGCTAATGCTTTGCAGGTCTCCCATTCCAGTGGCAGGAATTCAATTACTTGATTCATCACTTCTGCCTGGAAGAATCTGCACTGCTGGGAAACAACATTCAGAAGCTGAAGCCAGGGCAGGCACTCTATCGTGGAATGCAGGCATCCTAACTGCTAGGCTAAGCACAAATTCTAAATTTATCTTTTAATTCCATTTTCCACAAACTTTTTGAAGTGCTCTCATAGTTTTCCTGTGACTTCCTTGGTTTCAAAATTGTTATCGTGTCTCTTGGGAATTGGATGTTAATGTGTTTACTTTTTGCACAACCTACTTATGTTTAGGAGAATTCGTTTTCATAGTTTAAGGGAGGCTTTCCTCCACAAGGTTTATGAAAGTTGTGCTAACCAGCAAAAAGGTAGTTCTTCAGATTTTCCACAGAAGAAATGGTTGTTTTTGCATGTATCTTTTCTTGGCATTGAAAACCCTGGAGGAACAGGGAAAAAGAGAGCAAATGCAGTGGACCCAGAGATAGAAGCACAGTAAGTTAAAAACCAACCAAACAAACCAATTACAATATGTGCATAATTTCTTTAGAATTTATCTGCACAGGTAGATAAATTGATGAGAGGTAAAGATTCATAAAGTAATTATTTCATAGCTGGATTTTTTTGGTCTTTGTAAGTAACATTTCACATTTTCAATGGGTAAAATAAAATAAAAAATAATGGGCAGCACTTACTATATTTACCCCCTTCTTAACTTTAAAACGTTATCTCATGGTGTCTTTGTTTACCTGCTATGAACTACCTTAGTTCCTTTCCTTTCATTTATACCCATATTTTCCAAAGTGAACTCCTAGGACTTGAGATTATCCATTCTCCTGACCCCCTGTTGAAGCTTCAGTGAGAAGAGCTGAGAGTGGAATGAGTTATGGGAGATCTCCACTTCATTGCAAATGATGGTAATTTCACATCCCTCACGTGGTGGTCTTGTGCGTGTAAGTTGTAGATTCAGTTAGGATGTGTACAGACTAGATCAGGTAGGGTTGTTATATTAATAATAACAGTGATAGAGATACAGATAGAAAGCTTTTAGCAGTGTCAAGGAAAATGCATTGAAACATAATTCTAACCACGTGTTACCCATTGCGATGGAAATGTGGTTTCTTTAGTACTGTAGGCTTAGTCAGTAATGGAGCTCTGAAAGTTATACATGATCTATAATGTGAGTTTTATGTAATCTTTTTAATGGATAAATGTGTACAGTCAGATAGATAGTTATATTTATTACTTGCTAAACTGAAAACAAGGCATT
The DNA here is from genome assembly GCA_949820135.1 of Sylvilagus floridanus. Lineage (NCBI taxonomy): Eukaryota > Metazoa > Chordata > Mammalia > Lagomorpha > Leporidae > Sylvilagus > Sylvilagus floridanus. The sequence continues at coordinate 76,758,839 of OX463227.1, forward strand.
TGCAAAACTATATTTATAAAAGATTTTTAGCTCTTGAAAATTTGTTACAAAGTTTTCAGAATATTGATCCAACACAATGATTGATTCATGTGGTCAATGATCAAAACAAAATTTCAATGTTCTCAATCAAATAGTATGAAACTTTGAAAAAATTCAGATTTGTGAGTCAATTTGTGAATATTTAGATAGCACATTCAGAGGATTGATTGAAATTCATATATGATGAGTGCATAATCATTGGCTTTTAGAGATGAATATACAGGGTATGCTACTTTTCTCTGTGTGAGGATTGAGCATTTCCTGCCTCTTTCATCTAGACCAGTACTGTTTTGGAATGATATAGGTAGAGACTGAGAGAGAGAGAAAAGGAGAGAAAATGTCTGCTTTCTTAGATATTCTTAGAACAGCCTACGCACTCATTCCTCAAAAACATTGATCCACTTATTTATGAAATACAAATTATTATTTTAGTTACTATGAGTCTCTTCACTATGGAAAGGGGGAAACACCTGTAAAATCTCAGAAACTAAATAATTACAGTTTTATGGAGAAATGATTCAAATTAAACTCATGTATTCTCTTGAGCTTCTGTAGATTATTCTGATCTACAGACACTAACCATGTCTAAAAATTTTACAAGTCTAACCCGTGGGTTCAGGCAAAAATAAATTCTGAATAAAATAAACATGGACAAGAAACAAGAAATATTCTCCTGAGTAGCCATGACATATACATGCTATATATATATTTGATGCAGTTTTCTGAAGGCTTTTGTTTCGAGTCTAAAGCTGTATATAGCCTGTGTGTGAAAAACTGAGTTTGATGTGAAAGTGGGTTAGAACTGTACTCTGATCTGAGTTTTCAAGCCATGTTTTCGATCTGTCTTCAGTTTACTAGAGCTTGAGATGTATCGCTTTTTCAGTTATTTATGTACAATCAGTGTATACGTGGCATGGAAGACATAAAAATAAAGTCATCTTGATTGAGAAGAACAATCACATTTCTATTTTCACTAAACTTGTTTGTCAAAAAAATGCTCATTGTTTGTGGCCCTGAATGCCAGTAACATTACAGCAACGTCTAAGAATTCAAGAATATTATACTTAAAATTTAATTAGGAGCTGATGCCATTTCCTTTCCATAGTACTTAGATGAAGTATTCTTAATTTTCAGTGATTTATGGTGTACTTTTCACACATATAATCTTCCAATGTATCTTATACTGTTCTAAACTACTTGTAACCTTAATATTTTTTATTTCATAAAAATTACTTCTCAATAATTCTTTTAAATATTTCTGTGGTCCTCATTCTTAAGGGAACCAGTTTCATTAGTAAGGAATAAATATGCTGTAATGGCTTGGGGATTCCATGTCATCAGAATATATCAAACAAAAATTGACTTGAACACTTGGGAGGAATTGTGAATGAGCAAAGAAAGCACCATAAAAAGAGCAGCAATAATCAACTTTAATGTGAGTCTTTTAAGAGATAATCACAATTACATGTTTTTGATATATTCCATCCCCAGTGAAGAAAAAATTGCATTTAATTGCTGACAAGTACATCTTAGTGTTCACATGTCCTCTTACCAGTTACATTTGTTTGTCACCTAAATCTGAATTATTTCATTCACAGATGTGATCACACACAATCAGGGTGTATACACAACAGGAAGCATATATATGATAGCAAATGAATAACTTTACTTATGAATGTTATCACATTTATTAGTAATTTTATGGGCTATAGCAGCATTCTGTGTAGTGTTAGAATTCAAAACAAACACTTATAACAATATAATCATACCACATGATTTTCTATAATGATTTAGAATTTTTTTGTCTGATCAAATGCTTAAAGGAATTCACTTGTGCTACTCGGTGCTATTTATGCTTGCAGACTAATTCAATGCTTATGTAATTATTTAATTGCAAGGCATTTTCAAAAGATTTCTCATTAGAAATAGTTAAGTGACACCTCTGGAGTTTTTCCTTCCCCCAGAATGTATCTTTCTTTGGCACTATTATCATTTCACCATGGACATTGATGGAAATTTATAAATGTGAATGCATCTCAACATTATTTCTGTTTTTCAATAATATATATCTTAATGCAATGACCTTATCATATATTTTTGATACCATTCAAAGTGAAAGAAAGGAAGTCCCATTTGATTTGTCCAAGAAAAAGAGCAATAATTCATTTCATATTTATTTATAGGACTTTTAGCATTCCGGGTGTCATGCCAGGTGCTACAGTAATGATTTATTTCTCTCAAAGACTTGAAATCAAATGGGAGTCTTACGGCATATACAGAAATAATTATAAAGCAGAGTAATATGTTATAAAAATGATATATTAGTTGTACTGAAATAAGTCAAAGTAGCTCAATGAAAAGAAAGCTTTTCAGATGCAGGAGGCAACACTTTGTTTGGATTTTAAAGGATATTTAGAATTTATATACAGAGTATTGCGTAAGAAGTGCAAGTTTGACTTTTTAAAGGAAAGTTTGAGGAAAATCATGGTGGCGATAAGCTACAAGCTTTGTTTGCAGTTAGCAAATTGCTTCTTAGCATGGGGAAATATCATGAAAAAAGACTAAAATAATAGTTCTGCCATTTTTGTCTTTGACTGTCAAATACAAGTGTTCTACTCTTCCTGAAAACCACGGTGAGCCACAATGGTTTGTGAGGCAGGGAATAAAATAACCATAGGGAAATTTGGGGACAACTGGTCAGGTAGCATTGTGTTGTATTGATTTGGTGGTCACTATCGTAAGAGTCCAGCCAGGGTAACTTTGTAATAGTCCAAGCATTAAGTAGTAACAGACAATGCTAAGAAAATAGTAGGGAAGAACAGGAGGAAATTAGTAAGAAAATGATCATAAGAGTAGAAAGTTCAGTGTGCATGATCTTTTTCCTTTCCTTTTCCTTTGTATTATCTGGGAAAGAAGGGAAATGACTGGGAAGTGGCATGTACACCATTCATAAATCTGTAATCTGGCAGAGGAATTAGATTATAAAAACTTTATACTTGATTGAGTATACTTATAATTTTTCATTTCAGGTAACTAAAAAGGAAGAAATCAAATGGCATGGCAGCATTTTATAACAGATGCTAAGGGTAGATTTGAACATAATTTTATTGATTCATCTAAAGTTTATTTCACTACAATCCAAAATTTCCTAAATATGACAGTAGATGAAAAGTGAAAAATTTGTGTGGTACGAGAAAGGAGACAGATGGAGATATAGAACCAGAGCCCAGAAATCAGGGATGAAAATTAAGATTTAGTGATGACTCAAGAAAATGAAATTTGACAACAGGAAAATTCATGATGGCTCTAAAAAGAGTGAACATAACAATAATAACTACCGATTATAAGACAACTGTTTTTCATAAGTCTGTGCTATCAGCCTGCCCATTTTAAGGATAAACAAATGCAGATTTTTTTGTCTTTTTATCCTTCTATTCAGCAATCATTTTAAACTTGAGTAATTTCTTTTTTTCCCCTGAATATCCCATTTTTGGTGACTTTTGTTCTCTAAATTATTGTTTTACTTCTGTAATATCGTTTCTACTTAAATCATCTTTCTTTTTTTACGTTTACCCTGATTACACTGCTTAAATTATACATGCACATACACACATCAGCTTAACCTGCTGAGTTTTTCTAAAGATTTCACTATTAATTCAAGTTTTGGTGTGTGTTTTTGTGTATGTGTGTGTACATATATACATATGTGTGTGTGTGTGTGTGTGTGATTTTATTTTATTTATAATTTTATCTTATGGCTATCATTCTGACTAGCATGTGAGTTTCATAAGGAAAGGAATTTTGTGTTCAGATTCTATTTCTGGCAACCAGGTGAATGAATAGCAGAAAGTAAGTTATAAAAATTTGTTAAAGTAATGTAAATCTACTGAAAAATCTATTTCTCTCTGGTCAATGTAATCAATAATTTAAAAGGGATTCCTTAGGATTTTTTCCCTAGGACAGATGTTTGGGGCTTTGTACCCCTGAACATCTGAGAAAGAGAAGAGAAAGGGACCTGGGTGCATAGCAGATTCCCTTTCCTCTGCAGATTGTTTTTACTGTTTATTTTTGTTTTGTTTTAGATCTTTATTTACGTATTTTGAAAGAGTTTCAAAGAGAGAGGGAGAGGGGAGAAAGAGAGAGAATCTCCCATCGCTAGTTCACAGCTCCCATGGTGACCATGATGAAGGTAGGGCCGTGTCAAAGCCGGGAGCCAGTGGTTTCATTCCAATGTCTCACATGGGCAGGAGCCAAAACACTTGGGTTATCTCCTGCTGCTTTTCCCAGGCGATTAACAGGGAGCTGGATCCGATATGGAGAAGTCAGAACACAAAATGGTACCTATATGGGTTACTGGGATTGTAGGTGACAGCTTAACTCATGCCAGGATGCCAGCTCCTTCCGTCATTCTTACTGCAGCTAGACCGTAGCCTTTCCAAGATTCTTTCAAAGAAAACGCTTTGCTTCTATTTCAAGAGCTAGATCCCATGTTCTCAATTTTTGCTTCCTCCATTCTTTACATATCTTATCATAGTTATACTTCATCTTCAAAATCTCAGTTCAGATCATCCATTGCCGAGTGTGATAGTTTTATTGCTAGATTCTTCTCTAGATGATGTCTTGTGGGGAGATGGAGCAGACACACATGCTCAATCTGACACCCTGCCTTGATCTTTGCTCAAGTACTTTAATATATAGACAATATGCTTTAAACATTCATGTATAGAAAGGCTAATACAAAAATCCAGAAAAAAGCTTTAGAAAATAACATACATGATATAGAAGAATTGGCCTGGTAAGTAGAGAACTATCAGAAGGGGATGAGGGTGGCAAAAGCACAGAGTCAATAATAAGGGAGTTTTGCAAGGCAATGATTATGAGATCAAAGCTCTATCAAGATCTAAGAGATTAGCGAACTGATAAAATAGCCTGTAGCTCAATGATCAAGATGCCAGTTTCACAGTTTAGCCAGAAGTAAAAGTGGACATTGAAACTAAGTCTACTAGGTATAAATCATGGATATCTTTTGTGATGAAAGTAAACTAAATGTGCCAAAATGGTAAGAATGAAAAGATAAATCCTGACATTCAGTCTTTTGAAACTTCAAGAAAATAGAAGTTACAGAATATACAATTAACAGACTTTTTAAAAACTATTTTATTTGAAAGACTGAGTTACAGAGAGAGAGAGAGGGAGAGACAATGAGAAAGGGACATCTTCCAAATACTGGTTCATTCCCTAAATGACTGCAACGGCCTGGGCTAGGTCACATTGAAGCCAGGAACCAGGAGTTTCTTCCAGTTCTCTAACGTGGGTGTCTGGGCGCAAGCACTTGAGCCATCTTCTAGTGCTTTCCCAGGTGCATTAGCAGGAGTACATTGGTAGTGAAGCAGGCTGGACTAGAACCACCATCCAAATGGGATGCCAGCGTCGTAGGTTGCAGTTTACCTGTGACACCACAAGGCAGGCCTCAACAGAATTTTAAATCTGAAATTAAGCACATCACATAAGTTAAAAATCTTAGCATTTTTCTTAACAACTATCTTACAGAATAATGTATACCTCAAGGTTTTGTTGACACCAATGCTGTTTTAGATAACTGTTTTAAATATATTCTGAGATGGAAAACAGTTGAGAATATTATTTGGTTTAGTGCTTGCTTTAGCAGTCAACACTTGATTTTCCTTTTAGGTTACTTAGTGTATTGCTAGGAAATAGCCAACTTGCCTATAAATATGTAAACAAGTCATCTATTGCAAACCTTCCACAAAGCAGAAAATTAACAGACGTGATTGAAAATAAACACAGCAGAACAGTATAAAACTTCCAAGAAAAAAATAAATATTTTTGTATTTGTCATTCATCTATTATCTCCTTTATACATGTGCTAACAGATGAATATTTTTGTTATTCAAAAATCAAGATCAAAGCTTGATCTAATGATTTTGCAAGTAATGAGTTCTCACTGAGTTTAATAGCTAATACCCAATTTTGTTTTCCAGAACAGTATTATCTACTGGTTCCATCTTTCAATAATTACTCATAATGTGATGAGTAATCCCTTACAAGAGTATTATAAGTTCATTTAAAACATTGAATGTAGACATATTTTTATGACAGCTGAATAGTGAATTATTTCATTTTAATTAAGATGGGTAATTAATTCAGTGTCCCAACTGGTTTATTTAATTTATTTATATTTTAAAATATAGTAAAACTAATAATGCCTAAATTTTAAAGAAATGTATGCCACAAAGCTTCATCTGTAATCTGAAAAATTTATTATGCTTATTAAAATAAGTCAGACTCAGAAAGGCAAATACCATGTTTTCTCCGATTTATGATAGCTAACAAACAGAGTACCAAAAAAAACCTTAATGTATATGAGTGAAATTGACATCTTGGGATTTGATTATTGTTTATAACCCTTCTCTGTATTCCTGCAGAAAAGTGGTATTTCTAGTTTTTACCTGTTGTACACATTATTTATTGGAGTATTAACACTGTGATTATAAAATAAATTAAAAACATGTTGCCACAGAAAATAAAAGATAAATGCAAGAAAGGAAGGAAAAGCAGTAGAAGATGCAGCAAGTCCTTGGGCCCCTGTGCATGTGTGGGAGTCCCAGAAGATGCTCCTGGCTCCTGGCTTTGGATCGGCGCAGCTCCGGCCTTTGCGGCCAATTGGGGAGTGCACCAGCAGATGGAAGATCTCTTTTTTGCCTTCTCTCTCTCTCTCTGCCTCTCCTTCTCTCTCTGTGTAATTCTGATTTTCAAATCAACAATTAAATCTTTAAAAAAAAGATTTGTATTTATGAGATACATGAAATCTCTTAATATTAATAAAAAATAGAAGTAAATTCTGTGCAAGATTTGGTCAATTTTGCTAAATTTTATAATAAATTGAAAACCAAAGTAGAATTAATACAGTGTTCAAAATGTCATTTAGCTTTATCATAGATTTATAAAGAGCTACACAGCTTAACCACATAAAATAAGTCTATAATATTATATTAAGGTCATGGCTAAAACAAATGTATTATGTTTTGTTTTGGTGAAAAGAAATGGTTGTTTAAAAATATGGATGATAATTTCATGGTGGGTATAGAAATCAGATTCTCAGGTTTAAAATTTTATTGTGAAGTAACTTCTCAATACATTTTTATTTATAAATTTTAATTACTTAACAGATATATTGGTAAAAATAAGAAAACCAAATGTCTAATTTCATATCTTTCTCTTATATGTCCAAGATACACAGAAATTCACATGTACACATAATACCCTACCACTCTTTTCCCTCCAATAAATATATATAAAACAAAATACTTTTTGTTAGGTGGTATACATTTTTATGAATTTTACATCTACTTAGATGGTGAAAAAATGAATTACAAATTACTACTAAATTATTTTGACAAGAAAAGGATGGGAGTATTGTATGGTATCAATAGTTCTATTTTAGTTATGTTTGACATTTCTTTTTAAAAATCCATGTTGAAATTTTAAGAAAATCATTGGTCACATACTTCTAGCTCTAAGTGTAAATGTGAGGGTTAGTAATGTACATGTTTATGCCAATATCAACTGGGTGATATGGAAATCTATGACCTGAAATGGGATTACTAGAAAGGAATATAGACAGAGAACAGAATAGGGTACATGATGAGGCTTCAGTAAGTTCCAATATTAGCAGACTAAGCAACGAGATAGAATCCACCAAAGGAGATGGAGAGTGACTGGCCATTTGGAAAATAGGAAAATCAGAAAATGGTGGGATAACAGAAACTAGAGACAAAATTGTTTTGAAAGGAGGAAGCAGTCAGCTGTTTTTGAAAGCTTTCTAGTTGTGTATAATGGAGATCAAAGAGTTGAGATTTGATTTGTCTAAGGTGATGATATGTCTTGGATAACTTATTCGGTCTTCTTGTGCTTTCATGTGCTATGGAGGTGACAAAGTTCTATGTTTATTATACTATATGTTGCCATACCCCATATGTTGTTTATGGATTAATCTACATGAAGCCCTTTGAACAGTCATTGACATCTAGCACTCGGTAAAATAAGTGAAAGTGATATAACTGTGACAATAGATAACTCTATCCATGAAGGAGTCATTAAAACAAAGGAATATGTATTTGGGAATATTACTGGTTTTCTATTTTGTTATAAGCTTGTACTTCAAAATTAAGTCAAGGAAAATGACAGGTGTGTTTTCTTCCCCTGTAAAGAATAAAATCAACAAAATATGAGATCACTCCTACTTTCATAAGAGCCACAAGTGCTTTTTGCTCAATAATACTGAGGCAACATCAATTTTATCCCTATAAGAGTCTTAGATGAATTAAACTATTGTTTTAACAAAATTACTGAACACTGAAAATAATTCCCTGTTATGTTCTATCATAAACTGTATCTAGCCGTGCTATTCTATTACAGTCTTTTCAGAGATAAAATGAAATTAAATGACAGCATTAAGATACTCCAAACATGCAAGACCTTTCAATAATAAAATTCCAACCTCGTAAGTTGCTCTAAATTGAAATAAATCTCCTCACATTAATTCTAGGAATCAAATCAAGCTCAACAATTAAATTCCATTTTGGGTTCAAATCAAAACAATTCATGTCTGAAATTATATATTTTTGTCCTTATGAGTTAAAGTTCAAAGAATTTGAAATCTAAAATAATTTATTTTAATTTCTTAACATCTTGATTTTAGTCAAAGTGATTTGGAATACCTAGGCAAATTTACTCTTGAAAGTAATGTACGTTGTTCCTTCAAGAATCTTCGAAATTGTGTTCATCTAACACTAAATCATTAGTGGATGAAATATATCCAAGGCCACAATAAGAAAGAGAAGTAAGAAAGAATTATAAGATCAGTCTCATTCACCAAAGTTGCTAAAAATTTAAATACCTATGGATAAATTTAACCATGTATGTGAAAGGTCTCTACAATGAAAATTGCAAAACAGTAATGAAAGAAACAGAAAAAACAAAATAATGGGGAAAAAGCCCCCATGTTTATGGATTGGAAGAGCTATTATCAAAATATACTAAAAATTTAAAGTAATTATAGATTTAATGTAATCCATATCAAAATTTCATGTATATTCTTCACATAACTAGAGAATCAATTCTAAAATTCATGTGGAAACACGAAGACACTCAGTAGACAATACGATATTAAACAATATAAACAAAGCAAGAGGCATCACAATATTAAAATTGTTAGGAATATGACAGGGAAAATATATATTCAAAATAGCCTGGTACTGACATAAGAACAGAGGAGTAAACCTAAGGAGGGGACTAGAAACCCCAGATATTAGCCCACTCATCTACAACCAACTAATCCTTTATAAGCAAGCTAATATAACACCCTGGAGAAAGGATAGCTTCTTTAGCAAATGGTGTTTGGGAAATATTTTTACATGCAGAAGTTTGAAACAAAACCCTTACCTTATATATTTAAAAAAATCAACTCAGAATGGATTAAAAACCTGAATTTAAGACCTGAAACTGTCAAACTACTAAGAAAAAAATCCAGGATGTATAAGGAGCTCAAGAAACTCAGCAAAAACAAAACAAGCAATCCAGTTCAGAAATGGGCAAAAAATAGGAACAGGCATTTTTCAAAGTATGAAATACAAATGGCCAGCTGACACAGGAAAGGATGCTCAGGATTACTAGCCATCAGGGAAACACAAATAAAAACAGCAAGGAGGGATCACTAAATTGCAATGTGAATGGTTATTATCCAAAAAAATTTTAAAAGGGTTCAATTCCTAATGAAGTGGTGGACAAAATGTCCACATGTTTCCTGTTATTTGTGGAAGCTAATATATATACGGCATGTACAAAAATTGTGTGGATTTGGTATAATTTGATGTATAGCTATAAATACTGCTTCATTGAATCATACCACAAACATGAAATTATACTCTTCTTTTACTACATTATCACTACTGTCATAAATCCCCCAATTAGTGATATTAATATCTCTGTTTTTAAGTAAAATAATATATATGTATTTGCATAAAATGGCTATAATGTTTATGTATGAAGAAAATAAGAAAAAATGATAAAACCTGCTAAATTTTAAAACAAAAAAACACATTAAAATAAACACAAATCTCAACCACAATTACAGATGCTAAATTTTCCAGAATTAAATTTTTGCTTATAAAAATAGAGGAAGGTATGTGATATAGTATGGTATTATCAATTTTGAAAATTTGTAATTTTGAGAGAAGTTCTTAGAAAAGATATTTCGGCCGGCGCCGTGGCTCAACAGGCTAATCCTCCGCCTTGCGGCGCCGGCACACCGGGTTCTAGTCCCGGTCGGGGCACTGGATTCTGTCCCGGTTGCCCCTCTTCCAGGCCAGCTCTCTGCTATGGCCCGGGAGTGCAGTGGAAGATGGCCCAGGTGCTTGGGCCCTGCACCCCATGGGGAGACCAGGAAAAGCACCTGGCTCCTGGCTCCTGCCATCGGATGAGCGCGGTGCGCCGGCCGCAGCGCGCCGGCCGCGGCGGCCATTGGAGGGTGAACCAAAGGCAAAGGAAGACCTTTCTCTCTGTCTCTCTCTCTCACTGTCCACTCTGCCTGTAAAAAAAAAAAAAAAAAAAAAAAAGAAAAGTTATTTCCAAGAAGCAAAAGAAGCTTACTCCAAATACTGGTCATGAGTTCTCTACATGATAGGTAAGGGATAAATATGTCAGTATTATAAGGGGGGTTCTTTAGAAATATTCATGCTAGAAGACATCCACATTTATAACATGACGAAAATGTGAAATAAACAAAGGATTCTTTCAGGGATGATTTTTTGCTTCAAACAGCACAGGGTGATAGTCTGGGAGTGTGATGAAGTTTGAAATAGTAAATCACTTTCCAAGAATTATGTGTAGATAAAATATTACAAAGAAGGTTCTGGAACCACTTATAATGTATAACTAGGAAAGGAAGGGGTCAGGATGGGATTAGATGTAAGATATCTTAGAGAAAGTTTAGCAGTTACTAAGCTGGAAGGCTTATGATGATTGGACACAGTGAAAATATGCCTAATTTCCCCAGGGTAATTTTATTATTCACATCCTTTAAAGTATTTATTTGTTTCTTTTCCTTTCTTTAAAATATATTAATAGTTTTGAAGAAGTATGTCAAAATTGGTGTGGTATTTTTCTTTCCAGTTTTGTCAAGCTCTGGCCCCATTGTGTAATGGTCAGCACTCTGGACTCTGAATCCAGTTTTGTCATGTTCTTCTGTTAGTGTGTGCCACACCTGCACTGAGAACAGAATGCTTACTTTAACAAATAATTAAATGTGAATGACAATCAGTATTAACCTGTCACTCTTTCTCCAGTACTTTCCTGATGCAATTTATTTAACTTGCCCCTTCAAGGACAACATTGGAAGGTTTACTGATAAAGCAAAATTTCCCTTGAAAACATGTGGCTAAAGGGAGTCAACTCTGATCTCTGGTGATAGCAAGAGAAGTATTAGTAACTGCTGTGCCTGTGAGCCACTTTGTTTACCAACCAGTAGTGCTGTGACCATTGCATACTGGAAAGACGCTGTAAGCCAGCAAGTAAGATCAGTGGGAAATCACCAGCTAGAAAGATATGTGAAGTAGATTCTGGGAAGGCTTCCAACAGGAACACAATATTACTGAGCACGTAAAACTCAGAAAACAAAACTATAGTAAAATATTATAATAAATGCAAAATATTATATAAATACCAAGATTATTTTAAAGGTTAGTAGTTATTTTAAGGCTGTGACCCCCAATCGAATATGTGCAACTGTAGGAAGTGTTTCGTATTTCGTTCTGTGAAGCATGACTTTTAATTTAGATAAAATATCATTCTAAATTAATTTTACTCATTTTCAATTCCAAATATTATGTCTGCATGAAAAGCAAGGCAATAATTGGGAATGCACTGCTTCCCTCTCAGAAAAAAAATCCACAAATGATGCCTTCTATTTATTGTAGCATCAGATACTTGAAATATATACACAAGTTTCATTGTTTCTAAAAGTGATTTGATTTCTTAAAATTTATTTACCTTTACTTGAAAGTCAGTTACAGAGAGGGAGAGAGGGAGCGGGGTAGAGAGAGAGGGAGAGAGGGAGAGAAAGCTCTTCTATCAACTGATTTATTCACCTGATGGCAACAGTGGCCGGGGCTGGACCAGGCAGATGCCAGGAGCCAGAAGCTTCTTCAGGGTCTCCCACTTGGGTTCAGGGACCCAAGCCATTCTCCGCTACTTTTCTCAGGTTATTAGCAGGGAACTAGATTGGAAGTGTAGCAGCTGGGAATTAAACCAGTGCCCATCTGGGGTTTTGGCATTACAGGCAGTGGCTTAACTTGCTAAACCCCATGCCCATCCCTAATGATTTGATTTTAGCTCAAGTTATAGAAATATAGCAAAACATTTCAGTTAATTCTGTTAATGCTGAAATATTTTCCTAATATCCATTGCTGTAGAACCACAGTCATCTTATTATTGTATTTTTCCCATTTAAGTAAGTAACCAATCTTATATAGAACATACCTATATTGTAACAAAATGCATCATGTTATAAAAATAACACCCTTTAACACATTTTAATTTAAATATTTTTAAACTTCCGACCTCTATTTTAGAACACGTTACAAAGCAAATGGGAATTTCTGCATCCATATCAGTTTTGTAACCTTTGAATTTTGATAGTTACAAATCATATTTTATGTACTTCTCATAGAGATAAGCTAATAGCTTGAGCAGTGTGTCAGGGTCTCTACAAGAAATATTTTTGAGTTCTAGAACATGTTTTCCTAAGAAAATTGTTGCCTTTTCCTTTTGTCTTTTCAGAGGTATTTTTCTTTTTTAAAGATTTATTTATTTATTTATTCATTTGAGAGGCAGAGAGAGAGAAACAAGAGAAAGAGCTTCTACCCACTGATTCACTCCCCAGGTGACTGCAGTGACCAATGCTGAGCTAGGCCAAAGCTGGGAGGTTCATCTGGGTCTGCTATGGCGTGACAGTGGCCATATAGGAAATATACTCTCTTTACTTATCATAGGTTGATTTAGAATGCCATGTTATTGCTTTAGAATTTAATGACATAGGCCGGCGCCGTGGCCCAACAGGCTAATCCTCCGCCTTTCGGCGCCGGCACACCAGGTTCTAGTCCCGGTCGGGGCACCGGATTCTGTCCCGGTTGCCCCTCTTCCAGGCCAGCCCTCTGCTGTGGCCAGGGAGTGCAGTGGAGGATGGCCCAGGCGCTTGGGCCCTGCACCCCATGGGAGACCAGGAAAAGCACCTAGCACCTGGCTCCTGCCATCGGATGAGCGTGGTGCGCTGGCCGCAGTGCGCCGTCCGTGGCGGCCATTGGAGGGTGAACCAACGGCAAAGGAAGACCTTTTTCTCTGTCTCTCTCTCTCACTGTCCACTCTGCCTGTCAAAAAAAAAATTAAAAAAAAAAGAATTTAATGACATAAGTATCAGCCTCCTCAATGTCAAAAATTAACTGACACACCCTTGTGCAACATAAATAAATCGTTTCAAGATCTTAAGTCCATCAATTTGGTTGAGTTGCAATTGTCTCCTTGTCAGAACTAGACAAGATTCTGAAAACACTGAATTCTACAGTGATATAAACAGGTTAAGTACCACTGTGCTTCTTCAAATTCCTTATAATTTTGTTCAACAAAACAGTCTAGAAGACAATTCCAACTAGTTTCTAACTTAGAAGTGTTCTGGATAACATGAATATAATAAATTTTTGCTGCTACCAATTAAATAAATGTGTAAGCAGTAGGATTTACAGAATGTGCATAAACAACAAAATGGGGTTTAATATCATCCAGAGGATGCCTTTTTTAATGCAATAAATCTAAAGAGCATATTGAATATTTTGTACTAGAAAATCAATGTATTCAATACATCACCTTAATTATTTCCATGCTTAGATATTTAGAGCTCAGGGAACTATTCCAAAACAAAGTATAGCAGTAGATTTCAAACAACTATGTTACATTTATTGAACTATCAGCTAGCATGAGTTATAAAAGGAATAACCAAATTACACCCAGCCTGGAAACATAAGGTAATATACCTGGGAGAAGTTAATCTAAAGGAAAGAGCTCAACTGGGGGGTTGAAACTGGGAGATGCATTATGATGTAGGTGAGGCTGGAAAAATAGTAGACAGCAAATGTGATACAAATGATGCATGGTGACAATAAAGGCAGTGCAATTCGCAACTTAAAGCTGGTACAATCCCATCAAGATGTAAAGAAAATGGCTTTCTTTATACATACAACTTGAGCATTAGACTGAGTTAGGTCTCAGTTAACATTAGGAAACAAATATCTAATAAGTGTGTGGAATCCACAGGGTACAGCAACAAGTCATCTAGGACCTGGTCTAACCGAGAGCATATTGGCTTTGGTGATGAGCTTTATTCAGACAACATACCCTAAATACTGGCTTTCTCCACCCTTTTAAACACCATGGGAGTGCCTCCCCCATTACCCATATTTGACCAATGCATATTTAGGTTTGGTCACAGCCCTCACTGTTTTTCTCTAAACTATTATAATACCCAGATTTCTAAATCCCCTGAACACCTCAGAGATACCTGAACACTTCCAGAGTATTAAATGAGATACATTTAATCCATTACATTTTGCTGGAAATTTCACTTATACTTTTTGACTTAGATTTCTGTGTATATGTAGTAAGGAACAAACTTTATTGTACTAAGATTATGTGGGAAATGTGTTCATTGAAATATTATGTAACACTTCAAAGCTGTAAATAATTTGAATAACAAACAATATTTAAACAGCTTACTAAATGCTAGTACAGCAGTATGGAAGTGAATTTAAAGTGACAGATTAAAAAAGCAGGTAATACTAAATTGCAGGTTATGCTATATAATATAAATAATAACAGGTAATACTAAAAGTCATGTTCTTTAAGGGGCATGCTTATGAAATTTTTTTCAATTTTAATTAACTAGCTAACCAATTAATATCAACTTAATTAATTAGCTAACTAATTAATTAATATCAGAGTCAGAGAAGAGGGGAGGGAAAAGCTCCCATCATTTGGTGGCCAGCACTAGGCAGGGACTATGCTAGGATCTAGGAATACAATTCAGGTCTCTCCTGTGGGTGGCAGAGACCTGGTTACTTAAGACATTACTGCTGCATCCCACCATTTGCAGTAGCTGGAATGAACCCAGATATTCTGACGTAGAATAAACCCATCTTAACTATTGGGCAAAACGCCTGCTCTGAATGCCTGATTTAAAAAATTGATATTGCTCGATTATTTCTTTTGAAATATGACTGCCATATTCTATTTTAAGTTAATATATGTTTCTTTTATATATAGAAAATATAATAGAAAAAATAATACAAAAATCACCAATAAATCCCTCACTCAATGAAAAAAAATGCTTACAAGAGATTCATTTTGACACAAATATAATTCAAATCACTTTATATAGTGCTTTAAAATCAATTTATTATTTTGTATTTTAATTTTGGGTTTTTAGTTTAGAAAATGCTGTCTGAATTCCTAAATTTAAGTAGCTTCCAATCACTCCATCAAAAACTATTCCATGATGTATTTATTTAATACCAAAATAATTGAATTATTTCAATATCTAGATATCAAAATTATACAGTAGAAATTATTCTTTAATCCAGAGCTATGTTCTTTTCTCTTGCTATTTCTGCCAGAAAAAGTCCTGGGAATTGAATTATTTGATAAAAATGTATCTACTTTGTAAACTCTTTCTGGAGATCATCTAATTTTTCCAGAAAATCTACATTATTTTCCATTTCATTGATTTATAAAATGTTTCCTGCTTCATTGCTAACTAGAGATATTGTCATGAAAATACAAATCATGTTGATAGGTGGAAAATTGTATTCTATTGAATGCTTTTTCTTTTTCTTCAAAAAATAGAAGTATGCCAAATCATATGATTATTGGTTCATGAGTTTTCAAAAGTGGTATATTGTGTAACAACTATGAAGATAAATTAATATAACCATGCTGACCTCCAAGATTTATCTCCTTGTGCCACATTTGCAGACACTTTTCCCCAAATTATGGGCTATTCCATCTCTTAACTGTCAGTTTCAACTTTTGTTGAATCTGAATTCATATGAAATTGAATAAAACAGTATGTTCTCTTCTGTTTCTGGCTGCTTTCACTCAACATTATGTTTATGAGTTTCGTCCATGTGTCTACATGTAATACTAGTGTTTTCATTCGTGGTAATCTAGAAAACTGCATTGTGTGAAAATATGATAATTTATTTTTCCACTGTTCTGTTAATGAATATTTGTGTTGTTTCTAGGTTTTATCTATGAGGAATAATGATGCTAATGGTATTCTCATATGTGCCATTTGGTGAGATATGTATATTTTGTGTTAGCATAAATCTTAGAATAGAATAGCTGGGTGATAGGGTTCATGCTTGTTCACATCAAGTAGGTAATGCCTAAAAGACTCTCAAAGTCCTTTAAGCAGTGTTATGAGAATTCTACTTGATCCACTTTCTTGTCAACACCATGCTTTCATTATAAATATTCTATTGGGTATTTTAGAAGGCAAATTTTTCTTTTTCTTACCAATATTAAGGTTTATGACTGAGGCATCTATAACAACATAAAAAGTCTACAAAACAAAGCATGCACATTTTTAATATAAATTTGTATAACAGAGAAGCCTGCAGAAACTAATAGCCGACTAATGTATTTTTGTGCTAAGTTTGATGAAGAAATAGATAGTTGTAGGTAAATTTCATCTGATAATACATAATAATAAACTAGGGGAATTTAACAAAACTTGTTTGTTTAGGTTTATCTAGACATTCCAATGCCTTCAGGGATAAAGATGTTCTTTCCTCTAGGTAGAGGGAGTGTACCTCTGGATTGAAGATTTATGACCTGTTTCACAGGAGAGGGCAACGGAAGGTAAGAATTACCTTCCTGTTCTTACTGTTTTGTCAAATACCAATGTGCCATATTTGGGGTAGCATACTCTAAATGCCATGTAAACATATGTAGAGATGGCCCAATGTGGTTTTTAATGTGGATGCCATTGTAACTAATGAAGTCAAGCATGTTTTTAATTCATATATTGGCTGTGTGGACTTTCTTTGTTGTGAAGCATCTATTCAAATATTTTACCTTCTTCTCTGTTGGATCTTTTGCCTTTTAAAACTGATTGGTATTGTTTCTCGGCCTTTTGGCTAAGATCAAGTGTAAAACTGATTGGTAGTAATTCTTTGTATACCCAGTTTACAAGTCTGTATGGGATTTTGTACAGACTCTGTCCCACCTTATTGCTTGCTTTTTCCTTCTTTTATTGATCTTACTTAATGAATAGAAAGAAGTTCTTAAATTTAGAGAAGTTTGATGTATCAATCTAATTTTGTCCTTAGTTTTCAGCATTATTGTGTACCTCTAAGAAATCTGTATTTACTGATATATGAGGTTTTTGTGTATGTTTTTCTTTATTGTAATTTTACTCACATTAAATTCAATCCATATGGAATGTATGTTGTGTATTAGTGGAATAGGTCAATTTGTTGCATATAGAGTATTGTTAAAGCAAAATAATTCTTTGTAGCATTTTTTAATGGTGGTAAAGAAGACTCTATGCAAGAGATGGCCATGTAAATAGGGACCTAGGGATTACTGCAGTGTGGTCTTGCAGCAGGGAAAACAAAATGGACTCAAGTCAAACTGCTAAATGTCTGTTTGGAGGATTTATAGCCAGGGAGTCAGAATCAAGGAATGGAAGTTTTACTAGGATTAAAGAGGATTCTATTAATATTATTACTATTAATATTATACATTAATTACTATTAATATTATACAACATCTTATTATTTTTAAAAACATTTTGAAGAATACATTTTCTCAACAAAGATTGATTCTGTGGGAATATGACAATTACTTAAACTTTTATATTCACGGAAATATTATTTTAGAACAAATCAAGTATATTTAGTATATAGTCTCAGTTTACAATTTGTAATATTTTAATACATCTACAAGGAGGTCTCTTTCCTAAAGGAAAGTGTCTATATGAAGTTATCCAAGCTTTTCTGCCTAGGACTTACAAATCTGTAGTCTGTGGTATCAGTCCTTCCTAAGTTTAAGCTTTTTTTAAGGACATGCAACTGTCTAGATGATATCAATTGAACAGAGGGAAGTTTTCAAATATTAAACACTGAATAATTTTTGTTAAGGTTGGTATTCATGAATTAACAGTCTTTCTCTTTGTGCATTATTTCTAACACAAATATACAAGAGTTTGATCCCATATGGATAGTAATGAAACTCAATTCTCCTTAAGAGATTGATAAAATAAAAGGCAAAAGCTCATATACATGTTGTTTTACTGTGAGTCTCATGAAGAGCTAGGCAACAACGCTGTTAACTCATTACAATATAGAATTCAATCTCATCTGTCAAAGTGTTCCCTCTATAATAACATCCTGAAAACAACCATATGACTGGGAAAAACGGTTTGTCTGCCATCTAACTCAGCAGAATTCTTGCTAAAGGTAGGGCATGGAGATAAGATAACAAGGAGTGGTCAGATACTTCCAGAAAAGGATTTTCACAAAAGTGACTAAGCAGGATTCATGTTCCAACTGGGTTTGGGACAGAGGGAGAGGGAAGCCCAAGATAAAAACTAGTGAAGCAGAAAACTCAGAGAAGGCTGAATCTTGTTGTGAGTCAGAGAATTTTTATCAATTTATTATGATGATCAAAATTAACTCAGAACCATTTATAGGATTATAGAATATTCCATCCTTTTCTCCCTATACAATACCTTCAAATCATTCTTTTTTTAAACATGTGATTGTATATGTTGATTTATGCCTGTGTTATCTTTTCCATTAATCTTGTTAAGAAACAAAATTTCAACACCTGGATTTAAAAGTCTCCTTGGCTTTTATTGTGATTCATGGATCAGCAGCTTCCAATTTAAAGACTTAGGTATCCCATCAAAGGGGCAAAAAGACAATGTTCTGAAAGTAGCTTGCATAGAAACTAGGAACAGTATAGTGCAAAGAAGGAAAACGTTCTAAAAAGTGTCCTCTTTTCCCTTTTCCCATTGAAATTGCTACTATTCCCAGAGTCACTCCTGGTGCCACCCCTTCATGAAGTCCCTTGTGTTGTCCTAGCAGGATGAGGACTTGGCCTTCAAACCCTTTCTGCTCCACTATGGCAATTACAGAACAATTCAAGCTGCTAAAACAGAACTACATCCAACACCAAGTTCAATCTTATGTTGTTTCAGGTCAAATTCCTTTTCAGAGGCAAAGTACAGGGGGCTTCCTTGTTATGCAGGCTACCACTGACCAGGTCAGGAATTTGGCTATCATCTGTCTTAATTTCTCGAAAGATAATATGAACAACTTGGTTTCAGTTGGTGAAAACTTAATATAAGTGACTCCATTTTGTTTGGTCTGCTTCTGTTGGTGAATCATGCAGGATCTCAAAGAAATCATCTTCCAAAATTTCACTTAACAGCCTCTTTTTCTCTCTTCACGTTAGTACCACACTGTGTTAACTTTTGCATCTTGAAAACCAGTTTTTTAGACCTGGGAGCACACAACTTCTTGGTTTGTCTTTTTTCTTCAACATTGCTTTGGTAATTGTTGCCTTTTTGTATTTCCATTTGAATTTAAGGATCAGCTTGTGAATTTACAAATTTCATTGTTTGTCTTGAGAACTCTGCTGTCACTTCAACCATTGTTAAAAATGTACAGTTAATGGGCAACCTCCTCCCCAAACTCCTTATTTAGACTTTTGTTTTCAACCTTTTTTTTTTTCTTGACAGGCAGAGTTAGATAGTGAGAGAGAGACAGAGAAAAAGGTCTTCCTTTTTCCATTGTTTCACCCCCAAAATGGCCACTATGGCCGGTGCACTGCACGGATCCAAAGCCAGGAGCCAGGTGTTTCTCCTGGTCTCCCATGCGGGTGCAGGGCCCAAGCACTTGGGCCATCCTCCACTGCCCTCCCAGGCCACAACAGAGAGCTGGACTGGAACAGAAGCAACCGGGACAGAATCCAGCGCCCCAACCGGAACTAGAACCTGGGGTGCCAGCGCCACAGGCGGAGGATTAGCCAAGTGAGCCATGGTGCCAGCCTTCAACAGTTTTAAGATGATAAATATAATTTTTTTAGATTTGCATGTATTTGATTCCTAGAAAAAGCAACAGTTTATAATTTTTATGATCATTTGTATATTGTCTATGTAAATTTAAATTTTGACATGTAGAATTATTTAATTTTATGATTAAAATTTGTTGAAGGTATTGTAATATATTGACAATTTTGTTTGTATTTTAATGGTACTCAAGCTTTGTCTAAGCAAAAGTGTTTGTTTGAAAAAAATAATTTGTTTCATAGAAAACTATTCAACTATATAAGAATATAAGATAATTTAAAAATCCACAATACCTACTATCCAAAAATAATGATTATTAACATTAGGTGAACACTATTTGAAGCATCTTTTTGCATACGAAATGCAATATAGCTAAATATACTCTGGGACTGGATTATGTTGCATTTGCTTGTACTGCCAAATGAAACCAAAAATTCCTCAGACATGACTTTGTGCCTATATGGTGCTTCACAGTTTTAAATTGTTTCCAGAATTGCATTCTGCTTGAATTTTACCATGCCATCTAGAAATATGCAGAGTAATTATATTGACAAAAACAGAGTTGATGAAATCAGAACACAGAGGGGTGGTGGTTGGCCTATGGTTATGTGACATGGTAGGGGCTGGTTTGATATAAAAATCAATTGCTTGTTTTCATAAATTGTGCTTCCATATGCAATACCCTGTTAGAGTGGATTTGCCTGTACTGCCTTGGATCATAAATTTAGTTATCAGTATTCAATTGCCTAGCAATAGCTTTTCAAAGTTAAAATTTAGATGTGTGTTTTAATATAACTGGATTTATTTTGTATATATTTTAATTATTAGGTTTGGCAGAGATGACAGCAGAGTGAGCACACAATAATATGTAATGTTCTTTGGTTATACACTTTACTGCTCCTGGAAAATCTACCCTGCCTATGAAATGTAAGATACATACTTCAAGTATTAGGCATTGTCATTAAGGAAGCTGAAATAACTTTATTTTTAAATCACTGGTAAAATTTTCCAAGATATTCATGTTAGTTATAAAATAACTACAATTTTAGGGAAAATTATAGTAAAGGAATCTTTTATATATTGAATTTGGACTATAATGCTACCTTTCAAAAACCCTAAAGTAATCATTACCCTAAAATAACCCTAAATGAATATTTAACCATTTCTATATCTTGTTATTTGTTATCTATGTACATGTGTACATAGATACCTTTGTACTTTCCTACATAATGTATGTTTTCATTAATTTATTTTTCTAATTCCAAAGTAATGAGACATGCTGATGTCTATCACATGGTCATATAAAATTATTTTCACCCTACCTCATGCTTTAAAACAAAAGGAAAACACATCCCTCCACGTATTTGTCATCTTCATATTGATTGAGAATGAAGCATGTATTAAGGCGTGGCTCTAGCTGCCTACACTGACAAAAATGACTTCCTTTTTTCAAACAAAATCCCAAAGTATTTCATCAAATGTCAGTGATTGGTAAATATTTTTATTGTTTACTTTAAATGTGGAGGGTTTCTAATAAATACAAAAATTTCAAATACTCAAAAGAAATAATGAGTGTCAGTTAAAAGCAAAATGTTGAAAATTTCAGCAACTGAACTCATTTTGATTCATGTCTATATTAAGAAGCATTAAGGATTTTTGTTGCAGTGCTGAGTTTTGGCTTTTCCATTTTCACACTTATTTAAGAAACACTTGGGGGTAAAGCATCTGTAAATATAAACTGGGTATTACAGCGTTGTCTTTGTGACACACATTTTAAATCAGTGTACTCTGCAGTTAAACACAAAGAAAATGTGGACTGTTCCTCCCTGAGGTAAACAGATGGTGCTGGAAACACTAAGAGTACTTTGGAAATGAATTGTTGTTGAAAGTGTCAAGTTTTATATTGTACAATAACTGTACTTATGTAATTTTGAATTCAAATGATTGCTGTTTGAGGGTTTTCCATTTTCTCCTTGCTTTAATTAAAATCTAAGATTCTTTATGATAAAAGGAACTTGTAGCATACTAAGTTTGGGAGTATCATAGGTGAGAGCAGGCTAAATTTTGGAGAATAAAAGGATGGTCTTTAAAACACAATTGTATCCTAGAGTCTGTGTGGAGGAGAGGGTCCTGCAGAAAAATGTGATGGTAGACAAGAAGTGGCATTGATTTGGAATTATCCTTAAAGAAAACACTTAATTCTGAGTAGAAACCTCCAGGAACAGATTTATGACCTGGTGGGACAAATGTGTGGACCTTGGGAAGCTGGAAGGAAAGAAGGGAGGGAGGAGAGAGGGAGGGAGGAAGGAAGAAGGAAGGGAGGAGGGGAGAGAAGGGGAGAGGGAGGGAGGGAGGGAGGAGGGAAAAGAGAGGGAAGGAGGGAGAAGGAAAGGGTGGGAGGAAAGGAGGGAGAATGAAAGAAAGAGAAAGAAAGAAAAGAAATTGTGGAACAATTTCCTAAGATGGGAAATGTCTCCAGTAGTAGGATAGGAAGCAATACTCATATATATTATTTTAGTAGCTCATGAAATATTTGTGAAAAGTAATTATCTTATGTGCCTATCACAGCATGAAAATAACTTCAATAATATCTTTTTTATTTGACAGATAGAGTTAGACAGTGAGAGAGAGACAGAAAGAAAAGTTAGTAATATCTTTAGTATAAAAATTATACAAACAATATTCTTATGGTAATGTCTTAAAAAGGAAATCAGTAACAAAATAAAATTAAAAAGGCACTTGCCTCCAGCAATTAAAAAAGGAAACTCTATTAAACATTTCTTGGGCTAAAGATGAGACACAAAACTTAAAACATGTCTAAAAAGAAATTACCATGCACTCTTTATTAAGATATGAAAACCAATAGAACACAATGGTCATAGGAAGATGTTGGGTAACTGCATCAATGAAGATGAAACACAGGAGAAACAGATTGACCCTCCAATTCAAAAGAGAACAAATTCAGCAAAGTAAGTGAAAGTCAGGATTAAAACTTTAAGTAAAGGGGCTGGCACTGTGATATTGTGTGTAAAGCAGCTGCCTCTGTGGCAGGCATCCTATACAGGTGCTGATTCATTCCTTGCTGCTCCCCTTCCCCATTAGCAGTCCCCTGCTAATGGCCTGGGTAAAGCAGCAGAAGATGACCCAAGTAGTTGGGTCCCTACCACCTAAGTAGGGAAACCTGGATGAAGCTACTGATCCTGGTTTGGGCATGGCCCAGCCTTGGTGGTTGCAACCATCTGGGGAGTAAACCAGTATATAGAAGATATTTCCTCCCCCCCCCCAAGCTCTCCAACTCTTTCTAAATAAATAAATAGATTTTAAGAGAAAAATTTCAATCAAGGATTTGAAGACAGTAACTACAAAATTAATACCTAATTACAAAAACTAGATCTTTGGGAAAAAAAAGACAGCAAAGAAATCCTATTACTTATAATTACCCAGAAAAAAATAGAATAAAATAGAATAAATACAAGCCATGAAAAATAAGAGAAGATAGTAGAGTAACTAAAAGTCATGAAAGTCAACTTTATATAATTTTATGGAAATGTATAATACTATTTAAGATATTGATAAAAGATTATAAGTGGGTGTAAAATACTTTGGTGCAAGTAGACATATTGTGAATGATTATATATATATATATATATATTTCCATTTAGAATTATAGGAATGCTTCACATGAGAAATCATGAAAAATCTTAAGTATCTGTAATAATTAATAGTTATAATTCACTATAAAACATAAACAAATAAACTTCTATGAACCCTAGGAGAAATTTTAAAAGGATGGAAAGTGAGAGAAAGACAGAGACACACAAAGGGAGAGACAGAGACCCTTCAAGAGGACCTTCAATCAACTGATTGTGAAGTCAGGTATATAGCCTGGGACTTTAAAATGTGAGGTGTTATTTTCCATTTTTCTTTCAAACAAGGTTGAAATTTCCTTCTTTAAGTGCAACTTTAGATTGACATGGTTTTTTAATTTAATTTTATTTATTTTAAAGACAGAGTTACAGAGAGAGGTAGAGACAGAGAGAGTCGTCTTCCATCCGCTGGTTCACTCCCCAAATGGCCACAAAGGCCGTAGCTGCGCCAATCTGAAGCCAGGAGCCAGGAGCTTCTTCCAGGTCTCCCACGTGGGTGCAGGGGCCCAAGGAATTGGGCCGTCTTCTACTGCTTTCCCAGGCCATAGCAGAGAGCTGCATTGTCAGAGGAACAGCCTGGAGTAGAACCGGCGCACATATGAGATGCCAGCGCTTCATGCCACAGCACCGGCCCCAAGATTGACATGATTTATTTTGGTTTGTGCACACTTGTATCTGCTCTATCATCTTTGCATATCATATTTACATATAGCAAAAATGGGGTCAGACATCTGGTGCAGCAGTTCAGTCTTCTTGGCGAGTCCACATCCGGTATCAGAGCACATATTTCAAATCGCTGCTCCCTTTTTGAGTCTAGTTTCCTGCTAATGCCACAGTAGGGGGCAGCAGGTGATAGAAGTAGTTGGGTTCCTGTCACCCAAGTGGAAAACCTGGAAAACCTGTATTTTTGGCTTATGTCCTAGTTGTTCTGGGCATTGGAAGTCTGAACCAGCACACGCAAGAATCATCTCTGTCTCTCACCCTTTCAATGCATATATTTTAATGTGGAAAAAATGATTATCCTGATCATTTATTTTCATAGTGAAATAATGGTTGGAATGAAGGATATAAAAGTATTATTTGTACATGTGTGTAGACTTAGTCCAAATTCTTCTAGAACATTACATTCTTGTGCTCTGCTTTTCACACTGGAGAGATTTTCACAGGTATCAAGCAAGGCCCTCTAATTTCAACCTATTATATACCTACTCTGAAGAGCTCTTCAATTGTTTGAAGGTATTTCATAGATGACAGCTGATAGTGTAAGAGACATCTGCAGCTATGTGGTCAGTATCGTTGATTTTTATAAGATAGATGCCCCAAGGTGTACCTTGTGATTTTCATGTCATATCAAAAACTAACTCTAGATCCAAATTATAGAGGTGCCCCCATAGGTATCTCAAAGATGTTAATCCAAGGACACTGCTAAGGAAACAGTTTGAAGTTTCAGCAATAAATGTAAAAATATGTGGTTGCTTGAGGATGGGAGAAGCAGCTGTACACTTCAGCACAGTTAATATTAGTTACTCTAGGTAGAAATGAAAACAAGAAAAACAGTAATGATGGAAACTCCCAAACTCTTGCTATTTCAAAACTGCTATTTGAGATAGAGTTAATTAACGGATGAGCATTTCTCTTTTATTTTCCATTCCTATGTCTTACATCAATTAATTTATTTAGTAGGCAATGGAGCCATTTTTGCTCCATTTCCCAGCTTTGCCTGAAATACTCCAGGCAATTCCAGCTCTGAATTCCTCCTGAGGATATTGTTCATGCTGAGAAATGCTGCATTGTTGGAATGCTCAGTAATGTAGAATATAGGCACAGGAGTTATACAGAATCAATGGATTGATATATGAAAAAAATTGCAGAGTATCCCAAACTTTAAGTTCCAATATGAAGCTATCTTTCATCAGTGCAGTACAGAATAATACATGTGAAGTTAAAGATATTTTTCATGATGAGGAAAGAAAGGGGGTGAAGGAAGAATTAAGAAAGGAAGAGATGAAAAAATAATTTGAAAATTCTTGAATGCCTTTTATTCTTTTCATTAGTTTAATATTGAGTGAAGTGACTGAGCAGTCTCACTTTAGGAAAATGTCCAAAATGATAATATCTGAACATTAAAGTTTAATAAAGAATTTGATTTAGAAAATAAAAATTTTAAATTAGGAAAGGTTATTTTGGGAAATAAAATTTCAATAAATTATTTAGTTTCTATAGTAAATGTTAATTACAGAATATCTTCTGAAAGTTTAGTGAAAGTTTATTTTACTTTTAAGATTCCCTGTCATATGATATTTGTCATTCAGGTATGGTTTAAATGTCTTTATGGTTCCTGGAACTTATAATTCCAAGAAATTTTGAATATTTGAGTAACAGGTACCATGTGATCATAAACCTCTATTTCTTGGAATTTATTTTTTTTGACAGGAAGAGTTAGATAGTGAGAGAGAGAGAGACTGAGAGAGAGACAGAGATTAAGGTCTTCCTTCCGTTGGTTCACTTCCCTAATGGGCGCCACAGCCGGAGCTGTGCGCTGATCTGAAGCCAGGAGCCAGGTGCTTCCTCCATGTCTCCCATGTGGGTGCAGGGACCCAAGCACTTGGGCCATCCTACACTGCCCTCCCGGGCCACAGCAGAGAGCTGGACTGAAAGAGGAGCAACGGGGACAGAATCCGGCACCCCAACCAGGACTAAAACCTGGAGTGCCGGTGCCACAGGGGGAGGATTAGTCAAGTGAGCCACAGCGCCGGCCCTGGAGTTTTTTTTTTTTTTTTTTTTTTTAAGATTTATTTATTTACTTATTTGAAAGGCAGAGTTACAGAGAGGTAGAGGCAGAGAGTGGAGAGAGAAAGGTCTTCCACCCACTGGTTACTCCCCAAATGGCTGCAACAGCCAAAACTGGGCTGATCTGAAGGAAGGAGCCAGGAGCTTCTTCCAGTCTCCCACGTGGGTGCAGGAGCCCAAGGACTTGTGTCATCTTCTACTGCTTTCCCAGGACATAGCAGAGAGCTGGATCAGAAGTGGAGCAGCCAGGACTTGAACCAGCACCCATATGGGATGTTGGTATTGCAGGTGGCGGCTTTACTTGCTATACCACAGACCCGGCCCCTGGCAATAATTTTTTAAAAATATATTTATGTGTAAGTTGGAGGTTTTTTTTTCAGAGTTTTTATCTATCTGAAAGATAGACTGACGGGGTGGGGAGTAGAGGGGGAGAGAGAGAGTGAAATCTTACGTCTACTGGTTCTCTTCCCCTTTGCCTACAACAGCCAACAACCAGGACTTGGATGCACTGAAGTCTGGCACTTGGAATTCTATCTGGGTCTTCCCAATGGGTGGCAGGGGCCCAAGTGCTTCGGCCATTGTTGGCTTCCTTCCTAGGCACATTAGAATGAAGCTGGATAAGAAGTTGAGCAGCCAGAACTCACACCAGCACTCTGATATGGAATGCTAGCATCACAAGTGATGACTTAACTAGCTGTGCCATGCAAGCCCTCATCTG
The DNA here is from genome assembly GCA_949820135.1 of Sylvilagus floridanus. Lineage (NCBI taxonomy): Eukaryota > Metazoa > Chordata > Mammalia > Lagomorpha > Leporidae > Sylvilagus > Sylvilagus floridanus. Next base: position 76,786,236 of record OX463227.1, read on the forward strand.
GCATGTGTTTTGATATAGCAAGACTCCTCCCTCCCTCCCTCCCTCCCTTCCTTCCTCTCTCTCTTTCTTCTTTTCCTCTCTCTCTCTCTTTCTTCTCTTTTTTCTTTCTTTCAAAGAACAATGTTTCCTGGTTTATTCTTGAAGCGTAAATGTTATAAATTTGGACATGTTACTACTAAAATCATATTGTGTTTTTCTCCATATTACTACAAGCAATTTTATTGAGGATAAGATACAAATTAACAACACACAGTTCCTTCTCAATTGACTGGTTGAAAGTGGTAGTTACATTTGTGGTTTAATCTCTATAATGTTGTAGACTGCATTTATGCAAAGACCTAAAGGAGTATTTGCTGTTCAGATAATACCCTCAGTAATTCATTTTTACAAAGTTTCTTTCAAATTAATATATTTTTTGTTTCAGATTTGAAATTCTGTTAACATTAAATACTAGGGTAAATGATGTAGAATTTTCCATTATCTTTCACTGTGTAAGGGAATTCTATTGTATACTATGCACTCCAAAGAAATGATCTCTGGCATGGTAAAGAGTAAAGGAATATTAACCAGATTAAACATTTATAACTCCATGACGGTTGTCTTACTCTATAGAGTTATCTTTCCTGAGCAAGCAAGCTGTAATAACTACTTTGTGAAGACAAATTCTGTGATGCTCCTAATAGAGTATGTTCCTACACTTGAAACTATCATTATTACCCATCCATCAACCTTAGTAAAGTTATGAAACTTCATTTCACTAGAGGCCTTGACATTACATTGCTCACTGCTTGTTCTGCTTGTCAGCATTTTATGTCACTAATGGACAGGCAGTCAAATCCAAAATCCTCAATTTTTTCTTAATGTAGATTTTTTTCCTATTCAATCTTCTGCTCATGTGGTTTATAATATGCCTGAGGATAGAGGGCCAAATCTGGGTAACAAGGTCTGTTGAGCTAGACTTAAAAAATTGTGCTAGCTCTTGAGGTTAATTTCTGTGCCTCTGAAAATGCATTATACTACTTATGCTGTACAGTTAATAAAAAGAAAGAATCTGAAAACATGCTAATATAGATGAATTTCTGTTAATTCACACTAACCAATTGTAAAAGCAAAATATATTGCTTATTCTATAAAAACTTGTATAAAAATGGAGTGTCATTTTATCACCATAAGTTAACAGATATTTAGAAAGAAAGGGAATATTTCCAAAACTTCTGTTAGAGACAAGCCACATAGAATAAGATTTTCCTAATTTTTTTAATTTGAATGCATTATGCAAAAGTAACATTTATTTTATAATTAATAAAACAATTATATGGTACACACATGAGCTCAGGTGATTTCTATTTGAGCATATAAATGTTTATTTTTATGTGACACAACTGAAATTGCATGTCAATTCATATTTTTTGAAGATAGATTCTCAAGTGATTTCTTTTGCATTCACAGTTAAGGGATAAAGTGTGTGATTTTTAATGTAAAACTTATAGGGACAAGTACCAAAATGATGTATTAATAATCATTTTGTGTTTTAAGAAGCTCTGTATTTTATCTTTTTTTCTTTTCAAATAAATATAAATTTCCAAAGTACAACTTTTGAATTATAGTAGCTTTTCCCCCCATAACCTCCCTCCCACCCACAACCATCCCATCTCCCACTCCCTCTCCCATCCCATTCTTCATCATGATTCATTTTCAATTATTTTTATATATAGTAGATCAACTTAATATATACTAAGTAAAGATTTCAACAGACTGCACCCACAAAGACACACAAAGTATAGAGTACTGTTTGAGTAGTAGTTTTGCCATTAATTCTCTTAGTACAACACATTAAGGGTAGAGGTCCTACATGGGGAGCAGGTGCACAGTGACTCTCGTTGTTGATTTAACAACTGACACTCTTGTTTATGAAGTTAGTAATCACCCGAGGCTCTTGTCATGAGCTGCCAAGACTATGGAAGACTCTTGAGTGCACCAACTTCTATCTTATTTAGATAAGGTCATAGTCCAAGTGAAGTTCACTCATCCCTTCAGAGAAAGGTACTTCCTTCTTTGATGGCCCATTCTTTCTGCTGGGATCTCACTCACAGAGATCTTTCATTTAGGTCATTTTTTTTTTTTTTGCCATGATGTCTTGGCTTTCCATGCCTGGGAAACTCTCATGGGTTTTTTAGCCAGATCCGAATGCCTTAAGGGCTAATTCTGAGGCCAGAGTGCTGTTTAGGGCTTTTGCCATTCTATGAATCTGCTGTGTAACTTGCTTCCCATGTAGGATCATTCTCTACTTTTTAATTCAATCAATTATTTGCAGACACGGGTCTTATTTTATGTGATCCCTTTGTCAATCCTATCTTTTTGATCAATTATGATTTTAAACTGATCACTTTGACTACTGAGATGGCATTGGGACATGCCACCTTGATGGGATTGAATTGGAATCCCCTGGTACGTTTCTAGCTCTACCATTAGGGGTAAGTCCGAGTAAGCATGTGCTAAACTGTACATCTCCTCCCTCTCTTATTCCCACTCTTATATTTCACAGGGATCACTTTTCAGTTAAATTTAAACACCCAAGAATAATTGTATGTTAATTAAAGAGTTCAACCAATATTCTTAAGTAGAACAACAACAACAACAACAAAAGACACTAAAAGGAATAAAATAGTAAATTGTTCCTGGACAGTTAGGACAAAGGCTGATCAAGCCATTGTTTCTCATAGTGTCCACTTCACTTCAACAGGTTTCCTTTTAAGTGTTCAGTTATTTGTCACTGATAAGGGAGAACATATGATATTTGTCCTTTTGGGATTGGTTTATTTCACTCAGCATGATGTTTTCCGGATTCCTCCATATTGTTGCAAATGACCAGATTTCATTTTTTCACTGCTGTATAGTATTCTCTAGAGTACATGTCCCATAATTTCTTTATCCAGTCTCCTGTTGATGGGCATTTAGGTTAATTTCCAGTCTTAGCTATTGTGAATTGAGCTGCAATAAACATTGAGGTGCAAACAGCTCTTTTATTTGCCAATTTAATTTCCTTTGGGTAAATTCCAAAGAGTGGATGGCTGGGTTGTATGGTAGGGTTATATTCAGGTTTCTGAGGAATCTCCAGACTGACTTCCATAGTGGCTTAACCAGTTTGCATTCCCACAAACAGTGGGTTAGTGTCCCTTTTCCCCCACCTCTTCTCCAGCATCTATTATTGGTAGATTTCTGAATGTGAGCCATTCTAACCGGGGTGAGGTGAAACCTCATTGTGGTTCTGATTTGCATTTCCCTGATTGCTAGTGATCTTGAACATGTTTTCATGTGCCTTTTGGCCATTTGGATTTCTTCTTTTGAAAAATATCTATTTAGGTCCTCTATATTTTAAAGGAAACCTTAAGGTGTCTAGGACATTGTGTGGAAAGAGATGTGGATAACAAGCTTTATGATAAATCAAAAAAGCAACTTTATTTCAGTAATAAAGTTTAACATGGGTCCATGTGGATGTTCATCTGTTTCAAAGTACAACTCATATCACAGTATTGTACTACACTGTTGCTCCTGCCTTACAGGAATTGACTGCATCACTAGTGAAACATTTTAGGAAGCATACATCTGGATTATGTTTTTTTTAAAGATTTATTTATTTATTTGAAAATGAGAGTTACAGAGAGAGAGAGAGAGAGAGGAGAGGCAGAGAGAGAGAAAGGTCTTCCATCTGCTGGTTCACTCACTAATTGACTGCAATGGTCGGAGCTGTACCAATCTAAAGCCAGGAGGCAGGAGCTTTTTCCAGGTCTCTGACGTGGATACAGGGGCTCAAGGACTTAGGCTATCTTCTATTGCATTCCCAGGCCACAGCAGAGAGCTGGATCAGAAGAGGAGCAGCCAGGACTCCAATCAGTGCCCGAAAGGGATACCAGCTCTGCAAGCGCTGGCTTCACCCGCTAGGCCACAGAGCCAGCCCCTGGATTACATTTCTTAAAGGTATCTTTTATTTTGGAAGGCAATGTTGTGGAAAGAGAAGAAAATGATGATGATGATGACAAGTATCATTTAGACATATGTGTGGTGGATGATAACATTATTGAAGACTATATTCCACGCTTTTAAATATATTAATTAAATCAATCACCAAAACCTTGTAAATAATATAAATACTCCTTATATTTTACAGATAATAACCTTAAGATTATAATATGTAAGTAATATCCTCACCTTCAGAATAAATGTAATATTATCACAAACTAATATTCCCTAACCATCCCTTAATGGTATCTTACACTCTTCCACAATTTTTGCACCATTCTGTTGTCTGCTTTATCAATCTAAAAACTTCTCCTTTCAACATCTTCTGTCCTTTGGCTTCACTTTATATATTTGAATTTTTTTATATAACTTTCCAGCATCTTCCCTTTGCAAACAAGTTTCTTCTCCTTTTGCTTATTTACTGATTACCATACAGACCTGTGGATTGTACACTTCTTTGCTTCATTGCACATACACAGATACACAAACATGTACACAAAATGAGATAAAACAGCAGTATTGGATGAAAGTTTGCCTGGAAAAATGGTGTGAGGCTGGTTTCTCTGGGTTTATTCTAATGTGAAATAGTTATGTCATACAAGGTAGACTTGGGCTCCCCTGCCATATATAGCACTCATGCAGTCATTTATATTACAGCTTATGCAGGATCACTAGATTGAAAGAAGTTCCAAAGTGATCCAGAGTCTTTGTAAAAACAGCCCTTATTTATAAAAACTCAAACCCTAGAATTGCCTCTACAGCATCAACACCGACTTCCTTCTCTTTTGTGGTAAGTTTCCTTGGGAAAGTTGGGAGACTTCTGTTTACTATTTTGCCATCTTCCCTCAGAAAGTTTCTAAAGCACTTCATTCATATCAAAGGGAGCAGATCTTAATAAAATTCCTAGAAACTCATGAAAAAATGAAGATTCAAATATACAGCTAGTTGAATAAGCGATCTATCTTATTTTGGTTACTACTGTAGATAATCAAGACAAGCAGAATTTTGATAAACATTCTCCAGAAAATTTCTGTGAAGTTGTTTATATACATAACAATAAGGGCATAATAAAGGTATTGTCACAATAAATATGTTCTTTTTTGATGTAATTTAAAATGTGATATTTCTACTGCTGCAAAGAGTAAAAGTACAAACTTGAATTTTTAAATATATTTATTGGAGAGTGAGAGAGTGAGAGAAAGTTCCCACCAAGTTGTTCATTCCTCAAATATACACAGCAGCGGGGCGGGGGAGGGGGATGGAAAGCTAAGTTGGGAGCTTAGAACTCAGTGTGGTTCTCTCAGGTATCTTATTTCAGTAGCAGGAACCCAGGTACTTGAGTCATCATTGCCACCTCCTAGAGTCCACATTAGCAGGAAACTGGATTCAGGAGCCAGAACTGACTCTCAAACCCAGGCATCTGATGTTGGATGTAGATATCCTAACCAGTGTATTCACCAAGGTAAAATGCCTTCCCAGGAAGCCCAAAGAAAGAGAAATGGTAGATAACTGAGAGAGATTGAACATTTGAATCATTGCACTGGGATATGTGCTATTTTATTTTGAAACTGATTCTCTAGTTACTTGTGTGAAGATGCACACTTTATAGCAACTACTACGCAAGGATAGCTAGGAGAGACAATGTTGTTTGTAAACATAACATTGTTTATCACCTTCAAAGTGGGGATTTTACAGATTTTAATGTTAAAATAAAACATTTAATGTCTGAAATAAATAGGAAGAGAAATGAAAAATGGACTTGCATAATCTAGGGAAGGTGTGAACACGAAAAGAAACAGAGATTAAATTTGCAGAGTTTCTTTTTTATCAAATATTTATTGATTGATTTAGTGATTTGAAACAGAGACACACAAAGACAGAGAGAGAGAATAGAGATAGATCTTCCATTTTCTGGTACACTCCCCAGTGAATGCAATATCCCAGGATGGGCCAGGCCGAAACCAGGATCCAGGAGCTACATCCAGATCTCCCAAGTGGGTTGTAGGAAATCAATTACTTGACCCATCATCAGCTGCTTCCCAGGTACTTTAGCAAGAAACTGGATTGGAAGCAGAGTAGCCAAGTCTCAAACTGGCACTCCAATATGCCAAATGGCATCCCAAACAGTGGCTTATCCAGAAGAACCACAGGCCTGCATGCAAAATTTCTTAAGAATGAGAAACAGAGGATGAGTTTCATGTTACAACTGTCAAGCTTCCCCATTTCTCAGCTTGGTTCTTTTGTGTTTTAAAATCTTGTGTACAGAGCCTGAGTTGAATTTTTAAGGCCTGACAGATGGGGATGTTTCAGCACATGACACTATTTGTATACTTTTAAATCTTACAGCAACCTGGTGTGCAGTCAGCAAAGGGTCGCCGTGGCCACACTGAAGGTTTTTAATGCTTCATGTCTCTGAGACTCACACAAGGGAACCTTATCATAGGAGAAAATGGTTTAAGCTGACAATAGGTGAAGAAAGACACAAGCAATTGGCAAAAGGAAAGAAAAAAGGAAGTCGATTGCCATCTTCTCAAGGACAACTTGGTTAAAGAGGATAGTGTTCTTAGATAATCTTTCTTGATTTTTGCATGAATGATGGGGAATGGTGAGAAACATGAACTGGAAACATTTTTCTTCTGAAAATTAGAGTTATACTGTAGCTGCAATATGTTCCTGTACACTGTTTCTGGGTAATCTGTGGAAAAGACACAAAGCAGTATCTTTCAATGACTAGAGTATATGACAACTTACCTTTAGTTCTTAGTGTGAGTGCATGGGCTAAACTTACTACTTTGGTTCTTTTGTAGGAAATTAGAGGGAGACAGTATTTCCAATCTACCTGAGCTAAAGGGTTGTACAGTAATTGAGAAAGTGTGCACTGCATGACTGTGAAGCAGATTGATGACATGAGATCCGTTGTCTACATGTGAGCAGTACCATAGTTTTGAAGTTTACTTTATACTGAAGTTTATTCTTTTTAAATTCACCAAATAATGTGGAACAGGTCTTTGGCACAGTGGTTAAGGCATTGCTGGGGACACTTGCGTAGTGGAGTGTCTGGTTAGTCTTGGTTTCTCACTTCTAATCCAGCTTCCTGTTAATGCACGTCCTAGGAGGCAGCAGGTGAACTTGGTTCTTTGCCATCTATGTGGGAGACCTGGATGGCGTTTCAGAGCCCTGGCTTCTGCCAGACCAAGCCTTGGATGTAAAAGGACTTTTGCAAAGTGAACCACAAGGTAAAAGACATCTCTATGTCTCCTGCTTTTCAAATAAAATTTAATTTTATATTAAAAATTAAATAGTAATGTGGATGAAGGTAAGAAGAGAAATAAAAGATGGGTGCAGATAATGAGAGTGATATAAAATCTCATGGTCTAATGAATGGTGCCCTCCACAAAGATATGGCAATCTCCTAAACCCTGGAACCTATGAATGTGACATTACTTGATAGAAATAGTCTTTGCAGATGGCATTAATTTAAGAATCTTAAGATGAAGGCATTGCGAATTATCTAGATGGGTCCTAAATTCAATAATAGGTACTCCCAAAAGATACATAGAAGAAAGACAAAAGAGATTGGGGGGTGGTTAGGTGAGAACAGAGGTAGAGATTAGAATTATGGAGCAGCAAAATGTGGATTGTCTAGAGATTCCAGAAACAGAAAGGACAAATATCTTCCCCTAATCATCAGAAACGCATACCCTTTAAGAAGCTGGATTTTGAGTTACTATGACCCAAAAAGTAAGAAAATAAATTTCTGCTACTATAAGCTACCTGTTTTTGGTAACTTGTTAAAGAAGGCTTAATAAAATAATGTAGCAAAGTATGATTTTTATCGTGTTTTAGCTCAATTTATTTTGTACATTTTTAGTGTTTTGCATATGGTAAGTGAAAATAACATGCATTTTTCCTGTGTTGGGTGCAGAACTTTACATATCTGTTCAATTTTTCTATATCTTTATTGATGTATGATAACAATTTATATTAATATTTTGAATTACTTCGACCAATATGTGGTATCCCTTTTATTGATTTTAATGATTTTTCACTTCCCACTTTTCCTAATATTAATATCACATAAATTATTATTTAGTTTAAACCTGAATAGTGTTTTTATCTTTTTATTTTTAAATGGGCCCCTTGTTATAATTCTTCACCATGACTTTTACATCTTTAATTTTATTATTTATTTATATTCTTTATTTGAATGACACAGAATTAGACAGACCAACACAGATAGATCTCCTTTCCTCTGGTTCACTTTACAAATGCTGGGCCATTTGGCCTGGTCTGGGAGTTAGTAACTCATTCTGTCTTCCTTGTGGGTGGTAGGGAAATAAGTACTTGAGCTGTCACTACTTCATCCCAGTGCATGCATTAATAGGAATTTGAAATCCAAAGCAAAACCGGGACTTGAACCCAGCCACTCTGAGTTGGGAGGCAGGCTTCCGAAATGCCATCATAAGCACTGTGCAAATGCCTGTCTCATATACATTAATCTTTAAAAATTATTTTTCTAAAAGGAAAGTTCTGGAAGATTCTAGTCAATTAGCCCTTCAGATATTTTGTATTCTTTCCTATATTATCACCTTCTATTCAAAATTATTTATCTGAAAGGCAGAACAACACAGAGAGAGGGGAATTTCCTTCCATCCTCTGGTTCACCTCCCAAATGTCATGAAAGTCAGGGAAGACAAGGTAAAAGCCAGGAGCAGGGAGCACAATCAGGCTCTTCCAAATTGGTGGCAGGGGCCGAGCAACTTGGGCCACTTCTGATGCTTTCTCAGGTCCATTTGCAAAATGTTGGAAACAAAGAAGAGTGGCTGGGACTCAAACTGGTGCTCTGATATGGGATGCCAGCATTAAGCAGAGCCTTAACCTGCTGAACCACAGTGCCAGTTCACATATGACTATCTTTGTTATCCCCTCATAGATAGATGCTGAAAGCTTCTTCCTTTCTTTTATTTGAGTATCCTTCTGATAAAAATCCCTGGGTTCATATGTAAGGAGCTTGGAATTCACTACTCCATTCTAACAAGTGAAAAGCTGAACAAACTAAAAAATCAATAGCTTTTCTCAGATCACAAGAGAAGTGGGGTCACAGGGTAAACCACTACCTCCAAATTGGAGAGACAGACAGGAATATACAGAGAATTATAAGTTACTGGAGCAGAAACTCATAACAAGAAATCTCCATAGAACGGTAAAATCAATACTCAGAGAGAAATCTGAAATCAAATGCATATATTAAAAAGAAGATAAATCTAAAATCAAGAATCTAAGCTACCAATTTAGAAAACTAGAGAACAAAGGGCAAATTTTATTCAAAGTAGGCAGAGGAAAAGGAATGATGAAAATGAATAGACATCAATGAAATTTTAAAAAGAAAACCAATGGAGAGAATCAGTAAAAAACAAAAGCTTATTCTTTGATATGATTAATAAAATAAGTCAGCGTCCAGCCAGGGTAATTAAGAAAAAAGGGAATAGGGTGGACATTATTAACACCAGAAATTTTTTTTTAAAAAAGGAGAATATTATTAAGGACTTACAAATAGTGAAGGATAGTAAAGCAAGATAATGAACAATACTAGATCCACACATTTAAAATCTAGGTGAAACAGATCATTACTTGAGAGTTATAATCTGCTAAAAATTTACATCAGGAGCAACAATTCACATAGGCCTATAATAAGGAAATTGTGGGAGAACAAGAAGAACAGGCAGAAAATAGGATTTTTATGGCTGTGAATCTACACTGTTTGACTCTTAAGTGGTGGATACACATCACTGTTAATTTTTCCAACTCATATTTTAGTGATAATGATATAGCAATGCAAGTTCATCCATAACAATGTGTGTATCACTTGAGAGGAATATGTTGGAGATGCTGTTTTAGAAAAAAATACCAGCGGCCGGCGCCGTGGCTCAACAGGCTAATCCTCCGCCTTGCGGCACTGGCACACTGGGTTCTAGTCCCGGTTGGGGCACCGATTCTGTCCCGGTTGCCCCTCTTCCAGGCCAGCTCTCTGCTGTGGCCTGGGAGTGCAGTGGAGGATGGCCCAAGTGCTTGGGCCCTGCACCCCATGGGAGACCAGGAAAAAGCACCTAGCACCTGGCTCCTGCCATCGGATAAGCGCGGTGCGCCGGCCGCAGCTCGCCGTCCGTGGCGGCCATTGGAGGGTGAACCAATGGCAAAGGAAGACCTTTCTCTCTGTCTCTCTCTCTCTCTCACTGTCCACCCTGCCTGTCAAAATAAATAAATATATATATATATATATAAAATAAAAAAAGAAAAAAATACCAGCAACAACAACTACAAAAAAACACTGTTTATGAAAACCAGCTGCTAAATGTAGAAAGTGATAAGAAATGAAAAGAAAAAGAGCAGACAAATGCAGGATCGCACAGGCTTGTCTCAGGCAGCCATGAGACATGTAACTCTGCACTGTCAAGTAGGAAGAAAGAGGTTTTTTAAACAAAGATGTTTCAAGCATAATTGAAATGCACTTGGATTTTTTTTTAAGAGTGTTAAAATTCATGAGAGATATTCCAAGTGTGAGATAAGAGCCATGGTTCATCTTAATGATGTGGCTTACCCCATTTGTCTTTGGAAGTCAAAGATATCTATATGGCAAGATTGAAATTATGGGTGCCAGCATTACAGCACAGCAGGTTAAACCACAGCCTAGTGCCAGCATCCAATTTGAGTGTTAGTTTGAGTTTTGGCTGCTCCACTTCTGATCCAGCTCCTTGCTAATATACCTGGGAGAACAGCAGAGGATGGCCTAAGTGTATGGGCCCCTGCACCCTCATGGGAGACACAGATGAAGCTCCTGATTCCTGGCTTTGACCTGGCTCAGGCTGAAGATTGTAGCCATGTCAGAAGTTCACCAGCAAATGAAAGATTTCTGTCTCTTTCATTGTCTCTCTAACTCTGCCTTTCTTTAAAAGATTGCAGTTATGGCCACAATGCAGCAGTGTATAGCTACTGCAGAGGCAGTGCTTATATAGAATGAGCAATGGAACATGAAATTTCTATATTTTTCTCCTAATTTTGCTGTAAAACAAAAATTAATCTAAAAAATAAAGATGAAAATTTGGGCCTGGTGCTGTGGTAGCATCCCATATGAGCTCTGGTTAGAATCTCGGCTACTCTACTTCCAATCCAGCTCTCTGCTGTGGCCTGGAAAAGTGATGGAACATGGCCCAAGTCCTTGGAGTCCTGCACCTACATGGGAGACCTGGAGGAAGCGCCTGGCTCCTGGGTTCAGATCAGCACAGCTCCAGCCATTAGAGCCAACTGGGAAGTGAACCAGTGGATGGAAGACACCTCTCTCTATCTCTCCCTTTTTCTCTCTCTATCTTCCCTTCTCTCTGTGTGTAACTTTTTCAATTAAATAAATAAATCTTAAAAAAAAAAAGTTCTCACTTCAGTGCCCAGTTCAGAAGTAGTTTTTTTTTTTTTTAATTAATTTAGTTTTTGAAAGGCAGAGTTACAGAGAGGGAGGGAGAGACAAAAGAAAGATCTTCCATCTTTTGGTTCACTCCTCAAATGTCCACAAGAGCTAGGGCTGGGCTGGACCAAAGCCAGGAGCCAGGAGCTTCTTACAAATCTCCCACGTGTATTGCAGGGGCCCAAGCACTTCTTCCACCTTCTGCTGCTTTCCCAGAAGCATTACTAGACAGCTGGATCAGAAGTGCAGCAGACACAGGGCCGGAGCCGTGACATAGGGGTAAAGCTGCTACCTGCAGTGCCAGCATTCCATATGGGCAGCGGTTCGAGTCCCAGCTGCTCCATTTCTGATCCAGTTCTCTGCTATGGCCTGGGAAAGCAGTGGAAGATGGTCCAAGTCCTTGGGCCCTTGCACCTATGTGGGAGACCTGGAAGAAGCTCCTGGCTCCTAGCTTAGAATCGTCATAGTTCCGGCCATTGTAGCCATCTGGGGAGTGAACCATCAGATGGAAGACCTCTCTCTCTGTGTCTCTCTCTCTCTGTCTCTTTCTCTCTCTGCCTCTGTCTAACTGTAACTCTGACTTTCAAATAAACAAAATAAATCTTTAAAAAGAAAAAAAAAGAAGTGGAGTTGCCAGGACTCAAACCGGTGCCCGCTTGTGATGCCAGCTCCACAGGCAGAGGCTTTAACTACTGTGCTACAATGCTGGTCCTGCAAGTAGTTCTCTGAGTGCATATTATTTTTTCATTTCATTTACTTGAGTTTTTATTCAATAGAACTTTAATCTTTAATAGTTTTATTTTAATAACTAATTTTGTAACACGAGGGGCTTTTTTAAAAATACATTTACTTATTTATTTGGAAAGCAGAATGATGGAGAAAGGTAGAGACAGAGAAGGAGATCTTCCATCTACTGGTTCACTTTCCAAATGGATACAATAGCCATTTGGGCCATATTGAAGCCAGGATTCTGGAATTCCATCCCGATCTTCTACATGGGTGGACAGGACTCAACTACTTTGGCCATCATCTGCAGCTTCCTAGATGCATTGCTTGGAAGCAGGGCCAGAAGCAGAGCATCCAGGACTCAAACCAGCACTCTAGGGATGCTGCTGTCACAATTAGCTGCTTTATGTGCTGTGCCACAGTTCTCACCCCAGGAGTGTCTTTTTCTCTAGTGATATTTATAATGACAGTTTTAAAGTCTTCTCTGTGATATTCTTGTGAGCTTTTTAATACCATGTCAATTTTTCCCTTGATTTGAAAATATCTTTTCTGTATAATTTTGCTTCTTTATTTTATTTTATATTTTGAAGTAAGCATGCTGGCAAAGTTTAGTGAAGAGAATACACATGACAGATCAAGTGGGTATCTCCGTAAAGAACCAAGAGCCCAGTCTGAATTCAGACAGGAGTGTTTACAAAAACGGGTGTCGGGGCCTCTGTCTCTCCTCCCCTTCCCTCTTTCTGTAATATTGCTTGGCTGGAGGGCTTCCTGGGTGTGGAATTTCTGAAATTTTTCAGGAACATCAACAGTATAGTGTTATTGTACCTAATAGCTCCCTTGGCACAGGCATAAAAGATTTTTCTGGAAGTCCTGTGTAGTTCAACTCTCCTCCCCAGTCCAGCCAGGTGATGGGAGTCAACAGGGTGCCTTCTCTAAGGAGATTCACACTTCCCTTGTAATGTCTCTTCCAATAGCCTATATGATCAGATAGATCTACAGGTTAACCCAAAGTTTCGGGTAACACATTCCCTGGCCAGGCCTATGATTATCTGAATATTATTCAGCCTAAAATTTATCCTTTAATCCTCTTTTTTCTGTTTTTTTTTTTTTTTTTTGACAGGCAGAGTGGACAGTGAGAGAGAGAGACAGAGAGAAAGGTCTTCCTTTTGCCGTTGGTTCACCCCTCAATGGCAGCTGCCGCCAGCATGGCTGCAGCCGGCATACCATGCTGATCCGATGGCAGGAGCCAGGTGCTTCTCCTGGTCTCCCATGAGGGTGCAGGGCCCAAGTACCTGGGCCATCCTCCACTGCACTCCCGGACCAGAGCAGAGAGCTGGCCTGGAAGAGGAGCAACCGGGACAGAATCCGGCGCCCCGACTGGGACTAGAACAGGGGTGCTGGAGCCGCAGGTGGAGGATTAGCCTATTAGCATACATTGTACAAAGTAACAGTTAATATGGACAATGCTGCCACAGAATTTATAGTCAGTCCTCACTTGTTTGGGCAGACCCTTGTAGTGGACCTCAAGGACCAATCTCTTTAGGAAGGCAGACACATGATCTAGAATGTAGAAGATCGCTTCTTGGCCTTTTGGTTAAGATCAAGTGTAAAATGTAAAATATGTACTGTTCTGCTTCATTGCCTGAAGCTCCAGTTTTGCGCTTTTGACTAGCATCCTTCCATTTTTATAATGTGTTTATCTTCTATGAAATGTTTCTGAGGAGCTTTTCTTTGGCAATTTTTGTTGAGGAATCTATAACTTTAATCTGGGTTACAATAATGGCTTTCCTTCTACTTTACTTTTAAGCATATCTTTTAATTTTTCATAGTGTTTTCACTCTTGCATATATGTGTGACAATTTTAACGTATTAATAATGTATTTTAATATTTCTATGACTTCTATGAAAATGAAAAATTGTATTGTATACACAGTCCACCACCTTGAAATGTAAATGACAATAGCATTTCACTCAGGCTCATTTTTAATAAGTAAAAATACATATTTCAAAGTGTTTTTACTTTATTATTTTCATTTTCAAAATCCTTGCATTTTACTTAATTATGAATATATGACAATCATATCACAAGTTGATTAATCAACATGTTTTATCATAACTAGCTAAAAATTTCATGGCAACTTTGCTGCTATATTTTATTAAACTTGCTATGTTTTATTAAACTTTTGGCTATGGCATCTCAACATATTTTCAATGGAATCTGGGTGAGAGCCTTAAGGAGTTGGCCATTCCCATTATATCATCTGCTGCATTGCCAATGTGAATAGATACAAACTAGAACGGCTTTAGTATCAGAAAATGTTAAATAAACAAGTAAATTATATTATACATACTGAAAAAGCCTTTCCATGTGTGATTCAATTGTGAACCACAGTCATATTTCTATTTGTACTAATAGCAATCTGATTTCCTGGATCTTGTATTGAAGAATACCAAATATGACCATTGTAAATGCCACAGAATTTCATGAAAGTATATTTATGCAGAATTATATTCTCTCCTAGAATTGCCATGTTTTCCTCAAAGCATTTATTACCCTGAAAAGACATTAGAACTAGAATAGGCTTTTAAATTACACTAGCAAAAGAGGAACTTGGGCTCTGAGAAATAGTATAGTTCTGCTACAAGAAATCCTAGCCTAAAGATTTATCAGAAAACCTCCAGCGGTTGGCAGAATAACAAAAGAGAAAATGAATAGTTTTCATCCTAATAGTTTTCTTCCTAATGAAGAAAAGATTTTCGTCTGGTAAAATGGAACATTATCCTGTGCAAATCAAAATAAGTACATCAAAATGTTTTTAACTAGAAAAAAATAATGGTTCCGCCAAGTTGATAGTGGGAAGAAAAAGCAGGCAATACATTAAGGAAGGCACAGTTGTCTGACCTTTCTTTTCCCTCCATTGTTACCTGAGTAGCCTCTGATGGATACCTGAGAAGCATAGCCAACAGGCACTACTTGCTCAGGGAACAAACAAGGAAACAAGACAATTAGTGTTGAAAAATAAAGGATAAATGCATTATTCACAAGCATGAAGCATTGGTGGATCCAGGAATTTAAGTGATATTTTTAGTGTTGCAAGTAACTATTTGATTTTCTTCTCATTCCATAACACAAGGCTTGAAATTTTTCCTTTTGATTATTTGTAAGCTATGGTTTCAGAGTATAATGAACACAGGAGCCTTTGGGTTGGATCCCAGTCGTATTCTCATTTCGGGGAAATTGAAGCAAAAACAGAATTTCTCTAAGATTTAATTTTCCCATCTAGAAAACGGGGTAGTAGAAAAACCTAATGCATGACTTTGTTATGAATATTATAACACGGGTTTAGTGCCATTCCAGGAATGTGTTTCAAACCCCTACCCATAGGTTATCTTAAATAAACATTGTACACCCAGATCTTCTAAATAGTAAGTGGACATTTTCACAATGTAGGACCAAATCTGTAGACTTGTAACTTGTTAATATTCACTTGGTGTTCTTTGTTTAGTTGAAGATGCTTATTTCTCTATATCAACCAAACAGGACATTATATTCAAATTTTTTTAAATGGACTTTTTCTTGCTTGATGAATAATTGTCTACTGTGTTCAGATCTGAAACATTATATGATCCTTGATAGTGGAGAAAACTGGCTTTAAGAACTGCTTCTAAAAGCATGTGGAGTTGCTTAGAATTAAAATTCCAAGTCATGATTCTTATTGTTTAACTCCAAAAGTAAGATCTTTTATAACATTGCCCTCAAGTAAGAACAATTATTTCTGCATAATGTGTTTTGGGCAACTTCTAAAAATAGTGACTGGAAAACTTTGTAGTTAATATAGTAAGCTGTGAATTGTTAATGAGTCTGCTTCATGGAAATCAGTCTTAGAATTAATTTTACTTTTTCAAAATTATGTAGTTTCTTCTTAATAACTTGTGTTTTTCTTAGTTGTTACAACTGATTTTGTGGTTGCTTCATATTGCTACTAAGTATTTGGGTTAAATAGGCTCCCTTTTAAGCAATATGTTCATTACCTTCTCCAATCCTAATGAACATGATTAATTTTTCATCTCCCTTCTATTATTCAAAGAGAACTTCAGTACACACAAAAAAGGTACCTATAGCAATTAAAACATTAGAGTTCATTTGTATTCATAGAGGGGCATAAACCAAAAAGCCCCAAAATAAAAAAAATTTCTGGTGCATTTGATATTTTCATGTTTATATATATATATATATATATAGACATGTACATATAAAAGTATGTGATATTAACATATATGTAATTTAATAAACACTTGCTGTACAATTTAAAGCCTTTACAGCTATTAGGGTTAATGCTTTGCATTAAAAAAAAAGTAGTTTATTTAATATTTGAAAAAATTTACATCAATTAAAATTTTAATTTTTTGGTAAAGCTTTATGTTCTCTTATGAGAAAAAAGAATGAACAATTAAACCATGAAGTATTTTCATTGTTCATCTATTTAAATAGAAAGCTATCAAGTATGAATAATTATTTTGTTTTTCTACTTTCTCAGCTGCTGTGTTATTATTTTTATTATTCTTTTAATTGCTACACTGGGGATTATAATATGCATCCTTGACTTTTTACAGTTTACCTTAAATCGATTTTTTTGTTTCTTCCTCAAAATGTAAGTAAGTATTTTATAATAATTTAAGTACTTTTTGCACTTTCCCACTTTTTTGATATTGCATGTATTTTACCTTGTCTATATTATAAATTCCTAATTATATTACTACTGTAATATAATGAAATATACATTTCTTTTACCTGCATTTTAGCCTTATTAAGTGCTCTTAATTCTTTCCAGTGACTCTTAGCTTGTATATGGGATGATTTTCCTTCAACTTGAACTTGTGTTGATTGTTATATAGCCAGATTTCTGACAATGAATTATTGCAGAATATGCAAATGAAAAAGTCTCTATATTTTGTTCATTTTTGAAGGATATTTACTACAAAGAGAATTCTAGAGGAGGAGTTTTCTTTAAATGTAATATAATTTTTATGTAACAGTTTGTTGCCTTTTTCGCTCAGAATTTAGTCTAATGTGCTACATACAGTATCTTTACTTTTGCATTTTTCCTGGTGAAAGTTTCCAAAATTCTTGAAATCATGAACTGATAATGAAGAGAAATTCTCAGCTATTATGTTTTCTTTCTTTCTATTTATTTGAAAAGCGGAGTTAACAGAGAGAGAGATGGAGATGAAGGAGAAGAAGGACGGGGGAAAGATAGGGAAGAAAAGAGAGAAGATTGAGAGAGAGTGGAGAGGGGAGGAGAGAGAGAGGAGAGAAAGAGAGAGAGAGAGAGTTCTGTTGATTTACTCCCTAAATGGCAACAATGACTGGGCTGGGCCCAGCTGAAGCCAGCAATCTCCTACCTGGGTGCAGTGACCCAAAAACTTGGGCCATGTTACGTACTTTCTCAGGTCCATAAGCAGTTCTTGAACAGGCACCCATGTGGCATGCTGCACTTGCTGGCAGCATCTTAACCCACTGTGCCACAACAGTGGCCCCAGCTATTATGTGTTCAAATATCACTTCCTCAATTCCTTTCCTTCTTTATCTATAGCTATGAATTTCATTATTTATGACTTTTAATCACTGTTTTCTGTATATTGTTTTAACTATTTTCATTTACTTTTTTCTGTGTACTTCTAAGTTTAGATTTTTTAAAAAAATTTTTTCTACTCAGTAGCGCTTTAATTTACTGTGTTCAGTTTATTTTTAATTCAATAGATTCATTTACATATCATTTTCCATTTGAAGAAGATTGAATTAATTCTTTTTGTGGAGTAGGATTCAACACTGATAGTCTGTTTTCTCATTTGCTTGATTCATCTATTTCTATATATTGAAACATGAGAGCCAAGCTAACAATTGTTTCTTAAAACTCCATTATCTGTGTTTGATATCTGTTTATGTTTGATTTGTGAGATATGTGTTTCTGATGCATTGCTTATCTCTTACATTTCTTCTAGATGTTGCTCATTTTGGAAGTAAACTCTAAGATGTGCTGATGATGTGGTGCTCCTCCAAGCTGGACTACTTTTTCTTTGGCAAGGAGAAAGAATAGTGGATCAACTTGATTCTATTAGGAGCTTGGTTTAGGCTCTGCCAGAGCTGGCCTTGTCAGTGTGGGCTACCTTCTAGGACTTGCACCTGTGCTAGATTCTGGTACTTTATGTGCTCAACATGCTCAAATGCTGAGATCACTTCTGAGCTCAATAACATTACTAGTGTTTTCAACTGAGTCCTGGGAGTCTTACCCCATATGTACAATTTAGGATTTCACTGATGATTTTGATAACATTACACACAGATTTTGTGAACTTCTCTGCTGGTACCTCTCTCTAGAGGTATTGCCCTTCAAATATCAGCCAGCCCTGAATACACTGTCTTCTCTCTAGTCAGTCTGCTGCTTTTCTTTGGCTTTATTTTCTGGATCTGTGATCTGGAAAAATCTCTCAGATAAAAGAACTGTGGTGAATGTGGACCTTAAAATATGCATTATTGTTCTCTGAAAAAGCAAACTTTTCTAGCCATTCCTGTATAGCCATTAACACACATACATCCCCAAACTGCACTTCAAAAGTTTCATCACAAAATGAAAATCAAGTCTATTTGGTGCAAAAAAAAAAAAAATGAAATCTGTACATATTAGGAGCCTTTAAGGAGATCATGCAAAATGAGTATTAAGGGAAAAAAAAAACTGTTACTGGATTTCAATTTTTTGAACCAAAATAAACTTATTTTTAATCTAGTTTTCGATGAAACATTTCAATCTCTGCTGATTTGCTTCTCATCCAGCTCCCTGCTAATGTTCCTGGCAAGGCAGCTGATGATGGCCCGTGTGCATGAGACTCTGCTACCTACATGGGAAATAGGGATGAAGTTCCTGACTCCTGGTTTCAGCCTGGTCCACCACTGGCTCTTGCAATAATTTGAGGAGTGAAACAGCAGATGGAAGGCCTCTCTCTCACTCTCTCCCTGTGTCTCTCAAAGTAAATAAATCTTTAAAAACATAAAATTAAGTGGAAGTTGCTATAATGATTAGAATGTTTAACACAATGGTAAAAATAGAATTAGTCAAACCAGCTGCATGGGACCATGATATTTTTTTAACACAATATCAGAGTAAGTGTAGTAGAAAAATATAAAGTATATTAACAGTAATGGTTTATTTTTCTGCCGATTATTTATGTGAATTATTTTTGTCCTATCTATTAAAAGTGCAACTTGTATGAGAGTAACCTTTTATCTTCAATAAGATAAGATGTCTAAAGTACCTGGGTTGCTGCCACTCATGTGAGAGACCCAGATGGAGTTACAGCCTCCTGGCTTCAGTCTGCTTTAGGCCCAGCTGCTGTGGGCATATAGGGAGTGACCCACTGGATGGAAGATCTCTCTCCCTCTTTTTCTATTAAATAAAAAAATGAAAATAAAAATTTAAAGGTGGTAGGAGAGGGCACATATTTATTTTCAAGGCTTAAAAATACAGATATATGGGCCGGCACCGTGGCTCAACAGGCTAATCCTCCGCCTTGCGGCGCTGGCACACCGGGTTCTAGTCCCGGTCGGGGCGCCAGATTCTGTCCTGGTTGCCCCTCTTCCAGGCCAGCCCTCTGCTGTGGCCCGGGAGTGCAGTAGAGGATGGCCCAGGTGCTTGGGCCCTGCACCCCATGGGGAGACCAGGAAAAGCACCTGGCTCCTGGCTCCTGCCATCAGATGAGCGTGGTGCGCCGGCTGCAGCGCGCCGTCCGCGGTGGCCATTGGAGGGTGAACCAATGGCAAAGGAAGACCTTTCTCTCTGTCTCTCTCTCTCACTGTCCACTCTGCCTGTCAAAAAAAAAAAAAAATACAGATATATGTAATGTTGAGAAGCTCATGCCAAAAACCATGCTTCTAGTGCTAAATAATTGCTTATCCTTTTAAAATGGAGAAAGAAGTAAATCACATATCTGCCTTATAGTTCAGTAACGCCTACCCTAATAGGACTCTCTAACTAGGCCATGAAATATACCTGATAAGGAGTAAATGTACTTTGGTGATGAATTGCTATGCCCTTATTATTTGTAGATTAGGTTGTACACAGAATATCTCTTTCAAAATTACCTGTACAATGTTTACTGAAGAGCTTTAAAGCACATATAAAATTCCCAGAAACAGGATTATAGATACTGTATTTTTCTTAAAAAAAATCACAACAGTGTTTATATTATTGGATTATTAGCATAAGCAGTGCTTTTAGTCACTAAAATCTTACCTGAATTTTAATAAAAATAAGTATTAATTTTCAAAGCAGAACGTATTTGAATATATATTTGCATTAAAGTTTCTTCTTTCCCTTTCTCCTACCTCATACTAAATGTCTAGCAATATAGTAAAATAGGAAAATGAATTTTATAATCAAATTATATGCTCAATATATATATATAATTACATGTAAATGTGTTAGTATCTATTTATGTATATATATATATACTTATCTACACACATATATATACAAATATGTATACTACTGTCAATATCTGCCTTCCATATGAGTTTATTAATTTGGAAGCTCACAATATGTCTCAGGATTTCTGATACATTTCTATTTTTATATTATTTAACACTGGCATGAGTTTCCATGTCCCCTTTTCTGACAGATATCTGCTTCTGCATGGTGTCAATACTTCGGGAAAAATTCCATGTCCTCAGCATGTTGCTTGTAACAGCCTTGCAGTTCTAGTCATCATTCTCTGCATTTTCACCCAGAGCTAATGGGAAATGTCTTCAACCTAGACAATGTTCTGACCACAAAAGTAGCTGGTTATTCCAGACAGAGCTACTGCATGAGGGTGTTGCTAAGGATGGAGTAAATTTCTTAACTTTCTATATTATTTTGAGATTTATGGCCTGTATTCTTAGACTTAGACTAGAGCTGGAAGTAGACTTAAGGTGCTGCACTATAATGCCAGCTGTGACATCATAGAATTTCAAACCATTTTTCTTAAATAATAAAAAACCTATTATATATACATATATATATACATATATAGGTTATGATTATATTGAGATTTCATTGTTATATTGCCTGTAGTATGCTTACTAAAAATTTTAGGACAGCATTCCAATGAAAATTGTGCAAGCAAAAAATAAACATTATGTGTCAATTTTAAGGATATTGCTTTTTTAAACAATGCAATGGCAAAAGCAGGCATTGCCTTTTTTAAAAAAAAAAGATTTATTTAATTATTTGAAAAAGTTACACAGAGAGAGGAGAGTCAGAGAGAGAGAGAGAAAGAGGTCTTCCATCCGCTGGTTCACTCCCAAGATGGCCGCAAGGTCTGGAGCTGTGCCGATCTGAAGCCAGGAGCCAGGGGCTTCTTCCGGATCTCCCATGCAGGTGCAGGGGTCCAAAGACTTGGGCCATCTTCTACTGCTTTTCCAGCAGAGAGCTGGATCAGAACAGGAGTGGCCAGGTCTATCTATGGGATGCCTGTGCTTCAGGCCAGGATATTAACGTTCTGTGCCACAGTGCCGGCAGGAATGTTTTTGATTAACATAAAATATCAAAATCTTAAATCCTTCCTTGATACCACATATACAGAAATTATTCCTTAAGAAATAATTTTGATAATTGAAAATATGAATCAGGTGATTTGAAATAAATTATCATTGTGTTGGATTAATTTATATTTATTTATTTATTTATTTATTTATTTATTTTGACAGATTGAGTTAGACAGTGAGTTCCGTTGGCTCACTCCCCAAATGGTCACTAGGGCCGAGGCAATGCCAATCCGAAGCCAGGTGCTTCCTCCTGGTTTGCCATGCAGGTAAAGGGGCCAAAACACCTGGGCCATCCTCCACTGCCTTCCCAGGCCACAGCAGAGAGCTGGACTGGAAGAGGAGCAACCAGGACTGGAACCAGGCGCCCATATGGGATGCTGGTGCCACTGGTGGAGTATTAACCAAGTGAGCCACTGCGCCAGCCTCAAAGGGTTAATTTCTATTACATTAGTTCTACTATTAGAAATAGGAATTATATAAGCATATGGATTGCTACATACTGATGTCTTATTTATAAAATAATACATTATCACTATTAATAACTTTAATATTGTAGTAAATTTGATATTTCAGCCATAATAATTCAGGATTCTAAAAATGTTTTTTTTAAAACTTCACTAAACATAGCGTTAGAAATACTGAGGGCACTGAACACAGCAATTGTAACTTATTTAGTGCCATATTTCTTGCTCAGAAGTAGTAGATATCAACTTAAATTAACTTAAAATTTATCTGCACAAATCGCTCATGAAATATGTGAAAGAATAATACCCATTCGTTGGTTGCCTCTTCATTCTCCTGACTGTTTCTTTTTGAAGTACAGAAACCTCTCAATTTGATGCAATCCCAAATATTAATTTTGGCTTTGACTGCCTGCGTCCCCAGGGTCTTTTCTAGGAAGTCTTTGCTGGTACCTATATCTTGCAGGGTTTTTCCAATGCTCTCTAATAATTTGATGGTGTCACGTCGTAAGTCTTTAATCCATGTTGAGTGAATTTTTGTGTAAGGTGAAAGGTAGGGGTCTTGCTTCATGATTCTGCACCAGGAAATCCAATTTTCCCAGCACCATTTATTGAATAGACTGTCCTTAATCCAGGGATTGGTTTTGGATCCTTGATCAAATATGAGTTGGCTGTAGATGTTTGGATTGATTTCTGGTGTTTCTATTCTGTTCCATTGGTCTATCCATCTGTTTCTGTACCAGTACCATGCTGTTTTGATAACAACTGCCCTGTAGTATGTCCTGAAATCTGGTATTGTGATGCCTCCGGCTTTGTTTTTGTTGTACAAAATTGCTTTAGCTATTCGAGGTCTCCTGTGACTCCATATGAATATCAGCATCATTTTTTCCAGATCTGAGAAAAATGTCCTCGGTATCTTGATTGGTATTGCATTGTATAAATTGAATGTATAAATTGCTTTTGGGAGAATGGACATTTTGATGATATTGATTCTTCCAATCCATGAGCATGGAAGATTTCTCCATTTTTTGGTATCCTCTCCTATTTCTTTCTTTAAGGTTTTGTAATTTTCAACATAGAGATCTTTAAAATCCTCGGTTAAGTTTATTCCAAGGTATTTGATTGTTTTTGTAGCTATTGTGAATGGGATTGATCTTAAAAGTTCTTCCTCAGCCGTGGCATTGCCTGTGTATACAAAGGCTGTTGATTTTTGTGCATTGATTTTATATCCTGCTACTTTGCCAAACTCTTCTATGAGTTCCAATAGTCTCTTAGTAGAATTCTTTGGATCCCCTAAATAAAGAATCATATCATCTGCAAAGAGGGATAGTTTGAGTTCTTTCTTCCCAATTTGTATCCCTTTAATTTCTTTTTCTTGTCTAACAGCTCTGGCTAAAACTTCCAGAACTATATTGAATAGCAGTGGTGAGAGTGGGCATCCCTGTCTGGTACCAGATCTCAGTGGAAATGCTTCCAACTTTTCCCCATTCCATAGGATGCTGGCCGTGGGTTTTTCATAAATTGCTTGGACTGTATTCAGGAATGTTCCTTCCATACCCAGTTTGCTTAGAGTTTTCATCATGAAAGGGTGTTGTACTTTATCAAATACTTTCTCTGCGTCTATTGAGATAATCATATGGTTTTTCTTCTGCAGTCTGTTAATGTGGTATATCATGTTGATTGTTTTGCGAACATTGAACCATCCCTGCATACCAAGGATAAATCCCACTTGGTCTGGGTGCATGATGTTTCTGATGTGTTGTTGCATTCTATTGGCCAGAATTTTATTGAGGATTTTTGCATCTATGTTCATCAGGGATATTGGTCTGTAATTCTCTTTCAATGTTGCATCTTTTTCCATCTTAGGAATTAAGGTGATGCTGGCTTCATAGAAGGAATTTGGGAGAATTCCCTCTTTTTCAATTGGTCTGAAAAGTTTGGGAAGAATTGGAGTTAGTTCTTCTTTAAATGTCTGGTAGAATTCAACAGTGAATCCATCTGGTCCTGGGCTTTTCTTTGTTGGGAGGGCCTTTATTACTGTTTCAATTTCTTTCTCAGTTATAGGTCTGTTTAGGTTTTCTATGTCTTTCTGGTTCAATTTAGGTAGGTTGCATGTATCCAGGAATCTATCCATTTCTGATAGATTTCCCTGTGTGCTGGCATACAAGTCCTTGTAGTAATTTCTGTTGATTCTTTTTATTTCTGTGGTGTCCGTTGTTACGTTTCCTTTTTCATCTCTGATTTTATTGATTTGGGTCTTTTCAAAGGAAATTAAATTGGCAAACAAAAAAGCTCTCTGCACCTTAATGTTTATTGCATCTCAGTTCACAATAGCTAAGACCTGGAACCAACCCAAATGCCCATCAACAGTAGACTAGATAAAGAAATTATAGGACATGTACTCTATAGAATACTATACAGCAGTCAAAAACAATGAAATCCGGTCATTTGCAACAAGATGGAGGAATCTGGAAAACATCATGCTGAGTGAATTAAGCCAGTCCCAAAGGGACAAATATCATATATTCTCCCTGATCAGCGGCAACTAACTGAGCACCAAAGGGGAAACCTGTTGAAGTGAAATGGACACTATGAGAAACAGTAACTAGATCAGCTCTTGTGCTGACTGCTGATGTACAATGTAATACTTTATCCATTTTAGTATTTTTTCTCTGTTTTGTTCTAGTGCTATTGGTTGAACTATGTAATTAACACACAATTATTCCTAGGTATTTAAATTTTAACTGAAAAGTGATCCCTGTTAAATGTAACAGTGGGAATAAGAGAGGGAGGAGAAGAACAATTTGGGACATACTTAATCGGACTTGCCTCAAATGCTCGAGTTAGAATCGTGCCAAGGGATTCCAATACAATCCCATCAGGGTGGCATGTACCAATGCCATCTCACTAGTCCAAGTGATCAATTTCAGTTCACAATTGATCACACTGATAGGTCTAAGAGTCAAAGGGGTCACACAAACAAGACTAGTTTCTGCTAATACTAACTGATAGAATCAAAAGGGAGAGAACAATCCATCATGGGAAGCAGGATACACAGCAGACTCATAGAATGGCAGATGTCCTAAATAGCACTCTGGCCTCAGAATCAGCCATTAAGGCATTCAGATCTGGCTCAAGAGCCCATGAGAGTATTGTAGGCATGGAAGGCCAAGACACTCTGGGAAAAAAAAAAAAAAGAAGAAGATTACCTAAATGAAAGATCTCTGCGAGATCCCAGTGGAAAGAGTGGGCCATCAAAGAAGGAGGTACCTTTCTCTGAAGGGAGGAGAGAACTTCCACTTTGACTAGAACCCTGTTGGAATAAGATCGAAGTGAGCAAACTCAAAAGGCTTCCATCGCCTTGGCAACTCATGACTAGAGCCTAGGGAGATTCCTGACGCCATAAACAAGAGTGTCAAATTGTTAAGTCAACAACAAGAGTCACTGTGTACTTACGTCTCATGCGGGATCTGTCCTTAATATGTTGTCCAATGTGAAGTAATGCTATAACTAGTACTGAAACAGTATTTTTACACTTTATGTTTCTGTGTGGGTGCAAACTGTTGAAATCTTTACTTAATATATGTTAAATAGATCTTCTGTATATAAAGATAATTGAAAATGACTCTTGATGTGAATGGAATGGGAGAAGGAGTGGGAGATGGGAGGTGTGTGAGTGGGAGGGAAATTATGGGGGGGCATTGTAATCCATAAACTGTACTTTGGAAATTTATATTTACTAAATAAAAATAAATTTAAAAAAATTTTAAATCTTCATAAAAAAATAATACAAGTACGAAGGGATGTGTGTGTATATATATGTACACATATATATATATATATATATATATATAATCAGACTGAAATCACTGAATGTTGGTATTCTCAGGCTTTGATTAATAACAATATGATTAATATGCTAAAAATGCAAATTGACAAAATAAATGACATTCAGAATCAGATGAGCAGTATAACCAAAGAGATAGAAATTCTGAGAAATAAAAAAACGCTAAAGATCAAAAACACATATTAGGTTTAACTGATTTATTTGATAGACTTACTGGTATACAAGACACAGCTAAAAAATCTCTAAGCTGAAAGAAATTGCAGTAGAAATTTTCAAGACTGAAAAACAAAGAGGAAATAAATAAAAGAAAAAAACTGAGCAGTAGATCTAACACCTATAAAAAAACGGGAAGCATGGTACGTATGAGTAATGGAAACATACCAAAAAAAAAAAAACCGAAAGGAAGAAAGAAAAGTGGAGTCATATTGGAAGGCTGAGAATTTTCCCTAATTAATGTGAGATACCAAACCACAGATCCTGGAAAAGCAGAAATAACAAGCAAGATAAATGAAAACAAAACACAACAAAACTCCTAGGCATATCATATTTAAACAGTTCATAAAATCAAAGAAATCAAAAGAAGCCTAAGGGGGAAAAATCTTACTTGCAGAGAACAATAAACTTCCCCAAACCAGGCAAACGGAGAGTGTAATGTTAAATATTTATACTGTTTAGAGAAAAAACTCCCACCAACCTGTAATTTTGAGCCCTGTGAAATTCCCCCTAAAATCTAAAGAAGAAATAAGGAATTTCATGGGCATACCAAAACTGAGCAGATTTGTTGCCAGTAGACCCATCCTACATGAAATATTAAAAAGTTCTATGGAGAGGAGTAAAAGGATATATCTCAGAAACTTGGAACTGCACAAAGAGCATTGTAGAAGGATAAGCGAAGATAAAAATTTCAGAACAGCTATTTTTACTATTCTTTATTTAGGTAGCAGACAATGCTTCATTAAAAACAGTAATACCAGCTAACCAGTTAATTGTGTATGATACTGTATGAGTATAAGTGAAACGAATGGTGTTGAGAAAAGGAATAAGAGGAGGAACTAAAGTTATTTTATGATTATAAGGTATTTGCATTTCCTTACATTATATTGCTATGAAGTGGTACAATGGTATTTGAAAATGAACTTTGATAGTTTAGAACTGTATATTGCAAATTCCATAGCAACCTCCAATTATTTTGATTTTCAGGCTTTATACACATATATTTATATATATATATAATACACACATCATGATTACAATATCAGAGCTCTCTGAAGTTTTCTGTGCAGTTACTATTAACAATGAGTTTGCTTTCTTCCAGTCTTCTGGTTTTTTAGGTTCCCTCACTTTGAAGAACTCCCTTTATCATTGTTTGTAAGATAGATCTGCTGGTGATACATTCTCTTAGCTTTTGTTTGTTTGGGAATGTTTTAATCTGTCTTTAGTGTTTAAATGATAGCTTGGTTGGGTACATTATTCTTGATTGGTGGCTTCATTTTTCTTTTAATATTGTTAAAAATCTCACCATATTCTCCTTTAACTTCATAGTTTCTGGTGAATTATTTGCAGTCTGAATTGAGGCATCTGACCAATTTATTTTATTAGTCTGCAGGTGAATTTGGACACTTCACTGATCTATTTCTTGTCTTTTGCTGCCTAGAGAATATTCTCTTAAGCTTTATCTTTGGAGATATTCATTATAAATTGTGTTAAGGTAAACTTGGTTGATTTCAATATGACTCTGATTGGGAGCTTTCTCTATCTTCATGGTTGTATCTATATCTAGGATCAACAATTTTCTGTTTTGTTTCTAAATAAGATTTTTATCTCTTTGACTTTCTCCAGATGCACCCCTCACCAAAGCTTAGTAACTCAAATGTTAGCCCTTTTAATGCTGTTCCAAAGTTCCTATAGGCTTTTTCTTTCTTTTTCTTTTCTGTGTGCTATTGATGTTTCTATCACATGTGTCACTTTGGATAGTATACTATTCAGCTCAAGGATTTCTGTTAGATATTTTAAAATCACATATCTCTGGTAACTTTTTCTGTTATAGCGTCAGATAATTTCTCTGCTTTCTTAAAATTTATTAATTTTCCTTAAAATACATATTTTGAATTGTCCACCTGAAAGTTTACAGATGTATGTTGTTATGTGGTCAGTTTTCAGCACCTTATTTCCTTTGTAAGGTGAAATTATAGTTTCCAGAAAGCTTTGATGCCTGTTATATGATGTCATATGCACATTGAATGCTTAAATACTTATTACAGACTTTGTAATATGACTTTGTTCCTGTCCTTCCAGGAATACTTAGCAGTCTGATATTTTTTCTGAGCCTATTGAAATTTCTGCTATTTCAGCACTTGCTGATTCCCTATGTTCAGATTTGTCATGCATCTACTGTTGGTGTATTGTCTGTTTCAGCATTAGGACGTGCCTCATCCTACCTTTTCCCAAAATTGCAGTTGATATGTTGTTTATAAAGAGTTTGGACAATATATAAAGAAAGGTAATCCACCCCTGTATGTCACTCCTTGTTCTTGAGATAGGCCCAGATGCCTTGTCCATAATCACTGGCCTATGTTTAATCAGTACAGGATTCTGCACGACTCTGAGCGTCACCTAGAGGGCTTAACCAAAAAATTCCTTTGCAATGACTTTGGCCCACTTTCTTTTTCTTTCCCAAAGATAATTCCTCTCTCAGTGTTTTGCCATCTAGGGTTAGAGATGAAATGAGTTACACAATCCCATGGCAGTCACCACAGCAATGCTAGGTTTCACGTGGAGTGGTTGGCCCACCAAGATGAGCACAGAACAGCAGTAGGAGCAAGCTCCTTGCAATTGTGGACTGTCTGCTGCTGAGGTATTCTCATAGTCCAAGGCAGCTGCAATCCACCATGTTAGTCATTATGTCAGCAGAATATAGTTCTGGTCAACCAGGGCCAAAGCCCTACACATAGCTTCATAGAGGACAAGAGAGTTTATCTGCAGTCAACTAGGGCTCAGGGAGAATTTGGAATTGCCCAAGTTTAGATATAAATAGCTTGGCACTTAGTTCTAAGACAGTCTTCTTGTGCTCACTTTCCTGCCCTACTCTTGAGTGATGGGAATCTGGTTCCTCATTTTCTGTCTGAGTTTTGGGAAGGCTGATAGATGCAATCCCTTAGCTGTCTGGCTGACCCTAAGATGGGTTGCACCTGGGTCTCAGTGTCAATGGGGTCTTGCACAGTCTCCAGAGTACACATTAGGCTCATATTTATTTGGCGGCAATACAGGCTAGGACGCGTGTCCACCTCACTGGGTATATGTTTATAACTAAGTTAGGGCAGGTCTTAATCCTTCATTGTAAAGCCTTGACCTAGGGAAAGAGATATTTGGGCTTTATCTGATGCTGGGTCTCACCACAAAAAGTTCAGCACGGAAGTCCCTGACAATGCTCTTTATCCCCTTTCCTCCCCTACTCCCCAGTGGCTGGGATCTTTCTGTCTTTGTCCAAGGTTGAAGGAGGAGTTATACATAGTGGTCTGTTGGTCACATGGCTAAAATATATCCAGAAGCTCAGTCTGCCTGGGTTCAGGAGCTTGGAGCCTTGCCCAGCACTCGGTTTGGCTATGGTGCTTAGTATTGAGTTTCAAATGTAAAGTCTAGATTTTGTTCTCTCTCTTTGCCAAATGGGGGGAATATCTTTTTATTTTGTTCTGCTTCTAGTTGGGTGAGGAGTGACACAAGCATCTCTTTCTTTCCTGCCTTCTGCTTATGTCTTCTAAATTATCCAATGGGGCTGGCATTGTGGCATGGTAGATAAAGCCGCCACCTGTGACACTGACATCCCAACGGGCACAGGTTCCTGATCCTGTTGCTCTACTTCCAATCTAGCTCCTTGCTAATGCTTTGGAAAAGCAGCTGAAGATAGCCCAAGTGCTTAGGACCCTGCCACTCCGCTTGGGAGACTCAGACCTGGATGAAGCTCCTCGCTTCTGGCCTATCCCTGGCCATTGGGAGTGACCCAGCAGGTGGAAGATCTCTCTTTGTGCCCCCCCCCCCAAACAAATAAAATAAATCTTTAAAAAATATTAGAGTAAAGCCAACCACTGTGGCTTCTCATCTGGCTTCTTTAGCTCTTGTGAAGGCCAACTTGGTCTATCTGTAGGGAAATGATCATTGGCATGTCTTACTCAGTCCCCCCATTTGTCTGCTTCCTGGATTACTATTGATGGAACACTTTTCCACTTTTCCTCATGCTTTGTATCATATACTATATTAATTTGAATTGCTAAATGCTAATTTCATGAACATATTTCTGTGCAAATACTATATATTGTGATTGAAAAGTCCATGTATTTTTAAGTTATAACTTCAGAAATTTAGAAATTGTAAACATTAAAATTTAGTGTCCCTGAAATTATATAATTTTGTGAATTTCACATGGTGGAAGTTTCAGTTTTAATTTTGTTTGTGTGTATGCTACAGTTTCTGAATATAACTTTCTCTGATCAGTCAACGAATAGAGGAAATCCTCTTGTTTTGGATCCTAGTCTCCTGATCTGTTTCCAATGGACCTCTTTATCAGATTACATCAAACCTGTTGTGATCCTTCAGAGATTGTCTTTTAAAGATTACTTTAAATCTTATAGTAAAAATACAATGGCGTCAGTCCTTGAGATCTTAGTAAAAGCTCTATAAACTTTTGATTATAAGTTTAAATTAATTATAGTATGTATATAAGGTAATGGCAGTGTTGAATATTACTGAGAAATATAAATGTTTTAAAATTACAGAAAATTACATTTCTAAACCATCTTTGATATTTATTTATATCGTTTTCATCTCTAAAGTTAGTAAAGTCTAAAAGGGCACTAATACCTTTGAAGTATTGCTTTGCATAATGATAGAAGTATGAGACTACTAAAATTACTCTGGGATAGGTATGAAAACCAAACCAAAAGAAGTGGAGAAAGAGAATAAAGAGAAAGATAAGGAGAAGAGTTAATGCCTACTGAATAGTTATTTGCTATGTACCAAAAGCTTTTAAGCACCTATCAGCGGTTAATCATAAAATACTTTTAATAGCACTATGAGGAAGGTACAATCATATATACCCATTTGACATTTAAGTAAACTGGAACATAGTAAATAAAAGTAAATTGGTTTTCAGAAAGGGTATATGATGTATTATCTCCTCTGTAGGGGCCCAATACAATAACTGAAAGATGGGAAAGTTGTCTTTTTTTAAAGTGCCTCTGATTTTGTAAATGAAATTGAGACTTTGTCAATAAAATAATGAAAATCATGCATAACTTCTATTCTTTCATTGTTGTCAAAATTTTTTAAATTGATGGGTGAACTTTTAGAGTTAAATTTGCATGTTACAAAAGAAAATTGAGGAATTTTAATCATTCATATTAAAGTAGAAAATCAGGAGGCATTTGTAAGTCAAATATGAGTACTAAAACACATCACCGTGGGGGCCGGCACCATGGCGCAGCAGGTTACCTGTGGCGCTGGCATCCCATATGGACGCAGGTTCTAGTCCTGGCTACTCCTCTTGCAATTCAGCTCTCAGCTGTGGCCTGGGAAAGCAATAGAAAATGGCTCAAGTCCTTGCACCCTGCACCCACATGGGAGACCAGGAAGAAGCTCCTAGCTCCTGGCATTGGATCAGCGCAGTGCCGGTTGTGGCGGCCATTTGGGGAGTGAACCAACGGAAGGAAGACTTCTCTCTCTCTCTCTCCCACTGTCTGTAACTCTACTTATCAAGGCCATTTGGGGGAAAAATGGAAAAAGAAAGACGTTTCTCTCTGTCTCTCTCTCTCACTGTCTAACTCTGCCTGTCAAAAAAATAAATAAATAAAATTTAAAAAAAGTAAAATCTTTAACAAAAAAAATCATCCTAAATCACAAGTTTTGGACTCATATTCTGACTGAGAAACACTTGAATTTTTCAAGATTGTAAGATTCATTGGCTCTGTTGTGATCCCTTAGGTTAAGTCACTGCTTTCAACTGCACATCAAGTATTGAAGGGCTGGATTGAGTCCTTGCTTCTCATTTCTCATTCAGCTACCTACTAATGCACTTGGAAAAGCAGTGGAAGATGGCCCAAGTGTCTGCAGCCCTGCCATCCACATGGGAGACCCAGTTGGGATTCCATGGTCCTTACCTTGGCCTAACAAAGCTTGTACTGTAATGGTCATTTTGGGAGTGGAATAACAAATGGAAGACCTCTCTCTGCCTCTCTTTTTCTCTCTCTTTGCCTTTCTGTGTACTCTACCTTTCAATTAAATAAATAACTCTTTAAAACACAATTCTCATAATGGTATTGATAACAGAATGCATTAGGTTCATTTTGGTGCTGGAGGGTGCTTAACAGTGACACAATATTGTCACATTTAATATATTCAATTAAAATTAAGTAAATATTCAGTAAGGGTTTATTCCTTTAATTTTCCAGCAAAATCAATTTAATAATTTGTTTTTGAGACATTTGTATAGGCTTTGTGATATGGTGTTTATTAGATTTCTTGAATAAACTAAAATGATAGGCATGCTACACCTGTTTTTTAAAATGAATGGTGCTTTTTAAATGACAGTAAAGAAAAACAAATATATTCAATATCACTGTCACATGAATATCAAAAAATCTGTCATAAAATAAAAGATTCTGATGCTTAATTTGCTATAATTACTTTTGTCAAATAAATAATGAACCAAGGCATAAGATTTGATGTACAGCCAAATATTGCTTTTTTGCCAAGATGATAATAAATTTTTAAAAAAGAAATTACATATTCTAGGTTTCCAATTCTAGCTATGATAATATTAGTTACACATATGGGATAGACCAGAAAGAAATGTGTTTTGTCTTTCTTGTTTTTTTTTCTAATTTGAATGAATAATGTTCCTTCAAACCATACAAAAGCATATGTTGCTTTGAAAAGGTCAAGGTTGTTTATTTTCAATGCCAAAATTATTGGATGGAAATGAATAAACTAATCAATGAGCTAGTTGTCTCGTTTTTATGACTCCATACTACCTGCCGAATTAGTTAACTCATTGCTTTTATTTCCTTTATATGAACACAGGTTGTGTGAGGAAAAGTCACTGGCAAAACAATTATATCTCTATCTCTTGATATAACAGTATTAAAAAGAAGGCATCTCAGAAGGAATGGATTTTTTTTTTTTTTTTTTTGGACAGGCACAGTGAACAGTGAGAGAGAGAAGACAGAGAAAAAGGTCTTCCTTTGCCATTAGTTCATCCTCCAATGGCCGCCGCAGCTGGTGTGCTGCAGCCAGCGCACCGCGCCAATCCGAAGGCAGGAGCCAGGTGTTTCTCCTGGTCATCCATGGGGTGCAGGACCCAAGCACTTGGGCCATCCTCCACTGCACTCCCAGGCCACAGCAGAGAGCTGGCCTGGAAGAGGGGCAACCAGGACAAAATCCAGCACCCTGGCCGGGACTAGAACCCAGTGTGCTGGCGCCACAGGTGGAGGATTAGCATATTGAGCTGTGGCACCGGCAGAAGGAATGGATTTTGTTAAACCTTGCATATATTTCCCCAAGAGTGGAAATTACTTAAGTAATTCCCTATTCTTATATTGTTTATTAATTGTAGACACAGGAGTAGAAAGAAAAAAGAAACAGAAAAAATGTTAAATATAAGAATAGTTGCTTCTTCTCTCCAATATTTCCTCTACTATTTATTATTTCTAGATATAGTTGAAAACAATCTTTAAATTAAAATGATAATTATAAGTAGAAAGTGAGAGGTGAGAATGAGAGAATAAGTAGATGAGTTACATATGCAAATTTGGCAGGAAGATATCTACAATTTAGAATTTAAAAAATATTTGAGTTGTTAAATTAGAAAACAATGATTTTTAATTAATGAGATCATTTGTTAATTATTTTAGGAAGCTATCACAGAAGTGTTTCACAGAGTTTTTTTTTTTTTTTTTTTTTTTGACAGGCAGAGTAGACAGAGAGAGAGAGACATAGAGAAAGGTCTTCCTTTGCCGTTGGTTCACCCTCCAATGGCTGCTGTGGCCGGCACACCGCACTGATCCGATGGCAGGAGCCAGGTGCTTCTCCTGGTCTCCCATGGGGTGCAGGGCCCAAGCACTTGGGCCATCCTCCACTGCACTCCCTGGCCACAGCAGAGAGCTGGCCTGGAAGAGGGGCAACTGGGACAGAATCCAGCGCCCCGACTGGGACTAGAACCCGGTGTGCCGGCGCCGCAAGGCGGAGGATTAGCCTGTTGAGCCAGGGCGCCGGCTTCAGAGTTTTAAAAATACCAAAATTCAGTGATTTGGAGATTTTTCCTAAAAGAATATGAGTAAATTTTAAATGATGAAGTTATTCTTTAGAATCAGCCTGCCTAAGCTCAAATCCTTGCTATTGTACTCATTAAATGTAAAATTTTGGAAAATGTTAATGTCTTTCTGAGCTCCCTCAGTTTTCTCATTTATTAAAAGGATTGTAGTAGAACTATCTAACAAGAACTGTTGGGAACCTTAAACGTGATATTGTTTGTGAAGTTCTTTATAAAATTCCTGGTGAATGGAAATCACTTAATAGATATCTGAGACTGTTACATTACTCTGTCTGAAGCTGTAGCCTTGTGTATTTCAATTTGAATTACAATCTGCTTCATGATATTCTGTGGCAAAAATATTTTTCATTTTATTTATGCAGCTCAGATGATTCTTAAATACAGTTCAATTTGAATGCTATAAATTTTCAACATATTTATCTTTCATTTCCATTCTCATATCTGATCATATTGTACTATTACTCAGTTGTTCCTGATTTATTTTTATTTCTCTGACTAGAAAAGCACTTTTGATTCAGGAGACCGCTGTGATTAAAGTATATTCTCAGCTTTTGTGTATCTACCTTATTTTTCTTTGCTTTTCTTCATGATGACGATAAATTTTTCTTATGTTACAGTTAGGTCTCTAAACTTATTGTTTAAAAATAAAGACCCGGTCTTATTTTTACATTTTTAAAATTTGTTGTACAAGTTTCACATACTTCATATAAATAGATTAAGGAACACATTGGTACTTCCCACTCTACACTCCCTCCAGCCCACCTTCTAACCCTGTTTCCTCCTCCCTCTCACATTCCCACTCTTAATTTTTTTAAAAAGATTTTTATTTATTTACTTGAGAGGTAGAGTTACAGACAGTGAGAGAGAGAGAGGCAGGGAGAACGGTCTTCCATCCACTGGTTCACTCCCCAGATGGCTGCAACGACCGGGTCTGTGCCAATCCAAAGCCAGGAGCCAGGAGCTTCTTCTTGGTCTCCCATTTGGATGCAGGGGCCCAGGGACTTGGACCATCCTCTACTGTTTTCCCAGGCCATAGCAGACAGCTGCATTGGAAGAGGAGCAGCCAGGACTAGAACTAGCACCCATATGGGATACTGGCACTGCAAGCACAGGATTAACCTACTGTGCTACAGTGCCAGACCCCTACTCTTAATTTTTAGTAAGTTCTATTTTTAGTTTACCTAATGATCTTAAAGTTAACCCTATACTGAGTAAAAGAGTTCAATAAGTAGTATGAAAAACAAAACAAAACAAAACAAAAAAGCTGTTCCTCAATGGAAGAGACAAGGGCTGTAAACAAACACTGAATTTCGATATGTCTAGTTTACTCCAATACATGACATTTCAGGTAGTTACATCGAATAAGGGAAAACATATGCTGTCTTTCTTTTTGGGACCAGCTTCTGTCTCTAAATATAAGCATTTCCAGTTGTGCTCATGTTTCAAAAGACAAATTTCATTTTTTTTTTACAGCTGAGTAGTACTCCATATTGTAAATATATGATAATATCCTCATCCAGTCAACAATTGATGAACATCTGGGTTGAATACATATCTTAGCTATTGTGAATTTTGCTGCAATAAACATGAGGATACAGGCCACTCTTTCATATACTGATTTCTTTTGGTGTGGGTAAATTCCCAGGAATTGGGATGACTGGATCATATGGTAGGTCTATATTCAGATTTCTGAAGTATCTCCATGTTGTTTTCCACAGTAGCTGAACCAGTATACATTAGCACCAACAGTGGATTACAATACCTTTACCCCACGTCCTCACCACTATTTGTTGTTGTAGAGTCAAAATCAAAATGGAATGAGTTTGGCTAAAAGCTCACTGCAAATCTCTTGCTTCTGTACATATTAGCTAAATCAGCAACGGAGCTGGGACTTAAACTGAGCACTCTGAAATGGAGTGCAGGCTTTCCAAGAGGCACCTTAACCGCTGCACCAAATGTCTACTTCCTTAAGTTTTCAAATTTTCATCAATTCTTGTATTTCCTATTTTAAACTTTATTTTCTCATTTCTTCAGACAAGATAATTCCAGGTGTGTGTAATTTTCTGCTATTTTATATATCAACTCATGTTTCAAATTTAACTGTCATAATCTGAAGTTTGAGATTTAGAAGTCAGACTGTGTATATTGAAATCCTGGCTTTACTATTTAGTAGTGCTTGATATTGAACTTTCTACATAATCACTCTGGCCTCTTACTCACATGTAAAATAAATATGGTACTGATAACTAAACTAAGTATTATATGTAAAAAAAAAAATGCACTAGGCCAGCGCTGCGGCTCAATAGGCTAATCCTCCACCTTGTGGCGCCGGCACACCGGGTTCTAGACCCGGTCGGGGCACTGGATTCTGTCCCGGTTGCCCCTCTTCCAGGCCAGCTCTCTGCTGTGGCCAGGGAGTGCAGTGGAGGATGGCCCAAGTGCTTGGGCCCTGCACCCCATGGGAGACCAGGAGAAGCACCCAGCACCTGGCTCCTGCCATCGGATCAATGAGGTGCACTGGCCACAGCGCCAGCTGCAGTGGCCATTGAAGGGTGAACCAGTGGTAAAGGAAGACCTTTCTCTCTGTCTCTCTCTCTCACTGTTCTCTCTGCCTGTCAAAAAAAAAAAAAAATGGACTCAAGCCAGGCACATAGCAGGTGCTCCATGATATAAGCTCTTGTGATACTGTGACATGGATAATGATGGTAATCCTCTTCCACACCCATCTCTGCGCTTTGTTCTTACTCCTATGTCTCAGTGTCTCTCACAAGCCTTACATTGCTCCTAATTTTTCTGTGTACTTAAATGCATAAATGCAAAACGCTTCTGGTAGTTTTCTAAATATGAGGTGGTCTCCAACACCACAACCTAAGCAGGCAAAAATGGCAACAGACAAGTCATACTTGATCTCACTAAGCTTGTTGAAAAATCTTGACAGGTGAGGGCAATGGGGGAATACCTGGGATATGTGTGACTTACAGCAATGGTACCACTCTAGATAGGAGAAAAAATGAAAATTACTTGGATGAGAGCTCTAAATCACAGCTATTATCCCAAAAAAATGGGTGGTAGGTATGGTTACTGCTAACTGAAGGGATGTGAAAGACTCTGTTAGTCTCTTATCAGTGAGTTGATGTGTACTGGGTAGATGTAACATATAAACATATTATCATACTTAATCAGCACATTTTCTGCTTGTGTGATAAACATCTCTTTAAAAGACTCTTCCTTTTCTGTATAGGGTTTTACTTTTGGATCTCTATTTTTTGTTTCAAAAATATTTTTTACTCTTTTCAGTTACTTTACTTTTGAAACTAGTTTTTGATCTCAGACTTATTCCAATGACTTGACAATATTACACTCTTTATATCATCCTGCTCAATTTTCAATAGAATTTAAACTTTATGTAACTTTCTCTGTATGATTCCTTTTTGTTCCATGACCACAATCAAAAGACTGAGCCAATCTATCTCGTGAACACAGCATCATGCAGGGAGATGAAACAGAGGTCTTTTCTAGATAGAAAATTTGGACAATCTTCATGAAATTATTTCTGTCCAGAGTAACTTAGGCTGGAGAGTTATGAGTTCTTTCAATGTATGAAACATTGTTGTACAGCATAATAACCAACAGAGCAAGAACAAGATAATGGACAGACGCTATCTAAAGGTTTTTTTGTTGTTGTTGTTGTTGTTGTTTTGTTTTGTTTTGACAGGCAGAGTGGACAGTGAGAGAAAGAGACAGAGAGAAAGGTCTTCCTTTGTCATTGGTTCACCCTCCAATGGCTGCCGCAGCCAGCACGCTGCAGCCGGCGCACCGGGCTGATCCGATGGATGACAGGAGCCAGGTGCTTCTTCTGGTCCCCCATGGGGTGCAGGTCCCAAGCACTTGGGCCATCCTCCACTGCACTCCCAGGCCACAGCAGAGAGCTGGCCTGGAAGAGGGGCAACCAGGACAGAATCCGGCACCCCGACAGGGACTAGAACCCCGTGTGCCGGCGCTGCAAGGTGGAGGATTAGCGTATTTTGCCATGGCGCCGGCCTCTAAAGGTTTAATATGGGGATATTTCATTTAATATTAATTGATACATTAGAAATCATCTCTCCGGTAAAACTCCATGTCACTTATTCTTAAAAGTCCTGCAGAACAGACAATATGATCATCTCTCAAAGAAAAAAATAGCTTTGACAAAAGATTCTGAGCAGATTGGACAAATTAGCCAGATCAATGGCCATCAAACTGTGCTCTTGGGAATTTCAGATTTCTGCTGTAGGGGAATGAGGCCAAGTTTGCTTCTTACTTTCAAACCAGAGCTGCTACACTTCCCATCTGTTTTCTATTTTGAGGTTCCATATACAATTTGATTTGAAAACAGAAAAGAATTTGGATGGTAAAATGAAGTTACAGTTCAGTGGTCTAGATGACTTCTAAAAGTCTTTCCATTTCAATAATTCTATTATGTCTTTATGTGTCAATAACTCAATGTGAAAATAAAAGTTAAAGAAATAATTAAAAATACAAGCTTTCCATGTTTTCTATTATTAATTATCCATTTTATTAATATGATATAATAAAAATCCATGAAGCTTTGGTACAGTGAGGCTGAGCACTTTAAAGGATAAAAAGACGGTTACAGTAAAGTATACATTATGTGACACAAAATTAGTACAAGATATATTAATAGTAATATATAATACAATTTAAGCATATTAATTTACATATTTTGTAAATATTTATATCTTTTGCATATAACAGTTTTTAATTGGTGTATTTATTTTTGATGGAAGCATGACCATATTATTGGTAACAAATTTTCCTTATTTTATGTAAAATTAGAAATGCTTTTAAAAAATACCCTATACATTATGTGACAGCAAGATCTGGTAACTCTTTAAAGTTTGAAGTAATAAAAGCTAGACTTATCTTGGTATATTTAAGGAATAGAAATTTCCATATAATAAGCCATGATTATGAATTATAGTATGAGTAAAATTCCCAGTTCCACAAAATGGAAACATCCAATTACTTAAGTGTATTTGTCATAAGGAAAAAATAAAACAAGACTTTGGCTCAGTATTTATTGGTTGCAGATGATATAAAGGAAGTTTGGATGCTGGTTTCCATTTTGCTATTTTCTGTTGGTAACGGGAAACATTCTCAATTGCATTTCAGCTTCTGTGTTTTACAGAATTTATATGACTTTGTGACTTCAGATAAGTGAGAATCCTGTAGAGATAATAGTCTGTGTTCTTTCCTGATGTTCTTTTATTAACACTCTCATTATGGTTCTGGCACTTTCCTTGCATACTTGGAAGGAATGGGGAATGAATTTCAGGAAGTAGCCATGTAGTCACAGAACTAAAATTGTACCTTCTGACTGACTACATGATTAACTTAAAGACTATGCTGGAAATAGAATCTCATTATTCTATTTCAGCATGATTCTTTCTTAATATCATTAGAATTTTATTTGAAAAGCAAAGAAATGGGGTGGGGTGGAGAGAGAGAGAGGGAGGGAGGGAGAAAAGAAGGGAGAATGAGAGAGAATGAGAGAAAGTGAGAGTGAGGGAGAGAGAGAGAGACCTTCTCTTTCACCAGCTGTTCAATCCCTAAATGCCTGCAACAGCTGAAGCTATGCCAGGTGAAAGCCAAGAGCTTGGAACGCAATCCACGTTTCCCACATGGGTGGCAAAGACCTCATTGCTTTAGCCATCAGCTACTGCCTCCCAAGATAGGATTAATAGAAAACCGAAATCAACAGCAGAGCCAGGATTCACAACCAGGCAACAATACGGCGTACAGGAACTGAAGTGGTATCTTAAGCACTGTGCAAAACGCTTGCTCCTTGCTATGATCCTTGAAGACTCAAGTTTGAAATTTTCATTTTTATAAAGATTAAAATGAATTGTTTTTCCTCTAGAAAACTGCAACTTTTAGTAAACGGTATAAATTATGTTCTCTAGTATATTTGTTTTTGATTTCTGTTCATGAGGAGAATTCAAAATGTTCATGTAAAATGGAATTAAAGGATAAGTGTTTTTGGAACATACATTTTGGAATCCTTTTAGAGTTATTTTCTTAATGAGTATTTTCTATGATCTATGCATGGACTTCAAAAATTTTGTGATATAAATAAACATTATTTAATTCCATATTTCCATGAACCTCATATTTGTAACTTTTACCTCATATTTGAAACTTTTAGAAAATTTGGTTACCCCAAATAGCATACTAGACAGAGATCAAAAATAAGATTTAGTAGATGACTAGTTACATATTGATTTGCCTTATCATCCCAATAAACGTAAAAATAGACTGGATTACAACACTGATCATGTTTGTCTTCTTTAAGCAATTCAGACTTTGAACAAACTGTTCATATTAGTATGAATAAAATGACAAAATAATGAATTGTAATAATTTTACCAATTTCAATGACCAAATTAAATAACTACTCAACTGACCTTGTGATCATTGTCATATTGTTATACTGTAAAATATATATATGTATGTATATGTGTTGTGTGTGTGCATATGTGCATGTATGCAATGAGCTGCTTCTTAATTTGTCATTTCATATACTATACAAGCACACTTAAGCAACATTTCCAGATATATCTTTACTGAATATCTACCATATGCAAGTTACCGGAGTATTTCATCCTCCTGAACTTAATAGCATAATGAGAGCACACAATCTTTTTTAAAGATTTATTTATTTATTTATTTGAAAGGCAGAGTTACAGAGAGTGAGAGGCAGAGAGAGAGAGAATGAGGTCTTCCATCTGCTGATTCATTCCCTAGATGGCCGCAACAGCTGGAGATGCGCCAATGCAAAGCCAGGAGCTTGAATTTTCTTTCGGGTCACCCATGTGGGTGTAGGGGCCCAAGGACTTGGGCCATCTTCTTCTGCTTTCCCAAGCTATGCAGCAGCCAGACTCGACCTGGTGTCCATATGGGATGCCGGCACCGCAGGCAGCAGCTTTACGCACTACACCACAGAGCTGGCCCCGAGAGCACTCAATCTTACATGGCAATCGGGTGGGTCTTTGAGTGTAACAGATATGCTAAATGAAGTGATGGGTAAATTCCTGTGAATAATTAAAAACACAAAAGATATATAAATGGAGTAAGCTTAAAAAAGTGTTTATGAAACAGATGACAATGGAATTTGGCTTGAAAGAGTGAAAGATCTGGAGAAGTAAATAGAAATGATCAAGGGAATAATTGGGGGAACACAGTATCCTACATAGAGGGTATAACATGAAAAAAATATTGAACCACCTATTCACAAAAGTGATATAAAATGTTGAAATTAATGACAAATGCTTTTCTAAATTATTCAAAAAGAAACCCAATGACAACCAGACAAGGAGTTTTCAAATTTTTATATGTGCTGCTTCCTTAGGATCATTTATGCCCCTTTGGAAGGGGCATATATACAGTGACTCTGGGACGTAGTCTACTTTGAAAAGGTCCTATCATAAATACAACATCCCAAACCAAATGCAGGGCCAATATTCAACAAATATATACAAATCCATTTTAATTGCAAGTTTATAATTCATTTACAAAATAAAAACTATACTGTCTAAAAGAGATGTTCTGAATGTAAGACTATTGCTAACAATAAAGAGAAAAGAATTTTTCGGTGACATATCTACTAGTCATTTTAATAACAGTCATTCCAAGTGCCATTATTGGGGGGAGGGAGCTAAAAGCTTTTATGAGCATAAAAGTTAACTTAAGCACTTTATTGCAATTATTCTTGGTTAGGAAAAAGGTATTAAATGATGGCATCTCATTTTAGTG
Organism: Sylvilagus floridanus; assembly: GCA_949820135.1. NCBI lineage: Eukaryota > Metazoa > Chordata > Mammalia > Lagomorpha > Leporidae > Sylvilagus > Sylvilagus floridanus. The sequence continues at coordinate 76,828,458 of OX463227.1, forward strand.
GACTTTAGTTGTATTTATTTATTTATTGACATTTCTAGTTTTATTCAAACATGAATCTTCACATTCATACGAATTCTATAGTCTGGTAATCCTGTGACACATGCTTTCTTTCTAGTCACATTTGCCTGCTCTGAAAGTACTTCTTCAGAAAATTAATCTCAAGCTTTATGATAAAGGTTACCAACTCAACATATCTATGCATTCACTTATTTAGTTATAATCCAAACCCGTGCTGACACATGAAAGATTATTATTATGCCAAAAAATCTGGACTTGCATTTTAATTTGATCAGTATCCAGGAATCCTACTTCCATTGTTAGCACCTCAGTGTAGCCCTTTATTACCTTACTGATTTACTCTGTATTCTAAAATGAGGCATCTACTCTACAATTCTTTCTTCATTTCTTTTGGTTGTTGCTTGTTGCAACTCTAGGCACTCATAAGTAGCCAAATCAACACATGGATTTTTCAGTAAAGAGTCCAGTTTCATTCATTCATTGTCTACTTTTTTAATTTTAAGATTTTTTTAAAGATTTATTCACTTATTTGAGAGGCAGAAATACAGAGAGAGGGAGACTGGGAGAGAGATCTTCCATCCACTGGCTCATCCCCAAATGACTGCAGTGGCCAGAGCTGGGCAGATCAGAAGCCAGGATCCAGGAGCTTCTTCCTGGTCTGCCACTGCTAAAGCAATGTAATACAATCTCTATGAATTTGGCAGATTATAGATAGACTCAATAACCACTGTGAAAGATACAATTACCTTTTGAAACAATAATGAACATTAGGAAGAACATTTTCACATGTAATGGCTTTTTAGGGACAATTTTTAAAAATCCTATTAAAGTAAGTAAATTCTTCATGATTATTCTTGAATGACATAAACCAAACAAAATCAAAATTACTCAATTTGTTCATAGCACTAAGCACATGTTTATACATATTAAAAGTGCTAGAGAGCCTCTGGTTCTGGCTTATGTTTCCCTTTAGAGGGGAAAAATGTGTGATGCTTCTGCTTTGAAAATAATTGTAGGGACTGGCACTGTGGCATAGTGGGTAAATGTTGCCATCTGTGGTACCAGCATCCCATGTGGGTGCTGGTTCGAGTTCCTATTATGCCAATTCTGATCCCGCTTATCTCTGCCAGACCCAATAGAAAGCATTTTATATCCATGGCACCATTTCATCTCTAAATACTGTACTATTATATTCTGTATTTTACAGATGAAATTTGAGATTAGAAGGTAGGTAATGATCCAAAGAACAGTGCCAGTAAGTGATAAAACAGGTACATATCCACGTGCATGAATTATTTTCTCAGAACTAACTGGTTACGCTTGCTCAGCTCCATACTTACTGAGTGGAATTCCAGCAAGGCAAGAGAGTAGATGTTGGGGAAAAAGCTACTTCCCAGACAGGGCAGTCCTTGTGACAGGTCCTGACTTTGGGCAGAATATTTGGAATGAATGGAAGGGAGTATTGACAGGGAGAAGGAATCAATCTGTACCCATAGGGTCTGGGGATGTATCATCTCAGTGCTTAGATAAGTGGGTGAATCAGGACATGACTGAGATGTTGGAGTCCAGTGAAATTCAGATATCATGTCCTCTCCACCCTTCTACTCTACCCAAAACAGAATCTCCTGGCCAGAGAAGCAGGGCTTTGTCTATAACCAGAAATTGAAAGGTATGACCACCATTCTGCTGTTCGAACACGCTGGCAATCTTATACTGGCCACGTTGTGCATATCCTGCCTTCCATCGTTTGGGTGTGAAATGTTTAAGAACTTTTCTTCAAAGTTCAGCTGGGCATGATTTTTGATTGTTCACAGACGTTTCCACTTGTGAATATACTAACAGACAGGCAAATATATTTAAAAGACTTATGTGTTTCTGAGTATACATTTGTCAAATATTTTAAAATTAAACATAGAATGTTCTCATTAAACATGTATGTTTTGATTTTGACTATATTAACCTAATGGTTGGCATTATTTTCAGTGATGAAAAGATCCTGATGTTAGATAAGATCAGCTTATACAATCGGAAACATTTCTTAAGTCCTGGCATTTTTCATTTCCCTCTGAAGAATATGTATATTTCATTCCATGCTATTTTATTAGTGAGGCTATTAAATCATAAAGGGATTGAGGGATGTGTTAAATGAGCCCCATAATTTGTCTCAGCTTCTCTTTGGAAATCTGGACTTTCCATGGTCTTAATGTGCTTGAGGGAACTCTTGGCATTGGAAAGAGATGATGGGTGTCACATACAGCAGACTGTAGTTAAAGAGACAGTGTCCTGGAAGTTGATACCAAAATGACAGCAGTAACCAGCATTGCGTAAAGCATATTATCAAGTGGCATATTCTCTTTACATGTATTCCTTCTTCCATGTCACTGAGCTTTAAATATTCTAGTTTTACTTAAACTGTGACATACAGATGAAGAGGAAAGCCATGGTCCATGCTAGGTCAAGACTGTTGCTGAGATGCACAAAGATGAAATGGAATCCATCGTTAAAAAATGTTGAAAGAATTCAAATCTCAGGGGGTGAGCTTTGGCATTCTGAGATTCAGCCACTCTTGTGAGAAAAGAATTTCTTAAATATGGAAATATTTGAATCTTTTTTATATATGAGAAACATCTGTGGAGGAACATAGTGACAACTTTTTCTATGCCCAGTTTAGCAGTAGAAATAGAACTAGAAAGTGTACAGTGTAAGATAATCAAAAATTTCCTTACGAGGTAATATGGCAGAGTGCTGGGTTCATCTTTCCTAGCCTGTGACAGTAAGTCTAATATTTCTCTGTTCCTTATAACTATGAGTTGACAACTGAAATTAAAATACTCTGCATAAGAAGAGGCTCACCAAGCTTGAAGATCCCTGGCATAGCCTTGATGTGAGAGTATTCTATGTCAATGAGCAAATAGTAAATGAGTAAAATTAACCAAAAATAACCCTGAATTCCACCATGCTAATAGTAGAACCAATGTTCAGCCTTTTGTGGTATCATAGATTATTAACAGTTTTAATTCAAATAAATTTTAGGAATCTTGATTTCATCTGTGCTCAGTATTTTATTATCTCACAACTACTTTGGCATTACTCTCTCGACTGCTGATCTGGCTCTAGTCAATTTAGTTGATTCCTACGTATTAGTCAAAAATTCTTTTTTTTTTCCATTTGGGCATTCTGCAGAATCAAAACCCACCAACCTTAGTCTGAAGGAACAGGGGTCATGTTTTCTTTTTCACTAAAGTATTATCAATCCATTCTCAGTCGTTTTATAAAGCTCTCATTTATTACCAATGCTTGAAGACTCTGTGACCAAATCCATGTACACATCATTAATAATCTCCCTAAATTCAAAAATGTCAAGCTACTTTATGCTTCTTTACCACATTTTCCATACTTTCAGATTTGTGGCTACACTTTGCTAATTATTTCAGATTCGAGAGTTATATTTAGAACCAAAAGTTGTTTCATTTGTTTTTCCAGCAAAATTAAATCCAAGACATTGAATTACATGAATTAACAGATTTATTTGAGATGTTACCATAGCCAAAAGTTGAAAATGCAAAGGTTGGTTTGATTTAAGATTTAGGATAAATATGATGTAAAACTGAACTTGATTTTAGTTGAGATGACTACTTTTCCATTACAGTAACATTTAAAACAACTGAATAGCGTTAGAAAATTTCTACTTAATTTCTATTGAATTTTAATTCCTTAATTAGTACAAAATAGGTTTCTTCCTCCTGAATTAAATTTCTTCAGCATTAGGTTTCTGCAAATAAATGAAAAATTTCTTTTATGATGATATCCCAGTTTAAATTTTTTAAAGAATCTATAGTAACACAGAACAACGACACATTGCAATATGTTTTGTTCATTAATTTCCCCATATATATATCCAACCTTAAATTTGAATGTTGTCTCATGATAAGAAAATTAATATTCCATAATTATCATAAAATTTTATTTTCAGATTATTTTAATTATACATATTATGAGGTACATTAAGTAAGTTAACAGACACATTCAATGAAAAGCAATCAAATTAGTCAGCATTTCTACCTCTTTAAACATTAAAAATCTTATTAACAATAATTTCAGGTATTTATGGGATACAGTGTGATATTTCAGTTAATATATGTAATTTGTAGTAGTCAGATCAGGTTTCTTAACATCTCCTGCTCATTGTCATTACTTTGTGCTTAGATCCTTTGAGCTCCTCCTTCTATTTACATAGAAAATATACACTGTACTCAATAGTTTGGTCACCTTACTGTGTTGTGTGGGAGACCACATAATCATTAACTTTGATTCTCATTAGCAAGTAGAACAATTTGACATTGCATCAGTTATCTGACACAAGCTGGTCATTGCTGAAACTAACAAATCTATTATTCAACCATGTAGTGAATACTTTCATTTTCAATTGAAGTACAGAAACTTTTAAAAACAAAATGCTTTAGTTTAAAAGGAGAAAAGAAAGTTCTGTCTCAGTTCCTCTGTTACAATTCTGCTGCTTAGTCAGTGAACTCCTCCCCTGTGATCTTTATTGCTGTTGAATATTCTAACACTATCTTTACCTTCAGTTACCTGTAAAATTAACATTGCTCTTTCTTTTCCATCTGTAACCCACACTTTGGTAAAACAGTGATGAAAGCTGCAGTATGGAATTCAGGACTGAATTCTCTGATATGATCCTTGCTTCAAGGACTTGAGAGTGACAACAAGGAACAGGCCAGATGAAAATCAGGTTCAGTATATTTTTTTCTTTTTTAAAATAAGACTAAGTTAACAAAGCATAAACTTTAGTATAAATTTAACCATTATATATGCCTTGAGGGAGGTGTATCTATAATTTATAGACTTAAAGGAATCAGTAGAATTCTGTGTGGAAACTCTGTAAAAACCAAAGAAAGATACAAGGACATTTTCTTTCAACCATCCATAGTTGTACAGGTAAAATTAGAAGGAAAAAAAAAAAAAAGAAAGATAAGGTTGATAGTATCAGAGTCACTTGCCTTTTGTGTTGGAAGGTGTCAGTGCTGAATTAATTGGTATCCTGACTTTCTGCCTCTTTTTCTTTTCTCAACAAAAAATGATAAAAATATTTTCCCTCCTACCCACAGGAAGAGCAATTAAGGCTTTTTGTATCTCCTTGTTAAATCCCTGGTCTTCTACAGAATGGACTTTGGCCTGTATTTCAGGATGGAGTAAGATTGGATGAAATCCAGAAGGCCCAGGCCAAGACCTCCCTCAGCATAGACTCACTTGGGGGAAGGGAGGGCATCAGAGGAACCACACCACTACTCAGCAAGTGCCTGGAGCAGCAGTGCCTGGTGTGTGATGTGGGATCAGCAGGCAGAAGGTTACCCTGTTTAGAAGAGAAGCAAGGAGACCACATAGAGCACTATGGATAGCCAAAGCCAGTAGGGAATCCAGAGGGGTGGCAGCATTGGGAAAAGGGGAACAATCAGAACGGATATCAGAGTCTCCCAAGTGGAAGCTCAAAGCCAGATTTAATTAGAATTTGCAAAACAAAATAAAAGAAAGCAAAGAATATTTCTGATGCTCAGAGTCCTGGAGCAATTCATATGGTTCCACAGTTCACACTTCATTAATCTGAGTCAGCTCTAATAACTAATTTGGAAACCAGACATACTTTATTCTTAATTCCATGTACTCCCCAAAAGCTATCAGGCTTTTTAAGAAGTTTATTAAGAAATCCAAACACCTTAAGAATTGTTTCCAGACATAAGAATTCCAACTGACACATATGTCTCTAAGCTATGTGTGACAATTTAGAGTAAGAAGGGTCTGTGGCTACAAGAACTGAAAAACTAGAAACAACCTTTGTGCTCTGTGGCCACCACTGTCCAACGTGTAATCTGTGCATTGCTCTATTTTTAAATTTTTTTAAAAATTTCATCTACTTGAAAGTCAGATAGATAGATAGGTAGACAAATATTTAGATAGATGATAGACCTCCCATCTTCTGGTCAATGCTCACATGACCACAACAGTCTGTGTCGGGCCAGGCTGAAATCAGAACTATGTCTGAGTCTCCCATGCTGGTGGCAATGACCCTAGTACTTTAGATGTCATCTGCTGCCTCCCAGCCACATTAGCAGGAAGTTGGATCAAAATTGGAGCAGCCAGGGTTGAAACCAACACTCTGATATGAGTTGTAGGAATCCAAAGCAGTGGCTTAACCTGCTGTGCCACATTATCACTCAAATTGATCCATTTTTTGCGGGGGCTTGATAAGTTTGTTATAGTTTTATTATTTGTATTAATTTCAAATAGAAAACATGTATATTTTCCAATATATACTCAATGATAGGCACATTATAAATATTGATTCTGAACTGTTATATTTGTTCAGATAGCAAGATGAAGGGTCCAGCAATGTGGTACGATAGGTAAGTCATCACTTGGGACACCCAGTATCCCAAATCAGAGTGCTGGTTGGAGTCTCAGCTGCTCTACCTGTGATGCAGCTGTCTCTCTGCTTATGCGCCTGACAGAACAGTGGATTATGGCTCAACTATGTGGGCCCCTGCGTTCTATGTGGGAGACCTGGATGGAGTTCCAGGCTTCTGACTTCAGCCTGATCCAGTCCCTACCTTTGCAACATTTTGGGAAGTGAATCAGCAGATGTTATCTGTGTGTGTGTGTGTGTGTGTGTGTGTGTGTCTCCCTCTCTTTGACACTCTGTCTTTCAAAAAACTAGCAGATGGAAGTCCAAGAAGAAAGAATTGGCACAATGAAAACAAAGTCTCTCTTCACATTAGTAGACTTTGCCACACACACACATGTGTGTGCACATCCATGCACACATATTTGAAAATTGCAAAGTGCTACTCATTTAGATGAACATGTATAACTATATAATGCTGTCAAGGTGAATCTTGAGTCGTGCGCGTGGTTCTTTTCTTATTGCACTAATTTGGGTGTAGCCCTATTAAAATAAATGAATTGTCAACCGTTTTTGCCTTGAATCACTTGTGAGCTTATAGACATAATGGTAAATGAACAGGAGAGAAAGTATAGTTTTTACTACAATAGAAGTGGCTAGAGAGTTTATAGAAACATATATGGATTTTCACTTTGCTTATTCCTGTCTCTAGAAATTATATGTATTGTAAACAACTGTTGATTATGATTTGTTGCCTACATTTTAAAGTGTACTTGTTGGGGCTGCCACCCCAACAAAGTGTATTTGTTTGGTATAGCAGGCAAAACCATTGCCTATAGTGCTGGCATCCCTTACGAGAGTCAGTTTGAGTGCCCCACAGCTGCTCCACTTCCAATCCAGCTCTCTGCTATGGACTAGGAAAGCAGTAGAAGATGGCCCAAATGCTTGGGTTCCTGCACTCACAGGGGAGGCCTGGAAGAAACTTCTGGCTCCTGGCTTTGGATCCATCCAGCCCCAGCCTTTGGAGCCATCTGGGGAGTGAACCAGTGGATGGAAGACTTCTCTCTCTTCTCTCTCTTTTTCTCTCTTTCTTCTCTGCCTCTCTGCAGCTCTGCCTTTCCAATAAATAAATTAATTTTTAAAAAAGTATATTTGTATTGCTCCTGGCCTTTTGACTAAGATCTAGTGTAAAAAAAAGTAATTTGTTTAGGGGAATATATTCTTTGTTGGAAGCTAAAACAGTATTACTTATATTCCTATATATTAAGGTGTATATTTAATTATTTTTACCAACACTACTTTATGTTCAAAATGAACCATAATATATGCATCATATTATGACTATTCTTAGATATGGAATAAAGAATTGAGAAAATAGAAGGCACATATAAACAATGATGATTCAATGGAAATAATGTCTCAGATGTTTTCTAGCTAAAATAACATTTATTAAATGTCTTATTCATCAGAATAAAATAATTGATAAAAAGGCATGGCTTTTGTATATTGCATTCATCTTCATAAAACCCTGACCTAATATTTGACTTTTAGCAGTTTACAAGTTAATTTACTATAGTCATCGAGAACTTGTGCACAGCCAGCAAATTGTGAAGTCTATTGTTCACTTTGCCTTCTTACTGAATGGGGCCAATGCCCTGAGGAAGCCATTCGGGTATGCTTCAAGACTCCAGGTGAAAATGCAGGTTCACTCGAGGCTTTTCAAGTGCCGGCTACGTGACCAAAAAAAAAAAAAAAAATCAAGATCTTATATTCAAATGTTCCCCAATCAAACTCTATTTTTGAAGTAAATTGGTTGTACAAAATGTGAAATTATGTTGCCTTTTAAACTGCAGGTAAAGTATCGTGTTGCTGCCTATACAAACATAACACTGCCTGCTGGGTGGTGTTACGGTGGGATTCGATATGTGAAGTGACAAGCAGAGAAACCTTACTCCACTGCATGTTATTATGTTCTATAAAATGCGACACACTGATTGAAAGAAAAACAATTATTTCCAATATTCATTCATGTACTTTCTGAACAAAAGTTATTCTTCATTTCTATTTTTTCAGTATAAGCCCAACAATTAAGGCTTATTTTAATTTTATATGGATCATAAATCATATATGTAGATCGTAAATCATACACATGTGCACACACACAGTTGATTATAGTTAGAGGAAAACAAAACTAAACCGAAACTTCTCAGCTAAACTACTTTGCCACTTCCTGAGGCAGGAGGTACAGACATTGCTTTTCTTGAGAATGAAATATGTATAATGATCCTAAAGCGTAAACAATGATAAAACAAGGATATAATGCTAATACTAGAGGTAAGTTCCTAAAGGGAAAGCATAGCTCAACTAAGAAAATTATTTATCTTTTTGCTAAAGATGCTGGAAAAGTGAGTAAAATTAGTCACAAGGGTGGCATGAACCAACCCAGATGAACGCTGTTGTAGAGACCAATAGCCTGTCGTTTGTGAGAACCCAGGTCTAAGGAAGCAGGTGTATGCACATACAAAGCAAATTTTAAAGGATTTTTTTTATTCTAAAACTCGTGGGCTGTAAGCTGTTTCCTTATAGTGATATAAAAATTTTTAAAAAACTCTTATTTCTGATAAAAATCTTTCATCTAATTTAGCAACTCACACATTCACCACTACCACTAAAGACTAGGATTTTTAAGTTGGCACAAAAATTCTTCAGATAATTCAAAAGCATCTCAAGTTACAAGTTTTGTGTTAATATCTAACCTCACAAGGTTGTCCCCATGTCACTTCATACTTATTAAGTTTAAAAATGTATTTTTATTATTTCATCTCATGATTTACTATTTTCACTGTTAAAACTCCTAGTCTCCTATACATTATGTCCATACATCCACCCAAATCACTCCCTGCCCATATTACCTAGAAGTCATTTCGAATCTAATTTAAAAGAAAAATAAAATTCAGTTTCATGTCTTGTCCACATTTACGTTGTGCTGGGTCCAGATTCCCACTCCTTTTATGAATAAATAAGCTGCATTGTGTTTTAAATTATCACAATGTTAGTATATATTCATTATGAAAAATTAGATCATGCAGAAATTCATAGGAATTTTAAAAATATGGCATTCTCAACATTGAGTGATAATTTCACATATAAGGAATCTTCAATAAGTTCATGTAAAATGAATATTATAAAAATTACACATGGACTTTAAATTTTTTGCATTAAAATAGGTTTATATTTTAGTTCTTCTTATTCACATATACATTTGATTTTGGATAGTTCATGCCCTGAATAAAAAAATATAAATCCTATAAGTCTGGCAAAGTATTTTCCATGTCATTGAAATTATTATTTAACATAATTTGATAGCTGATTGCAACCTATATTGTTGACATATCGCAGTTTTTTGAACTATCCCTTCTATTTATCAAGCTTGTTATAGTTTTGATCAAGAATGATTTTTGATGGGTTAAACATTATCAATGTGACCAGGGTGTGTAATTAGTACAGTAGTATGTTTACATGAAGTTATCTGTGTTAAGTAGGGAGTTTGATTATATGAGTCCTTGCAGAAGAAAAATGATCACCTTGAGAATATGAATATTCAGTGTTTCTTAACATTGACTTGAAAACAGCTGCTCCACAAAACTGCAATTTGTTTAGTGATTTGGATAGTGAGTCCTAAGTGGAGTCATCATTCGAATCTTCAAATAGAAGATGTTGGTGTCTAGTGCCCCATGGCCCAGGAAACTAAGTAAATACTAGTGAATTTAAGATTTTGTTTCTCAGACGTTCATTGATATAGTAAAATTAATTCCACATGTATAAGACATGTATAAGAAGAAGTACGTTTTCATCTGGGGTTGGTTTTATTATTATCCAAGAGAAACCCTATAATCTGTCCTACAACAGTTCTGCATCAATATCATTTTCATAAACTGGCTTTCCATAGGTATGGAACAGCAGAGAATTATAATTATAAAGAGCTTATGAAGATATTCTGTCCTTTTGGTTGAGAGTCAGAGAATAGAGCTAAGGCGTTATTTAAAAAAGAATAGCATATAACCATGCAATTAATTGATACTGTAACTAACTACTGTACAAAGACGCAGACCAAGTTAATTCACAAAAGTGTAGATAAGACCATAACTTCTAAAAAATCTTTTCTAAGTCCATATCAGAATAAGAGAGAAAAATAAAATCTCTGAATTTGAATGTCATTAGAAAATTCACAGTAATAATAATACTCTGAAAAGATTACACAGTTATATTAAACAAAGCTATGGAAAAAATCTTAGCTTAGTACCCATAATATTTTTTTATTTAATTAATATACCTTTTGTTAAACCCTGCAAGATTGTACTCTTAGGTAACTGATGGTACCAGTTGAATGGCTCTCATTAAACATAATTTTGAATTAAGAAGAGTTGGTTTGAATTCAACTCAGTGAAAACAATTCGCTTCCTCACCAACAGACAAAAATCCTACAGCTCTTGAATGGCTTGAACTTTACTCTAGTTATAAGGGATTTGAGGATTTCCTTTATGCCCTATGGCTGATTGGCTGATAATAAAGTTATATCACCAGCACAAGCAAGATTCTTTTTCATCTTTTTTTTTTTTTCATTTTTAAAGTCAGGAAGGACAGCCCTGAGATCATCAAGAGCAACATGAAACCAAGCCATTAGGTCCCTAAGGGGAAGAACCTTGTCCCTCAAGTTCACTTCTGTGTCTTTCATACCCTGACTAGTCCCCCAAACATAGCAGCTATTGGTTTTCTAAAAAATCATGTTGTAACACAAAACTTGGGTTAAAGGAAACCAGAGAATCCAAAAGCACTTCTGTGACAGTTTTATACTGATATTCCTATTAATCTTGACTGTCTTACTGGTATTTAAATTCTAGATCTTTTATAACCATCAAGAGACATAGATTGGAACTGAGCTAATGTTCATAAACAATCTGTGGCTACAACATTGAAGTTCTTAGAATGTTCACCTCATCTCCAAATATTTTATAATGCCCTTAAGGCATTCTATACAAGAATTTAGAAAACATGGGAATTGTCAGATGAGAAGATACTATGACTTAATTTTGCTTGCTCCTCAAGAAAAATATTGATGCAATAAGTAAGAAGCAGCAGGCTCAGACTTACAAGTAAATTAAACTAATAGCACTTTCATCATCAAAAATAATTTCCCCAAATAACTGATAGAGGCATAATTATATTCTTTCTAATAATGAGGTCATTATTATCTTTTTAAAAGATTTTTATTATTTGAAAAGCAGAATTTCAAAGAGAGATAGAGATCTTCCATCCTCTGGTTCACTCCCCAAATGGCTTCAATAGCCAGGGCCGGGCTAGACCAAAGCCAGGGGCCAGGACCTTCTTCAGGGACTCCCACATGGGTGCAGGTGTCCAGGGGCTTGGGCTATCTTCCACTACTTTCCCAAGAGCAATAGCAGGGAGCTGGATCATAAGTGGAGCATCCAGGAATGGCAGAGGAACCCATATGGGATGCCAATGTTGCAGATGTCAGCTAAACCCCCTACACCACAGTGCTGGCCCCCAATTTTTATCTTTTTAACCATTATTTCTTTAATGCATGGACAGTTATTAGAACACAAAGCATTTGATTAAGCATTTGTTAATAAATGACAAAATGTATATGCATACCTGCAAACTGAGGAAGGTTGAGAAACTGGTGAGGATCAGAAGAGTTTGCCACTTAGAAGTGCCTTAAGCAAATGTGAAGGAACACTTTACTCTGAGTGAATTATTATGAAATTAATTTACATACTGTGAATTAAGAATTTATGGTTCAATTTTATAAAAAACACTTTTAATGATCTTTACTAATATTCCTCAACACTTTCTTAATAGCATTTCTTATTATTTTTATACAATTACATTTTTAATTTTTTAAACTTTTTCAGTAGAGCTTTTTTCAGTTTTGATGTTGGTGTAACACTGGTTTAAATACTTTCACATGAATACATGTTTAGATTTTTGCAAAATGTATCTATCTTATTTGTCTACATTTATTTTAATTATTATCATATAATTTATTTCATTTTTAATTCACCTTGTATTTATCATAAATATTTATTTCATTTATCATTCCTTGCCTGAACTAATAAATTAATAACTTAACTGCATGTTTACTTCTATTTTTTTTCACTTTAATCTTTCCTCTGTCCTTTTAAAAATATTCTTTATTTATTTGTAAGAGAAAGTCAGTTAGAAGGAGAGAGAGAGAGAGAGAGAATCTTCCATTCATTTATTCATTCTCCAAATGACTGAAACAGAAAAGGCTTAATCTAGGAACCTGGAACTCATTCTGTGTCTCCCACATGAGTGGCATAGACTCAATTAATTCAGCCATCACTGGTTGTCTCTCAGGTTCTGCAATATCCGGAAATGGGAATGGAGAACAGAGCCAGACTTGAACCTTGGCAATTGGACTTGGAGTGTGGGTGTCCCAAGTGGCATCTCAACTGCAGTGCTAAGACCCAACCTTCTTCTATCCTCTTAAGGTGGAAATTAAAGATTGCAATACTCATCATTTCTCATTCTTGTTTTTATTTCCCCAGAAGCAGAGAGACAGAGAGAGAATACTTTCATCAGTTGGTTCACTTCTCAAATGTCTGCAACTGTTTGGACGAGGCTGGGGAATCCAGGTCAACCGTGTGTGGCAGCAACTAAATTCCCTTAGCTATCACTGCCTCCAAGGGACTGAACTGCAAGGCAGTTGGAATTGAGGGCGAAGCTAGGACTCGACTCTAGGTTATCCAGTATGGGACCTCCTCAGTTGGTGATTTTACCTGTAGGTTAATTTTTCTCCACTCCCCTCCCCTCCCCTCTCCTCCTCTCTTCTATCCTCCCCTCTCCCCTCCCCTTCTCCATTCCCCTCCACTTTCTCCCCTCCCCTCCTCATCCCTCTTCTCCCCTCCCCTCTCCTCCTTCCTCTTCTCCTCCCCTCTTCTGCTCCATTCCACTCCTCTCCCTTCCTCTTCTCCAATCCCCTCGTCTCCTTGCCCCTCTCCATCCCCTCCTCTCCCCTCCCCTTCTCCATTTGCTCCACCTTCCTCCCCTCCCCTCCCCTCTCTTCTCCTCCTCTCTCTCCCTTCCCTTCCCTCTTCTTTTCCCCTCTCCTCCCTTCCCCCTTTCCCGCCTCCCCTCTCATCTCTTCTCTTCCCTTTTCTCTTCTTTCTTTTCTTCTCTTTTGTTTTTCTTTCATCTTTCTTTCTTTCTTTGGTAATATTTAATAGACTATATGGCAAGTTCACGTGCTGTTGAACTTTACTATATATATATATATTCATTTATTTTAAAAGATTATTTATTTGAAATGCAGAGTTACAGAGAGGCAGAGGCACAGAGGAGAGAGAGAGAGAGAACCTTCCATCCACTAGTTCACTCCCCAGTTGGCCATCTTCTACTGCTTTCCCAGGCCATAGCAGAAGTGGAGCGGCTGGGACACGAACCAGCATCAATATTGGATGCTGGCACTGTAGGAGATGGCTTTACACATTGTGCCACAGCGCAGGCCCAGATTTGCTATATATTTATTTTTAACATTCTGTCAAAATTGGATTTCAATATTCTTGGCCAGCAATTTGGTTTCAAGATAAATGGCAGTGATCATAATCAATACATATGTAATTAGGCTTCTGAAAAATGAGAAAAAATATCAAAGAAGCAGGCATTTAATCAACAAATGATATTCCCACAGATTAGCAGCAGAATTTCCATGGGTTCTCATAATAGGTGAATATAATGGTTGAAGCATGTTTTAGTTTGTTTGGCTTCTTACAACAAAAATGCCATAAACTGAATGCTTTGTGAATAAGAGGCATTTACTTCTTACAGTTCCTGAATGCTGGAAAGTATGAACCCAAGGCACTGGCAGTCATTGTTTGGTGAAAGTCCTTGTCCTGGTTAGTAGATTGACATTTGTTTCCTGTGTTCTCACAGGGCAGAAGGGAAAAGGAATCTCTCTAGGACGTCCTTTACATGAGCTCTAGTCTCATTCACCAAGGTGCAATGACCTAATCAATCACAAGGACCGTCTCCAAGTACCACTATATTGAGGTTTAGATTTTAAAATATGAAATTTAGGGGAACACATTCAGTCTATTATGGCAAAGGAGTTTAGGAAACATTTTTTTTCGTTGTAAATATCATTTTTAAATTTTCTTGAATATCCAGAAATGTTTTCTCCTCCTTGGTAACTTGGTACATTAACTTTATCCATTCTACAAGCTATCAGAGTGGACTTCTATGAATATGAGATCTTAATCATATTATTATTAATTTATTGTTATTGCATTATTAGCATAATTACAATCTTTCTAGTACTCAACTCTTATTTTGCTGATTTCTTGCTTTCTCGTCATTTTTTTTATTAATAGAGAACAGATTTCATGTATTTCATAGATACAATTCTAATAACATAATGATGTGTCTCTCCCTCCTTCAGTCCCTCCCTCCTTCAGTCCCTCCCTCTGTCCCTCCTCTTCCTTTCTATTTTTTTCATTTAATTTTTGTGATAACATACCATTGATTTATATTATAATCCCAGGCTTAATGTTCCACTCAATGAAAGGTTCAACGAGTAAAATGCAGAAAGACCACTGTTCAGCAGGAATATAGAAAAGGGCTATAAATATTTATTACTGTATGTTCTTTCTGAATATTGACTTTAAGAACTTTTGTTGGCCGGCGCCATGGCTCACTTGGCTAATCCTCCACCTGCAGCGCCAGCAACCTGAGTTCTAGTACCGGTTGGGGCCCCAGGTACTAGTCTCAGTTGCTCCTCTTCCAGTCCATTTCTCTGCTGTGGCCCAAAATGCTTGGGTCACTGCACCTGCATGGGAGACTGGATTGGCGCAGCGCAGGCCGGCCTTAGCGGCCATTAGGGGAGTGAAGGAAGACCTTTCTCTCTGTCTCTCTTTCTCACTGTCTAACTCTGCCTGGCAAAAAATTAAAAAAAAAAAAAAAAAAAGAACTTTTGTAAGGCAAGATATATTGAATTTGGACCCTCTTAAATACTCAGTTATATTTCCCTTGGTCCATTATATGTAGTTATTTTTGACAACATTGAAGGGTTTTTATTATGCATGTTATATCTTTCAATTATTCTAATTTCATTGTTCTGTAACAAACAGTATTTTCAAATCTTTAAAAATTACTGGCCGATATTGACTAAAATTCAGAAAATCCAGAGAAATTAAAATAAGGTTTGTTATTTTCAATCTTTTGTATATCTGTGTTAATACACCTAAAAAAGAGGGGAGCTTTATTTTGAGAGCACAGAGTTTTCATAACTATTTGCTTTTAATTTTCAAAAAGTTATCTTTTACTATATAAACTTAGCTTGGGGGATTAAACTACAAATTTTCTGGCTGGAGGAAGGAATCACATTCAATGCATGTTTTATGAATATTGACTTGCAGAATGAATTCAAATTGACCTGGATCTGAGCACTGTCACAGGGATAGTGAGCTGGCTGATCACATATAAACATAAGATAATGATAAATGGCAACATATCAAGATGGAAAGAGCTACATGTTGGGCCACTGTTAGGATCAAATTTATTCAGTTCTTGAGTGAATTTGAGAGAGTTTAATGAAGTTAAAAATATAAATTATGATAAAAGATAGGAAATTGCATCATTTGGTTTATATAAATTTGAAAAAAGATTTTATTTAGGAAAGAAAGAGCCCCATAGAAATATAAATACAAATATAAAGATAAAATGTCAATCAGCTACAACACAAATCTTAAAAAACCCTAAATGAAAATATTATAATTCACCTTTTTAGTTCCCTATGTTAGTAGAGCTTAAATATATTAGAACCTAGCTCTAGACAAAATAAAATCTGTAATTTAATACTTTATCACAAAAAGACTCAAGTGGAAAACAAGTTAACAATTTACAGGCATCATGTACATGAATCTTTCCCATCCTTAACTATATTGACATAATTTAGATGAATTACAGTCTTTTTTAGTTGTTAAATCATTGATTTTATATATTATAGCTTATTATAAAATGTATAAAATGTGCAAATTTTATATGATGTATAAAATTTTTCAGTAATTAATATATAAATACATTATATTTGAGTACAGTAGGAGACCTTTTGCATTTAATTAATGGTAAATCTTTTGCTAAAATAGTGCTTTACTTGTTAATGGCTGAATTTTGACATTTTATTATTTCATTTGTTTGCGGGTTACATATGTACAATTAAAAACAAAATGCGTAGAAATTTACTTATAAACCAGACAAATTTTTTATTGTCTACAATTGTCCCTTATATATATGTAAGTATTCATTCTGAGTTCAGAAAATTCTAAATTTAGATTCCACAATGTTCTTTTTACTAAAAATAATTAAAACTAAATGCTTTAGAAATAAAAAAAAAACTAAAATTTAAGTAATCATTTCATTTTTACTCTTGTTTCAGTTTTACATTAATTTTAATGCAAAATAGTCTTATTTTTGTAATACGTAATATTATTTATATTAATTCAATTTGTCTTAACAAAGTAAATTCAGAAAGTCTATCTTCTTTTTTATCTAGGGTTTCTCAATATAAACCTCTGATTTAAATCTTCTTTTGTATGTTTCTCATGCAATAACAACCAGAATTTGTTTGCTATGCACACATGCTTTAACGCTGGATACTTTCAGCAAAGCCCAGGGGGCGCTGTCATTTTGTGGGACATCATGTTCAGAGTGCCCCAACTACTAAATAGTGTATGTTATATTTGTATATATTTCTAATTTCAAAGTTTGTGCTGGTTTTACACGTATGACTTATTAAATCTGTTAAGCTATCCAGTCGCATAAGCAACTGTTAGAAACTATGAGGTAATATTCTTGTCTGTATAAAATATAATCACAGCTTCCATGAGAAATTTCATTTCAAAGAGGAATTGGTAAACCTGTGTTCGTATTTAATTGCTATTATTCCTCCTAAAAGCGAGGCTCTATCTTGACTTCAGTTCTCTGAGAAATGGGTAAGTACATCAGCGGACTGGTGAAAACAATTTCCTGATTAATCTTATAAATAGAAACCTTTTCAGATTAGATCAACAAAGCTACAAAGAATCGAGATATATTACAGAAAAATAGAAATAAGACGTCTGGGATTCCATTGCATAGTAAGGTCACTATAGATAATGTACTATACATTTCTCTCTATGAAATCCAGAAGATAGAATTTGGGATATTTTCACTATGAATATATGTAATATGCTTGAAAGGATAAATATACTTACCCTGATTGGACACTGCATGATGTATACATACAATGGAACATCACACAGTACTCCATAAACATGACAAAAATTTTTCTGTTTTTTTAAGTTAAAAATCAGAATGAAACTTCAAAGCTGAAGCCAAGTGTTATTTAGTTAAGGACTGTGAAATGAACTGCGCCTGGTGCCAGTATAATGGTATAGCGGTGCAGTGCTGGCATCCCATATGGGTGCCAGTTCGAGTCCCAGCTTTTCCACTTTGAGTCCCAGCTGTTCCACTTCTTATCCACCTCCCTGATAATGCACCTGAGAAAGCAGTTCAAGATGGCCCAAATATGGGCCCCTGCACCCAAATGGGAGACCTGCATGAATCTCCTAGCTTCAGCCTGACCCACTCCCCAACCTGAGTGCTCATTTGGAGGAGTGAACCAGTATATGGAAGATATCTATCTCTCTCTTTAACTCTGCCTTTCAAATAAATAAGAAAAGAAAGAAAGAACTACCCATTGTCCTTTGCCTACATTGATTATAAGTGATTATTGATGTATTCCTTTGGTTATTAAAAAATTGACAAAATTTTCAATATAATCCAATTGTGATCTCCTTTTTTACATTAGTTAGTGACTCTATTGTATTCCTTGATGCTTAATCAAATGTAATCTCATGATAATCTTAAAAGAAAACAAATGGAAAGGGACATGATCTTAAATATATAAGCATCTATATTTCTCATGCTAGTATTTTAATTATTAATCAAAATAACAAGGATCTAAAATACAGAATTAAATCATCTATTATAGATGTAAACACAACAAGACTTAAACAAGTGAACAAAAACCAAAAATACTGTTCCTAGAACATTCAAATACGTTATTTCTGGGAAAATCTGTACAGCTTTAACCAGCAGTGCAATATCGAAATAGAATATAAGGCTTAGCAGCCAATAGTAACAAGGAATGGAGTGTCCAGCTATGTTCTACTGGTTACAGATATTCATGCTGGCAGATATTAGTTTCAAAATTTATAGTAATTTTTTCTAATTAAATACAATAAGTGAACTACTAGAAAAGGAAATAGTAATTATACTTTAGAACAACTTTGTCATTTTTTAAAATGTATGGATACTTCAGAAAATACTATGCAACCTTCAGTGCAATGCAGTTAAGGTAAGACATAAAATTTCAAAATTGATTATGATGTCAGCATATTTACATAACAAGAAAATACAATAAAAATATTTGATCTAAGCGTATCTGTGTAGTTATGAGAAACTATGATTTATTTTGGAAATTGTGCTTTAGTTTTGAAAATTATTAGGATCCCAATGCTCTTATACAAAATCAAATATTTTAAAGAAGAAAAATTTCTACTGGCTGAGTACCCTTAAATTTTATCCATTTATGAAATGGAGTCTCTAATACAACCATTAAATCACTGCCAATGATAGACCACATTTGTAAACAATACTTCTAGAACACAGTCAAATCCATCTATTAAAATATAAATTCTTCACAAGGAATTCAATATTGATCTTATAAGAATGTAATTAACAAATTAATTTAATTATAAATCATTGACGTTTTACTGTTTTTTTTTTAAATGCAACATTTTTTTTTGAGAAATGGGAATTTCAGTTCATTGATCTCTTGTTCTCAGAAAACATTGATAAATTATTTCTACTTTGTGCTAATATTTCAATTTTTTTCTAATGTTTAAAAATTATTTATGTGTTTATTTGGCACAGAAACAGAGATACAGATAAAAGGATCTCCTGTCTATTGACTACTCCTTCAATGCCGAACTGGCCTGTGCCGGGCCAGGCTGAAAGGAGAAGCTAAGTGTCCCACGTGAGTAGTGATGACTCAGATAACTGAACTGCCAACTGCCGTCTCCAAGGCGCTGATTTCAAGCAGGAAGCTGGAATCAGGAGTGCATTCAGGACTGGCACCAAGGCTCTCAGACATAGGATGTGCCTGTCCCAAGTAGCTTAACTGATGGATCTACATCATACCCCTCTTTTCTTCCTATTAAAGGGAATTCTTTCTCTTGATGGGAAACATACATATATATATATTAAAGTTTTATATAGATACATAAGTACATGTGTATGTTATATATTTGAATAGGTCGGTATGCTCACACACACACACACACATGGACGTATCACATTTTTTGCTACGAGATAATTTGTTTAAGGCTTACCAAAATCAGGTGTTCATCAATATATGAAAAACACCTTTAACTATTTATTATCATTACAATATTCAAGAAAAGTACTTGATTTTATTTTTCACCTTTTTAATTTTCCCCATCAATAATAGATAATCAATTTGAACCAAATTTCTTCTTTTTTAATGATTTTATTTTGCAGTGACTCATGCACTCATTTCAAACAGTTCAACCAAAGCAACCTCCACCCCTTGAGCATTAAACATTTGATCAATATAAGAGTTTCATTGTAGAAAATAGTGTTAAAAGTTTATTCATTCAGTGCACTCTTTAGAGATGATTAACTGTCTTTATTATATTAAAGCAAACCCAAAGCCATCTGCCAAAGGCGATTGTGTCCAAGCACTGAAACCATTTCATGTGAAAACTCATTTTCAGGCTCCTAATTATTTTTCATTATAGTGGCAGTGTGGAATAGATTGGAATTGGACAGTAATTGCCAGGTCTGAGCAGTGTGGACCATTGCAATGTATCAGTTTAGATGAAGTGTGACAAGGATACATCTAGCTACTATATAACTTCCATTAACCAACTTCCCTGTCCCTGATCATGTAACACTTCATAGAATGTGGTCAGCACAAGGTCATAATAATGGCTTTCTGACTGACTTCAAGTATTTTGTACAAGTGCAAGCTGTTAACCCCCTGTGTTAGCATTGTTCTAGTAATGTCCAGTTATTACAGTTGTCAAAAATATCTATTCCTTCAAGAAGGACAAGTAAACTTTTTATTAGTACAAATGTCACACTTGTTTGACTTCATTCCCATGAAATATCCCTAAAGAAATTAGTGCCTAAAATTAAAATAATGATTTTATATGTGATTATATTAAGTGATAATTATCTAATACCATTCAGTCAACCCAATATATTGATCATCAAAGTTCTATCAAAAAGAAAATAATAAAATTATTTCTATATGTACAATCAACGAAGCCAGTTTTAAGCAAATTTTCCAATAAAGCAGAACCATTCTGTCTACTGATAAACCTTTTCATGAAGAAGTTTCTTTCATAGTGAAAACACTAATGGAATATGTGAGCGACTATCAACCAGGTGATCTTGCCCCCTACAAAGGACATTTGCCACTGTTGGGAGAAATTTTTGGTGTCCCAATAAAGGAAATGTCTATTATTTGGTGGTTAGAATTCAGCAATGTTGCAAAACACCCTGCAGCACACAGGACATCTAGTTCCCTATGGAAAACTCACATCATTTTCTAGCCTAAAAGATCTGTAGTGTCAAAATTCAGAAACCCTTGAATAGATACATATATATATATATATATATATATATACGTATATATATGTGTGTACATATAAATATATACATATATGCTTTCTGATTGTTTTTATTTGTGAAATATAAAAATGATTCTTTTATTATTAAGATAATTTAAAAGTTTGTATTCTATGGAATAATTAAACTATGATTGTCACGTATTGATAACCCTTCCTTCTGTACTGGAGTCCTTTTGACTTGTCAAAATTTCCATGGGATTTTTGACATGTGTTCCTTTCTGAAGGACATTTCTGATGGTCTTTCTGATAGTCTAATCATTTCTTGTTATCTTACACTTTGTGCACACCAGTAAAAGCCTCCTGGTAAAATGTTTTTCAGAGAGAGTAGAATAAAACACATGAGAGAATAATTGTTCTAATTTGACTCTGATGTTTCCAATATTCTGTAAGTGATGGGGCAGAACAACTTGCCTTTTGTCAGATGTGGATACGGCCATGGAAACAGTCATGTACCTTAAATTTTCTTTTCATTTTCATTATCTACTATTTTATATGTTTCAATTGCTATACAATCATGATCACAATTGGTTCAACTAATGCTTGATCTATTAGTATTTGTATTCTTATGTATTTTCTAAGTGAAAAAATTGTGAACTGTTCTGTCCCTTATAGAATGATTGATATCATAGTCAGGTTTTCACAGTTTAGTATCTATAATCTCTTCTACTATCCATTAAATTATATAAAATGATAGGGACAATCAGATATAATTATCGACAAATCTGTTTTAAAAGCCAGCATATCCCATATACTTTCATGAGTTAAAACATGCTATAATTAGGAGATTCTTCTCAAATTTATAAGTGGAACATTTCTTTAATTTGCAAACTGGTTTAACTAAATAGTTGGATATATGTAATTGTGACTATTTAGGTAACTCAATAAGAAATGAACTATTTGAACCACTAATTGAGGAGACAATTTTTTGATGAGCAGAATTGTCCAAGTTCGAAAGCTATAAATCCCATTTTCATTTAGTATTTCCAACTCTCTCCTCGACCTTGTGCTCTGTTCTGGGCAGTCTATTATGAGTTTAATCATAGGTTATAAATATATGTCACAGCTGAGCAGATTAACACATGGATCTACCTATGTATAGCAGAAAGGAACATGACCAGATGACCCGAGTATTGTATTCCAAAACACTCACTCTAGACCCCACACACTATTCATGTAAGTCTGGTTCTGTGACATATTCCATTAAATTCCCTTTACATTATAAACTTGTAGCTTAAGGATTGGTCATCATTTGCACACACATTCATGCACAATTTTGTCAAGCATCTTTGAGTATTTATGCTTGGTACTGTGTAAGAAGCTTAAAAAGAAACTCTAGAAATTTCCAATAAGACAGCAATAATTCTTCAAGAAAGACTACAACAAAAACAATTTAAAAAGTAATTATAGAGAAAATAATTATTTAAGACAATATATTCAATTATGTTTATACCTTTATGTATTTAATATGTACCCAATATATTTAATTATGTTTATATCCTTATCTATAAAAGGAAGAGACAAAAAGCAGAAACCCTGTTCCTCCACACCCTCCTTGCTGGCATTTGTTTCTCTGCATTCTGATAAAACTGTTCTGACAGGGGTGAGGTAATATCTCATCATGGTTTTGATTTGCATCTCCCTGATGGCTGGTGATGTTCAGAATATTCAATAAATTTGTTTTTTTTTTAAATATATTCAAGTTCTTTGCCCATTTCTTAACTTGTTGAGTGTTTGCATTTTTGTTGTTCTTGTATTCTGGATAAGAATGGGGAACCGTTTTGCATTGTTTCTGTGAGTGTAAACTAGAAAAAAAAAAACAGTATATGGATTTTTTTAAAAATTAGAAATGAAATAGCAATTAGAAATTATAAATGATCCCTCAATCCCACTACTGGTTATATACACAGAAGACATGAGCTCATTCTCTAAGAAATATCTACTCACTCTGTCATGTTTATAGCACCACCATTCACAATACTTAAATATACAATGACCCAATATGATAAATGGATAAATAAAATGTAGTACATACACACAAATGGAATAGTATTCAGCCATTAAAAATGAATCCTATAATTTACAGTAAAATGGATGGAATTGAAGGATATCATGAGAAATAAAATAAGTCAGATGCAGAAGTACATGTACCAAATGTTATTCCTTATATGTGGTAGCTAAAATTTCAAAAGTTAAAAAAAAACTACACAGAAAATGTGAAATATAATAAAAGTTACCTCTGAGTAAAATGTATTTAACCAAAAAACTATGAAAATAATTTCTTTTTCACTAGCAACAAATAAAATACAAATTACAATTAATAAATAATAATTTTGTCTGTTATATTTATATGTTTTAAAGTGTTGTTAAAAGTGTATGGGTGTAAATTAGTAAAAGAATGGAAATAAAGTAATGCTGCAATATAACTACCAAATTGTCAAATATATTGACCTAGACACTGTTATATTAGTATATATTGCAAATAAATCCTTACCCATTTTCAGAAGTATTCTCAAAAGATATTCAATGATATTTGTCCCATATCCTAGCACCTAAAAGGAAACCTGTTGAAGTGAAATGGACACTATGAGAAACAATGACTTGCCCTGACTGTTGGGGAACAACTTACTACTTTATTCCTTTTAGTATTTTTTTGTTCTATTTAATACTATTGGTTGAACTCCTTAATTAACACACAATTATTCTTAGTTGTTTAAATTTAACTGTAAAGTGATCCCTGTTAAATATAAAAGTGGAAATAAGAGAGAGAGGAGATGTACAGTTTGGCATATGCTCAATCAGAATTACCCCAAACGGTAGAGTTAGAAACATGCCAGGGGATTCCAATTCAATCCCATCAAGGTGGCATGTACCAATGTCATCTCACTAATCAAAGTGATCAGTTTCAGTTCACAATTGGTCATAATGATAGGATTAAGAGTCAAAGGGATCACATAAACAAGACTAGTGTCTGCAAATACTAACTGATAGAATTAAAAAGGAGAGAACATTCCAACATGGGAAGTGGGATACACAGCAGACTCATAGAATGGCAGATGTCACAAACAGCACTCTGGCCTCAGAATCAGCCCTTAGGGCATTAGGATCCAGCCAAAACCCGGCATAGAAAGCCAAGACACTGTGGGGGGAAAAAAAAAAAAACTAAATGAAAGCTCTCTGTGAGTGAGATTCCAGCGTAAAGAACTGGCCATCAAAGAAGGAAGTACCTTTCTCTAAAGGGAGAACTTCCACTTAGACTATGACCTTGTCTAAATAAGATCAGAGTTGGTGAACTCAAAAGGCTGCCATAGCCTTGGCAACTTATGACAAGAGCCTCCGGTGATTCCTGATGCCAAAAATAAGAGTGTCAATTGTTAAATCAACAACAGGAGTCACTGTGCACTTACTCCCCGTGTAGGATCTTTGTCCTTAATGTGTTGTACTATGTGAATTAACAGTATAACTAGTACTCAAACAGCACTTTATAGTTTGTGTTTCTGTGTGGGTGCAAATTGTTGAAATCTTTACTTAGTGCATACTAAATTGATTTTCTGTATATAAAGATAATTGAAAATGATTTTTCTTTTGACAGGCAGAGTTAGACAGTGAGAGAGAGAGAGAGAGAGAGAGAGAGAGAGATAAAGGTATTCCTTCTCTTGGTTCACCCCAGAAATGGCCGCTACAGCTGGTGCGCTGCGGCGGGCGCATCGCGCCATTCTGAAGCCAGGAGTCAGATATTTCCTCCTGGTCTCCCATTCGGGTGCAGGGCCCAAACACTTGGGCCATCCTCCACTGCCTTCCCAGGCCACAGCAGAGAGATAGACTGGAAGAGGAGCAACCAGGACATAATCCGGCACGCCAACTGGTATTAGAACCCGGGGTGCTGGTGCCACAGGCGGAGGATTAGCCTAGTGAGCTGTGGCACCAGAGAAAATGAACCTTTATGTGAATGGAATGGGAGAGGAAGCGGGAGATGGGATGGTTGAGGGTGGGAGGGAGGTTATGTAGGGAAAATGCTGGTATAATCCAAAAGTTGTACTTTGGAAATTTGTATTTATTAAATAAATGTTAAAAAAAAAAGATATTCAATGTAGCATTATCTTAACAACAAATGCAAACAAAACGCAAGGACAAAAAAAATGAAAACAAAATGAACCTAGATTTCACTTAGGTAATAGTTAAATCACAGTATATTTTAGTAATGAAATGTTATACACACAGTTGTTTTTAAAAGTGTATGTTAATTTCAGAAAAATTGTAATGGGTTTCCTAATAGTGGGGAGAAGAATGTAAAGTAAGAGGAAAATGATAAATGGGGTGTTTACTTTCTTGTTTATTGATATTTATTTTAATTTCTTTTTATACAAGAATTTTTGTGTACTGCATTAGCAATTTGAAATGAAATGTGGGAAGAGAGTATTTGATTGTTGTTTTTGCAAATGAGATATTAGTGATCATATCCATAATCAAAAGTCAGTTTCTTTCCTTGCAAGTTTTTGGCTTCATTTACCTTTTAAATACAGAGTCTTGGAGAAAGTAAAATTTTGCATTCTTTTAACATTCCATAAATACTTTACTCCCTAAAGCAGATATTTTTAAGTGACAATGAGATCAGCTTGCATTTCTGTGCATTTTTTAGTGTACTTTAGCAGCTCAAAGTATCTCTTCACATTTAAAAACCTAAAACACTATTGAAATATCTAGTTACACAAATCCCCCACCATTTTGTTATTAACCAAAGCCAAATTAATCTTGGCTTCATCTAGATTTGATTAGAATGCTTTTTTGAAATTTATCCTAAATCTTAATTAAGATTAACAGCTTTCTGGATCTACCAGTCTACTTATAGATAAAGCTGCCATTGACCATGGTATTAAATCAGAACACAATGTTCCCTTAGCAACAGGACTTTGATAGCAGGGTTATACGATACTCCAATATTTTAAGAGAAACATTTTCTTTTTGGCTAAAACATACTTTAAAGGATCAAAGAAATAACTAAAGGGAACTCAAAGCATCATAGTAAGAAAAATATCACCCAAAAATCAAAGTTTTAAAAACTTGTGAACGAAATATAGAATTAAAGGGATTGTTTTGCAGTAAATTGAGCTACTAAGAGTGTTATAAGCATGATTCATAGAACACATTATGCTTAATGTCTGAAAAACAGAGTTTAAGAACATGAATTTCTTTGTCAGATGAAGTTGGTTCATATCCTGTCTCAGTCCTGTTGTAATTTGGTAATCTTGCATTCCTGTCCATAAGATTGACTTCACCACTAGTCACACCACGCAAGTTTTACATGATGTATCTCATAATGGTATTTAAAATAAAGAATTGTTGATATTATTTAATGAAAATTAAAAATTGAAATGTCACCACAAAACACACCAAACACTCAAACACCGGAGTAAGGGAAGGGGTTTATTGACAGGAGGAAACCCCACAGGCTGGAGGGGGATAAAGAAAAGAGGGTAATAAGAGAAAGGGTGAGAGAGAGAGATCCATCAAGAGAATGTATGGGGGGAGGCACATCCTGTTATAGCCTTGTAGGGGATAGGGAAGTTGGAGCAACTAATCTTGTTAGGGTATGGGTGGAGCTGACGTTTGTGGTTGGGCCATTTGGCCACCTGACTTCTAGCAACCCGGGCTGGGCTTAGGACCGAAGCTTACTGTGCAAGATAGCAACAGGGCCAGAGCCTAAGATGGCATCCAGGGCTTAGATAGTGCCACAGATAAGACAGCACCATTTTGGCCGGTGCCGTGGCTCAACAGGCTAATCCTCTGCCTTGCAGCGCCGGCACACTGGGTTCTAGTCCCGGTCGGGGCGCCGGATTCTGTCCCGGTTGCCCCTCTTCCAGGCCAGCCCTCTGCTGTGGCCCCGGAGTGCAGTGGAGGATGGCCCAGGTGCTTGGGCCCTGCACCCCATGGGGAGACCAGGAAAAGCACCTGGCTCCTGGCTCCTGCCATCGGACAAGCGCGGTGCGCCGGCCGCAGCGCGCCAGCCGCGGCAGCCATTGGAGGGTGAACCAACGGCAAAAGGAAGACCTTTCTCTCTGTCTCTCTCTCTCACTGTCCACTCTGCCTGTCAAAAAAAAAAAAAAAAAAAAGACAGCACCATTTTATTAACAAATATTATTTATATAATACCTCCAGAAGTTTAAAGCTAGAATTGCATGCATTTCCAAGTATACTTTCCCTGAACTCTATGGAAACAAATATCTGGGAAGTTGTATTATTTCTTATAAAAACTTTAGTTATTTATTTTCATTGTATTTGAAAGGAAGAGAGGTAAATTCACAGGGAGAGAAAAATCTTGCATGTGGTTGTTCACAGCTAGGACTCAGCCAGGATGAAGACAGGTGCCTGGTTATCAACCTGCGGGTAACACAGATCAAAGTTATTGAGCCATCAAGTAGCTATGGAGAATTTTTCTCTGCCAAGGTTCATTTGTGTGTGTAAAGCACCATTCACAGACCATACAAAATTACAAAATATACAAAATTTTAAAAAATTAGCCTACTATAGATTTATTGAATTTCAATTCCCACCTGCGGCTGCCGTGGCAGGGACAGAGCAGAAGAGTTTGTGGGCCTTATATGGCCCAAGGACTGGAATTTTCCTGTTCCTGATATTGCCTCCCTGAACACATTACCAAGAAGCTAGATCTGAAGCAGAACTGTCAGGACGCAGTTCAGACACTCTGATACGGGATGTGGGCAACCCCAATGGTAGCCATCTCTGATATTCTATTCGCTGAGCACTATCCTAGAAATGGATGGTTTTGCAAAATAGGAAAAATCATATGAAAGAACTACAAACACATTGCCAAAGTTATTTTCAGGTTTCAAGTTCCATATTATTTAACTTCCCGGCAAAGTCAAATTATAATATAATAAATAATGACTTTGTATTAAATACCAAGTTACTTAGTATTTCCCAACTGTATTAAAGACATTTTGACCATTGATTCAAATAAACTTGTAATTGAGCAATGTATTTTTGAGAGATTAGAGCATGGACAAAATTTTTATCAACAATTTTGGCAGCAGCAATTTCTACCCCCACTCCTGTTTCCAGTGTGAGTTTGAAGCATGTAGTATTATTAGACATCATTGAAACTGTAAAAATATATAATTGTACCTAGACAGTCTATCTTGATGTTAATGATTTCTATAATGTTTTTGAATATTTAAGAAATGAAATAACGATCTGAACTTTTCTTAGAATTAGTTGTTCTTTTGAATATTGTTCAACTCATGTAGCAGAGCATCACTGGGCTACTTTTCTATCAGAATCTATCTCCAAAAAATGTTAACAGTTTTTACCAAACAGAAATATATTATAAATGATGTTTTTGAAGAATCCAGTAGACCCAAGTCATATTCTTTTAGATTTATTTTATTTATTTGAAAGACAAAGCTACAGAGAAGGAGAGAGAAATCTTTAATTAGCTGGTTTACTTCCCAAATGACCACAAATGACTGGGGCTAGGCAGTTCTGAAGCTCAGAGCCAGGAGCTTCATCTGGGTTTCCCACGTGGGTTCAGAGAACCAAGCACTTGGGCTACCTTCTGCTGCTTTCTCAGGTGCATTAGCAGGGATCTGGATGGGAAGTGCAGCAGCCAGGACTTGAACCATAGCCCATATAGGATGCCTGTGTCACAGATGCTGGATTTTCCCATTATGCCCAGCATCAACCCTGAAACCATTTCTTTAGTGTCATAGTCAATGAATCTCATATTTTCCTCCTTGGAATCGTCTCAAGTAATGTTCACTTCATATGGGGCATTTCAGACAGAAAGGGGTTCCCAATAGTAGGGGAGAAGAGAAAAATATGAACATTTTAAGGTAATGTGGGGAACAAAAAAGGGGTTCCCAATAGTAGGGGAGAAGAGAAAAATATGAACATTTTAAGGTAGTGTGGGGAACAAAAAAGGAATTCCCATTAGCTCAGCTAGGCCTGTATGAATGTTTTTGTGATTGGTAGAAGCACTGAAAAAAAAAAAATGTGTGTTGTGTTCTGTTTCTTGTTTAAGCATGATTGTCTTTTGGGAATAGATTCTAGCTGAGACATTAAGGAATAATGAAGAGGCTACATAATTTTAAGGAACAAAGAAGATACTAGTTAACCAGAACATCTGAAAATTTTCACTTATGAGAGAACTCAATTATTGTTAACAAGCTTTCATTTAATTTTTTTGTTTGTTTGATCTTCTTCAGGAATTAGCCAGTCAGTGGGTCGGTCGGACAAATAAAATATTATACATTGCATTTCACAGAAATATAAAACGTTCACTACAAAACTAGCGCTACCTCCCTGTACTCTATAGATGTTGTATGTGGAGTACGTGGAGTTACAGAGTTCTATTTAGCTGTGATATTTGAACATCTTTTTCTTAGTTTGTTAAACTTCAGTTCTTATTCCATAAAACAAGATGAGGATGTAAGATAAGAGACTGTTATGAAAGAAAAGAAAGGATAAGTATATGTGTGTGTCTATGTGTATGTGTACACCCTTTGGCTATAAAGTCTGATATTGAGCAGTCTGAAAGAAATAACCTCAATAAACCTCAATATCTTATAAGAATGACCAATTTGTCTTTCACTACCTGTCATATATATAATGTTCTTTTGAAATTAGGTCCATGAGCATCAAAGTGCACAGAATTATGATGTTCTTATCAAAAGGCATAAATTATTTTTAAATAAGATTTTCTTTAAGAATAATTGGAAAAAATACATATTTTAAAATTCAATTACCAATGTGAGCATTTTTATGCAAGAGAGAGCACTGCAAAGACTGACCCCAAAAGTGAAGTTAATGAAATAATCAGTCATTGATGACCCTGCAAATTGGAAAAATTCACAAATGTGCATGATATATTTTAAATATACCATGATATTTTAAATCTACAAATCAGCCCATTTCTCTGTAGAGTAGCCAATGCAGTACTTTCAAAAACCTTTCATCAGTAAGCATTTACCAAAAAAGTTCTTAAATTTTCAGAACAATAATAATATAATGTACTTAATTTCTGAGTTATACAATATAAGAATATAATAAAAAAGTGTCTTGAATTAAATTACTGATAACCATATTATTTATTTAAAAAATAACTTCAGTTTTCCATGGTAAATATGGTGATTAATATAGATTATTGATGAGAAAATACTTTTCATTACTTTAGGGATATCTGTTTCTAAAATTAAAATGTAAATGAAAAGTAATACTTTCAATTCTTCTTAATACACAGGCTTTTTAAAACAAAATGTTCCCAAAGTTCCTGAGAAATTATATTGTCACGATTATTTTCCATAAAATTCTCAACCATTATATAATTTCAGAGTTTCAATTAATTCCAATGAAAATTTAGAGAAGTAAATATGTTCCATGGTGAACTTTTTGCTCAAGGGGCTTATTCAGACCCCAAATAGCCTAGTCTTAGGATATTGTTTTTCTTTAATACACTCACACCTAGCAAATAAATGAAATAATTTAAAATGCAATACTGCATTAATTACAGTTCTAATAAGGTGAATGAAGCCAATAGTTGTCACCACCAATACTTTCTTTTGCCTAAGAATGTCAAACACAAAGGGCACTCCATTTCCGTTTTTAAACTTGGAAGTAAAATGTTACTGTTGTCCTAACCAAGCCTTTTAATCTTTAATGGATTTTGTAGGAGTTTATTTTGTGCATTTTCACTAAAACTACTGCTAAAATAATGATCAAAAATGATTCACATATAGCATATATAAATATATATATTAATTTATCATTTGATTCTACCTAAAATATTATCAACATGTCTATTTCATTTTCACTTATTCTAACTATTCTATAACCTTGAAAAAATCCGCACATTTATGGTTACATTAAAATTGACTGCATATGACCATCAACAAAGGATCATGGCTAGCATGCAAAATAAAAATTTTTTTGTCTTCAAAGTTCACATAGAGGAATATTAGTTTAAATACATCTTCCATATGTGTATTTGTATGTGTGTGTAAATTATCAAAGTCAATAAATCTAGTCTCCACATGGATTTACTGCAGTCATAATCCAGGCAGCTGTATATACAATGTATATGTTAAAATTTCTATTAATTGTTATTCTCAGCATGTATTGGAAGCTAAATGTTTTTCCTGTAGCAGTTCTTTCAAGTCTTACAAATTTTCCAAATGAAAAATGAGGACCATATATTGAGTTGATTAAATTACATATCTATATAAAGCAGCGTAAGCCAAAACAAATATTGATCTTTGTAAAATAAAAAAAAATGCAGCTCCTTGATAATGAAAATGGTCTTTCCAAAAAATATGAGGTTAGCATAAGGCAGAAAAAAATCACACAAAAGACAAAGTTTAAATCCAAGTCATAATGAAACTTTGAGTGGATGAAAATAGATAGAAAAATTTAATTGCATTTGAAAATAACTTATTTTACAAGAATATTATCTCATTTTAAAGATTCAATATCCCCCACAATAAAATCTCTAAAACACGAAAGTTCTGTTGCTTGGAACTTTAAATTAAGTTTTTCTTTTTGCTTCATTAATTGCCACAGGAAAAATCCATTAGAAAATTTCTATCCATACACCAGCCAAAGTTTTAAATTTTAAGATTTAAAATAAAATACTATATATTTTAATGATAACTCTCTTTTGTGGAAACTTACTTTGAGAGAAAAATAACAATACTGAACATGTTTGTTTCACATAGAGCCCCATTTCATTGTTGTAACATGTTGTATGCAGTTTTACTGCAGGTATTCTCATCAACCTTTCTATATCCTATTTCAAACTCCCAACTGACATTCAGTCTTCCGCTCCAGGTTCATATATTCAATGGATTGTGGTATTCCAGTTGTTTAATTCCTATAATAAATTCCTTTTCTGCTTCATGGAGATATTTCTCTGACTAAATCATAACTGAGACATCTTCCCAATAATATTAGTAATGAGCATAGGCAATCTGGATTAGGAAACCATTGTTCCATATAATTTTTGAGATGTGCCTTCTCAGGCATTCCCTATAAATCACCTTGCTATGAGTGTGACCATATTCTAATCTGGGTGCCCATGGCAGATTCTTAACTGATATCTCTCTTTTCATTGCATCTCTGATCCACTCTATTCATCCACCAAATTACATCCAACTCCCCAGAATTCAAATCAATTTGTGTCATATTGTTAAAATTTTTGCAGTGATTCTCAAGAATAAAGACAGCCGGCGCCCCGGCTCAATAGGCTAATCCTCCGCCTTGCGGCGCCAGCACACTGGGTTCTAGTCCCAGTAGGGGCACTGGATTCTGTCCCGGTTGCCCCTCTTCCAGGCCAGCTCTCTGCTGTGGCCCGGGAGTGCAGAGGAGGATGGCCCAAGTGCTTGGGCCCTGCACCCCATGGGAGACCAGGAAAAAGCACCTAGCACCTGGCTCCTGCCATCAGATGAGCGCGGTGCGCTGGCCGCAGCGCGCCGACCGCAGCAGCCACTGGAGGGTGAACCGACGGCAAAGGAAGACCTTTCTCTCTGTCTCTCTCTCTCACTGTCCACTCTGCCTGTCAAAAAAAAATAAATAAAAATAAATAAATAAATAAATAAATAAAAAGAAAAAAATAAGTTATTTTAATACAGGAGAGACACTAATGTGCCAGCAGCACTTTCCATATTTATTATCTGGTTTAATAACAGTTTTATGGAGAAGACCTAGACCTAGTGAAATTAAGTAATTTGGCCAAAGTCGGAAAGCCACTGACCAAATAAAAAATTTGTTGTCTTTACAACAGAGCTAAATGTAGGTAAAAATCATGTTCATACATAAATTCAAAGAGGATACTTCCAAATGTTCACAGATAACGTGTATTATGAACAATTTTTGTATAGTTGTCATAATTTTGTTTTTTTTAATTTGAAAGAACATTTTTTCTGCAAGCATAGAAAAACCTATTTTATTATACTTTATTTGAGAGAAGGAGAGACAAAAAAATGCAATGTTCACACCAACTAGTCCCCTCCCCAAATGCCTACAATGGTTACTTCTTGGTTAGGGCCAGACACAGCACGTGGGAACTAATCCACGTCTCCCATGTGGGTGCCGGGGACCCAACTGTTAGAGCCATGGCTGTTGCCTCCCACAATCTGTATTGGAGGGAAGCCAGAACAGAAACCAGGGACAGGAATTGAATCCAGGCCTTTTGAGGTGGGACACAGACATCTTAACTGCTCTGCTAACATCTGGCTCCTTCCCAGACTTTTTGAAGTCATATCATATACTTCTTACTCCAAAATTCTGAAAACTAGTCTACTTTTTAAAAATCCATAAGATACCATAATATTGTGAAGGAGCCAGTAGCTGCAAATTTTTCAGTACTATTGTATTGTTTCTTCTTAAATAGTTTTATTGATAAGTAAACTAATAAATTTTTAGCATTTATAAAAGTTATTTAAAGTTGAAATGGATTGGCTTTCACCTGAAGTTTTATTTTGCTTGAGCTCTACCATGAAATAAGCAAATTTCCTAAATAACAGAGTGACCATGTTTCCAAATATCCACTCAGCCATTCACCCCAAAATATTTTAATTGGTCAAAAAGATTTTATGTTTAAGTATAGACTTAAAAAAAAACAAGTAAACTTTGATGTTGATTCATGCATATTATTATATTCAAGTATTAATAAGAATACGGAGCTGGCAGTTTGGTGCATCCAGTTAAGGATGATGACTGCTACCCAGGATTCCACATGAGTGCTACTTCAAGTCCTGGCTGCTCCACTTCAATTCAGCTTCCTCACAATGTACCTGGGGAAGCAGTGGAAAATGACCAAAGGGTTGGGACCCTGCCAGTCATGTGGGAGACACAGATGGTTCATTTTCCTGGCTTTAGCCCAGCCCCGCCCAAGTCACTGAAGTAATTTGGGGAGTGAACCAGTCAATGGAAGATCTCTCTCTCTCTCTCTATCTCTTTCCCTCTCTCTGTGTAACTCTACCTTTCTAATAAATAAATGAATCTTAGAAAAACAAAGCAAAAACAAAAACAATTTTCCAGTAGCTGACTGATTTACTTCAACCACTGCCCTTCACGTCTTTTTACTACAATAGAATTATATAATTACAAGAGGCCTGTTGTTGAAGAAAATAGCCTTAAGGGAGGCATGTACAATAAAGAGATTAATTTATATTTTTTATTCACGCAAGACATTGACATTATCAACAATCACTCAAATCTCCTGTTTTTTTACTTTACTAAGCAGAATTTTGCATTTTGTTAATTTAGCTAATCATGGTACTTTAATTATCTATTCCTTTTAATATTCTGAAGAAATTAAAGGAATTCTTCACATGTGGTCTTTTGCACATAAGTAATTTTCCATTTTGTTATTTAGTTTTCATAATTAAATGCATCAGCTTTAATAAGATATGCTTGCTTTTATTATGTAAATTCCCCTTGGTATGAAGAACTGAAAATAACGAAAATACACTCTACTTTTAACACTTACATTTTTATTCATTGAGGCAATGCTTTATATATTTGTATGATAAAGGCTAGTTCATTGCATGCTTCTATGTTCAAGTAATACCTATTTGTTTACAGAACTTCACAAACACTAACATGTTTCATACTGACAATCTTGTGCATGTGTTGTTTCCTCTAACATGATCCCATCCCCCTTCCTTATTCTTGCTCTCACCCTTGACATTGTCTAGATAAATTTTTTTGTTGTTATTTGACAGACAGAGTTAGACAGTGAGAGAGACAGAGAAAAAGGTCTTTCTTCCTTTGGTTCACCCCCAAAATGGCCACTACGGCCAGAGCTACGCCGATCTGAAGCCAGGAGCCAGGTGCTTCCTCCTGGTCTCCCATGTGGGTGCAGGGGCCCAAGCACTTGGGCCATCCTCCACTGCCCTCCCAGGTCACAGAAGAGACTGGAAGAGGAGCAACTGGGACTAGAAGAGGCACCCATATGGGATGCCAGTGCTGCAGGCAGAGGATTACCCAAGTGAGCCACGGCGCTGGCCATCTGGATAATTTTAGTATATTTTGGTTTAGAATTAAAAAAAAATTCTGCTCAACTAGTATGTGCAAAAACATTGGTCATCTGTGTTAACAAATATTTTCTCCATACTTGTATGTGCTCTTTAAATGAACCCACACTTCGGCTCTTATCCAAGTCACATTGTTAATAGCCTTTTCCCTAACAATTAGGAATAGGTTCATGTAGCATCATTAGATATGCTAGTTCACTTGTGGGTCATAATGAGCTAAATGTTACAATATAGAGGCAGCTAAGGTGAACCAACTATGAACAAGTAGGTTATGATGCCTATCTGATAAAACATTAACTACCTTTAAAAGATGAGCAAGATTCATGTTTTAGTGAGAAGCTAAGTTTCTGCTGGGATCTAAGGAATATATGAGACATTTTACCTTCATAGGATGCTATCCAGAACTTTGTGTATCTGTGTGATCATTTCATGTTCACATTTTGTGATGACCATGCCATGCTATTTCAAGTTCCATTCTCAATAAATTTTTCTTGTCATGTCCTGACCATCAATATTATTGGTTTTTATCTGGCTTCTATTCTCAAAACGGTTTAAATATTTTCTTCTATATCCATTTTTTAAAAAACGAAATGCCAACTGAAAAATGTGTTTGCTTTTTTCTACTCACATGCACATGCTACTTCTTAAATAAGCAATATCATTTGTCCTTTCACTGCCAAAACATGGATGAAAACTTTCATCACAAATCTGATGATTGACTTTATTATGAGGAGTATCTGACAGACGGTTGGTTCACCCCCCAAATGGCCGCTACGTGCAAGAAAATATGGTAAGGAATGTGAACAGTGAAAAAAGAGAAATTAGGTTATATTTTGTGTTATTCAATCTATAAACCTTTACTCAGCCTGATTTCTCTTTTCCTATCATCCTTTGATTCCTACTCATTATTTAAGAAAAACCTAATCTATCTATGTAACTATCTATCTATGTATCTATCTATCCATGTCTACATGTAAATGTGTGTTCCTGTATGTATACAGATGTATATATATATATATATATACATACATGTATCTATGTATGTGTGTGTTGCTGTATGTATGTGCACATTTATGAGAGCATATACAGGAGGTATATTTGGAAAAGAATTAATAAGAAGCAGTGAATATATACAGGAGAAGGAGATACAGAGACCACTGGTGGAGAATGATTGCTGAGAATCCGTGAAAAGTAAGATCAAATTAAAATGGTATAATTAGTTTTGAAGGCTGGAAGCATTTCACTCAATGGAGACTGATGAACAGTGATGAGGTTGAGGGAAAATATGGAGACCATTAGCTTAGAAATCATTACTGTATCAACTTGAGAAATTAAGTGTGTGTTTTCTCTCTCAGATGTGGGTAAACAGAACTCCTTAGATTTAGGAAAGCATAGATGACTTAGATACTATGCTATCATTGATAAATACCTGGAAAATATTAAAGTTCCAAGGGAACTTTAAACTGAATGTGTCAGAAAATAATTATAGCTCTCTAAAAATACTATATCTTGGTTAATAAACATAGTTTCCATTCAATGAAATCGGAAAGTTATCATAGGCTGGAGGCTGGCATTGTGGCATGGCAGGTAATACTGCAGCATGGAATGTTGGCATCCCATGGGGTGCTGATTCAAGTCCCAGCTGCACCACTTCTGATCCAGCTTTCTGCCAGTGCACCTGGAAAAGCAGCAGAAGATGGCCCAAGTGCATGGTCCCTGTGTAGGAGACCCAGAAGAAACTCCTGATTCTTGGTTTCTGACTGGCCCAGCTCCAGCCACTGTAGCCATTTGGTGAGTGAACCACTAGATGGAAGCTCTCGCTCTCTCTCTCTGCTACTCTGCCTTTCAAGTAAATAAATAAATCTTTAGTAGAATTATCATAAGCCATGAAATCATTTTATTAATGTATGCTGTTAAATAATACTTGTGACTAAAGTCCTTTTTAATTTGGCCCATTTTATGATTTTAAACATGCATTGTAACCAGACTCTCAACATTGCTTTAATGGATATATACTCCTGCTTAAAATATTACAGCCAATTCCTACTTCATATTGCTTTCCTTTCTATCTTTAACTTTCCAAGAAAATTCTGGTAAAAAATGTTGAGATAATACACTTTTGGCCTTTGATTCATGTATTTACATGAAAAACACCTCCATTTGAGTTGTGTTCCTTAAGGACTATATGTTTTCATCTCATATAATTAGCATTAATCACAGGGCAAACTTTCAAAAAATTGTTGGGGATGGTGTTGTGGCACAGTGGGTTAAGTTGTTTACTGTGATAATGAAATCCCATATGAGGGCTGAGATTTGACTCCTGGCTGCTTGGATTCTGGTCCAGCTCCCTGCTGATATGGCTGGGAAGGCAGCTGAAGATGGCCCAAGTACTTGGGTCCCTGCTACCCACAAGGCAGACCAGGATGGAGTTCCAGACTCCTGGCTTCAGCCTTGCTGAACCCTAGACAATGTGGCCACTTGGGGAGTAAACAAGCCAATGGGAGAGCTCTGTGTGTGTGTGCGTGTGTGTATGTGTATGTGTGTGTGACTCCACTCTCTATCCTTCTTCTTGTCAAATAAAGTGAAATTTTTTTAAAATAAAAAATTATTAAGTAAGCAATAAGAATTTTTTAGGGGTAATATAGTGAACCATATAACTGCAGATACATTATTCTACAAAGCATAGTGCCTAGCACATAGTGCCTAGTCGGTGCTCAATTTACATTTATCAATTATGAATTAATGTCACCATAAATATGTTTTAGTAGGATATTATGATACCATGAGATATTCTGTTTATAGCTAGAGTAGAACAAGGTATAGCAGATATCATGTTACTATAGTACAATCAGGCAGCCAATTTCTAATCAATGACTGCTGAGTTGAAAGTCTTTATCATGATAAATAGTGGGTTTTATTAAAGCAAAATCCTATAACTTAGAGCTGGTGCAGTGGCACAGTGGGTAAATCTGCTGCCTGCAGCACCAACATCTCATATGCAACCGATTCAAGTTCTGCATGCTGCACTTCCAATCCTGCTCCTTGCCAATGCACCTGGGAATTCAGCAGAGGGTGGTCTAATTCCTTGGGCCCCTGAAAGCACGTGGGAGACCTGTAGGAAGCTCCTGGCCCCTGGCTTCTGATCAGCTCAGCTCTGGCTGTGGAGGCCATTTGAGAAGTGATCCAGCAGATGGAAACTCTCTCTCCTCTCTCAATCTTTACCTTTCAAGTAAATAAATAAATATTTAAAAAACATCCCATAACTTTTCTTCACATTAAGTCCATGTTAATACTTTAACTTCTTGGACCACCACTGTGCCTCAGCCAGATAAGCCACTGCCTACAGTTCTGGCATCCCAAATGGTCACTGGTTTGAATCCTGGCTACCCCAATTCTGATCCAGCTCCCTGCTGATGTGCCAGGGAAAGCAGCAGAAGATGGCCCAAGTGCTTGAGTCCCTGCCATGTGTGTAGGAAACCCAGAAGAAACTCCTGCCTCCTGGTTTTGACCTGACCCAGTCCTAGCTGTTGTGGCCATCTGGTGAGTGAACCAGTGGATGGAACATCCTTCTCTCTGTGTATCTCTGCTTTATCTCAGTAACTCTGCCTTTCAAATGAATAAATAAATCTTAAGAGCAATAACAGGCTAGCACCGTCGCTCACTTGGCTAATCCTCTGCTTGCGGCGACGGCACACCAGGTTCTAGTCCCGATTGGGGCACCGGAGTCTGTCCCGGTTGCTCCTATTCCAGTCCAGCTCTCTGCTGTGGCCCGGGAAGGCAGTGGAGGATGGCTCAAGTGCTTGGGCCCTGCACCTGCATGGGAGACCAGGAGGAAGCACCTGGTTCCTGGCTTTGGATCAGCACAACTCCAGCCGTGGTGACCAATTGGGAAGTGAACCAACGGAAGGAAGACCTTTCTCTCTGTCTCTCCCTCTCACTGTCTGCAAGTCTACCTCTCAAATAAATAAAATCTTTTTTAAAAAATGAATCAATCCCAAGAAGTTCTCAATGGCATCAGTATTCTCCACCGAGATTTGCTGCTACTTCCCCTCCTCCTGATAGTGACACAGCTTGCCTCAATACTGTGGTGATATCCATCCAGCCTGACATTCCTGTTTGTTTGTGTAAGATTTATTTACTTGAAATGCAGTATTACAGGGATCTTCCACCCATTGATTCACTCCAGAAATAGCTACAACAGACAGGGCTGGGATAGCCAAATTCAGGAGCCAGGGGCTTCTTCTGGGTCTCCCACAAGAGTGACAGGGGCCCAAGCACTTGAGCTGTCTTCCACTGCTTTTCCCAAGTGCAATAGGAGGGAGCTGGATCCAAAGTGGACTCAAAGTATTTCCTATAAGCAATGCTGTCATTGCAATTCTTAGCATGCCACAACACAATGCTAGCCCCATGTTCTTGTTTTTATTTTCTTTTTGTGAATACAAACCTGAGAAAATGATACTACTATTTCTACTCAATTCTTGAAGGAAATCCAGCCACATGTCAATAATTAAATTGTTTAATAAAGTGAGAAATAATATATGCATTGAGAAGTTTCTTCTAAATAAAACCCTCTCACATCAATATAATAAAGATATCAGTCAAGTGTGAGAAACATTCTAATAGCTTGCAGAGAATGGAATAAAAAGATAATGCATGTGTTCCATGAAGTTTTGAAGCCCCCTTATATTAAATAAGACATTATGTCACATATTTAACAGTGCTAAGATGTATTCTTTCAGGGTATAAGACTGTGCAGACTGATTCAAATGAAAAAAAGCTTGACTTCATGAACCTCTCCTGTTTAATGTTTAATTCTATCCCTATTTTAAAGGAAATTTAATTTAGGAGAATTATATCCATATGATTCCAGTTCATTTGTATTTAACTGATCAATGTGTTGTTTTACAAGGACTGTTTGATGTCAAGAAAGCAAAGTCAGTCCCTTTCCCCCCAGGCTTTTGAAATGCATTTTTTCCCTTAGAAGTATTTGGCAGTTTATAAATCCAACTACCAAAGACTGAACTTTGGTTTAAAATTCAGAGCATAGTATCACAGAACTCTATCCAAAAGGGCACTAAATTTCACTTGAGAACATAGCCTTTAACATAGTGACTTTTCATGTCTTTGTGCTTATTTTCATTTTTTAATTATAAAATCAGTTTCCTAAGCAAAAGAAATATCACAGTGGAAGAGTTATAGGAATCAGAGTTTCATAATATTAAAAGTATATAAGTAATAATTAATCTATTACTAAAACTATGTTTTTGTCTTTTTAAATTATTTTCTAGCATTAAGAAGAAACACAGATACAAGATAATGTAATTGATTTTCAAATGTGTTCAGAATAAATTCACATCTTTCTCTAAACCTATCTTCCCCTTAAAACTTTAATTTTTAAGACTTAGAGTTCTTCCCAAAATGCTTGGTTTTAGAAGTTGGCATTGTGGCATAGTGAGTTAAACCACTGTTTGTTACCCTGCAATGCCAGTATCCCATATTGGAGTGCTGCTTCCAATTTCTAACACCCCACTTCTAATCCAACATCACTGCTAATGCAACTGGGAGAGCAGCAGAGCTGGCCCGTATTCTTGGGCACGTGCCATCTCTATAGGAGACCAGATAGGCTGGAGTTCTTGGCTCTGGGCTTCCATCTGGTCCAACCTTGGGTGTTGCAACCATTTAGAGTATAAACCAGTAGATAGAAGAACTGTCTCCCTCTCTTTCTCTCTCTAGTTCCCCTTCTCCATCACTCTACCTTTCAAATAAACAAAGAATAAATCTTTGAAAATATAGGGCATTGAGAAAATTTCTTTAAAATGTCTTTCTCACTTTCCTTTTTGGAGGAAGGACTATCTATGAACTTTAACAAAGTTTCTATGCATTTCTGTTATGTATTATAGAGATTATCAGTCATGAAGCTGATTATGTTTCCTTCACTCATTATGGGTTCCAGATGCCTAACAGGGTGAAACTGGTAGAGTCACTATACATAACGCCAGTATCCCACATGGATACCAGTTCCTGTCCTGTCTGCTCCACTTTGAATCCAGCTCCCTGATAATGGCCTAAGAAACCAGAGGAAGATGTCCCAAATGTTTGGACCCCTGTCACCCACGTGGGAGACCTGGGTGAGGCTCCTGGTTTCTGTCTCTAGTGTGGCCTAGCCCTGGCTGATGCAGCCATCTTGGGAGTAAATCAGCTGATGGAAGATTTCTCTTTCTCTTTGTCTTCCTTTTTCTCTCTAACTCATTCAAATCATTAAATAAATCTTTAAACAATAGATGCTTAATTGTAAATTTCATTTTAGCTATTAGCAATTCTAAAGTAACACATAATCACTATATAATCCTTTTGACTTTTCCTTTAGTTTTTATTTGTCCTTCACATTGATTGCTTTCACAATTTACCATTATTTTGAACCAGATGTAGTTTGTAAGTTCCTCAGGATCAGTTAGGGAAACAACACATACAAATACACACAAATACATATGCACACATATAAATATATACAAAGGTACTGCAAAAAGTTTATATAAAATGAAATTAAGTCAATTTTGGTGGAAAAATTTAAAAGTCATGTGTATGTAGGATATTCAGAAAGTTCATGAAAAATGTGCCTTCTGAATAAAACCACCTATGTTTCAGTTTTGAGGTTAGACCTGAATACAGAGAAGGCTGGAAACTACCCTGAGAATACAGACTACAATGTAATAGAGCAACTGCAGAAAATCTGAGAAAAAGTGATTAAGACCATATTTATTTTGAAAGCTAATACTGAATTCTTCCACCCAAGATTATCCACAGCAGTTTCTTTTCAAGTGTGGCTTTTAAAGGTCAGTTTGGGCGCCTTTTAGAGTCATTTACTAAGTTGCAAATCTGGATAGATCAAGTATGTGAGTAGTCAGTCAACACCACACTGGGAGTCTGGATGCTGCTTGTGCCAGTTGTGTGTAGGTTGGGCAAGAAGGAAAAAACAACCATCTCTCATCAAGACTTCGTTTTTCTTCATATTTTTTCTTCTTGTCTCTACTGGGCTTAGCACATTGTCTAATAAGTAGCAGATAGACAATAAGTTTCATCCGATTAAAGAAAAAATTGGTACTGATAAGGACATTCCTGTCATGAATATGGCTATAGTTGTTATACTTCAATATTTGGTATTGCAACTGGAAGAAATGCAAAATTTAAGGCAAATCAAATATACTGATTCTGGGAGGAAGTGGAGCGGAAAATAACTATTCAATTTCTTTCAACACTTCTTTGCCATTTGTGTACTTTCCCCAAATCGTGTTTTGGGTTCTAAAAGATGTTTTAGTTGCTCCACCTACCTTTCTTTTCCTTATTCTCTCACAGTGCTTTCTAGCCATCTTGGCCCCTTAGTGACTAGTACTGTTGTTGATGTACTTGGAATACGAAAAATTAGACATTTAAGAGATGCAATGTTGCCCTTTATAACTGTTGCTATGAACTAGAACATCTCCTAGGAAATGTAAGTACAATAGAATTTCTCCTCAGCAAATTTCATGTAAACATCTGCCAGATTAATCAAAGCTCTAATTTCCTAATTTAAAAATATACTAACTAATGCCAACATGTAGTTAGCCCTCAGCTTGATCACATAGTTATACATTTCTCTTAGCCATTAAGTTGCTTATTCCAGATGTACTTACTATTGTAATTAGGTTATGCAAATAAAGAAGCTAATGAAATATAAGTATGAAAAGAAAGGTTATTTAAATTAATTTTAACAAAGTGAGTAAAGCTGAAACTAAACAGACAAAAAAACCTTAACAGAACACCAAACCAAAAAACATTCTTGAATTAGTGTGCATGAAAGAAGTGAAAATTCCTTAAAACTCTACCATCTTTTCTTAA
This sequence comes from Sylvilagus floridanus, assembly GCA_949820135.1. NCBI lineage: Eukaryota > Metazoa > Chordata > Mammalia > Lagomorpha > Leporidae > Sylvilagus > Sylvilagus floridanus. The sequence goes on from OX463227.1 coordinate 76,871,609, forward strand.
AAATATCAATTTAACTGACATGTTTGTTTCCCTGATTGATCACTGTGTCTAGCTATGTTGGTTAACAGCTATGCATTAAGTATTTGATGATGGAATGAAAACAATTGGTTCAATCAATTCATCCAAAACAACAGAACAGACTTTCAACAAGCAGTGAATTGCAGCAAGGCACATTGCTCTCTCTCCAGTATCATGATAGTATCTGAATAGGCACAGCTCAGCTGTACTGAATCATGCATTGCTGAATCCATTAAGATTAAGTGCCCTGCATAAATATAATTCTCTTCAAGATGTATTTTTAAATAGAAGATTTTTTTTTTAATTCGGTTATAATTTGGAGTGTTATTCTCTTAGTCCCAAAACACTCCTTTACCCCCAAACAGTACTTTCTGTTGAGTTCCACTTAATTGTCAGATAACCTTATAATATTTACATAAAACCTGGGTTCTTGGAAGCTTCCTTCCAACCTAAACACAGTTGCTCATCTGATGCCCCTCATCTTATTATTTATTTTTATTCCCACTAATTTATAGGCTCTTGTTTTTCCATGCAGTATAATTGATAGGTGAAAAGATGCTGGTTATATGTCTACACCAAGATTTTTTCATTTTTAATTATCTATATACAGAAGATTGATTCAGTATATATTAAGTAAAGATTTCATCAGTTTGCACCCACACAGAAACACAAAGTGTAAAATACTGTTTCAGTACTAGTTATAGCATTACTTCACATTGGACAACACATTAGGTTATATGTCTACAAACAATCCACCTGAGAGAATGTTTATGAGATAAAGAATTAAAACTCATCAAATTTTTGCAACTATACTTTTAATCATTCTCCCTTTTTTCTCTTATTTGAACGGTTTAGTCTTCTCATTTTTAATTCTAATTAATAAAAATGAATAATTTTACATTTTCATAGGTCACAGGGGATTAATTCAGTACATGTACACACTGTGTAATAAAAATATACTTAACATTTCCATCTATTTATGATTTAGTTTGGAGGACTTTGGAATTTTCTAGTCTTCTCGAAAAAATAATGGGTTTAGGTAAACTGTAGTCTCACTATTGTGCTTAGAACTTCCTTCTGTCTGCTTCTAAAATATATGAAAACACAATAGCCCAAAGAGAGCAGTTATAAATTAACTAATAACCATAAAAAGCAAACATGGAACCAAGCAAGAGAAAGAAAGAAAGAAAGAAAGAAAGAAAGAAAGAAAGAAAGAAAGAAAGAAAGAAAAGAAAAGAAATCTATAGTCTATAAGGATTGCCCAACAATTGAAGATACTTAGCCAGGAGTTCATGAAGAACTGGCAGAACTAGCCTTAACAAAATCAATTCCTTCACTGATTTCCCTTTACCAAGTCTTTTGTGCCAAGCATTTTTAACTTAATACAAATTACAGTGATTTTTTTTTCCTGTTATGGCAAAAAAATGAGTAGTATGTGCTTAGTACCACACAGCCAAGCTGGCTGGTTGTCCCATGCTGGATTCTTGTCTAACTTCAGTGGATTTAAAAACAGTAAGCACAAATGGGAGCTAGGGAGTTTGAGGGATTGGGTGGAAGAATGAAGAAAGATATGGATCCTTCACATGTCTGGACACTGGAATGGGCATGCTTTGCAGAGTCCTTTGAACATTTTCACAAGTTCACTGGAAACACCAGCACTTAGTCACATCTAGGAGACATCTTCAAAGGCCAGTCAATGTCGGCCAATGAAATATCAAAAAATGCCGATCAGCTAGGTAAAAAATAAAATACAATTATCCCAAGCCTTTGCTTAGAACACTACTTTTCTTCCCACGACTTTCTGCTGTTTCCAGAAAGTTTCCAACTCCTGAGCAAGCTGGCAGCCGGAAGATCTGGATCCCAGTAATTTGTACACCAAGTCTAGTCTTGCTCTCCTTTAGCTAGACTGGCTCTCAGATTCCCTCAGCTCTCTACATTCTATTCCTTCTCAGAAAGTTTTACACACTTGATTCCCAATCCTGGTTTCTGATTCCAGATTCTACATGCAGAACCTGGGAGGCAGCAAGTGATGACTCAAGTATATTGGCTTTCTGCACCCACATGGGAGACCTGGATTGAGTTCCAAGCTCCCAGCTTCAGCCCTGGCCTAGTCCCAGCTTTTGTAGGCATTTGGGGAGTGAAACAGCAGATGTGAGCACTCCCACATTTACTCCCACTTCCTCCACCAAATTGAAATAAATTTTAAAATTGTGATAAGAATGCTTAACTCATATTTAATACCCTTATTCATTAAAGTTTTGTGACCATTTTAAGGATCTTTGCCTTGCTCTCCTCAGAATGAAAAATCTGTAGAAGTAGTTTAAAGTTGGGACCCTCAGCAGAGAGGCCAGGTGCTGTACACAAGCTTCAGGTCAGTGTTTTATGTCTGAAGTGTTCCTGGATCTTTGAGGAATCCTACAACTAATTATACATGACCAGGAATTCACATCTGAGAAATTCCATGATTGTCTTGAAGAATCCCATGGCCGTGATGTGATTATTGTTTTTTTTTCTGAGAAATGACAAAAGTCCTTAGAAAGGCTTGGATGATTAAGTAATTATGTTTAGAATTGCTTTGGCCACACAGTTATGTTGTGTTTCGCCTGCAGGATTTTTTCTTGTATATGCAATTGTGTCTGTTTTTGCAATTATCTTTAGCTAATTGTGTAATTGGTTCAATGATTTTCTGTATGTCTGCCTGTTTCTATATGCTGTTATTTCTAGTTCCTTATTTTTGTGTCCAGTGAACTTCCTTGGGCAGCTTTACATTTAGAAGCTTGGTCTTCATTGAGTGATTATACAGGAAACCAGAGTAAGGGTTTCTATGGATCTTCAGACTGCCCTTTTTCATATGCACTCCAGCAGTGATTAGCCACTTGTTTTCTTTTGTATCAGTGTCCCTATCAAAGAACTTATTTAATTTGGTTTTTTAACCTATTTTTTCTTATGCCTTTTCTGAAATGAAACATTTATACATATCAATTATGCTGCTGTTTGATATTTATTTTATTCTGTTTTGTTATTATTTGCATTTTTCCTTTATTTTCTATTAAAATGATAAATTTACAAGTCTGCTGATCAAATTAAATATAAGATCTTCAGAGTACAGAGCTAAAATGTAATATCTCTACCATATTCAGTGTCCAGTAAATTCTTACTAAATAAATAGCTATACCTTTAGCACAATTGCATCTACTGCTTAACACAAAGCTTACAACATGATAAACAGTAAGTTTTTGAATGAAATATCTGAAAAGAATTCCAGTACAGAATGACTGGATATATGTTGTTGTTGACATTAACATACCCTGGACATAACTTCCTGCATAGCAATCCTCTACTTCCTCTTTTGACTATAGTCAGAAATGCTTTCAGTCCTAAAATATGCAGTCCTAATATCTGCAGTCATTTTAATGCCAGCTTCTAGTCCTTCTACAATTACCCTCTTCTGTTAGCAGTCAGCCTCCCATTCACCTTTTGGTTTGGCTCATCCCTGGCTTTACCGCTGTAGGTGTTTCCCCATCAAACACTACCCAACTAATCCTGGAGATTGCAAGACTCTATTGCCTAAACACTGATATTATTTCAAGAGATTAGGGACTGGAAACTCAATTAAGAAGTAGACTGAGAACACAGTAGATTACAAAAATTCAAGAAACATTTCTTATGCCTGGATCTTGACAAAAATCCTACATTTTAAAATAAGAACAGACTGTTAGCAAACCATAATTTAAAAGTTTCAAGCAGGTTTTAGTGGCCACCAAAATGTAAGTTTAAATTTGCCTGTAAATTACAGTAACCTTCTCAAGCCACAATCATAGAACCAACCAATACGCTGTTATTTGTATAAATATAATGCAGTGGTATTCATTGGAATGGAAGACACTTTGGAGCTGTGGTTTCAAGAAGATAAAGTGTTGTACATAATAATTCTAAAATATCTTTTTGTTAAGAGCAAGCTTGAATCTATGAAAGACATATTTCTCTTAGGAGAATGTCTATTTCCTATATATATCTATTGACTGTATGTTCTTTAAAAATATTTTTTCCTTTTTAGAAATATATTTACAGAGTGATTTAAATAATTTTAACATGAGGCAGCGCCGAGGCTCACTAGGCTAATCCTCTGCCTGTGGCAACGGCACCCAAAGTTCTAGTCCCGTTCAGGGTCTGGATTCTGTCCCGGTTGCTCCTCTTCCAGTCCAGCTCTCTGCTGTGGCCCGAAAGTGTAGTGGAGGATGGCCCAAGTGCTTGGGCACTGTACCCGTATGGGAGACAAGGAGGAAGCACCTGACTCTTGGCTTCAGATCCGTGCAGCACGCTGGCCACAAGGCGCTGGCCATAGTGGCCACTTGGGGGGTGAACCAACGGAAAAAGGAAGACGTTTCTCTCTCTCTCTCTCTCTCTCTCTCTCTCTCTCTCTTTCTCTTTCTCACTGTCTAACTCTGCTTGTTGAAGAAAAAAATAATAATTTTAACGTGAAAAAAATTTCTATATACTGAAACTGTCAGAAGTCAATGATGTCACCAATTTCAATCTCCTTTCCGGATTATCTGTAGTTGCTTGGTGTCACCAACATTCCTGAATCTAAATTTATATGCTATTGAAAAGCAATTATTTTCTCATACATATTCACATATAAAGATTTAATAGCCAAAATATGACAAATTACTCAAACAGTAAAAAACAAATATGTTCAAGGTAACCAAGGCACCACTAGAAAACCTGTATCATTTTTTAGTGTCTGCTAATACTAACTGATAGAATGAAAAAGGGAGAGAATGATCCAACATGGGAAGTGGGATACACAGCAGACTCATAGAATGGCAGATGTCCTAAATAGCACTCTGGCCTCAGAATCAGCCCTTAAGGCATTCAGATATGGCTCAAGAGCCCATGAGAATATTTTAGGCATGGAAAGCTAAGACACTCTGAAAAACAAAAAAAAAAGAAGACCTAAATGAAAGATCTCTGTGAGTGAGATCCCAGTGGAAAGAATGGGGCCGGCCATTAAAGAAGGAGGTACCTTTCTCTGAAGGGAGGAGAGAACTTCCACTTTGTCTATGACCCTGTCGGAATAAGATCGAAGTCGGCGAACCCTAAAGACTTCCATAGCCTCGGCAACTCATGACTAGAGCCTAGGGAGATTACTGACGCCATAAACAAGAGTGTCAAATTGTTAAATCAACTTCAGGAGTCACTGTGTACTTACGTCTCATGAGGGATCTGTCCTTAATGTGTTATCCAATGTGAAATAATGCTATTACTAGTACTGAAACAGTATTTTTACACTTTGTGTTTCTGAGTGGGTGCAAACTGATGAAATCTTTACATAGTATATATTGAATTGATCTTCTGTATATAAAGATAATTGCAAATGATTAAAAAATCTTGGTGTTAAATTGGAAATTGCATAGAAAATTAATCAATTTAAAAATATATATATCATGTAGGATCTCTGTCCTTAACGTGCTATACATTGTGAATTAATACTATAACTGGTACTCCAGCAGTATTTTTCACTTTGTGTTGCTATGTGAGGGCAAATTGTTGAAATCTTTACTTAATATATACTAAACTGACCTTCTGTATATAAAGAGAATTGAAAATGAATCTTGATGTGAACGGAAGGGGAGAAGGAGTTGGAAAGGGGAGGGTTGTGGGTGGGAGGGAAGTTATGGGGGGGAAGCCATTGCAATCTATAAGCTGTATTTTGGAAATTTATATTCTTTAAATAAAAGCATTATTAAAAAAAAAAAAGAAAACCTGTATCATTTTTAAACAATTTCAACAGCAAATAACAGCAGTCTCAAAATCTCCACCTCTGTTGGATTAAAAGGTTACTACAAACAATTTATTTCTTTACTTTTAAAATACAAAGTTTATTTATTTTCATATATCCAAAGGAAATAAAATTAGTATATAAAAGAATTATCTGTACCCACACATCTTAGGAGCTCAATTCACAATAGCTAAGATATGAAAACAACCAGATACCCCTTAATTGATGAATGTATAAAGAAAAAGTGGTGGAACCAGCACTGTGGCATAGCAGATAAAGCTACCATTTGCAGTGCCGACAGCCCATATGAGAGTTGGTTTGAGTCCTGGCTGCTCCACTTCAAATCCAGCTCTCTGCTATGGCCTGGGAAAGCAGTAGAAGATACCTCATCTCCTTGGGCTCCTGCACCTGTTTGGGAGACCTTGAAGCAGCTCCTGGCTCCTGGCTTCGGATCCACACAGCTCCGGCCATTGCAACCATTTGGGGAGTGAACCAGCAGATGGAAGACCTCTCTGTCTCTTTCTCTGCCTCTGCCTCTCTGTAACTCTGCCTTTCAAATAAAATAAATAAATCTTTTAAAAAAGATTTAATGTGTTGTCAATGTGAAGTAATGCTATAACTAGTACTGAAACAGTATTTTTACACTTTGTGTTTCTGTGTGGGTGCAAACTGATGAAATCTTTACTTCGTATATACTGAATCAATCTTCTGTATATAAATATAATTAAAAATGAAAAAAAATCTTGGTGTTAAATTGGAAATTGCCTAGAAAATTAATCAATTTTTTAAAAAAAAATATATCATGTAGGATCTCTGTCCTTAATGTGCTATACATTGTGAATTAATACTATAGTACTCCAACAGTATTTTTCATTTTGTGTTGCTATGTGAGGGCAAACTGTTGAGATCTTTACTTAATATATACTAAACTGATCTTCTGTATATAAAGAGAATTGAAAATGAACCTTGATGTGAATGCAAGGGGGAAGGGAGTGGGAAAGGGGAGGGTTGCGGGTGGGAGGGAAGTTATGGTGGGGGGGGAAGGCATTGTAATCTATAAGCTGTATTTTGGAAATTTATATTCTTTAAATAAAAGCATTATAAAAAATTAAAAAAAATTATTTCTGATGTATGAAAGATACTCAAGAACATTGCAGCATAAGTTTATCAAATAATAATCTAGTTTCAAATTTATTTTGCAAAATAAAAAGGCTTGCTTTCATTACAAAAAAAAAAAAAGAAAAAGTGGTACATAAACATGATGGAATAGTACAGAGCCATAAAATAGAATGAAATCTGGTCTTCTGCAACAAAATAGATGAAGCTGGAGAACATTAAGCTTAGGCTCAAAAAGACAAATATCATGTTTGTGGTAGCTAATATATAGGTAAAAAAAAAAAAAAGCCTTAAGGGCAAAATCTATGTCTTGTGATTTGATGACTCTTTTTAACCTTCGCCTGTACTCTGCTGAACAGTGGTCTTTCTACTTTTTACCTATGGACTTCTTTGATAGAGGAACAAAATTGAAAGTCTGTGGCTTTCTAGGTTAATCCTCACTAGGTTAATCCTCTGCCTGCGACTCAGGCATCCCATATAGGCGCCAGATCTAGTCCTGGCTGCTCCTCTTCCGGTCCAGTTCTCTGGTGTTGCCTGGGAAAGCAGTGAAAGATGGCCCAAGTGCTTGGGCCCCTGTGCCCATAAGGAGACCAAGAAGAAGCACCTGGTTCCTGGCTTCAGGTCGGCTCTGCTCTGGCCCTTGTGGCCACTTGAGGAGTGAGCTATTGGAAGGAAGACCTTTCTCTCTGTCTCTCTCTCACACACATACTGTCTGTAACTGCCTGTCAAATAAATAAATAAAAATCTTTTTAAAAAGTATGTTATTGCAAATATTAAAAGGAAAAAACATGGGAAGCGAGATACACAGCAGACTCATAGAATGGCAGATGTCCTAAATAGCACTCTGGCCTCAGAATCAGCCCTTAAGGCATTCAGATCTGGCTCAAGAGCCCATGAGAATATTGTAGGCATGGAAAGCCAAGACACTTTGGAAAAAAAAGAAGACCTCAATGAAAGATCTCTGTGAGTGAGATCCCGGTGGAACGAACGGGGCCATCAAAGAAGGAGGTACCTTTCTCTGAAGGGAGGAGAGAACCTCCACTTTGACTATGACCCTGTCGGAATAAGATCGAAGTCGGCAAACCCTAAAGGCTTCCATAGCCTCGGCAACTCATGACTAGAGCCTAGGGAGATTGCTGACGCCATAAACAAGAGTGTCAAATTGTTAAATCAACTTCAGGAGTCACTGTGTACTTACATCTCATGTGGGATCTGTCCTTAATGTGTTGTCCAATGTGAAGTAATGCTATAACTAGTACTGAAACAGTATTTTACACTTTGTGTTTCTGTGTGGGTGCAAACTGATGAAATCTTTACTTAGTATATACTGAATCAATCTTCTGTATATAGATAATTAAAAATGAAAAAAATCTTGGTGTTAACTTGGAAATTTCATAGAAAATTAATCAATTTTAAAAATATATGTCATGTAGGATCTCTGTCCTTAATGTGCTATACATTGTGAATTAATACTATAACTAGTACTCCAACAGTATTTTTCACTTTGTGTTGCTATGTGAGGGCAAACTGTTGAAATCTTTACTTAATATATAGTAAACTGATCTTCTGTATATAAAGCGAATTGCAAATGAATCTTGATGTGAAGCAAGGGGAGAGGGAGTGGGAAAGGGGAGGGTTGCGGGTGGGAGGGAAGTTATGGGGGGGAAGCCATTGTAATCTATAAGCTGTATTTTGGAAATTTATATTCTTTAAATAAAAGCGTTATAAAAAAAAAAAAAAAAAAAAAAAAAAAAAAAGTATGTTATTGCAAATATTAAAAGGAAAAAAATGGAGAGAAAGGAAGGAAGATGGATGAGGGGAGAAAAGTATTATTGTATTCTTAGACTCTGAAATCCATAAAAGCTTTGCTCTCTATATAATAAATAAAAGAGCAAATATTCAAAACAAATTTATTTATTTTAATCTACTTGATAGGCAGAGTGACAGAGAGATAGAATCAGAGGGACAGAGATCTTTCATCCACTAATTCACTCCCCAAATGCCTGCGACAACCAGCACTGGGCTAGGCAGAAGCCAGGAATACGGAATTCCGTCTTTGTCTCCCACATGGAGCCAAGGGCCCTAGGCACTTGAACTATTATCTGCCACCTGCTAGGTTCCCTTTAAGAGGAATCTGGATCAGAAGCAGAGTAGCCTGAACTTGAATTGGCATTCTCATAAGGGATGCGGGTGTCCCAGCTGGCAGCTTAACTCACTATGTTAATTTTTGTAGGTGAAGAGAAACATCAAAGCAATTTAGGGGCCAAGGGGAAAGAGAAGGTACTCTACTAGATGACTTTTCAAACATTTGCTCCAGAGTCAACTGCCTCACACACAAAAAAATTTTTGTCTTAGAAGTCCCACTTGATTTTATAAACTGATAGGATTTCTTGTTCTCTTTAAAATGCACATTGCTCTAGTCCTCCAATAAGCCCATCACATATTTTCACCATTTCATCTGCAGGCACTTTTTTCTTCAGGGTTAACGACATCCTGTTCATCACCACTATTATCAGAATTACGTTGATTCAGAAGCATTTCAATTATTGCACTATTAGTCAATGAGTGAGCAACTGGAGCCTCATTACTATAGCCACTTCTTCCAGTTCATTAGTAAGATGTAAATGTATATTTGTTGCATGTGTAAAGAAGTCAGAAGTCATTTATTTCTAACTTGACTTTTAAATTACTTCAAAGTTATCACTCTATGATCATCACTGAAGACAGCTGAGGGCAAAGATCATGCCAGGCACACACAGCTATGTATGTCACTGTGTTCCAAGAGCTGGCAATAGCACACATAGACTGCTTCATAGGAAACTCCTTCTGAAAACCGTTCACATCTATGCCACTGTTCACTGCAGCTAGCAGCCTGTTTAAGAGGTTGGTGTCATAGTTACCTTTCATGAACACTCTGATCACGTACACATATTAGTGAATTTGAATTTGTGACTATCGAAATTTGTATGAAATTATTTTTTGTGAGGATATCATCTAGGGGATGAGCAGCGCAGTTGTCAAACGATGGCAAAATCTTGTAGTCATCTAGTCTAGCTGCTCTGCAGTGAGCATGAGCTGCTGGTACAACATATTTGTGAATGCAGCCAGAAAGCATATCCTTGGTGATCTATACTTTTGGTTACTATAATAATAGACCGAATGGGTCAATTTTGCTTCTGATCCAACTTCCTGCTTAGATCCTTGCCACCCATGTGAGAAATCCCTGTACAGTTCTGAGCTCCTGGCTTGTCCCTGACCCAGCTCTGGCTGTTGCAGCATTTGGGGAGTGGACCAATGTATGAAAGATTCTCTCTCTTTAGCTCTCGCTCTCACCACCCTCCTCAGTCTCAGTGCCTTTCAGACAGGTGAAAATAAACAAATAAGCAAGTGATCATCACAGTGACATATGTCATATAATAGTGAGTTGATCATGAAACAAGTAAGGATCTATCAAAGTGAACTAAAAATTGAAGGGAGCTGTGAACATTCACCAGGCTGGTTTCAGACATTAAGAAAAGACATGGCATTACATTTTTAAAATATTTATGATGATAAAGTATCTGCTAGTTTCAAAGAAGGAGAGAAAGTCATTGATACATTTGCCAAGATTATCACTGATGAAAATATGACACCAGGAAAAGTCTGTAATGCTGATTAAATATCACTGTCTTGGCATTTTTGTCCCCATAAGGACACTTACTAAATTCAGCTGATGAGTTCCCGAAGGAATTAAGGAATCTGAGTACCAAATAACTGTGCCAGGATGTTCTACTGTAGCAAACATGAGAAAGAATAGGCAAAAGTTCATGTCCTCACTACTTTACAACTCTATCATATGACATGTGTTACTGTGATGCAGATGGAGCCACTCTTTCAGTAAGGGATTTTTAGCTGTGTGTGTAATGAACGTCATCACATTCTAAACAGAACTTCAACAGCAAACCCTTCTGATTCTTCAGGCCACACTTGGTGGTCATTCCAATATCATATTCTTCTGTAATATATGCCGCAATTTCGATATTGTCCAATTTCTCTAGCAGATTGAACATAAATAAACATAAATACCTCATTGTGTCATCATCATTATTAGCCATAGAGATATATAGGCCTTTTTGGGATCTTTAAGCAATATCTTTAAACCATAAAAAAACAAATAAGCTAAAAGCACAGTGGTTTATGCATGTTGGTGGTGCTAGGTGAGGCATCAGGAAGTACCAGCTGTTCGTACATCCAGCCTTTATATTTATTTAGCTGCACATTTTATTATTGTGGGTTTGCCTGTGTGATGGAACTGAGGTGTCAGCAGGAAGCACACATCATGGTTGATGAACTGAGAGGATCACTTCCCCCTTGTGGGTGCTGAGTGCTGTACATACACTTGCATTTTGATGGGGACTTTTCACCTGAGGTGAAGTACAGTGTTTTCCATTTGTGGTAGCATGAATGTACCCAGGATAGGTTTTTGGAATATTTTCAGTTTTAGACTTTTGGAAAACAGTTGCTCAATCTTACTCAAATTAATATTTTCAGCAGCCTTTGCTCAGTTTATCATCCTCTAATCCTTAATAAACTTTGTACTCTTTACTTAAGGATATCATTCTGTTCTCTTTTTTAATTCCAAGATCCATGGTTATTCCTAAGACTCCCTGTTTGGTTTATATTTCTCTCAAAAATTTAATGTTCAGAACTCCAGAGCTCTTTTAGGGCTTATGTCTCATGTAGTTTCTCATTCCTCTAATCTCTTGATAGTTTTGAATCTCAAGCGTTTAAATGCCCATATATGCACCTTCAGACCTCTTTTGCAAGCTCTCAATCAATTTATGCAACTGCCTGGGCATCTTGCCCTGGTGTATCGCTGGGATTTAACAATTTTCATATCCAAAACTAAATTCTCTCAAACTGCACTGCCAGTAGACTTTCCCCTGCTCAGTTGACGACAAGCATGCTTTTCTTTTTTTTAAAAAAAAATCAAGGTATACACATTTCATTTATTTCATGTATAGCTTTAGAAACATGGTGATACTTCCCACCCTACCCTCTCTCCTGCCCACACTTCCATTTTATTCCTCCTCCCTCTCCTATTCCCACTCTCAATTTTTATAAAGAATTCAGTTTACTTCATACTCATAAGATTAATTCTACACTAAGTAAATAATTTAAAAAATAGCATGAATAAAAAAATACACTCACCTCAACAGTCAGGACAAGGGCTGTAAACAATCATGGAATCTTGAAATGTCAATTCACTTTAGTACACTACATTGTAGGTACTTTGTTAGTTACCACAGATCACAGAAAAGTCATGAATGATTATGGATTGCTCTTTATCTCATAACTCATATATAATTCAGTCTCAAACTTGGAAATATCTGTCCACTGCTCCCACTCTAACCCTGATATAACCACAATATCTTTCTATCTTGTAATCTCTACCCTTAGTCTCCTAGAGTCTAATCTCTACAGAATAAGAGTGAATCAGGAAAAGTGTGTGTCAGATTATGCCTCTGCCTTTACCAAACTCTCCTTCCTGTTTCATTGAGAATAAACTTCAGTCCTTAAAACAATATAAACCACAGCATAACGTGACTCTTATTTCGTCTCTGAATTTATCCCCTTGCATTCTCTTCCTTTTTCATTATTAAATTCAATTTCCTACTACTTTTTTAGGTGTAACAAACATACTGTCAGTTGGGGCCTTTGCATTTGTTTTACCAATTTCCTGGTGTGCTGTCTCTAGATATCCACTATATTGTCTTTCATATGCTTTTTCAAAATTCACTTTCTCAAATCAAGCCTATTGTGACCAACCATTTAAAATTATGCAGTTTCCAGTACTCCTTATACCTGTTACACCACTTCACTTCTTTCCTCATACAATTTAACGTCTTCCAGCCAATTCAACTATTCATGTATGTTTATGATCTTCCTGCCAACATCAAAATACGAGCTGGACTGGGGATGATCATCTTTGTTAATTGTGTTCACTGTTCCATCCCAAGAACTATCAAAAAGCACTTCAAAATATTTTAATAACTTTCCACAGGATATCTTCAAACAATTCATTCACAAATGCCAAGACCCAGAATGTCACTCTAGCTTTCTCTTTGAGTAGAAAAAGGCATTTAAAAGAATAGAATATAAGGCCGGCACTGCGGTGCAATAGGCTAATCCTCCGCCTGTGGCACCGGCACACTGGGTTCTAGTCCCAGTCGGGGCACCGGATTCTGTCCCAGTTGCTCCTCTTCTAGTCCAGCTCTCTGCTATGGCCTGGGAGTGCAGTGGAGAATGGCCCAGGTGCCTGGGCCCTGCACCCACAAAGGAGACCAGGAGAAGCACCTGGCTCCTGGCTACAGATCAGCGTGGTACACCAGCTGCAGCACACTGATCACAGTGGCCATTGAGGGGTGAACCAACGGAAAAGGAAGACCTATCTCTCTTTCTCTCTCTCACTGTCCACTCTGCCTGTCAAAAAAAAAGAATAGAAATAGAGTCCCGGAGTCAAAAGCTGGTTCCCGCCCAGTCCTGTTCCGCAGTCCCTGGCTCCTCTTTCCTTCCAACATGACAGATGCTGCTGTGTCCTTCACCAATAACTTCCTGGCAGGGGTGTGGCTGCAGCCATCTCCAAGATCGCGGTAGCGCCCATCGAGAAGGTCAAGCTGCTGCTTCAAGTGCAGCATGCCAGCAGGCAAATCACTGCCAATAAGCAATACAAGGGCCTTATAGACTGCGTGGTTCATATCCCCAAGGAGCAGGGAGTCCTGTCCTTCTGGCGTGGTAACCTGACCAGTGTCATTAGATACTTCCCCACCCAGGCTCTCAACTTTGCCTTTAAAGATAAATATAAGCAGATCTTTCTGGGTGGCATGGACAAGAGGACTAACCCAGTTTTGGTGCTACTTTGCAGGGAATCTGGTATCAGGTGGTGCTGCTGGAGCCACATCCATGGTTTTCGTGTACCCTCTTGATATTGCCCATACCCGTCTAGCAACTGATGTGGGCAAGGCTGGAGCTGAAAGGGAATTCAAAGGCCTCGGTGACTGCCTGGTTAAGATCTACAAATCTGATAGATTTAAGGGCCTGTACCAAGGTTTCGTTGTGTCTGTACAGGGCATTATCATCTGTTGAGCTGCCTACTTTGATATCTATGACACTGCAAGAGTAAAGCTTCCAGATCCCAAGAAACTCACATCTTCATTAGCTGGATGATCGTGCAGTCTGTCACTACTATTGCTGGGTTGACTTCCTATCCATTTGTTCATCGATTCAGGATGATGTAGTCAGGGCGTAAAGGACTGATATCATGTACACAGACACACTTGACTGCTGGAGGAAGATTGCTCCTGATGAAGGAAGCAAAGTGTTTTTCAAGGGTGCATGGCCCAACGTCCTCAGAGGCATAGGTGGTGCTCTTGTGCTTGTTGTGTATGATGAAATCAAGAAGTTTTCACAAGTTATTCCCTAGGTGTGTTCCCCTGAAAACAGGCATGTTGTATTATAGTCTTGAGCATTCTTGACAGGCTCTTGTCTGTTTATCAAAAGCAACTATGTGCTGGTTGAAAATGGGAAGCAATAATATTCTTCTGACCAGTTTTCTCTTAAAGCTATTTCCATGATGATGATGATCGGACCCAACTCCTTTTTTTTTTTTATTTCAATCATTCCTTATAAATAATTTGAAGAAATAAAAATATACACAATAAAAAAATAAAAGAATAAAATACTGTTGTTTGATGGCATGTGTGTTTTATTCAAGAATATATCAGTCATACATTTGGGAAGGATTCACTTTCTCTTGTTTATCATATTGATTTTTTCTCATTCATATACTTTTTGCCTTAAAAAGGCAAAAAGAACTACAATATTATTTCTTTTAAAATTAACTATTAAGCTACAAAGCTAAGTCATTATTAACTCTGTTTTAATTTTTCTTTTTCTAAAAATATTTATTTTATTTTATTGAGATGTAAAGAAAGATTGAATTCTCATCTTCTAGTTCATCCCCCAAATGCCCCTAACATTTGGGACAGACTGAAATTAGAAACTGGGAATGCAAAACAAGTACCACATGTGGAAGACATCCAACTATTTGATCCACCTCTAGCTATCATCCAGGGTTTGCATTGGCAGGAAACTAAAATCTGGAACAAGAACTGGGAATCAAACAGCACTTTTACACGTGATGATGTCTAAACTGTTAAGCCAAAGGCCCTCCTTGACACTTTTTTAGAACTCATTTTTCAATTGACAAATAGAAATTACACATATTTATGGTGTACAATGTGATATTTTAATGACTATTGTATTGATTTCAGAGAAGTAAAGTAACACATCAGGATTAAAAGACAGATCTTCACTGGACATAGCAGCTATTGATATGGCTTGAAAATAAGTATCTTGAGGGAACTTAAATGAGAACTAGTTTCTGAGTGGGAGAGGTATGCAGGAAATAATTTTCATTTTCATATGGACAATTTCCAATAACATGCACAAGAACTTGGAAGATAGCAAACACCTTAATCAGACCTAGGGAATCTAGGCCTAGACATGCAGCTACCTGTCAGTGAAGTTCTTTAACAGGTTTGGAAGAGAATGCAGCACTTCTATGAAATAATTGTGAATGCATCTGTACTGCCACTATTCCTTTTAAAAAGTAATTTAGATTTTAAATAGGCTTTGCTAAATATTTATGTAGTACAATTTTTGCTTTAGTGAATAAAATGGAGGAATTGGTCTACCCCCATCCAAGGGAAGTGCAACTGCAGAATGAGTGTATTCAGAATGAGGGAGTGCAGATGGCACACTTCAGATGAGAACAAGTATGACAGATGTCCACAACCAGAGAGCACATTTAAAGAGCAAGTGTGACAGGTTTGTGACACATGTTTACACTTCCCTGGAATTTCTATAACATTACTGCAGAAGAATGTGATCATTCATTAACACAGTCTAAAGGAAGATGGAAAGGAGGCTCAGGCTTGAATGACTGGATACCAGAAGGAAATAGCTGTGAGCTGGTGATTTCGGGAAAATTTCTGTTATGTTTAGAATAAAAAAATATGGAAAATATTTTTAGTCAAACATAAAGGAAAACAATAGTGGATAAAATTGTTGGCAGAGGGAAAATTGTGCAATGACCTAAATGCTAAAATAAATCATGGAGTCAAGTTTTCTGAAAATTTACAATGAAATTATTATTGAAAACATGGATATTAGACGTAGCACAGGCCGTAGCGGCCATTAGGGGAGGAAACCAATGGAAGGAAGACTTTTCTCTCTGTCTCTCTCTCAATGTCTTTAACTCTACTTGTCAAATAAAAAAAAAAAGAAAGAAAACATGGATATTAGAATGTAGACATGTTAGATTAAATGTAAGTTAGATAGGGTGATTTTTAGTCTCTGGTAGAAGAATTACCAGCATTAAGAAAGGAAGATAGCATAGCTCATAAAACTTAGGGAGAATAAAATTTTAAACAAATATCCTAGGAATATAAATAAAAAGAATGATAAGCAGCATGAGTTTCCAAAATTTAAAAGACATTTCTTAAGACATTTTATAAGAAATGATTACTTCCTGAATTAATATCCAGTATTTGTGTGGACTGTATTTGTGTGGACTTGTAGGTGATTAGTAGAAGAATATTAGCTTTAAAACTTCATTAGTAGGACATGTAATTATTTTTCATGCAATTCCCACACTTCAGCAGTTATTATAGAAACTATATTAAATTCTATTATATTAGATCAGTGATTTTTCTGGTGTGTATAGAAAGTGTTATAGAAAAGAAAATATATATAAGCTTTGACAAGATGTAGTTATCCTCATTTTTGTGACTTATTTCTTTTAGTTCCAAAGTGGTGTAAAAAGACCAGAAACATCCTAATGCTTTTCCTAATACCTTTCACAAATATTTATTTTATTTTATTGAAAGAGACACAAGAGGAAATGATAGATATAGATCTCTTATCTATTAGTTCACTTCCTATATGTGTGCAATATCCAGGACTGGCCCAAAATGAACCCAAGAGCCAGGAATTCAGTCCATTTCTCCCACATGAGTGTCAGGAACCCAACCTCTTGCACCATCATCTACTGCTTCCTAGGGTGAACATCAGGAAAAATGTGGAATCAGGAGCAAATCTGGGTCTTGAACCCAAGTACTGGGACACAAGATGTGTCCATGCCACATGCTGTTTTAACTATTACACCAAACATACACCCCAGCACTATTGCCTTTTTAAAGAAAATAGAAAAAATGAAATTTAAAATGAAAGTAAATATGTTGTAAATTATGGTTAAGATTCTGTATAACCCTTGGATGTGGGAGATGAGAGAAGTTTGAAATTTAGTGGTATTAGCTGTTGAAGCTCACATTTCTGGTTCTACATTAGCAAAAAGATAGCAAACCTATCTTTTTAATTGACTTTCTTGATTAATGAGGAGGATTTCAAGATGGCAGATTAGGGAATGACATAACTGATGTAGGCTAGGAATGAACAGTGAAAAAAAAGTGTAGGAAGTGAACTTTCAGAGGGAGAATTAGAGAGAAAACTGCACTGAAAACTCTACAAGAGGAAGAATAATGCCATTGACATGTGTGGAAGTATGGACAGGCAGCAGAAACATGGACACAACACTAGCTACGGCAACTGAGGGCCAGATTGTGTGGCAGCTTGGAGACAGAGGTGAGGCTGGACTGCAGCAAACTGTGGTGATACAGATGGAGGTAGAGTGTGGTGTGAGTCCAGACTGGAGACCTGGAGCTTAGCAGTTGCTAGTGGTTGCCTGCAGACTCAGTGGAAGTAGAGGGAACATGTTTAATCTCAGCCCAGCTTCCCCACAACAATGCCTAATGCCTGGTTGATGAAGGGTGGGCACCATTTTTGGTTGGGCAGGAACTGCAGAAGCCCTTGTGTGTGCTCACAGCAACTGGCTGAGAAAGGACACCATCTTTGCAATTTTGGAGGCAGTGATGGGGAGAGAGCAACTTTCAGCCAGTGGCTTTTAGGTACTTCTGTGATCCCGAGTTTCTAGTAGAGCCAAAAAATCTGCAGTTCCCACTGACTTCGAGCCTGGCTGGGAGGTGGCTGGGAACCCATGTAGAACTGTGAGGCACCACAAGACTCCTGGGATCAAAGTGCTTAGGCAGAGCTGACTTGAGAAACATCTGCCTCTTTTTTGCAGAGCAAAACTTCTGCATCCAGTGACTGTGGAAGCCCTGTGTGTTGAGACCATGAGGACTCAATGGTTATATGAGAGGGTGCATGGTGTAGCTGGGTCTCTGAGCAATCACTGGGTGTAGCTCAACATGTTTGGAGCTCCATGGTTGCTTGAGGTGGGTCACTGCAGTGGGAATTGTGCTCACAGTGAGGACTGCACAGATAATTCGTGCAATTCATATTGTGGTGCAGATAAGTGTTGAATAGACTAGGGGCTACACTCAGGCATTGCTCAGGTTGGAGGAGAGGGGGTGAAGGGGAATTCACACAAACTGAGGTGCATGGAACATTCTCTAGGATAGATGATATACTAGGCCATAAAGCAAATCTCAGCAAATTCAAAAAAATCAAAATCATAACATGTATCTTCCATGAGCACAATGGAATGAAGCTGGAAATCAACAAATCAGGAATCTCTAGGTCATATGCAAACACAGGGAGAATGAAAAGCATGGCCAAGAATGAACAGGGTCATAGAAGAAATCAAAAGAGACATCAAAAAATTCTCTAAACTAATGAAGACAACAATATGTCATATCAAAACTTATGGGATAAAACAAAAACAGTGTTAAGAGGGAGGTTTATAGCAATTGGTGCCTACATGAACAAATTGGAAAGATACAAAATAAATGAGTTATCAGTGATCTCAAGGACCTAGAAAAATAGCAACAAATCAAATCCCAATTTAGTAGGAGGAACAAAATAATTTAAGTTAGGAAATGGAATGGGAGAGGGAGGAGGAGATGGGAGGGTTGCAGATGGGACAGAAATTATGGGGGGGGGGAAGCCATTGTAATCCATAAACTGTACTTTGGAAAATTATATTTATTAAATAAAAGTTAAAAGGAAAAGAAAAGAAATAGATAAAATTGAAACAAAATTTACAAAATATCAGTGAAATGAAGAGCTGTTTTTTTGAAAAAATAAGCAAAATTGATATAACATTGAACTAAATAACAAAAAAAAGAGGGAGAAGACCCAAATCAATAAAATCAGAGAAGAAAAATGAAATGTATCTTCAGATACCATAGAAACAAAAACAATCATCAAGAATTATTACAAATAGCTGTATTCCAAAGAATTGGGAAACCTAGAAGAATGAATAGGTTCCTAGACACATACAACCAAAATTGAGTCAAAAAGACATAGAAAGCCTGAACAGACTAATAACCAAGATGAAAACTGAATCATTAAAAAGACCCTCCTAACAACAACAAAAAAAAAAACTGGATCACTTCACTGCTGTATTCTACCAGACATGTAAAAAGAACTCATTCCATTTCCTCTCAAGCTATTTGAAACAACTGGAAGGGAGGGAATCCTCCCACATTTCTTCTATGAGGTCTGCATCACTTAAATTCCTAAACCAGAAAAAGAGACAACAGAAAAGGAACTATAGACCTATATTCCTGATGAACATAATTGCAAAAATCCTCTCAAAATATTCCCTAATCAAATCCAACAACAGAGCAGAAAGATCATTCACCAAGACCAAGAGGGATTTATCCCTGGTATGCAGGGTTGGTTCAACATTTGTAAGTCAATAAATGTGGCACAACACATTAACACACTGAAGAACAAAAACCATATGGTTATCTCAACAGATGCAGAGAAAGCATTGAATAAAATACAACATCATTTAATGATGAAAACCTTAAACAATTTGGGTATAAAAGGAACATTCTTCAACACAATTAAGGTGATTTATGACAAACCCATGACCAGATTCCTACTGAATGGGGGAAAGCTTCCAGATGCAGAACCAGATAACTATACCCATTCTCAGCATTACTCCAGGAAGTTCTAGCCAGGTATGCTAGCAAGAAAAATAAATCAAAGGGATATAAATTCAAGAAGAGGAAATCAAACTATCTCTATTTGCAGATGACATGATTCTATATAGAGGATCCAAATGATTCCACTGAGAGACTATTGGAACTCATAAAAGTGTCTGATAAAGTGTCTGTATATAAAATCAACAAAGAAAAATCAATATCCTTTGTATATACAAACAGTTCATGCTAAGAAAGAATGTTTAACATCAGTTAAACAATTGCTTCTAAAAGAATTAAATATCGTGGAATAAGTTTAACCAAGGGTGTCAAAGATCTCTATAGTGAAAATTAAAAAAATATTGGAGAAAGAAATGGAAGAAGACCTTAAAATGGAAAAATCCTCCATGTACATGGGTTGGAAGAATAAACATCATCAAAATGTCCATACTACAAAAAAAATATATATATACAGAGTCAATGCAATCCCAATCAAAATACCAACAGAATTCATCATAGATCTGGAAAAAATGATGCTAAAATTCATGTGGGAATACAAGATATATTGAATACCTAAAGCAATCTTATACGCAACAAAAACCAAGCCAGATTTCAAGATATAACTACAGGACAGCTATAATCAAAATATCCTGGTACTGGTACAAAAACAAATGGATAGGCCAATGGAAAAATATAGAAATGCCAGAAATCAATCCAAGCATCTACAACCAACTTATATTTGAAAAGAAGCTAATATCAATCCCTGGAGCAAGAAAAGTCTCCCAAAAAATGGTGCTGGGAAAACTGACGTTAAAGATCTCTGTGATGAGAATTACAAAATCTTAAAGAAAGAAGAGGATGCCAAAAAATGGAAAAATCTTCCATGCTCATGGATTGGAAGAATCAACATCATCAAAATGTCCATTCTCTCAAAAGCAATTTATAGATTCAATGAGGTACCAATCAAAATACCAAAGACATTCTTCTGAAATCTGGAAAAAAATGATGCTGAAATTCATATGGAGGCACAGGAGATCTCGAATAGCTAAAGCAAACTTGTACAACAAAAAGAAAGCCAGAGGCATCACAATACCAGATTTCAGGACATACTACAGGGCAGTGATAATCAAAACAGCATGGTACTGGTACAGAAACAGATGGATAGAACAATGGAACAGAATAGAAAACCAGAAATCCACCCAAACATCTACAGCCAACTTATATTTGATCAAGGATCTGAAACCAATTCCTGGAGCAAGGACAGTCTATTCAACAAATGGTGCTGGGAAAACTGGGTTTCCATGTGCAGAAGCATGAAGCAAGACCCCCTACCTTACACCTTAAACAAAATCCCACTCAAAATAGATTAAAGACTCAATATCATCAAAATATTAGAGAACATCAGGGAAACCCTGCAAGACATTCACACAGGCAAAGAGTCATTGGAAAAGATCTCAGTGGCACAGGCAATCAAAACCAAAATTAACATTTGGGATTGCATCAAATTGAGAGGCTTCTGCATTGTAATGGAAACACTTAGGAAAGTGAAGAGGCAACCAACAGAATGGAAGAAATTATTTGCAAACTATTCAACTGATAAAGAATTAATAACCAGAATATATAAATAAATCAATAAACTCAACAACAACAAAACAATCTATGTAGGAAATGGGCAAAGGACTTAGACATTATTTTTTCAAAAGAGGAAATCCAAATGGCCAACAGACACATGAAAAAATGCTCAGGATCGCTAGCTGTCAGGGAAATGCAAATCAAAAGCACAATGAAGTTTTACCTCCGTCCTGTTAGAATGTCTCTCCTACAGAAATCAACAAACAACAAATGCTGTCAAGGATGTGGGGGAAAAGTACCCCACTCCATTTTTGGTGGGAATGTAAACTGGTACAACCACTGTGGGAGACAGGATGGAGAAACCTCAGAATCTTGAATATAGACCTATCTTACAATCCAGCCACCTCATTCCTGTGAATTTACCCAAATCAAAAGAAATCAGCAAATGAAAGTTATCTGTACCCCCATGTGCATTGCAGCACAATTAACGATAGCTAAGATATAGAATCAGTCTGGAAGTCCACCAACTGTTGACTGGCTGAAGAAATTGTAGTATATATACACTATGAGTACTACTCAGCTTTAAAAAAAAATGAAATCATGTCTTTTGAACCAAGATGGATGCAACTGGAAACCACTATACTTAGTAAAATAAGCCATTTCCAAAAAAGACAGATATCATATGTTTTCCTTGATCTGAGGTAACTACTAGAATACTTAAAATGTAATGTACTAGAGTGAAATGGACACTTTGATATTTGATGACTATTTACAGCCTTTGGCTCCTCCATTTTGGAATAGTGTTTTTTCTTTATACTATCTGTTGGACTCTTTTACTTAGTGTAGGGATAACTATATGATCATTAAGTGAACTGAAAATAGGTCTTTGTAATAATTAAGAGTAGGAAGGGGAGAAGGAAGAGGAAAAAGCTTTGGAGAATGCATGGGGGAAGGGAGGGTGGGAAGTATGACTATGTTCCTAAATCTGTTTATATGAAATATATGAAACTTGTATAACTTAAATAAAATTTTTAAAAATATTTAAAAATTTACTTTCTTACTTCACATTTTGTTTCAATTGATGTTTTAAAGACAAATGACCACATTTAGAAAATGAATAATCAAATTCATAACAACCTGAATGTAGTTTTCATTTAGTAAGAAATTAATAATTTAGAATATAATCTTTATATTAGCATAATACGTATTAGTTTTACATTTCATTTGATTCATATAAGCTTACATTTAATAGGGCTTATTTTTAAGTCTCTTTATTTCACTCTCTCAAAAATGTAGTGAGGAAGCATATACGTTTTGAGTGATAATTGTTTTGCACTCAAAGAAACACAGAGTTATCTGAAGAGGATCAGGTGAATTCTGTGGAATGTAGGCAATTATTTTGAACTCTAGATAGTCATGTTCATTGAAAATACTTTTTTCTACCCATTTAACAGTAAATTATTTTTCCTACATTTTATAGTAAGGGATTTTTTTTATCAGGTAAAGATGTAAATTCCTTGTATAAAACATGTATACAGTAATGAACAAAAATAGTTAGCATGCAACGAATATTCAATAAATTTTGCATATTTTTAATAGCATCACTTAATATTTATTTTTTATTTATTTTATATTTTTTTTATTTTTGACAGGCAGAGTGGACAGTGAGAGAGAGAGAGAGAGAGAGAGAGAGAGAGAAAGGTCTTCCTTTTGCCGTTGGTTCACCCTCCAATGGCCGCTGCAGCCCGTGCATCGCGCTGATCAGAAGCCGGGAGCCTACTGCTTCTCCTGGTCTCTCATGTGGGTGCAGGGCCCAAGGACTTGGGCCATCCTCCACTGCACTCCTGGGCCATAGAACAGAGCTGGCCTAAAAGAGGGGCAACAGGGACAGAATCCGGCGCCTCGACCGGGACTAGAACCAGGTGTGCCAGCGCAGCAAGGCGGAGGATTAGCCTATTGAGCCACGGCACCGGCTATCATCACTTAATTTTTAAAAATCAGTCAGTACAAATCACTTATATTTGAAGTCTACAGAAATTTTTTGTTTGTGTTTATTGTTTTTATGTGTGATTACTATTAATTTTCTACTGAATCAATTTCAATTAAATATCAATAAAGATTTCATTGTAATCTTTTGACATTTGTAAGAACAAATGCATTTTACATTAGATGCATCCATTTGAAGGACTACAAAATATTTTCCCAAAGTGCTTTCTACATTGTGCTTATGCAACTCATTAATTTCTAAAAGAGTTTTTATTTATCTATAGGACAAGGTTTGAAGAAAAAAATGAGGTGGAAGTGGAGAAAAAATATGCATTATTTATCATATTTAGTTTAATATTTGCAAATATATACTGATGAAGAAATCCATAAGTTTATTTGCAAAATTTAAACAAGACTTATATCAAGCACAAGTGTGTACATTCATGCTAAATAAATTCTTAAACAATTTTTATCCTTCTGTCAATTGGAAAACCATCAAAAGTGTTCCTAATCTCTTGGAACTAAAAAAAAAAGTAATTCAAGATAATACCATCTTTCACATTTACTTCCATCAAAACAATTAAAAATGTACTTTAATTTACATGGTAAACTAAGTTTGTATATGCTTCAAGCCTAATTTATTTTTCCAGTGGCTTATTTAACAAAGAAAGAACTACCTATACTTTATTAGCTATGAGCATTGGCACAAGTATTAAAAATAAGGATCTAGAACTTATAGCAATTGGAATCATCTTGAAGTTAGTTTACATGCTATAATATATTCCAGGCTTTGGAAGAAATAAAAATTCCTACTAAACTGGGAATAGAATAAATTAATAAGCATACTTGAATTATTGATAACAGTAGAATCTTTTTAATGCGGTCATCTCCTGTGATCAGTTACTTCACAGCTCTTACATTTTCTTTCTTGATTCTACCAACTCTGGATTCCCATGCTATAAATCTAATTCAGGCTCTCTTTGGGCTTGGTTTTCACAATTTTTGAACTATCAAAACTTTTTAAATCAGATAGAATACTTCTGACTATAAAAATAGAATACTCATCTACAAGTAGTTAAGTAATGACATCTTTTAACTTATTCATTTTATAAGAAATAAGAGCTGGGCAGTTTCAGAGTTCTGCAGTAGCTCAATGTTTATGTCAAGATTCAAGATACTTTCCAAGTTTGCTTATGACCTCTGTGCTGAGTGGACAATATCTCACCTTCAAGTAGAAAGATTATTGCTACTGTATATGACATCATGTCTAAGAAACATGACTTAGAGAATGGCTATTTGAGTTACTCTGGAGACCTTCCCTTCAGTGAAACTTCCAAAAATTATTTTAAGATCTATAAACTAACTAAAGCCTCTAAAAATTACAGAAAGCCTTTTTTGCATATAGGAAAATATATTTAGAAAAATCTACTAAATCGTAATAAGAACAAATGAGAATCTGTGGCATTTGATCCATGGCATGAATCCATATAAAGCAGTCTAAGAATAGTAGTCTCCAAGTGCAATAATACAAACTCATTCATAAGAAGGGGGTTGCACACCATAAGAAGCAAGCTAAGTGTCTTCTACCTCCACAAATTCTGTGTTTCTATAGCAGTGATGTCACTTAGAGAAGTAAGCTACTATCCTTGCTCTCAGCTCCAGAGACATGTCAGAGAACTTCCGTCCTGATGGAGAAACAAGTTAGAAGAACAGAGAGCTCTGTAGCTCTTGTGAAGAAACTGGCATTAATTTAATGCAGTGTGGAGAAATAAAAATGTAGGAGCATTTTTTTAGTAAGTATGTTTGTGGTGAAAAACTAAGAAGATGATAGTTGTTACATTATGACAACAAATGAAATAGTAAATAAGTCAGAAAAATGAAAAGGTGAAACAGGGAAAGAGATAGCTAAAAAAAAAAAAAAAAAAAAAAAGCAAGCAAACAAACAAACAAAAAACACCTTTCCTGTTATTGGAAAACCCGGAATGGCTAAAGCAGTAAAACAGTTTCAGTTAAACTGGGTCAGAATGTGGAACAATTCTTGTTCCAAAGAGTTGTCAAAAACAATAGAATAATAAGGTAGCAATTAGTGGAGGCTAAAACTGAATGTTATACTAATAGTAAAAAGTAACGGAGAGAGAGGAGAAAAAGTCAAAGAGATATCAGCTAATATCACTAGCATCACAGGAAGCGAGTGGAGATGACGTGTGCACAAGTTTGCACATTCTAAGAAGTGACATCAGAAGCCATACACTGTCAAGGGAATATATTCCATTTAAAAAGTCCAACAACATCACTAAACAAATTAATGAGCAAATAGTTGTATCAAACTGTGAGTATCAACAGAGAAAGACAATGAGAGAGAAAGAGAGAGAACAGGAAATTATGATTTACAAACAGGAGAAAAGGCAAACAACAGAAATATCCTTTGAGAACGTCCAGATGTTGTTAAGAGACAAAGACATTAGGACATTTTATAAATATGTTTGAAGTAAAAAAGATGATGGCAATGCCTAGCAAAGTAGAATATATGACAAAGAGGTTATTTAAAAAAAATCAAATAGAAATTCTGAAACTGAAAAGTACAAGAAAAGATATGAAAAATTCACTAGAGAGCCTCATTTGTAAAGTTTGCCAGCAAAAAAGAATCAGGGATTTTAAGGATAGATTAATATCACACAATTTGAAAAAAGGAATAAAAATATTGCAAATAAATATATGTACATGTTGTATCAGACGCATAATAGGGCAAGAAATAGGAAAGAGAAAAAGACGAAAAAAGTTTTACCAAAAAAGTCTAAAAACTTTCCAAGTATAATGAAACACATTAATGTACACGTGCATGAAGATGAAAATAATCTAATATAAATACAGAGATCCATTCTTACATCTTAAAAATCAAAATGTTGAATTATATCACTTATCAGGAAAGGAGGTGTTGAAACTGTATGGCAATCACAAGGCCATACACTTATACATATACCAGTACATCCTATTATGCCTGACAAAATTTAGCAGGTGTATTTTCTTGGAAGTGGACTTAATTCCCTGAGCAGCCAGTCTGATAAGCCCTAGGTACAAATTCTGTGAGATTCTACGATCCTGAGCATGTTAAATGAGTATACAGGAGACGGACAGTCAACAGAATGCCTCTTCTTGGTCCTGCAGTCTTTAGAAGCCCACTTTATAACACAGTGGAGAAATCAGGTATTTCGTTGTATGATAATCAACTAAACTTACAGTATTTCTTGAAAAAGTACTGTGTTTTCAATTAATTCTCCCATTTTAAATCTCATAGCCCATTAAGTAAAGTAAAAGGCCCTTCTGAGCCTTTAAATATGAAAGCTTTTCTAGAAATATTTAGTTCCCAGAAAGTACCTTTGGCTCTGTCTGATCCCAAAGCCCTCATTTACATACTGTCAATCTTAGCTTTTGCCTTAGGATAGTTTGGGGGGGAAATGTACTGGAATGGGAGAGAATGGCTAATCTATTCCTTTCCTTATGGGTACATTTCAATTGCATATCATCAACAAAAGCAGTTGTTTCCTCTGTCTGGCAGAAAAAAACAAACAAGAGATGGCTAAGAGACCAGTAGAGTTTAACAAACTTTTCAAATAAAATTGTCAGATTAATATATAAAATATATAATATATAAATACATTATACACACACACACACACACATTATTGCTGTCCACAAAGTTTCTGACCCATATTGCTCTGTGATTAAGGTACAATTTTTTGCTTCTGTTCCACAGTATAGAGGCCATCTGCATTCTTTGCATGGTGGACCCATCATTCTGATCTCTACCTCCATTTTCATTTTTTAAAACACTTATTTTGTTTATTT
Organism: Sylvilagus floridanus; assembly: GCA_949820135.1. Taxonomy (NCBI): domain Eukaryota; kingdom Metazoa; phylum Chordata; class Mammalia; order Lagomorpha; family Leporidae; genus Sylvilagus; species Sylvilagus floridanus. Next base: position 76,898,918 of record OX463227.1, read on the forward strand.
GAAAGGCGGAGCCACTGAGAGACAGAGAGGGAGAGGCAGAGAGAGAGAGATCTTCCACTCACTGGTTCACTCCCTACATGGCTGCAATGACTAGGTTGGGCCAGGCCAAACCCAGGAGACAGGAGTTTCCTCAAGATTCCCATGTGAGTGCAGGGAGCCACGCACTTGGTCCATCCTCTGCTACTTTCCCGGGCACATTCATCATAGGTACCCTACAGACAGAAATGGGCTATCTTATTAAAGCTTTACTGTCTTTCCTTTTTGACATGAAATGAAAGTTTCCGTCTATGTCAAATTTTTTATCACGTAATCTTCTTAATGTCGGTGAGAGGTACTACACCTGCTCCAAAATCTCGAGCATATTTGACAAAATCAACTACTGTTGGCACATAGAAATGCCCAACGTTTGATTCTATAAGGACTCAAGGCGTTTGCTAGCTATCTTTACAGGCCTAAAAAAGGATTGCCATTATTTGGTCTACACTAAAGAGTTACTTTCTGCCTTACATCTGATTCCAGATAACAAGTCCCAGTGATAGAATGGTATATTTAACACACCATTTGTAATATCTGAATCAGTTAGGGTCTTTCTCTTTCCAAGTAATTGAAAACTCATCTCTGAAGCAAAACGTAGATAGATGATAGAATTATAAAAGTTAATAACAGATAAAACTCCTTGACTAGTCTGGTTAAACAGAATGAATCTCCCTTGGTGAAATGTGGTTTCTGCTTCTTCAGACCCCACACTAGACTACACATTGTAGACAAATTTATTTTGTATATTACCTATAGTAATTATAAATGGAATGAACAGTGAAATATGTGCAACATATATCTTCCAAAGTTCAAAAATAAAATTGTTTAAAGGAATAATTCTTCTAATGGGTGTTACATAAATTACTGAATGTACAGTTCCTCTACCAGACTCTTCAATTATTCTTTGCAAACTTTGCTTTCCTGCAAGAAACACCAGGGCAACTCAACTCACTGCCCTGATTTCCTCTGTAGTATATTGGTATATTCAAGATTAATTCACTCTGTCTGCACAAAACCCAGTAGACTTTATCAGGACAATCTATAATTTCTGTTGACAGCCCAAGAACCTCAAGAGTAAAGGGTGTGGAGAAGATTTATTAGTTTTAGATCTCTGTTTTAATGTATATGTAGGTTCTCCCACTTACATCCGTCTTTCATTATGTCTTAACCAGTATTAGTTTGGATTTTAGTAATTATGAAAATCTCATAATTAGGTAGCTATAAACCTGCCATCCACAGCAGGTTATTTATGACAGTGGGACAATACATGTAAACTACAACTGTCATAGAAAGAAAACAGGATTACCTTTGAGTTTGGCAAACAACAGTTCATACTATTTTCTGGTTGAATTCTTTACTTAGTGTAGAGTTAATTTTATGGTATAAAGTTAGCTGGAAATTGGTCTAGGTAAAAATTAAGAATGGTAATAAGAGAGGAAGGAGGAAGAAGGGTGGGAGTGTGGGTGGGAGGGAGGGTAGAGTGGAAAGTTTCACTCTGTTCCTGAGTCTGTATATATGAAATAAATAAAATGTGTATACCTTAAATAAAATGTAAAAGCAGTAATCATCAGGAAAAAAAACTTGAATGATATCCTTACAGAAATATATTGTTTTCTTGTTTGGTTTTATTTTAATGGCAGAGTGACAGATAAGGAGAAAGAGTGATCTCCCGTCTGTTGGTTTGTTCCTCCAAATGCCCACCACAGCCACAGTTGAACCAAGCTGAAACCAACAGCAGGATTCCAAGCACTTGTACCATCGTTTGCTGTCTCTCAAAGGCACATTATCAGGAAGCTAGATCAGAACTCGAGGTGGGGCTCAGTTTATGGAATGCAGGTGGCCCAAACAATGGCTTAACGGCTGTACCATAATGTTAACTTGCTCTGTGTTTTCTTGTTTTTAATCAAAATACTGTGCTATAATGTTGCCTAGTACTTTCTTAATCTTCATTTTTCATAGAGGAATAAATAATGTCTGCAACCTTATTTATCATCTATATCTATCTTTCATCCACAAAATACCTTCTTAAAAGATAAATGGAAAATTGAAAAAAGCATCTTTGAAGAAGCTCAAAAGAATTTCATATGGTTAGAAGTACAATGGATATTAATTGTGAAAATCATAAAATGTGTATAGAAATTAAAAATGAATTTTTAATTAATTTAGATGTGGGCAATATGAAGAGCAAAAGAAATTAGGCAAAGAACGAGGAATGTGGCACCTTTTTGTTGCTGGAAAACAACTCCCTTTCCCCATCGGCCAAATGTAGGCAAGCACCTAAGTACAATGTTGCATATAATTACAATAATCGTGTCATCATGGAAGAGGTACAGACTTTGCATTTTAACAGACAGTGAGAAAATGCTCCTCCCTTACATTTTGGGTAGAAGCAATTGTTATAAACATTTGCTGTCATGAAAAAGTAACAACTTTAAAATCTACTGACAATTAAAACAGAATAAGTGTACCAAATTTAACAAAGGAGCAGACAATCAGTTATAATGTGCTGCACACAATACAAAGGACACACTAGCATTCATGGACAAAGGATGTGATTGAAAATAGACAGAAAATACATCTAAATGGCCTATATGTGGTCATTTAAAAATTAAAATAAAACAAATTATTTTTCAGTTGATTTGGAGTAGGCATTCATTTTCATAAAATGTTAAGAGCACACATCACATAATTTTTCTGCAGAACAAATTGTCATCAATTAGAGTTGTTAGATCTTTCAGAAATTTACTTCTAACTATTTCTTCTATAGATTGAGGTCATTTTCGTTCTTTTTTATATGTTTTAAACATTTTATGAATACTATGCTTTTATAATTGGAAAGGAACAATAAATGTCATATTGAAACTCTAAAATAAATATGAATATCTACTGTAACTTTGACCTCTCAGGAATTAAACAAAACATTTAAAAATGATTTTTCATTTCTGCTATTTTCTTTACATTATACATTAGTAGGGAAATATGTATAAATATAGATATACAAATGTAGGTCACCATAAACACTCACCAATTATAAAACATTTATATAAAATTTTGGCATGTGAGCCAACTCTCTTACCATACAGGTGAGGTTTTCTTGCATTCCAGATTTGTGGTTAGCAAATTGATACTTTCAGAAGATGGTTAATGAAAGTACTCAACATTTACACAAAGCAAAGAATAACAAAGTATAAAAATAAAGTCCATTGGACACAACAGATAACATATAACTCAGGGACAAATGCTGAAAGATAATTATTAATAGAAGGCATTTGTTATATATCTTATTAGTAATAATATTAATGGATACTGTTTATAGAGAATCTTCCTTATGCTAAGAACTTTGTAGACACTATGTCTATTCACAGTGCAAAAAGGTGGGTTTTAAAATAATAACTATTTTATAAATAAGAAAACTGAATCAAAATGAATTTTTAGAAAATTGTATTTAGATGATTCAATAATGAGGGGCTGGCGCTGTGGTGCAATGGGTTAAAGCCCTGGCCTGAAGTGCCAGCATCCCATATGGGCGCCGGTTCTAGTCCAAAGTGCTCCTCTTCCAATCCAGTTCTCTGCTGTGGTCTGGGAAAGCAGTAGAAGATGGCCCAAGTCCTTGTCCCCTGCATCCACATGAGAGATCTGGAAGAAGCTCCTAGCCCTTGGCTTCAGATTGGCGCAGCTTCGGCTGTTGTGACCATTTGGGAGTGAACAAGTGGATGGAAGACCTCTCTCTGTCTCAACCTCTCTCTGTAACTGTTTATCAAATAAATCAAAATTAATAAAATAAATGATTCAATAATTAAATAGAGAAGCCAAGATTTTTAAATAGAGCTGTTTAATTTTGACACAGTGGCTCTTTCAAGTTATTTTCTGAGGAACCTAAAGTTCTTGAATATGAACAAGAGGCAAGGTAGCTTTCTATTCTCCATTCTACTTCATCACCCTCCAGCCCCACACATACTTCAACTAGAGTAGCTCTCTTTTTATCTGTATTATACATTGGGTTTCTTGGTAAGATTTATCTTGAAAATAACCAAGGAACTTAGTGGACAAAAAGCAACTGACTCCACCATTTTCCCCCCTCTACTCTTTTTGCATTCTCTCCTTCCCTCCGAGTTGTCCCCTTCCTTCTCTTCCTAATTCCTGATCCTCCTTCCACAGTTCTTCCCTCCTTTGTGAAGTCTCCCTGAAGCTGAAACAAGTAATTAAGCACAGATAAAAATATAAGACACATCAGCATTTATCATGCAGTTGGAATGAAGAAAAATGTGTATTATTGAATTCCATTTGATCCTAAAACCTTGAATTCAGTTAAATTGTCCAAGTCAATTGATGGCTTTACAGCAGCTTTTCCATGAGAAGATATTTATCTAGTCTAGGAGCAATGAGTGGAGGTTGTAGCTTTGTTAAACGTCATTGAGGTCAATTCAAGATTTGTGTGCTGATGGAAAATACATATTCCCCAAAGTCTTGACAAAATGACAGTTTTGAGTGCAATTAGAGAGGCTTATATAAGCTGTAACTGTATTTGAGGCTCAAATTCATATATTAGACCTAACTTACTATGCCATAGCACTGGTGAGCATAATGCTTATATTTATGTCCTATAGTAAATATAATAATTTCTTACCAATTCCTTGATTAGAAATGATATGCCTTTTATTTTGTTTTTAATTTGTTCTTATTAGTTTAAATTTTTGACTTAAGTTAAAATTTAAAACTGACAAGGTGGGTCATAATTGTAATGAGACAGATCCTCACAGAGATGTCAATGTACTGAACTAAACCCCTTTAATATTAATTGGAGGGCCAGTGCTGTGGCCCTCCAATTAGAGTAGAGAGGGGGAAAAATGGTGGAGTCAATTGCTTTTTGTCCACTAAGTTCCTTGGTTATTTTCAAGATAAATCTTACCAAGAAACCCAATGTATAATACAGATAAAAAGAGAGCTACTCTAGTTGAAGTATGTGTGGGGCTGGAGGGTGATGAAGCAGAATGGAGAGCAGAAAGCTACCTTGCCTCTTGTTCATATTCAAAGAAGGTGAAGCTACCACCTGCAGTGCTGGCATCCCATATGGACACCAGTTCTAGTCCCAGCTTCTCCACTTACTATCCATCTCTCTGCTATGGCCTGGACAAGCAGTAGAAGACGGCCCATGTCCTTGGGCCCCTGCACCCATGTGGGAGACATGGAAGAAGCTCCTGGCTCCTGGTTTCGGACTGGTGCAACTCTGGCCATTATGGCCAATTGGGGAGTGAACCAGGGATGGAAGACCTCTCTCTCTCTCTCTCTCTCTCTTTCTCTCTCTCTCTCTCTGCCTCTCTGTCTCAGTGTAACTCTGACTTTCAAATAAATAAATAAGCCTTTAAAATAATATTGTTGATCACTTGAGATATGCATGACCTATCAGGAAACTCTACTGATCCATAGATCAACTACTGATCATCTAGTAAAGGACATTCTAGCTGGCAAGTCAACAGTGTACATATTGAGTTTAGTATTATCTGTGATAAGAAAGTAAGTAGGATTCTAATATGTACTTAACAAAACTTGAACACAAGTATAAAATGGAAGATACGACTGTGATCTATTCCACAATTTATTTTCATATCCATCAGTCAGAATAATAGTACAGAAGGGACTTCTTCCTCTCTCATTTCAAGTATCAGAAGAATCACTCTCCCTGTAATTCCCATAATGTTCATCATTTCCTCTAAGAAATCGCAATGACTTTTTAATAAAGTTATTTTTGATAATGATTTCCTTTATCCTTTAATAATTTGTCAATTGTAAAGTGTCTTATCCACAACATATCCATTAAAAATAAGCCACAATTTACTATTTTTTAAAAATTACTATTTATACATGTCAGAAGAATTTTAAACAGAAAAAATGCAATTTGGTGATTAATGTTAAGATGAGAGTAATACATGAGAAAGGGATCATTTCTAGGATGACATGTTGACTGAGGAGAGAAGCATGTTAAAGGCTAAGTGACAAGCAATAATTAACATTACAAATGTTCCTTGACTTTAGATTGGATCATGTCCTGATAAATGTATCTTAAATTGAAAAACTCAAAACTGAAAAATGCATTTAAACAACCTATCCCATTAAACATCACAACTTGACTACCTGGTAAACTGAAGCGTGTCAGTTGTTTACCATCATGATTTCTTGCTGACTGAGTGTGGCTTCTGTCACTGCAGGCAGAAACAGAACCATATCAAATAGGGTATCCCTAACCTGGGAAAAGATTACAGACTTAAAATCAAACAATGATATCCACCAAATGCTTATAGCTTTTTGCATAATTACAGTCAAAATATTGTAATTTGGGCCGGCGCCGTGGCTCAACAGGCTAATCCTCCGCCTTGCGGCGCCGGCACACCGGGTTCTAGTCCCGGTCGGGGCACCGGATTCTGTCCCGGTTGCCCCTCTTCCAGGCCAGCCCTCTGCTGTGGCCCAGGAGTGCAGTGGAGGATGGCCCAGGTGCTTGGGCCCTGCACCCCATGGGGAGACCAGGAAAAGCACCTGGCTCCTGGCTCCTGCCATCGGATGAGCGCGGTGCGCCGGCCGCAGCGCGCCGACCGCGGCGGCCATTGGAGGGTGAACCAACGGCAAAGGAAGACCTTTCTCTCTGTCTCTCTCTCTCACTGTCCACTCTGCCTGTAAAAAAAAAAAAAAAAAAAAAAAAAAATTGTAATTTGAACCATCATAAGGTAGGGGCCATTTGTATTTATACGAAGTGCATCCTACTTGAAAGGGAGTTATCATGTAGTTTTATAAAAATTGAAACATTTATTTACTTATACCACAAATAATTTAATATTCTGTAAAAATCAAATTTATATTCCTATAATAGATTATTTAAGACTCCCTAATTAATATTCACAATTATGAAGTTAATTATGCCTCTGGCATAAAAAGGGAAACTTAAAAAACCTTTAACAAAGGACACTCAGAGGACTACAAAGGACACAAGAGAACACACAGGTGTAAGTTCCCATGACACAGACTAGGGTGTCTGTTTCTTTACTTTCTCTCATATGAAAAAGAATACATTTAGAGTTGGAATTTTTAGTAGTGTTAGCGGTAAAGAAATTGTTTTATTCAAACCTTATTTTTACACTTTACTCATATCAGCTTATATGAATAATGGGATGTAAATAAAAGGAAGAAAATTAAAAAAGGAAAAAACTGAAATCCATTAATCAATTTTTAATTTTCTCAGATGAAACATTTAAATTAGCATTGATGAAGAGAAGGTGTTCTGAATTTGATAACTACAATCACCAAATATTAAGTCACCAATGGTAAGCTAGGATATACATAATTAATAATCATCAATTTATATGTTTTCAAATATTTAAACAGCATTTTTGAATAATTCTAGGATTACCACTTTTTCAAGAAATATACTCATGGTATAAATTTATAATGGATTTTAGTTATCAAAATATTATCAGTATTAAAGATTCTAAAATGAATTTATTATCTGCCATTCATAGTTTTCTTCACATTTCTTCTTTTGCATTGAAGAAAACAGCAGTGAAAAATATTGAGTTGGAATAATGGATGAGTTTTATAAGCAGAATGAAAACCCAGAATTCAATACAGCAGATCCATACTCAAAGGCAGCAGCATGAAAAATCTGGTATATGAACTTTTAGTTAACATGCTTTAAGTTGTGATAAAATGCTAAGTATACGAGTCCATATTCCTCTAGATTAATCAGTAATAACTCATACCTAACAAATAACTGGTCCCACTCACTGAAAACAAAAAAGAATTTGACAATAATGATGTTCTAGAAAATCTCCAGAGCATTAACTAAAAAATGCTATTATTAAGAACAAGATATAGAGAGTGACTCAAATGTCATTGATGAACAAAAATGGCTTCTAAACACGATTTCATTCATAATTGTAGTTGTGTGTGGAAAATAAAGTGACCATGGCCTGATTTAGATGCTTGTCTAGGAATCTATAGCCACCACCAACTTGACCAGTGCTGTGTTGCCACACCCTTCTGCTCTCCTGCCCTGGCAATAGTTTAAGTTTTATTTTTTTTTTTTTCGCTTACTGATTTTAATTCTAGTGTTACAGAAAAAAGTGTGAAGATTTTTCTTGCAAAAGAAAGAATCTCCTTTAGGATTTTTATTCACTTCTTTCCTTTCTCTCTTCCTTCTGCTGTTTTTTGAAACCCAAGTTACAGAGTGCACATATCAAACCATGTAATCTTCATTCATCCAATGATCTACTCTTTAAAATATGTGTGTACACCACACATGTTCCCTTTCCTTCCCACTTTTCCTCCCCCTGGAGCTACCAAGGGCTATCCTTATTAATGCCTTTCCTCCATGTCCTTTTGTAATATATTAAAAGAGTATTAAATGAATATATTAAAATGAGTATTTATTTTTGCATGGGTTAGTGAGGTTAGATAAATGGTTACACATCAACAAAAATACAATATCACAAACCAGATAGAAGGTCTTTTCCTCTACCATTGTATAGTCTGGAATCATTTCAGGTCTGGGTTCCAGTGCTTTAAGTGTTTAATTAGAAAACTGATTTCTTCTACTTTGTTTCTGTCCTAGTGCGCTCAGAGATTTACTTTTTGACTTGAAGCTGTTTGCAGCTGATAGGAAAAAGAAAGAGTGCATGAGATTCCCCCCTTTCCTTAAATTTAGGTCCTCAACTCAAGAGTTGACACACTTGACATTACGCAACATCCATTGCCAAGAACTTGGTAAAATGCCTATTATCAAGTATCCAGAGGCCTGGGAAAAACATACCTAGCCAGGTGGCCACATATCAGTTTGTTCAAACTAAAGAAACTATGAATAGTTTTTTGGGGAAAATATCAGTTTCCTTACAACTAATATTTCTAGTTTAATAGCTCTAGGTCATATATCACTTTCTTTTTTTTATAAATTAGCTTTATGTATTTTACATCTATCCAACTGTTGGTATATAAACATATAGTCTGTTATTTTAACCCACAAAAGTATTTTACAGTGTAATGCATTGTGCCCAGTCTTTATGAATGAAAGGTACTTACATTTTTTTCCGACTGCCACTATAAACAATTCTAAAATAAATATCAGCCATGGATAAAGACTCCTGCAATCTACTACTGCAAGAAGGCTGTTCACAAACCCACATCTACCAAAACTTGGCAATATTCTGCTTTCTAATTTTGCCTTTTCAATAGTGTTAAATATTTCATTTCTATACTTACTAATTTCAACAGTTCTTGAAAGATTTGATAGCAATTCACACTTTTTCTCTATAAATTATCAGTTTATCTCCTTTGCTTAAATTTTTCACATATTCTGTTAATAGCCCCTTGTTCACACATTTGAAATTTTTATCTTCTCAAGTTCTCTTTATCTGGGACAGGTATTTGGCCCAACAGTTAACATGCTGGTTGGCACACTTGTGACTCAATACACTTGTCTTGGAGTCTCGAGGTTAGATTCCAGTCTCTGCTCTATATTTCAGTCTCCTGCTAATGCTGGCTCAGGGAGGCAGTGGTCACACCTCAAGTGATCTCCCACATGGGAGACGTGGATTGCGATCCTGGGTCACCATTTTAGCCCCAGCCAGGAGCCATTGTGAACATCTGAGGATTAAAGCTGTGGATGCAAGTATGCTTTCTTACTGTCTCTTCCCCCTCTCTTCATTTAACTCCAATTCTCTAATAAGAAAATAAATAAAATTATCATCATTTCTCTATGGAATCTTTCATTGGACTTTCACTTTTCAAATTTGATATCTTTCATTTGTGTTTTTACTTGTGGTCTGTGAATGTTAATGTTTTAATAAAGAAATCATGTTCTACTCTCATGTAATAAAATTATTTTCTCATATTTTATTCTTCTAACTTCATAACGTTGTCTTTACTATTTGGTAATATTCAAGTCCCTGGAGTCTTTCCCAAAATATAGGAATAGGAATCAATATTGTTTTTCCCAAAGTAAAGTCATTCTCCCAACACTACACAGCATGGTCCCTCATTTACCACTGACTTATAGAACATAATCTGAGAGTACTTCAAGAAGTTTGTGGAAAAATAAAGTTAAAAGTATGAGTTAATTTTAGTGCAAAATATTTTTCATAATACATGGAAATGGGGGCTGGTATTGTGGTTTAGTAGGTAAAGCCTCCGCCTACATTGCTGACATCCCATATGGGTGTCTGTTTGAGTCCTTGTTGCTCCACTTACAACCCAGCTCTCGCTATGGACTGAGAAAGCAGTAGAAGATGGCCCAAGTCCTTGGACCCCTGCATCTCTTGGGAGACCTGGAAGAAGCTCCTGGCTCCTGGTTTTGGATATTCCCAGCTTGCAGCCCTTTAGAGAGAGAACCAGCAGATGGAAGACTTCACTCTCTTCTATGCTTCTGCCTCTCTGTAACTACGCCTTTCAAATAAATAAATCTTTCTAAAAAAAAAATACATGGAAATGCATATTATGGAAAAAAAATTGCCTGGACTTCAAAACAAATTTTCATTTCTAATTCATTTTTTCATAAATTTTTCAAATCATCTTATATTGTTATTTCACATTTAGGGATCTTCTTTGAGTTCAGTATTCAATATTAATAGTGTATTTGTATTATTTCTTAGAATCTGCTAGGGTAGAGATACCAGATCTTGTTTTCAAGGTGAACATATTTATTAATGGGATTTTGATATATATGTTTATTAAATTTTTCCAAAATACCATACATTTATTGATTATTATATGTATTTACTGTTTTTTGTTGACTATTACAATGGAGTAAAATTCTATTGATATTTATAATTTCATATGCTTATCATATATCAATCAAATTGTTGCACTCCTATTTTCGTAAATAATTTTTTCATTTGTTTTTCCTTCCTAGGTTGATGATTTTATCAATGGCAAGCAATAAATTTTTATCTCTTCCAAATGTTATATCTTGTGGCCGGCACCGCGGCTCAATAGGCTAATCCACTGCCTTGCGGCATCGGCACACTGGGTTCTAGTCCCGGTCGGGGCACTGGATTCTGTCCCGGTTGCCCCTCTTCCAGGCCAGCCCTCTGCTGTGGCCCGGGAGTACAGTGGAGGATGGCCCAAGTCGTTGGGCCCTGCACCCCATGGGATACCAGGAGAAGCACCTGGCTCCTGGCTTCAGATCAGCATGGTGCGTCGGCCACAGCGTTGGAGCTGAACCAATGGCAAAAGGAAGACCTTTCTCTCTCTCTCTCTCTCACTGTCCACTCTCCCTGTCAAAAAACAAACAAACGAACAAACAAAAATCAAATGTTATATCTATTTCTGTTAACACATTTTCTTTCGTTGTAATGTTAGATAAGCTCTACATTATTATGTAAAATGTTGAATTTGTGTATTGTTAATTTTTTCACATGCATAAGAATAGTGTATATAATAGTTGTCTTTTTAACCATAAATTTTTTGATAGATTTCTGTAAACAGCATTCATTAAATAATGGAAGTTACCTTCTAGTATTAGTTTCCCATGTGTTTCTGGAATAAATCAATGAATTCCATCTTATAGTAAATATGAACATAAACACATTAGTGTTGTACTAAAAGACTGTCTACATCAATAGTGACAATCATATTATTTTACCATATTAAGCACTTTAAAGTGGAACCATGCTTGCATTATAATGATGGAATTCATCTAATCATAATGCACACTTATTAAATCCACATTAGATTTTTCAGCTACTGTTTTCTTCAGAGCTTTGATTTTATATTCATAAGTATCAGTCAATAATTAGCTTTTATTATATCATCATTATGTAGTTTGCGTAAATTTCTATTACCTGTATAAATAAGATGAGTGAACACTTTAGTTGTTTCTGCAAGAACTACTATAAACTAAGAAATTCATCACTCCTTGAATTGACTATATAATATACCGTCTAGCTTTCTTTGTTGAGGGAATGCTATATCTTGCTACCACTTCAAATTGTTTAATACTTACTTGTCTATACAACTACTCTACTTAGCCAAATTTGGATTTCTATTTCTATTAAAATCTTTTGGTATATAATTTTTCATAATATTCTGATTATTTAATTAAATATATAATTTATCATCTAATGGGAAATTTAAAGCTTCACTTAACAGAATTATAGAGAAGAAGCATGTAAAATCATTGATGCATGATTTTGCATTGAGTTAGAAAATAAAAAGCAAATAAGTTGCTATGTAAGAAAGAAAAGCAATAAAACAAACAAGAAATCAGAAAAAATGAGAATATAACAACAACAAAGAACATTTAATAAAAAGAAAATTTTATTTTTGAAGGACTAGTAATTTTGCTCAATTATAGTTGTGCTAGGCAAGAAAAAAGTGAAGGTGCTAGTATCAGGAGTGAAAGTTTACATCATACTATATGTAAAAGACTATATAATAATATTCTAACAATAAATTTGATAATGTAAATAAGATATGTAAATAACTTAAAATTAACTATCAAAATATTCCTCACCAAAAAAACTGTAGGTCTGTTTGTTTATTCTGACTTTGCCGCAGAAAAAGTGAAACACAAATCTCACATAAACTCCCTCACGTTACCTGCTCATTCTTTAAAAAAAAGTCTTGCCGGCACCATTGCTCAATAGGCTAATCCTCCGCCTTGCAGCGCCGGCACACCAGGTTCTAGTCCCGGTTGGCCCTCTTCCAGGCCAGCTCTCTGCTGTGGCCCAGGAGTGCAGTGGAGGATGGCCCAAGTGCTTGGGCCCTGCACCCCATGGGAGACCAGGAGAAGCACCTGGCTCCTGGCTTTGGATCAGCGCGGTGTGTGCTGGCCGCAGCAGGCTGGCCACGGCAGCCATTGGAGGGTGAACCAACGACAAAGGAAGACCTTTCTCTCTGTCTCTCTCTCTCTCTCTCTCACTGTCCACTCTGCCTGTCAAAAAAATAAAAAATAAAAAAAAAATTTTCAAAAAGTTTTTCTTTAATTCATATGAATATGAGAGTTACAGAGAAAAGGGACGATGAGATAGAAAGATTCTATCCACTGGTTTCATTCCCCAGACAGCTGCAATGGCCAACACTGAGCCAGGCCAAAGCCAGGAGGCAGGACATTTTTCCAGGTCTCCCACTTGGCTGCCAGGGCCCCATGTGCTGGGATCATCTTCAGCTGCTTTTCCTAGGCCACTAGCAGGAAGCTGGATCAGAAGAGGAGCATGAGGCATCTCCCATTTGGGATACTGGTATTTCAAGCTACACCACAATGCTGATCCCTACCGGCTCATTTGACAAGGTCAATAAGGCATCAAAGTAATCTTTTTTTTTTTTTTTAGTTAAAAGATTATAAAACTATCAGCCAATAATACTCATGAACACACTTGAGAAAATCCTTAGGAATAGAAAAATTAATTTGGCAATATATAAAAAGGATAAAATGACGATAACACAAAGAACATTGAGTTTGTTTAAATAGTCAGTATATAATTAATAGTATGATAGAAATGATCATTTCTTCATTTTGATCACTTACTCTCATTTTATAAGAAGTAAAATTAGAAAATCTGATTGGAGAGCACACAAAAATATTATGTAACTCTTTTAAGGGCCAAACATTTCAAATAGAAAGCTTTAAAAGTAATGAAGTTCTGACATCCCTAACCTAGGACTGGAGGAGGGGAAGTGGGTGGGCATAGTGGATGAGAAACACTGGATGTACTTGTGTGGAAGAAACAATACTTTTTTTTTCTTTTGTAAATAGAAAAAAAGAAATAGAAACTAAAACAAAACAAAAATAATGAATAGGGACCCAGAGCTGTGGCATAGCAGGTAAAACCACCTCTGCAGTGCCAGCATCCCATACTGGGTCATGTCCTAGCTGTCTCTCTTCTGATCCAGCTCCCTGCTATGGCCTGGGAAAGCAGTGGAAGATGGCCCAAGTCCTTGGGCCCCTGCACCCGCGTGGGAGACTTGGAGGAAGCTCCTGGCTCCTGGCTTCAGATCCGCGCAGTTCCGGCCTTTGCAGCCATTAGGGGAGCAAACCAGGAGATGGAAGACCTTTCTCTGCCTTTTACTTACCGTCTGTAACTTTACCTCACAACTAAATAAATTAAAAAAAAAAAAAACTAATGAATAAAACTCAACCATGCACTGCTTTAAGTAGATGGGAAAACACCCTTGATGAAACTTACCTCACGTTAATTCTAAAGTCTCTTCTTTCGTAGGAAACTTCACTTTTTGAAGGGCATCTATAAAGCCCAACCCCTAACATCTTGAAGGAGTTGGTGGTTTCATAGTGTACATATTAACTAACAGTCATAAAATATTCACTTAAGATGCGATTGAATTTTATGTAAATTGATCTCCAATTTTACACTCTATGTATTTGAATGTGTATGAGTCTATGAGTGTATGTATGCATGTAAAGTAAGCTTTGCCTTATATGTTATACCTAGTTACTTGAATAATGTACAATATCCATACTGCACACATTTTGTATGGCATATTTGGCTGATACCTCAAAGCTAAAAAATACACTTGCTGACATCCTTGCAGCTGGAGCCCTAGATTAAAATATAGCTTCACCAATTCTTGTATCTGTTTCTGATGGCAAGCAGGCTAATGGAAACAGGCATTCAAAAGTGAGTTGCAGCAGCTGACTTCAGTATTGCTGTCTGCTTGCTAGCTGCCTGTGCATTTGACAGCTAATGTGGCAGCAGCAATGCCATTGATTTTTCCTCTGTGGAACTTAACTAAGATCCAAATATGGTGCATCTTGAATTCAAATGTCCATTTTTAACATTTTTAAAGAAAACAGAGTAGATTTTCTGGTTCCTTATGTGTATATTTATATCAGTCTATGTTTACTCTCACTCAGGATAAAAATACTATTTTTCTCCAAAGTTTGGTTATATTAATATATGCTCAGATAGTTTAATTACTTATGAGATTTTACTATTAGTAAATAGATGATATATATTTAAATATTTATTTATTTAAAAGATTATCTGAGAGGGACAAACAGAGAAAGAAACAGAGAGAGAGAGAGAGGGATCTTTCATCTGCTGGTTCACTCCCCAAAAGGACTTAATAGTCAGATCCATACCAGGCCAAAATCAGGAACCAGGAACTTCTTCCTGGTCTCAAGCATGGGTGGCAGGGACCCAAGTACTTGGGCCATCCTCCACTTCCTTCCCAGGTGCAATAGCAGCAAGCTGGACCAGAAGCTGAGCAGCTGCCACTGAAATGAGCCCTATAACAAGGGATGCTGTGGTCCAGGAGGCAGCGTAATCAACTGTGCCACAGTGCCAGCTCCAATGGGCTATATATTTTATAGCAGCTTTAAATTCATTGAAATATTAAGCAAAAGGTACAAAGATTTATTTTATATACTTCCAATGCCTATGCAGGCCCGGATTCACCTACTATCAAAATTCTGCACAGGAGTAGTGCCTGTCTTGTTGTTGATGAACTTACACTAATACATTATTAGCACACAAAGTCTGCAGTTCATATTATGGTCCATTCTGGGTGTTCTACAATTTGGGATTGACAAATATCTATTGACATGCGTACACCAATTTAGGATCACAAACAGTAAATTCCATGTCTCCATCTTGCCCGGTGCCCTGATCTGTGTCCATTTTGCCATCTTTATGTTTTTTTTTTTTAACTTTTATTTAGAATATAAATTTCCAAGGTACAACTTATGGATTACAATGGCTTTCCCCCCATACTTTCCCTCTCCCCCTGCAACCCTCCCTCCTGCCCACTCCCTCCACCCTTTCGTTCACATCCAGATTCATTTTCAATTCTCTTTGTATACAGGAGATCAATTTAGCATGTGTTAAGTAAAGAATTCGTCCATTTGCCCTCATATAGTAACACAAAGTGACATATACTATTTGAGTACTCGTTATAGTATTGAATCACATTGTACAGCACATTAAGGACAGAGATCCTACATGATATATATATATATATATATATATATATATATATATATTTGAAACTGATTAATTTTTTAATGCAATTTCCAACATAACACTGAGGTTTTTTTTGTCTTTTACAGAATGTCACATAGTTGGATTCCTACCATCTGCCACCTTTTCTTATTGATTCCATTGACTTAGCAATATGTCTTTTCATGGCTTGATAGCTCATTTCCTGTTAGCACTATATACATATTTCATTATCTGATTTTATCATAGTTTATTTATCTGTTTACTTACTGAAGAGCTCTTGCATGTTTCCAAATTTTGACAATTATGAATAATGCAGCTATAAATATGCATGTGCAAGTTTCTGTGTGGATATGTTTTTGATTTCATGTGGATAAATGCCAAGGAGTATAACTGCTGAATCATGAATAGAGTACATTTTGTTTTATAAGAAATTGACAAACTATCTTACAAAATGGCTGTAACTTTTTGCATTCTCACCAGCACAAAGGAGAGTCCCAGTTGCACCACATATTTGGCAAACACTTGGTGTTGTTGCCGTTTTGGGTTTTGGCCATTCTAATAGCGGTAACACCTCATTGCTTTAATTTGCAACTGCTCAATGGTATATAGTATTTGAATACCTTCTCAAATGCTTTTTTTCATCCATATTTCTTCAGATATAAATGTGTCTGTTTAGGGTTTTTTTGCTCATTTTTTTTAACTTGGGTTGTTAATGTTCTAATTATTGAGTTTTAAAAGTTCTTTATATATGACATATAAATTTTTATTACCAGGCATGTATTTTTTTTGTAAATACTTTTCTGTGTTATGGAAATTTTATCCTTTTGCATTTTGCTCTTGGGACAATGATCCATATTGATATGGTCTTTTGAAGAATGTAAGAACTGGAAATGGATTTCTCTTTCTTGTGATCTCCACCTGTTCTAGCACCATTTGTTGCCAGGACTGTATTTTCTTCATTGACTTTTCTTTGCTCCTCTACCCAATATCAGTTGATTTTATATATATATATATATATATATATGCATATATGTATATATATACATATATATTTATATATATAAATGAATTTGTTTCTATACTCTTTATTTTGTTACATCAAATTACTTTTTCTTTCAACAGCACCATACTGTGTTGATTACATTAGAATTAAAGTTAATCCTGAAATCAGAAAATGTTTGGTCTGCAACTTCATTCTTTAGTATTAAGTTGGCTATTCTACATCTTTTGGCTATGTATGCAAAATTTAGAATTATTTTGCTAATGAATACAAAATAAAAGGCAATGATCTTGCTTGGGATTATGTTAAATTTATAAACCAAGTTTAGAAGAAATGACATCTAGGCAATATTGAATATTCCAGCCTATGAAAGGTGAAATATCTCTCCATTTGTTTAGTTTTTCTTTGCTATCTTTAGCCATTGTGTTGTAGTTTTCCTCATACAGATCTTATACTTATTTTTTTTACTTACTATAAATAAATGTTTTTTAGTTCTTAATCTAAATTGTAATTCCACTTATTCATTGCTGATACGTAGGAAGGCAAGTTTATTAAACTTTTATTCTATAACCTTGCTCAGATTGCTTATTAATTCCAGGGACATTTTTAGTAGAAAATCTGTAAAGTTGAGGGAGTTATCTATTCCAAGTTTAAAGGATATTTTTTAAATCATGAAAGGGTGTGGAATTTTTAAATGTGTTTTCTGCAGCTATTGATATTATGTGATTTTTCTTCTTTCATCTGATTTGATAGATTGCAGTAACTGAATTTTGAATTTAAATAAGGATGAACACGGTGTATAATTCCTTTTCAACATTGATGCTTTCAATTCACCAATGCTTTTTGAGTATTTTTGTATGCACATTCATGAAAATAAATTGGACTGAAATTTCTTTCCATACGATATTATCTGATTTGATATTAGGGTAATGTAGGCCTACTAGAATAAGTTAGGATGTATTCCCTCTGCTTCTGTCTTCTGGAAAAGACTATAGATAGCTTTTTTAAAAATGTTTGTCAGAATTCACCATTGCTCTTATTTGGGTATGGTACTATTTTTGGAAGTCTATTAATTATTGATTCAATTTTTATATATATATATGTATATACAATTTTCTATTTTTGCCTTTTTCTTGACAGGCTAGACTCTTCAAGGATTTGGTCCATTTTGTCTATGCTATCAAAATAGTGGATATATAGTTTTTCATAATAAATTGTTATTATCCTTTTAATGTCCATGGGCTATATGGTGATGTCCTTTCTTTTATTTCTGATGTTGATAATTTGTATCTGAAGAGAGAATTATTGATTTTCATTATCTTTCTAATGAACTGACTTTTGGTTTCACTGATTTTCTCTATTTTTTTTTCAATTTCATGGATTTCTGCCACAATTTTTAATATTTCTGTTTGTAGTTTCCTAAGTGAAATTTTAGATTTTGAATTTTATATCTTCTAGTATATACATTTAGTGCAATAATTTTTTAAATAATACTTTACTGCATCCTACAAATTTTTATGTTTTTATTTTTTTCCATTTAGTTAAATATTATTTAATTTCTCTTTTGGCCCATGTGTTGTGTATAAGTGCATTAATCGATGTTTAATTATTGGAAAATTTCCACTCTTTGTGTTACTAGTGTTTAAATTAATTGCTTGATTTTCTCAGAGCAGACATTGTATGATTTCTACTCTTCTCTATTTATGAAGATGTGTTTTATGTCCTAGAATGGTCTATTATAGTTGCTATTCCATGTGTGCTTAGAAGGGATGCAATTTATAATTATTGGATATTTTATTCCATAAGTACCCACAATAATTAGTTTATTGATGCTGTAATTGAGTTCAACTTTGTTCTTCTTTATTTTTTAGTTGCTGGAGCTGTACATTTACAGAAGGATGTTATTGTCTTTCATTGTAAGAGTGCACTCACCTATTTTTTTACTTCACTTATTTTAATGGTCTTTTGTTAGAAACATACACATTGCTTTTCTTTCTTCTCAGAATATTGACAATCTTATCAATTTGCAATGCATATATTCATATATGATGTTTCCTTTATCTGAAGTTCAGTCTTTTGAAATTAATAAGACCTCCTTCATTTCTTTCAATTGGTGTTAGCATGACATATCTCTTCTCATTCTGTTTTGACCTACTATGTATTTTTATACTGGGTTTCTTACAGATGACACATAATTAGATATTGAATTTTGACCCATTCTGACAGTCTCTGTATTAAGTCTTTTTATTAATTTGAGAGACAAAGAAAGCAAGAGTGAGAATGAGTGAGAAGGGGTAGGTAGAAAGAAAGAAATCCCATGCACTCTCCAGTGCCTTCAATGCCTGGAGATATTTTTCCTCCATCTCTTCCACTTACATTCATATTATGTCTAGGTATAACTTTTTAATTGTTTCAGATTTCTGGAATATTCTGTACCATTTTCTGCCTTCTATCTCTTTGTTTCTCTGTTTAGGAAGTATCTACACATATACATTCTACAGATGATCCCATCAAAGGGAAACAATGTTTTTAACCTCTTTAATTTATTTCTTATTACTCATAAAAATTTCTATTTCATCACTTACATTATATACAGGTTCTGACAGCCTACTTACTTTTTCCATTAAATGTGTTAAGATAAAAATCATAATGATTTAATTCTAAAAATCCTGGTAACAATTCTTGCCATGTATGACCTTGTCCTGGCACTTACACAGTCTCTTCTAACTGTGTTTTTGCACTTTAGTCTTGTAATTTTTGTGGTGAGGTGGTTTTTCTGCACTGGCTGGAAGGAACTCTGGCAATTAAGCTGGTGGGGATGTAACAAGGAGGGTATGGACAGTGGAAACATTTGGTAGTGCTATGGTTAGGTCTGTCTTTCCATAGGGCTGTGACCCTAGACAATGGACTTTACAATTGATTCTTGTCCTCCCTCTCACTTAGGTAGGTCGAGATTTCTAGAGGACACTAGTATTGTGTAGTCTCTTTCCCCCTTCCTCCAAGAAAACTTAGACTTTCATAAACTCCCAGCAAGTTAAACTCCAGCAAAATGTTTTTTCCTGAGGAAAGCACTCGTTATGCATATTCTGACATATTACAAAAGGTTCCCTGCTTTTGAGATATTGGAGGCAAAATTCAAAAATCCATGTGGGCTATGCTTGTTATTGATGCTCCTGGAGTATTTGTCAGTCACAATTCAGGGTTTCTTACCAGGGTTCTGGTTTCCAGAGAGCTTTTTGCTTATGCGTTTTTGCTGTGATGAGTTGTGTTTCTCTATGTTGCCTTTCTGTTCCATTTAGGGGAAAGTGATTTGCTCTCTGATGTATTTGAGAAGAGTTGTTGATTTTTCTTTTTTTATGCTCTTTGTTAGGATTTAGTAGCAACTTCTGTGCTCTGTCCATGACAGATGCAGTAATATTTGAGACCCTAAGGTAATGGCTATTGATCATAAAGTTAAGTTTTGTTTTAAAATTTTATTCAGATATGATTCAAGCCATACAATTCACCTATTTAAAGTGAATTTTATTTTATCTAAATTTTGTAGTTTATATTATATTTAGAGTTTCACTTTTAGATCATTGTTAGCAATCCCCAAAGAAACTCTATTCTCAATATCAATCACCCCCACCTCCCATTAATCTCCTTCTCTTCATAAAATTCCCCCTCCTTGCTAAATTTATAATTCTTCATTTCTCTGGAAGAGGTAAATATGTAGCAGTGGATATATTTTATAACTTAATTCATAGTGTTTCAAGAAACTTCCAGAATGTTTTCCAATGTGGTTAAACGAATTAACATTCGCATCAGAAGTATGTGAGATTAATAATTTCTTTATATCTTCACCAATATTTGTTATTATTCTACTATATAACTACGTTAGTGAATATGAATAGTTATGTCATTGTGATTATCTTTCCTCTATGATTGTTCAGAAACAATGTGCTTATTGATCATTTATACATCTTTTTAGGGCAAATGTCTATACAGAGTGATTACGTGTTTTAGGATTGGGTAATTTGTCTTGGAATTTCTTTCTTATATAATTGTTGAGGTGAATATGAGAAAGTAATGATATCAAGTGCCTAAGCCTTTTGTCCATGCCCCCTAATCTCCATACTCCCATATATCCGTGCCCCTATGGTAAACAATGTCATGGTAACAGGAAGATCCACCTGCTTGGCCAGCTGCCCAAAACCCTGTTATGTTAGTTTGATTTGGGCCACTTTTGTCTAGAAACCCAGGTAAGCAATTGCAGAGCATGGCTAGATGTGTGGCCTGCAGAAGGATGTGGACATTATGCAGCTGCTTGCCAATGTGACTCTTGGTGGTTGTGGCTGTATGTAGATGCCTCTGTGTGTGTATCCAACTGCCACCACAGACACAAAGATGGTTATCTCCTGTGGCCCCACCAACATCAAGGGCAAGTAGCTGTTCCTGTGCATTTTTCAGCACCTCTGTGAGTGAAGGAAATAATCCACAAATGACTATGACTTGCTCTCTGACCTTTTAGAATCTGAATCTGGTTGTCCTGGGCCCTAAGCCCCACACACACAAAAAGCAATTTTGCTGATGTTAAATAAACATCACTGCTTTCTTAGGAGATGTCATACATGGTCATGGTGGTTAATATCTACAATGAATATTTAATTTTCTTTATTAATATTTTATGTGAAATTTAAAATCAGTGTTCAGAAGTGAGAGCTTTTTTTTTTTTTTAAGATGTATTTATCTATTTAAAAGGCAGAGGCACAGAAAAGCAGAGGCAGAAGCAGAGGTGTAGAGAGAGAGAGACACACAGAGAGAGAGAAACAGAGAGAGAATTTTCCATCTGCTGGTTCACTCCCCAAATGACAACCACGGCTGGAGCTGTGCTGATCTGAAGCCAGGAGCGAGAAGCTTCTTCTGGATCTCCCATGTGGGTGCTGGGGCCCAAGATCTTGAGCCATCTTCTACTGCTTTCCCAGGCCATAGCAGAGAGCTGGAGCAGGAGTGGAGCAGCCAGGACTTGGACAAGAGCCCATATGCCAGCGCTGCAGGCAGCAGCTTTACATAGCTTTACTCTGCCACAGTGCTGGCCTGAGAGGTTTTTTTTTTAAGATTTATTTATTTATTTGTAAGAATTACAAAGAAAGAGAGGGAGACAGACAGAGAGAAAGAGAGAGAGAGATCTTCCACCTGCTGGTTCCTGCCCCAAATGGCAGCAACAGCTTGGGCTGGGCCAGGCTCAAGCCAGGATCTAGGAGCATCATCTGAGTCTCCTGTGTGTGTGCAGGGACCCACGTGCTTGGGCCATCCATCTTGCACTGCTTTCCCAGAAGCACTAGCTGAAAGCTAGATCAGAAGTGGAGCAGCAGAGACGTAAACTGTTGAAGGTGGATTAAACTGCTGTACCGCAGCACCAACCTGATGGTTATTTTTAAGTTGTTTTTGTCTACTTTAACATCAGGACTTGCCTAACATTATGATGTGAATTTGATAGACTCCAATTTTATCAGTGCATGGTATTATTGCAAATTTGTGATTAATTTAATTCATTGTGAAAACGATCTCTCCATGGAATAGTCTTTGGAGATAATTGATATATTCTGGAAATCGTAATCAGGGAAAACTGAGATGTATCGAAGGCAGCCAAGAAAGCCACTGAACCCTGAGAAAATTGACATGAAAATAAGTTATACTCATTTTCTAGATTTAACCTTGAGAGCTGCTGGGCACGAGGCTCCAGGAGATAAAAGGCATCACCTGGGGTATCTGTAAAGCTGGAATAATTACCTCTTGAGCCCCATTGCCTCAAGCATCTACCTGGTCTCATAAAAGGGAGGGGAGCCTTCTAGTGAGAAAGAATGAGAAATGAGAAATAAGAATAGCACACACTATGGAAAGGACTGAGCATTTTTAACTGAGCACAAAAGCCTTTAAATGGGGGCTGGAGCTGTGGCACAGTGGGTTAAATCACTCCCTCCAACTCCAGCATCCCATACAGGCTCTGGTTTGGTTCAGACTGCTGCACTTCAGATTCAACTCCCTGGTGATGGCCTGGGAAAGAGGAGAAGTTCTTGGGTCCCTGCTGCCTCATGGAAGACCCAGATTGAGCTCCTGGCTCCGTGCTTCAGCTTGTCCCAGCCCTGTCTCTCCCTTGCTTGCTCTCTATTTGTAAATCCCTCTTTCCAGCAAAATAAATCTTTCTTTAAAAAAAAAAAGCCTTTGAATGGATTTAACTTAAAGATTAAGTGTAATTTATATTGTAAATTTATTTTTTCTTTCCCCAAGCCAGGCAGATGTGGTGGTATTGTACACTGGAAAACAGACAAAATAATTTATTTCTCTGTGTTATAATATGAAGTAAAATTTGTAGCTCCCCTAACACTCTACTGTTAACATTTTAAAGGCTTCTGTGCAATGGCAGGTATAGCTTTTATACAACAAATTATAATAATCCTCAAGTGTATTATTCTCATTTTTATTTAACATTGGAACCTTTAACTTTCAGGGGCCACTAAGAAATAAGATGAAAAACAATTACCCTGACATTAAACACAGTATTCTCTCTTACAGCCATACTTTAATGTGAAAACAAATACTTAGGGTCTCTCCTTGAAGTATATATTATGCTTCAGGACTTGAGAATCCTCATCTCTGACATATTTCTAGGTGATGCTGCTGGTTCATGGACCATATTTTGATTCCTGAGAATTTAAAGCTGGTTGTAGTATCAGAAAGAAGAATCTCTGCCATTACATAGCTCATCTCTTTTTCCCTTCTTTTCCCCACTTCTCCAAATATAGCTGAGAGCGTATCACTGATATCAGAATTGGGAACCTGCTTTTATGTGTTTCGAACAATTGAAAAATAGATTTAAATTCCCAAATGATTCTAACATGATGCATGTACACCAAGTGACTTAGGAACATTGGTTGGCAAACAGAAGTCAAACACAAATCCTCAAATTCTAGGTGAGAATCTGTAATTGTTGTGGGCTAGGCTGCACCTAAGTTTCTATTCCATACTCTTGGCTTTTACTTAGTGAAGTATTTTAAGAACAGACCCAAACATGATGTGTAATGCGACAATGTTTATTTACAAAGTGAAGAAAATACATATGTATGTGTGGGCAGTATATAGGGAGAATGGGCCAAGCAAGATAAAGAGAAATTTTTCATATGCTGCTTGCTCTGTGTCCACGAGGAGAGAGAGAGACAGAGACAGAGACAGAGAGAGACAGAGAAAGCCGGTTTCCTCTTTACCTGGCTTCTTAAGAGCTTAGGAAACGTAAGTGTTTACATATTGCCACCTGCAGGTCCCAAGTAAGGGGAAGTACTTCCTGAGGAAGGAGTCATTTGATTGACAGCTGGGTGGATATGTTTACTACGAATTGGATCCAAGTAGGTGTGGCTTCCAGCTCATGAACTGAATCTATCTCCCTGACTTGTCCATATGATAAATGTGTTATTAATTTCAAATTGGCTTTATTAAATTTGGGATAGAGATAGAATAGGTAATCTTTATTTGGATACAATAAGTCAATTTATATTCCTCAAATCATTAAAGCTGAGAAATGCATTAGTTTTCTAGCTTATTGTTCATGTGATTCTAACTTTAATCACCATTAGTGTGCTAATAATTTTAGCCTAATATAAATTACAATGACATTCAATGAAAAAATTATATTATTCAGTCATAACTTTATTTACGAAAAAATGTATTCCCATTAGGAACAACTTCACATTTTCCTCCACGAAGTAGTAATGCATTTCCTAGGAGAAATCACTTGGTCAATGCCAGCAGTCTGCTTCAATTTCCTACTATCCAGGGATCCTGAGATTTAAACATCTGTGAAATTTCCAATGGCTTCTTCATGCCAGTGGAAAGTAAAAAATTTCTTGCTTTGATGATGTTTCCAGATGTTCTTAATACTACACATATGGCAAGGACCATTCTTCCCTAATAAGCTGAGGTTTTCAAAGAATCACACTAAGCAACTGAAATGTTACAGACTCTGAAATGTATCTATAGATTGGCTTTATCTGAAAAGCATTTATATTCCTGACAACCAATATAATTATCCCAATACGTCTGTGCATACTTTACACAGTCTTAATGGTGAGATAATTTGTAAAATACTCATGGTTTGTGTCACAGGAAAGCAGGATAACCACTGAAAAGAAACTTTAACATGCTAAAATTTCCTTTTGAAATTATCTTTTCTACTTTTATAGCTCTTGAGAATTCGATATCAGGGGATATTTCAGGAGCATATAGCTAGACAAGTGAATTTTTTTCTTGTTTGTTGCTCTGTTTTTAAAGTGCCTTTCTCCGTAGTCTCAGTGATTCTATGCAGTTAATTTTTTATGTTGTGCTTTATGAAAATAAATAAAATTATTGGATGGATACATAGTAACCTTTTCCAATTCTTTTAAGAAATTGTGTAATTGAGGATGCTGTTATATTTTACTTGAACTATTGAAACTGTCTCTTAAATTCATTAGAATAGTGCTTTTAAAAATGAGTTCCCAAGACCAGCAGTGGAATCATCACTGGTTAGAAATGCAAATTCTCAGGCTCTACTGTAGATACACTGAATTAGTTACCCTGGGAGTGAACCAATACACTGCAGTTTAATAAGGCTTGGATTCTAACGCAATGTAATGATGAGAATGATTGAGTTAGACTAACCTGCTCTCATAACCTGAACAGTTTTGGTGGGATAGAAACAGAGACGTCAACTACAACCAAGAAAATCAATGATGTCTTCCAGAGAATATGGAATTTCAGCAATTTAAAAAAATGTTTTAGCAAAGTGGGGAGGGTTTTGTTGAAGAAAACAGTATCAGCATTGAAAAGTACATCAAGTTCTTATATTAATGCACTATGTATTTGGGTCATGAGGAGAAAATCTAAGTGGTTGGGTACTAGGGCATTTTAGTAAGAAGCAACGAGTTAGGAGGTTGGAAAGAGTCACTGGGGTAAGCTTCTGAGAAGTTTTCTGTGAAGTTTACCCTTTCAGTAAGAATGCATTATCAGAAGTTGTCAAACAGAAGAGTAACATCACATTTGCTTTTTATAACACTAACTTTGGCAGCAGTGTGTGGGTTGAGTCATGTAGAACTGAAAAAAGAGACCTGTTAAACACTTATGGCCATATCAAGCTGAGAGATGATGAGGTCTGCACTACAATTATGGTAGCCAGGGCCTGGTCTTCACAGAGGTTTCTAACTTACATATTGCCTATTAAGGTATTAATGGGAAGATCCCTGGGGCCAGCATTGTGGCATAGCCTGCAATGCCTCCTTCCCTTATGGGCACCAGTTTGAGTCCTGGCTGCTATACTTTGGATTTAGCTCCCTGCTAATGGCCTGGGAAAGCAATGGAAGATGGTCCAAGTGCAAGGGCCCCTGCACCTATGTAGCTGACCTCTAAGAAGCTACTGGTTCCTGGCTCTGGCCTGGTCCAGCCCTGGATGTTGCAGCTATCTGGGGAGTGAACCATTGGAGGGAAGTTCTATCTGAATCTCCCTCTCTCTTGTTACTCTGACTTTCAAACAAATAAAAAAATATCAAAAGAGAAAGAGAGAGATCCCTTTCTTCAAGATTGCTGCTTCCATCCTAACAAGAAAATATTGGGTAAACCCCAAATCATATATTTCCTAAAAATATTCAAAAAGTGATGAATATAAAAGAGTCTAAGTTAATCCAAAGAAGAGAAAAATCCCAGCTAGTGAAAATATATGGAAGTATCTCAGTTTTTGAAATTGTTGCAAGTGAAAGGATGAACAAAAATATACCACTTTAACACTACTAATAAGAAAACTATCAGTCATAGTCCAGTCAGGAGACAGTTATCACACTGTAAATTTGAACATGGATAAAAGTGTTATACTACAAAGAAAATTGTTAGGACATAAAGTAATTACTACCAGTAGAGCAAGGAGAATGGGCAGGAAAAAACTGAAAACTGAGAACACCAGGATGCTGAGATTAGAACTCTTTGTACCTGGCAATTTTTGTCACTAGAATATAAAACCCAATAGTGGAAGAGGAATTTTGTAGAGTATGCTAGTAAGCAAGAGCTGGTTGTGTACATATGACTCTCACTGAAGGTAAGAAGATATGCCACACGAAGATGCTAATGAAATTGTTGAGGGAGGGTAATGCAAGCTATGGAGTGAAGTATGACTAGAAAAGCACTCAGTGACATGCTCGATGGCATGTGGAAAGTTGCAGAAGTGACAAAGTGCTACCTTATAAACCAAAGACAGAGAGCTCAATATGTCGCTTATCACATTTTCTTTTTTTAAAAAAATTTGAAGAAATGTTTACATATGCCAAGAAAAAAAAACTTCTTTTGTATTGCTGGAGAGAATATAGATTAGGTCAATATTTTTACAAAAGAATATACCATGTGTTCAACAACACCAAAATACTGGTATCTTCTCTTATGGCAAATCTACTTTCAGAAATAAATACGATAATTAGAAACTTAACTAAATATTTGATACAAAATTTCCGCATAGCACAATTTATTATGGTAAGAACAAACTAAATGTCCCAAAATATGTGAATGACTGCAAATTACGGTTAATGTGTATGCTATAATAGTATGTAGTCTTTGAAATCATATTATTACAGAATTATGAAAATAAGCAAAAATATAATAATTTTATGGAATCGGATATAAACTATGTAAGAATTATAAGCCTAAATTCATAAGTATTCCAAGAAAAGTCACTACACTTATTCAGTGTATAACTGAATTGTGATTATGGCAATTGAAACAATTTTCTTCTACAAATGAGCTTGAATTATATTCCAGAAAACTGAAAAATTTTAATAGGTATCAGCACTGTTGACTGCTTTCAAGAGTTTCATTCAGATAATGACTAAAAGTGGAATGTGAGATAGGGCAGTTAAGAGCTTACACATGGCCCTCGTGAAGACAGCCTGCTTGGAGGGGTAGGAATAGAAGTCACCATGAAATGGATTGAGAAAAAACAAAGTCGGTTTTGGTAGACCATATATTGAAGGTATTTAAATGATTAAGACCAGGAGGATTACTGATTTAGAAAAGAGGGGAAGGAGAGTCACAGGGAAGTGCTTGAGGACATTTAATTTGGGGGCATATTTATATACTAACGGGAATGGATCAAGGGAGAAGCTGGATTAAGAGCACAAAAAACAAAGGGAACAATTGTGCATCAAGGTCCTGACAAAGCAGCATGCAGGGTATTCGATGCTTGTTAGGAAAACTTGCCAGAGTGCATTGCATGGCTCTAAATCAGATGTAAATTCATAGATTATAAACACACACACATCCATATTATATATATATATAATCATAGATTATAAACACATACACATGTATATAAATTGAATCCTTATGTTGCTTTGCATAGGGTATTTCACAATAGGTACTCTGTTTTGTTACTTGGAAGTGAGTAGCACCAAAGTCTCTCTGAATAACCTGTGATAGCTGACAAAATCAGTTTTCTACAAAAATAGTCTCATTTTTAATTTATTAAAAGTGAGAGTTTACATTAATTTTGTAAATACGGGACTTCAGAACATCCAATGAAAAATGACATTTAAAAATATAAAGAGTTCTTGAGCTTTTTTTCAACCTTATTATATATGTAAATTCATAATTGTGTGTGTGTACATTGTGTGTGTGTTTGTGATTCTAGGTAGAGACCTAGGGGTAAGAGCAGTAGTCTGGTTTCAGTGTTTTTTTTAACCTGACTGTCATCTATTAAGCTTGGCTCCTTTTTAGGCTGAAGTCTTAGAAATATAAAAATGAATATGTAGGTGAATTTTTTCTGGACTTTTAGTCCAAGCAGGCTTTCTACATGAGCTGAACAAAGATAATTAATTGCATCATTATACAGTTTGGGCAAGAAGGAGAAGAAAGAAGAGAAAAAAAAAATAAAGAGACAGAAAGAAGAAAAAACAAACAGGGAGATGAAAAACAATGTAAGGAAAAGAAAGATAGAAAACATCAGTGCTGTTTATGTGTATTTTTGCAAATGCACATGTACACAAAGGTGAGGGCGGGTCCACAGGAAGACAGTGAGAGAGGATACTGTTCAACACAAGTCTAACATGGACACACACTGATGGCAATGCTGGAGACAGTCTGCGATGCTGAGAACCAGAAGTTACCTATGCCATGACTCTAGGAGCAGATTTAAAAGTGGGAAAATTCTCTTGACATCTTGGAGTCATTTTATCACTGTTGATAAGACTGCCTTATATCTATTCATGTGATACTCTTGTGTACATTATATATATATGGGTGATACTCTTGTGTTTATTGTACATCTATAGATGAGAAAAATGGCTTGCTTTCCTCCTATACATATAATATTCTTTTTGGTCACTTTATAATGATTGATAATTTGGTAATAAAATAATCTTCAAAGAAAATATGCAAATCAGAGACATGTAATAAAACTTGGAAGATATTGGGAAATGTAGTGCAAAGAACTTCAAGTCAGCTAGAAATCTGAGAACCTCTTTTCTACTTCAAATTATATCACTGTTAACAGAGACGACTTGATGAAGTCGTTTATCTTCACTGGATCAAACTTATTC
Source organism: Sylvilagus floridanus (assembly GCA_949820135.1). NCBI lineage: Eukaryota > Metazoa > Chordata > Mammalia > Lagomorpha > Leporidae > Sylvilagus > Sylvilagus floridanus. The sequence continues at coordinate 76,928,476 of OX463227.1, forward strand.
ACCAGTTAAATATGAGGGCTGGGCTTGATGTTAGAAAGTGAGACCTCCAAATGTGAATGAGAAGAGAGTTGTTTTGTTTTGGACTTTCATGAAATTTACAAATGTTTTTAAGGAAGGAAGTTGGACAAATGTCAAATAGTTGAGATAAGAAAATACAGTGAGCCATATATGATATTCTATCACAAGAAAAATCTAAAGTACCATGTCTAGATTAAAAGCCTGGGCAAGGGCAAGCATCCACAATCACATGTGGTCAAAATATCCACATTCCATATGGGAGTTCTGGGTTTGATACTTGATCCTGCTTCTGAGTGTAGCTGCCTGTTAATTCAGACCTTTGAAGGCAGCACTGATGGCTCAGGGAGCTGGGTTCCTGCTACCCAAGTAAGAGATCTGTTTTGAATTCACAGATCCCAACTTTGAACTCCTGGGCATCAGAATGAAGCAGTGGATAGGAAGTGTCTCTCTCTCTCTCTCACCTCCTCTACCACCCCATCCCAACCTATCAAAAAACAAACCAATAAGCAAACAAAGCCCCTGAGCAAACTGATTAGGTTAGTGACTATAATCACACCTTGGTTCCCCTGAAGATGTGTTTCATTTACCACACTTGTGTTAATATACGTGCTTTATATTAGCTCCTGGAGGCTATATTATAACAGTCACTACTGACAATAAAATCAGGTGATTTTTTTAAAAAATTTACTAGTGAATTTATAGCATGCTGTATAGTGTCTGTTGAAATTAATAGTTGGTAAGTGAATGAATAAATTCTCAGATAAAGAAAGCTCAACCATGGGCATATGTTTACATGAAACAGTCAATTTCTAATAGTTGAATGCTAAAATAATGTCTAATTTTTAAGTAAACTCACATTTTTATTAGAAGATTTGGAAATACCCATGTATGAATATTATTTATTTTTACTATATTTCAGCTACATTATATTCCATATACTAATGTTCTCATTTTAATCTACATCACAAGTCTACAAATAATAATTTTTCTATTTTTAATAATAAAAAATGTGCCCCCAAATTTCAATTTACTGGTTCAAGGGGGTATACTATTCTGATTCCTGTTGTTTTTTTTTTTTAAAGATTTATTTTATTTATTTGAAAGAGTGAGTGAGGCTGGTGCCGTGGCTCACTAGGCTAATCCTCTGCCTGCGGCGCTGGTACCCCGGGGTTCTAGTCCCGGTCAGGGTGCCAGATTCTGTCCCGGTTGCTCCTCGTCCAGTCCAGCTCTCTGCTGTGGCCCGGGAAGGCAGTGGAGCATGGCCCAAGTCCTTGGGCCCTGCATCCGCATGGGAGACCAGGAGGAAGCACCTGGCAACTGGCTTCAGATCGGCACAGTATGCTGGCCATAGTGGTCATTTAGGGGGGTGAACCAACAGAAGGAAGACCTTTCTCTCTGTCTCTCTCTCTCTAACTCTGCCTGTCAAAAAAAAAAAAAAAAAAACAGAGTGAGAGACATAATATCTCACGGGGTGTCTGTCTACAGAGACAGAGACAGAGATAGAGAGACAAAACCATCCTCTGGTTCACTTCCCAGATGTTTCCCATGGCCAGGGCTGGGCCAGGTGAACTCAGGAGCCGGGAGTCTCTTCCAGGTCTCCCATGTAGATGCAGGAACCTAAGCACTTGAGCCATCATCTGCTGTTTTCCCAGCACATTAGCAGGGGACTGGTTCAGAAGTGGAGCAGCCAGGGCTCCAACTGGTGCCTATATGGATGCTAGCACCGCAGGCGGCATCTTAACCCATTATGCTACAGCTCCTGCCCCATGATTCTTCTTATACTGTAATTAAAGCTAAAATGTATGTTAGCATTTCAACTCAGTTTTTGTCTCTCTGATTATCTTTTGTTAAGGCCCTTCTAGGTTAAGCTTTTTCTTTGACACTCAGCCTTTCTCCAATCAAGTATTACTCTTTTGTGTATGGGCAGTCACAATTCTCTCATTAAGACATCAAAGAATTTATCTGAGAATCTTGTTTACTGGGTTAATCAAGTAATCTATGTCTTTCTACAGATATGTTACAGTTTGAACTGTTTAATCTGTCTTTTGATAATTTCTTACACACAATGATAGGAACACTTGCACGATGATTAGACTCAGCCTTTCTTAGTTTTCATAAAAATGGTACAAGATAGAAAAGATAATTTCAGCATTGATTCTCTCAGCAGTCTACGGTGACCTTATGTAGTTAATTGAATGTTTAATTTTTTATTGTGTACATATCAGTTTATAGGTGAAAATCTTATCAACATTTTTATTAAAAATAGAAACAATATAGAAATGCTTAGAATTATGACATTAATAATGCAAATGTCAAAAATCATTATTTTATGCAAATTATATTTATTAAATAGATAAACTTCTATATACACGTATGTATCTATCAGGATTTAGTCTTTTCCTATAAGAGTAGATAAAAGGAAATTGAAATAACTGCTATATATTTGCATCCATCACAGATAGCTGATGCCTTTTTTCTTTCATATGGTTTCAGATGGTCCTCCCAGCTAAATCATTGAGACAATTGCAGATCACATGAGAATACTTTTTCAGATAGAACATGGAAACTTCTGCCAACTAATATTTGCTGCAAAATGCTTAACGTTATTGTAAAGAAAATGAGAAATGAATACTTGTACTACAGAGATACCTCTTGGAATTTTTGTAGGTTTTATGGTTAAAGGTGAAGTAAGTTGTCAGAATGATTGATTGCACTGTTTCATCATATCTGCTATAATCATGTAATTTGAAAGAGTTCTACAGTGTTAGCAACTCTATAGACTTTTCTGGTTTCCCCTTGCACTACAATAAGCTGTTGAGGATTTGCCACTTTTTTTGGTAATATTTTATGGGGTGAATACAAAGAAAAAGTCAAAGGTGAGTCACCTCCTTGAGTTAAAAGGAATAGATTTTTGGCTATATATAAACACACCTACAAGATTGACTATTCTCATTGAATTCAGTGATCAATTTGCCTAACAACAATTTTAAGTTCTTTTAGTGCATTGATTAAATACAAGGCTTGCTTTTGTGCATTTTTTTGTATGTAAACAGCTGTCCCATAGTCAGTTAACATGGGCCATGGAGTCCCTTTAACTCAATTCATCCTGCCTCCTCTAGAAATAACTATGCTATCCTATTTTGTGTCAGATTTCTCATAAGACAAAAAAATGGAAATTATAATGGTACCAATATCTTAACATTATTGTGATTATCAGTTATACCCAAAAGACTTGAACAGGGCCTGGCACAAAATAACCTTATGTGTTCTATCATAATAGCATATGTGTCTACATATACTTTTTAGAAAATCACAAAAATGAATATTATGAAACAACTGTGAATGAATTTCAAAATTTTTTTATACAAAAGAAATATTTTAATTCTAATTTATCAGGAATTGTTTGATGTCTCCACATATATACAGCTGCCATGGTATTAAATTTTATATGAAATGCAAATTCATTTGAAATATTCAGTTTAAAACTTTATTGTATTAAATAAAAAGTCAATTTATTTAATTTGACTTGTGTCTTAAAATCATGTGGATAAAATAAACAGATGTTTTACATCCTATGTTATGTCAACTTGCCACAAAAAAAGCCAATTCAATTAAAAATGTAATTATTCATTTCAATGATCTGTTTACACAGTACCCAGCATTTAGTTTGGCCACATTTTTACTTAATTGCTCCAATAATTGGACTTTTGGTAGATACAGCCTAGAATGGTCAAATTTGATGCTACTGAACGATTTGGTTGTTTAGATTTGTCATGACTCATTAACCATAAGTAGCAACAGAATTATTTCTGGTTTCCTGCCACTCATAGGATCATGTATTTGGGTTGCAGAAAATTTTAACAGCAAGAATATTGTCTTGTTGTAGCTAGTTGTACATCAACCATAAAAATATAATCTGAATTTTTACAAATTTATTACTTTTTAAATTGTGGACTCTACATATACAAACATGTGGATAGATTGATGCCTCCAAATATTTCACATATACATGCATATTAATATTAATTATATGAAATATTCCTTTTAAACATTTTTATATATTTATATTTTGTTTGAGAGACAGAGAGACACTGAGAGAGAAGAGAGATTCTTAATCTGCTGGTTCACTCTCCAGTTCAGGTACTCCAGTACAGGATGTGGAGTCCCAAGTGGTGCTGGAGCTGCTGAACCAAACACTCACCCCTGAAATACTCATGTATGAGGTTTGATAAATGATAAACAGTGGAATTGGCTTCCCGAAGGAAAACAAAAGCCTTACCATAAATCCATTTATCCTGTAAAGTATTTCTAAACACTTAAAAAGCAAATATTTTTATTTATTTAAGTAATATGGTACAGTGATTTTACCATCATTCAGCATTTCACAATATAAGGCATAATAATCGTGAAATAATGAAACTACATGAAGAGCAATTTTTAGAGAACCAGATTTCCTTCAGTAAAACATATCACTAAAAAGGAGTCAAAGATGTGTAACTTTTTATTAATTCATGTTTGTTCACTGGTATAGTTTGCCTTAAAAGTGGAATAAATATATAGGTATTTATTTGACTCCAAACTGTTCCTATTGTATTGTGATATAAACTGTAGTGCAACACAGACAAAACCACAAAGGAATTTCCACTCTATCAAGAGCTTAAATGAGAAATTATACAGCTTGAAAAATCAGTTGTGCATTAACTCACTTCAAAGAGAAATTTAAAAGAGGAAGGAAAGTTGCAGGCAATAAAAAGGCCAATTAAGGAAAAAAAAAGAGGAACCCTTATGCAATTTCAGTTTTTTTATTTTTCTTTTGTTCTTTTATTTGTCCTTTTGCTGTAAATAATCAAGAAATGCAGAAACTTTTTTTAGTTGAATTACTAAAAATATATTAAAGCACACATATATGTGCACAATGCATGTTGACTCATTACTTGAACCATTTTTATAAGGTAAGTGGTAAATGGAAAAGAGTGAAAATTTTCTTGCTACTACAGTCTGGTTAAGCATAAAAATAATTTTAAACTGATAAATATCACATTTCTTCCCATTTTGTAGACAGAGTCTTTGGTGACCATCTTAACCCTCCCGTGGATCTAAGGTGAGGAAAGAATATCATTTAAGTGGAGTCGTTTCCCTTCAAGGCATGAAATAACTGGCCAGAGATTGTACCTTTTTACCTTTTCAGCTGGAGTTGAGTGTGTATGAATCTGATGTGTCAAAAATATTTATAATAGATGACTTGGGGCCCGATGTTGCAGCCCTCAGGCAATCAAAACTCCAATTGACTTCTGTGGGAACTTTGCCTGTCCAAGGTCCAGTACCTTGTACCTGTAGGGTAAAAAGAAGAGCTTAAATGAAGCAGGGGATCAGAGTTTCAAGAACTGTAGACAGTCACACACGTAAAATAACATTAGACAACAGGAGAAAAAAAAATCAGTACATTGAAGACTGTTGGAGAGTTTTAATTGGCAAAAGTGGCCTGGCCAACTAGCAAAATGATTTCAATAAGTCTTCTTCACTTGCTTATAAATATGAAGTCTGCAATTTTGAGTGACAAAGACAGTGCAAACTCTTCCTAAGCTTTTAATGAAAAAAATAATAATAAATTTGCTGTTAGGGGGCCAGCGTGTGGCACAGTGAGTCCCAGCTGGGAAAGTGAGTCCCCAGCAGGGAAAGCAGTGGAAGATGAGATGGCCCAATTACTTGGCTCCTGCCACCCATGTGGAAGACCTGGATAGGGTTCCAGGGGCCTGGCTACAGCCTGGTCCAACTCCAGCTATTGTAGCAATTTGGGGAGTGAACCAGCTGATAGAAGATCTTTTTCTCTTTAACTGTATCTTTCATGTAAATAAAAAAGATTGGCTGTCAAATATCTTGGGTTTTTTTTTGTTTTGTTTTATTGTTTAAGATGTATGTATTTATTTGACAAGCAGAGTCAGAGAGAGGGATTGAGAGAGATCTCCCACACATTGCTTCGCCCCCAACATGTCTGCCACAGCTGGGGCTGGGTCAGGTTGAAGCCAAGAGCCAAGAACTTAAGGGTAGGCTATTTCCACTGCTCTCCAAGGGACATTGGCAGGAAGATGGATCAGAAGTGAAGCAGTTGGGTCTAGAACTGGCACCTATATGGGATGCAGGCACCACAAGTGGCGGCTTAAACCACTGCACCATGGTGCTGGCCTTAAAAATTGTAGTAAGTATTCATGAAGGGCCTATAAACTCCTCCCCCAGCTTAGATTTATGAAATAGAAGATACAAAACATATAGTACATATAAATTAAAGATCAGAAGTTCAGAGAGCAGGTATTGTGGCACAATGGGTTAAATGATAACATGCAGCATACTGCCTGGGGTTGAATCCCACCATTTCTTCAGATCCAGCCTCCTGCTAGTGTGCATGGGAGGCAGTGGATGATGGATCAGGTATTTGGGGCCCTGCCCCCGATGTGGGAGACCCAGGTGGGTTTCCAGGGTCCTTTCCCCAGACCTGGTTGTTGTGGGTTTTTGGGGGGAGTGAACCAGTAGGTGGAAGATTCGCTTTCTCTCTCTTTCTATCTTTCTCTATCACTCTTCCTTTCAAGTGGTTGAAAATAAATAAACACTTGAAAGGGATAATAATAATTGCATAAAATAATAAGGAAAAGTTTCCATTCACAGAAATTAAAGACAAACTGAGAAATATTTTAGAAATCCACAGGTTCAAATATTTCACTCTACTACAGGGTTAAGAAAGGACTCCAGAGGTAGAAATACTTTGTTTTTCTAGTCTACTAAAAGGATATTTTCCTTTGTCATACTTCACTCTCATCTGGTTCTTCTTTCTGTACCTCCTACCTAATTGGGCCGCTAGCTAAATTATAGATGCTCCTGGATTTACAAAGGGGTTACTTTCCAATAGTCCCATCATAAATTGAAAATGGACTCCCATATATTTAAACTACTAATAATCATAGACTATCTAGCCTATCTTAAAAATATGCAGAGCAATAACATCAGCTTTTGATTGGGAAAAATAATCTAACTGAAAACCTATTTTTCTAATGAAATGCTGAATATCATGCAACTTATAGCTGTATTCTAGCTTATAGCTATATTCAAGAAAATGCTAGCAACACAATACATTGTAGAATGCAAGCAGCTTATCCTTCTTATCATGTTAATGATAAAGTATAAAGTATGCTGTCACTATCCAACATTGCAAAAGAGTACACTCTCATGCTACATTTTGATAGCCTAGAAAAATGTAAGAATTTAAAGCTTAAATTAAATAATAAAAATAAATGGTTATCACTTTTATACCAACATAAAGTTGAAAAATCAATTAGCTAATCATCTTAAGTCTGAGACTATTTTTTTTCTGGGTTGAATTTTCCATTTTAATTGAAGGAAAATCAATTGGGTTAACTAAATCATACAATATGCTCACTGCTTGAGTATCTCAGAATTTATTTTTCTTGTCTATCAAACAGGGTGTTTGTGCTAGACTATTAGTCAATTTTCAACTATTTTATAATTCTATCACAGTCTTCTTTTTCCTTCTCTAGTTTTTACTTCTTCATTATCTTAATAGAACTGTTCCAAGCAAAATACAAATAACATTGTGCTTGGTTAAGTTCAATGCCTAATGGTTTCTTTCCTTCCTTCAGGTAGGAATAACTTTGCTTCACCTTGCCAAGAGAGGATTGGCATTCCATGTTTCAAGCATGTTGATGTAGAAGCATTCAAACATTTAATTATTACTAGCTGTAAGAAATATTACTGCAATAATATTATTGTAATATACTGTGATATATTACTGTAATATACTATAAGAAATATACAGTTATTTCATGATTCAGTGTACAAGCTCACTTAAAAGTAACTGAACGAAAATTGTCTATCAATACTTACCATTTTTATGTGTAGTGAGACATAAAATTTTCTATAACTGCAATTCTGTTCTATCCTGTTCCATTAAAGTTGCTTGGTGGGTTTTAATAAATTGGTTTTATAACTACTTTTGAGTTGGAACATATAGTTAAAAAAGTAGTAAACTCTTTTGCAACTATTGGCTTAATGAAGCAGGCATTTTGGTCTATGTTTGTATTTTAAATAAGACAGCTGAATTTTTCTTACTTTACATGTAGTGATAACCTTAAAGTATGAATTTAAGAGTTATGGGGCAAGCATGGAAGGGAAGTTTGATGGCCAGAGGCTCTTTCATTGCTGATTTACAGCCAAGCACTCACAGATGTTAGCAACTTCATGATCATCAATGAGACTTTTCCATACGCCATCTTAGAACTTAAAAATATTACATATTTAATTGAGAATTGGTAAATATAGATAAAAAGAGAAGTTATTCTTAATTCAGCATGTGTTTTTTCATAGAACTCACAAGAAAAACAACAACCCCAATAATTGGAGAAATGTTGATCTTATTTCTCAGATGTATCCTGACCCTACCAGTTATGACAGCCTTTGTTCTTAAGATTTCCCCAAGATCATTGTTGGTATTGGAAGATACATGGCAACCTTCAAAAGTAACCATTGCTATATCCCTGGGCCTTATTGTACAAGCTTTCAATTGCTAATTTCGAGTTGGAGAACTAGTCTGGTTGCTTAGGAACCTGTTAGCATCAGGGAGGAGGAGCTTCAAACACAGAGGACACTCTACTTCTGTCATGGAGGGTGGAACTTCTGCCCTCACAGGAGTTGGGCAACAGAATCCGCCCCAAGATGGTTGCCACCGTGGCCCACCATATGCTACATGCCTGATTAATAGAGCAATGTATATTAAACCATGTTTTTATTATTTTAATTCATATTTTCACCTTCAGAGTGGATACCCCTTATATCAGTTTGTTATAATCGCCTCTAGAGTGGGATTCTAACAGTCTGGAATGGCATTTCTCAGACTGGGTGGTTTATATTTCCTTGGTATGCTATATATGCATTAAGCTCTATAATAGGCATAGTAGTACTGAGATGTCGGATTACCAGTTAAGGCAGATGATCAGAGATAAACTGGGCCAAATGTTAGCCCTATTTACCTTCCGTCTCCCCAGGTTACAAGGTGATTTAACTATGAGTAGTTCTGCATCTACTCCTCTGAAGACTCTAAAAGATCTGTACTTAGGGGCCAGCCACATGGCTCACTTGGCTAATCCTCCGCCTGTGGTGCTGGCATCCCATATGGGCGTCAGGTTCTAGTCCCGATCGCTCCTCGTCCGTCCAGTCCAGCTCTCTGAGTGGCCCAGGAAGGCAGTGGAAGATGGCCCAAGTGCTTGGGCCCCTGCACCCGCATGGGAGACCAGGAGGAGGCACCTGGCTCCTGGCTTCAGATTGGTGCAGCACCGGCTGTAGCAGCCATTTGGGGAGCGAACCAATGAAAGGAAGACCTTTCTCTCTGTCTCTCTCTCTCTCTCTCTCACTGTCTATAACTCTACCTGTCTAATAAATTTTTAAAAATCTACACTTAATAATTGGGAGACCCTTCGACTAGATGGGATTAAGGAATTATAGCTAATACAATGTATCCATGTAAAATGCTTAAGAATAATTAAGCTCATGAAGAGTTGTGTCTGTTTTTATTTTCTCAGATCCTATAAAGACTGTAAAACTGTGTAGCTCTACATGCATTCTTACGGACTTACTTCTAAGGGTGCAGTTTAAAACTTGCTATGGGATCACAAATCCCATATGGTAACATCTTAAGTTTTAAACTGATCCTATAGGTGATATTAAGTGCTAAAATGATCATATCAATAGGATCAAGTGTTAACTACTAATAGCAAATAAAGTTAAAGAGGAGTAAATGCTCCAGCATGGGAAGGAATCTGTACAGCAGACTTATGGTGGCTTTAAAGGCATTCTGGTCTGGCTAAAAAGGCCCTCAAGAGCATTTCAGGTGTGAAAAGGTAGGAAACTCATGCAAAAAGTGTCCCTGCATGGAAAACCTCACTGGGTGAGACCCCAGTGGAAAAGAGTGGCCACCAAAGAAGGATGTACTTTTTTTTCCAGAAGGAGGAGCGAACTTCCACTTTGCTTATGGCCTTATCTGAATACTGATGGGGTTTGTGAAACTCAAAAGGCTTCCATAGCCTAGGCAGCTCATGTCAAGAGCCTCAGGTGATCACTGATGTCACACATAAGAGTGTTAATTGTTAAATTAACAACAGGAGTTACTGTGTACTACCCATGTAGGACTTCTGTTCTTAAAGAGCTACAGTATTAACATTAATGGTAAAACTTAATCCCAAAGATTTACTTTGTTCTATTGTGTGGTATTATACATCATAAGTTCAGTTATGTCTAAGTGTCAAGCTCCATTGCCTGTATTCCTAGGTATTTCTTTAAAGTTTATTAAGTGCCTCAAATGTAAAATCTTGGATACATGTCTCTCTGTGAAATTCCTATCTCACATGTTTTAACATAGGGTCAGATATTAAAAGGCAACCAAGGAGATTTCTGAGAATGGCAAAATTTTGTGGACTTTGGATTCCAAGTTTTTGTGTATAGCTTTAAAGACGCCCTGATACAGACTCTGTACTAAAAAGGGTAGCTGCTAAAGTTGTTCCAGAGAACTAAGGAGCTTCTAACTAAAGCTCCGGTATTGGGAATTGCTGATGACAGGATTTTGTGGAATCTGGATTCCAAGATTTGGATTCCAAACTTATGTGTATAGCTTTAAAGAGGCCCTGATGCAGACTCTGTACTAAAAAGGGTAGCTACAAAAGTTGTTATGGATTCCAGGATTTGGACTCTAAGCCTTATGTTTGCTCAAAGGCCTCTGAAACAAACACTGTGCTGAACAGGGGAGCTGCAAAGGTGTTCCAAGGTGGGAATCAAGGAGTTTTTAACAAAACCTCCAACATTAGAAATTCCTGAGCAAGCCACTCATAAGAAGATCTTCTTCAGATCAGTTTCAGTGTAAATGAAAGGGAATTTACCAGGTGCTATTAAACACAACTACCTCTGTGAAATTAGGATTAAACATCTACCTCTTAAGTCTTCACAGGTGAATGTGAAAGACATGCCTGACTGTTCCTATAAGCCAAGCAGAAACCTTAAGTACTTCAAAGCAAAGAGGATAAGTAAAGTTTTACCTTTGTCACATCAACACTGCTATACCTTAAGGCAAACATACCATACCTGCCTTCCTTGATTATCTCTGAGAACTGTTATTGATGATGAAGCTACCAAATGGGTTCTTCTATTATAATTCTCTATGCTCAAGATAAATGGGTTTATAATCTACATAAGGGTATCCTATCACTACCCACTATCTGGGAATCTGTAAGATACGTTGTTTTCATCTAAAGAGGCACTCAACCTATGGTTGCTTTGTTCCAGTTTTGCTCATAGTACTTAGCAAACTTACACGTTTCAGAACTCGGCTTCTGGGAGTAACTGACCATGCAGGGGACACTGACATTGGCAATGACTAAGACTGCTCCAACTCACAAAACAAATTCATTAGATAGGATTAGACAGAGACTTCCAGACCCTGGAAAGGCAGGGCATGTAGTACACCCCTCATAAGCAGGAAGCAGTTACAGAAGAGATGATTCGATGTCCATAAACTTCCCTTGGGATTAAGGAATGGGGTCTCTGAGGGGGGAATGAAGTAGGCAGGCATACAGGTTAAAATCAATTAGGTTTGTGAGCTGGAAGATCACGCCTTTGCCACGCCCCTGTGTGATCTCACGCCCTACCTGAAACCTTCACCACGCCTCTGTGTGACCTCATGCCCCTACCTGGCCACACACACTCCCCTTTGGAAGTGGTTAAAAGGCTGGAACATGGCGTGTCAGCCCTTCTCTTCTTTGCCCTGGCCTCTGGCCAGGAGGAGGCTGGCTATAGCCCTGTGCCCCAGGGCAAGTGGCCTTCGGGCCACCCACTCTGGGCTTCCTGGCCTAGATGCTCCTCCATGGGGCTGGTTCCTGGTGCTCAGTATGAACCCAGATTTACCTCTCTCTCTTAGATAAAGCTCTCACTTCCTATGATTTCTCTCACTGAATATCACTTTATTTATTTAAGAAACATTTACTGAGTATCTAGTATGGTGCTGGATGTGTTGTAAGTGTTAAATGCTAAGGATGAAATGATGAACAAATACATTCTGCAGAATGAAGAGACTAAGAAGGAAAGAAGTTCTCAAATGTTTTTAAGCAGTACCATTTTTGCCACTCTAATGATGATATTTTGGTTCATAAACACCAAGGAGTTTTCTATTTTCCACATTTGTGTTTTTGCTTCAAACTGCAGTACTGCTACTAACAGAAAGGGAATGAGGCAGAAATAGGAATCAAGCCATAATAATTTTGTTTTATACTGAAAATTATAAAGCAATGTTGAAAGTTATTTTACTATCAAAGTAATTAATTTAAAATAGCAAGTAGAAATTCTACAGTTACTCAGGACCTATTATTCAGAATTCATTGTCCATCAAAGCATTTAAGAGACTGTCTTTGGAACTGTAAAATGAGGAAAATAAAGCTTAAGAGAGAACAACTACTGATAGGAGGTGTAGGTAATGTTTCTTGTGGGAAAATACATTATCATAAGAAGAGACACTTAGTATAAAACACTCCAGTGGGGAGCAATTGGAATTCTGTCCCCTTCCACTGTGTTTACAGGAAGTGAAAACAGTTAAGTCAGTTTTGATTTTTAACTGCACCTAATTAAAAAAAATAAAAGACAACCATTAGCAATGTCATCCACTTTTCAAATTGTTTTGCATGAAAGAAGGAAATTTTAAGTCTGTGAGGGGTCACTTTTTTACACAATTTCAGTTAAAAGATGTCAAAGGTCTTGTTAGGTTATAGATTTTTACATGGGATACACATCCACTTTCAGTTAGAAACAGTTCATTTTCTTGATTACTTGGAACTTTAATTATAAGCAGGATTGTCTTCCTGGAAAGGCAAATAGATGTGATTGCCCACAGACCTTCAGTACCTATGAGGGGAGGAACAAAAAGGCAGCTAGCAGCTGGTGGCTGAAATATAATTAGTGTCAATATGTAAAGTACAATTAGCAAATCCTATGCAACCTGTTCCCTGGGTCCTCCTCAGCTGTCTTTAGTATTCTGTGATACCACTTCCCTAAAATCAGCAACCTACTGAACAACCACTATTCTTATCTGTCATGACTAAATGGGGTTAAAATATTCACCAAAACAAAATTCCAAATTCAACCGTCAAAAAGGTAATTTAGATATATGAATCAGATTTTCATTTCTACAATGAAATACCTGAGACAAGATAGTTAAGAAGAAAGTAGACTAGTTAATTTGACTCAAGGTTTGGAGGAAGGAAGTCCAACGGGATCATCAAGGCTTTGGTGAAGGCCCCACGGTAGACAGTGGAGTGTATGGGGAGGAAGGATGACATGGCCAGCAGAGAAGCAGGGAGGCTGGACCCCAAGGCAAGCTTTTATCATAGCTCCCTCACAAGAACTACTTTTGAGGGCACATCCCTGTGACCTAAGGACTATCCTCTAGGCACTACCCTATCTCGCTCGCTCTCTCCCTCTCTCATAAAGATTTCTTCATTTATTTGAAAGGCAGAATAGAGGACACAGAGAGAGAGAGACAGATCTTCCATCCACTGGTTCACTCTCCTGGTGGCTGCAGCAGCTTTGCCTAGGCCAGGCTGAAGCCAGGGGCCCGGAGCTTCATCTGTGTCTCCGCTGTGGGCACAGGGGAAGGAGTGTTTGAACCATCTTTAGCAGTGTTAGCAGGCATGCAGGCAGAGAGCCAGATAGGAAGTGGAGTGGCTGGGACACAAACCAGCGCCCACTAGAGATGCTGGCATCACAGGTGGCAGCTTTGCATGTTATACTACAATACCAGACTTCCAGGCCCAACCTTGTAAACAACATAATTGGATTAGGCTTCCCCCCTACAAACTGCAACAGTAAGTGGCTAATGTTATATGCTGGGTCTTGCATTTCCATAGACACGGCCTGCTTATACCTGGATCTGGTTACAAAGACTTAGCTGGTTGGGATTTATCTTAATCTGTCACAATAAAGCACAACTGTTGAAAACTAAAAGAGCTTCCGGCTCTATGTTGTCATATTATCAAGTTCACACAGATAAACACTGGCAATATTTATATGTGAAATACTTCATGATAAGGAGATCACACTAAAAGGTTGTTAACTTTTGATGTATGGGGAACAAACCTGCTCAGCTTCATTAAGATAAAGGAAGATAAACAACTCACACATTTTTTTGCCCCATGAATCATGAGGATTTTTCTAGTCGGGTGAAGACACACTATGCCTGACTGGAATTTACCAGGTACTGTCTCACACATCTTGTTGAGTGGTTCTTTTTCCCAGTTCTAGGTAGTTTCTTCACACTCATGTGATCATCAGTATTCAACTGAAGGCTTAGGTGGCACATGATCTCCGGTGTTAGCATTGTGTGAAGTACTCTCTTCTATGCTGTGTCCTCAGGACCCCGCATATTCATGCTCCCCAAACTCTCAACTTTACCTCCTAACCTCAGATAATCTGCTGGGCCCCTTCTGCCTTTTCCTCCTCTGTCCTGCAGCTTAAAAACGTCTCAAGGGAGTAAGCTGTCCAATCAGAGAGTTTACCTTTTTTGTTTTCTGTCTTACTGGGATACGCTTCTATTGCCTGATATCCAATGTTTTAAAGTTATTATTTTACATATTTAGTACCCATTTTCATTGTTTTGATGGGGAGGGTAAATTTGCTCCCTTTTCACCTTTGCTTAAAGCAGAAGTTCATATTTTTATTATTGATATGATAAAAGATTAAATCTGTCATATAGCCTTTCCTGGAATCCTTAGAATCTTCTCCTGATTGCTGAAAAACTATGTTGATGGGATAGAATAGTTTTCAGCAGTCAGTATAGATTGCTTCTGGGAGAAAGTGAAAAATTGATAAGCAAAGAATTCAAAGTAAGACCTACTTGCACACAGAAAATAAAGGAGATATTTTAGAATGAATGTAGACATGCTAGCAAGGATGTTAATTCTTGAAACTGAGTTTAAAAGGCAAAAATACACATGAAGAAAGGGTACATAGTTAAGTAAATATGTATTTCTATCTCTACCTCCACGTCTTTTTAAGAGGAATCATCACAAATTTGACCTAAAATAGGGCAATCTCCACATGAGAGTGTTATTATTATTTATATTAGACAATTTACAAGTTATTAAATGATTAAAATTACTGTACATTTAGTAACTTCCAATTTCTTCTGTCTTATTAACTATAGTTAATTATTACATTTATGTATAGGGGAAGATATGGAGATTCCACAGAAAGTTGAAAATGCATCTACCATATGACCCAGCAATTTCACTCTTAGGAATTTACCATAAGTAAATGAAATCAGCATATGAAAGAGTGATCTGTATCCCCATATGTTTGTTACAGATAAAATATGTAAAATATGTAAAGCTAAAATATGAAATCAACCCAGATGCCCATCAGCTGATAACTCAACAAATGAAATGTGGTATATATACACAATGGACTATTAGCCATAAAGAATGAAATCCTGTTATTTACCACATAGTATGAAACTAGACACCATTATACTAAGTGCAATAAGCCAGTCCTAAGAAGAAAAATACCATGTGTTTTCCCTGATCTGTGTTAACTAATAGAGTACCAAAAATATAATGTATAATTATTTGCATGACAAAAATTATTCCTATGCATAAGCTATTGAGAGGAAATAGGTTAAAACATAATGAAATTATTGTCTTGTAATTACACAGGAAATATTTAGATCTTATGTTGTTATTGACTCTATTTTATTGAAAGAAATTATGAATTACTAATTGACACATAAAAACTGTATATGGGTGTAATCATTATTTTTCCATTCAATTATAGTTTATAGTCATTGTCTATATTCCCACAAAACTAGGATCTTTTTGATTTTACTCATTAAACTTCTTATTCGATGATGTATTAAATATTTTTACTGTAATGCAAATTTAAAGTATGTTAGCTCAAAAACTAAAAATAAAACGGAAAGGTAGCAGGAAGAAAGGTGGGAGGGAGAGAGGGGCTATCATGTTCTTAGATTTGTATAAACAAATCATGCTTAATCTGTCAAAATTTAAGATTAAAATAAAAGGATAATATAAAATGATAAATTATTAATGTATTTAAATAGTTGCTTATTTATCCACAGGTAATTCTTGTCATGATATATATAGGCATTGAGAACATTTAAGAATTCGAGTCTTACAGATTTCTGAAGCCCAAGAAAGAAAACAAATGTCATGAATTATAGGTAAATGTCTGAGTGTGTTTATCAAACTACTCAGATTTATCATGCTAAGACATGCATATTAGAGTTGCTATATAGTTTGTACTCCAAAAGTGATAAAAGTTTGTCCCAGAGTATGTGGCATTGAGGTGGCATTGGTGCAACGTAGAAGAAGGTGGTGAGGGAATGAGATGTCAATGCTCCTGAATGGATTAATATTATTTTGTGGGAGTGGGTCAGGTATAGTGGGACTGGATTGGGTTGAAATTAAGCACTTTTGCTCTCTCATTTCCTCTCTCCTTGGTGGTCTCTTCCATACACACTCATGACTCCTACAATTGCTACTGCTATGTGCTGCTGTCCATCTTGCTGTGATTCCACCAGGAGACTTAACAGAGACCCACCAGATGAGGCGCACCCTACCTTAGAGTTTCAGACTTCAAAATGGTGAGCTAAATAATCTTTTCTTTACATGTGGACAAGAGTCAGGTACTCTTTTATAGCAACACAAAATAGAATAGACAATAGTATAATAACTAACAGTTATAGTAATAATACCAAATTCCTAAAAACAAATAATTGTGTAGAGTGTTTACATATTTTGGAAACTTCTTTGTATTCTCAGTGTAGAAAAAGAAACAAAAACACTTTGGAATTTCAACCTGAATATATGAATTAGAGTAAACTCAGTCACTTTGGGTCTACTGCATCCATTTATAGTCTGGGCTAGCTTTCTAAATTATACTGATAGTGGATCTGACAAATGAAAAATTTCTTATCACAAACAAGGATACAAAACCAGAGGTATAATTTATATAGTCAACTTATGTAATAAATATGGTTTCTTTGGGAATCTATCACCTGCAATAAAAAGATTATTGAAAATAGAAGTAATGATTTCTTTTTCTAAGAATAAATGTATTCTACTTAAATGTCTCAATTTCTTCAGTTGATCCCTTAAAAAATTCCCAGGGGCTCAGCACTGTGGCATAGTGGGTAAAATTGCCTCCTGCAGTGCCGGGATCCCATATGGGCACTGGTTCGTGTCCTGGCTGAATCACTTCCCATCAAGCTCTCTGCTATGACCTGGGAAAGCAGTGGAAGATGACCCTAGTTCTTGGGTCCCTGCACCCAAGTGGGAGACCTGAAGAAAGATCCTGGCTCCTGGCTTCAAATTGAAACAGCTCTGGCCATTGGAGCCATCTGGAGAATGGACCAGTAAATGGATGACACTTCTGTGTGTGTATGTGTGTGTGTGTGTGTGTGTGCCTGCCTCTGCCTCTCTGTAACTCTGCATTTCAAATAAATAAATAAATCTTGTAAAATAAATTTTCAGGCCATTAGTGGAAATCATCAAAATCATAAAGGGAGCATATACAAAGATTAAAGTCAGAGTCAATGGAGACAGAGGAGAAACATTTCAGCTAATACAACAGGAAAAAAAAAAAAAGACCTAAAATCCGCTCCGAGAGCACTTCCCAAAGGTTACATATCAGCTACAGGCAAACAACAACAGAGATTCACCCTGAAATCTTTTAGAATATTAGGACCAATAACAAATTAGGCAACGAAACACAAGGAACTCTTGCAGCTCTCCATACTCCGCTAAATCAAACAACAACAAAAACATAGCTTGTATTAATGTCTGTCGAATCAAACAATTTTTCTTCTCTCTTTTCTGCCTTGTGCTTTCAGCTTTGTAGTTCTCTGACCTTTCTCTGCTGCTGCTCACTGATATATTTAGCATCAGGATGCATATTTACAGTTTTATCTGTTGCAAAGATGCTGACATGTTTTTAAGCTACATTCTGTGTTTCTATTTTTAGAATAGTTCTTTGTTGTTGTTTTTTTTCCTGATATGTCAGCAACCCTTGATTGCTGGATGTTTTCTACAGCTTGCAGAAATCTGACAAGAAAGTGGCCTATTACGTGTTTTTGCCTGGGGATAGCTCAAATTTTGTGATAATTTTTAGGTTCCTTTATTCTTTTCATTTATTTTATTTACCTTCTGTTGGATGAGAAATACACAATTGCTTTCTTTAAAGAAGTTATATCTTAATGAAAGGATAAGGTAGGTATTACATATTATCGAGTGAAATATTAATTAGTACCAAGGGAGGTATTATGTTAGGTAGAACTTCTTGGAAAAATGTAGAACAAAAGAGAGAAAAAAGGAAATTTTTTCATGTAAAAGTTTCTTGCAATCAAGTTTTATCAGTTTCTATTTTCATCAATTTTCTAAACACTCAGAGGTTCAGAATTTTGACCAACAAAACTGGAAAAATCTGATGCTCCTAGATTGCTTGGGGATTAAATTAATTTATTAAAAGATCAACATATATAGTTAGTAAAAAGGATATCAGTTACATATGAATTCAGGGGCTCCAAACAATCCAAAAATGGGTTTCAGTTATGCCTCAGAAATGTGTAGAATTAGTCATGTTAATGCCATAATATAATGTGGAGTAGGATGATCTAGATTCTCACAGGAATAAAATCATACATGCAGCAATATGCAATACAGGCTAATAGAATAAAGCCCCAGTTCCTTAGAGCTACGGCATGAATAGGAAAGTGGTTACACAGAAAAAGTTGACAAAGCCAGATTGTCAAATTGTACACCAGCTATGTTATCAGCCATATAAAATATGCCAATATGCTCTCTCTCTCTGTGTCCTATATATATGTATGTATACATATGTGTGTTTGTGTGTTTTATATACTTTGAAAAAAGCATGTTTTTTAGTAATATTACAGAAAAATCTCATGCATGTATTTATAAGTGAAGAAATAATAATCAACCATCAACTTTATGTATGAGTGGTATATTTCTTAGACAACATGAATTCTAGCCCAATGTTCATATTAAATATCAAAATATAATGTATGAAAAAATCATTTAAGAAGAATTTCAAGTAAGATCTAGTTCTAGGTTCATTTTCTTCTAAAAAGGACTTTTAAATGCAAAATCTAGTTTCTTATGTGCAAATTCATTTTATTGTCTCCCTAGTTTCTCTCTGACAAGATTTTGGCTTGAATTCCTTTAACCTTTTATAGAACATGAAAAGTTCCTACAGGCCTCAACTTTGTACATTAAAATAAGAACCACTGTAACAGTAGATTGTATAACAATAAGTACATAAAATTATGTGATAACAGGGAAAGACAAAATTATGACTTATTGATTTCTAAGTATAAGACATTTCACATATATAAATCTACTATATTTTCAAACACTCCTATGAATTAGATATTAATAATCCCATTTCACACATTAGAAAGCACAAATCTAGGAAAGGATGTTTGATGCAGCTGTAAAGATGCTATTTGAGGTGCATACACCCCCTTTCTAAGTGCCTAAATTAGAATTTTGGATCTACTCTGAATTCCAGCTTCCTGAAATGCATGCCCTGTAAGAGAGCAGAAAATGGCTCACATAGTTGGGTTTCTGACATCCCTACGGGGAACTCAGATTGAGTTCCTAGCTCCTAGCTTTGGCTTAGCCCAGCCTTGTGTGTTGAGCGTTTGTTTTTGTTTGTTTGTTTGTTTGTTTTTTTATTTATTTGACAGATAGAATTAAACAGTGAGAGAGAGAAACAGAGAGAAAGATCTTCTTTCTGTTGGTTCACCCCCCAAATGGCCACTATAGCCAGATCTATGCTGATCTGAAGCCAGGAGCCAGGTACCTCCTCTTGGTCTCCCATGCGGGTGCAAGGACCCAAGCACTTGAGCCATCCTCCAGTTCCCTCCCGGGCCACAGCAGAGAACTGGATTGGAAGAGAAGCAATCGGGACTAGAACCCAGCACCCATATGGGGAGCCGGTGGCATAGGCTGAGGATTAACCAAAGGAGCCAGGGTGCTGGCCCCATATGTGTGTGTTGAGCATTTGAAGAGTATGAACCAACAAATAAGATATTTCTGTCTGCCTTCTTGCCTCTTTCTGCCTATCAATCAATCAATCAATCAATCAATTTTTTAAAAAAATCACTTAACCATTAGAAGCATTTCAAAAAAGTAGCTTGTTTAGACAGCCTAGCATATATATTTAAAGCAAGAACAGTAGATATAGAACTTCAGCATACTAATTTTCCTTTAGCTGTGATGCCTCATAAGATTTTAACCAGAGTTAGTATCATATGTGTATACAAACCTATATATAGGAATTAAATGTTTTATCTGGGATATCTAAGAAAATTCTTTCACAAGTATGATAGTTGATGTAAATGCAGCAAACTGTTGGACAGCACATCCATGTAAATACATTTATTATACAAAGGTACTTCAAAAATTTCATGTAACATAGAACTAAAAGATAAGTGTATGTTAGTGCCAACATTGCTTAAAATCCACAGCTTTTTGATAATAAATACTTCCTTGTACTTTTGAAAAACCCTCATTCAAATATTGATATTTTAAACTTTTCGTATTTTGATTATGCTCATCAAATGATAGAGCTGGGGCTAAAATGACCATCTAATACATTGTTCATTCTAATAAGTGCTTGTTATCTTATTGGTTTTACCTCCTAGATTTCTTTGTTAATTGCTGCTGGATGCATGTGCATTTATTGAAATATACAAGCCATCTATGATAAGAAATTAAATCCATTAATACTTATACAATAAAATATCATATGATAGTGTGTTGGTAAGCAAAGTCACATCTTGTTTTTTGTTTTATCTTATGGAATATTTGAGAGTCATTTGGATTATGGAAGAATTGAAATGATATCATGCTGTAGTTTCTGGAAAAACAAACTTAGTGTGTACTTTGGGAAATAAACCAACAAAATATTTTTCTGCTGACACTTCATTGCACAAAAGTTAAACCAGGGGAGGATAATAGAGTTGTCCAATGACATTTCAATGTAAACAAAAATCGTAACAAGTGAACTCTTTTCAAAAACAACGTTCCTGATGACACTATAGTTTAGATAGCACTTATAAGCGCCTAACAGAAAGAGGTATATGTTATGTTCAGAACTGGTCAGACTCCCTCATGTTTGGACCATACATCAATGTCAGAAAGGGTCTAGATAGGAAGATGTTTTAAACATACTACCTTAAATCAAGTGAATGCAGTCAATTACTTGATGTAA
This sequence comes from Sylvilagus floridanus, assembly GCA_949820135.1. Taxonomy (NCBI): domain Eukaryota; kingdom Metazoa; phylum Chordata; class Mammalia; order Lagomorpha; family Leporidae; genus Sylvilagus; species Sylvilagus floridanus. Next base: position 76,949,842 of record OX463227.1, read on the forward strand.
GCCAGACTTCTGTGTAAACAGAGAGTGAAAGGCAGAGGTAGAGAAATTCAAACAACTCAGTGAAATGTGAAATAAGTGTTTTATGTAGCATGAGCAGAAACAGAAAAATTTTCTTACTATCTATAAAATTAATATGTACAGAGAAAAACTTAAAAAAGGAATTAAAAGAGAAGTTAGCTTGGGTGCAAAATAATTGAAATTCATGCACACAGAGGGTCTTCAAACGGTCACATAAATGTATATAATGAAAAAACTGTGCCTATTTTAAAAAACTTTTGCACTTAAATAAATTTATTTTTGAGATTTATTTATTTATTTGAAACATAGTTAGAGGGACAGAGGCACAGAGAGAGAGAGAGAGAGAGAGAGAGAGAGGGGGGGAGAATAAGAGAGAGACAGAGAGAGACAGAAAATTTTCCATCCACTGGTTCATTTCCCAAATGGCCAAAACAGCCAGTGCTGGGCGGATCCAAAGCCAGGAGCCAGAAGCTTCTTCTGGATCTCCCACATGGGTGCAGGGGCCCAAGCACTTGGGCCATCTTTGACTGTTTTCCCAGGTGCATTAGCAGGGAGCTGGATTGTATTGGAAGTGGATTCAAATTGGCGCCCGCTACGCCACAGTCCTGGTCCCTAAACTTATCCTTTAATTCCATTTCCATGATTCTTTAAATATCTTCATTGGTTAGTATGCATTGTCACAGAATTACCAGGACGTTTGTTGTCTGTAAGAAATACATCAAAAGCTAAAAATTCTAAGGTTGAAGTCAATAATATATTTAAATTCTTCGCTGGCATCACAGCTCACTTGGCTAATCCTCTTCCTGTGGTGCCGGCACCCCGGGTTCTAGTCCCGGTTGGGGTGCTGGATTCTGTCCAGGTTGCTCCTCTTCCAGTCCAGCTCTCTGCTGTGGCCTGGGAAAGCAGTGGAGGATGGCCCAAGTGCTTGGGCCCTGCACCCCATGGGAGACCAGGAGGAAGCGCCTGGCTCTTGGCTTCAGATCGGCGCAGCGCACAGGCCATAGCAGCCATTTGATGGGTGAACCAATTGAAGGAATACCTTTCTCTCTGTCTCTCTCACTGTCTAACTCGGCCTGTCAAAAAAAAAAAAAAAAAAAAAAAGGAAATTCTTCAAATCAATTTAATACATAACTACAATATATTTTAATTAGCAGAATTAATCATTAAGAATATTACAGTACAAAAAAAACCACATTTCCTATAATAGCTAATCCAACCAATTTATGACTAGAACAATGAAAAGTAAAGATGTGTGTAGACATATATAGATAGATAGATAGATAGATAGATAGATAGATAGATTGAGATTTGATCATTATTAATGTATGACATTTGAAGCAGCTGGAATCAGACCAGTCTTGGAATTCTTTTACAGTGGTTACTTCCACAGAAATGGTAAAATCACTTTGTGCAAAAACACCAAATCTTAGGGGCCGGATTGTGTCACAGCTGGTTAGCCATCACTAAGTATACCCACATTCCATATTGGAGTGCCTGTGACCGAGTCCCACCTCTGAGGCTAATCCAGTTTCCTACTTCTGAAGCTGAGAGGCAGCACATGATGTTGTTAGTGTTTGGATCCCGCCACCCAGGTAGGAGACTTGGTGGAGTTTTTGACTCCTGACTTCAGTCTGGCCCTCCGCAAGATATTATACATTTTGGGTTGTAAACCAGCATATCAAGAGAGGTGGAAGATCTATTTCTCTGCCTCCCCCCTCTGTCACTCTTCCTTTCAAATAAATAAATAAAACTGTGAAAATATTAACTACTCTACTTAGTGATCTGTAATTCATATCCAGACACAAGAGGGAAAAATTCTGAGATTTGTCTCAGAGAAACTGTATCATCTAAAAAGGAAAAAAAAAAAAAGAGAGAGAAAAAGAAAATCTAACAAGCATCCTTTTAAATAAAAAAAAGCAGTGCATTTTTTATTTTCACTCATTATTGTTATTTTTGATATATAGAAAATAAAATAAAATCATCATATCAATGAGAGATGAGTTGCTGATTATAAGCATAATACTGGGGTCCAGTGCTATGGCTTAGTGGGTTAAGCTGCTGCCCATGGTTCTTGTGTCCAATATGGTCACTGGTTTGAGTCCCAGCTGCTCCACTTCCAATCCAACTCCCTCCTGATGTGCCTGGGATGGCAGTGGAGGATGGCCCAAGTGCTTGAGTCCCTGTGCCCATGTGGGAGACCTGGGGAAGCTCCTGGCTTGGGCTTGGCCCAGTTTTGTCAGTTGTGCCCATTAATGAAATGGACTAGCATTGGTAGACCTCTCCCTCTCTTCCTCTCCCTCTCTCGGTAACTCTGCCTTTCAAATAAATAAATAAATCTTTTTTTAAAAAAAATTTTAAGTACTGGACACAATTTTTTGAAAGATTTATTTTATTTATTTAAAAGAGTTTCAGAGAGAAAAGGAGAGGCAGAGAGAGAGAGAGAGAGAGAGAGGTCTTCCATCTGCTGTTTCATTCCTCAATTGGCTGCAACGGCCAGAGCTGAGCCAATCCGAAGACAGGAGCCAAGAGCTTCCTCCAGGTCTTTCCATGTGGGTGCAGCACTTGGGCCATCTTCTACTGCTTTCCCAGGCCATTAGCAGAGAACTGGATTGGAAGTGGAGCAGCTGGGTCTCGAACCAGCGTTTATATGGGTTGCAGGTACTGCAGGTGGCAGCTTTACCCTCTAAGCCACAGAACCAGCTTAGACACAATTGTTGACATTGAACTTGTCACATAATAATTTTCACTATATAAAGGTACCAGCTAATTAAATCTGTAATAGATTAAATTAATGAACCAAATATGATGGAATAAGAAAGTAAAATACAAAATTTCTAGTCTTTTAAGAGAGGGCCTCAACAATGGATTTCATTGTATAAATAGAAAAGTGTAGAACAATGAATTGGAAACATAGTAAGTATAGCTTTCCAAAGTGGTCATGACAGTTAGTAATATCTCCCATCAATAAGTAGAGCCTATTCTCTTATTCCTTGAAAATGGACATGCTTCATGGATGAGGCTAGACTGTTTGAATGTGGAAAAAGCACCGCTATGCAAATTCTGAGCATAAGATTTAGAATGCCCTAGAGTTTCTTCATTCCCTTGGAATTCTGAAGCCACATGAGGAAGTTGGCTCTACTGTGGAATGATGAAAAACACACACTCTAGCTATACCTATCTAACAGCCTGCCAGATGTTGACATGTAGTGGCCCTGGTGAATCCTCCAGTTGACACCTGATTTTACAGACACATGAAAATGTCCAGCAGAAATCAGCGAACACAGCAAACCTGACTGTAAGCTAAATAAATGGCTGTTGTTCTAAGCAACGAAGTTTTGGAACCATTTATGATCCAGGCCAACCAAACTTATATAATAAATGCTTAAAGAAAACAATGAAATGAATACTGATCCATTTAAAAATTAACGTATTATGTCCAGAAATTTCAAAAATTAACTTGTATGCCTCATCCTTTTTGCCACAGCACATCTTATTCAAAAAATACTTTTTAAATGCTTAATATATACTAGGAAGACATGCTAAAGTAGGAAGTGTTTTCTGCCATTCCAGTCCAATTCTAGCACTTTTTAGAAAGCACTGGAGCAGCTAAAGGATCAAAGGCATCAGAATTGGCTAAAGAATGAAATCAACAAAGAAAGTAAATTTTGTACATGATATGCTGGCCTATATTTATTAACAAGCAGTGTTTATTCAGGAGGTCTAATTCAGTAACAATACAATGAATCTAAATAATGGTTAATAAGAAAATATACTGAGAACTTATATTTCTTAAAAAAATCATAAGGAAACAAAAGGCAAAATATGTACATGAAATAAAAGGCCCCTAAACAAAAATTTTCAGAAAACTTAAGGTGGCTGTTGAAGCACAGCAGGTTAAGTTGCCACTTGGGATGCCCGCATCTTCAATCCAGTCCCTTGCTAGTGTTCAGCTGTGACACAGAAGATGATGGTTCAACTGCTGGGTCCCTACCACCCATGTAGGAGACACAGATGCAGTTTCTGGATTCTGTTTTCAATCTGATGCAATCCTGACAATTGCAGGCATTTGGGGGAGTGAATAGGTAGATGGAATATCTCTCCTCCTCTCTCACTCTGATTCTTCTTCTCACTCTCTCTCAATTATGCTTTCAATTAAGCAGTAATAAATTAATAAACCTAAAAACTCTCAAAAACAGATGACAGATGTACAAATTAAGGAGTGTAATTTAAAAACTCATATACTATGGCAGGGCTTTTGAAAGCAGCCACATTTTTAATGTTGTAGATTGAGATAATTTTAAAAAGTACATTAACATGATAGATTGAGGACATAGGTAATAAAATAAAATTTTTGTGCATCACTACATTCCTGCAACACAGAAAAATTTTTAAAAAAGGTTCTAAACTTTTATGCTTAGTAGAACAATGTTAAAAAGTAAATAACAGCTGGCACTGTGGCATAGCAGGTAAAGCTGCTGCCTGCAGTGCCAGCACACCATATAGGGACTAGTTCAAGACCCGGCTGCCCCACTTCTGATCCAGCTTTCTGCTGTGGCCTGGGAAAGCAATAAAAGATGGCTCAGGAACTGGAGCCCCTGCACCCACATGGGAAACTCCTGGCTCCTGGCTTCAGATCAGCATAGCTCCTGCCACTGCTGTGATTTGGGGAGTGAACTAGCGAGTGCAAGATCTCTCTCTCGAAGCCTCTGCTTCTGCCTCTGCTTCTCTGTAACTCTGCCTTTCAAATAAATAAACAATATTATTTAAGTCAACAACTAAGGGCAAAAATGCTATATAGTTCCTTCATCGCAAAATTTAATTATAGTGACTGGTAAAATCTTAACATTTATTCTTCCAGGAGTTTTCTGTTCATAATCTCTAAACTCCTATATTTTAACACTGAATTTTTGTTTTATTAACACATTCCAGAATATACTCTGCATCTAAACTATAACTCTAGTGTGCACAGGTATGTTGAAAAAAATAGAACCTCATGCAGGTATGTTGAAAAAATAGAAGCTCATTATCCATTTTAGTAATTTTTTTGTTCTAGTACTAGTGGTTGAACTCTGTAATTGACACACAATTATTCCTAGGTGTTTAAATTTTACTGAAAAGTGATCCCTGTTAAATATAAGAGTGGGAAAAAGAGAGGGAGGAGATGTACAATTTGGGACATGCTCAATCAGACTTGCCCCAAATGATGGTGTTAGATGCCAGGGGATTTCAATACAATCCTATCAAGGTGGCATGTACCAAGGCCATCTCACTAGTCCAAGTGATCATCTTCAATTCATAATCGATCACACTGATAGGTCTAAGAGTCAAAGGGATCACACAAACAAGACTAGTGTCTGCTAATACTAACTGATAGAATGAAAGAGGGAGAGAACAATCCAACATGGGAAGTGGAATACATAGAAGACTCATGGAAGGGCAGATGTCCTAAATAGCACTCTGGCCTCAGAATCAGCCCTTAAGGCATTCAGATATGGCTCAAGATCCCATGAGAGTATTTTAGGCATGGAAAGCTAAGACACTCTGGAAAAAAAAAAAGAAAACCTAAATGAAAGATCTCTGCTAGTGAGATCCCAGTGGAAAGAATGGGGCCATCAAAGAAGGAGGTACCTTTCTCTGAAGGGAGGAGAGAACTTCCACTTTGACTATGACCCTGATGGAATAAGATCGAAGTTGGTGAACCCTAAAGGATTCCATAGCCTCGGCAACTCATGACTAGAGCCTAGGGAGATTACTGATGCCATAAACAGGAGTGTCAAATTGTTAAGTCAACAACAGGAGTCACTGTGTACTTACTCCTCATGTGGGATCTCTGTCCTTAATGTGTTGTCCAATGTGAAGTAATGCTATAACTAGTACTGAAACAGTATTTTTACACTTTGTGTTTCTGTGTGGGTGCAAACTGATGAAATCTTTACTTAGTATATACTGAATCGATCTTCTGTATATAAAGATAATTGAAAATGGAAAAAAAAAACTTGGTGTTAAATTGGAAATTGCGTAGAAAATTAACCAATTTTTTAAAAATATCATGTAGGATCTCTGTCCTTAACGTGCTGTACATTTTGATTTAATGCTATAACTAGTACTCAAACAATATTTTTCACTTTGTGTTGGTATGTGGGGGCAAACTGTTGAAATCTTTACTTAATATATGCTAAACTGATCTTCTGTATATAAAGAGAATGGAAAATGAATCTTTTGTGAATGGAAGGGGAGAGGGACAGGAAAGGGGAGGGTTGCGGGTGGGAGGGAAGTTATGGGGGGGAAGCCATTGTAATCCATAAGCTGTACTTTGGAAATTTATATTCATTAAATAAAAGTTTAAAAAAACTGTACAACATGCAAATATTAACTAAAGGGATTATATTATTTGAATTATAAAACATTTATATTCACCTAAAGTAGGACATTGCTACAATACACAGTGTTACACAGGTATACTACAATACACAGTGTTATTCCACCATTAAAAATATGTCTGCAAAACAAGAATGATATTTACATGATAGGATACATAGAGTGTTAAAGTTGAAAGGCAAAAATCTGTCATAGCTTCATTGTTAAAAGATGTTCATTCATTTAACACATATACCTTGTGTTAAGCACTGCTCTAAGCATTTTCTAAACAGTAACTCATTATATCATAAAACCTGCTTGAAGTAGGTACAGTAGTTCTGCCTTATCTATGGTTTCATTTCCTTGTGCTTTTGGTGACCTGTAACAATAGTGGTTTGGAAATTCTGAATAGAAATTATCAGAAATAAATATTTCATAAGTTTTAAGAAAATTTTATTATAGCACTATATATAATTATTCTAGTTTCTATTAGTTGCTGTTAATCTCATGCTGTGACTAATTTATAAATTAAACTGTATCACAGGTAAGCACATATAGGAAAAACCACAGCATACATAGATTTTGCTACTGACAGTTATCTCAAACACTAACTCAGATTCCTGTAATATATCCTCTGCATAGAAGGAAGGAAGTTGTCCCCCTTCTACCAATGAACTAAAGAAATGACGTGTGGGGCCAGCACCGTGACTTAGCAGGTAAAGCTGCTGCTTGCATTGCCGGCATCCCATATGGGCTCTGGTTCGAGACCCAGCTGCTCCACTTCCTATTTAGCTCTCTGCTAAGGTTTGGGAGAGCAGTAGAAGATGGCCCAAGTGTTTGGACCCCCTGCACCCTAATGGGAGACCCAGAAGAAGCTCCTGGCTCCTGGCTTCAGATCGGCCCTGCTCTGGCCATGTAGCCTTTGGAGGAGTGAACCAGAGGATAGAAGATCTCTCTCTCTCTCTCTCTCTCTCTCTCACTCACTCTCGCTCTACCTCTGCCTCTCTCTAACTCTGCCTTTCAAATAAATAAATAAGTCTTAAAAATAGAAAGAAATGATGTGAGACGACAGAAAGGGAGGGAAAGAAGCTGAGAAGCCATAGCCCCAGCAGAACTACTATTTGGACACCCCAGGCAGTTCACAGCGGCTGACCTGCTGCAGGACATCAGCAGCCAGCCCTCATGATGCCATGGCATGGTCTGTGTGACAAACTCCTCTGTGTGCACCACCAACATCATTCTTTCTACGCACCGTCCATGTCCATCTTCTGTGTACCATCCAGCACTATCCCCGCCCCATTTGGAAAATGCAAATTCCAGACTGTTACAAATGCAGAACCAGAGCTAGCTTGAAATAACCACTAAAGCTGCAGAATGTGCCTCTGTAATGACTTTTAGCTTATTATAATTCTCCAGTGAAATCACCATAGCGGGTAACTCAACTTCTATCATGCACCTGAAGCCATGATATTTCCGATAAAGGCACAGGAATGGGCAGTAACCAATCCTCACTACCAGCTTTGCCCCATTTGATTGTTACATTGTGTTCCATCCAGATTTTCACCCCCTATGCCTCTGGATGATATAGGGAAACCTAAGTCTTTTGGGTGGAGGGCAGGTTTTTTTGTTGTTGTTGTTGGGGGATTTTTATATCCTTTTTTTTTCTGTTGAGGGATTTTTTTCTTGTTTGGGGTGTTTATGTATTTTGGCTCAATCTCTCTCTCTCTCTCTCTCTCTCTCTCTCTCTCTCTGACCCTCCAACCCCCCACCATCTCTTGCTAGTCTGACTTATTTCTTGAATGTGCACTTTCTTCCCTAAATAAGTCCTGTTTTCCTGTACATCTTTATGCCTCCACCTTTAAATCTTTTCACATGTGGAGAGAAAAACTTGGAATGAGCCCAGCTGGGCCGCCCACAACCGAAGGGTAGCTTAAACTACTTTCCTAAGTGTCACAGAGCTAAAAGAAGACATGTGAACCCAGGCATTTTACTCAGGGTTTCTACTCTTAATGAACTACTATTTGATGCTGCTATATGTACTTCTGTGTAAGTGCATGGGCATATCCACATGTATGGAGATTCTTCACTTGTTTGTGTCATGTATATATCCCATACATATATACATGCTTGTATTACTTGCATGCATATTTGTAGTACTTTTTGAGATTCTATTGTAATCTAAATCTGGCTATATGACTAAACTTCAAAGTCCTGAATACCATTAGGATTTGCTAAATAAAATTTGAAAGGCTGTATCAGTGGTTATCTAAGAAAGTAAGTGATCATTCAAACAGGATCTCCTTCCTTTCCCAACACTTTATGTAATCTTATATATTATTAACTAAATATAGAATATAATCTACTGTGGCCAATGGTGAATATAAAAAAGGGAAATGATAAAGTATCACTTGTGTATATATTTTATATGGTATATATTTTTGCATTAAGTGTCAAATAGTGATCCTTATAAGTCTTTGAGGTTGATACTGTTATCCTCTATTGAGAGTGAAAGAAACTGTGAATGAATTTCTCTGGGCCACACAGTTAGTAAATTGTTAGACAAAGTCTTTCTATCTCTAAATTTCATGTCCTATCTTAAATGGTGTGTGTTATTCAGTTCATACTTTGCCATTTTCTCCATTCTGATTAAAAATTAAGATGACATGCAAAACACCCAATATGCTTCACGAAACAGGGATTGTTTTCCACTAAAAAAAGTTGCCTTTTCAAATCTAAAGGAGTATTTGAGTGTCTGATATTTTAAACACCACATGTTTGCATCCCCACCTCTAACTGGCATAAATTTACTCCATGGGAAAATGTTGTATTTAATGGGAATTTCTAAGATGCCTTGAGTGATTGTTCCAATATGTTTAATTGAACCACAGAAAACATTACTGTGAACTCCTGTTAATAAGGCAACCAATTTTAGAACAAAAACGAGTGCTATTCCGTCCTATTCTCAATCAAAATGTAGCTACTTGAAAGTTGTACCATGAAGTCACTCCTGCCCCTCAAAAAGGAGGTCATTTAAATTGTATGTGATTTGTATATATATGCTGAGAATTTCTTTTCTTTCTTTCTTTCTTTCTTTCTTTCTTTCTTTCTTTCTTTCTTTCTTTCTTTCTTTCTTCTTTCATTTCTATTTCTCTCGCTCGCTTGCTCACTCGCTCTCTCTCCCCCTTTCTTTCTTTTTAAGAACTTTAGGAGTGTATTTGCAAAATATGAGAGGAAAAGACACCCCGAGTGACAGGGAGAAAATGCTCCACATGCCCCTTCAAGCCCAGTGGAGGTCTGGCTTTGACCTCCCCAAAACGAGATGAAGCTGACAGGTTTGCAACAACATTGCCAGGGCAGGAGTTTCAGCCAGGACTGCCGCCGCCTGCACCCAAGGTGTGAGGGAGCAGAGACTGTCTACAGAATCAATCGGAGGCGAAGGGAGCTGTAAGAAAGTCTGAAAGAAGAAGGGGAGACGTGGGAAAGCCAGACCTGAGCAGGAGTCCCAGGCCTTCGGCTCTGAACATCTGCAATATGTTACAGGAGGTTCTGTACAATGTTACTGAAAAAGGTAAATGCGTAACGTTTGCAAGGGTCCCCTCGGCTACTCCCGCATGCCACACCACTCACAGATGTACACAGCACAGCCTACAGGCCTCACGTTTGACAACAGAAAAAAGAGAGATGGAGAGTAGAAGGCTGCTGGGGCCTTTCCCAAGTGGCCCGGAGTCTTGAAGCAACTTCCCAGCAGCAGCACGGCCAGGTTCCAGGCCACTGTCTCACATTTTGTCACCGGGCTTCAATGTATTCAATGTATTCAATGTATTCAATGTAATCCCTCACCCTCCATTCTAGCACGGTCAATTTCTCACTTACTGCGGCAAGCCATGAATGACAAGACACATTCGAATGAGTTGAGAAAGTGCAGTTCTCTTACTGCTGCTGGCAGTGACCTCAGGGATTCCCAGCTCACCCGGTCCTGGTGAATCTCCCACCACATCCAATCCTCATGTAAGGGAATGGGGTTCTTCTTCCTTCCTCCCTTTCCTTCTTTCCCTTCCTCCCTTTTCCTCCCTCTCTCCTTCCTCCCTTTAGATTTATTTTATTTGAAAGGTGGAGTTAGAGAGGCAGAAGGAGAGAGAGGAGCACCAGCCCCAAGGGAATAGGTTTCTTGTTTTTTTTTTTATTTTTTTTTTATTTTTGACAGGCAGAGTGGACAGTGAGAGAGAGAGACAGAGAGAAAGGTCTTCCTTTGCCATTGGTTCACCCTCCAATGGCTGCCACGGCCGGCGCGCTGCGGCCAGCGCACCGCGCTCATCCGATGGCAGGAGCCAGGTGCCAGGTGCTTCTCCTGGTTTCCCATGGAGTGCAGGGTCCAAGCACTTGGGCCATCCTCCACTGCACTCCTGGGCCACAGCAGAGGGCTGGCCTGGAAGAGGGGCAACAGGGACAGAATCCGGCACCCCAACCGGGACTAGAACCCGGTGTGCCGGCGCCGCAAGGCAGAGGATTAGCCTGTTGAGCCACGGCGCCGGCCAGGAATAGGTTTCTTAAAGCTGCTAGATAATACATGTTTTGTTTCACCAAGTTTCAAACATCATCACATCCTCTTTATCCATAAATGATTTATTTACTAAATAAATACTACAAACTCAGTATAAAATCAAAATACATTCCTTGAGCTTAATTTGAAATATTTTGAGAAGTCAGGTAACTATGATTATTTCTCATCTTTTCTTATTCTGATTAACTGACATTTAATTAGTGATTTATAACAATTTTAGAAAACATTTGATTTTGTCATGCTGTATATACTAGCACATTCACAAACCATGCTAAATCCCAACAAATAAAGTTGGATGTTAAATAAACTAAATTCTATGTCTCTAGGTGATGAAGATCAGGATTATCTCATCACTCACAAGTGTATCTGAGATAATATCAGTTGAGACATGATATTTCTCTCAATTGACAGAAATATACTTGTTGTTTCCATTCATAGTTTTTCGAATTGTCTGAAACTGAATATTTGTTTTTCTCTACAGATGTGAGATAAGTCTCATTCCAAAAATGTATTTTTCAATTGTTTTACAGAGGCTTGTCACAACACTCTATAAACTTACCTTAATACTGAGCTGTACCTCTTAATCTACATACAGTGACACATTCTCTGTTAACATTTTTAAATTGTGGCTCAGTTGCATTACATTTTGTTTGAAATAAGGAAGCTATGATGGTTTCCCTACTTGTAACTTAAAAGGTGGAATTATACACTTAATTATAAATTAGAGAAATAATCTTTCTTAGGTTAATGAAGGATCTTTATTCATAAAAGTGATTCAGAAACAAAGCAAGTTGTACAAAAACCCAATCTTCTTTGAACTGGGAGAAATACAGTGAGTGGTTAAATAAACAGCATGTAATGATATTTGTACTGTAGGAAGCTGACATGTTTGGCAAACATCCCCAATAATTCTCTCTTCCAAGTATTTAGTAGATTTGTACCCTGTAGTACACTTGTAGTTGAGTGAGGTCATGTACCTTGTTCTGAACAAGTGTCTAGTGTGCTGTATAAATCAGATAGTTCTGTTGTTCACATAAGAACCCCAAAAGCTGTATTTCTAATCTGATAGAGACTAGAAAATAGGAGAGAGTCATTATTTCATTACTCTGAATATTTGTAGTAATATCTTGAGTATGTTGGGCATGCTGAGTAGGCTGACCTAGAACAGACATAAAGTATAAGGAACAAAATATTTATTCTCTTATAATCCTCACTTTAAGGGGTTGTTTATTGTCATATAACTGAGTCTATTCTGATGGCTATACCAATTGGTACTTGAAAATAAGGGTCTGCTCTTTAAAGACTTAAAATATGTGGCATTGACTTAGAAGCCAAACTGTATGTGGTAGAGAAATTGATATTGAATGAAAGAATTATAGAAATTCAATTCAATTGTATTAGGTAGCAATAAAATATTTGATAAAACTCATTGCCTGTGAGAACTTACGAGACAGATCACTTATTTAGCAATACATAATAGCCACTACACACACACACACACACACACATACACATACACAAATTGACATAGGGGAAGAAATAAGCAAACAGAATGCTAATGTTTTGTGTTGGCTAATGTTATCAACATTGAAAAAAAAACATTAAAAGAATGCTTAGAAGCCATAAAAAGTGTCATCTGGTTTAAAAGCAGGAAAGAAAAACAGTTCAGAAACTCATCATTTTGCAATGTTTTAAAGCAATTACTTCTCATACTTACCCACTAATAGTGGAGTAGAAATGGTCATTGAACAACAAAATACTATTATTACTCACTGCATGCTAAATATTAAACAAAGAAATTGGCTATAATATCTATAATTAAACAGTTGAATGTGATAGGCATTTAAGAAATTCTTGGGATGCCATTTGTGCCACTAATAATCCATATCAGAGTGCCTGGGATCAAGTTCCAGCCCTACTTTCAATTCTAGTTCCCTGGTAAAGCATACCATAGAAGGCATCAGGCAGTGGCCCAAAAGCTTGGGTTCATGCCACCCACATGGGAGACGCTGAGTGAGATTCAGACTCTTGGTTATGGCCTTGAATATCCTCAGCTGTTTCTGGCATTTGGGTAGTAAAGCAATAAGTGGAGTCTCTTGTCTCCTCTCTTCCTGTCTCTCTCATTCTATCTGCATTTAAAAATAAGGAGAGAGAGACAGAGAGAGAGAGAGAGAGAGAGAGAGAGAGAGAGAGAGAGAAATATAGTCCAAAGAACGAAATACTGTAACTCTTTGTTCCTCCCAGGCAAATATATTTTCCAGTATTCAGTAAAATGGAGTCAAAGAAGTTAGTGGGATAAAAAAAAACAAAAACAAAAAAAAAACCACGCCTCTCAAGAAGGCAGAAATTAAGGCTAGTGTGCACATTGGAAGGGATAGTCTTTGAAAGTACAAAAAAAGGCTCAATTCCACACCTGTATGATGGCACATCCACATTCATCTGTAAAGCCAGATTTCAGAACTATCAAGGGCCAGTGACGTCTATATCTGCCTTATTCTTCTCCTTTCTAAATAGAAAAAAGAAATTACAATGTTCTTACAATTACAATTTACAATGTTATAATTACAATGTTACAATTACAAATTACAATGTTATAATCTATCATATTTTCTATTTTTAGTTCATGACATCGAAAGTAAAATTTTCCTCTTAATTCACAGATTTCAAGATTAAAATGTGTCATTTTTGAGTCTAGTATAGAGACCATGATAGATAAGACACAGATTCTGAACTTTGAACTTGATACTGTGAATGAATGAGAAACTTTGGATTTCTTCCAAGGGGATTGGGTCAGTCTACTCATGTGATAATAAAGTTTAATATATTGTACCATTTTACTTATTATATTTATTATTTAGTAGCAAAGGTTAGATTTCCGGTAATTGCTTCTGGTTAGGAAATATTTCCACTTAGTTCCTTTACTGGTAATAATATCACTGATATTTCTAGATCCCTGTCAATGAAAAGCCCAGGCAGATAGATACATTCAGTGGCATAAGATCTTTTCATTATCCCATAGTTAGATTTCCTATTAAATTGGCAGTGTGCTATTTTTGTTTCCATAGTATGCTGAAATTTATTTTTCGTAGCATTGAGTGGAAGATGTGAAATAAGCATCAGTTCTTATTTTCTAGAGTGGGAGACTTAGCTTCTTCAATTTATTTCCCAAATATTGAAGCTCCGTTTATTTTCTTGTTGACTGTATTGCTACTTCAAATGGGTTAGATAATATTATCATAAAAATTTTGCAATATTCACTTCAATTAGCACTACTTTATAGAGATTATCATGACTGCATCTCATCTACTGTATCAGCAGCCAACATGTCAAGGTTGTACGGATTAAACTCTCAATATGTCTTTGAAGGGCAATCCAAAATATAAAATGAGCAAATTGTAATTTGCAAGTTCATTTGAAGAGATTCCAGAATGACATGATTCAATTTGAAGAGAACTCCGTCAGGTAGTAAATATTTATTTATTTATTTATTTGAAAGGCAGAGTCACAGACAGGAAGAAGCAGAAAGAGAGAGAGAGAGAGAGAGAGAGAGAGAGAGAGAGAGTTCTTCCATGTTCTGGTTCACTTCCCAAATAGCCGCAATGGCCAGAGCTGGGCCAGTCCAAAGCCAGGAGCCAGGAGCTTCTTCTGGATCTCCTACATGGATGTAGGGTCCCAAGAACTTGGGATGCCTTCAGCTGTATTCCCAGGCACATTAGCAAGAAGCTGGATTGGCAGTGGAGCAGCCAGGACTCAAACCGGCTCCCATACTGGATTCCGGCACTGCAGCAGGCAGCTTTACCTGCTACCCCACAGTGCCAGCCCCCAATTTTTTTTTTATTTATTTGAAATTCAGAGTTACAGTGAGAGGAGAAAAGATAGAGTGAAAGATATATCTTCCATCTGCTGGTTCAATCCCTAAAGGGCCACAATGACCAGGTGTGGGCCAGGCAGATGCCAGAAACCTAGAGCTCCTTCTGGGTCTCCTACATAGGTGCAGGGACCTAAGAACTTGGCCATCATTCACTGCTTTCCAAAAAACATTAGCATGGAGCTGGATCAGATGTGGAGCAGTCAGGTCTAGAACTGGAGCCCATATGGGATTCTAGCATCACAGGCGGAGGCTTAGCCTGCTATGCCACAACATCAGCCCCTCAGGCAGTAAATATTTTAAGAAATAAAAGCAAGAAAGAATAAACAGATAGGGATAATGAATGTATAACAGACTTTAGAATAACTGTCTGAAATATGGACTTAGTAAATGGGATATTGTGAATATCATTGCATCTTGTCCTGCATTCATTTATACCATACGAAAGAGAAGCAAAATTATATATTAAAAGTAAAACCTATGACCCTGAAAAGTACTTAAACAAAGATTAGCTGAGTATTTGAAGTAAATTCCAAACTTACTGAGCTGTATTATTTGTTGTTGTTTTTGTGATTAACTTCATCTTTCAAAGTCTGTGTTTCTCCAAATTCCAGTTAACTGGAATCATGAGTTGCACATATGCATTATCTGTGAACTAGCTCATGATTGTTAAAAGTGATATGGTTAATGAAGATGACAAGAAGATGATAAAGGTGATATACTTAGGTGCATTGTTACTGGGACGAAATCTTCCTGCCTACACATCATTTTCTGGTTGATAGTAATAAAAAACTTGGAGTTTTTGTCTATTTGAGGAAATCGACCTAATATATGTCTTGTTTAATCATATTTATTCAGCCAGACATTGCTGATAGATGAAAGATAAGGGTTATAAAGAGAAAGATAGGGTTACACAGCAGAAATTCCATTCATATTGCCTGATAATAAGACATGGAAGTTGTGAGACACAATAAACTGATATATGGACTGTATATGATGACAAATATAAAATATGTAGTTTTGGTGTGTATTTGGGGTGTGAGCATTTCAATTGAAAAGATTTATTAGGTTAGCATTTTGATAACTCAGCAATGTTAAGAAAAGAACTAACAAGAAATTGGTTCCAGGTAAAATCAAAAGAAGTTACGATATGTGTAATTAATTTTACATTAAATTGTTGAATCTTTTGGTAAATGACATTTGTATTTATTTTGCACAATATTAATATAGCATTAATTCTGACTTTTTTATGTTTTCTGACCTTGCACCAAGCACCACCTCTTTCTATGAGAAAAAGAATGTCTGATGATATACTCAAATATTTATCTTCTAATGCCAAGTCCAATAATCCATACAATAGGATTGCAACCTTGAAGAATGTCAAAAGTATTAAATAATTTTTGATTCACATTTATTTATATTTCCATGGGAAACACAGCTAACTTTCTTAGCTATGATACATAATTGGTACAATTGTTAAAGTCAGGAATGCCATAGGGTTTTTATTAAATGCAGACTAATTTAATCTCAGTGCCCTCTTGTATATAAATGGTATAGACTTTATTTATTACTCCTAAATGAAATGAAAACATCTCTCATAATTGAGTAGAAGTTCCAGTGAAATATCCCACCATGATCACATTTAGTGTGTTTGTATAATGGACTTAACTTCTGTGCCCAGTGTCATGTAAGGCAGTCCACAGAGAAGTACTCTCATCTTTTGTGTTATACTTGTTCTCATTGTGTATAGCTGGTTAAGTATTTATTTGGCATTTTTCTTTGATGAGCTCTTTGAATTTTATCCTTCTCATTTTCAGAAATGTACTTTCTTCTTTCTTCCTATGGCTCACATCAGTCTCTGAGTTTTTTATTTATTTAATTTTAAAGATTTATTTATTTATTTTATTTTTCCCTGAAAGAAACCTTTCATTTAAGGAATACAGACTCTTTAGGAATATAATGATTCTTCCCACCATACCTAGCCTACCACCCGCTCTCTCACCCCTCTTCTTCCTCCCTCTCCCATTCTAAATCCCATTCTCCACTAAGATCCATTTTCAAATAACACGATATGCTGAAGACCAACTCCATACTAAGTAAAGACTTCAACAATTTGCACAATAAAAAAGAAACAAAAAACTGTTCCTCAGAAATCAAGATAAGGGCTGTTTAAAGTCATTCATCTTGAAGTCAATTTCACTTCTGGTTTTTTTTTTTTTTTTTTTTTAGAAATTTAGTTAACTCTATAGAAACACAATAGAATGATACATCTTTTGCGAGCACTTAGACTTACTTAAAATACAACTCTTTGAGGACAGAGATCCTTCATAGGAAGTTAGTGCACAGTGACTCTTGTTGTTAACTTAACAATTAACACTTTTGTATATGACATCAGTGATCACCCGATGCTCTTAACATGAGCTGTCTAGACTATGGAAGCTTTTTGGATCTACAAACTCCTTCAGATTTTAGACAAGACCATAAGCAAAGTGAAAGTCCTCTCCTCCTTTCAGAGAAAAGTACCTCCTTCTATGATGACCAGTTCTTTCCACTGTGGTCTCACCCACTGAGATCCTTCATGTAGGACATTTTTTGCATCAGTGTGTTGTTGGCTTTGCATGGCTGAAATGCTCTCATGAGCTTTTCAGCCAGATTAGAATGCCTTAAGGGATGATTCTGGGTCAGAGTGCTATGTAAAGTAATTGTCATTCTATGAGTCTGCTGTGTGGACTGCTTCCCATGTCAGAGGACTCACTCCTTTTTAATTCTATTATTATTATCAGACACTGAATCCTATTCATATGATAACTTTAGCACTGGAGATGATAGTTTTACCACCCAGCTTAATGGGATTTGGGATTCCATGGCAAGTTTTTAAACTGTACTTTTAGAAGTAAGTCCATAGGAATGTATGCAGAACTATACAGCTTTACAGTTACAAATTTCATGCACATCATAATTACAACTTCGGGAACATGATGATTCTTCCCACTGTGCCAACCTTCCTCCCATAGTACCACCCCTCTTCCTCCTCTATCTCTTATTCCCACTCTTATTTTTTACTAGGATCTATTTTCACTTGACATTCTTGATGTTTTTTCTTTCTTTTTTTAACTTTTATTTAATAAATATAAATTTAAAAAGTACAGCTTATGGATTACAATGACATTTCCCCCCATAACTTCCCTCCCACCCACAACCCTCCCATCTCCCGCTCCCTCTCCCATTCCATTCACATCAAGATTCATTTTCAATTCTCTTTATATTACAGAAGATCAATTTAGTATGTAGTAAGTAAAGATTTCAACAGTTTGCACCCATACAGAACATAAAGTGTAAAGTACTGTTTGAGTACTAGTTATAGCATTAATTCACATTGTACAACACATTAAGGACAGAGATTCTACATGGGGAGTAAGTACACAGTGACTCCTGTTGTTGACTTAAAAGTTGACACTCCTGTTTATGGTATCAGTAATCACCCTAGGCTCTTGTCATGAGTTGCCTAGACTATGGAAGCCTGTTGATTTCTCCACTCCGATCTTATTTAGACAAAGTCATAGTGAAAGTGGAATTTCTCTCCTCCCTTCAGAGAAAGGTACCTCCTTCTTTGATGGCCCGTTCTTTCTACTAGGATCTCACTCCCAGAGATCTTTCATTTAGGGTTTTTTGTTTGTTTGGTTGGTTGTTTTTTTTTTTTTATTTTGTTTTGTTTTGTTTTTTTCCAGAGTGTCTTGGCTTTCCATGCCTAAAATTCTCTCATGGGCTCTTCAGCCAGATCCAAATGCCTTAAGGGCTGATTCTGAGGCCAGGATGCTGTTTAGGACTTTTTTTTAAATTATTTTATTTATTTATTTGAGAGGTATAGTTATAGACAATCAGAGGGAGAGACAGAGGGAAAGGTCTTCCTTCCTTTAGTTCACTCCCCAAATGGCTAGAATGGCTGGAGTTGTGCTGATCCGAAGCCAAGAGCCAGGTGCTTCTTCCTGGTCTCCCCCGCGTGAGTGCAGGGTCCCAAGCACTTGAGACATCTTCCACTGCTTTCCCAGGCTGTGCAGAGAGCCTGATTGGAAGAGGAGCAACTGGGACAAGAACTGACACCCACATGGGATGCTGGCAGTGGATGTTAGCCGAGGGCTAACCTACCGCACCATGGCGCCGGCCCCTTCACTTGACTTTATATATGTATGGTGAACTCTATGTTAAGTAAAGAATTCAAAAAGTAGTATATATATATAAAAAAACTGTTCCTCAACAGTCAAGACAAGGGCTGTTCATTAATTGCTTCTCAAAGTGTCAATTTTACTTTTAAAGACTTTCTTTTAGGTGCTATATTAGTTAGCACAGGTCAGGGAGAACACAAAGTCCCTTCAGGACTGGCTTATTTCACTAAGTATGATGATTTTCAGATCCAACAATTTGTTGTAAATTTTCAGATTTTATTTTTTTTAATCTCTGTGTATTCCTTAGAGTACATATCCCATCACTTCTTTATCCAGCCTTTGGTTAATGTGCATTTAGATTGATTCCATGTCTTAGCTATTGTGAATTAAGCGGCAATAAACATGGAGATACAGATAATTCTTTCACATGCTGATTTCATTTCCTTTGGGTGAATTCCCAGGATCGGTATGGTCCTATGGTTGGTCTATATTCATTTTTCTGAGGTATTTCCATACTGTCTTCCATAGTGAATTTACCAGTTTACATTCCCACCAATAGTGGATTAGGGTATCTTTTTCCCTGTATCCTCACCAGCATTTGTTGTTTATTGATTTCTTTTTTTTTTAACTTTTGTTTAATGAATATAATTTCCAAAGAACAGCTTATGGATTGCAATGGCTTCCACCTTCCCATAACTTCCCTCCCACTCCCCACTCTCTCTCCCCTTCCATTCACATCAAGATTCATTTTCAATTATCTTTATATACAGAAGATCAATTTAGTATGTATTAAGTAAAGATTTCAACAGTTTGCACTCACACAGAAACACAAAGTGAAAAATACTGTTTGAGTACTAGTTATAGTATTAATTCACAACATACAGCACATTAAGGACAGAGATCCTACATGAGGAGTAAGTGCACAGTGACTCCTGTTGTTGAGTTAACAAATTGACACTCCTATTTATGGCGTCAATAATCACCCTAGGCTCTTGTCATGAGTTGCCAAGGCCATGGAAGCCTTTTGAGTTTGCCGATTCTGATCATATTTGGACAAGGTCATAGTCAAAGTGGAATTTCTCTCCTCCCTTCAGAGAAAGGTACCTCCTTCTTTGATGGCCTGTTCTTTCCACTGGGATCTCACTCACAGAGATCTTTCATTTAGGTCTTTTTTTTTTTTTTTTCCAGAGTGTCTTGGCTTTCCATGCCGGAAATACTCTCATGGGCTCTTGAGCCAGATCTGAATGCCTTAACGGCTGATTCTGAGGCCAGAGTGCTATTTAGGACATCTGCCCTTCTATGAGTCTGCTATGTATTCCACTTCCCATGTTGGATCGTTCTCTGTCTTTTTTATTCTATCAGTTAGTATTAGCAGACACTAGTGTTGTTTATGTGATCCCTTTGACTCTTAGTCCTATCATTATGATCAATTGTGAACAGAAATTGATCACTTGGACTAGTGAGATGACATTGGTACATGCTACCTTAATGGGATTGAATTGGAATCCCCTGGCACATTTCTAACTCTACCATTTGGGGCAAGTCCGATTGAGCATGTCCCAAATTGTATTGATTTCTATATGAAAGCTTTACAATAACTGGGTGAGATGAAACCTCATTGTGGTTTTAATTCACATTTCTCTGATGGCTAGTGATCCTGAGCATATTTTTATGTGTCTCTTGCCTTTAGGATTTCCTTTTTTGAAAAAATGTGTTTAATCCCTTTGCCTATTTCTTAATGGGGCTTTTGTTTTGTTGTTGAGTTGCTTGAGCTCTTTATATATTCTGAATATTAATCCATTATCAGTTGCATCGTTTGCAATTTCTCTCATTCTGTTGGTTGCCTCTTCTCTTTGCTGAGCATTTCTTTTGCAGTGTAGAAGCGTCTCAATTTGATATAATTTCATTTGCTGACTTTGGCTTTGACTGAGTGTGCCTCTGAGATATTTTCCAAGAACTCTGCCTGTGTGAATGTCTTGCAGGATTTCCTGAATGTTCTCTACTAATTTGATGGTATCAGGCCATAGATTTATGTCTTTAATCCATTGTGAGTGGATTTTTGTGTAAGGTGTAAGGTAGGGGTCTTGAGTCATACTTCTGCATGTGGAATTCCAGGTTTCCCAGCACCATTTGTGGAAGACTGTCATTGCTCCAGGGATTGATGGATTAATATTAGCTCCGCTGTCAAATATAAGTTGATTGTAGATGCTTAGATTGATTTCTGGCATTTCTATTGTATTCCATTGGTCTATCCATCTTTTTTTGTACCAGTACCAGCCTGTTTTGATTATAACTGCCCTGTACTATGTCTTGAAATATGATATTGTGATGCCTCGGCTTTGTTTTTGTTGTATAAGATTGCTTTAGCTATTTGGGGTCTGCTGTGTTTCCATAAGAATTTCAGCATCATTTTTTTCTACAAAACATTAAAGAAGGAAATAAAAGAAGATACAAAGAATTGGAAAAATTGTCCACGTTCATGAATTGGAAGAATCAACATTGTCAAAATGTCCATTCTTCTGAAATCAATTTACAGATTAAACACAATACCAATCAAAATACCAAGGACATTCTTTTTAGATATATGTAAGTTTTTACTGCCCCTAGCCAAAAATATTCATTAACACTTGGAAGAAACAAGCTCATATCATTCAATAAAGAATTGGGGCAAGTATCAATAGGACCTTTATGGTTTACAAAACCAGAAAATAAACAATATTCATAACTTATGAGAAATACTTTACATTAATAAACTGTAGAGAGAATATTCTAGTGTGTGCAGTTGCTGAAAATTCACAGGTGGGCTCATGAATCTTTCATTTCTGTTTTGCAAGAGGCCCACTCACCATCCTTCCCTCCTCCTCCCCTCCCTGCTTCTCATTAAGTTGCTTGAGTATGTGAACAAAGCCATTCTGGTAGCTGAAAATGATGAAAACAGCTATGCACACCTGGTTTATATGATTTTGAAAGCATTCTTGCGTTTCTAAATAAAGTTGAATAATTTGAAATTATGAGTTTTTTTACACCTACATGTGGAAATATTTTAAAGTTATTTTCTAGATAAACTTTGTAATTTTTCTTCCCATCTCATGATACTTACAATACCTTCCCCTTTTTCTTTCACTTTCTATCACAAGAACCTCTCTGCAAATGTTTACAGCAGCAGCTGACATCATTTCTCTCAAGGGAATGTTCATATTATACTTCTATCTGGTGAGGTGTTTCGAAGAAACAATTCCATTAATAGTACTTTCCATTATACTGAAAATTGAGAAAGAATAACTTGGGAAGGGTATATATTCCTTGATATCTGAAAAATCTATTTCATTAATATGAAATGCTTGGGTGCAAATTAGCCTACTCTTGTAATTTGGTCTTTTGCCCATTAATGTAAGCTCTAGAGAGAGTAATGATTTGCCATATTAAAAAAATATGAAAAAAAGCTATTGAAGTTTAAATTGCAAGGCAAAACAGAAAAAAGTATTACGTGGTTCCCCCTTTAATTTTGCTGATGAAACAATTCTTGTACATTATCCCCATGATGGTTTCTCATGCTATTAGGAAATCTAATTAGCTATTTAGGGCTGTTTTTGCAAAGAAATGGTTTACTTAATAAAGGAAAGTAAACAATTGACAACATGCATTTTCAATTGGTGGCAAAAAGAAGACCTGAGGATTTTATACATAAAAAGAAAATTTAATTTTGCTGTAAGTAATAAATTAGAATAGTACTAGATAAAATATAATAGTGAAAACAGTATTTTGGGGGTCAGTGCTCTGAGGCTGTGGGTAAAGGCACCTGAGATGCCGGCATCCCATAGGGGTGCTGGTTGGAGTGCTGGATGCTCCACTTCCCATCCAGCTCACTTAATGTGGGTGACAGAAACTTGAGTATTTGAGTTATCATCTGCCGCCTCCCTGGTGCATTAGCAGGAACATAATGCCTGCCCTGATGGAATGCTTTATATATCACACACACCATTTGCTTTTCTCTACTTTGTGGATTATTTTATGCTTATTTATTTTATTATTATTTATTTTTCAATAGCTTATTGAAATTTTCCATTCTGATTGTTGATTTATGTATATTTCTTTATTTTGATGGTTATTTATTTATAGAAGTAGAAGCTATATTAATAGGTATTAATAATATAAAGTTTTTTCTTCAGAATAGATTAACCTTTTTATGGCTATCACTGGCAATTTTATCATATTACCAGAGTAATACATTTATGTCAGAATTCTTTTGGTTATTATTTACATGGTACATAGATACCACTTTATATATCAAATCTTTCTGTGGCCTTATGTTTAAAATGTGTTGCCTGTTAGCAACACATACATTTTTCATGTCTTTGCTTGTTTTTCCTAAAAGACATTTTTTGGACATTTTTATATATATACATACATATACACACACATTTAGTTATTTATATTTAATTCAATTACCAATACATATGTACCATCTAAATATTTATTTTGCACTTTCTTTATATTTTTCATGTTTCTTTTGTTCTCTGCTTGCTTTTTTGTGGCAATATTAGTATTATCATATACTTTCCCTTCCATTTTCTGTTAATCATGTATGCTTCCATCTAGTAACTTTAGATATTACAAAATGAATCTTTAATTTTTAGTTTTTTGCTCTTTTAACACTCAATATAATAAACTCTCCTTCTGTTGTGTTCCATTTGCTTTAAAACTCACTAATTCTAATTTATGTTATTGTATTAGAATTTAAATTTTTTACAGATATTCACTTCCGGGTGAAACTCTTTTTGCTTCCTTGTCTGATGATGGAACAGTTCTATGCCAATTTTCTGCTTTTTTCTTCCGACCATTCCTTGGTGTCCTTGAAAATTTTGTATTGAATACTCTGGATATTGAAGGCAAAATTATTGAGGTTGTGAATTTTGTTATTTTCTGGCAGTTCATACTAGGCAATTCATTTCAATACAGCGTAAGATTTAAATGGATGGGGTTTGTGTAATGTTCCATCTACATTTGAGTTGCCATCTGATTAGCCTTATTCTTTTTTCTTTTTTTGACAGGCAGAGTGGACAGTGAGAGACAGAGACAGAGAGAAAGGTCTTCCTTTGCCGTTGGTTCACCCTCCAATGGCCGCCGCAGTCGGCGCGCTGCAGCCGGCGCTCCGCGCTGATCCGATGGCAGGAGCCAGGTGCTTCCTCCTGGTCTCCCAAGCTAGTGCAGGACCCAAGCACTTGGGCCATCCTCCACTGCACTCCCAGGCCACAACAGAGAGCCAGCCTGGAAGAGGGGCAACTGGGACAGAATCCAGGGCCCTGACCGGGACTAGAACCCGGTGTGCCGGCGCCTCAAGGTGGAGGATTAGCCTAGTGAGCAGTGGCGCTGGCCTGATTAGCCTTATTCTCAATGCATGGGTATATAAGACTACCAACTTAGGATCTTCCTTTATTGAGTTCCTAAACTATTTGCGGGTCTACAACTGTGAAGTCTCTCTTTTGCATTTGATCTCTTACTACTGAACTTATAAGCAGCAAATTCCTGAAAGGAAATTACACATAAGAACTTAGCCCTCATCTTCTGGCTCCATTTGACTGTCCTGAACTCCATTGTCAAAATCTCACTATCCTCTAAGATGTCCAGAATTTGCTGACTGGTTTCTCTGTCTGAAAGCACCTGTCTTTTGCATTCCTTCTTTATCTTTTGCATACAGCCAATAATTTGTTAAACAAACAAATGAAAAAATGCAGAATTCTAAATTCAATTCAGTGAATTTTCTTTGTAGATTTGCTCTCCCAAGTCTTGTGTATTTCAGCAGTTCTCTAATGCTAAAGACCTCATTGTTTGAGAAGAGTATTTTATATGCAATTTTTAGATTGCAGAACTTTGTGCTTTATCTATTTTCAAGTGGTGGAAAATTCTTGTCCCTAAACATTTTTTAGAGTAGAATAAATATTCTTAAACCTTCCAACATTTCTACAAAATAAGTGTGTGTTCATACTTTAGACACTCAAATATTTACTTGACTTCTTCGACTCTAATACTTACTATAGAACACTTTCCATTTTTAAATTAATCCTTTAAAAGAAAGATTAGCACTGCTAACAGATGTGTTAAAAAAATAGTTTGCTTTAGGGGCCGGCACTGTGGTGTAGAGAGTAAAGCCACTGCCTGCAGTACCAGTGTCCTATTTTTTTTTTAAGATTTATTTATTTATTTGAAAGTCAGAGTTATGCATCGAGAGAAGGAGAGTCAGAGTTCTTCCATCTGCTGGTTCACTCTCCAGATGGTCACAATCGCCAGAGGTGTGCCAATCTGAAGCCAGGAGCCAGGAACTTCTTTTGGGTTTACCACGTGGTTGCAAGGGCCCAAGGACTTGGGCCATCTTCCACTGCTTTCCCAGGCCATAGCAGAGAGCTGGATCCGAAGTGGAGCAGCTGGGACTCGAACCGACACCCATATGGGATGCCAACACTGCAGGTGGCGGCTTCACCCCCTGCACCATAGCGCCGGCCACCTGGTATCCTATCATGGCTCTAGTTCATCATCCTATATTGGCTCTGGTTCAAGTCCCAGCTGCTCCACTTCTGATACACTTGCATAGGAGACCTGGAAGAAGCTCCTGGCTCCTGGCTTCAGATCCATCCAGCTCTGGCCATTGCAGCCATTTGGGGAGTAAACCGGTGGATGAAAGTCCTCTCTTTCTCTCTCTCTCTCTGCCCCTGCCTCTTTGTAACTCCACCTTTCAAATAAATAAATAAATCTTTTAAAAAAATGGTATGCTTTAGTTGAGAAATAGCAATATTCAGTTACAGATGATATTCAA
This sequence comes from Sylvilagus floridanus, assembly GCA_949820135.1. Taxonomy (NCBI): domain Eukaryota; kingdom Metazoa; phylum Chordata; class Mammalia; order Lagomorpha; family Leporidae; genus Sylvilagus; species Sylvilagus floridanus. The sequence goes on from OX463227.1 coordinate 76,975,620, forward strand.
CATTCCCTCAAAATAAACATACAAACTAAACTTGATATCTTGCTATAGAATCATAGCTTTAGGCTACACTCCTTCTCCCTTTTCTTTTGACATGTTGTCCTGCCTCTTACAGGTAACTTATTTCTATAACACCCAAAATTACAGCCTGATTGATCTATGTTGTATTTAATCATCCTATTATTTCGCATTGATAAATAAAATATTAGTCTTGAGTATTAGAATTTATGCTCTCACTTCTTTCAAGAGAATTCTACATTATATATTGTGTGAGATAAGAATGAACACAGAAAAAATTAAAACTTTAAAACTGGATGCATCCTTGCTTTGTTAATTTAGGTCTACTTCATAAGCAACAATAGTACTTTTACATAAATTTCTCAATGGGACTGTGTTTTACTTCAGTTAGACTGGGAATATTTTTTAAGGATCATTTTGAAGATACTCACCATCCAACTTAACTATTTTGGTGATAGAAAATAATCACACTCTGTAAGGATTTGTACAATAGTCCTTACCTTTACAATTAAAGTTCATATGTTTTAGAACTACCTAGAATATAGATAGATATCTATTTTTAATACTATATAAGCATGTGATAATATTCCTGAAAAGAGGAATATAGGTGAATAATCATGCTTTATAGCAATAAATGTTGTCAATATTTTATTTTTAAAAGTTAATTCTATATATAAAATGAAAGCTCTTTTTTTTAAGAATTTAACAAATGACTTCTCATTACCTAGTACAGTTCAGTTCTCTGTACTACAGAGCAACTTTTCTGTCATATGAATTAAAGGACTAATTGGAAATCACCTCAATATCCTACATTTTAAATAAGCCAACAATTAAAAAAGACATTATTGATCCAAACCTCCTTCTGTTCCTGTGGTGAATTTCCTTAGGTATGGTAAAGGGGACTAGCATGTTTCTGAATACTTACAATATTCATTGGGCTAGGTTGTGATTTTTGGAGCTGTAGCTAGATTCCGTTGTGAGCAGGTTTACAAGAAGATTTGATTGAGTCCACATGAAATAAATAACAATGAAAATATCAAGGACCAAAAAGTATTAAAAGGCAGTATTTATTGGTCTGTTACAATATCTGCTATTAAGAATAATGACAACTAATTTTCATATAATACTATTTTCACAAGTTCTAGTATAAATTCATTGCTAACCTTGGGGGAAAATGAGGAAAATGTAATTGTGTTCTGTTTTTTACTGTGTGAAAAATTGAACTTACATGAAATTGTTTCTATTATATGGCCTTGTTACTTTCCTTTTATCTTCTCCCCAGCTTTATTAAGTCATAATTAACAATGAAATTTTTGTTATTCAGTTTTATAAAACAAAATATAGGAGAACTGGAAACAAAATACAGTATGTCCCAAGTTCATTTCTTTTCACTCTTTTACACTAATCAAACCTGTAGAATACTGCTGATAATCTCATTGCCACAACTTATATCCCTATTATATCCCTAATTCTGTGTACAAACGGAAAAACTACAAACAGTGTGCTACTTTGTTTTCTTGTTCCTTGGAGAGTGTGAACTGATCCCTTAGTTTAAGCATCTTCTTGTAACTCAGCTGGACAAAAGAAGCAATACTGATTAGTGAAATAGGTCACACATTACAGATAAGAAGTTGTTCAGGACTGGAGTTGGGTAATAGATCTCATGTCTATGCAAATCTATTCTTAAAAATGTTAATAACATTTACGATAGCATACAAACTATAGGTGCTGGTAAAAGATAGACTGGGAAGACAGGCAGAAGACTCTTAATAAAGGAATTTGCTTATTGTGTGGTTCAGGTCTTCAACTTAATGTATTTTGATGAGATTTGTGATGATGTTCAAGTCTGAAAAATCCTTAAATAACCTTGGAGACTTTAAACGTCAACATATCTTGGGTCCTGCACTGTGGTGTAGCGGGTTAAGACTCTGGCTTGAAGCGCTGGCATTCCATATGGTCACCGGTTCTAGTCCCAGCTGCTTTTCTTCCAATTCAGCTCTCTGCTATGGCCTGTGATAGCAGTAGAGGATGGCCCAAGTCCTTGGGTCACTGTACCCACATGGGAGACCCAGAAGAAGCGCCTGGCTCCTGACTTCGGATCAATGCAGCTCCTGCCATTGCAGCCATCTGGAGAGTAAACCAGTGAATGGAAGATCTCTCTCTCTGTCTACCCCTCTCTGTAACTTTGTCTTTCAAATAAATAAAAAATAAATCTTAAAAAAAAGCCAACTAATCTTTAAGTTATTCAGTGTTGACCAATGCCTTTTTCTAAGAGCTTGGAAAGTTTTGATACAGGCTTATACTTGTTTTATAGGTGAGCTAAAATAAAAAAAGCAGTTTGAGGAAAGAGTAGTAACATTTTGAAGAGTTATTGTTTTTTGCGGAAAAAGGAAAACCATGATTAATTTCAGAAGAATTTACAACATAGACATTTGTGGGGTATTTCTGATTTTGTCTTCTGGTTCAAACCTTATTTTTTTAAAGATTTGTTTATTCATTTGAAAGCCAGAGTTATACAGAAAGAGAAGGAGAGGCTGAGAGAGAGAGGTCTTCCATCCATTGGTTCACACCCCAGTTCTCCACAGCAGCTGCAGCTGAGCTGATCTGAAGCCAGGAGCCAGAAGAATCTTCCGGGTCTCCCATGTGGGTGCAGGGGTCCAAGGACTTGGGCCATCTTCCACTGTTTTCCCAGGCCATAGCAGAGAGCTGGATCGAAAGTGGAGCAGACATGACTTAGCCGGCGCCCATATGGGATGCCTGAGCCGCAGGCGGAGGATTAACCTACTGTGCCACAGTGCCAGCCACCAGTCTGTGATTAATATTTCATACTTCTCTAAAATACACCTACCAACTTATGGCAGGAGAAATTTTATCTACTCATGTATTATGTTTCATTTTTAAGTGATCTAATTGTTGCAATGTAATTTGTCTTTATTGTCCTGTCTATTTACTATGGTTTTGCTCTTTTAACATATGCGCTATGTCCAGTTTGTTAGGATGTGATATCATTGACTTAAGTGAAGGGAATTAGGAGAACTAGAATCTTGATGACCAAAGGTTAAATATCCTGAGTTCAACACCTGTGTTTATAAATCATCTCCTTTCCCAGTTCTTCACACTTCCCACGTGTTCACAGCCAAGGCTGAGATTTTTTTAAATTTAGTTGACAGAGTTATAGATGGTGAGAGAGAGACAGAGAGAAAGGTCCTCCCTCCTTTGGTTCATTCCCCAAATGGCCGCCATGGCCAGCATTGCACTGATCCAAAGCCAGGAGCCAGGTGCCTCTTCCTGGTATTCCATGCGGGTGCAGGTGCCCAAGCACTTGGGCCATCCTCCACTGCTCTCCCTAGCCACAGCAGAGAGCTGGATTGGAAGAGGAGCAACAGGGACTAGAACCCAGTGCCCATATGGGATGCTGGCGCTGCAGGCGGAGGATTAACCAAGTGAGCCACAGTGGCAGCTGAGATTTTTGAGTGAAGAATCTCAACTGAGGAATGGAAAGGTAGAGAATTATGGCCAGAAAGATGAATCCATTTAGATATTTTGAAATCACTTGTGAAATTTACTTAAAATGTTAATAATAAGTAGTTAAAATATTTAAGCTTATAGATAGGCAATATAACTATTTAAACAAGTATTTGTTATGCACAATCAATGTATTAGTCTCCAAATATTCAATGATTTTGGTCAAAATTGTTTAAAAATTGAAGTAAATAGAAAGCTAACATGAAAAGGAAATTAGGGGCAAGCACTGTGGCGTAGCGGGGAAACTCAGCACCTGTAATGCTGGCATCCTGTGTGGGTGCCCAATGGTGTCCCGTGTGCTCCACTTCCTTGCTAGCAGTGTGGGAAAAGCAGTGGAAGATGGTCCAAGTGAGAGGCTCGGGTGAATCTTCTGGCTCCTGGCTTCAGCCATGCCCAGTGCTGGCCATTGAGGCCATCTGTGGAGTGAACCAACAGATGGAAGATTTGAGGAGTGAAAATAGAGGATTGAAGAATCTCTCTCTATATATATATATCTCTCTCTATCTCTAACTTTCAGAATAAATAAATAAGTCTTTAAAAAAAGAAAGGAAAGTATTATAGCCACATATCATAGTATATTAAATTAAAAGAGAAAAATATGAAGGCATTTGGGATTTATGAAAACTCATAGTCAAAATTCCCAGTTTTTAAAACAACACAAATAAGTAATTTTCAATAACATTTTATTAATTCTGGGTATCTAAATAAAGGGGGTTAAATTGAGCACATTGACGTTTATAAAAATGTGACTTTTTAAAATAAACTGAGGGAAGTATGTTGTTCTTGATTTTACGTAGTCAAGGATAGCAAATCCAAACACAAATTTTAAGAAACAGAAGGTGCTGTCAATGCCTTAAGTAACTCTTTGGATTGATTCCACAGCTGGTCTAATCAATTCTGAAGAAAGTGATTGCTTAAGAGAAAAAGAAAGTATCACACCCATGGGCAATTTTGTCAGCGATGTTTTATCAAAGACTGAATTGTAAACACAAATAGAATAGGTAAACAGCACTTGCCTTCATAAACCTGAGAAAAACCTTTCTGAAACCCACAGGAGAATGATGTCAGCATGACCTCATAAACCAGAACATTATATGTATGTATGTATGTATGTATGTATATATATATATATATACACATATATATGTATACACATTCCATACATGCATATATCAAAACAAATTTGTAAAATGTAAATAGGCATGCATATAGCATATACACTCACATATATTACATGAATTATTCTTTTGCCACAGTTGCACCAAAAGCTCAGTTAGAAGAATAAGGTTAGCTATTTATAATGAATATGATTCTAGAGTATTTGATACTCTGTTTATCTTTAAGATGCACACCAATGAATGTAGCTATATGTATATATGAAGCCAGAAATTTGAGTTTATTTCTCACAGTAAATATGACAGGGGCACTTTAATATGATTGTGGCATAGATTCTGTTATTGTCATCATACTATATAATTAAAAACTTGATATCCTGTAAGAGCTATATGAAGTACTAGGGATATGTAATTTTGTTTTAATGACTTCATGTGCAATTTTAGATAATTGTCAGTTTCAATAAAGGCTCTAAGAAATGATCACCTGTCTTCACCATTTCTCCAACTTGTGAACTTATAAAAGATGCAAAGCTTTTTAATAGCTTTTATACTTTCATGCAAAAAAAAGTATTACATGCACAAAGTCCCCAAGTGGATTTTTTGGGGAGATTTCTGAAATAATTTTATCTATGTATAAATCATGTTCTCAGTATTAAGAAGGTAGTCTATCCTGAGAATGTAAGAGAAAATGTAAGCATCCCATCACTGTGTATAGTAAAGTGAAACCAGTGAAACCAGTTATGTGTTCTTTCTATGTGCCTGCATGAGTGTGTATATTTCCAGAATTAAAGCAGAAGTAGTGGTTCTATTTCTAACCACAATTAAAATAATCAATTTAATCATTGCAATAGAGGCATTGTTAGTAAATTACATTCATTAATGATTTTAATATGAGATAATGTTTTCAATTTCAAGAAACAAGTATAAAATCTCCAGGCTTTCTATTTTTCCAGGCAATTTCCATGGTATCATTAAAAAAAAAAAACAAGCAAATAAAAAAAGTCTTATAATGTCTATATTACAGCAAAATTTTCTCTCAAAGTGAAGCATTTATTAAGTTTCATGTTGGTGCTGAAAATAAGAATTTTGTTCATAAAGTGCAAATTTCTCACTGGTGTGTATATATTGCTTATGTTAACCACTTATTTTAGCAGCACATGTATTTCCTGATGTAGTTTGTTTCCCTGTGAGTAGAATATAGTACTAACCACATGATTTGTTAAGAGGGGACAATTCTAAGTTTTGGTTTAAGAATGAATCATTTAAGGCTAGAGCTGTGGCGCAGCGGGTTAAAACCCTCACCTGGAGTGCTGGCACCCCATATGGGCACCAATTCTGGTCCCGGCTGCTCTTCATCCAGTCCATCTCTCTGCTGTGGCCTGGGAAAGCAGTGGAAGATGGCCCAAGTCCTTGGGCCCCTGCGCCCACGTGGCAGACCCGGAAGAAGCTCCTGGCTCCTGCCTCTGGATCTGCGCAGCTCCAGCCATTGAGGCCATCTGGGGAGTGAACAAGCGGATTGAAGACATCTCTCTCTGTCTCTACCTCTCTCCATAACTCTATCTTTCAAATAAATGAAATAAATCTTCAAAAAAAAAAAGAATGAATTATTTTAGATTTCTAAAGATACCAATATTCTTATTTTTGGGATTCTGTTATCAGAAGTCATGCAGTTTCTGATATATTTTTCCTGGGGCTGTTTCTAGTTATGTCATCTTTCAAGAATGTTGCTTTAAGAAGTAAAATTGTTTTTCTAAAATAAAATGCACCAAGAGCCACAATAGCATTAATTCTTGAAACTTTGCTTTTTTAACTTAATTTTCCTTTTCTTTAAAAAAAAAAGGTAGCCAAAACGGGTCATGGAAGTAATGTGGGATCCCTATTTTGGTTTAGAGAACTGATGGCTGAAATATCTAGCATGTTTATTGAATTAAGCAAATATTTATGACTATGTCTGAATGAATCCTAGAAAATATAAAAGTTGGTTATACAGGTATATTGAAACCCAAAGATCTTGGTTCTAATTCTAATTCATTAAATAAGTTCTCCTTTGTCCAAAATCTATCCTACCACTAAAAAAAGGAGATCTCATTTTACTTCTGAATTCGGTGAACATAGTGAGAGATGATATTTTCCTTAGAGTCTAAACATAACATTATATTTTGAACTCTGGGGGCATTCTCAAGAGCTTCATCCATGTGCTGAATCCTTGCCCCCAGCATTTATACTTTCTCAAATCCTTCTCATTAAATAAAATTTAAAAAGAACCTCTCACTAAACCTCATTTCCTCCTACAGTTACTAAACATTTATCTGTAATGATGTCAACATCTAATACACCTGTTTCTTTCTCATCAACCCACCAGTCTTCAAATTAAGTTTATTTCTCATAGATCACCAGAGCAGATGCTGCCATGCGGTTTGCAATGCAAGTTATTGATGAGGAATCAATACCTATGGAAGGAAGGGAGAAAACACAAGATTGCACTACAGAATATTTGACTTCAACTGTTCAAAGTCAAAGCATTTACAATATCCCAGACTGGGCTGAATTGCAGGTGTCTTACTGAACAATTTGGTGTGGGCTGTCCCTGAAAGCAATGGATGCTACCACTAGCCTTCTGCAGTGAAAGTGTGAAATTATTGACAGACTATTAGATGCTGACTATTGATCACCTTCTGTACTGCTGAGCAGAAGGGATATGCACAGCAACTTCTCTTGTCATTCAATTATGGCTTTGCGATTTCTCAGTATAGCTTCTCTCACAAAGATCACCCATTACAATCACCCTAAATTTAATACAATCTTCAGCCTTATGTTATTTGACCTCCATTTCAAACACAAGCATTGCATTCATTCTGCCGTGGCAATTCAAACTCCTCATAGGGAATGTCTTAGCTGATATTGTCAAGATCTGCTCTCCAAGATGCTGACACATTTCTATACGTGCAAACGAAAAATAGAAACATTTATATTATTCTCTACAATTTTCCCTCAATCAAAAAGATGGATTTTTCTGCCTTTATCTTATTTTTTTTTTTTTTTATTTTCTGAACTGTAGAAACCAACCAGGGGAAAAAAATAACCATTCTATAAAGGATGTCGTCAAGGAAAATTATGTTTGTTTGGTAATCACATCGCAATCAATAGAAAGATTCTGTAAATTCTGATTTGCAGTAAACTCTTGGTAGAAACTTAGTGACATTTCTTGCATTGTTCATTTGGATGCTTCTGAACTAAAACAAAAATTAGAAGAAAAATGACAGAACACTTTAGCAATCATAAATGTCGCTTCTTGTTTATTTGTTACTGCCTTGTTCAATTAGTTAAAGTTGACACAAACTACCTAGCTTTAAGAATTTTGCATATTGCTAAACAAAGCTACCTCATTAAAATGACTTTGTGGCCAGCGCTGTGGCTCACTAGGCTAATCCTCTGCCTGTGGCGCCGGCACCCGGGGTTCTAGTCCCAGTTGGGGCGCTGGATTCTGTCCCGGTTGCTCCTCTTCAAGTTCAGCTCTCTGATGTGGCCCGGGAGTGCAGTGGAAGATGGCCCAGATAGGTCCTTGGGCCCTGCACCCAAAGGGAGACCAGAAGGAAGCACCTGGCTCCTGGCTTCCGATAGGTGCAGTGCGCTGGCCGCAACACACCAGCCGTAGCAGCCACTTAGGGGGTGAACCAATGGAAAAAGGAAGACCTTTCTCTCTCTCTCTCTCTCTCTCTCTCTCTCTCTCTCTTTCTCACTGTCTAACTCTGCCTGTCAAAAAAAATTACTTTGTAATACAGTGAAACCAAAGTATATAATAAATAATACAGCATCAAACCAAATTCAATCTTAACAATAATAATCCTGTAATCTACAAAGGGTCCAATATTTAAAACATCTATGTTATTTCATTTACATACAAAAATTGCTTCTCTTATGAGCAAATATTGAAGTAGGCAATATAAATATTTTGGGATCTCAATATATAAATGGGAATACCGATGACTAAAAAGATTTTTTTAATGCAGACTCAATAATAAAATTCAAAACTAGCATTAATTTGATTTAATTAATAACTCTATTTTTACATTGGAACCAAGATGTTGTTGGATAAATCCTCATTTCATCATCTTATTTGCACTTCTTTCATTATTGTGCCTTCCATCGTGAACCATTGAACTATTTGGAAAACCAGATGTTGGAATTTGCTCTTCATTCTGCTAATATATTCAGAAACTCCCTTTCTCCTTCATGGCTCAGTTTTCTCTCACTAGCTCATTTCTAGCCTTCTCTCAAATACAGTTTCCAGATCACTTCCTCAAAGACATATGGTAAACCTTCCAAGATTGGTTAAGACTTTGTATTCACATGGATAGCACTCCTGATTTCCTCATCAGCACATTTACCTCATGAACTTATTATTAGTCTCTTCTCAATAGCTTGAATTACTAAAAAAAATAAGTGATCTGGAATACAACTCAAGTAATAATAAAGAGCCTAAGACAAAGTCATAATTTCTTTCCCAATCCTACTCAGGAGATTAATCACTAGTAGCAATTTATTTTTTATGCTTCTACTCCATTTTAATTAAAAGATATACATACTTATTCACAGAAACTCGTTTTAAAGAAATGAGGCATGTATATATTAATATATATTGTCTTATTTTATGTATGGCTTATTTAATAGTTGTATTTTATATAAAAGTATGGATATGCTAATATTAATTTGGTCATTCTACTATAGTTAGGAAATTAGTTTTATGTATTCTGAAACTGTAAATATATGCATATAATTTATTTACTTTTTCATATATTTTGTTTACATTTCTACAAGTAGAAATTCTACAAATAGAAAAGTAGATAACCAATTATGTTTCAATATATGTTGTCATTTATTCTTGAAATATTTTTGATAAATTACATTTTTGTCAAGAGTGTAGAAGAGTACACATATTTTATCTGGTATCACATTTTTGCCCTCATGGCATAATTTCTTTTTTTTAAATTTTTTTTATTTAATGAATATAAATTTCCAAAGTACAGCTTATGGATTACAATGGCTTCCCCCCTCCCATAACTTCCCTCCCACCCGCAACCCTCCACTTTCCTGCTCCCTCTCCCCTTCCATTCACATCAAGATTCATTTTCAATTCTCTTTATATACAGAAGATCAATTTAGTATATATTAAGTAAAGATTTCAACAGTTTGCACCCACACAGGAACATAAAGTGAAAAATACTGTTTGAGTACTAGTTATAGCATTAAATCACAATGTACAGCACATTAAGGACAGAGATCCTACATGAGGAGTAAGTGCACAGTGACTCCTGTTGTTGAGTTAACAAATTGACACTCTTGTTTATTGGCATCAGTAATCACCCTAGGCTCTTGTCATGAGTTGCCAAGGCTATGAAAGCCTTTTGAGTTCACCGACTCTTATCATATATAGGCAAGGTCCTAGTCAAAGTGGAAGTTCTCTCCCCTCTTCAGAGAAAGGTACCTCCTTCTTTGATGGCCTGTTCTTTCCACTGGGATCTCACTCACAGAGATCTTTCATTTAGGTGTTTTTTTTTTTTTTTCAGAGTGTCTTGGCTTTCCATGCCTGAAATACTCTCATAGGCTTTTCAGCCAGATCTGAATGCCTTAAGGGCTGATTCTGAGGTCAGAGTGCTATTTAGGACATCCACTATTCTATGAGTCTGCTGTGGATCCCGCTTCCCATGTTGGATTGTTCTCTCCCTTTTTAGTTCTATCGGTTAGTATTTTCAGACACTAGTCTTGTTTATGTGATCCCTTTGATTCTTAGTCCTGTCATTATGATCAATTGTGAACAGAAATTGATCAATTTGACTAGTGAGATGGCATTGGTGCATGCCACATTGATGGGATTGAATTGGAATCCCCTGATATGTTTCTAACTCTACCATTTGGGGCAAGTCAGCTTGATCTCTATTCTTTTTAAAATTTAATGGAAAGGAAAATTAAATTTCAAGTTTTTCATGCATTTTTCTCTGACTACCAATACTGTTAATTTAAAATGTTTATTGCCAAATGTATAGCATTTTATATAAATAAGTGGTTTGTCATCTTTATTATTCATAAAAATGCTTTTTAAAAAATATTCTGAGGAATCTCCATACTGTCTTATATAATAGTTATATTAGTTTATATTTCCAACAACAACATATCAGGATACCTTTTTTCTCCATACAGAAATCTGAAAATAGATTTACCATATGACCCAGTCATTCCACTCATGAGAATTTTCCCAAAGAAAGTAAATCAGCATATGAAAGAGTTATCTACAGCCCCATGTTTATAGTAGTTCAAATCACAATAGCTGAGATATGGTATCTACCAAGATATCCATCAACTGATGACTGGGTAAAGAAATTGTGATATATATGCACAATGGAATACTACTCAGCCATAACAAGAAAGAAATCCTTTCTTTTGGAAAAACAAAAATGGATGAAATTGGAGACCTTTATGCTTGGTGAAATAAGTCAGTCCCCAAAAGGGGACTCTTTTCCTTGATTTGTGGTAACATAGAGAGCAAAAAAAAAGTAATGTATATGAGTGAAACTGAAAATTTGAGATTTGATTTTTATTTATAGCCCCTGAATAAACTTCATTTTTCTTCTTTTTGTTGAATTATTTAGTTGAGAGTTAAGCTCGTGTTTGTAAAATAAATTGAATGTATGTCATTAAAAAAAAAGGAAAACAAGGAAAGAGTGAGAGTGGGAGGGAAAGATGGGAAGTATTATGCTCTTAAAACTGTGAACATGGGGGTCAGCACTGTGGCACAGTGGGTTAACGCCCTGGCCTGAAGTGCCAGCATCCCATATGGGCGCTGGTTCCAGTTCCAGCTGCTCTGCTTCCAGTTCATAGCTCTCTGCTATGGCCTGAGAAAGCTGTAGAAGATGCCCAAGTCCTTGGGCCCCTGCATCCATGTGAGAGACCCGGAAGAAGCTCCTGGCTCCTGGCTTTGGATTGGCACGGCTCCAGCCATTGTGGCCAATTGGGGAGTGAACCATTGGGTGGAATAATGTAGAAACTGAGATATAGTTTTTAAACATAATGGAAGAAATGTATTATTCAACTAGTACTGATATTTCATGATATTCAATTTATAGTTTGGATATCACAGTCTTAATTGTTTAATTCTATGGTAATAATGTCAATTTTCTTGGAAAGCACTATTTTTCTCTTTTATGATGATTCATCTTTTAATCTGTAAGATAGTTTGAGCAGATACATTAGAGTAATTGAGGCCACTTATAAAGAGTAGTAAAATATTCCTGGTAGTTATTGCTATAAAGAGAGAACAATAGTCAAAACTATGTTAAGAGTAGCATAGGTTGATTAAGTATAGTTGCCTTATTTAAAATCTAATCTAAAGATTGAATAGAAAATTTTAAAAGTATATTTGCTTATTAATACATGGTTCACCTTGTTTTTATATTCTAAGTAGATGTTTTGTTAAACAAATGCAATACATTCATAAATTCATATGGATATGTATGTACATATAAATATACAACATGCACACATCATTAATCATCCTGGCTCTAATTATTTATGAAAAGATGCATTCCCTTTGTTCTCTGTATCAGATATTAAATACATATGAAAGTCAACTTTATAGACATTTACCAGATTGTGCTAAACTGCTTCATGCACATACATGAATTTCTAGGTGTTCAGCATATGACACAGATACTGCCAATTTAAGAATATGGAAAAATGCGGCAAATTTTCCAGTAAATATGAACATTCTCTGTTTTTCTGGCAGAAACCAGAAGGATCTGAAAAATTAGCAACATATTGGGAACAATAATGAATATTTATGCTTTATAAAGCCCTTTTATATGCATTTTCCATTTGTACTTCTTGACCCCAAAATATTAAAATAGTAGAGGAAGTAAGGAACATTGAATTATAATTTCTTGGATTTTTGATAGAGAAAAATCAATGATATTGTGAGCCAACTGCTGCCTGTTCTACATGGAGACATAATTGGTTTAAGCTGAAACATTGGTAATTTACCTTTCTATTAAAAATTTTGCAGTGTACAACTTCTATATGACTTGTCTTTATAAATTATTATGTGAATGCAGATTCTTCCACAAATGAATTATAGCTACATAATAATAGATGTTGTAATACCCATATATTGTGTAGAACAAGGAAGAAAAATATAATTAACAATGTGGAAAGAGATGGGAGAACCAACTGTGCTTGTGCTGGGGAGAAATAATGGCTTGAGAAAAACAAAAACAACTTTAGGCAAATTTGAAACTGTCAATGTATGTTAATTCATAGACTTCAAGAAAAAAAAACAGCAGGAGTGAAAAGCTGTGGAAGAATCTACATTCACATAATAACTTACAAAGCCAAATCTAGAATGCATATTTCCCAGTAAGTCTCATTTAATTAAACACTTTAATTCATTGTACTTCAAGGGTCTAGTTGATGAAAGTGTTTATGTCATTAGCTCCCTGCTTAAAGTTTCAATAATCTATATGCAGTAATAAGTGCTAGTAGATTATTCTTCTAACAAATTCTTAGCTATATGCAAAAGAATGAATGGGAATTTGAAAAATTTTCTGAAAACATAATATTTTAGAAAATCCAAATGAGCCATGGCACTTAAAATAATTGCTAATTGTTTGTTTTGGTTTTTAGAGGGTAATGGGCAGAACACTTTTTTTCTCCTGCAAATGTTAACTTTAACAAACAAAAGTGGAAAAGAAAACTAACAGTGATATTTTCAAAAGTATGAACATGCATATTTTAACAATATCAAATAATTTAACATTGTTCATCAACATTGATGCCACTTCAGTTTCAGAGTTATGCCTCATTTGAGGTGCCTCCAGTATTTTTAGCATAGCAACATATTGAGTAAAACAAAGAGGACACGGCTTGTGTTTTTTTAAAAAAATTAAAACCTTAGCATAGTGACCATTATTCATTTTTCAATATGCTGTGTTGGAGAACAACTGTATTTTAAGGCTATATATATATATATATATATATTCTCAAAGCAATGGTTTGAAATATTAAGTTTTAGCTCACAAGGCCTATGTTTGGGGCCCTTAGAACATGCTAACCACTGTGAACTTCAAAGAAAAATAAAATAAATGAAAGCAACATTTCCTTCACTTCGTATTTGTTATCTTCTTAAATGTAAAAAATGTGGTGTGATCACATACAGAGCTTAATTAGACTGCTCACTCCATAAAGTAAGAAGTACCTGGAAGGAAAGTTCAGCTGTGTTGACAATTTTCTTCTGCCTTTTTAAAAAGAAGAATTAAATTAGCAAAGGCTGTGACAAAAATTCTGAATTTCTAGGGACTCTCTCAGACATTTGTTTGAAGTTTGGCTCCAGCATTGTAAGCCTAAGACACTGTTGGTTCTCCCTGTTGCGAGAACGTATGGATACAGATCATATGCCCACGTCTGAGCTCAAGATCTGCCACATCAAACTGTTTACCCTTTGACCTCCTCTCCCTCCTCTGCTGGGCCATGCATATTTCGTTTCCTCTAGATTAAGAAAAAAAATCAATTTTTACCAGTGAAAGGACTTTTAACTTAAAGCTAAATTCCCTGAAGCTAAAAAAAAAAAGGAACCAAAAAACTCTGCTTTTTAATATATTGCACTAAAGACCAAATTCCTTAAATTATGAGTAAACTTTCACCTATACCTCGAACTCCTCTGTTTCTTACTTTTCTAAATTAAATAGAAAAATATTTGAAAAGAATGAAACCATTAATACCTTCATAAATGAAAGCCTATTATTTTCACTTTGAAGCAGTGTATTTTATCACCAAAGCAGGACCTTTGAACTTACTTAGACCTATCATAATCTTTAAAAATACATTTGATTTCATTAAATATTTTTAAAACATTCACTTCTATTACATTTTGCGTCAAATACTCTCATAATAATAATAAAATGCCTGGTGTTCTCATCATGATTACTTGAAAGGTTGGTATTTATAGACTGAGTAAAAATGAAGGAGAATAAAGAATTAAAACCACATCAGCATGAGAAAATTAGGTTTGCACATTCCCTTCAAATATTTTTGGAGTATGCTACCTTCAGTGATTTTATATCTAATTGCAGCTTAAGCAGTTTTACTGAAATATTCCTGAAGTTCAGATTTTTCTACTTTTCCCCTTTATTTTCACAAAATAAAATAATAGCATAAGAAATTTAGGCTTACTAATATTACACTTGATCTTAGCCAAAAGGCCAAGAGGCAATAGGCTTACTAATATTAAAGAAATTTGAAAGCTGTCCATATGGATTGTGTCATTAAATATTTCGATCTTCTGCGTGCTTCTTTCAGATGGTCAGAATTCAGTAGCCACCTATTTATTAAATTAGAGTTCTAGAACATGGCTGCTCCTGCTTAAAAGTCAGAAATATTGCTTTAATATCAACATGGTCCATATTAATAAAATTATCTTATGCTGTTTTAAGTTTGAGATACAAGATTTAATTCATTTAACCACATACATATACATACATGCATACAGAGATTCTCTACTATTAAAAAGAAATATTCTAAAATACCTCTCTTCATATATGTTTATATTTTACAGTATAATTTCATCTAATGTCTACTTCATTCTTTTTATTTATGTAGCTAATAACTGTGGATATTAAGCATGAACTACCTAAAACAAAGCTAAACTTTTCTCTTTGAAAGCCTGGGAACCCTAGCTTTCTACCTTAAACCTTGGGTCATCATATAGTTTTAAAAAAAATGCATTTTTCACTAAAGTAGAATGACTCTATAGAAGTTATACTAGTGATAAGTAAGCCAGAGCATGCTTTCATGTACCCTTCTTTAATATAGCAAGACCCCCTCCGAAAATTCAGAAGAAACTATCCCAGTTGAGTAAATTTAGGTAGCAATTAATCATGTAATATACAATGACTATTTGGTCTGATTGAAAAATTTAATCAATATGCTAATTTTTAAGATTTACATATTTAGTTGTAAGACAGAATGACAGACACATGCACAAACACACGGATTTTACATCCTCTGATTCACACTCCAAATTGTCGCAGTAGCGAGGGGTTGGCCAGGATAATGCCAGGAGCCAGGAACTCCATGTGAGTTTTCTACATAAGTTGCAGAGACCCCTGAACTTGTGTTATCATATGTTTTTTATTTTTATTTTAATTTTGTTGACAAGCAGAGTTGGACAGTGAGAGAGAGAAAGGTCTTCTTTTTTCCATTGGTTCACCCCCCAAGTGGCTGCTACAGCCAGCGCGCTGCGCGGATCTGAAGCCAGGAGCCAGGTGCTTCCTCCTGGTCTCCCATGCGGGTGCAGGGCCAAAGCATTTGGGCCATCCTCCACTGCACTCCCAGGCCACTGCAGAGAGCTGGACTGGAAGAGGAGCAGCTGGGACAGAATCCAGCGCCCCAACCAGGACTAGAACCCCAGGGTGCCTGTGCCACAGGCGGAGAATTAGCCTAGTGAGCTGTGGCACTGGCCTATCATATGCTTCTGCAAAAATTCTAGTGAAGAAGAATGATGTTCCAGCACACTATAGGATATTCAAAAATTCTGTTAGTGACTTGTATGTACCTTCAATTCCACACTTAGAATCATTCTCTTTACTTTGTGACACATACTAATGAAATGCACATATTCTAAGGGAATTTCAAATCTTGCATTAACATTTGTTTTGTATGAACTTAAATAGGTGAGGTATTAAAAAAAAGCATGACCTTTCAGCTCCTATATGTAAAAAACTTAGAAATTGTCATTTTATCCGTAAAACAAGAAATAACTGAACAGACTGAATATCAGTAACCTTTTTTGTAGACTGAGGAAAGAACTGAGGTTGGGAGGTAAAAGGGAAAAGCAACAGTGTAAACATACTACACTCTGATAGTAAAGTTGTTCTCTCCAAGAATAGAGTTTAACAATTCTGATACTGTTATACATGCACATTGGAATTGAAAAATTAAGTAAATGAATTGTGGGTGGTAGAGCTAGGTTTCTTCTGCTGGTGGAATGTGTATTTATTTACAAGAAGCAAAGGAGGTAGATTAAAACAATTTATGTGGTGATGCAATAGAATTGGAGACACTATATCAGTCTAATATGATATGGATGACTACATAAAATTTTTATAGATATACATATATCTGGATTAGCATTCAAATATATTTCCTTTATCTGCCAGCTGGAATAATCTGGAGGCGATAGTTTCCCATTATCACTTAGTAAATTACGATCATAGAATTTAGTTTCTAATGATTCTCCAATAGAAGGAATCAAGGCCCCTTGAAGATATGACTGATCCTAGATGAGACAGAAAATGTACAAGATAGATCTGAGTCATCTTATATAGCCAGAGTGTGAGAAAGTGCTAAAAACAAACTAATACAAGGCAAAGTCCAAATAGGACATTGACCAATGATGTGAATATGTGAAAGTGCTGCATGATTATATTTAGAGTACCCAAAAGTCACAGCTAAAATAATTGGAACAATAATACAAAGTAGCAGTAGATTCTGAGCCAAAATTTAAGATAAATATCCATAAATCCACATTTCTCTAGAAAATTATTGAATAAACATGTGAATGAGGATAAGACAAATCTGTGCAAAATTCAAATAATCCCTATAGATGTTGACCTTCAGGGAAGTGGAACATGTCTTAGATGTAAGCTATGCATAGGGATTTCTTTCGAAGGAGTACAGTATTAAAAAGGAAAGAAAATAATAATTTTAAAATGGAGAGACTTTAAAAGCACTGTATAGGCCAGGTAAGTTAATGTGAAAATTTAACTTTAAAGTCATGTTGGTAGTATGTATTTGTTTTTTAAAAAAATTACATATTTTGATTTCAAACGAAAGGCAGAGGCAAAGACAGATAGGTAGGCAGGTAGGTAGGCAGATAGATAGAAAATAGATAGATGGATAGATAGATAGATAGATAGATAGATAGATAGATAGATAGAGAGAAATATCTTCCATTAACTGGTAAACTCCCCAAATGCCCACAACAATCAAGGTGAGACCAGGCTTAAAGCAGGAGCCAAAACTCAATCCAGGTCTCACAATTGGTATGCTTTGCTGAAAATAGTATTTACATCTGTGATATTCTTCCACCAAAACACATAATTCCAAAATAATCATGAAAAACCACAATGCAAATGTCAAATGAGATATTCTACAAAGTAGTTGACTACTATTCTTCAAAAGAATCAAGAGCATCAAAACCAGGGAAAGACTAGGGAACTAGAACAATCAATGGAGCCTAAGGAGTCATGACTCTGCAGTATTGTGTTGTTTCCTGGATGAAATCTTAGAACAGAAAAAAGTAGACTAGATAAAAACTCAGGATACTTGATCAAAGTGTTGACTTGCCTTATTGACATATCAATGTTCATTAATTGCAACAAATGCACTTTACATGTCAGGTTATAAAAATAGGGGACATTTGGTTGATGACGTATGGAAACTCTGTGTCACATCTCTGTAGTTTGTCTCTACATATGAAATTATTCTAAAATAAGCAGGTTATAAAAATAACATGTTCAGAATAAATATATATAGCATAATACTGTGAAAATAACCTCTTATAATCCCATACCAATATTGCTAACACACTTGCAAGCAAGAACTGTCAGCTAAGCATTTCACCCTAAAGGACTTACAGCTATATAACTTACTCCCAAAGTCAGCATGGTACATACCCATACAGCATATGTCAGTCATGCAGAAAGGGCACAGCTAAGGTATCTCAATGGCAAATACTTCTTAGATTAAATGTTTCCAGTATATGGAGAGATTTTTAACAAGAACCCAATCATCAAGTGGGGCAGGTAGGGGAACTTTAAAGTTTCAACCAAAATATTTATTAACTTTTTGAAATGAATGGATGATGATGCCTATAAAAATTCAGATGATTTCTGCATGTTGGTACAATATTTTGCAGCACTGTCTTCTTGGGTTATGAAGTTATTTGCTGAGAGTGTGTCTAAGCAATTTAACAACAAGCAGTTAAAAACTTTTTAATTGAGGCAAATATTTAAAAACTAATGCACAAAAGGTTACTGAAGTAATTATGGCATCACAAATTTTTAATTTTAAATAATGTTGAATTTCAATTAGGGATCAAATACATTATAGAAGTAGCTGTTTTGTGCTTTGATTCACTTAAACTTTTGATTATTATAGTACTTTAAAGGAATTTTCAGAAAAGGTCCGCAATACTTTCACATTACTTATGGCAAGCTGAAATTAATTTTAGCCCTGTAGACAAAGAAAACTATCTAAGGCCAGCGCCGTGGCTCAACAAGCTAATCCTCCGCCTTGCGGCGCCGGCACACCGGGTTCCAGTCCTGGTTGGGGCGCCGGATTCTGTCCCGGTTGCCCCTCTTCCAGGCAGCTCTCTGCTGTGGCCCGGGAAGGCAGTGGAGGATGGCCCAAGTGCTTGGGCCCTGCACCCCATGGGAGACCAGGAAAAGCACCTGGCACCTGGCTCCTGCCATCGGATGAGCGCAGTGTGCCGGCCGCAGTGCACCAGCCGCGGCGGCCGTTGGAGGGTGAACCAATGGCAAAGGAAGACCTTTCTCTCTCTGTCTCTCTCTCACTGTCCACTCTGCCTGTCAAAAATAATAAAAAAAAAAGAAAACCATCTAAACTGTTTTTCTTGCTGTAAATACACTAAGAATTATAGAAATTAGTGTTTAGATACAAAACAAAGAGGTGAAAGAAGATATGAATGAGTGAGCACAATCTATTGTAATTGCGGAATACTCCCTCTTCACTAATTTAAATATTTATTAAGTGTTGATATTCAAATCTAGATGTGTGTGTTAGGTCTAAGAAAAAAATGATGAATGCTGACCTAAGAATAAAAATAACATATTTAATGGAGAAGATCTTTTTGATGTTGCTATTGTTCTTTCATGAAATATGATTTATTTTCTTTACTGGAATCCTCTCTGATTCTTACATCTCAGTAAAGAATTATAAACTTTAGACTTAGGTATACTCATGCATACCATGATAACTTATGGAAGTTTACCCATAGTTGACATTTCATATAATTGATATTATATGAAGTATATTATAGAGCAGAGTGTTGATGGAAAAGGAAAATCTGACTCAGAGAAACTTGAAATTTTAAAGTTACCTAAACTACCAGGGGAAAAGGTTTACAATTTCTGTGTGACTTATAAGGTATATCTTTCTTATTCTTATTTTTCTGTGCTGAAGCACATTTTCTTTTTCTCTGTTACAGAATTATTTATGTACAGCTTTATAAAGTGATGACATACATTTGCATGCACTTGAAAAAGTATGTATAAATGTGTTTTGAAATCAATTCTAGATAGAAAAGGATATTTAAATAAAACCTCGTTACTGGTCCAGAACACTACATGACCTTTACAAAGTGTAGTGGTCCAGAGACCCAGCAGGATTGCTCTCCTTGTCCTTCAGATGGGATGTGCTCCAGATTAGAAGCTTGTTTTTCAGATTTCATAGCTATCTGAAACGACATTCTGTGTCTAGAAAGAGCAACTCAGAGCCATCACCCAAGGAGTCTACATTCTGCTACTGCTGCTGGAGTGCTGCAGCAGGGGTTTGAGGGTGATCTTTGGGTGCCTATTTGTAGGAACTACTATATAGAATTTGGACATTCGTATGAGAAGTCCACATGAGTATGTAAAGAACCTTTAATACTGCACAGAAGAGCCAGACAGAGAAGGAGAGAGGAAAGGACCAAGACAGAGACTTCTTATTTGTGAGTACTGAAATACTGAGGGGGTATTTAAAAAAATTAGATTCCTCCCTGCTACATGAGGAATACCAGTTTGTTTTATGAATACTTTGGATTATAGTATTTAAAAAGTGACAGTGGGGGCACATGCTTGTCCAGCAGTTAATGCACGGTTAAGATGTCCATGTCCCACATCAGAGTGCTGAATTCGATTCTTTGTTCTGGCTTCTGATCCCAGCTTCCTGCTAATGAAAACCCAAGAAAGAAGCAGTGATGGCTCCAATAATTAGATCCCTACCAACTGTGCTGGAGATCTGGGTTGTTAAACTGATCTGGACCAGTCCAGACCTTTGCAGGCATTCGAACATTAATAATTACAAGGGAGAAACTCCTTTTTTCCCCTGGAAGAAGTAAATATATATATATATATATATATATATATATATATATATATATGTAGGTAGGTATATATATATATATATATATATACACACATATATATTTAGAAAGTGACAATGTTTATATTTTAACTTACACATCAAAATGTAATAGTTTTTTTTAAGATTTATTTATTTATTTGAAATAAATAAATACACAGAGAGAGAAGGAGAGGCAGGAGAGGTCTTCCATCTGCTGGTTCACACCCCAGATGGTAGCAATGGCCAGAGCTGCGCTGATATGAAGCCAGGAGTTTCTTCTGGGTCTCCCACGTGGGTTTAGGGGCCCAAGGATTTAGGCCATCTCCTACTGCTTTCCCAGGCCATAGCAGAGAGCTGGATTGAAGTGAATAAGCAGTGACTTGAACTGGCGCCCAATAGGATAGTGACACTGCAGGTGGTGGCCTTACCTGTTACACCACAGCACCAGCCCCTCTAATAGTGTTTATTGTTGTACAGGCTTCTAAACTGAGTTCTCAATTTAGTGCGCAGGTGAATCATTTATGAATTTGTAAGAATTTAGCAAATGTGGAGTAGAGTATGGAAGTAAGCATTTCTAATTAAGTCAAATACAGACAATACTTTTAGTAGCAAGATTGAAGAAGTAAGACAAATCAAGGGTGGCTTTGCATAGAGTATAGTTATTCCTGTCATAGTATAACTGATACAGTCTGAAAGCATAGCAATAGTGATGGTAGGAGAATATTAACACAAAGTTCTAGATTCATTTTCTTTTTCTAAGTCAATCAAAATACAGCCTCACAAAAATATGTGCATTTATTTCACTTTCATATTGCCACTACAGCTTCATCAATGCAATGGCAGTTGTTCACAGTTGGCAAAGAAATTTCACACTTAATCTCATTTGTTAATGATTATAAAACCTAAATTAAAAGAATAACATTAGTTTTCATTTAGGAATTTATTTCTCTCCACAGATATAAGACAATAAAATCCAAGAAGTTCATTCATACATCAAGTTTATGGAGCTATTTATTTTAGTTTTTAAAATGGCCGTACTGATTTTTTTCTTCTGGTGGAGGAAAGTTTGCTACATCTTCTTATGAACAAGAAGAGAAAACATTTTTAAAGACTAAGTCTTAGTAAAATATAAGAATGGGAAAAAAAGAGGGAGGAGAAAGAAGGGTGGGAATGTGGGTGGGATGGCAGGTAGGGTGGGGAAAATCACTATGCTCCCAAAGCTGTGTTTATGAAATGCATGACATTTGTATTCCTTAAATAATAGGTTTCTAGGTTAAAATTTAGAAAAAATAATAACTAAAAAAATAAATACTATCAATGTTTTAGTGAAGAAATCTACCAAGCAAATAAAAGAAAAAGAATGACAGAAAAAGAATGGTAGAATGCAACAATATCAAAATTACAAGACATTTTCATGTTGAACTTGACTAACCTGTAGCCATTTGGATATTTATGTGAAGCAGTTTCTTCACTGCTCTTTCTACATATACTCTGTCTAAATTCAAATCAACTTGGTTTTCTATATTGTATGTTTACAGAGAAAATAAAGTGAATAAAGTTTTAGCAACATTATCTAAGAATAGGGTTAATGTTCTACTAGCTGTATTGGTAGGGGTATACAAGGAGTTTATAGTGAAAGTCTATTCTGCTTGGGCTGTTGTCAATAGGATAAGCTAATTCATACTAAATGTTTTATATTTTCTTCTGTGTCCCACTGCCCCAGCTAGAAATCTCTGTCTTTGAATTGCACATTCCATTTCTGTCTCCTGTCATCACAAAAGCATAAAATTGTTGAAATATGTACTAACTAAAGTTTAAAAGGCAAGTTGAAATAATTAAGCAGAATTTAAAGAATATGTTCTATTTTATTGTTGTCACTGACCTATATAGTAAAATATCTAACATAAATTCCTTTAACCTCAAGGAAAGATGTAGCTTAAAATACAGGTGTAATCAAATTTCTTTGATTTTCTTAATAAGGAACGTTTCTTATATGTATTTCAAATGTCACTAATTTTGAGCTATTATAGATTTTTATGAAGATTTATTAATAAGCAGGATTAATAAAATGGAATCAAACTAAAATGTTACATAAGATGGTTAATGCAATTTTAACAAGTATCTGGTTTGCTGTTTCTTTCACAGACTGTATTTTTATGGGTATGGGATTGTTTGTTTCTAATTCACTCATAATATGTTTGATAACGAGTGAGTTTTTGTTGAGTGATCCATAGAACAAGTTATATATATATATATATATACATATTATATTTTATTAATATAATATATATTTTGATATATATATTATATATATGAACAAAAGATTCATAAAATTCTACCAGATTTAATCTGTTCATGGTATAAACCAAGAAAAAACAAAGGTGGATTACATTGTGGTTTTTCTTAAAAACAAAAATCTGTCTTAAAAATGAATCTGTCTCTAATGCCATACAAGAACAGATATTAAGATACCTAAGAAAGTGGTGGAAGCAAGGATAAAGAGTTGAATATATACATAGAAACATATGTGTTGCTACACTAAAACCTCCTAAGACCCTAGTATCCTAACACAAACAGCCTAGAACTGAATTTGCTTCTTGGTTTGACATTTAGATAGGGTATTTAGATTTGTTTAAGGATACCCAAACAGCTGCACTAGACTTGAAAGGACTTCTGCTAAATCTGGAATTATTTAGCATATAACAAACTAATGACTTCATTATCATGTTATAGATCAAAAAGGTAATCTTTCTACTTTTGAGGAGAATTATACTAGAAATGTAGACTATTGCTTTCTAAATCAAATTTTGTGGTTCCAAAACTTGATTTTAGAGCCTGGTACGTTAAATTGTTATTTTAGTTAAGTCCTAGAATAAAATGGAAGCAACATTAGGAAAAAAAGAGATATATAATAAAAATAAGAAGAAAACATGCAAGGAAACTTCAAAAATTCCTGGAAAATGTATAATATGAAAAAAGCTATGCAAGGATTTAACAAAAATTGCAATAAAATGTGCTCATCTTTTTAAAATATGTTTCATTTTTTTCATACATGCAGATTTGGGAACAAAATAGTTCTTCCCTTCCCTCCCGCTCTCATTCCAACTCTTCTCTCCCTCCCTCTCAGATTCCTATTCTTAATTTTTATGATGCTCTATTATCAGTTTACTTAGTATTCTTATAGTTAACCCTAATATATGTAGAGGAGTTCAGCAAATAGAATGAAGAGAAAGAAAACAGAATAAAATAAAGCAAAACTAAACAAAAGACTGTTTCTCAATGGAAGAGACAAAGGTGATAATCATCCATTCTCCAAATGACTATGTCACTCTAATGCATCACATTTAAGGTATTCTATTAGTTGCATCAGATCAGGGAAAACATATGGTATTTGTTTTCAGTTGTGATCATCTTGTTGCAAAAAATAAGATTTAATTTCTTTTTACAGCTGAGTAGTACTCCACAGGGTATATATGCCATAATTTCTTTATCCAGTCACTAGTTGATGGACATCTGGGTTGATTCCATATCTTAGCTATTGTCAATTATGCTGCAATGAACATGAGGTACAGATAACTCATTTGCTGATTTCTTTTGGTTTGGGTAAATTCCCAGGAATGGGATGGCTGGATCATTTGGTAGGTCTATATTCAAGTTTCTGAGGAATCTGCATACTGTCATCCAGAGTGATTGTACCAGTTTACATTCCCACCAGCAGTGGATCAGAGTACTTTTTCTCACATCCTCACCAGCATTTGTTGCTTGTTGATTTCTGAAGGCTAGCCATTCTAACTAAAGTGAGGTGGAACCTTCTTGTGGTTTTGATTTCCATTTCTTTGATGGCTAGTGAACCTGTGCATTTTTGCAATTGTCTGTTGTCCACTTGAATTCCCTCTTTTTTTTTTTTTATTATTTTTTTTTTTGACAGGCAGAGTGGACAGTGAGAGAGAGAGACAGAGAGAAAGGTCTTCCTTTGCCGTTGGTTCACCCTCCAATGGCTGCCGCGGTCGGCACGCTGCGGCCGGCGCACCGCCCTCATCCGATGGCAGGAGCCAGGTGCTAGGTGCTTATCCTGGTCTCCCATGGGGTGCAGGGCCCAAGCACCTGGGCCATCCTCCACTGCACTCCTGGGCCACAGCAGAGGGCTGGCCTGGAAGAGGGGCAACCGGGACAGAATCCGGCGCCCCGACCGGGACTAGAACCCGGTGTGCCGGCGCCGCAAGGCGAAGGATTAGCCTGTTGAGCCACGGCGCCGGCCTTGAATTCCCTCTCTTGAAAAATGCCTGTTTAAGACGTTTATCTGTTTCTTTACTGGATTGTTTGTTTTGTTGTTGTTGATTTTCTTGAGCTCTTTATATATTCTGGATGTTAACTCTTTATCAATTCCATAGGTTGTAAATGTTTTCTCCCATTCTGTCTGTTGCCTCTTCATTTTGCTGAGTGTTTCTTTTGCAGTTCAGTTGCTCTTCAGCTTGATGTAATGCTATTCGTCAATTTTGGCTTTGATTGCCTGTGCTTCTGGGGTCTTTTCCAAGGAGTGGTTGCCTATGCCAATGTCTTACATAGTTTCCCCCATGTTCTCTAGTAATTGGATGGTATTGGGTTGTAGATTTACATCCTTAATCTATTTTGAGCTGATTTTTTATGCAGGGTATGAGGTAGGGGTCTAATTTCATACTTCTGCATGTGAAGATTAAGTTTTTTCTAGTACTGTTTGTTAAAGAGACTGTCTCTGATCCTGGGATGGATTTTTGCTCCTTTATCAAATATAGGCTGGCTGTAGATGCATGGATTGATCTCTGGAGTTTCTATTGTATCCCATAGGTCGTTAAGTCTGTTTTTGTGCCAGCACCAGGCTGATTTGATTGTAACTGCCCTGTAGCATGAGCTGAAATCAGGTATTGTGATGCCTCTAGCTTTATTTTGTTGTATAATATTGCTTTATCTATGGGGGGGGGGATTCTCTTGTGTTTCCATATGAATTTCAGCATTGTTTTCTCTAGATCTGCAAAGAATGTCCTTGGTAATTTGATTGGGATCCCATTGAATCTGAAATTGCTTTTGGTTGTATGGACATTTTGATGATGTTGACTCTTCCAATCCATGAACATAGCAGATTTTTCCATTGTTTTGTATCTTTCTCTATTTATTTCTTTAGTGCTTCATAATTTTCATAATAGAGATCTTTGACATCCTTGGTTAAATATATTTCAAAGTAGTTGATATTTCTTTTCATTCCATTTTTCAATGAACTATTTGGAAGTAACCTCATATAGACTGCGGTAGTTAATTTTGTTTCAACTTATTTTTTTTTTTTAATTTCCAAAGTACAGCTTATGTATTACAATGGCTTCCCCCACCCCATAACTTCCCTCCCACCCGCAACCCTCCCCTTCCCCTCTTCCTTTCCCCTTCCATTCACATCAAGATTCCTTTTCAATTCTCTTTATATACAGAAGATCAGTTTAGTACATATTACATAAAGATTTCAACAGTTTGCCTTCACATAGGGACACAAAATGAAAAATACTGTTGGAGTACTAGTTATAGTATTAATTCACAATGAACAGCACATTAAGGACAGAGATCCTACATGATATTTTTTTAAAAAAATATTAATTATCTGTGCAATTTCCAATTTAACACCAAGTTTTTTTAATGCTACCCCAGCTTCTCAGCAGTGAGTGAGCGGGAGTCTGGCTGCCAGGTGGGGAGCCCCAGCCCCCGTGTGTGTCTGGGAGAGGAAGCAGGGAGCGGCAGGCCACAGGCTGACCCTGCCTGAGTTTTAGGGGAGACCAGGGCTGTCACCCAATTTCTGGGACCTTTAGGTTCCTCTCACAGGACATCCACCAGGGGAAAAGGCAGGCTGCACAGGGGGTGCCCGTGACCCAGATATCTGATTGAGCATTTTTTTCTGAATCGGAGTGTTTCTAGAAGAGATTTGTATTTGAATTGGTGAATTCAGTAGAGATGGTAGTTTCCTCACTGAAGGCTTAAACAGAAAAAAATGATGGAGGTAGGAAGGGAGGATTTGCTCTCACAACTGACAGCTTCACCTAGGATGCGGGTGTCTTTAGACTCTGGGACTTGTTTCCAGTTTCTGTTTCTCTGGAGAAAGCTGATTTAGGCCAAGCCAGACTTTGTTCTCACTGTAAGATTTTATGCTCTTTAAAATGTTTTAACTAATTATTTTAGTATTGATAGCATCTTCTTTTTTTAGTAAATGCTGTATACATGTTCATCAGTTATTCTTTCAGAACCAGGGTTGCTGTATGTTTCCCCATCCATCTTGACTTACTGTGAGTATCCAATTTTCAAAATGATTTCGGTGTTTGGACTACCACATTCAGAACACTGAAATGAGAAAAATTACTGGAGTTATAACTTTCAACACAATTATTTCCATATTAATGAATGATACTACTTGTAACAGACCATGGAAGCCCAATAGCTATTGACTAATTTTTGGCTATTATATATAGAAAAGAAAGAAAATGTTTAAAAATATTTTGTTTATTTATTTGAAAGTCAGAGTTACAGAGAGGCAGAGGTAGAAAGAAAGAAAGACAGAGAGAGGATGGAGAGAGAGAGTGGGAGAGAGAGAGAGAGAGAGAGGGATCTTCCATCTACTGGTTCACTCCCTCTATGGCTGCAATGGCAAGAATAGGGCCAATCTGAAGCCACGCGTCTCCCATGTGGGCGCAGGAGCCCTCGGACTTGGGCCATCATCTACTGCTTTCCCATGTCATAGCAGAGAGCTGGATCAAAAGTGGAGCAGCTGGTACTATAACTGGAACCCATAAAGGATGCTGGCACTGCAGGTGGCAGCTTAACACACCAAGCCAAAGCGCTGGCCCCAAAAAGACTTTTTTTCATAAATTCTTCAACCCAAGTAATGTCTCATTTGTCTAGTGATATATAAGCCATAATACATAAAGAGAAATATTTTCCAAAGAATATGATTAAAGTACAAAAATTATCTTTAATGACAAGAATTTTCAGGTTTTCCACTAGAATGTTTTTATATATTTTTATAGCAAAGCACAAAATATATGACATATTTTTATTTCTTTTATGTAATATTGTATTATATTTCTGAAGTCTTCAAAAATTAGTATTTGTGGCTCAAAATTTTTTCTTCTGCATTAATTAAGAATATTTGGTATTAACTTGATAGTTAAAGAATTTAATGTTATATACATGTATATTGTTATTATTTAAGTTACAAATGTTTGACCAAAACTTTGTTATTGATTATTGCTGATTTGTAAGAAAATCAGGAAAACACTTGACAATGTATACTTTTTTTTAAAATCAGGAAAACACTTGACAATATATACTTCTTTTTTTTTTTTTTTGACAGGCAAAGTGGACAGTGAGAAAAAGAGACAGAGAGAAAGGTCTTTCTTTTGCCATTGGTTCACCCCACAATGGCCGCTGCGGCCGGCGCACTGCACTGATCTGAAGCCAGGAGCCAAGTGCTTCTCTTGGTCTCCCATGCGGGTGCAGGGTCCAAGCACTTGGGCCATCCTCCACTGCCTTCCCGGGCCACAGCAGAGAGCTGGACTGGAAGAGGAGCAACTGGACAGAATCTTGCACCCCAACCTGGACTAGAACCCAGTGTGCCGGAGCCGCAGGCGGAGGATTAGCCTATTGAACCGCGGTGCCGCCCGACAATGTATATTTCTTTCCTAACTTTCTACTTTATACCTTATGATACTGTTCAATATTCATGATACTCTGCTCAGAGTAATTTGATCTCCTTTCAGAGCATCTCATTTTACTTGTTGAAACACCTACTGCTGGATGAAAATGAAAATACCACTGGTTACTTTCAGTCCTTACCCCTCCCAGTCCCTGCCCCAAGAATTTACAGTCTCCTAATAGCTATAAAAGTATGAGCAGTAAGTACAATAATCCATAAGGTCCAAAGCATTGGCCACTGTAAAAGCAGGCTGCAGAAAACGAGAGGGGTTTCCTCCCCTCCCTCCCTCCCACTCCCTCTCTTTTCCTTCCTTCCTTCCTTCCTTCCTTCCTTCCTTCCTTCCTTCCTTCCTTCCTTCCTCCTTCCCTTCCTCCCTCCCTCCCTTTTCTTTCTTTCTTTCTTTCTTTCTTTCTTTCTTTCTTTCTTTCTTTCTTTCTTTCTTTCTTTCTTTCTTTCTTTCTTTCTTTCTTTCTTTCTCTCTCTCTCTCTCTCCTATCAATATTGGAACTCTGGGACTCTGGGACTCTGGGAAGAAAGTGTGCAAAGAGAAAAAAAAAATGTTGGAAACCTGGTCCCTGGTTCTACTCCACTGTGGCCTTTTGGGGAGTAAATCAGCAGATAGGTACTTGAGTGTGTGTGTGTATGTGTGTGTATATGTATATTTGTGTGTTTCTCACTCTCTGATTCTCTGACTTTCAAATAAATAAAATATAGCACAAAAAAAAAAAGGAAAAAATTCAGCTTCATTGACTTTCTTGTTAGGTTGAACACCCAACAATTCTGATGGTGATTTGTCTGGAACATGTATTTTCAACTATTCTATTAATTGCTACTTTAAAAAAATTTAAATATTTAACTAGGAAGTATACAAGGCTGTATGAAAAGTGCCATTTAAACCACAGTCTGTGTTTATGTTCATTTTCACTTGTTCATTTTTGTAACAGCATATAAGCAGGTCAGGTTCTGAATACTTAAGAATATTTCAAACACTTTATCCCACACTAATCTAATAGTTTAAAAAACTCATTGTCTAATATGAATATCTTATCTTTTTAATTTTAAATGATTGGAAGTGCAATTTTTTGTGCTGATTTCTCACTTGTAATTTACATAAAATTATGATAAGTGCCTTTTATTTTTTCTATTACAATGTTAATGTTATTATTAGCAATATTTTGACATTTAAGAATAACCTTTTGTCTTCCATATATTCATTTTTTGGTATTTTCATTTATCTTTTATAGTTCTTTATTATATATATATGTAGCATTTTATATATAGGTATGTAATATATGTCTATATAACTTTAAGCAGTTAGCTGTATCATATTGCCCCTATTTATTTACTATTTAAATATTATCCCTTATAATTATAGGTCATATAAAAGTAGACTCATATTTACAAGTACTTATATGCTTTAAAATATATATCTACATGGGGGCCGGCATTGTGGCATATCAGGTAAAGCTGCCACCTGCAGTGCCAGCATCCCATATGGGAGCTGGTACAAGTCCCAGCTGCTCCACTTCTGATCCAGCTCTCTGCCATGATCTGAGAAAACAGTAGAAGATGGCCCAAGTCCTGGGTTCTCTGCCCCGGGTGGGAGACCTGGAAGCTTCTGGCTCCTGGCTTCAGATTGGCACAGCCCTGACAGTTGCCGCCATCTGTAGAGTGAACCAGCGGATGGAAGACTGCTTTCTCTTGCCTCTACCTCTCTGTAGCTCTGCTTTTCAAATAAATAAAAAATAAATGTTTAAAATATATATATATATACCTAAATGACTAGACAAATTTATTTTTATATACAAGCTTATTTATTTGATCCTTGGACCTTAATACAATATTTTAACTTGTTACATTTATGTTACCTTACTCAATTTTATGTTTTATTATCAATCTAATCTTGTTTTTGTACATTAATTCTGCGTTTCATATCAATAATCATGGCTCTTGGCTATGTTTTGTTCTGCTTTTCCATTCCAAACTTGCAACAAAACTATAGACTATCAGAGTATTTCTTTAGGAAACCTCAAAGTATTTCACATAATACATATCTCCAGGGTGAAATGTCAGATAACAATCATAGCATGTTAAGCATCAGCATAAACATAACATTATTGAATTTATATCTTGCCATAATGGCATACTAAATTAACATATTCTATATCTATATTGTTTGTTGAAGTTTTTAAACAAATAATCCTACTTGTTGTTGTTGCTTTTTCCAAATCATTTTCTTTCCAAAAAGCTACCTCAATGAGCTTGTTATAAATCTTAATTAGTTCCAGTCTTGAAATAATCAAGTTGCAAAAAGTAAAGTATACATTTGAGGGGACAAAAACATTGGTAGCACCATTTTCATTCTGGTGTATTTATCCACTGTCAAATCATGACATCTTTGGGGCAACATAACAATCACTAAAATGATTCTTCTTCCTTCAATTTCCAAACACTGTAAGTATGCTTTGCCATGTATATTCATCCATAATGTTTTTACTCCTCGGAAATTCTGCTCATGCTAATTAAGGATCTAGAACTTCACCACCTGCCCTGTGTACTCTCAATAAATATTAATTACCACTACTAATTAGAAATGTTGACACATGCTTTTCTAATTACAATTGAGGTTACATCTGAAGACAAGAAAGTTTCAGTTATTTAAATATCAGGAATATTTTCACAATATTGAAGCCATTTGACAAATCAATCAAATCCACAGATTTTCTGGTAGGTTTTTGAAAACAAAAAATAAAACAAAACTCTTTTTGCAAACTTGAAATGCCCAATAGGCTGTGTAACATTCTAGAGGCATGCATTTTCCATCCCTAGAACTTTCTATTAACCTATATGCTTATTTTAGAGTTTAAATGAAAAATGTTTATCTATGTGAAACATGTTTATTATTATTCCATGATATTGTAATATTAATATGAAGAGAACAGATTAAATGTAATTTATAGATATAATTCTAAGAATGTAATGATTTTTCTTTCTGTACCTTTTTAAAGATTTATTTATTTACTTCAAAGGCAGAATTTCAAAGAAAGAGGGAGAGACAGGGATCTTCCATCCACTGGTTTACTCCCTAAATGGCTGCATTGGCCAGGGGCTGAATCAGGCTTAAGCCAGGAGCCAAGAACTTCATGTGGGTCTCCCATGTGAGTTGCAGGTGCCCAAATACTTCAGCCATCTTCTGCTGCTTTCGCAGCTGCATTAGCAGAGAGCTGGATCAGAAGTGGAACAGCCAGAACTTGAACGGCAGCTCATATGGAATTCCAGCATCACAGCCAGTCAGGGGCCTAACCTGCATCGCATTGACCACCTATTTCTTTCAATTTTTGAGATAGCACATTTTAAAATTTACATGATCAAAGGCTTAATGCTCCACTCATTAAAGAGTACAACAGTAAAAAGTAAAAAGACTGTAGTTAAGTAGGAATATAATCAAGAGCTATAAACAGTAATCAAATGAAAATTGTTCATTTCACTCATATACAATACATTTTAAAATAATCACAGGTCATGAAAACTATAGTAGTATATCATTCTCAACCAATTGTTTGATAAAGATAGAAAACTAAGATTGGTAAAATTATATTTTCAGCATTGAATTTATACACAGGCATTTATTTATATATATAATATATATATAATTTTAGCTTCCACATATAAGAAAGAACATGAGGTGTTTTTCTGTCTGTGTCTGGCTTATTTCACCCAATGTAATGTCCTGTAGTTGCTTCCTTTTTTAAGCAAATGGTAGAATTTCATTCTTTTTTATAGCTGAATAATATTCTATTGTGTATATATTTTCTTTCATTGTGTATATATTTTTTTCTGTTCATCTGATGACTTTCACTTGGGTCCTTTTCTGTTCATCTGATGATGGACAGTTTGTGTGATTGCATAGTTTGATGGTAGTACAGGTATCACTTTGGTACAACATATTCACGTCTCTTAGATGTATACCCAATAGTGAGATTGCTAGATCACATGGCATGTCTATTTCAGTCTTTTAAAGAAATCTCCATACTGTTTTCCATAATGGCTGCACTGACTTACATTCCCACCAACATTGTATAAGAGTTCCACTTTCTGCACAGGTTTGCCAGCAGTTGTTACTCTGTTTGACTTTTATTTGTTTGGATATTAGCCATTCTAACAAGGTTAAGGTGATATCGCATTGTGGCTTTGATTTGTAGTTCCATGATGGCTAATACTACACTTGATCTTAACCAAAAGGCCGAGAAGCGATTCCATGATGGCTAATAATGTTGAGCATATTTTTCATATATCTTACCATTTGTATTTCTTCTTTTGGAAACTGTCTATGGCAGTCCCTTGCTCATTTCTCTGCTGGATTGGTTGTTTTTTGTTGTTGAGTGTGTTGAGTTGCTGATACATTCCAGGTATTAATCCTTTGTTAGATAAATATCTTGAAATTATTTTTCCCATTCTGTTGGATATTTCTTCACTCTATTATTTCCTTTGCCATGTGGAAGCTTCTGAGTTTGTTATAATCCCATTAGTCTAGTTGTTTTGTTGGAGTCTTGTGGCACCAATAGCTGTTGGATATGAATGAAATCTTCTGTGGTTCCTCCTGGGAGAGTGTGACCAGTTCTGGAGCTTATAATAACAAAAGTGCTAGTTCCAGAACTAGGGGGTGTAGTCACCCCTGCTCTGTGACTACAAGGTATACAGGAGATTTTGTATTGGCAGGTATGGGTCCAAGAGAAGTATAACACAGGCATGTTCTTTCCTAGGATCCACCAGGTACATTTCAGTGGGTTTCACAAAATTAGTAGTGGTTATTACAGTCCTGGTTTTGCAGAATACACTGGAATCATTACCCATATCTTCCAGATGGAAGGTGTTGGGTATTGTGGGTACCACCTGTCTGAAGCACAACAATTTGGTAGAGCATTCCAGATAGTGCCAGTGGTGCAGTTTATCCCAAAGTTGTAATACTAACATCAATTTTCCTGGTTCCACAACGCACTACTGTCCAGAGTTCTCATGTTCATGCAAGGCTGATGTTGGTCTTTATTCCCAGGGAACCCAGCTAGGTGAACTAGGATGTGCTGAAGGGATCTCTTAAGTTCAGTCTGGATTATTTTATGGGCTGTTTCTGGCGCCAGCTTCTAGAAGTTGAGGAGAACCCCCTTGAGTCTTGTGGAGTGATTACAGATCTGGGCTAATGCACAGAGCGCACCGTTTCAGGATGCAGGATTCTGCTTTTCATCCTGTAAGTTTCCCTGACTTTCGCTTGGGTCCTTTCTGGTAGCAGCATTATTGCTTGCTGTCTTCTGATGCAGATCAGACACTACCACGACAAACTGAGTCTGGTGCTTTGGGAGGATGAGGGAGGTGAGAGAGGCAATGTGACTTCCCTTTTTGGAAAAAGTAGTTGCTCAGACACAATCAAACCCCCAGGATGGACTTGAAGTCAGTGACGGACTGTTGGATTCACCATCAGTTCAAGTTACCTATCCCAGATTGCCATGGCTACTTCTTCCTGCCTTATCATTGGAAAGTGGCATTCTCTAGTCAGTTTGTAGACGCATGGTTGGCTGGTGGCACAACTGCTCACCTTGCCTGGTGCATTGGTCATCTTTCCTCTCTGTCTCATGGAGTCTCAGTGCTGTCCTGTTAACTTCTCCACTGAATCTGTTACACATCCTCTTGAGAACACAGTCCTTCCTTTGTTTTTCTGTTATCTTTCTCAGGCTGAGGTCTGTGCTGTGTTTCACTGTTCCTTCCATCATTATTATTTTAAGTATTAAAGTACCTGTTATGCTGCCATGGTTATGAAGCATTAAGATAATGAAAAAAAGTTAACATTATGTGTAATTATTTAAAAATAAAATTCTTCTGATATGATGAATCAAACATTTTATGTGGTTCCATGGAATCTTTTGATCAGAGAGAGCACAAGATTTCCTCCGGTGCTACAGAGTATTTTTGTGATCGGCTATGGAATGGTGTGATGCATGATAGAAAACAAGCCCTTCATACATTTTTTTTTTTCTAGCAAAGATAGAAGTTCTTGGAAAACTGAACTTCTGTAACATTTTTGAGTAATGGCATAGGTCTAAGGTGAAATCATTCCATTGGGCCTATATCCAACTGCATCTTGGAATGTCTGTTTTGGCAGCTAAAAATTAGGTACAATACTATTATATTGGTATGCTTTTTGGCACTGCCATGTGTCAGGAAGAGCAAGGGGATAGATTAAGAATGAATATTCAATACTATATTCTGCATACAAATGTTTAGAAGCTTATCTCCTTTTTGCAAATAATCACTGTTTTCAAGCTTTTTGTCTCTTTTATTTTTGATATAACATATTTTAACATTATAGAGAAAGACTTCATGCTCCACTACAGATAAAAAATGAAAAGTCCATAATTGAGCAGGAATAAAGGCAACAGCTATAAAACAATAGAAAATGAAAAGATGTTCAACTTCACCCATAGAGTAAATTTTAAAATAGCCACAGATCATTTAAACTAAAGATATCTATAATTACATTATTTTTATATTAATGATACCACTGGTGGAAGGGAGTTCACATGTCCATATTCCTTTAGAGCAAAGTAATTAACAGCTTTTGCTCTAGACAATCTTTTCAAGGATTTTAGCATAACAAAGACCTGGTGGATGGATACAGTGACTTCCTATAGAGCAGAGGAAAGGTTTATTCTCTGTCCAGATACTGTCTCCTACTTGGAAAACTGCTCACTTACATCTCAATGTAAAGACTGTTTCCTTGGTTTTTTTCCTCAGCTGTAACACAATCCACCATCTCCTCAGCACCCGTGAGGGTCACTTATGGTCACCCTTGACTTTGAGAGCAAGGGGCATTGAATAAAGATCATAAGGCTAATTCTGCTACTATGCAGTGTGTAATAAAAGTTCATGATCTCTGATAAAGAAAGTGAGTCAATTCTGACAAGATCTATGAAACTATGGAGGCATACACTTAGGGTGAATTCATAATCTTCTCGAATTCTTGGCTACTGCATTTAGAAAGTGAGCTCAATTCACCTAGATATATTTTATGAATGAATGGGAAAAATGAAAGAAATGTGGAGTAGTATGATGGTCTAAAAGCAAGGATCTAAGGAAATAAATATGTTCATCCTGGAAAATAGGAAGCTGAGCTATGAGTTGATAGTTTTTTTTGTAAATTGCAGCAATTGCTATGTAAAATGTAGCTATGATTTTTTTATTCTGTATTTTTTCAGAAACCTGCAATCATAGGAATACGAATAACTTAATAAAATGAATAATACACTGAGGATATTGAAAACAATCTCCGGTACTTTGCTAGTCAAACTAGGTGTATTGCAATATGGCGATAGGAAATGTGCGGGCTACTGGAATCTGAGATGCAGTACTTACCTTTGAGAAGAGTACAAATTGGTTTGTAAAGCATTACATACTTAAGTCTAACAGTGACTGAGAAAGAATTACCAGGGCTGGCGCCCTGGCTCACTTGGCTCATCCTCCTCCTGCGGCACTAGCATCCCATATGGGTGCCGGGTTCTAGTCCCAGTTGCTCCTCTTCCAATCCAGCTCTGCTGTGGCCCGGGAGGGCAGCGGAGGATGGCCCAGGTGCTTGGGCCCCTGCATGCACGTGGGAGACTGGGAGAAAGCGCCTGGCTCCTGGCTTCAGATCGGTGCAGTGCCAGCCGTGGAGGCCATCTGGGGAGTGAACCAACAGAAGGAAGACCTTTCTCTCTGTCTCTCTCTCTCTCATTGTCTATAACTCTACCTGTCAAATAAAAATAAAAAATAAATAAATAATAAAAACAGAATTACCACTAAGGTAAGTTATAAAAATGTTAATACTATGGATTCTAATGACAACAGAAACATAAAAATTGGAGAATATGAGAAAGCGTCCATGTAAAAGGTGAAATTTATAATCACTGCTTGAGATTGAATCTGATTTACCAGAAGGAATAAGGTAACCAAGAATCCTTGGAATATTTGATTGTAGAACTTGTCTTATCATGAGAAACTAGTGGAACCCAGATTTTTTGGAAGTAATACAAAAGTTACTATTAGCACATTTGAAAAAAAATTTACTGATGGAGTAAATTTTGGCTTCAATTTCTATTATTTAATTATGGCTTGTTTTCTTACATGTATAAACCACATAAGTTTAAGATCATTAATTGTGATTTACAAAGATATGTCACTATTTTTCTTATATTTAATTCATTTTATAATCATTTTATGAAACATGTTAAAGGAATATTTAGGAACTTCCAAATTTTTTTTCCTTTTAAGTAATTTTTGCCTTTAAATTTAAAAAAATAAGTTTTTTTAAGTTATTAAGGCTGTATCTTCTTTTGTTGTCCCATGGCATTGAAAAATAATTCTCAGTGCTCACTAAATGTTTTCCAAAGCTAGTAGCTTACATGATAACATTATGAAAGGATTTTGTTTTGACTTTAAGTTACTCTTCTAAGACAAGTAGCAACATGCTTTAATATAGATATTTTACACATCTTGGTAATTAAGGTTCCTAAAAGAATATTCAAGAGTACAAATTAACAGTTGTTAAAAAGGAAGGTCTTGATAAACTTGCCTGTGACTTCTTCACAGGTGTTCATAGAGTAGTACTATCAGTTTTTCAAGAACCCTTCTGTTATCAACAATATATGAAAAAATTAAAATAAATATACTGAGAAGACAGCTCAACAGTAAAATAAATTAAATCCTAGATTCTTTTGTTATTTTTCTTAATAAATAAGTATTTATACATATATTACCAATGTTATCAGTAAAATACATTAATATGTGTGAAACATCTATATTTAGGGTATAAATTTATTGCAGAGAGTATATATTTTATTATTAAATGATGTCCATTCTCACAGATACAAATATATGGAATATATGGACATTTAACTATATACATCAAATAATGCTTTTTTTCTCATTTTGTCCTATCTCTAAATATTAATTTATAAACACATCTTAGAACATGTTGCTCCATGGAAAACATAAGGAGGCTAATGTAGAGTTGCAGTGATAAACCTGCAAAGCAGTTTTTTGTGAAAGTGAAAACTTTACCTACACTTGGAAACATGCAATCCTGAAACAACTGGTGTTGCAAGGAGTAGAGCAGTGCTGGTTGTAAAGTGTGATTCTGGCATGACAATTTTGCCAGAATTTACTACAAAATTTATGCAACCTGGGAATGATGCACCAAGTCACTATAAAACTATGGACATTCCTACTCATCTCATAGCTCCAAGGAGGGCATGCCTTCTTGTATGTAGTGAAATAACTTACGGCGCTGAATCCAGGTACAGCTGAAACCACTTTACAAGAGTTCATAGCCTTCTCTCTAAGTTTGTAAAGGCTCAGGTCTATCGTACTATCAGTTACATTTTTGAAAAGAGAATGCTCCACTCCAAAGTAAAAAAAAAAAAAAAGTAGCTATTTTCCATTTGTGAATATTTAAAGTATAACCAATAGGAATCTCCTAGTGTCTGTGGAATAATAGTAATTTTCTGATGGGGCAGACTCTTACTGCTATGTGAGCATCAGTTTCAGCACCTGTCTCCATAGCAGTTTTCTATAGATCATGGGAAAAACGATAAGAACTCGAGCCCCTGGGGGAATAGGAAGTCAAATGCAATCTTTCCCTATCCCACCTTGCTATGGGAGCATGACCTGTTTTTAAGTTAAAGATAGTTGGTTCTTAGCAGCCACGAAGGATAATGCTGGTTTCTAGACAAAAATAATAAATATTTAAGAAAGCCTCAGTGCTTCAAAATGCCAAAACAAAAGTAATCCATAAGTAAAACATTTGATGTGCAGGACAGTTTCTTAAATTCTTCTACATTTTAGCACCAAGTTGTACAGCCTCAACATGAAATATTTCTGTAGGCCTCATTTCTCCTTTCAGAGAGTTGACACTCTGGTTACCAAGCGAGTTTGATCATTAGTTGGTCTTCACCTTGCATTAAAAGACAAGACAAATGATAAATATTTAGTGATGCAGCATTTAGTCAGAAGAGTATGAAGGACTCCTTACTTTTCATTTGTGAGTCCTCTAGGTAATATTAAGTACGAAGGGCTAGAGAGGACAAGAGCATAACTAAGTTAACTAGAGAAGAAGGAGATTCATCACAAATAGAAGCCTTAGCAATGCAGTAGAATTCAACCTTTTTAATGAAGCATTTTTGGTGAACAAATAAAAGGAAAAAGACTTAATTATTTCAAATTGAGTTGTATGGCTGATATAGTAATTGTTCTTGTTCTTGCATGCAATAATTGGTGATGATTAATATTTTTTTCTATGGATTACCCAGTATGGTGAGGGAGTTACCTGAGAGTGCAGTCAATAGACATTCATGAAAAGAGAGGTGAAGCATGGCAGGAGATTATACGGATGGAAGCTGTCTTGTCCTGGTGGTCTGGGGACCTCTACTCCATTTTCAGGTGTTCAGTTTTCATAGAATACTCTGCAGGTTCCAGCAGAGTGGGAAGGGAAGAGTGGAGGAAAGGCCTTGCCCTTTTAGAACTCATATCTCTAGAATTTCTTCACATTACTCACCACTGGCACTGCTTCACCTCCCACCAAATTTACTTCACTGATTTAACATCAGACATTCAAGACATCTAGGATAAAATTGTAAGTGGATACTTGAAGTGATAAGTCCATGAAAAGGGCAGATGGTACAGCAGCAATAGAAACAATCACTATTCAAATATTTCATATCAGTTTATGTTCTATGTTTTATGTTCCATATTTTGCAGAAGTTTTGGAAAGGCTGGACAATCACTGATCACAGAAAGCCAAATTTCCTACATAATACAATGCAAAAATGAAAATATATGCTTAAAGATGGCTATAAATGTCATGATATCTACTTAGCAATTTTCTGATTTTCATTACCTATGACAAATCTTATTATCTTCAACAAATGGACATGCAAGTATTTAACAGCAGAATGTGCTTCCAAATGAATAAACTGCAAGCAACTGTAAGAATTATATGCTTTTATTTTATTAAGGGTTTCTGGTTAGCATAAACAGTAAAGAGTAGCTCAGATGGTTTGCACATGGCACTGGCGTCCCAGATAAGTTTATTGGAATCAGTAAATTCTGTTCATATTTGTTATTCAAGTAAATGGACCCTGAAAGCCATAAAGATAAGTAGTAAAACTAATAGCATATTTATCATTTAGACCTATCTCAACTATTCTTAAATGTACAAATACTTAGCTTTTAACTATGATATTTGTTCATTGTACTATTTTTTTAAAGTTAGCATTTTGAAGACATTTTGCTATTGTCAGTTATCACTGAAATAATTGTGTTTCAGCAGTTTATCTTCACGGTGTTCATATCTGGGGTCTGAGAAGAGTCACAGTAGTCTCTGCATCAGGAAATTTAGAAAACCCACATGCTAGATCATGTTAATACATTGCAGAACTTCCATTTGCCACACCAACCATTGTTACAACTGTGCTGTCTCTTCCTGCTGTACTCATTTTGCTGGCAAGAGCAGCAGGAGGAATAAGGATCTACCAAAGAGAGAGATTTGAAATTCCAAAATCAGTAGTTCCTGTATAGCTCTCATGATTATTCCAAGAATACAAAGTATTTTAAATTGTGAATATAAATGAATTGTTAATTTGTACTTTGATATTTATTTAATTTAGATTTTCTTTGACATAGTAGAAGTGTTGCAACAAAAACCCATCAAGGTCTACTAGAGAAGAGGAACAACTGCTTTTAAATGAGGATTCTGAGCTACGTAGTTGTTTATCTCCTACCTAATCTAGCGCAGCGTTTTTCTGAATTTACTGTGTATAAAAATAAACCAAGTAACTCATTAAAGTGAAAATGTCTGATCTCTACCAAAAAAGGTTTTAATTCAGATGGTCTGGAAAAGAGCCTAGGAAGCCTCATTTTTATATAAACATCTCAAGAGATTCTAGGGCAAAGAAGTCACAGATGTTGATAAACATTAGTCAATTGACTCATTTAGAACATGGACAAGAGTTCCCACAGGCCAGCAGTCTTGTTGAGAACATCAAGATTGTCTGCTAGACAAGACAAAAGCCTACTCAGAACACAGAAGGTGTTTATTTTACATCTCGGAATAGTCCTTGTATCATTTTATATCTCTATGCATTCATGTGTGTGTGTAGAAGAAGCTTGTGAACTCTTGTGATAGAAACGTGAGGCTGTTGACCTGTTTGTGAAATAGAGCATCAATGTCATCATTGAACTAAGGGAATAATATTTCAGCAGGGGCAAATTTTGGTATATTTTTAAATAGATCTGTAGTTGAAAATTGTAGTATTTGAAGCTTGTTGTAACCTGTGGTGTTTTTCCAAGTATGCTGGGCTGAGAATACTACAAAAATTAGATATTCCTTCAGTTTTTAAAATCAAGGATAGAAATGTACAACATATCTTATTAACATTCATTTCTCTCTTATTCTTAAAAATTTATTTTATTTATTTGAAAGACAAAGTTAGAGAGAGAGGTAGAGCCAGAGAGAGAGAAAGAGGTCTTCTATCCGCTGGTTTACTCCCCAAATGGCCTCAATGACCAGGCCAGAGCTGAGCTGATCCAAAGCCAGGAGCCAGGGGCTTCTTTTGTGTCTCCCAGGTGGGTGCAGGGACCCAAGGACTTGGGCCATCTTCTACTGCTTTCCCAGGCCATAGGAGAGAGCTGAATCGGAAGTGGAGTAGCTAGGACTTGAACCAGCAACCATATGGGATGCTGGTGCTGCAGGCTAGGGCTTTAACCCATTTAGCCACAGTGCCCGTCCCAATATTCATTCCTCAATACCAGTGCCCTAGTGCCTGTTCACTTCAAGTCTATGCTTCCACAACCTTTCTTCCCCCAAACACCAACATGCATAAAAGTTTGTCGTTTTAGCTCTGCTTTCTATCTACTTCATTGTATGAAATATGTTTTCTACGTATTAGTCTTCCAATAAATCTCTGACGAGGAAATGGAGCACATGGGCCAGCATGGTGATGTAGCACATAAAGCTACCATCTGTTCTGCCAGTATCCCACATGGGTGCTGGTTCAAATCCTTGCTGCTCCACTTCTGATCCAGCTCCCTGCTAATTCAGCTGGGAAAGCAGTGGAAGATAGCCCAATTCCTTGGGCCCTGCATCCATATGGGGGATCTGGATGAAGAACATGGCCCTGGCTTCAGCCTGGCCCAATCCTGGCCATTGTGGCCATTTGAGGAGGAAACCAGCGAATGGAACCTCTCCCTCTCTTCCCTCTCCCTTTCCCTCTCCTCTCTCTTTTCCTCTGCCTCTGCTTCTCTATAACTCTACCTTTCAAATGAATAAATAAAGCTTAAAAAGGAACATATTAGTGACCAGATCAATGATTTATTTAAATATTTATATTATTTGGTGTTGCCTCATTAATTATGACTTTTGATAATCATTTCCTATTTTTTGTAACCCTTCACTCCATTTTCATTCAAATATCATGCTGTATTATTTTACCTCAGGCTGTAATTACATTTTTGTAGTCTCTTTATCTCCTTTCTTTCTGTGGTCTTTTCACATACTCTCTATGCTCTATCTGAGGAATCAAAATAATTCTTTGGCTCCAAATTCCACTATAAGCCATGATTCTGAAATCTAAGTTCCAGATCCAGTCAATTATAAA
This sequence comes from Sylvilagus floridanus, assembly GCA_949820135.1. Lineage (NCBI taxonomy): Eukaryota > Metazoa > Chordata > Mammalia > Lagomorpha > Leporidae > Sylvilagus > Sylvilagus floridanus. The sequence continues at coordinate 77,017,832 of OX463227.1, forward strand.
ATTCAGGGCTATATTTATTTTTATTTTTTAAAGATGTATTTATTTACCTGGGAGGCAGAGTTACAGAAAGAAGGAGAGACAGTGAAAAAGGTCTTCCATCCGCTGGTTCACTCCTCAATGGCCACAATGGCTAGAGCTGAGTCATTTCCAAGCCTGTAGCCAGGAGCTTCTTCTGGGTCTCCCACATGGGTGCAGGGGCCCAAACACTTGGGCCATCTTCCACTACTTTCCCAGGCCATTAGAGAGAAGGATTGGAAGAGGACTAGCTGGCTGCAGGCAGAAGCTTAACCTGCTACACCACAGTGCTGGCTCCTATGGCCTATATTTCTAAAACTACATTCTTGCACCAACACGCTCCTCTCTGTCAGTCAAGATCTTAGGAAGAAGCAAGAGGATCTTTACAATGGAATTCTAAAGAGAAATTGATGACATGTGGGCAACATTACAAACCAGAGAAAGCAAAATGATGCTGAGCCGTCTTGGCAGGGCCTGGGAAATTAACTATGGAAAGAATCAATATTGTTATGAGTAATGTTTTAAGTATTGTATTTCCATGTAATGCTGTTTTCAGACACAACCCCAGTATGATACTAAGGAAGATAATTTTGGATTAATTACCATTCTTCTGCCAGACTAAAACAAAGCATGCTAAGAAATATTTTATTCTAAATTTGTCTCAAGGCAGCTTATCTAGTATTTCGTATTGGGCTTTCCAAAGATAAGGGCAGATTTTTTACACAATATGCTTGTTACCTTCAAATAGATAACATTAACACTATCATTCATTTTCCTTTTATTTATTAATTTATTTCAATTATTAAAGGAAAAGGACCAAACTAAAGATAAGAACCAGAGAGTCAATTCAGGCCTCCAAACCTGTGTGGCAGGGACCCAACCAGTTAAAGTATCACCTCTTGCCACTCGGTATGCTGGGAAAAGCACTAGCATTTGATAATATGGATACAAGAGTCTGGCAACATATTAATTACTAGGCAAAATGCTCACCCGCAAATTTTTAGTTAAATATTTTTTTCTCTTTTTTTTTTAATTTTTGACAGGCATAGTGGACAGTAAGAGAGATATACAGAGAGAAAGGTCTTCCTTTACCATTGGTTCACCCTCCAATGGCCGCTGTGGCCTGCACGCTGCGGCCAGCGCACCGCGCTAATCCAATGGCAGGAGCCAGGTGCTTCTCCTGGTCTCCCATGCAGGTGCAGGGCCCAAGCACTTGGGCCATCCTCCACTGCACTTCCAGGCCACAGCAGAGAGCTGGACTGGAAGAGGGGCAACCAGGACAGAATCCAGCGCCCCGACCGGGACTAGAACCCAGTGTGCCAGCGCTGCAAGGCAGAGGATTAGCCTATTGAGCCACGGTGCTGGCCTAAAGATTTTTTTCTCTGAATGAGCTACATATTGCCTATTATGAAAACTTCCTTTAAACATTTAAATAAACATTTTTATTATATATAATAAGAAAATGGCTATAAATATTATAGAATTGTTAAATTTCTCTATAAAGCCAAATAGAGGGATAATGTAATTATTTGATATTTTAAACTCAGCTAAAGTATAGTATCTTGTTTAAGCTCTTCAAAGGTAGTTTTAGATATATGCCTGGTATACTCCCTTCTCTTTATTTTCAATCTAGAAAATTTAGAAAATATTCTGACTCTGTATTGAAACTTTTAGTTTTTAACTTATTTTTACAACTCTTAAGTGCTACATAAAATTGTACATATTTCTATAATATCATGTGGCAATGTAGTACATGTAGACAATGTGCAGTCCTTAAGTGATCATGTCATTGTGAGTAAACCATCCAAAGGAATATTAATAGCATTGTGATTTATGTTTAAAATGAAACAAATCAATATCATTTTGCACCTAATAAAATCTTCAATGGATCTCTAACAAAATAAACTTTTGCAATGTTTTTTCACTTAATAAACACTCACAAAAATGTTTCTGCTGTTGTCTTCCATGCTATTTGCAGAAGTTTTTCATTTTTAATGTGAATACATTTTGAAAATACAGAGCAGAGTCCGCATTGAGAATACATGATGTGAGGATAATTTGTCCTCAGACTTTATCACCTTTACAGAATGGAAAAGGAAACTATATTTCCTCTTTTTGGATTAAAAATAAACCAATAAATTTTTATTTTTCCTAAAAACTAAGCTTATAAAAAGAATGCCTTTGTTCAAATTTTTCTAGAATAATAACAGTGAAGAAAGAGCTCCTGATTGTCCAAATAAATTGTATTTTACTGCTGTTTTTTTTCTTCCTTTGAAATTAACTCTCTTTGAGATTATTCAGCCTAGAAAACACAGTAATAGCACTTAAAATATCTTATTTGATAAACCAAATCCACAACTCTGCAGTTGCCTGCAGAGCAAGCATCATCATTACCTCTCTGCTTAGCTGGTGGATTTAGTTGGCACTGGCTCTGCTTCCAGAGTCTGGGGGATTGCATGGTTTTCATTAAAACGGAACTATGAAGAATTAAAAGTTAAACATGAGACACAATTTGTTTTCCAATGTTATATTACGATGTTTAGGCAGGAGAGCTTTTACTCATAACACTATATGCTGTGTAATATCAATGGATTAGCCAAATGGGTGGCCGAGGGCACATGAGAAAATCTTAGGGAAATATTCTTTGAGTCCTTTGAATTTTTCATCGTATGTGTTTTTACAGATGGAGAACTTGAGCATAAAGAATTTAATTCACTTATTCATGTTATCACAGGATTCATTAGTGGCACAATTGGGAATAGAAGGCAGGTTTTCTGTCTCTACCATGCAGAATGGACTGATAACAAAAAATTATTTCCCATTTGTTTCTTAATTTGCCAGTCTTTTCCTCACATGCATGTCAGGTGTGCCATATGTTGAATGATTTCAGAACTTTCAAAGATATACTATCTTTTATTTGTTAGTGAAAGAACAGTGTTAATTATAGCTCCCCAAACTGTAGAGCAGCTGAATATGGTTCCCCTTCTGGGACTTAAAAGTGCAAGTACACCCAGAATCTCTGAAGTCGCTGATGACAGAGACAATGTTGACTTGTGTAGTCTTGCATGGTAAATAAAACTGCTTCACTTACCTGAGTTCAAAACTTGTTAACATATCAACAGCAAATTGTTCTGTAAAACAAAAATGACAGCTGTATTTTACTAACATGATTTTCTAAAAATAAATTACAAATGAACCATAGGCAATTCAAAATAAATTTCCTTTTACTGAAGGACAATAGCATGAATTTTCTTAAACCTTGAACAATGTAATATGTTGACATGAAATTTTTTCAATCTACAGACACAATGTGGTTTCTTTGGAGATTTGTGGATCCCCTGCAATATATCTAAGCCTATCTGGAGTTCACTACCAGTAGTTTGGAAAATTCTTCCTAGTTTAACATGAACTTGCTGTGTTGTTTAGGTCAGCATGCTGTTACTTTCTGTTTTTAATATTTTAATGCATGCATAATTCAGGTAGAAATCAATGCACAGATATTTAGAGTTCAAGTTAATGAACCTTGGCAATTGTATAGGTTTCCATAACCAACACATTAAGCTGGATACAGAGCACTCCTTCTCTGCGGGTGGCCACTTTACATGCTTTACATTGCACTTGGTAAACACTCACAAAAATGTTTCTCTTGTTATCTTCCATGCTATTGCTTTCATCCTTTACTTGAGGAACTGGACTTAACAAGACTCCCCACTTGCACTGGGTTTCTTTGTATGCTCTCCAGTTGTCATTAGGAGGTGTAGGGAAGGGTGTTTACATGTGAATTTGTTCATTTATTCAATAAATATATATTGTATTTCTATTAGTATTAAGGTACTGTGAAAGGAAGTACAGCAGATAAACAAATCTGAGCACATGGCTGTCAGGGAAGGCTGGTGTAAGAAGTATGTGAATGAAAGAACAATAATGAACACAGAGAAAACCACGGGAGTGGAAAATAAGATGCATGGTTGGAATACAGCCAAGTGAGAAAAGAGGGATAAGGTTAGGAGCAGAGAATAGATTTGGAAACACGCATGCATGACTCTACTGACAAGATAAGTTGCTCTGCAATGATGCACTGTGTCAAAGAGACAAATTGTGTAAGAACTTAAGAAAGCGGTTGAGGGTGTTGCTTAGAGTTGTTATATTAGGTGGGCTACTGGAGGCAGATGCATGAAAAGTTTAAAACAGAGGAATGAAACTGAAATCTGTCCATATTTGCTTTAGAGCAGGAAGCTAGAGTTGCCAATGTGAGCAACTCAGGGATCACAAAGCTTTTTCACATGGCTGTAAAGTGTTGTCTGTTCATCCTTCGTATTACATAGAGAGCAGCAATAACTACCGAAGTGTTCAACTAGGCGTCTCAATTTCACCATGTTTTCTTCCTGCTAAACTGAAACTTTTATTTTTCATTTGAGAGCTTGTCCTTCTCCAACACCTTTACAAATCAGTCTTATATTCTTCTAAGTTTTTATTGTCTCTTTCTGAGTCATCCCCATTGTTTCTCTTGTTCCAGAAGTTCAACCTCAATATTCAGTAGGATCCAAGATCTCCTTTAACTGTGAAACCCAACACTGACATTATTTAGTCAATGCAGGTTGTGGGAAAGAATTGGCCTCATCATCAGAGTCCACAGGAGGGTGTGTAGGATTATGTGTGGCTTCACCCTTATCTATGAATCTCCTCCATCTTCCTTCCAACCTTTCCCTTGAGGATTGTTAACTATTAATCAATATCTTAAAATGATGTGTCACTTAAATGTAAGTTTTGCTCAATCAACTTCAACAAATATCTAGATGCATAACATCTGATCAATCTGCTCCTATGACCTGGTACCCCAGTTATTCTCCTTCCAATTATGAACTCCACAAAAAGAAGCTATTCATATACATAGCTTTATTACTAGATCTGGCTGCAGCTCTCAGCATGCACCAATTGTCTGGCCAGTTTGCCTTTTCTGTGTGCCAGCCAAACAAGTAAGCTACGTCAGGGGCCTTCCTCCTGGTGGTAACAAATGCCATGGGAATGATGTGTCTGCCATTTCCCCTGCACAAATTGGGGAACAACCATGGAGCCACCAACTTCTGCCAGAAGTTGATGTCACTCTTCCATTTCCAGAACTATGACAACCTGTGGCTCTGAGCTTGGAAGTTAGACTTGGTTTGTAGCTGGAATTGGAACAAGAATGTGGTGAACCTGTTATTTGCGCCTACAGTGGAGATGTCTTAGCTGTGTGAAGGTTTGCCTTGGCAGCCATGAATATGGAAGAGAAAGACTATGACACCCGCATAACTCTGAATGTTTCTGCAGATGAAAGACACATGGAAGTTGTTAAGTTCCTGATTGAAGCTTGCAAAATGAATCCTTTGTTGAGTACAGGTGGGATGACACTCCCCTGAACAATACTGGGCATTTCAACCACATACATGTTGTCAAACTGCTTCAAGATTGCCAGTACTCTTACACCCTCTCTGAGACCCAGGCTGAGGCTGTTCAAAGAGAATTTGAGAGCATGGTGTGATCCTGGGTCATGGACAGCTCCTGCTCAAGAAAAAAGCATGAGCTGGCCACACACTTGACCTATAAACATCAAAAATGCTATGGAGAACTACTGTGCTTTGGTGGGGACCAAGAAGGTCATTTGGTGACATAGTTCAGTGTTCACTGAGACAGTCAAATGCCACAATGCTCTTGTAGACCATGAGGAGAGAAAAGGACTGACCCCAGCGGACACCTGCAGTAAAACTATCCACAGAGACTGTGTGCTCCTAAGAGGCACAATGCGATGTCTTGGCCTACTCACAGCCATCCTGGGTTTTCACCTATATTCGTGCTTCCTCTTCCTGAAGAAACCATCATGAAAGACATCTCTTGCTTTTCAAGGAGCTATATCAGAGATGGAGCAGCGGGGACAGGATCCAGTACCTATACTGGTGGTGACATTGCAGACAGTGGCTTTACCTGACACCACAACACTGGTTCCTGATCCGTAACTATTACTTAAAATGATTTACATATTTGTCAGAAAGAGAAGATGACCTAAATGCTAGAGCAGCTAGCACATGCCAGTATTCCAAGCATATATACTCTCTCTGGTATCTCGTGGATAACTCATCGCGGAGAATGAAATTGTGAAATCATTTTTGAGACCTCCCTTTTTCAATTGTTAACCATAAGAATGATGGTGTTGTCTTTCTTTACTTGAAGCAATTCTAACTATTCCTTTATTACCTAGAATAAAAATATCGTTTGTAAAGTCTAGAAAACTTTGATGAAAACTCTTAACAACATAGTAAATTAATCCAAAAGCACTGGTTTATTAGAATATCCTAAACTCATCTGGAGTATATGCTTTCTTTTTTTAAAGATTTATTTATTAATTTGAAAGGCAGACTTACAGAGAGGCAGAGAGAGAGGGAGAGAGAGATTGGCTGAGATGGGCCAATCTGAATCCAGGAGCCTGGAGCTTCTTCTGGGTCTCCTATGCTGGGGCCCAAAAATGTGGTCCATCCTTTAATCCTTTCCCAGGCCATAGCAGAGAGCTGGATCAGAAGTGGAGCAGCCAGAACTTGAACCTGTGCCCATATATTGGGATGCTGGCACAGCAGGCAACGGCTTTACCTACTACGCCATTGCACCAGCCCCAAAGAGTATATGTTTTCAGTGTACTTGTTTACTTTAAGCATTTAAAAAGGGGCAGGTATTTGGCTTAGAAGTTAAGAAGCCAAGGCTGGCATTGTAAAATAGTGGGTTAAGCTGTTCCTGTAGGGCCATTATTCCATATGGGCACCAGCATGTGTCCTCTACTTCCTATCCAGCTCCCTGTTAATGTGCCTGGAAATACAGTGGAAGATGGACCAAATGTGTAGAAGATGAACCAAATTTATGGCCCCTACACTCATGTGGGAGACCTAGAAGCATCTGTTGGCTCCTGCCTTTGACCTGGTTCAACCCTGGCTCTTTCAGCCATTTGGGGAGTGAATCAATGGATGAAAGACATCTCTCTGTCTCTCCCCCCCTCTCTCTGTAACTCTGGTTTTCAAATAAATTAAATAAATGTTAAAAAAAAGAAGCCAGGGAGGACATGTGCATCCCAGATCAGAGTAACTGGTTTCTTGCCCTCTCTGCTCTTGATTCCAGCTTTTTGCTAATGTACACCCTGGGAGGCTGCCATTTATGGCTCAAGTAGTTGAGTCTTTGCCTTTAGAAGCAATTAGGGAGTGAACTGGTGGGATTCTTTCTGTGTCTCTACCTCTTAAATAAGAGAAAACCATTTTTCCCAAGAAACAAGTTGTGTTTAAAGATTTATCAGAATAGTAAACAAAGCTACTAATTTATTTTATGTAATAGTAATGTATGTATTTCTCAATTTTGCACACTCAGAATGCAATTGAAATGCAATCCCACCTGCCTGAGTATGTAATTTGATAAGTTAATTAATGGGGTCATCAGTATCCATTAATTTTACTCAAGTGCAACAAAAGATTAATGGAGCACAATGTGAAATTTATGTACTGCATTTCAAAGTTAAGATGAAATTATAAAATTATCCTGTTGAATCATAATGCAAATACCTATATTTTATTAAGATATGAAAAATCACTATGCGTGTTTGAAATTTATGGGGTTCTAAATCACTACCCCAAAGTAGAGCTTATGGATTACAATGGCTTCCCCCCCCATAACTTCCCTCCTACCCGCAACCCTCCCCTTTCCCTCTCCCTCTCCCCTTCCATTCACATCAAGATTCATTTTCAATTCTCTTTATATACAGAAGATCAGTTAAGTATATAGTAAGTAAAGATTTCAACAGTTTGCCCTCACATAGCAACACAAAGTGAAAAATACTGTCGGAGTACCAGTTATAGTATTAAATCACAATGTACAGCACATGAAATGGTTCTTACAGCACAGGAGGGCTTGTTTGTCCTTTCCCTTAAGCAAGGCGTAAGACATTCAGTTGAGTGTGCCTTTCTTTTACGTGGAGAAAAAAAATCCTTTTCTCTGAAGATGCGCAGTCACAGAGAAGAATCTGAACAAACAAGACTTGCTATGTTTTCTCCAGTTTATTACTATCAGATCATTCTGCTTTATCCATCATCATCTTCCACAACTATCTCCCTTGTCAAACTTCTCTCAAAAAGTACACAGGTTTACCTGTTCCACTGGGTCTTCCTTCATTTTCTTATGAGGACTCCAAGGTCACAGAAAACTTAAGAAATAAATTTTTACGCTTCTTTTCTGTTAATGTATCTTTGTGAGTTTCCTTTTTAGACCCAGCCAGGAACCTGAATAAGAATGAGGAAAATCCTTTCCTCCCTTATAAAAGAGAAAACATCTTAAGAAACAACTTTGCAAACCAGAGTCCCTTACGGCTCTCTGTCTTGATTTGTTTTTGTAGTATGTTGGAGACAGTTTAGATCATCTCTGTCTCTTCCTGTTCCCAAACTCTATGATCTTATACTATTGTTGGATTTCTAATATTTCAGGGAAAACCAAAGCTAGATGTTTAATCAAATTTTGTTTATTTTCTCCAGGGAATACATGTAGTCCAAGGCATATTGCTTTAGCCACCAGATTTCAACGCACAGAATTAAGATATTATTTGACCACAAGTAGTCATAAAGTGTGAAAATGCGGTGCACATTTTATGTATTTTCTTGTGTCTTCTGTGCAGTCTGTAAGCTTTTCCCATTTCCTTTCTTCCCATGGTTATACATTTCAAGCATCTGAGTTTTATTTTAAGTCAATTGGAAACATTAGGTTGATGTGGATTATACACAGGGGATCTGAATGGGAAACTTGTTTATTTCATCCATATGGGTTTATTGTAACTTCACCAGAAAAACCTACAAAAGAGCACCTCAGTGAAACAGAAAATGGCATTATTTTTATTTTCAACTCCAAAAGGGAAAACTAAAATTTCATCCCAGGGAGCATTCCATCTAACCAGATCACTCTCATGTTTACAGAATCCAAGCCACGTGGCGCTGCTTTGCACTGCTGAACTTAAAACTACTTATTACTTCACTCCCCTGGAAATCTAATAGAGTTTGAAATTCAGAATACTCAACATCACCTGACAGGTTTCTCATTTCAAATGGTCAAAACTCCATAGAAATGCAGGGAGCTATGACCCTTTTATAATGGACTGATGATGTTTACTCTACTAGAATACACAAAGGGCCCTGTGCTCTTGTTCCCCTTCAGTTGCAGAATCAGGCCAAGCAAGGACAAGCTTCTTTATGAAGCTTTTCCTAAGTTTCAATTATGGTCATTTGTTACAAGGTGACATTGTCTTTGGTACAGGGAACTTATTAAATTCTGTCCTGAATGAGTCATGTTGAGGTACAGTATCTGAGATAAGCACACTTCTTCAGACTGACTTATTTTTCCAATCTAATTCGTTTAGACATTAAATTATTTGGAAAGCTCTGAAAGGATAATAATGGTGTCTTAGTCTCTGGTTTTCATGCATTGTCAGAGACTTTACAGACAGTCTAAGTCAAACAATTTAAGCACTTAGCCCTATCACAAAAGGAAACCATGGGTATCCAAACATCACGAAGAGGGAAAACAAAATACATTAAGTGGTGGTGAGTTTCATGATTTCTGACATTATGGAATGAAGCCTGAAGGGTTAGGTATTTCTTAACTCTTCAAAGAGAGTGATACTCTCTAACAGTTGACTCTTAAAATGCATAACTTCTCAACACATTCAAGTACCAGTTGTGTGTATTATTTCATAGAGAAACAAAGTTGCATTTGAATTGCAAACAGGGAAACAATAGTCCTGTCAGGAACAAATATATACCCAGTTATTAGACTGATCTAACAACCGACTGACAGATTTCAATAAGTCAATAACCACAATTGAAAGGCCTAGTCTGGAGATTCTTTGTTGAACATAGCAGTGTCTGAGCACTTAGCTTTCTGAGCGTGCATTCCTGTCATAACATAATTTAATCATTATTATAGCACAATAACATATATGTTTATATGTATTATTACAGATGTAGAAAAGTGCTGAAGAATACTGATGTTCTGCCACATTGCCCAAGGTCAAATGGTCAATAGATGGTAAAATGCAACTCCAAACCCTGGCTTCTTTATTCCTTAGAGTGGATTCATAAGCTGGCTTTGGGGAACTTATATTTTATGAAATTCTAGAAGGTGCTTTCTACGAAGGCAGACAATCATCTGTTCTCATGTGCATTGTTGTATATCAACAAACTTTCATTTGAATTAATTGTTGTAAGACAATTTAGTTGTTGAGTTTATAGATATAATGACAACCAAGGCCTAGAATCTGACTTAAAACTAATTGAGTTAGCAAATCTGTGAAAATATTACCTCTCAGAAAAGGGTTAGTTTAGAGTAAATAAACTTATCTCCTTAACGAACAATTCTGCAATTGCTTGATTAGCTACTGAGTCTTCTATTATACTTAAAAAACCTACCCTTGATAGTTATATAGTTAATTACTGTTCTTCTACTTCCATTGGCCTCCTTAGCGAGTGGAAAAAATTTTCTGAAAAGGACTACCAAGTAAATGTTTTAGGCTTTACAGGTCACGTATGGTCCACATCATATATTCCCCTTTGTTTTGTATATTTTGTATTTGTTTTTGTTTGGCTTCCTTAAAATCCTTTAAAAAGAAATTTATAAAATTCTTAGTTGAATGCTATACATAAATAAGCCACTTCCAGGTTTAGCCTAAGAATCTAAGTTTGCAGATGCCTGCTGTAAAAAATTCAGTATGTGTTCTTATCTCCTAGAAGTTGTTTCAAAATAAGGATCATTCAAGTCTACTACATAAAATTTAAATTTTATGTGTAATATATAGTGCAAATATCAATATGCATATACATGTAAAATGCATGTTAGGAATATAAGCAGGGATGTCTAAAGAGATTTTTGAAATTGTTTGACTTGGAGATGTTGTTTATTTTCCTACAGTTAAGTCATCTTATTACAGAGTTCAAAGTGCTTTGCATGCCTTGGAATAATCTCCCTATTTTCTTACATATGGCTTCCATAAGTGGCATTTGAAGGTTTTCCATGAAAATAATATAATTGGGAAGAGCTTTGTTCATGTATTTACATTCAATTTGGATTCATTTTCATAATGGGAAGTCTCTCATTAAGCAGAATGTACACTATTGAAGAGATTTCTGTGTTAAAAAATATCCCTAAAGCTAGTTCAACCTACATCAGCTTTACCTTTCTAAAATGTTCCCTGTCCTGTGCTGCCAGCAAGATATCACACAGCACCAGGTCAGGTGACAAATAGTCAATAATCTGTTATAACTGAGGTGAGCCAGTTCTCTGACACATTACTCTCTGCCTGATTCAGCGTTTATGCTCACCAACAATAAATAAACAAAAGCTAGGAAGGATGGTCTTATTCACCCTGTTTCTAACTTGACTGCAAGTTGTCATTTTCAATCTCTGTACAGATCACAATCAAAAGACTAATTAGCCTTGGGTGCTGAGTGATAATATTAGAAAATATGTGCAAACATAACATGTAAACATTGGATTTGGTGAAATCAATGAGGCATTTAATAAAACTTTTGTTCCGTGAGTAAGAAGTACCTTAATGTCGTCGAACACTTTAGTTTGTGCTGTCTTGAGGATCTTTTGGGATTGGACAATCTCTTCCCCATGTCACTCAAAGGATAAATGAGGAGTAACTGTATGCCAAGAAAAAGTATTCTTCATTAATATTTAGCAAAACACTTGTGTTTTATTCAAGCATTTTAGGCAAAGTTTTTTTTTACTGTTCTTCTCTCTATCACATCATTGTTCATATTGTTTTATAGTTATTCATGTGTTTGGAGATTTCTTCATGGTATTTTAAGCTCTTCAACAGTTGGAAATGTTTTCCTTTTTACAAAATCTTTTTTGTTGTTGTTTCTAGTGCCTACCACACTGACACAGAGAGGATTTCAATTAATAATTTGTTTTATTTATGGAAATACACAGAAAGTAGAAATTGCATATGTATGAAAAAATGCAATATAAATTGAGATTTGATTATAGAAATAAAACAGCATTGCCTCTTAACATTTCTTCTTCATATTTTGATTTTTATTACAAAACATCATACAGCATTCCAATAGAGTAGTAAAAATAAGCAGATCAAAATACAAATGTATTTTGTGTCATACATGGAATCCACTTCTGATAGTGACTCTGCCAGTGCTAATTGATTTGTAGGTGCACTTATTTCAGAATTCTTAATAATGTTCCAGCAGGTTAGCAAATAGATCCCATCAGACTCCTCCTGAGTTACCGAAAGATAGTTTCATTTCAACCATGTACAACAAATAAAAAATATAATTGAGGAAAACTTCATGTCTATAGGCATTTTAGGGTCTTCTCCAGCCTCTTTCTAGATGATTTGGTTTGGCTAATGGCAATGTTTTATATGTACATAAAATGATTGTTTATTTAATGTGAGAACATAGTACAAACATGTTCAACTTTTGCTTCTAGTACTGGTAGCTTCAGATAAATGCAAAACAAAGCAAAATCTGAACATCGACCTCCTAAATGCATACACAAGAAAGAAATTTCTGAGCCAAATGAGGAAGAATTTGAATCTGCAAGAGAGATGTACTTTGTATTTGGGTCGTGTTTGTCCAGGAGACAAATGTCTATTTAGAATAAATTGAACCCTGTGGTTGGTTTTTGCCTTGTTTCTAGGTCAAGTATATGAATTATACAGGTAGTAAAATTCATTTTCTTAGTTCAGTGCTGTGAGTTTTGAAAAAATATGTATATAGCTCATTAGCTGTTACTATAGTGAAGATATAGCTTTCCATTGCCCTAAACACTTCACTTGTGTCCTTTGCCAATCTTTTCACCAGACCTCTGGCCTCTGTAAACCACTAATCTGGTTTTTGTTCAAATGGCTTTGTCTGTATAAGAATGCCTTATAAGTGAATTGTAACCTGAGGTTTTGTGTCAGGCTTTTTCTCTTAGCAGAATTATTTTAGATTTTTCAATACTGAGGAACCCAGTGCACGAACATATCAGTTTGCTTAGCCATTGACCAGTTTATGAATATTTGAATTTTTTTTTAATTTGTCTTGATTGAATATTTAAGGCTTTTATTATATGCCATATAGCCTGTATATGATAGGTGACTATAAATTCACACAAGAAACAGCATGCTGTTTTTCTAACTGATACAAATTTTGCATTCTCATCAGCAATAGCTGAGTAATTCAGTTGTTCAATATCATCACCAACACTCGATATTGTCAGTTTTTCTACCTTATTTTAGTCATTTTAATAAGTCTGTTGTGAAATTTTATCATTGCATTTTGTGTTTATTGGAAACTAAGGATATTGAATATCTTCATGTATTAGTTTTCATTTTTCACTTGGTGAAATATTTCTTCAAACCTCTTACTCCCTTCCTCTTTTAAATTTTATTATTTGTTTTCTTATTGATTTGAAAGATCTATTATATTCTGAATAAAGCATATAATTTGCAAACATTCCCTCCCAGTCAGTGAATCATCCATTCATTTTTTTATAGTAACTTCTAAGAACAAAAGGTGTTCATTTGGATGAAGCCCCGTTTAGATATATTATCTCTTATGACTCACGTGAATGGTATTCTAGCAAGAAATTTTTATTTAACACCTGGTTCTGAACCTTATTTTCTAAAACTTCTCCAGAAGTTCTAAGATGAATTTGAGTTAACATTGGTTTTGATGTGAGCTACTGAAGTTCATTTTTACACAGATCTCCTATTTCTGCTTATTAATAAAAATGGAAAAGGGAGGGTAGCAGGAGGGAGGGAAGTTGTGTGGGGGGGAGCCATTGTAATCCATAAGCTGTGCTTTGGAAATTTATATTCTTTAAATAAAAGCTTTATATAAAATAAAAAAAATAAGAATACTCTCCATTGAATTACTTGGTACTTTATTAAAAGTGCATCAACTATATATTTGTGTATTGCTGGGTTCTCAATTTTGTTCTATCAATTTATAGGAGTATAAATTTATAAACTAAATATTTTGTTAATACCTTTATACTAAATCTTCAAATCCAATATTGTTAAGTACTTAACTTTGTTTCTATTTATTCAAAATTGTTTAGCTAGTCTATTTCCTTAGATATGCCATTTAATTTTTGAACCACACGTTAATTTCTATGTAAGATTCTGGTGAGATTTTTGTTACAATTAATTCTACCTCCAATGTGGAAACTCTGCTGATGAGTTAACTAAAGGGAATATTAATCTCTAATGCTGTTCTTTTTTTGGGGGGGGGGAGTTGAGTCTTTGTTAATGTTACTTTATATTGGAATTTCACAGTTGTTTATAATGGTTTCTATGTTTATTAGTGGATATTAAGCATATTAATAATAACTATTTTAAAGTCCCTTTCTGAAATCCTCAATAACTATTGATTCATATTTTGTTTATTTTTGTTCTCTTGAACATTTTTTAGGTTTTTATCTTCATAACTTCATAAATCTTTTTTTCTTGTATATTTTCTTGAAAATAATATTGCTCTTTTCTTTGAACTCAACTTGTCTGTATCTGAGAATGTTTGTACTTGATATCTCTTATACTAGAGTGTTCTTGAAGCATGTATTAACATTTTTTTCTACTGAGTATTCTGCTCTCAACTTCAGAATTCTCTTGGAAGAACTTTTCTGATCATTCATATTCAATTTGCCAACTAGTATTTTTTAATGAGCAGGATTTTATTTTAATTAATATTGTGATTTGAAAAGTTTTATCAGAACTGCTTGATAGTATTCTTCGAAGGGAATATAATGTTAAATATCATGGTGTCTATTGCGTGTCCAGTGGCTAAAATTGGGTCAAAAAAATAATAGCAGGTCATTAAATAATTGGTGTTAAGAGTTGAGTAGGATTTATCTCCCCAAAACTCATACAATATGTTTCATTTCTGATGCTTAATGTTATAATGGTTGATGAAGTTTTGAGAGACAGGTCTCCAGGAGGTGTTTAGGTTATTGAGGGCAGGCCTTTACGGGGTAGTTCTTGTGGCAAATTTGATTATTACTTGAATTCAAGTTTGATGTTGCCTCTGTTTCACTGTTCCTTGAATCACGATAAGCTTCTACTAGACACAAACTCTGGGGCTACCTGGTCCGGAACCGTAACCTCCAGACTGTAAGCTGAAATAAGACTTTTTTTTTTAATAAGCTAATCATGGATATTTTATAATATTATATACTATAAAATATTGTAATATTTATAAATAATGAAAATGAATTAACACAGTTGATCAGAGAATTAGCTAATCCTCCCCAGCCAAGAAAATGCTACTCTTTACCCTTTTTTTAAACCCTCTTTCAAGTCATTCATTAAAATGTACAGATTTGTTCCTGAAGTTCTGCATTCTTTGGTCAGGTTTATTTTCAGATGTTTTGCTTTCCACTGCTTCTTGACCTTTGGGCTAAAATGAAATGAAGATGCTTTTATTTCCATAGCTATTTTTTGTGTAATTGTTATTCAGTTCATCATCATTCTGGATGTAAAGGAGTAATGATTTCTGTCTACACAATAACTATAGACTAGTATTTTTGCTGCAGTTTTGTCTTTTGTTTATTTTCCCAAGGAAAATATTTCCATGATACTAAGGATGATTGTGGCTCCCTTTCTGTTTTTAAAAATAATTATCTCAAGCAGTGCTCCTACATTAGAGGGATATTTTGGTAGAAATACACAAGAATTCCATGAAGGACTTTTTTTCCCTAACTGCACATATTCCTTTATAATTCTCTTATTTGAAATCATACTAAGGAAAAATTGAAGAATTATTAAGTGAAAAAAGCAACTTAACAAGAATGATGAATAGTATTAGTCAAAGTAGATCTCTTTGAATTTTGTCAGACATAGATAAATGACCCTAATTTTTTTCCTGTAAATATACCATTGGTTGTTTGTTTCCAGAGTTTTATTCATCATGCTAAGCAGTACTTTTTTTTTTTCTGTAATTAATGTTTAACTTTGACAAATCAACTTTTGCAATCTACTGAAATAACCTTTCTCCTTTGATTTATAATGTAATGAATACTATAAACTTCAGAATATTAAGCCCTCTTTGAGATGGGGAATAGCCATTTCTATCATGTTTTAATTTTCTTTTATTGCATTTGTGCATTGGATCTGTTAGTTTCCTGTCACCAGCATGACAGAGACACCCACGCTTGCTTTGTCCCACAGCCTTCATTTCTTTGAATAGCAGTATGCCGAGCTAAACCTTCATCCTGTTCATATTTTCATAAATATATATGGGCTGTGTAAAAGATATGCTTATTTGTCACAAAAAGCAGTTTGTGTAACTTGTATGAAAACTTCATAAATTGATACCAGTTACCTAGGAGATGTTTTTGTTCTTCCTCTGTTTTCTTTTTTCAACTTGGAATTTGCCTGCTGTGGCTGGAATTCCAACAGTCATTACAAAGACAATCACAGGAGGAAGCCTCCAACTGGGAGAGTGGAGAAAAAGGTGTCATGGATCTGGGTACCCTGTGTTTGTATAGTTGACCTAAAGAACCCAAACTTGTCCAGATTTGGACTTCATTTATAAAAGAGAGAAATAAATTTATATCTTAAAGGAGTCTAATAGTTTAGATGCATCAATACTCAGCAGATAAATTTGCTCCAGAATTTTTTACTTTTTAAAAACCTGTGTAATGTGTTTGATATAAGATGCTGATTTTGAAAAGTAATTAGGATGTTTTCAATTTTTTCCTTAATTCTGAATCTGAATGAGCATTTATCTGAAAAAGTCAAGTACTGTTTCAGAAATACTTTTGGGAAGTTTTTACCCTGTTCAAATATTATTATTCTGTGTTAGAATTTTTTTAAATTTATCTATTTCATGCACTTCATTCAAGCTATGTAGATGCTAATGTTTTATCTCTTCTATATTATACATTCATCCATAATATGCAGTTGCCATATTGAACTTGATATATGCTTAGAAATTATAAAATTTCATAGAAAATTAATCAATTTAAAAAATATATATCATGTAGGATCTCTGTCCTTAATGTGCTATACATTGTGAATTAATACTATAACTAGTACTCCGACAGTATTTTTCACTTTGTGTTGCTATGTGAGGGCAAACTGTTGAAATCTTTACGTAATATATACTAAACTGATCTTCTGTATATAAAGAGAATTGAAAATGAATCTTGATGTGAATGGAAGGGGAGAGGGAGAGGGAAAGGGGAGGGTTGCGGGTGGGAGAAAAGTTATGGGGGGGGAAGCCATTTTAATCCATAAGCTATACTTTGGAAATTTATATTCTTTAAATAAAAGCTTTATAAAAAAAGAAATTACAAATCTCTTGAAAATAAATAGAATTTAGTTTTAGCCATTATCATTCTCTTATTTTGGCAGAAGCTGTGTATACTATAAGAAGTACAGCCTCCTTTTAACAGCTCTCTGCTTGAAGGGAGGTCCTTCTGACCTCGTTCCAGAGACTTTGGATTCTGATTTATCTAGACAATCATCTTTTCCACTCATTGACTGGGTCTAGATTGGGTATGTAATTAACCTAAAAGTATATACTGAGGACCTGTCTCTGGGACACATTTAATTGTCGTAAGAATGTTACAGCCACAGTGTACACGAGTGGAGCTTGCCTTGACAGAATGTAAAAAGAGAAAAGGCAGGGCCGACACCATGCTGCGATACTTGACTACACCAGACAAACCTGTGTCTGAACTTTATTTTCTATACCCTATACATTTTCTCATTAATCTAGTCAAGGGAGTCAGTTTTCTCCACTTATGACTAAAGACTTATCCCTTATGTCTATTTATTCTCATATGTATTCATCTTAATATTTTAATTTTTCAGTAACTCTGAAGATTATTTTTCTGTTCTACAAGATGTAAAAGTGTATATGAAGTAAAATTAACTTTATTAGATCTATTTTAATACTGAAAAATCTCTTCTAAATGCAGTTTGGTTTTGACAACAGCATTATGTAAATTGTCACATGGATAAAACTTACTAGTTAGGAAAAATATATGTTGTATATATGTTACGGCCGTGCCGGAGTAAAGAATACACCAAGAGGCAGTCTCTTATGCAAAACACAAGAAGAGTATTTTATTGACCAGCATGCTGGGGTCGCAGCGTCACAAATGTGAGCGAGCGACCCTGAGTGCAAATCGCATCAGCTTTTTATAGTCACCCAAAGGCTTTGAAGAATCTGTAGAACATATTTCACATGGGAACCCAGGAAACAGGGAATCCCGTGAGCACAAAGTGTACAGGTGCACGGTACAGATAACATCAGCTATTGGCCAGATTTACAACAGGAAAGGGTCACTTTTACCATACATTTCCTAAGGTTAAATAAAACCCTAGGTTCATCAGCTGGGTGCCTGTCAAGGTGAACAGGTTGGTCTGGGTCCTAGTTTCGGTGGGCCATTTCCCTAATTTTACAAGGCCACATTCCGGTATTATCTCTTCCTGCCCCAGCATCACCATGTCTATTTAGTAAAGACAGGCCTCAACCCCTCCCCAAGTCAGAAATCCAGAAAGTAGGTCAAAAGTCAATCTGGCAAGGGTCAGAAGAGAAGGGGGGGGGGTCCTGCTTAGTTTTAATATTCCTTCATATACATATATATACCATATGTATGTTTGGGAAATTTTGTTCAGACTATCATCTATTACCTGTTTTAGTGGATTCTGATAAAAAGAAATGTATCCTGCTTAATTATCCTGAGTTAAATATATTTCCCTTTCTCTTAATATCAATGATTAGTTCCATGGGTACATTTATTTAATAATACATAAAGTTCAATCTATCTAGTTACTGAATTCTAATTTTTATAATCATATTTATTTTTAATTTCTTGATTTTTCAAAGATCAGTATTTCCATGAATTCTACTTTTGAATAATTGCATTTTTACACATTTATTGTATATAATATAGTAATAGAATTTTATTTTAATAACTTTTCACTTTATATATAACTTTTCACTATTATATAATAACTTTTATATAATTATTATTATATTATTATTATATATATTATATATATTATTATTAATATATTATTATATAATAACTTTTCACTATTATATATAATAGGTATATTATAAAATATACCTATTATAAAATAGGTATATTTATAATACAATATAAATTACATCATATTGATAATAAAAGTTCTGAACGGTTATTGTTTTGTTTTCTTTGTTATTTCAAGCAGTGTATGGGAGACCTGGAGGAGGCTCTTGGCTACTGCCTTATGATTGGTTCAGCTCTGGCTTTTGCTGGGGAGTGAACCAGCAGATGCAAGATCTTCCACTCTGTCTATCCTCTTTCTGTCTATAACTCTGCATCTCAAATAAACAAATAAAATTTTAAAAACTGAGAGAGAAAAAGAAGTATGTAAGAAAGGACTCAGTAGTGAAGATCTGAGACCCAATAGACATTGTTAAAATGTTCAATCATTGTCAAACACTAAGTGTATACTTTTAGGGGCATTAATTAGTACACAAATGATTACTGATCAAGACGTCACTAACTTGAAATTTTATTTTTCAAAGAAAAATAATTGGAGATTGATAAGACATTATCCATATTAAGCAATGATATAGTTGATCAAACCAGAATATCAAGCTAAAGGTTTACCATAGAAACACATCATAGATGAGACTTTTATTATTTGACAGGTAGAGTTACAGACAGAGACAAAGAGAGAGAGAGAGAGAGAGAGAGACAGAGAGAAAGGTCTTCCTTCCATTGATTCACTCCCCAAATGGCCGTTACGGCTGGTGCTGTGCTGATCCAAAGACAGGAGCCAGGTGTTTCCTCCCAGTCACCCATGCAGGTGCAGGGGCCCAAGCACCTAGGCCATCTTCCACTGCCCTCCCAGGCCACAGCACAGAGCTGAGCTGGAAGAAGAGCAACCAGGACTAGAACCCAGTGCCCATATGGGATGCTGGCGTCACAAGTGGAGGATTAGCCAAGTGAGCTACGGTGCTGACCCAAGACATATTTTTAAAAACAGTAAAAAGTTAGATAATAAAAATAACAAATGAAAATTATACTGCAATCTCACATAGACATATCAACTAATATTAAGTGTTTTAGACAAATAAAGTAAAATTCATAGATAAAGTGAAAAGAAAATAATCAAAATGGTAATAAATATGCTCTAAAGATAATTTTGAAATTCTATTAAAATGTTTCCATGTGATTTGTGTAATTAATTTCTAAATGCTAACACTTGCAGCAATCTTACGGTATACTTACGCATGTGTACGTGAGTACAATCTACAATCTAGTC
Source organism: Sylvilagus floridanus (assembly GCA_949820135.1). Classification (NCBI taxonomy): domain Eukaryota; kingdom Metazoa; phylum Chordata; class Mammalia; order Lagomorpha; family Leporidae; genus Sylvilagus; species Sylvilagus floridanus. The sequence goes on from OX463227.1 coordinate 77,038,170, forward strand.
TTTATGTGTATTGGTCGAATGCTTATTCTGAACAAATAGAAGATAGGATGTATTCCAGAGATACAGAAGATGTGTTTATTTTGTCCTGGATGATCAGAATAAACAGATGATATGTATTTGTGTGTTTTATGTTTTTGTTTTGTTCCTGGAACACTGTTTTTGGTGGGCTGGTAGGTAGACATGGGACCATATTTTTTTTAAGATTTTATTTATTTATTTTACAGGTAGAGTTAAAGACAGTGAGAGAGAGAGAGAGAGAGAGAGAGAGAGGTCTTCCTTCCATTGGTTCACTCCCCAAATGGTCGCACGGCTGGTGCTGCTGCGGCAATCCAAAGCCAGGAGCCAGGTGCTTCTTCCTGGTCTCCCATGAGGGTGCAGGGACCCAAGCACTTGGGCCATCTTCTACCGCTATCCCAGGCCACAGCAGAGAACTGGACTGGAAGAGGGGCAACAGGGACAAGTGGAGGATTAACCTAGTGCACCACAGCACCAGCCCCACATGTACTTTAAATTCTTTTCCTTTAGCTTTCTACATTTTAAAAATTTTATTAATATATATATAGAACAGATTTCATTTATTTCATAGGTATAATTCTAAGAGGATAACCATACTTCCCTCTCTCCCTCTCTCCTCCTTTAACACCCTTATTTTGTTCCTTTGTTTCCCCTTCAATTATTGCAAAAACATGGTTTCAGTCCGCATCATAATCACAGGCTGAATGCACCACTAACCATAATATTCAAGTAGGAAAAGTAGAAAGACCACAGTTCCATAATAGAATAAACAGGGCCAAAAATAATAATGAAACCATTTTATCCTTATACATGCTTTTGTATTCTATATCAGTTATCACATATCAGAGAAAATATATGACTGTTGGGACTTGCTTATTTCACTAAGCATAAGGGTTTCCAAATGTACCAATTTGTTGCAAAATACAGTATTTTATTCTTTTTATGGCTGAGAAGTATTCCTGAGTGTATATATACCACGTTTGTTTAACCAATCATAAGTTGATGGATATCTGGGTTGATTTCCTATCTTAGCTACAGTGTATTGAGCCACAATATACATAAGGGTACAGGGCCAGCACCGTGGCTCACTTAGTTAATCCTCCGCCTGCACTGCCAGCATCTCATATGAGTGCTGGGTTCCAGTCCTGGTTGCCCCTCTTCTAGTCCAGCTCTCTGCTGTGGCCCAGGAGGGCAGTGGAGGATGGCCCAAGTGGTTGAGTCTCAGCACCTGCGTCAGAGACCAGGAAGAAGCACCTGGCTCCTGGCTTTGGATTGGCACAGCACCAGCTGTAGTGGCCATTTTGGGAGTGAACCAACAGAAGGGAGACCTTTCTCTCTGTCTCTCTCTCTCTCACTGTCTATAACTCTACCTGTCAAAAATAAAACATAAGGTTATGTATAACTCTTCTGTATGCTGATTTCATTTCATTTAGTTAAATTTGCAGGAGTGAGATAGCTGGGTCATATTACAGATGTATTTTCAGATTTCTGAGGAGTCCACATGGTGTCTTCCATAATGGTTGTAAGGGTTTACATTCCCACCAACAGTATATTAAGATACCTTCTTCCCCACATCCTCACCAGCATTTATTATTTTTTGATTTTTGAATGACAGCTATTCTAACTGGGGTAAGGTGAAACTTCCATGTGGTTTTATTTGCATTTCCCTGATGGCTGGTGAACCAGAGCATTTTTCATGTATTTTGGGCATTTTTATTTCATCCTTTGAAAGATGTTCATATTCCTCGCCCACTCCTTAACTGTATCATTCATATTGTTGTTGAGTTTCTTGAGCTCTTTGTAGATACTGCATATTAAGCTTTATCATTTCATAGTTTTTATATTTTCTCCAATTGTGTTTGTTAAATCATCACTTTGCAGAGTGTTTCTTTTTCAGTGCAGAAGCTTCTCAATTTGATGTAATCCCATTTTTCAATTTTTGCTTTGATTGCCTATGCTTCTGGGGTCTTTTCCAAGAAGCCTTTGTCTATACCAATGTCTTACAGAATTCCTTCAATGTTTTTCTCTAGTAATTAAACAATATTAGGTTCTAGAGTTAGATACATAATCCACTGTGAGTTGATTTTTGCATGTGTGTATGGTGGAGAGACTTTCCTTTTTCCAGGGATTGATTTTGGCTCCTTTGTCAAAGATAAGTTGGTTGTAGATGCGCTAATTAATTTCTGGGGTTTCTTTTCTGTTCCAATGTTATACCTGTTTATTTTTGTGCCACTACCATGATGCTTTTGTTATAACTATTCTGTAGTATGACTTGAAGTATGGTATTGTGATGCCTCTGGCCTTGTTTTTGTTCTTTAATACTGCTTTAACTCTTCAGGTCTCTTGTTTCCACATAAATTTTATTTTTGTTTTTGCTAGCTCTGAGAAGAATGTCCTTGCTATTTTGATTGGGATTGCATTGACTGGAACTTGCTTTAGGTAGTATGGCTATTTTGATGATATTAAACCTCCCAATCCATGAACATGGAAGATTTTTTCATTTTTTGTGTCTTCTTCTATTTCTCTATTTTATTATTTGTAATTTCCACTGTAGAGATCTTTCATGTCATTTGTTAGATTTATTCCCATGTATTTAAATGTTTTTATAGCCACTGTGCATGGGACTTATCGTATAATTTCTTTTTCAGCCATGGCATTGGCTATGTATACAAAGGCTATTGATATATGTGTGTTGATTTTATATCCTGAAACTTTACCAAACTTTCTGATGAGTCATAATATTCTGTTGATAGAGTCTTTTGGTTCCCTTGTATATCAGATCATGTCAGTTGCAAACAGGAATAATTTGACTTCCTCCTTTTAAATACAATCTCTGATTTCTTTTCCTTAATAATGGCTCTGGCTAAAACCTCCAGAACTACATTGAATAATCATGGTGAAATTGGTCACTCTTGTCTGGTTTTGGACAATTTTTCATCATTCAATATAATAGTGTCTATTGGTTTGTCATTTATTTCCTTGATTGTTTTTAGGAATATTCCTTCTATACCCTATTTTCTTAAGGTTTTTATCATAAAAGGATGTTGCATTTTATCAAATACTTTCTCTGTGTCTATTGAAATAATCATATGTATTTTATCATTCAATTTAAAAATGTGATATATCAGATTTACTGCTTTGCATATGTTGAATGATCCCTGCATTCCTGGAATAAATTCCACATGGTTCCTTGTGAATGACCTTTCTGATGTGTTGTTGGATTTGTTTAGTTAGTGTTTTGTTGAGGATGTTTGTATTTATGTTCCTCAGGGATACTGGCCTATAGTTTTTTTTTTTATAATTTGTTGTGTTATCTTCTAGCTTTGGAATTAATGTGTTGCTGGCCTAATAGAAGTATTTTGGGAGGATTCCATCTCTTAATTGTTTAAAATCCCTTGAGAAGAATTGGATGTAGTTCTTCTTTAAAAGCTTATTAGAATTCAGCAGTGAAGCAATCTGTTCCTGGGCTTTTCCTTATTGGAAACTTTTTTATTGCTGAATCGATCTCCATCTTGGTTATTGGTCTATTTAGATTTTCTATGCCTTCCTGACTCAGTTTTGGTAGAGTGCATGTGTCCAGAAATTTATCCATTTCTTCTAGATTCTCCAATTTGTTGGTATATAGGTGCTTGTAGTAATTTCTAATGATTCTATCTCTGTGGTATCTGTTGTACCATCTCTTTTTTCATTTCTAGTTTTATTAACTGAGTGCAACCCCTTGTTTTTCTGGTTAGTTAGGCCAATGGTGTGTCAGCTTTGTTTATTTTTCCCAAAACAGGGCAACTCTTCATTTCACTGATTTTATATAATTTTTATATCTTTCTTTATTTCTTTTGGTTTTGATTATTTATGTTCTACTAATTTTTGATTTGGTTTGCTCTTATTTTTCAAATTCTTCCAGGTGAAGTCTTAGATCATTTGATGCCTTTCCTATTTTTGATATAAACATTAATTGCTATAAACTTCCCTCTTAACACTGCTTTTGCTGTATCCCATAAGTTTTGATTTGTTATGGGGTCATCTTCTTTGTTTCCAGTATTTTTTTGTTTCCCATTTGATTTCTTCTATGACTAATTATTGATTCAGGGGCAGGTTGCTCAGTCTTCACATAGTTTTCTATTCATTCATAAATCATATATAATAAACATCCATTTTAGAGTAAATGATCCAAATATCTTCTAAGATGAAACTATTCAGTAGTGCTAGCATTTTTCTCTATTTCATAGTTTTAAAAAGAAAAAAAATCAAACAGTAACTGGAAATAAATTTAGTTTAACATGCCTTATTGTCTGTAACGAAACAACAAGAGCAACTTCTTTTAGAAATATATGCTTTGGCCCACTTCCATATCTCTCTGCTTATTAGATTTTGCCCAGCAGTTCTGCTAGTCTGTGAAGAAGCTCATATGGCACTTCTGTCTCATAATGGGAATGATTCAGCAAATTAATTGGTAAATGAAGCCTTCTTTCTCTTAGGGTACTCATTTTGTTAATATAGTGATAGTTGGAGCCTTTCAGGAACAGACATTAACGTTGAGTTTTGGAAGGTGTTGATATTCTGCTGTGTTTTTTCCTCATTGTTTATTAGTTGAGATTTAAGCTGTGATGCATTAGGTACATCATTAATTGTGCCAGTGGAATTTACTGACTCAAGGAAAGTCATTGTCTTGGTAACTTTTTATGGAATTCAATTTTATAGACTCATACATAGTAAAAACACAATCACTAGCTACTATGCAAGAAATTTATGATGGGATTACACAATATCATTTGGGACTATCATAAATGGTGGAGAGAGGAAGTGCAAATGGCTGAGGTGATCTACTTTGTTAAAGTATAAAGCTCCAGTTAACGAAGGCAACTTATAAAACAAAGCATAAAGGTAAAGGCAATAATTATCAGGCTTATATTTGTTTTAATTTATTTTGCTTGGTTTGGGTTGGTTGCCTATATTGAATGACTTGACGACATTGAAAAGTAGAGGATGGAATAAAATGTTTTACCTAAAATTTTCCTGCTTTAAATTTTTTTTTATTTTGACAAGCTTCACACATATGTTTCACATATTGCCATACACAACATTATGTTTCAGTTGATTAATGGTGTGATAACACGAAATGATAAGCCACAGGGAGAAAGATGATGCTTTTATAAATCATTGTTAAATGGCATGATAAAATTTCAATTATTTTAACGCTTTGAAATTGATTTTACTTATGCTTGTGTTTATAGAATTGGGAAATCCTTCTATTTGGACAATACTGATGATCATTATGACATCCAGACTTCTACATTTCCAACTGAATTTCCACCAAGGCCATCATCAATTTGCATGATTGTTATCTTCTAATATCTTATGCCTTCATATTTCTCCATATACACTTATGCAGTCATTTTGCTCTATTTTACTATGCCAAGCAATAAGAGAAGTAGTGAAAGATTTGCTATTATATATTCTACTTTAAAAAATTGGGAAATTCATTTATTCTTTCAATAAATACTGTCTAGGCACCTACTATACAGATATAAGAAAAATCACCTATGCAAAGAATTGCTTTAAGGAGCCCACACATAATTATCTCCCATTAGGTTTTTACCTATATCATTTGAATACAATTAATATTTTTCTTTATCTTTTATTTGAGACTACTCCCATAAACATGTTTTCTACAGAGCCCTATTATTCAATACATATTTTATACCTATGTTTTTAAGCTGTTCCCCATTTCTTTTTTATATCTTTCTATTATACACTTTCTTACCAAAACTCAATAATTTACTCCCCAATATCCATAAATATCAATTGATATCCAGCTTTAATTTGGAAAAAGTGACTAAGCATTGTTTCCTTCTTGTTGTTTTGTTTTAAGGGAAAAATAACTCTAGATAACTGAAGAGCATATAGAGAGTATACTTTGAATCACTTTACCCAGAAATGAAATTTACCATTCCATTTCATCCCTTTATACTGAACTGTGAGTGTTCTCATTGCTAAATAACAGGCACAGTGAGATTAAGACCATAACGTATTACAAAAGTAAACTGGTGTTTCAGTTGTGAAAATATCATTCACAATACTAAATTGAGTTTTCCAAAATGATGTTAGCATTCTAATCTTCAGCACCTGTATTCAGAAAAAAGTCTTGGCAGGTGGTGAAGTTAAGACGAGGTCACTAGGATGGGCTTAATCCAATATGATTGCCATTCATATGAAAAGGGAAAATTTGGACATAGGAATAGATATGTACAAGAGGAAAATGCCATTGCAGGTGAAATCAGAGTGAGGCCTAAGATTTCCAGAAGACAAGAAGAAGCCAGGAGAAGAGCATAGTATAGATTCTTCTCATGACACTCTGCCCAAACCAACCTTGCTTACACTTTGATCTCAGATTCTAAGTCTCAGTATTGTGAGACCAATATTTCTGTTCCTTTGACCACCCAGTTTGTGGTATTTTGTTATAGCAGCTCTAGGGAAGTTATACAATTATTGGCTAGATTCTCTCATAAAATACCTGAAAAGTTAGAATGCAGTGGTTCATGCATAGAGTATTTTTGTCCAGCATTTATTTTATTTTCCATTTTATTTATTTGAGATGCAGAGAGACAAATCAAGAGAGGCAGATGGAAAGCTCCCATCTGCTGGTTCACTCCTCAGATGACTGCAATGATACCGGCTCGGCCAGGGCAGAGCTGGGCCTAGAACTCAAGTTCTTCCATGTTTGTGGTGAGGACCCAGCATTGTAACCATCACTGATGCTTCCTAGGATCTGTATCAGCAAGCAGCCAGAATCAGGATTCAAAGTGAGATATCAAACATAGGCACATGCATATGGGGTGCAGGCATTTAAACCTGCATCTTAGCCTCTAGGTCAAATACCTGCCCCTATGTCCTGCATTTTGCATTTTTGAATCTTTGATTGCATTGAATTCTTCCCCTTCAGTTAACCAAAGGATTTCTGCAACCCCTATGTTGTTACTACTATGGTGTTTGAGTTTATGCTATTCAACCTAGAAAATATTTATTTATTTATTTAGATATATTCCTTTTTTAACTTTTATTTAGCAAATATAAATTTCCAAAGTACAGCTTATGGATTACAATGGCTTTTCCCCCCATAACTTCCCTCCCGCCCGCAACCACCCCAACTCCCACACCCTCTCTCATTCCATTCACATCAAGTTTCATTTTCAATTATCTTTATATACAGAAGATCAATTTAGTATATATTAAGTAAAGATTTCATCAGTTTGCACCCACACAGATCATAAAGTGTAAAATATTGTTTGAGTATGTTATAGCATTAATTCACATTGAACAACACATTAAGGACAAAGATCCCACATGAGGAGTAAGTGCACAGTGATTCCTGTTGTTGACTTAACAAATTGACACTCTTGTTTATGGCGTCAGTAATCTCCCTAGGCTCTTGTCATGAGTTGCCAAGGCTATGGAAGCCTTTTGAGTTTGCCGACCTCAATCCAATTTAGACAAGGTCATAGTCAAAGTGGAGGTTCACTCCTCCCTTAGGAAAAATGTAACTCCTTCTTTGATTCCCGTTCTTTCTACTGGAATCTCATTCACAGAGATCTTTCATTTAGGTTTTTTTTTTTTTTTTTTTTTTTTTTTTTTTGCCAGAGTGTCTTGGCTTTCCATGCCTAAAATACTCTCATGGGCTCTTGAGCCAGATCTGAATGCCTTAAGGGCTGATTCTGAGGCCAGAGTGCTGTTCAGGACATCTGCCATTCTATGAATCTGCTGTGTATCCTGCTTCCCATGTTGGATTGTTCTCTCCCTTTTTAATTCTATCAGTTAGTATTAGCAGGCACTAGTCTTGTTTATGTGATCCCTTTGACTCTTAGACCTATCAGTGTGAATAATTGTGAACTGAAATTGATCACTTGGACTAGTGAGATGGCCTTGGTACATTCCACCTTGATGGGATTGAATTGGAATCCCCTGGCACATTTCTAACTCTACCATTTGGGGCAAGTCAGTTTGAGCATGTCCCAAATTGTACATAGCCTCCCTCTCTTATTCCCACTCTTATCTTTAACAAAGATCACTTTCCAATTAAATTTCAACACCTAAGAATAATTGTATGTTAATTTCAGAGTTCAACCAATAGTATTAAGTAGAACAAAAAAATACAAAAAGGGATAAATTATTAAGTTGTACATCAACAGTCCGGACAAGGGCCAATCAAGTCACTCTTTCTCATAGTGTCCATTTCATTTCAATAGGTTTCCTTTTTGGTGCTCAGTTAGTACTCTATAGAATACTATATAGCAGTAAAAAACAATGAAATCTGGTCATTTGCAACAAAATGGAGGATTCTAGAATGCATCATGCTAAGAGAAATAAACCAGTCCCAGAGGACAAATATCATATGTTCTCCCTGATCGGTGACAACCTAAAATATATTTAAGATGCATCAGTTGAAGATTATTTACTGTGCTAACAATATGTATGGTAACTTGCAATTCAAGTGTACCTTTAGATTTTTTATACACTAACCTCCTTCTCAACAGGTCTTCATATGGACTAGCTAACAGTTCACTGATGTGATTCACTGGTGTTGAGAAGAGAGTCAACAGGGGCTTTGTTCATTCTTCCTTCAGATGGTGTCTCCTGCTAAAGGTCTGGGAAAAGCAGTGAAAGATGGCCTAAGTGTTTTATCCTCTGCCAACCATGTGGGAAAGTCAGTTGAAATTCCTGGCTTCTGGCTTTGGGCTGCGTCAGCTTTGGCTGTTGCAGCTGTCTGAGGAATGAACCAGAGAATGGAGATCTCTCTCTCTCTCTCTCTCTCTCTCTCTCTCTCTTCCTCTCTTATTTTGAAATAAATAAATCTTTTTTTAAATACGGGATTCTTTCATTAGTGGAAAAATCTATTCTATTCATTCTTTGCCTCAAGAAAGAAGACAGGATTTAAATTAGTGACTTAATTTTTCAGAGGGTATCTCTGTCATCCTATAATTCCCATACTTTCAATTTTTAGCCCCATGCTTTCAAGGATCCTACATAACCATTAAGATTGTGGTTCTAGTTACACTGGGGACACTGTGGTTAGGTGTTCAACATTGCATGAAATGGGCATCTAGGTTCTCATCATGGAATACTAAGCAATGGGCCAGATAATGAATTCCAATATGTACATCATTCCGAGGGTTTTTGGCTGGCACCTTGTTCTCCAGCTCTTGCTCCTGTATGGAACATTTGTTTTATTTTGGTTCTTGATTTAAAAAACAGTGAATTTCTTTGTCTTATTAAACAAAATCCCCTGGAAGGTGTGGGAGAACACAGAAGAGAAAACACAGACAATTGAAATGAAAATGAAGAAACAAACTTGGAACAGAGAGAAAGCAAAGAAATTTAGGGATTTTCATAAGCAAAATATGCTATTTGGCTTATTATCGATGTGAAGAAACCAACCTCAGACAAATATTATTAGCAAATGTAATTAATAAGTGTTAGCCACAAAAGTAAATGACGTTTTGTGTAGGTAAATTGACTCATAGGAAATATTGAGGGTTGCTTTCAAAGTAGATTAGACAAATTTACAGATTTTTTCCCAGCAGGGTGATCCTTTCTATGCATAAAAACTAGACTCCTGTTATCTAAATGCATGTGTCAAAGAAAGAGAAAGGGTAGCATTGCTGCTGCATAGTGAGTTAAGCATCCACCTGTGATACCAGCATCAAATATGGATGCTAATTCATGTCCTTGTGTCCCACTTCTGATCCAGCTTCCTGCTAATTGCCTGAGAAAAGCAGCAGAGGATGGTCCACGGGGCCCCTGCCATCCACATGGGAGACCCAGATGAATATCCTGGCTCCTGGCTTCAGCCTGGCTCAGCTGTAGCCATTGTAGTCATCTGGGGAGTTAACCAAAAGATGTAAGATTTTTCCCTGTCTCCCCTTATCTCTCTCTAAATAAATTAGGGGGGGGAATCCAGAATCAAAAGGTAAAGCAAAAGAAGGAAAAGACCACATCTGTCTCTCAGATTATATTTTTACTCTATTCTTGTCCTAGAAGTAGTTTCTAAAAATGTATATAGAAAGGGATTATTAAATTGCAAAACCAACCAGTGAGGGCAAGGTGGTTATCTGGCCAGTGAGAACCAGGAACCATAGAAACATCAAAATTCTTTCTGTTTTTTTCATTCCCCCTTGCTGATAAAACTTCCCTAGTTTGTCCTGTTTATGTCTGTTAATCTTATAATTATCAAAGGCCTTCTCTTTCTTTTTAAAAAATATTTATTTATTATTTATTTGAAAGTCAGAGTTTCACAGGAAAGGCAGAGAGAGAGAGAGAGAGAGAGTTCTTCCATCCGCTGGATTACTCCCCAATTGACTGCAATGGCCAGAGCTGCACCAGTCGGAAGCCAGGACCCAGGAGTATCTTCCAGGTCTCCCATGCGCGTACAGGGTCCCGAGGACTTGGGCCATCCTCCACTGCTTTCCCAGGCCATAGCAGAGAGCTGGATCAGAAGTGGGGCAGCTGGGACACGAACTGGCGCCCATGTGGGATGCTGGCACTGCAGGTAGCGGCTATACCCACTACGCCACCTCGCTGGCCCCAAGGCCTTATCTTGCATTTTCAATGATACTCTGCTCGAGACAACAAATTTTATGGTGAGCCTTAAATCCTGTGGCTTGTGGCATGAAGGAGCGGCTGGGTGATATTCTGGTGAGCCCAACCAGTGCGCATCACTTCATCCTCGGAAAGTTTCTTTCTCTAAGGTTCAGCCATGTGCTTGCGGTAAAAGAAGTATTTGGTTTTTGCAGTGGCCACAAATCATATTATGTGGCACTTACTCCCTAGTGGCATTTGTTTATCTAACAACTCCAAATAAATCCAACATGGACTTTCGACACATTTTTGTTGGTTATCATGCAGCTAGTGAAATTATAAAGTAATATGCATATATATCCTGTGATAATGCCTACTTACATTTTTTTCCTGACAGAAAATTGCACCTGATATACTCCTTAGGGAGGATTGTTTGATTACTGTGTGTTAACCTTTGCTAAAAAGTTGAAAAATAATAATAAAAAAAATTTAGTGGGCATTCTTGGCTGAAGAAAAGATTGAGTGTTTTCATTTGTCTTCAGAAATTTATAAAGTAAATATGTGCTATATTTTCTTTGTCCTAAGTATCAAACCTAGTGGAGTAAGTGTAAATAGAAATACTCCCAACTGAGAAATGTCCTTTCAGGCTTTCATTCTTGTTTTTCTGATCTGGAAGAAAAGAACGTATAAAAGAACTCTTATTTTAAATGATTCAGAAGAAATTGAAAGCAAAGTATTGGCTTTTTGTTGTTATTGTTCTGGGACTCAGCACAATCAGAAGTATTGTTGAAGCCACTGTAACCCAAGGGATAAGCAAGTCAGGAGAAAGCTGGTTGGAGAATGAGTAGAGTGTTGAAGACAACTTTTCAAAAAGACTTTTAATGTCATGCTTAGAATGTAGGATGAAGTGGTAAAGTTAGTGAGGAAGGTACTCAGTTTTTCAGAATATGTGCATTAAACTGTAACCTTTAGATCAAAAGGCATGAAAATGCAACAGAAAAAACATTCATCAGAAGACCCAGCTTGGGACCATACCTCAATTCTTTCTGAGTGCTTGCCACTTCCTAAACAATGGGGATTTTCATGTCTCATAATATAAACCTGGATACTTCAGTTTGTTTGAGTTGCTATAGCAAAATACCAAACAGTGAGTGACTTATAAACAATTGAAGTTTACTTCTTAGAGTTCAGGAGATTGATATGTCCAAGCTCAAGGCAGTGATACAGTCAGCGTCTGGCGTGGGCATATTTTCTTATCCATAGATGGTGCCTTCTCACTGTGTCCTCACATGACAGGACCACAGCAGCTTTCACAGGCCTCTTCTTATGAGAGCACTAATTCCATTCACAAGGGTGGATTCATGATGACGTATTACCTCCTACTGAGCCTATCTTCCAAAAGGATGACATTAGTGATGACATTTTAGCCTATGACTTTAAAAAATATTATTTATTTGGAAGAGAATGACACAGAAGAAGAGACAGGATGAAAGAGATCTTCCATCTACTGATTACCTCCGTAAATGAATACAAGGGCTGGGGCTGGGAAGTACAGAACTCCATCTGGGTCTCCTATATGGGTAGAAGGGTCCCAAGTATTTGGGGCATCATTGCTGCTTTCCCAGTTATATTATCAGGGAGTTTGATCTTCAGCAGAGTAGCCAATACTTGAACCAGCACACTGATATGAGATGATGATGTTGCAACTAGCAGCCCACTTCTCCACAGTGCCAGCAAGGAAACCTATGGATTTTTTTGCAAGGGGGAGACATTTAGACCATACTGATCAGTCTACATCTGCCATAATTTTACTTAGAGGGCAATCATAACTTCAATTGATCATTTATTGTATTTGCAACTGTTATTTTAATCTACTATTAAAAAACAGAATTTTCCCATGGTAACTGATCAGAAATTATTCTCATAAAACCTGGGGAGTTTCAGACCACTTTGTGAATCTCATGAAATTTTGGAAATCCTCCATAGAAAAATACATTAGGCACCAAAACCTTAATATTTTCAATACAATTTGAGTTGACTAAATATCCTTTATGGTGCACTGTAAGATTCTCAGTAAACATAATAAAGGGTTCGTGGTTATGATAATTTTTTGAGGGAGGGTAGGGAGAGAGAAGGCAACTATCTAAAGATCGATCCGGGCTTGATTCCTTAAACCAGATGTCTGATCTGGAACAAGTGATTTAAATGTCTTACTTGTAATTTTTCATCTGTGCAGCAAAGTTTTTCATCAACTTAATTTTTAAGTTGGATAATAACAGACTGCTGGTTTTAACAAAGGCTATAGTAATTTGAGAAAGTAAGATGCAGCTGTCTCCATGTTGCATCTATTTTGGTTAGAATGTGTAGCATAAAATGTACATTTCCACAGGCGTTGGTCTCTGTATAGAACTCCAGAAGCATCAATAGCATAAATTGCTCCAGTTCTTGTAAAATGTTGACTTTTAAGTTAACTGATGCAAACAGAAAACCACACAGTCACAGTGTACCATAAGTGGAACACATTAAACTGAATAACAATTCTAGACAAAGCAAAATTAAAGTAAGAGCAAAAGTAAGAATTTGTATTATGAGTATTACATATTTCCCAAGAGTTAAGGAGTGTTATTGTAAATAGAAGATAGAAATAATTTATAAAATATATACCGCCATAAATATTCTGTATGAAACAAATACTGTGGTTGAAATAAACTCAATAAGGTAATAAAAAAATAACTCAGCGCAAAGAATAGTAAGCTGGATGACGCGATACAGAAATTCTGCCAGTGATGTTATTTAGGTTGCCTATTTAGCAATACAACAAAAAACAGGATAGCATATGAGGTTCTGGATCCCCACTACATTGCTCATATTTTAGCCAAAAATGGTCATTAATTCCCTGATAGTTAAGACTGGAATCTTATCAATTTTTCAATTTTATTGAACTTATCAAAGAATTAGCCTTTGGTTTCATTGATTTTTCTCTGATCTTTTCTGTTTTCAATGTCGTTCTAGTCTTGACTTTATTATATCTGTCCCTCTGTTCATTTGGGGTGGCATTATTTTCTTAAATATTTAAGTGAATGATTAAATGATCTTGAAAGTTCTTGAAACATTTCTTATTTGTTTGTTTATTTATGTTGTTTGAAAATCAGACATATAGAAAATACAAAGAGAGATTCCTTCTTCCACTGGTTCACTCCCTGCATTCCTGTAACAACCAGGGCTTGGGTCAGACCGAAATCAGTAGCTTGAAATTCAATTCAGGTCTCCTAAATGGCTGGCAAGGCCCAACTCTCTAATTTTTTTAAGATTTATTTATTTATTTATTCATGCATTTATTTACTTGAAAGTCATAGTTACAGAGAGAGAGGAAAGATGGAGAAAGAGATCCTTCATCTCTCTGCTGGTTCACTTCCAAAATGACTACCACGGCCAGAATTGGGCCAACCCAGTCAGGAGCCAGGAGTTCCTTCGTGTCACCCACATGGATAACAATGGACCAAACACTGGGGCTATCCCCTGTTGCTTTTCCCAAGCCAATTGTAGGGAGCTGAATCTGAAGTGGAGCAGCCATGAAACAAACCAGCACCCATATGGGACCCTGGCATTGTAGGTGGTTAGTTTCATACACTATGCCACAAAACTCTTGAGCCATTATTTATTACCTCCCAGGGCATTAGCAGGAAGGTAGAACTGCGAGTGGAACTAGAACTCAAAACCAAGCATGTCACTATGGGATGCAGATATGCCAAGTGGCATCCTAACCAATGAACCAATACCTGTGCCCTTCTTTTCTAATATAAATCTAGTAGAAAGGCTTTAAGTATAATCTGCAAATTCCATATGTTGCATTTTCTTTTTTTTTTTCCTTTTTTTTTTTTAGCTTTTATTTAAAGAATATAAATTTCCAAAGTATAGCTTATGGATTCCAATGGCTCCCCCCCTCACAACTTCCCTCCCTCCCGCTACCCTCCCCTCTCCCGCTCCCTCTCCCCTTCTGTTCACATCAAGATTCATTTTCAATTCTCTTTATACACAGAAGATCAGTTTAGAACATATTATGTAAAGATTTCAACAGTTTGCCCTCACATAGAGACACAAACTGAAATTATTGTTGGAGTACTAGTTATAGTATTAATTCACAATGTACAGTACATTAAAGACAGAGATCCTACATGATTTTTTTTTAAAGAATTGATTAATTATCTATGCAATTTCCAATTTAACACCAAGATTTTTTAATCATTTGCAATTATCTTTATACACAGAAGATCGATTTAATATTATAGTATGTAAAGATTTCATCAGTTTGCACCCACACAGAAACACAAAGTGAAAAAATACTGTTTCAGTACTAGCTATAGCATTACTTCACATTGGATAACACATTAAGGACAGATCCCTCATGAGACGTAAGTACACAGTGACTCCTGATGTTGATTTAACAATTTGACACTCTTGTTTATGGCGTCAGTAATCTCCCCAGGCTCTAGTCATGAGTTGCCGAGGCTATGGAAGCGTTTAGGGTTCGCCGACTTCGATCTTAATCCGACAGGGTCATAGTCAAAGTGGAGGTTCTCTCCTCCCTTCAGAGAAAGGTACCTCCTTCTCTGATGGCCCCGTACTTTCCACTGGGATCTCACTCGCAGAGATCTTTCATTTAGGTCTTCATTTTTTTGTTTTTCACAGTGTCTTAGCTTTCCATGCCTAAAATATTCTCATGGGCTCTTGAGCCAGATCCGAATGCCTTAAGGGCTGATTTTGAGGCCAGAGTGCTATTTCGGACATCTGCCGTTCTATGAGTCTGCTATGTATCCCGCTTGCATTTTCATTTATTTCCAAATATGTTACAGTTTTCCATATGATTTCTTACTTGACAAATGGGTTATTTAAAAGTATATGGTTTAATTCCAAATTTTCAGGAAGTTTCCAGGTGTCTTTGTCTTATTCCTTTCTTATTTAACTCCACTGTGTTCAAATGGCATCTCGTGTCTGGCTTGAATATTAATATGCCAGGTCACAATCAGTCTTGGTGAATGTCCCATGTATCCTTGAAGGTATTTTCTGTTGATGTAGTAGCAGTGCTCTACAACACTTGGTTATAACTCCACTATTGGTACTTTGTTTACAGCATTGTTCAAATCTCTTTTTTGTGACTGTTCTATCAATAACTGAGAATGGAGTATAGTTTTTTTTTTTCTCCCTTGATTTCTTTTTACTTTGTTTCATGCAATTTTAAGCTCGTTACCAGTAATATACACATTTAGAATTATTATGAGTTCTTGATGTCTTGATCCACTTATCTTTATAAAATGTCTGTTCATTCTTTGCAGTTTTCTTCATCTTTACATGTACCAGTTTCCAATTAATGATACCACTCCAGCTTGCTTTTGATGAACTTTTTTAAAGATTTATTTATTCACTTGAAAGTCAAAGTCACATCCACGGGAGGGGGGAGGGAGAGAAATGGCTGCAAGGCCAGAACTGGGCCAGGCCAAAGCCAGGAGCCTCATCCAGGTCTCCCATGGAAGTACAGGGTCCCAAGGACTTGGGCCATCCTCTATTGCTTTTCCAGCACATTAGCAGGGAACTGGATCAGAAATAGAGCATCTGGGACCTGAACCAGTGTGCATGTGAAATGCCAGCATGCAGATGGCAGCTTAACTTATGTACTTAAGTACCACCGCTTCTGATAAATCTTGCATTTTACACTTTTTTGTAGTATTTCACAGGAGGTTTTAAAAAAACTCATGGAATGTATGTCATGAAATACATTGTGGATGAATTTCAAAATTCTAGCACCATAATAACATATTTTAATTCTGTTTTCCCATGAAATTCTTAAAATACTCTCAGACTTTAAACGTGTATAATATAATGCTTTGTTGGAGTTTTTAGGGATAATATAGAGGTAGACTTTTATTTTTCTAATCTATCAGGCAATTCTGCCTTTTTGGGGGGGCATTTAGACTTTTAATTTAATATATTTATTAATCTTGTTATTGCTACTTAATTATTACCTTCTATACCATTTGTTCTTTTTAAAGACTATTGTCAGGGATGACATTATGACACAGAGGATTAAGGATTGCTTGTGAGGCCAACAACCCATATGGGCTGTAGTTCAATTCCAAGCTGCTCCAATTCTGATCTAGTTCTCTGCTAATGCTCCTGGAAAATCAGCAGAAAATGGCCCAAGAACTTGGGCCCCTGCACCCACATGGAAACCCCAGATGAATCTCCTTACTCCCTTCTGTCTGGCCCAGCTGTGGCTGTTGCATCCATTTGGGGAGTGAACCAAAAAATGGAAGATTCTCTCTCTCTTTCTCTCTCTCTCTCCTCCCCCTTCTCAACTCTGCCTTTCAAATAAATAAACAAATCTTTTAAAAAAGAATATTGCCTTCTGTGCCATTTGTTTTTTTTTTGTCTTTTCATATTTACTGTTAAATGGAAATAATTTATGATTCAAGTTTATCTCTTCTTTTGACCTGCTATTTACATTCGTATTTAACTTTTTCAATGTTTGTTTTGCTATTTACAATGACAAAATTTTTATTTTGTACATCTTTATTTTATAATTTGTCTTCAATTAATATTAAGCCAATTGACAAGTAATATAAAATCTAAACAGTATTCTCTTTCATTATCTACTTTTAGCTCTTTCTGTTTTTTTCACCGTACCATTTATTTTTATTTTTGATTTAACCATTTAGCTATCTTTTAAAGGAAATGCAGTATAATATTTTTCAATTTTTCTAATTGCCCATGTATTTTATTTGCTTCAACCTTCCTATGTTCTGTAATTTTCCTTCTGCCTGGTGAACATTATCATTTCTTAAAGCTCAATCTGTTGAAAATGAATTCTTGGCTGGCGCTGCAGCTCACTAGGCTAATCCTCCACCTGTGGCGCTGGCACTCAGGTTCTAGTCCCAGTTAGGGAGCTGGATTCTTTTCCGGTTGCTCCTCTTCCAGTCCAGCTCTCTGATGTGGCCTGGGAGTGCAGTGGAGGATGGCCCAAGTGCTTGGGCCCAGCACTCGCATGGGAGACCAGGAGGAAGCACCTGGCTCCTGGCTTTGGATTGGTGCAGGGCGCCCTCCATAGTGGCCATTGGGGGGTGAACCAATGGAAGGAAGACCTTTCTCTCTCTCTCACTGTCTAACTCTGCCTGTCAAAGGAAAAAAAAATGAATTCTCATAGCTTTGGTTATCAGAGGAAATTTTTTTAAACTTATTGCTGCCTGTATTCTTGGTTAAGAATGTAGATTAATAGTTGATTTTTTTCAGCACTTTAACAATAGTTTTCAGCAATCTAGTTCTGATGAAAATATACTGTGAATCATGGATTTGTTTCTTTAATACTTTTTTCTTCCTGACCCTACACTGAATATTTTATACTCTAGTAGCTCTGCTTTGCTACTATCTTACTCTAGAACATAGACTAATGTGGAAGTGTTATCTTTTAAAATGATATTTTTCAGTGTGATGTACAAAAATAACAAAGTACATATTCAACACTGTGATACACATAATACATATTATTTCTGTTCACTTTTGAGGGCTCAAAGCAACCTAAATGGTGAGAGAAATTTCAAATGATGAGGTATGCAATTCTGCTATGTCCCAGGAAAACAGGGCCAAACAATCATATACACTGAAGAGTATTATACTGGAGCATATATATCCTGCGAGCTGTTCATCTTTCATCTTGTAACGTTTTCTCTTCTTTCTCATTATGCTGTTTCTAATACACACTATTCTAAGCTGAGTGATAAAGGAATGAAGTTGTAAATATAATTCCTCTGTTATTATAAAGCTCAACAGAATGCTAGGAGTACGATATGATTTTACCCATTACCAGTTATATCTGTAAACAGACACTACTGAGCAGAAGAGCACCTTTCTTTTCAGGAGTACAAGTTACATTTTTCCACACTAAGCTGGAGACATAACAATTGGGAGATTGAAGAACCAGTCTCCTATAACTGAATATTTTTGCTACTTCTTTCAAATGCTTTTGTAACAAGTGAATAATAAACCTTGATATCAAAGAGGCTAATATCCATACAATTATTAAAACTTTAGAAAAACTTTTTAAAATATAAAACACCAAAATAGTAAGATTAATATATTAATCTTTGTTTCTAATTCATTAATTCAATTCATAGAGAAATTTCAGATGTGGTTCAAACTACTATACGGCTTAAATCCACCATATTGCTTTTAGGATCATAGGATTATGGAGCTTTAAGCAGTACTAGAAAGAAACAGTTCCCTCCTTGCATAAATGAACAAACATAGACTGAGAGTCAACTCTTCACTGCTACTATCCATCTATGTGACATATCCAATACTTATTTATAATCCCGTAATTCAAAATTATTATCCTTAATTTATATTTTAGTTATTACAACACTAATTGCTTATTGCTATTATTAGTGATTTATTTTTTTAAATTTTTTTTATTTGACAGGTAGAGTTATAGACAGTGAGAGAGAGAGAGAGACAGAGAGAAAGGTCTTTCTTCCTTTGGTTCACTCCCCAAATGGCTGCTATGGCCGGTGCACTGCGCTGATCCTAAGCCAGGAGCCAGGTGCTTCTTCCTGGTCTCCCATGTGGGTGCAGGACCCAAGCACTTGGGCCATCCTCCACTGCTCTCCTGGATCACATCAGAGAGCTGGACTTGAAGAGGAGCAATCAGGACTAGAACCCAGCGCCCATATGGGATGCTGGCACCACAGGCCAGGATTAACCAAGTGAGCCACGGCGTTGGCCCTATTTATTTTTAATATATTATTAGTAACTCATTATTAGTAGTAATGCTAAAATACCACAAATATTTCCATTCACTTATGTTTACAGCTGTTGCATATATTCTCACTAGAGTCTTTGCTTTACTTGCTAAATGTCTTACTTGGTGAAGTATTAAGCCTTTTGACTATAATGTAATATTTAAAGATGTTACTTCAAAAACTAAAGAAAGAAAGGGAGAGTAGCAAGGAGAGAAAGGGAGGGAGGGAGGAGCAAGGGAATATCATTATATTCTTAGAATTGTACCTACAAACTACATTGAATCTGTTAAAAGCTAAGTTTTTAAAAACAGATTTTAAAAGCAAAAGCAAAACAATAACAAAAATAAAATGACTCTCCCTTAATCAATAGTTTGGGTATTACACTACTAGTTGCTTATCATTATTAGTAATGTCAAAATATGATAATTTGTAATTTTGGGGAATTTTAAAGTTTTTTTTTCTTAATGGCAAATGCTGCCTGAAGAAAGCTTAACTGGATTAAATTGTTTCATACTTAGGAATGGTGAAACAGAGTTCAAATAGCATGTGATAGTGCAGACCAACATCATATCTTGTGACAAGAATGTGTAAGTTGTAGTTACTAATAACTAGCCACTGTCTCCCTTGTGCTAGTTATATTTAGGGTAAATTTTTGGTACAGACTAAAGAAGTATCTGACAATGAAATGTCATATACTGTTTGGGATAGTGACAGGAGCTAAGGATGACTAGGGAACATCAAAAGTCAGTTTGATTCTGGTTCTACATCTTTAAAGCTGCAAATCAAAACACATCCCATCAGCAAAATGCGCAAACTATTCATCCAAGATTCTGAATTCTACATAGAGAAAAATAAACTCTCACAATACCTAATGATATTGTCAATATATATTTATGTTTTCCAAAGAAGATGAGGAGGAGCTCTTTTTAAAAAAACATATGTTGGAAGGCTGGCATAGCAGGTTAAGCTGCCGCCTGCAGCACCAGCATCCCAAATGGGAGCCAGTTCAAGCCCCTGCTGCTCCATTTCCAATCCAGCTCCCTGCTAATGTGCCTGGGAAATCAGTAGAAGATGGCCCAAGTGCTTGGGCCCCTGCACACACATGGGAGACCCAAAAGAAGCTCCTGGCTCCTGGCTTCAGACTTGCCCAGCTCAGACATTGCAGCAATTTGGGGAGTGAACCAGTGGATAGAAGATCTCGGTCTCTCTGCCTTTGCCTCTCCCTCTCTGTAATTGCATTTCAAGTAAAATAAAGACATCTTTCAAAAAAATATATGCTGGATATCCTCTTTAAGTTAGGGCTTTTTAAGGAGTCAGCCACTTAGGTGACTGTTTTATGGCATCCACTAAAAATGCTATGATAAAAATAGTCATAAAGAGTGTTTTAGATGCCATAAAAAGAATCCATTAGTTGAACCACCATTAGTGATTCTATTAATCTTTTTGTGCTAACATTATGAAATTGGTCACACATTTGACCACATTGACAACTACTTCTGATGTGGTGGCATAGCCCAGAAGTTTTAGGATTAGGGAGTCTTGTTGTTTGTTGCTCTTGGAAGTACAAAGAAGCAGTATCCTCAAACCTCTACAACAAAATCTGAGTCATTGCATTCTGAGAACTTTCAGTTCAATACATATTTAGCATGCAAATATGCTTCATTTTCTTCTCCTTTCAGTAGGGCCCACTTTTATCATCAATACTGCTCAATACTTGAGTCTTCATTAATGCCAGATAATCTGATGAGTTGTGCAAAGAGGGAAGTCTTTGTCATTAAATGGTTCACAGTAAGCATTATATTGTATTGGTGCTGGGTGGTTCTTCTCCATGTCCAAAAAAAAAAAAAAAAAGAAAATGGGATATTTGATGGAAATTGGAAAATTCATAGTAAATGGAATTTAAAGATATGTTTATTTGATGAAAACATTTTTGAAATTAATGCAAATGAGTAGCATTCAAAAGTTCAAGACAAGTGAATATTATAAAATACTATTCATGGCTCTCAAAGTTTTTGTACAAATAAAGTTACCCTTTAATTCCAGTTGTCCATGAAAATTTTAAAATGCCCTGATACTTAAATTGTTTGTTGTTTCTGTGAAACTCAAATTCAACTGGTATTTTGCATTTTTATTTATTAAATCGTTCTGTATTTATTAATGGTGAAGATCTAGCTTTCGATCCCTTCTTAAATATTACCATTCAAAGAGCTATCCAGCCCTGGACAAGCCTTCTTAAATATCCAGTTATTTTTCAACCTTTTGTATTGTCTCAATTTTCTCTATGTCTTGTAACTCCCTTCAGTACCTGTGGAACTCAACCGGCAAAACTATATCTTCAATAAATATGTAGCAGAGTAGGTGCATACAGGGAATTCAATTACTTAAATCACAAGAAAATAAGCTAGAATGTAGCCTTCTGATTATAATTTGTTATGCTTATTTACTTATAGTATATTATTATTGTTATTTGCATCCAAAAGAATAAAATGGAAGGAATCTCATGAAAAAGGACATTTGTGGGGCTGCACTGTTATATACTAGGTTAAGCTTCCACCTGTAGTGCCAGCATCCCATATGGGTACCACTTTGTTCCTGGCTGCTCCTCTTCTGATCCAGTTCTCTGTTTATGGCCTGGGAAGGCAGTGGAAGCTGTCTCGAGTACCTGGACCCCTTCATCCATGTGGAAGACGCAGTAGAAGCTCCTGGCTCCTGGCTTCAGATCAGCCCAGCTCCAGCCATTGGGACCATTTGAGGAGTGACCCAGTGGATGGAAGACTTTTCTCTCTCTCTCTACCTTCTCTCTGTAACTCTGCTTCAAATAAATAAATAAAATCTTTTCAAAAAAAGAAGAAAGACATTTGTGAGTACAAAAATTTGTGACAATATATTAGAATTTTTGGAAAAAAAGGAAGATAAATGTACTTTTCTAAAGTTAGATATAGCTTTAACTTTACTGTAGGAAAAAAATGAGTGAATGAAGAATAATGCCTTTTTGTGTCCTATTCAATCCTTTAAAAAAGTATTTATTTATTTATTTATTTGAAAGACAGAGTGACAGAGAGAGAAATGATAGAGACAGAGACTGGGGGTTAGGGAGGGAAAGAGAGCATTTCTGTCTACTGCTTCACTCCCCAAATATCTGCAATAGCTGGCATGTGGCCAGACCAAAGCCTGAAGACAGGGCCTCCACCCAGATTTTCCATATGCGTGGAAGGAACCTGGGCTGGAAGCATGGATTAACTGGAACTTCACCAGGCACTGCAAAAGGGAATGTGGGCATCTCAAGCAGCAGCTTAGTTAGCTGCAGAGCTAAGCTTGAGATAATTAGAGAAAAGTAACAGTATTTTACAAGTGAAATTATCAGTAAAAATGTAGTGATAGTGAATCCACTTGAATTAGGGTGTCATCTAACAAAGACAGAAATGTCAACTTCTTAAAGTTTTATTGACAGATGAATTATAGGTGCAGATTCTTAATGGGATTTCTAAAAGCCATTGCATATTAAAGTTATATTCTAACCCTTCTGGGAACTTCCAATGTGAAGAGATAATGCGAACTAGTGTACACATGTAAGGATATCAAAAGATTTAAAGCAGGACAGATAAGTCCTGCCTATATTACAAACTGATCAACTCTATAAATTTCTGAACACTAAATTTGTCATATTTGATATGGGAGAAAAAACATGCCCAGTGAGTGATGTTATGAGAAAAAGATTTTAAGTGTCTGACACCCACAAGACGTTGATGTGTCAATGAACAATAACTACTATTATAATTTTGCTATCAAGATTATAAAACAGCAGTTGGATATAACTGGAAAAATATTTCTTCATGAGATTTTTAATTTCTCCCTTTTCACTATCTTCTATGATTCATTTCTCATGTTGGTAAAGAGAATCTGACAATGTTCAATGTCATAGCAAATTGCAGGGAAATAGAATGTATCATTTCCAGGCAAAATTAGTTCCTTTTTCATGGGATTTAGAACACAATGCATAAATAAATTCAGCAAGGTAATGCACAAAATGCTAACTTTTTCTCAAGTCCTCTGTTTATTAATTTAAGTAAGATATATGCTAATTATAATTGCTGTGAAATTACAAGGAATTGATTTTAAAGTTGTAATATATTTTGACTAGCAAGACCCCTTTAAAGAATCATTGAAACACAGATATCTAGTTAAGAATATCTGAAGTTTTCATAAGGCCTGATTTGCAAATTTCCATTCCTTAATCTCATCACATTGCCAGTCAACTCTGTTCTGAATGATTCATTTAAGAATCATTTATAAATGAGCATGTATCCCAATTCTTCCTATATAAAATAAATGACAAAGTCAGCTTGGAGCATGATGGATTTTCCTTTCCTAAAAAGAGATGTTTTGTATTTCTCTAAGTAATATCATATCCAGTTATAATGCCTGGAATTGTTATTGCCATTTTGATACCATAGGGGAAAGCCAGTCCATGGGCAAAGCCCACACACTCTGATGGGAGGGTGGAGAATATCATAACTTGTGTTTTTGATCATCCTAGCCCAATTGAGGGCCCTACTTCTGGACTATATATCACAAATGGTAATATGATTTATTTACTTTTAAATTCAATTAGCATTATTCTTTTCTGTAAAATACATTTATAAATAACTAGAAATGATAAAGAATAAGCACTCAAAAATTAACTATAATCATCATCATCATCATCTATTTTGTTATTTCCCAATAGCTTCTTACAAGCTGTTTCCTTTGCATTGAAGGCAATTTCCTCATTTCTAAACAGTTCAGTCTCATTCAATTCTTCAGAGTCATCCAAATGCTATTCTTTAGAGATTGTTTAGGTGACCTATTTTGTCACCTCACTAAGACAATTGTAGATGCATTGAAGTTAATTTTTTGCTTGTCTTTTTCACTATATTGTAAGATCACAAGGGTAGTAAACTTCTCTGTCTTATTCACAGTTTGTGTCCAGTGACTAATAATATTCCCTGAAAAGTACCAGGAACTCATTATATATGTTAAGTGATTGAAAGAATGGATACAAATAAAATTCATGTGTAAAATGTGAGGATAAACTATTCTACTTTTAAATGAACTGAATTATTTTTTTATTCTGGTAATGTATCTAGTTAACATGCTACTTAGATTATGACTTGACAAAATTTTACTGACTTCACAGATTACAAACAGTGCAAGTGTCCCAGAAGCATTACCTTTAAAAGAAAGGAAGGGAATTGGGATGACTAGATTTGAAGGAGCTGAGAAGAGATCTGTCACATATACTGAAAATTATGGTACTCAGGGGGTTAATGGCTTTTATTTGACAGTTGTGTTTTACCTTACTTTAATTGGATATACAATTTTCTTTGCGATTTGCAGCTGACAAGTCTTCAAGGACAAATACTGAACCCTGTGGGGGGAGTAAAAAAATAACAGATTGCCAGATAGACTAAAAAACAATTTAGCACTCAGCAAGAAAAGAAGAACTCTAGTTGAAACATCCCATGTAGACAATGTCACCACAACATTTCCAGTTAAAAAAAGAAAAGTACCCCTAAACATCTCAATTAGAGAATCAAGGTGAACTGAATCATTTTCCTTGAAGCACTGCCAAATGCTTGGCTAAACTTCAATTTGCAGCAACAAGATTCAAGGCACCAATTAGAAATTTCTTGTAGAAAAATAATCTGGGAAGAAATTTGCTTAATGTTTTCTTTAGAAACCTCATATTATGTAATTGAACTAAGGACTCTCTGCTTAAAGATGAACCTGTGCATTATTCAAGGTGTGTACATTTTTTTGTTATGCTGTGACCCAAAGAAAACTTTCAATAGATACATATGTAAATTTTGAAATTCATGCATAGATTTTTTTTTCAAAATATGCATTTTCCACCAACTTTTTAAAGCATTCTCATTCTGTCTGTGTACACCCACACACATACTCACAAGCAAGCAATGCATTAGGGAATAAGAAACTAGTTAGAGGTGGGAAGATTTAATGTCAGTATGCTTTATAATGTTTATTTATTGCAGATAATTTATTTTTCTAAATTCTATTCATTTCTTTGACAGACAAGAATAAAAACAGAAAGCAAGACATCTAGGCAGAAATAGTTCCCATCTGCTTACTTACTCCCCAAATGCCCACAAAAGCCAGGGCAGGACAAAAGCATGAACCAAGAGCCAAGATTGTAATCCAGGTTTCCCACAAGGGTAGCAGGAGTCCCATTATTTGAGCTATCCCTTCTGCTTCCCAGGGTCTGCTTTGGTGGGAATCTAGAGTCCATAGCCAAGGCCAGGTGGATTGAACTCCAGTGTGGTGTTGAACTTTGTTTCATGCTCAATCATGGTAGCCTGGGTGAGAATTGTACTCCAATGAGGCGAGTTGGCATCTTAAGTGCTGAACTAAACAGTCACACATCCATCTGCTAAATTGCTGTTATTATCAAGGATTACTTTTAATTCCATAGTGTTCATAAGTATTCTTTTATATCTCCAAGTTTAACACACAAAATTAATTATATGAAACTAAAAAACAAAGTGCCCCCTCATTTTGTGCTTAAGAGTTCAATATACCACCTATTGTTGAGACAGGTTCTCCCATGTAGAAAATTAAGCCACCACCGTGGCTCAATAGGCTAATCTTCCACCTGTGGCGCCGGCACACCAGGTTCTAGTCCCAGTTGGGGTGCCGGATTCTGTCCCGGTTGCTCATCTTCCTGTCCAGCTCTCTGCTGTGGCCCGGCAGTGCAGTGGAGGATGACCCAAGTCCTTGGGCCCTGCACCTGCATGGGAGACCAGGAGAAGCACCTGGCTCCTGGCTTTGGAGCTTCGGATCAGCATGGTGTGCTGACCACAGCACACCAGCTGCAGTGGCCACCCCATTGTGGGGTGAACCAACAGAAAAGGAAGACCTTTCTTTCTATCTCTCTCTCTCACTGTCTAACTCTGCCTGTCAAAAAAATATTAAATACTCATTTAAATAATTACAGTGATTTTACTTTCTAAACAATCCCTTCACTTTCCAAAAACACAGAATATGGAAAAGTTATTTTCACATCTATACTCATTTTAAGATTCTTTAAATCATATCAACTTCTGTTCTAGTAGTGCTATTAAAAAAGGGAAAAAAAAAGATGGAAACAAAAACCGACAACAAAAAGAACTTTAAATGTATAAAGTGTAAAAAAAAAAGTAAATCTAATTGCGAAAAACTATTTTATATAATTATTTAGCTATTATATCATTAGAGTAATTTCAATGGTAGTTGTTTACTGTTCTTGGTGTTGGAGCAGGAGGGAGAAGGAGGTTGCCATATCATACCACATCACAAGGATTTTATGAAATAAAGCATGGCTCAACAGGCTAATCCTCCACCTTGCGGCGCGGTACACCGGGTTCTAGTCCCGGTCGGGGAACCAGATTCTGTCCCGGTTGCCCCTCTTCCAGGCCAGCTCTCTGCTGTGGCCCAAGAGTGCAGTGGAGGATGGCCCAAGTGCTTGGGCCCTGCACCCCATGGGAGACCAGGAAAAGCACCTGGCACCTGGCTCCTGCCATCGGATGAGCGCAGTGCGCCGGCCGCAGTGCGCCGACCGTGGTGGCCATTGGAGGGTGAACCAACGGCAAAGGAAGACCTTTCTCTCTGTCTCTCTCTCTCTCACTGTCCACTCTGCCTGTCAAAAAAAAATAAAATAAAAATAAAAATTAAAAAAAATAAGGAAGTATTAACATGAACTGAAAGTTGCTGAATTTATTGCACTGTAATGCTTGAAATGATATTTCTTTATTCTTTAGAAATCATTCACTTACATTTGGGTCTTCTTTTTTTTCCAGAGTGTCTTGGCTTTCCATGCCTAAAATATTCTCATGGGCTCTTGAGCCAGATCTGAAAGCTTTAAGGGCTGATTCTGAGGCCAGAGTGCTATTTAAGACATCTGCCATTCTATGAGTCTGCTCTTTACTTAGTATATACTGAATCGATCTTCTGTATATAAAGATAATTAAAAACAAAAAAAAATACTTGGTGTTAAATTGCAAATTGCATAGAAAATTAATCAATTTAAAAAATATATATCATGTAGGATCTCTGTCCTTAATGTGCTATACATTGTGAATTAATACTATAACTAGTACTCAAACAGTATTTTTCACTTTGTGTTGTTATGTGAGGGCACACTTTTGAAATCTTTACATAATATATATTAAACTGATCTTCTGTATATAAAGAGAATTGAAAATGAATCTTGATGTGAATGCAAGGGGAGAGGGAGGGGGAAAGGGGAGGGTTGTGGGTGGGAGGGAAGTTATGGTGGGGGAAGCCATTGTAATCCATAAGCTGTATTTTGGAAATTTATATTCTTTAAATAAAAGCTTTATAAAAAAAAAGAAATCATTCACTTAAAGTCACTTATCATTCTCATAGTCTAAGGCATATGATCACGAAGACAAATTTGCACCTGTAAATCACTACGGTGTGGACAATGGAAACACTGAGTTGACTTACCTGACAGAACTGCTTCTTACCACTGATCATGTGTTGGACCTTTGTCAAATTCACTTAAACCTGATTTACCTCAGTTTCTTCACCTAGGAAACATGGATGACAAAAGTACCATTCTTGCAGGGCTGTTATAAAGCACAAATAAAATTTTACTCCTAAAGTGCCTACAGTATCATCTAACACACATTAAGCACACATTAGAGATTAACTGTTCATGATTTATCAGATCTTTTAGATGCTCAATTTATTAAATTATCATGTGATATATATAACAAGAAGTAATATTTACAGTGTTCCAAGAGCAGCTACTTGCTTCAAGAAATTCAAGGTAAGGTTTAGAGAAAAAGTAATTTTGAGCTAAAGAAATTATCTAATTTAACTACTCACACCGCCATGATTGAGCATGAAGAGAAGTGTTTCTAATGACTTTGTTGAAGCAATAGGCATAAAACAGAACTGACATGAAAAAATCCAATTGTATAATCACTCTACTTTACCTGGCTTGGATATTTAACTTTTTTTTTTTTTTTTTTGGCCAGGCAGAGTTAGAGAGAGAGAGAGAGAGAGAGAGAGAGAGAATTAGAGACAGTGAGAGAGAGACAGAGAGAAAGGTCTTACTTCCATTGGTTCACTCCCCTAATGGCTACCACGGCCAGCGCTGCACAAAATCCAAAGGCAGGAGCCGGGTACTTACTCCTGGTCTGCCATGCGGGTGCAGGGACCCAAGCACTTGAGCCATCCTCCACTGTCCTCCTGGGCCACAACAGAGAGCTGGACTGGAAGAGGAGCAACCGAGACTAGTACCTGGTGCCCCAACTGGGACTAGAACCCGGGGTGCCAGTGCCACAGGCAGAGGATTAGCCAAGTAAGCCACGTTGCCAGCCTGGATATTTAATTTTGACAGATAAAAAAGATGGGAGTGAGATGAGATCAAGAGTAACTGGATGCAATACCCAAAGAATCTAATGAATAGGAATTTTATATATATCAAATAATTAAGCATGACTAAAATATGGAGATACAGATGTGAAGAATTAAAGGAATAAAAACTGGGATTATCCTTTGCTCCAAAATGACCCTTCATTTTATAGGTAAGGTGGAATAATTGAGTGATTTTAATCATGGGAATAACCTGATCAAATTTGCATTTAGGAAGATAATTGTAGCTGTTTTGAGAGTGGTGAAGAACCTAAGTGCCATAAATTTACTATAGTATTCTGGGAGGGAAAATGATGAAGAAAGCAAATTATGAAGGGACTATAAAGCAAAAGAGGAAGGATGGAACTGAGAGTCATATTGAAAACTGATCTCACAAGAAGCATTGAGCAATTTGTAGGCAGAAATAAAGGAAAGGTAGAAAATGAAAGTGATCCAAGTTTTAGCTTGGATGAATAAATAAATGATGTTTAACTGAGAAGGAGGGATATAGAGTAAGGAGATGTTGCAGAAAGAATGTAATAAATCACAACTTAGGCCAGCGTCGCGGCTCACTAGATTAATCTTCCACCTTGCGGCGCCGGCACCCAGGGTTCTAGTCTAGGTCGGGGCACCGGATTCTGTCCTGGTTGCCCCTCTTCCAGGCCAGCCCTCTGCTGTGGCCAGGGAGTGCAGTGGAGGATGGCCCACGTGCTTGGGCCCTGAACCTCACGGGAGACCAGGAGAAGCACCTGGCTCCTGCCATCAGATCAGCGTGGTGCGCTGGCCACAGTGCGCCGGCCGCGGCGGCCATTGGAGGGTGAACCAACAGCAAAAGGAAGACCTTTCTCTCTGTCTCTCTCTCTCACTATCCACTCTGCCCGTCAATAAATAAATAAATAAAAAGTGCATATTTTAAAAAAATCACAACTTAAATGCAAATTCTGTGATGCTGGAGAAAGCATTCAGGAGATGCCAAGTATGCAACTATACACCATCTAAGTGAATGCAACTATCCATCATGATATGTGAACACTCTGGAATATTTCACTCTTTGAAATAACAGATTTATGACATTGGTTTTATATTCTGATGAGAAAAACTGAAAGGAGTGACTAGAGGTATACTCTAAACTACTTAATCTCAATGAATATTATAAAATAACTGTTTTTTGCTTATATGATGATTTCATTATTCTCCAAGAATAGAAAGGAAGCTTTAAACCAGAGTTATTTCAAGCATGCCATATGCTATATACTCATACAGCATTAGTTTACTTTCTTTCCTTTGACAGAGTACTAACTGAATAAATATTTTAAAAACTGGATTCAATATATATTAATTATTAAAATAAGTATTCAAAATGAGGGAAGAACAAACTGGGAAGAACAAGTCAAGATATTGTGAAACAATTAGTTTATTTGCCTTCTCTCTACCCCAAGATTCTGTTGTATAATGACTCTGGAAACTTGGCAGAGGTACAATGACGTATAGCACCACTCAAGTGTTAAAGCACTGGTACTTGTATTAGGAACACCAAGTAGTCAGAAATGAGATATATGGCAGAACACACCAAGAAATCCCAATCACCATAGCCTTTCCTTTCTTGAACTTGAAAAGTGTATTGGCCAAGAAAGTTGTTTTCAACAGAACTAACTCTCTTGATTCTGTTTTAGACAAAGTATCACAAGATGTAAATTGCTTTGCTATATGCAATATTATTTATTCAATAAGACATTTTAAAATCGTAGTTTCAGGCACTATGTTTACCTTTTAATTGTCCTGGAATTTCCCCAAAACATTGAATTTCTTTCACTAATTAATTTACCTTTAAATATTTAAAAAGAAATCTAATTATTTGAAGGTAGAAAGTTAATTAATTATCAAAACGAGGTCCACCTTGTTTAAAAAAATAGCAAGGTCTTTTTTGTAGTACAAAGGGGGCTGCCCTACTGAAATTTATATTTTAAATAAAACATTGATGGGCTCTGTCCATGTGAGATGTCTGCTGATTACCTATTGAGCTGAGCCACATATCTACTCCTGAACATTGTAGATGCTAAAGCTGACCCCTTGAGAACGATTCTACTTCCTGCCAATGATAATATTTGTAGACAGGTGACCCTCATCACTCTATCCATGATGTTATTTCTGGTGGATGGTTTCCAGAATTGGAGTCTAGAAATCATTGTCAATGCTTGAAAAAACATACGCCTATTTTTATAAATTGGCTACAATATTCTGAATCTGTGCTCATATTCCTAGTTAACATTAGTAGCCAGTGTTGTATTTCTTTGAACTTTAGTAGAACACTTCCTCCTTTCCAAAACAAAATCTAGACAAAAGACCTATACATCTGTCACTTGCAAGTCATAATAAAATGATGTGCAGAGGTCTAAAATTAGTAGTCAAAGCTGTAACTGGGACAGAATGGTACTATTCCAAGCCAGGAGGGATGCTAGCTACTGCCTCTGATTCAATTCAATTCATCTCTAACTTGGACTATGTATTAAGAATATACTTTTGTTATGTGATGTGTAATCACTTTATAATGATTAATAGAATGAAACTCAGTATGGTTCATGCCCAAAAAATCTGGAGATCTGGAAGACGTAGATAAGATAAAGAAACAGGAGACACTAGTCTTTGTTGTGAAACTTCAATCAACACACAGCTGCAAAAATGAAACAATCTTAATATTTACATACTTTGTATTTTGTTCTAAACACAGCAAAATCTCACCATCATCAACTTGTATCTTTCTTTCTTTTACTATAGTTATGAGGAAAATAAAGCACTTAGAAGCTTTTTTAAAAAAAAATGCAGGCATGGGGCCCGACTGTGTGGTGCAGTGGCTTAATCCTCCACCTGTGGCACCGGCATCCCATATGGGCGCTGGTTCTAGTCCCGCCTGCTTCTCTTCCAATTCAGCTCTCTGCTGTGGACTGGGAAAACAGTGGAAGATGGACTGGGTCCTTGGACCCCTCTGCCTGCGTGGGAGACCAGAGGAAGCTCCTGGCTCCTGGCTTCCGATTGGTCCAGCTCCGGCCATTGCAGCCATTTGGGGAGTGAACCAGCGGATGGAAGACCTTTCTTTCTGTCTTTCCTTCTCACTATCGTCTGTAACTCTATCTCTAATAAATAAAGTCTTTAAAAAAATTGCAAGCACTACTGGATTTTCATTCAAAATACTGAGGCTATATTGAACCAAATAGTTTTAAATATCATTAAGCTCTGAAACATTTTTATTATTTGCCTTAACACATACACTGAACCTACACACCTTAGTGACTGACATTCCTTTATTGTTATTCAACTTCTTTTTATAGCCTTGCCTATTGTGCTATAGCCATAAAAATTGGAGTATAGCAAATGCAATGAAAACACGTTTGCCAACAACACTTAGTTTTTTGATAATGAAATAAGCACTAACAAACAACTATTAAACACAAAAAATAAAAGTTTTTAAAAAATATTGTTTTCCTCCATTTCCCAAATTTTTTATGTTACTGAATGTCATGCTTATAATTTGCTCACTTTTCTGAAGTGTGTGTGGTTATGTGTGTATGCCTCAATCCCAAGAGATAACATATACTTAAATATTTCTTGACATTGCTAGTGACAAATTTTCAAATTTTCTTCCAGTCTAATGAGTATAAATTGATAACTCAATGTAATCCATATTCACATTTGATCGAAGCAATAATGATTTGAATTATCAGGTTTTTATTGTCTATTAATTCCCTTTATTGTATATTGCATAGGCCTGAGGTCATGATTCTTCTTATATAGAATATGTTACTTTAATAAATATCATGGAAAGGAATACAGAATCTTTCCAATTACTTCATTGTTATTCCACTTTTACTTTAGCTTCTTCGCAGTGCAGATCTTGGGAGGTAGTAAATAATGATTCAAAGATGTGGGGTTCTGATACTCATGGGAAATCTGGACTGAGTTCCTAGTTCCTTGATTTGGTCCAACATAGTTCTGGCTGTTGTGGGCATTGGGGGAGTGCCCCAGTGAATGTAAAAGTCTCTCTTCCTATTTCTATGTTTCACAAATCATATCTAAATGGGTGCTTTTGGAAAACATAAAATGCAAAATTTTCATGATAATATTTTCACTTATATTTCATTTATCATTTCTGGAAATTATGGGAATGAATTTAATTTGATATGTTGGCCTACTAGCAAGTAGCTGAGAATCTACTAAAACAATAAACATAATATTTAGGCGTAAATACCTGACTCTGAATTAATAACAATGATTTGTTTATGTATAGATATCTAGGCACACACATTTATACATATATATTTATTCATAAATATACAGATATCGGCCGGCGCTGTGGCTCAACAGGCTAATCCTCCGCCTTGTGGCGCCGGCACACCGGGTTCTAGTCCCGGTCGGGGCGCCGGATTCTGTCCCGGTTGCCCCTCTTCCGGGCCAGCTCTCTGCTGTGGCCCAGGAGTGCAGTGGAGGATGGCCCAAGTGCTTGGGCCCTGCACCCCATGGGAGACCAGGAAAAGCACCTGGCACCTGGCTCCTGCCATCGGATGAGCGTGGTGTGCCGGCCGCAGGGCGCCATCTGCGGCAGCCATTGGAGGGTGAACCAACGGCAAGGGAAGACCTTTCTCTCTGTCTCTCTCTCTCACTGTCCACTCTGCCTGTCAAAAAATTAAAAAAAAAAAAATATACAGATATCCTTATTTGTCTGCTAGCACGAGGCTCATATGTGCACATGTAACGATATCAATGTGAAGGAAACACTCATGTATCATTTGATTCATGATAGAATTAGTACTTAGAGAAAACATGTCTATACATTTAATCTAAAAGGAAATTTACAATGATTGTCTACATTTTCACTTTGGAAATTTTTCCTCATGAATTTGACTAATATTTTAACATTAGTGCAAACAGAAGAAATCAAATAATAACTTTTTGCTTATTGGTCTTCAAATTTTTAGCAGATAAATGTGACTTTCAATTGTAAAAATTGTTCTGGAGATCTCATTACTGTGCTCTTATCATCAAGTAAAACTGCTGCCTAGAGAAAGTAAATATGTGTATCTTGGGACCTGTACTACAATGTAAAGTGAAGTATAGTTGAGTATCACAAAAACTCCTTTAAATACTTTAAATATATATAAAACAAACTAGCTAAAATAGAGAAAATGTATATGTTTTTGTGTTTACTAATGGAATTTCTTAAAGTTTACTCTAAAAATCAGGGAACATATATTCCAAAAGTCTCTTTCTGGGAAATCAGATGCATTCAAAGTTATCTTTAAGAACCTGTAATTCCCCAGGGGGCTAATGCATTTTAGGAGAGGACATTGATTGGTCAGTATGAATTCTGGAAATGGTGCATGCTGGATCAAATGTCTACATTCCCAGCCAGTTACCAAAGTCAACTCTGTTCAACAGTCCCAGGGCTGTTTAATTTTTAACCAGGGCAATCATCTAGCCGTCGTTCTTCCCTCCCATTTATTTACATTAATAATGGAACCATAGTTGCTATGCTCAGAGTGAAATATACTTCTCAGAAATAGTTTAAGGAGCCAAACCACTTTCAGTGTCAAGTCGAGCTCAAGTCACTGACTCATTGCTTTTGTTTTCTCAGATAATATCAAACATGTGTCCCCACTCATGTATAGTGAACCTGCTCAGAAAAAATTATGACTGCATTTGTTGTACAGAGTTTGATACCAGCTGCCAGAAGCTACATATTTTGATGTTGTCCAGATGTTGGGTATTTGTGCATAAAAATGATGGGAAGAAAACATACCTCATTTATATCCCAGATTTTCTACCAGTGTTACTTTAAGTAAGATTTTTATTTGTACTTATAGCTCAATAGAATCTAATGATTAAATGGGAAGCTTAATTATGCCAAACAAAATGAGTGACAAAATTGTAATATAATTTCCAACCACCTGTGACTGATTTTGCTGAATCTCCTTACGTCACCCCATATCAACCTACATTTAGATTTTTGTATTCCATTGTAAAATGTAGAGATGATATGAGTTTATTTTATCATTTCAAGTAGATGTTACAGGAAATGTACCAAAGATCTCCAAAGAATAAGTGAAAAGCTGCATGACTAGTATATTCAAGTTTAGATGTTTTATTTAATCATTTAGAGAAAAATACATCTTTAGCATACATTATCTGAATGCTTCTAAAGCCTTGATTCAATTAGGATATTTAGACAAGCCATCATTATATGCTAGAGTTCTCATTTACATTTGAAACCTGAGGCAAAATTGATTTTCCTTTTAATGATTATATAATAGAATCCTCCTAGTACTATCGTTCTTTAAGTTCCTTCAGGTAAATGGTCCTAAGAGCATTTCAAATTTCTTAAAATAGTTGATGGAATGGATGAAATCAATCTGAAAACCTAACTAAAAGATAGCACATTTGTCAGTATTAAATAGCCTCAAGTAATTAGGGATCAAATGTTGGATTTGGCAGGTATGAATTTCTGAGAAACAGGGAGAAAACCTGGAAAGCATCTTGACTGCTTTACTTGAAAAGGTAGAAAATAAAAGAAATAGCTACTTTAACTATATGTCTCTCTATATAAGTATGGAAAATACTGTGGGCAAAACTTTCTGCTTCTTTAAAGAAGAAATATTGGGAGGATTCCAAGCTGCTGGATTAAGGAATTACATACTGCACTAGACTAGAGATAAACAGTAAAAAAAAAAAAAAAAAGAAAAGAAAAGAAAAGAAAAAGTGGAAGAAAAGAAAAGAAAAAGTGGAAGAAGCACACTTTCATTGGAGAATTGGAGAGAAAACCACACTAGAAATCCTACCAGAGGAAAAGGAATGCCCATGGACCTGTGTGGAGTGTGCAGACATGCAGCACAAACATGATCATAACATGACACATGATCATGACTGGCCATGGTTGCAACCATGTAGGATGACTGGACAACCATGTAGGATGTGGAAGTACCTCCCAGGATCAAGACACATTGGCAAAGCTGTCTTGGGGAACATCTGCCTCTCTGTTGGCTATACAGTCTGGCTAGACAGAGGAACCTCTGCACCCAGAAACTGTGGGAGGCTTGTGTGCTGAGAACATGGGGACATGGTAGTTACATGAGAAAGTGTAGGGTATATCAGGGTCTTTGGACAATCATTGGGTGCAGCTCCATATACTCGGAGCTCCTTGGTTGCTTAGAGTAGGTCATTGCAGCAGGAACTGTGCTGGAAGTGAGGATAAATAGATCAGTTTCGTGGATCACACTAGGAACTAAAACCCAGGCATTGAGATCGACTACACACAACTTGGTGTTACCTTGGATATTTGCCCCATGCTAGAGCACTCACCAGAGCTCCCTGGTTACACTTACAACACATGTATTGGTATTCATTAAAAGTACAGACATTCCACTAAGTCACAATGGCATAGCTCCAAGATAAAACCCATCAGAGGAATAAAACTAAAATCAACCCCTAAAATGCCTAAAAACAAATGAAGAAATTCAAGAAACAAGAATAATGAAGACACCATGAACTCCTCAAAGTAACAAAGTGACATTTTTAATATTAGAATATGAAGATGAGTAAATTGAAGAAATATTGGTAATCAAATTCAAAAAATTAATCATAGGATTATGCAAAAAATGGAAGCAAATCTATGATCTAAAGAAAATCATACATGACATGAATGAAAATTTTTCCCATGAAATTGACATTTTAAAGAGAAATGAAAATAAAATATCAGAAATGAAGTATTCATTCTTCATTCATTCAAATAAAAAATGTTTTGGATAGCCTTAACAACAGACTTGGTGAGACAGAAGAAAAATATCCGAACTAGAAGACAAATCTTTGGAAATATAATAGTCACACTAAAAAAAAATTAAATACAGTGTTGGAGATCTATGGGATCCTATCAAACAATCTAACATACAGGTCTTAGAAGTTCCTGAAGGTTTAGAAAGAGAGAATAGACTAAAAGGCCTATTTAGTGAAATAATTACAGAAAACTTTCCAAATTGGAGAAAGAAAGGGACATCCAAGTACAGGAAGCAAATAGAACTCCTTACAGATATGATAAAAAAAAAATCAACATGACACATTGTAGTAGTCAAACTTGCCACAGTAAAATATAAAGAAAAGATTCTAAAATGTGCAGGATAGAAATGCCAGATTACTTTCAGAGGATCTCCAATTAGACTCACAGCTGACATCTCATCAGAAACCCTACAGACAAGAAGGGAATGGCGAGATACAACTGAAGTCTTAAAAGTTAAAAAAAAGTCAACCAAGAATACTATACCTGCAAAGCTCTCATTTAAGAATGAAGGTGAAATAAAGATCTTCCATAAAAAAAAAAAAGAAACTGAAAGAATTTATCACCACTTGTCCAGGCTTACAAAATATGATCAAGGGAGTGGTATACACAGAATCTCAGAAATATAAGCCATCATTATGAATGAATGAGAAAAACCCTCCAGTAGAAGTATAAAGAAATCCAAAATAATCAATAGGAATACTGATGGAAAAATGGCAGGGCCATGTCATTACTTATCGATAGTCATTATGAATGTAAATGGCCTCAACTCTCCAGTTACAAGATACAGACTGTCTGAATCGATTAAAAAATAAGACCCATCTATCTTCTGCCTACAAGAAACACATCTCATCAACAAAGATACATGAAGAAAGTGAAAGTATGGAAAAACATATTCCATGCTAACAGAAACCAAAAAAAGTTGGTGTTATCATCCTAATATCAGACAAAATTGATATTAACATAAAAACTGTTACAAGAGACAAAGAGGGGCACTATGTAATGACTAAGGGTCAATTCAACAGGAAGATGTGACTATAATAAATGTATACACATCTGGCTATTTATAAGAAATATCGATGGAAGCAAGACATAGGCTCCAATACGGTAGTAACGGGGGATTTCAATATCACACTTTCAACAATGTACCAATAAGCCAGAAAATCAACAAAGGAACAGAGAGTTAATAGAAACTATAGACCAAATGATTCTAGCGAATATCTACAGAACTTTTCATCCCACAGTGGCATAATACACATTCTTTTCATTGATACATGGAGATTTCTGTAGGATAGCCCATATGCTAGGCCATAAAGTAAGTCTCAGCAAATTAAAAAAAAAAAGCAAATCTATCCATGCATCATCTCTGACTACAATGGTATAAAGTTGGATATCAACAACTCAAGCATCTTTAGATCATATTCAAACTCACTGAGACTAAAAAACATGTTCCTGAATGAACAGTGGGCCATAGATGAAATCAAAAAAGAAATTAAAAAATCTGGAAAAAATGAAGATGACAATACAGCATATCAAAATTTATGGAATAGAGCAAAAGCAGTGTTAAGAAGAATGTTTATACCAATCAGTGCCTACATGAAGAAATTGGAAAGATACAGATAAATGTGCTGTCAATAAATCTCAAGGACTTAAAAAAACAGTAGCAATCCAAACCAAAAATTACTAGCAGGAAATAAATAATTAAAATTAGAAAATAATTAAATGAATTTGAAACAAAAAATTATAAAAGATCAATGAAATGAAGAGCTGGATGTTTGAGAAAGTATAAAAGCAAAAGATACCACATTGATGCAACTAACCAAAAAAAAAAAAAAAAAGGAGGGAAAAGATTCAAATCAATGAAATCAGAGATGAAAAGGGGATGTAACAGCAGATACCACATAAATGAATAGCAGCATCAGAAACTACTACAATGGGGGCCGGCACTGTGGCACAGCAGGTTAAAACCTTGGCCTGAAGCACCTGCATCCAATATGGGTGCCAGTTCTAGTCCTGGCTGCTCCTCTTCCAATCCAGCTCTCTGTTATGGCCTGGGAAATCAGTAGAAGATAGCCCAAGTCCTTGGACCCCTACACCCACGTGGGAGACCTGGAAGAAGCTCCTGGCTCGTTGCTTCAGATCAGCGCAGCTCCGGGTGTTGTGGCCATCTGGGGAGTGAACCAGCAGATAAAAGACCTCTCTCTCTGTCTCTACCTCTCTCCGTAACTCTGTCTTTAAAAAAAGAAAGAAATTACTATAATGAGCTATATGCTAATTAATTGGTAAACCTAGAAGAAATAGATATTTTCCTAGAAATATACAATCTACCAAAATTGAGTCATGAAGGCAAAGAAAATCTAAACAAAACAATAACAAAGATGGAAATCGAATCAGAAATAAAGACCTTCCCAACAAAGACTCCTTCACTGCTGAATTTTACCAGCATTTAAAGAACTAATTCAATTTTTCTCAAGCTATTCCAAACAGTTGGAATCCTCCCAAACTGCTTCTATTAAGCCTGCATCACCTTAATCCTCAAGCCAGAAAAAGATACAGCAGAGAAAGAGAACTATAGACCAATATACCTGATGAACATAGATGCAAAAATTCTCAAAAAATCTTAGCTAATACAATCCAACAACATATCAGAAAGATCATACACCTGGAGCAAGTGGGATTCATCCTTGGTATGCAAGAATGGATCAGCACAAACCAATAAATGTGATATATCATATTAGCAAATTGAAGAACAAAAACCATATGGTTATCTCAATAGATGAACTGAAAACATTTAATAAAATACAACATCATTTCATGATGAAAACCTTAACCAAATTGGGTATAGAAGGAACATTCCTCAACACAAGGCAGTTTATGACAAAATCCATGGCCAGCATTCTATTGAATGGGAAAAAGCTGGAAACATCCCCCCAAGAAAAGTACACTGACTCTCACCATTGCTATTTAATATAGTCCTGGAAGTTTTAGCCATAGCCATGAAGCAAGAAAAAGAAATCAAAGAGATACAAATAGGAAGGGAGGAAATCAAACAATCCCTATTTTCAGATGACATGATTCTATATGTAGAGGATTCAAAAGACTCCACTGAGAGATTATTGGAACTCATAAAAGAGTTTGGTAAAATGGTAAGATATAAAATCAACACATCAAATCATTAGCTTTTGTATACACAGACAATATCATTTCTGAGAAAGATCTTTTAAGAACAGTCCCATTCACAACAGCTCCAAAAAGAATTAAATACCTTGGAATAAATTTAACCAATAATGTCAAAGATCTCTACACTGAAAATTACAAAACACTAAAAAAAAAAAAATAGAAGAAGACATTAAAGATGCAAAAATCTTACTTGGTGGAGTGGAAGAATCAACATCATCAAAATGTCCATACTAGCAAACGCAAGTTACAGATTCAATGCAATCCCAATCAAAATGCCAACAAATTTCTTTACAGATCTACTCAGCTGTAAAACAAAATGAAATCTGTGTTTTGCAGCAAGATGGTTGCAACTGAAAATCCTTATGCTTAGTAAAATAAGCCAGTCCCAAAAGACAGATATATGTTTTTCCTGATCCAAGGTAAATAGTAGAGTACCTTAAATATAATGTATTGTTCTGAAATAGACATATTGAGATTTGATGATTGTTTACAGCCCTTGTCTCTTCCATTGAGTAACAGTGATTTTTATTCTTCATACTACTTATTGAATTCTTTTACTTAGTCTATGGTTAACTACACAATCATTAAGTAAACTGAAAATAGATTTGTGGTACAAATTAAGAGTGGAATGTGAGAAGCAGGAGGAGGAAAAGTTGGAGCATGGGTGGGAAAGAGGGTTGTGAAGGATATGTCACTATGTTCATAAATTAGTATATATGGAATATGTAAAACCTGTAGCCGGTGCCGTGACTCAATAGGCTAATCCTCCGCCTTGCGGCGCCGGCACACTGGGTTCTAGTCCCGGTCGGGGCGCCGGATTCTGTCCCGGTTGCCCCTCTTCCAGGCCAGCCCTCTGCTGTGGCCCGGGAGTGCAGTGGAGGATGGCCCAGGTGCTTGGGCTCTGCACCCCATGGGAGACCAGGAGGAGGCACCTGGATCCTGGCTTCAGATCAGTGCAGTGTGCCGGCCGTGGCGGCCATTGGAGGGTGAACCAATGGCAAAGGAAGACCTTCCTCTCTGTCTCTCTCTCTCTCGCAGTCCACTCTGCCTGTCAAAAAAATATGAAATATTTCTTTATGTATGTATTTGAAAGGCAGGGGAGATGTGATACACACACACACACACATACACACACAGGAGAGAATTCTTTCATCTGTTGTTTCACACCCTAGATGGCCACAGAGGCTGAAGCCAGGAGGAGGTCATTACATATAAGTCTTCCATCTGGGTGACAGGCTCTCAAGTCCTTATGCCATATTCTGTTACTTTCTGAGAAATGTTAGAAGGATGCTGCATCAGAAGTGGAACATCTGGGACTTGAACTGGCACTCAATGTGTATTGTAAATGGTGGCTCCACCTGTTGTTCCACAATGCTGTCTCTAGTCTTTGCTTTTGAATAAGAAGAAAATTATGTAAAATAGGTCAGAAGTGAATGGTTAATATACTCAAAATTAAAATAAAAATGTGAAGTGTCTTTGTAGAAAATTTTTCATATTTAAATCAGGGATATGTGGAATTAATAAATAAATAATAGGCATTTGAAATCTGAGTATACTTTGATAGAGTTAGTTAATTGTGCAGATTAGGCCAATAAAAGTGAGCAACCCTACATATGCATTCCATTGGATAATAGTTATAGCAAAGACAAGCAAAGTAAGAACCTTTATACATTTTAGAAAGCCTAGATTTGTATCCCAATCACTAAAACACTTGACTATTGAAAGTTCAGGGTTCAAATATCAAACAAAAGGGAAAAATGTTTAATAAATGCAATTCGCAGTAATTGTTCAGTTTGTTTTTCTGATGTTCATCCTGGTATTATTGATTCTACTCAAGGATACTCTTTTCAAAGATAGATTGCATTGCAAATGCAACATTGCTGTAAGATTACTGCTTTGGCACTGAGAAATTCATCCATAAAGGTTACTGCTTTACCCTGGCCTTTCCTAGCTACTTGAAACAAAAAAATGTATTTTATAAAGGCTTGCACCAGGTTGTCATGGGAGGTTATTCTTTGATACACCATTGGCAACAGAATTTCTTAAAAGGTTTTGAGATTAGGTATCCAGTACAATCTATTTAACTTCTTATCCAGAATGCTGAGAGGGAAATTCTTTTGTGTTGTGCAAACAAACAGGACCTAGGACTGTGGTGGCAACAGACAGAGCAGATATAAATTCTATGGAAAGACATGAGTTTTTTTTTTTTTTTTAAGAATAATCATACTGAATTAAGAATAAGTCATTCCTTGTAACATGATGAGAATTTAGTTATTCAGTTATTAGGCCCAAAAAGATCAAAATACAAAATAAATATTAATAATACCAAATACTGCAATATCTTTACATCCCCTGTAAATACTTTAGACCTTGATGTACCATGTGTCCATTAGGATCATTTTGAAATAAAAGTGAAGATAGAAATGAAATTTTAAAAATCAATTTTATAACTAAAACAAATTTTGTGGTTGCAAACTGCATCATAGGAAGAAAATTCAGAATAATTAATCAGACTCCAATAACTGTGCATCCTATTTATTTAGTACCACTTTATTGTTTTTAAGATATTCGAGGGGCCGGCGCATTGGTGTACTGGGTAAAGCCTCCACCTGCAGTGCTGGCATCCCATATGCACGGTTTGAGTCCCAGCCGCTCTTCTTCATATCCAGCTCCCTGTGATAGCCTGGGAAAGCAGTAGAATATGGCCCAAGTGCTTGGGAGACCCAGAAGAACTCCTGGTTCCTGTTTTTGATTTTCAGGAAGTTAAAAATATGGTTTTATCATTAAAACTGTGTGGCAGTTCACTGGAAATGAATAAA
The DNA here is from genome assembly GCA_949820135.1 of Sylvilagus floridanus. NCBI lineage: Eukaryota > Metazoa > Chordata > Mammalia > Lagomorpha > Leporidae > Sylvilagus > Sylvilagus floridanus. Next base: position 77,080,775 of record OX463227.1, read on the forward strand.
GCAGAGCACCTTGTTTTTTGGTTCTCTCATTCAGCTCAATTAAATATAATTTCCACTTCGTGGCAGAAAGTAAATTGGAGGATAGGATCAATGGCAATGCCTTAAAATAATTCATTCTATGAACACTGTCAGAGAACTATGATGCTAAAATAGAATTTTGAGGTGAATTTAAGTGAAAACATATATTATACTGTCACTGGGAAATTTAGCTACAAAACACTCTCCCATGATAACAACACAAGCGAACATGTAAGCAAATTTTTAATTGTGTTAACTTTCTGTACTGTTGAAGCAAGATTTTTATTTTGGTAACCTTCATGATTGCTTTAGGTATCTTCTTATATAACTTATCTCACAATGCATGCTACAATTTCTTTTTTCCTTTTTTTCCTTCTTTGCATAGATAGAGATCTTCCATCTGTTGGTTCACTCCGTAAATGGTCGCAATAGTCAGAGCTGAGCCAGTCTGAAGCCAGGAGCCAGCAACTTCATCCTGGTCTCCCATGTGAGTATAAAGGTCCAAGCACTTGATCTACCTTCTGCTATTTTCCCAGGTGCATTAGCAGGGAGCTGTATCAGAAGTGAGCAGCCAGGACTAGAACCAGACCCCATAAGGGATGCCAGCACTGCATGGGGCAGATTAACTTGCTATGTCACAACACCAGCTTCTAAAATTTCTTTTAGTTTTTTTAAGTTCTATTGACTTATTTGAAAGACAAAGTTATCAGCAGGGAGTAGGGAGACCTTCTATCCTATACACTGTTTCACTCCCCAAAATGACCACAACAGACTGTCTTGGTCCATGTAGGATTCAGGAGCCTGAAACTCCATCTGGGTCTACCACATAGGTGGCAGGGTCCCAATCCCTTGGGTCATCTTCTGCTCTTTTCCCAGGTGCTTTAGTGGGAAACTAACCAGCATTCATATGGGATGCAGGCATTGAAGGTGGTGTCTTAAATTGCTGATCTGTAACACCCCAAGGCTACAATTTCTTAACTTAATATAACAGAATGTAAAAGAGTGGTCCAAAGTTGTAAGTGATAATCTACTTATCTGAATTTCACCCTGATTAATTATAATACTATAATTATATTCAATTAAGGATGAACTCAGAAAAATAGCTTTAGTGTATGATGTAATCAAGATAGAAAACTATAGAACTATTACATTTGTCTACTAACATATCTAAGAATTGATTTAAAGGACATATTTTCTACTTGACTATTCCTTAATGAACACCTTCATAGAATAAAAGATGTGACTTTAAATTATGAATGAAATAGCAGTGTAAAAATGTTCATCAAGTCACTAGGGAAGAGCTATCTGGCCCCTGATAAAAGCGTCTATGCTTAGGGGGAGAATGCGAAGCATGTTACTAAGCACGGAGGAATCACAAGTTGCTTTGTGCAACTCTTCCTCTTGTATTCCCCTCCTGCCCCTACTCAGGTGCTTGAAGAACTCCACAAGATGGAAAATGCAGTATGGTGATAGAATTGACAAGACTAGGTGACTCATTGGTTGTAGGGGCCAGGAGCAAACAGGGATGGAGTCCCAGGTCTGATTTTTGATTAGGGTTCTTGGGCATGTGTTGGAGTGAGGAGAATGGGGGATGTGACTGTGCCATTTATGAAAATAGAAATTAGAGAAAAAAATTACAAATTTCTGGTTAATGAGGTAGCAGTTGAAAGTTTAGCACTAGGGGCAGGTGCCATGGCTCAACAGGCTAATCCTCCGCCCGCGGCACCGGCACACCCAGTTCTAGTCCCGGTTGGGCACCAGATTCTGTCCCGGTTGCCCCTCTTCCAGACCAGCTCTCTGCTATGGCCCGGGAGTGCAGTGGAGGATGACCCACGTGCTTGGGCCCTGCACCCCATGGGAGACCAGGAGAAGCACCTGACTCCTGGCTTTGGATCAGCTCGGTGCACCAGCAGCAGCGCACTGGCCACGGCGGCCATTGTGGGGTGAACCAACAGCAAAAGGAAGACCTTTCTCTCTCTCTCTCTCTCTCACTGTCCACTCTGCCTGTCAAAAGAAAGAAAGAAAGAAAGAAAGTTTAGCATTAGGGCTCAGGATGGAAATCAGAGATCTATATTAGGATACTTCAAATAGTTCACAGAAATGTAAACTATGAAAACACTGTGTGGATGCAGTGCTGTGGCACAGCAGCCACACTGCTGCTCCACTTCCACTACAGCTCCCAGCTAATGCACCTGGGAAAGAAGGGGAAAACAAATACTTGGGACCCTGCACTCACATGGGAGTGCTGGAGAATGCTCCTGGTTCCTGGAGAGTGAATCAATGGATGGAAGACCTCTCTTGCTCTGTCCCTTCCTCTCTGGTTTTGTAGCTCTGCCTGTTAAATAAGAAAGAAAGAGAGAAAGAGAAAGAGAGAGAGAGAGAGAGAGAGAGAGAGAGAGAGAGAGAGAGAGAGAAAGAAAGAAAGAAAGAAAGAAAGAAAGAAAGAAAGAAAGAAAAAAAGAAAGAAAGAAAGAGGGAGGGAGGGAGGGAGGGAGGGAAGGAAGGAAGGAAGGAAGGAAGGAAGGAAGGAAGGAAGGAAGGAAGGAAGGAAGGAAGGAAGGAAGGAAGGAAGGAAACTGGGGCCTGCACTGTGGCATAGCAGGTAAAGTCGTGGCCTGCAGTTCTGGCATTCTGTATGGATGCTGGTTAGAATCACTGGTGGATGCTGGATGCCAGCGCCACAGCTCAATAGGCTAATCCCCCGTCTGTAGCGCTGGCACCCCAGGTTGTAGTCCCGGTCGGGGTGACAGATTCTGTCCCAGTTTCCCCTCTTCCAGTCCAGCTCTCTGCTGTGGCCCGGAAGTGCAGTGGAGGATGGCCCAGGTCCTTGGGCCCTGCACCCCATGGGAGACCAGGAGAAGCACCTGGCTCCTGTTTTCGGATCAGCATGGTGCGCAGGCCATAGTGGCCATTGAGGGGTGAATCAACGGAAAAAAGAAAGACCTTTCTCTCAGTCTCTCTCTCACTGTCCACTCTGCCTGTCAAATATATATATATATATAGTGATGGAGGCCATCATTATTCTGCAATGGGTTAGGCCCATCATAGGTGATGTTGGCATTCTGTATTAGAGTACCAGTTTGAGTCCTTGTTGCTCCTCTTACAATGTAACTTCCTACTAATGTGCTTGAGAAAGCAGCAGAAGATGGCCCACGTGGTTAGATCCTTGCTACCGACATGGGTAACTCAGATAGATTTCCAGACTCTTGGCTCTGCTTGGCTCAGCCCCAGTCATTTTTAACAATTTGGGGAGTGAACTGGGAGATAGTATATCCCTTTATCCCTGCCTTTCCCTCTCTCTTGCTCTTTGTCACTTTGCCTTTCAAATAAATAAAGTGGGGGCTGGTACTGTGCATAGCAGGTAAGGCTGCTGCCTGCACTGCCAGTCTCCCATATGGGTGCCAGTTTGAGTCCCTGCTGCTCCACTTCCTATCAAGCTCCCTGCTAATGTGCCTGAGAAAGCAGCTAAAGATGGCCCAAGTCCTTGGGACCCTGCACCCATATGGGAGACTGAGAAGAAGCTCCTGGCTCCTGGCTTTGGATTGGCCCAGCTCCAGCCATTGTAGCCATTTGGGGTGCGAACCAGAGGATGGAAGACCATCTCTCTCTCTCTCTCTCTCTCTCTCTCTCTCTCTCTCTGTGTGTGTGTGTGTGTGTCTCTTTCTCTCTTTAACTATGCCTTTCAAATAAATAAATAAATCTTAAAAAAACAATAAGCCAAAAAGTACCTAAAATTATTTTGAAATCAAAATAAGCATATCTTTCACTTTAAATTTCTATGAACTTTTTGAAGTTTTCTCAAATATATATTTTAAAGGAAATCACTGACATACCAGTAGTAAGTAAAGCTGTAATATCTAAATGGGCTTTTGGACAAATAGAAGTTTCAAAAGGGAATAAAACTTGGCCAGATTACATGTTTGAAGAGACCTTCATTTATGACAACTTAAACTAAAGAGACACATACGTAAAAAGAGCAGCTGATAATTGAGGGAAAATGAGGCAATACCAGTGGATGATCTTATTAATATGAGATACTCAGTAAATGGAGTGCTAAACAGTAAAGTCTGAGGAGGTACATCAAGAAAAGATAAGAAATGGGGGCATCTACTAATCATGAAGCAACATGCTGACGGGGACAGGAAGGAAGTGCGCCATGGTGTGAGCAGCGGGCCATGGACTTGACACCGAATTGCAACAGCTGCTCATTAATAAAGACTGGCAGAGAGCAGAAGAGGGAAAGGGAAGTGAAAGACACAATCCTGCTTTAGGAGGACTGTGAGCAAAACGGGTTTAGACAGGTGGTATGAAAATGTGATCAGGAGAAAATAAAAGATGATACACATGAAAGGAAACTTCTAAATGGCATCGAGCGGCATATAAATATAAAAAATGGAAAGTGGAAGGGTCATGTTTCCAGGGATTTGATTGACAGAAATGTTCAGTGAAGAAGTCAAAAAACAATGCAAACTCCATGGGAAAAAAGGAGAGAAGACAGAGACAGTGCTGCAGAGAGCTGTGCGGCACAGCCAGCTGCTGGCTGAGAGCCAACATCTTACCACATCCAGGTAGGAAGAAATTGCTGCATGCTAATGATTGGAGTTTTAACTGAGAGAAAATTCCACAATCACTCGATCACATGGAATTCAGCCTGGTTTGCTCACAGGGGTCTGAGAAACTGCTTGGAGCTTGGAAGCCACAATACTTTCTTTCCCTTCCTTCACTACCAAAGAGCACCATATTGAGCAGCAAAAAGTCAAGGAGTTAGGAGAAGATGTCATCTTCTTAGCAGTGAAACGAGTCTGCAGCAGCTTGTATCACTGCTGATAGTGCCTCGGGGAGAACTTTGCAGACCACACCGACTTTGAGTCTGGACTGGAAGGCTAGTTGGGGGCAGGGTGCCAACCTAACCAAATGAAGGGAGAGCACGTTGCCTGCTTCCCATCTCCTGCCCCCTGCACCCACCCAAGCAACACACATAGAAGTGCTCCTGGCAGCAAGCAGAGAGGATGCGCCACCTTGATAAGGCAATGTCAGCAACCAAAGCTCATGCCTGTGCAAGTAAAGTATTTCTCTGAAGGTAAATCCTTGATCCTACTTACTGATTCTGGCCCAGAGGGCTGGCAGGGTGAGAGGTGCCCACTTAAGTCTATGAGGTGCTCCTTTCCCTTAACTCTATCATGGGCAACCGTATACTCAAATTGCCAACGCAGAACAACGACAAGCAGAAATTCTGGAAATTCTTCAGCTCTCTCCATGGATGGAGTAGGCTTGTGGGGCTGAGACTGGATGAACTGCTCCCTGTGACTGTGGGAGCCTTGCAAGTTATGACAGTGGGAATTCTGTGACTGAATGTTAGGGCTGCTGTGTAGGTGAGTTTTTGGCAATCACTGTGTCTGGCTTCAGAAGGCCAGAGTACTTAGGGTGTCTTTGCAGAGAGTTCTGTGCTCACACTAAGAATTGCAGATTATTTGTGAGGTTCACATGCCTGCATGGGTGGGGTGTGTAGCTACTGTGGGCATGCACTGTGCATGTATGACCTTGGCAGAGAGGAGGTGAGACAGTTATCACACTAGCTGATGTGACCATACCCTCTCCCTGCTGACAATAGAGGAGATCTACAATGCACCCAATTTGGGTGTCACCCTGGATTCTTACATTACTTCCAAGCACTGGCTGGAGCTTCTTGGCTACACTCTACGTATGACTCTGAATATCCACTGAAGGAGAAGACACTCCACTAAGCCACAGAAGCATATTTCAAAGATAGGAACACTTAGAGATAAAAGAGACAACTGGTTCCATAAATACCTAAAAATAAATATGGAAACAATAGAACATGAAGAAAGAAAAAAAAATGACTCCCTCAAAGGGACACAACAACACTTCTAATATTAGAATATGAAAATGAAGAGATTGATGAAATGCTTGAAAAGGAATTCAAAGAATGTTCATAGGATTACTCAAAAACAATGAGAGGTAAATTCATGAGTTAAAGAAATCTATACATAAGTTGGATGAAAAATTTGCTGGGATATACAGATATTGAAGAGAAATCAATCTGAAATATTAGGAATGAAGAATTCAATTTGTCAAATAAAGAATACAATGGAAAGCCTTACCAGCAGACTTGGTGAAGCAGAAGAAAGAATATCCAAGCTAGAAGATAATTCATTGGAAATATCTCAGTCAGATTTTTAAAAAAAGGAAAGAAAAGAAATACAAAACCGGAAACAGTGCTCAAGATTTATGGGATACTCTCAAGTGACCTCTCATATCATCATAGCAATTTCTGAAATTATAGAAAGAGTGAATGAATTAAAAAGGCTATTCAGTGAAATAATAGCAGAAAACTATTGACTAGATCAAGAAAATATGTTGCCTATACACTACAGAATACTACTCAGCCATAAAAAAGGAGTGGAATCCTGTCTTTTGCCACATAAGGAATGCAACTGGAAACCATTATTCTTACTGAAATAAGCCAGTCCCACAAAGAGAAATATCATGTATTTTCCCTATTTTTAGTAATTAATATACAAGGCAGAAAAATAATATATATGAGCTAAATTGATATTCTGAGATTGATTATTGTTTACTGCCTTTGTCTATACTTCTGAGGAACAGTGATTTTTCTATTTTCTACTTGTTAATATCTTTATATGGTGAGTGTAAAATAAACTGAAAATATGACATTGTAAAAATTAAAATAAATTTTAAGGAAGATGTACAATTTGGGACATGCTCAATCAGACCTGCCCCAAATGATGGAGTTAGAATTGTGCCAGGGGATTCCAATACAATCCCATCAAGGTGGCATGTACCAAGGCCATCTCACTAGTCCAAGTGATCAATTTCAGTTCACAATTGATCACACTGATAGGTCTAAGAGTCAAAGGGATCACACAAACAAGACTAGTGTCTGCTAATACTAACTGATAGAATGAAAAAGCGAGAGAATGATCCAACATGGGAAGCGAGATACACAGCAGATTCATAGAATGGCAGATGTCCTAAATAGCACTCTGGCCTCAGAATCAGCCCTTAAGGCATTCAGATCTGGCTCAAGAACCCATGAGAATATTCTAGGCATGGAAAGCCAAGACACTCTGGAAAAAAAAGAAGACCTAAATGAAAGATCTCTGCGAGTGAGATCCCAGTGGAAAGAACGGGGCCATCAAAGGAGGAGGTACCTTTCTCTGAAGGGAGGAGAGAACTTCCACTTTGACTATGACCCTGTCGGAATAAGATCAAAGTCGGCGAACCCTAAAGGCTTCCATAGCCTTGGCAACTCATGACTAGAGCCTAGGGAGATTACTGACGCCATAAACAAGAGTTTCAAATTGTTAAATCAACATCAGGAGTCACTGTGTACTTACGTCTCATGAGGGATCTGTCCTTAATGTGTTATCCAATGTGAAGTAATGCTATAGCTAGTACTGAAACAGTATTTTTACACTTTTGTGTTTCTGTGTGGATGCAAACTGATGAAATCTTTACATAGTATATACTGAATCGATCTTCTGTATACAAAGATAATCAAAAATGATTAAAAAATCTTGGTGTTAAATTGGAAATCACATAGATAATTAATCAATTTTTAGAAAAATATCATGTAGGATCTCTGTCCTTAATGTGCTGTACATTGTGAATTAATACTATAACTAGTACTCCAACAGTATTTTCACTTGTGTCTCTATGTGAGGGCAAACTGTTGAAATCTTTATGTAATATGTACTAAACTGATCTTCTGTGTATAAAGAGAATTGAAAATGAATCTTGATGTGAATGGAAGGGGAGTGGGAGCGGGAAAGGGGAGGGTAGCTGGTGGGAGGGAAGTTATGGGGGGGGGGGAAGTCATTGTAATCCATAGCTGTACTTTGGAAATTTATATTCTTTAAATAAAAGCTGTATAAAAAAATTAAAATAAATTTTAAGGAAGGAGAAGTGAGGGTGGGAGCATAAGTAGAATGGAGGATAAATAGGAAGGATCATTATACTCCTAAATCTGTGTCTGTGAAATACAATAAATTTGTTTACTTTATATAAATTTTAAAAAAAAGAAGAATTGGCTTCAGTTCACAAGACTATCTATAATCACATTAGGCAACCTAAGAACAGTATCAATAAAATAAGATTCTTGTGATGAAAGGAAAGAGATCCAGAAGAGTCAACATCTCAGTGAAATAGTTAACAAAATTGCATTCAGCATTAGACGCTGCTTGAAGAGGAAAGATGGACAACCAAGGTAACATGTTAGCATTGTGGTTGGTGCTGGATAATGCGACTCATTCTTTCATTTGCTCATTATATATTGATGCTTGGAACTCCTCCAATGCATCAATTAATGTACTGTAAGTGCCCCAGAAAGAGTATCTTCCCAGGTGAAAGGATATGTTGAGTTGCACAAAGAGCCACTTCCTTAAAAATAAAAAAGACCTAATCAAATTAAAAGAAATTAAAACAGAATAAGTCAAAAGTTTTTCCCAGTATATATTGATAGAAAAAAATATGAAATTATAGAATACTATTTTTCTTGTGATGGAGAACTAATTTTCTACTAATGTTAGCCATGTTTTTCTGAGCTAATAAAACTTTCTAATTTTCAGAACTAATTTCATTCAAAAAATCTAGAATTGAAGTTTTCTTAAATTGCCTACAGGGAAACAATGGGAAATATTTTTGTTGTTGTTTTTTCCCTAACAGACTATTTCTCTTTTATTGGCTTCATGATTTGGGGAATATTGGATAACAAGGCAAAACTCAAAGGGCTGAACTTTATTACTCTCATTTATTTTGCTCCAGGGTCAAAGAGAGTTGAGGCATTTATCTCTGTTGTGTACCTTCTACACACACTACTACTATGGTCATATAGGCATATAGGAGAAAACATATTTCTGGGAAAAAATTGTGCCTAAAACTACATCTACCAAATATATGGACCAAAGATCATTCATTGATATAAACAACAATAGTAGAATATTTTAGCAGAAGATAATTAAAATATTTAAATCATTCTGTAAGTTTGACTTAAGATTTGTTCATAGTAAAAATCAATTTTAGAACTTAAAACCTTAAAAATTTTAATTTTAGAGAACAGAAAAAAAAAAGACCAAAGATAATTACTAAAATCAGAATCTCATTTTTTTCATTCTAAAAGGGGTGATAGATCTAAAATAATCACCATAATAAAAGCATTGTCAAATTAATTATGAACTACATTAATGAACAATCACAATCCACAATGAGAGTAATCTTTGGGCAAATAGTACTAGTATCCAGTATTATTAACAATTTTATTATTTTCTTATTTTCATGATTTTTTGTTTTTGACAGGCAGAGTGGACAGTGAGAGAGAGAGAGAGAGAGAGAGAGAGAGAAAGGTCTTCCTTTGCCATTGGTTCACCCTCCAATGGCTGGCATGGCCGACGCGCTTCGGCCGGCACACTGTGCTGATCTGAAGCCAGGAGCCAGGTGCTTCTCCTGGTCTCCCATGGGTTGCAGGGCCCAAGCACTTGGGCCATCCTCCACTGCACTCCCTGGCCACAGCAGAAAGTTGGCCTGGAAGAGGGGCAACCGGGACAGAATCCGTTGCCCCGACCGGGACTAGAACCTGGTGTGCCGGCGCCACTAAGTGGAGGTTTAGCCTACTGAGCCTCGGCACTAGCTTATTTCATTGGAATATTTAAAAATATATTCTAAAGTCTGTAAGACTTTTCATTTGTTATAGTCTATATGTTATTTATGACTCTTTGAACAACATGTTCACTGATTTCTCTTTCGTGGGGGAAGATAATAAAACCTTAGAAAGTTACTGCAAAAAAAAAAAAAAGTTACTGCATGTTCCAGCTATTCTAGCCATTTTTTACAGATAATTTTTGTTTATTTGTTTTGTTTTGTTTAACCTTAAAAGAGTCTCTGATCTTCTTTTATTCTTTCCAGGCATGAGGACAAAGACTCAGATTACTAAACTTGACAAGTAATACAGACAGCTAGGTGTCACAATACATCGCATCAGATTGCTTTTATGTAAAAAGTTCATTCTCACTTTCCTCTCCTATGAAATGACTCCATCCATATCTTGCATAATCTCAATTTTCAGTGTTAATTCTACAAAGTCTCCTAGCCCTCATATCTTTCTGTAAGTATTCTTTTAATTCACTAATTATGGTAGTTAGATCAGCCTATAATAAATATTCATGATATTTTTATTATTATTTCCCAAGAAATATATGCATTTTGTTGCCTCTACAAATCTGTTGCAAAAATATTCCTACATTAGAAAAAGTGCTCACATTTCATTGTTCTTTTTTTTTTTTTTTTGTATTTATTTGACAGGTAGAGTATAGACAGTGAGAGAGAGAGACAGAGAGAAAGGTCTTCCTTCCATTGGTTCACTCCCCAAGTGGCTGCCACTGTGGCGATGCACCGATCCAAAGCCAGGAGCCAGGTGCTTCTTCCTGGTCTCCCATGTGGGTGCAGGCATCCAAGCACTTGGGCATCCTCCACTGCCTTCCCAGGCCACAACAGAGAGCTGGACTGGAAGAGGAGAAACCAGGAATAGAACCTGGCACCCATATGGGATGCTGGTGCCACAGGCAGAAGATTAACCAAGTGAGCCATGGTGCCAGCACCCACATTTTATGTTCTTTATTTCTTTTTCTTTTTTTTTTCTTTCTTTTTTTTTCTGACAGGCAGAGTTAGACAACTAAAGAGAGAGAGAAAGACAGAGAAAGGTCTTCCTTCCATTTGTTCACCTCCAAATGGCCGCTACGGCCGGCGTGCTGAGCTGATCCAAAGCCAGGAGCCAGGTGCTTTCTCCTGGTCTCCCATGCGAGTGCAGGGCCCAAGCACTTGGGCCATGCTCCACTGCACTCCAGGGCCACAGCAGAGAGCTGGACTGGAAGAGGAGCAATCGTGACAGAACCAGTGCCCCAACTGGGACTAGAACCCGGTGTGCTGGCGCCACAGGCAGAGGATTAGCCTAGTAAGCTGCGGCCCATGCCATTGTTCTTTATTTCTAGAAACACCATCCTGCATAGTGATATCATACTGATACTGAATTCAAAATAAATTCCTGGATAATGTATGTGATGAAATCAAAACCGAAAAATATCCTAGCTGTTTGATTAAAACCAATGATTAAAGAGCTTCTTTTGGGTCTCCCAAGTGGGTGCAGGGGCCCAAGCTCTTGGGTCATCTTCTGCTGCTTTCCCAGGGCATTAGCACACAGCAGCTGGGACAGGAACCAACGGTTATATGTGATGCCGGCACCACAGCCGGAGGCCCAGCCTACTAGGCCACTGCACTAGCCCTGAAATTAGATTCCTTTTTAAATATCAATGCAATTATATATTTCTAAAAAATCCAAAGATTTTTGAGTCTAATTGTTATTTGTCAACAGTATACACACACTCACCTAAGCCTGGGGTGATAGTTGCTAATCAGTTGAAACGGTGTTCTCTGGGAAAATAATATTTTTTTCTTTCATGTTAGTTTCATGTCTGAGACCCAAGAATAAAAGTTTAACAACCCAAAATCATGTGTATCATGGATACCTTCAAAAAAGAAGACTCAATGAAATTAATAAGCTTGTACAGTTTTATTGTGAGTGCAATGAGGAAGTGGGTAGTTGCAGAGCTGAATAATATAAGGCAAAAGGGTATGGTGTAATTATAGTGCACCTAGGTGAACTTAGCAAGGCTGGCTGATTCAGATCTTTCCACCTCCTGTGTTTCTAGAGATAAGGATGTTCCTTTCTTCCACACCAGGGTGGGCACCTGCCACACAGGCATCTTCTGATTGTCTTCCAGGGGATTTCAGAAAGTTCTTTTTTTAGATTTTATGGTCCGTTTTTAAGAAAGAAGAATGGGAAAATATTTGTAAGTGAATTTTCTGGCTTTTTCTGATCTTTTTGTTCCTAAAATACCATATTTTGGGATGTAGTGTCCTAATCTCCATCAATGCCTAAATTTACACAGTCAGTTTCATGCTATCAAAATAATTAATGAGAATTATAGAAATGAAATATTTCAAGGATGAGATGGCAGGTGCTGTGACACATTATATGTTCTTCATTCTTACTTTATCTCTTTTCTTTTTTAAAGTATTTTTTGGCTTCTCAATTAAAGAAGCACTTATTTTATTTATTTGAAATGCAGACAGGAAAAGAAAGGTTGGCAGACACAGAGATATCGCCCATGCATTGATTCACTCTCCAGGTGGCTGCAACAGCCAAGGTTGGGCCAGGCTGAATTTGGGATATAGGAATTAAATTCAGGTCTCCCATGTAGGGAGAAGAAATTGTGACTCAGAAGAGTTGTGGGCATCCCAAATGATGTCTTAACCACTGTGCCAAATACCTATCCTTCATTTATTTTTTCTAACGAATAAAGGGAGTTGTCAGATAATTAATTTAGAGAAGTTACTAAGATTTGATTTACTTAAGGCTCTCTCTTGTATTCCTTTTTGTATCCACCAGGATCTTGTTAGTCTGGCTAGAGATAAATGAAATTCTCATGTTGAAAGTGCTATTTATGACTATAAGCAACAAAATTCAGAATAGCAGCTCTGGGGTAGATTGACAATCATAATAACAACTATTATCCTCTAAAGCGGCTTCTGCTACTTAAAGGGGCAATATTCATTATAGAAGGAATAGTGACTTTACTGGAAAATGTTTTGTTATGATGATTGTTGTAAATATAACCGTAGTGAATTTGGCTCTTTGAAATCAAAGTAGCTTCATTTTATTTAAGGAGGTCATATGAACACAGTTAAATTGGTAACATTTCATCCATGTCAAATCTTCTATAAGGAAAGTGGAAACTGAAGTTATTCAATTCTCTTTCTACGAGTATAATCTTATGCCTGGATTTGCCACTCACATTTTTAGTGCAAAGTGTTACTTATGTTTGCTACACTTCACCTATATCATTCAGATTTAACAGAATTATCACTTTGAAAATTCATAGTGGTCATATTTCCCTTGGTCATGATCCATCATTTATATTTCACATGTTAACAGATAAAACATAAATCTACCAGGTAAGCACTCAATGGATTGCTTTACAATACTTTGGCAAAAGAACAAAAAAAGTTTTTCCTCATTTAGTTCATTTTGGACCCAGAAATATGAGCAAAATAAATGTGAATAAGTAAGTACAGAGGAAAAGAATTAAGTTCAGGAATCTTGAACATTTACACTACCATGATGGAATTACATACAATACTTTGTTAAGGTGAGTATTGGTAGAGATTCAGTCAAAATAAGATAGCAATATAAATTGGAAGCTTTTTTATGGTCTTCCCTGTGTAGTATTTTTTGGAGAACACTTCCTCCCTTACTCTCAATTCTTGCACAGAATTCCTTTTTTTTTTTTTTTTTTTTTGACAGGCAGAGTGGACAGTGAGAGAGAGAGACAGAGAGAAAGGTCTTCCTTTGCCGTTGGTTCACTCTCCAATGGCCGCGGCGGCCTGCGCTGCAGCCAGCGCACCGCGCTCATCCAATGGCAGGAGCCAGGTGCTTTTCCTGGTCTCCCATGGGGTGCAGGGCCCAAGCACTTGGGCCATCCTCCACTCCAGGGCCACAGCAGAGAGCTGGCCTGGAAGAGGGGCAACCGGGACAGAATCCGGCGCCCCAACCGGGTCTAGAACCCGGTGTGCTGGCACCGCAAGGCGGAGGATTAGCCTGCTGAGCCACGGCGCCGGCCAGAATTCCGGTTTTTGATGAGTACACTGTATTTCTGAACACAAATACACAAATTCCTTCCCGACAGCTTTGTCAGAATTAAAAAGACCAAGACACAAGAACAAGAACAGAGTATTACGGATGTGGAATAATGTAGATACCCGAAGTTTTCTCCACCAACACATCTAAAGAGGAAAGAGTGATCTAGCACTGGGGAAAAAAAAAAAAAAAAGACAGAGCCATGAGGAAAGGAAAATATTCTGAGTAGTTGCTGAACAGAAGAACTCAGCTATGTTGAAATCATTTAGCTGACTTGAAATAGATCCTTTATTCATTTAAAGAAAGCTTAACTTGGAGGTTATGTCTTAATTATTAGAATCTGAACAACTATCTTTATTAAACATCTACTTGGGTTGATCTGATTAAAAGTATTGTAACGATTCAAGAGTATTTTAAGGTAGTTTACACAATATAAACAATAAATAACATTCATTGTATCAAAAAGTTCTTGGAAAATGCATATTATGAAATAATTATGCATGAATTATTGAGGTACTGCATGTATAAAGCAATATTTATAAATGTAATCTGCAAAATAAAATTACAACATTATCATTCATCAGTAAATATTTTTATTTATTACTTTTTAATTATAATTCTTTGTATTTCAATTTTTCTGTAATTAAAATTTATTTTCTATTATTTTACTTTAATTGATATATAGACTCTTCAATCATGTAGCTAAATCATGTTTTAAGATACAAGAATGCATGCAATATCTTTCCCGCACTCAGCCCTCTGATCTGCTCAGCTCCTTTGCCTTATGTAAGTTGCAAAATGACAGGCTGTTAATGACTTACGCAGTTTCACAGATTTTTTTCTATATACAAGTATATATTGTACATAGCCCATCCTCACTTTTACAAAACAGATAGCATAAGATATACAATAATCTCTCCCTTATTTATTACTGTTAACATGTAGGGTGATGATTCTCAAGGATAAGTTTATAGGACAAAATTTTCAGTAACTCTGGATCCATCCAACTGCCAAATTGGCTGTAACACTTTGGTATTTAACAGGCATCTCAAAGTGAACTTGTCTGAAATTGATTTCCAACTTCTCCCCAAATTGGCTGTCTCTAATTCTCTTCATCTCAGCCACTGATGACAAGATTCTGCCTGCTAAAGACAAGAGATGTCAACTTTGTTTTTTCCCATTTTTCTCCTAGATCAGTTCCAACAACAAATCCCCTTGGCTATGCTTCCAAATACAGAGAAGTCAACTTATGCTTGTCATCTTCACTTGCCAATTCATGTTGATAAAATCTATCATCATTTCTCTCCTGGATTTTCAAAAAATATTTATTCATTTGAGACAGAGAGACATAGTTCTCCTCTGCTAGTTTACTCCCCAGAAGCCTGCAACAATGGATGCTGAGCTGAGGCCAAATCTGGGAGCTAGGAACAGAATCCACGTCTTCCACTTGGATGGCAAGGACTCATGTACTTGATCGGTGACCTGCTGCCTCCCATGGTTAGGTTAGCAGGAATCTCAAATCAAGAATGAAGCCAAGACAGTATGTAGTTTGATGGGGCTATTTCTACTCATATCTTATTAAATAATAGTCCAAGTTCCTGTCCTTCCTCTGCAATAACTTTTGAAGGGATCATCCTCTCTTTATTACTGAAATGTATGCTGAATACAATAGCCCAGGTCTTTATTACCACGTGGAAGAAACTTCATGATCTATGGCCACAGGAAAACTTCTGTGACTTCATAATAATCTCATTTTATCCTTGTTGCTCCAATCTCATGGACTTTTTTTTCTTTAACCTGCAAAATTCTTTGCACAGAAATTAGCAATGTAATTTACTACAAAACTACTCATTGAATTTTTGTGTGTGATTATTTTGTTTTACAATTTTATATGCAGGCATCTTTTGCCATTGTTATCAAATAATTTAATCAATTTTAGCACTTTTCTCAAATTACTTGGTTTAGTTTCATTGTCACATGCATTAAATTCTGTTTCAGTATTTTTAAATCAATTTTCACTTTTTAAAATTTTCAAATGTACAAGTATTTGAGACAGATATAAGCTATTTTTTTTAATTTTTATTTTTATTTGAAAGACAGCGTTACAGAGAGAGGCAGAGACAGAGAGAGGTAGGTCTTCCATCCACTGGTTCAATCCCCAGATGGCCGCAATGACTGGAGCTGTGCGGATCCGAAGCCAGGTACCTCTTCCAGGTCTCCCACGTGGGTGCAGGGGCCCAGGGACTTGGGACATCTTCTACTGCTATCCCAGGCCATAGCAGAATGCTGGATTGGAAGAGGAGCAGCTGGGACTAGAACCAGCACCCATATGGGATGCGGCGCTTCAGGCCAGAGCATTAACCTGCTGCACCACAGCACCGGCCCCTAACTATTTTTCTTTATTCCTTTCTACTTGTTCACTTCTCCACACATGTTCCTAGCCAAAAGGCTGAGAAGTGATGTTCACTTTTCTATTTACTGAAATCTGTGCATTTTACTCCAGCCTTATTCTAAAGCAATCTTACACATTCTTAAATATAGTGCTTTTATTTTTATTATCACTATTTTCCAGATATTCTGAAATGTTTGTTTACATTTGCTCCATGAACTAGGTCTTCATTATGTTCTTCAAACTGTTTATAAGAAATACATGAAATTTGCACCTTTCATATAAGTAAAAAAATTTTAAAATGATAGCTAGTTTGAGATTTTGATTTTTTTGCATTATTTTCAGTTATTGATCAATGGTCACATTGAAGTTTCTTTGTTTTTTCTTTTTCTTTAGAGATTTTGAAATTTGGGGCCAACATCTGTGCAGTGGGTTATGCTGCTGCTGTAACACTGGCATCCCAGATACAAGTTTTAGGATGATAGCAAACTATGTATTTGTAAAATATTTATAAACATTTTTATATATAAGCAAATATTAATTTAAAATAAATTAGCGCCGGTGCCATGGCTCAATAGGCTAATCCTCTGCCTAGCGGCGCCGGCACACCGGGTTCTAGTCCCGGTTGCCCCTCTTCCAGGCCAGCTCTCTGCTATGGCCCGGGAGTGCAGTGGAGGATGGCCCAAGTGTTTGTGCCCTGCACCCCAAGGGAGACCAGGATAAGCACCTGGCTCCTGGCTTCGGATCAGCACGGTGCACCAGCCGCAGCGCGCTAGCCACAGCGGCCATTGGAGGGTGAACCAACGGCAAAGGAAGACCTTTCTCTCTCTCTCTCTCTCTCTCTCTCTCTCTCACTGTCCACTCTGCCTGTCAAAAAAAAAAAAAAGCTTAAAAAAATAAATAAATTAGCACCACCTTATTATTGGGTCCCATTTTGTATTTTTCCATTTGATCTCTTAAGAGAAACAATTAAAAATCAACTATTATTCATATGATTCTATTTCTTCTTCAATATTTTCAAATGTTTCCTAACTATGATGGTAATATCTGCTCCATTTTATCTATTTTTACTTTTTCTGATACAGTTCTGAAAATTTCATTTATTCACCTGCATGTGTATTTTAGTTACCCTTTCAATTTCAAACTGCTTTTTTCACTATATCTTTTGTATAGATAGTTTCTTTTTAAGATAATAGGACAATTTTTAGAGTTTTTTTTACTGATTTATATTTTTGCTTTTCCAGTGTTCAGATTATTTTATGTCATGCTAAATTTTTCGTGAATTTTGTATTGTCTTTATTTTTTAATATGAAAAATTCTGATACTTAGTATTGTTTCTTATGGTTGCAAGGTAGAGCAGGTTATCTTTACATCTTAGCTTTAAATCTTTTGGTAAATTATACCGTGAAAAGTTATACTTTCACCATATTTTCTTTACAACTTTCTCCCTTCTCTCATATCGAATCAGATTTTAGTCAATAGCGTTATTTTTACTATTATTTAGCTTTTTATAATCAATGACATTTTGAATGCTATCATTTAGGCCTCACCTGTTCAGCTTTAAATAGGCAATTGGTTCATTTAATCTAAATTCCACCTTCTTTTCTCTCACATTGTAATTTTAGTTTAACCATTTATGCTTTGTGAGGTATATCACTTTTACAATTTTTTATGTCTACCTCTTCCTAAAAAATACTTTAGATTTTGCTCTGCAATTTCTTGTAGTTAATGTTAACAACTCTTTCTTTTACATAATGTCTTGAGATTTCATATGGTTAATTTCATATTCTTCTTTTAGCAGCTTTCTTAAAAAGTGTTCTGGGAAATTTATTCTCTAGGTTTTCATATATTCACGCTTTGTAGCAGAAGGAAGTTTTTTTCCATATATGAAATCCATAGTCCCACTTTCATTCTTCACAGTTTTGTATTTTATTTCTATATTTTCTGGTGTACAAAATATGAAAAATTCTCAGGCTTAAGTAATCATTTGATTCCTACATAATAAATTTGCTTTTTGGCCTTGCTTGTAAATAATTATTTCTTTTGAAGTTTGGGATAGGTCTTGGTATTGAAAATGCCGGGTTAAGTTTCTTATCCCAGTGTATCCTTTTAATATATAAATGTAATTTCTTTATAATGTTCAGATAAATTTTCTTGAATTATAATTTTAAATATTTATTCTATTTTATTTTCTTTTTACAGGAGGTGGGTGTGTGGGTGTGATGCCGAGGGAATCCCAATATGTGTAAATCGGGCTTTTTTTCTTGATATTTTCTACATACATAATTTTCTCTTTAAAAGGTTAACATTTAAATAACTGCGGTAAATTTTGAGTAACTTTACCAGTTATATTTTTACATACCTTACTGAATCTTCTGCAGAGTTCACTATTTCTTATGTTTTTTTCCGTATTATCTATTTTTATATTTGAGAATTTCTAAAATTCAATTTTCCATTTCATTCATTCACCACCTTCTATTGCCTTCTCTTCTGTAGTCGTTCCTAGTTCACGCTTTTCTGCTTTGTGGTTGTGGTTGTCAAAATCTCAATAAGAAACAGATGATAAACTCAAATGCAGTTAACTACAAACAGTTTCATAAAAGGACTATTCCTGGAAGTGAATACAGACAGTGAAACATGTACTACTGGTAGCAGTGAAGCAAGCTTTATTCCACCTACGCTTAAAGGCCAGGCAGTTACCAGAACCCAGAGGAAACTATGAAATGGCTACAGAATCATAATCTTCAAGGAAAGACACAGAGAACTTCTGTCCTGGTCTGAAGAGATCTGAGGAATAAATGTGCTGATCTTACTCTTATCCCAACCAGTATTCCATCAAAAGCTATTGGCAAAACAATCTGAAGAAGTACAAGTGATCTACTTAGGCAATTCACAAAGACTAGCCTCCATGGGCATTTCGTAGATGAAAAAAAAAAAAAAATGAAGCATGTATTAGGAAGAGCAAATAGGGATGATATTCCAATCTACTGGTAATTTCCTTCTGCTTCTACATATTATTTTTCTTCTCCTATAACTTTATTCTGTGTTAATTCATTTCTATTGATCATCACACTGAGAATAGATTTCTTGATTGGAGGATAAATACAGAAACATATATTCATTTGCTTCATAGTATGTTGATATCTTCACAGATTTCACTGGTAGAATTCGGATTTCTTAATCTGTTAGAGCTAGTACAATTGATACTGTAAGCTAAGAAGCTGTTACAAACAGTGACTTCTTTCTCACTGAGTTAGGAAAGTATAAGATCCAGGTGCTGGCAGATGCAGTGTCTTGTGAGGGAATACTTTTTGGTTCATAAATGGTGCTTTCTTCCTGAGACCTCACTTGGTGAAAGTAGTGAATGAGCTCACTTGGGCATAACCTCTCAGGACTTTAATTCTATCCATTGTGGATCTACCTTCATGTCCTAATCACCCCTAGTCTCTTTTGTTTCCCAACATCAATTACTCTGGGGACTAGAATTTCAGCATATGAATATCAAGAAAACAACATTTATTCAGATCACAGTGACAGATGATATAATTCAATATAATTTCATATTTTTCCCTCATGTATACAATGCAGAATGTCATTTTACAAATTTTACTTGATATTATAATTATTGTCAAAATTCTACTCTTCATTCATTTTCAAATCAAATTGGGCCCATTAGTATAGACTGCCATATTTTCTTTCTGCCATGGTTCATGTGCTTCCCAATATACATGGAAAATGACACAGACACAGGAAGGAATGAAAAGTTGGGGACGGAGCCTGCATCGTGGCTCACTTGGTTAATCCTCTGCCTTGCAGCGCCAGCATCCCATATGGGCGCTGGTTCTAGTCTTGGTTACTCCTCTTCCAGTCCAGCTCTCTTCTGTGGCCCGGGAGGGCAGTGGAGGATGGCCCAAGTGCTTGGTCCCCTGCACCCGCATGGGAGACCAGGAGGAAGCACCTGGCTCCTGGCTTTGGATGGCGGCCATTTGGAGAGTGAACCAATAGAAAGAAGACCTTTCTCTCTCTCTCTCTCACTATCTAATTCTATCTGTCAAATAAAAAAAATAAAGAAAGAAAGAAAAAGTTGGGGACAATAATAGAACTGCCTGCTCAGCTTGTAAGTGACACAGGTGGGACTTCCATGAAACTTCCACTCCATAAAGCTTTTGAAAACAAAGACAGAAACCCCTTTACTTTATGACACAGGAGTAATGAATAGTGGAGAGTTATTTTCCAAAGTTATTAGGCCAACCATATCTAAGAAACGGAGATGTGAACCAAAACGACTCAGTGCAAACTCACCTATTATGACAGTCAATGTATGGTTTTGAAAGATCAACAGAGCAGCAATCAGTATATTCAGTTACCTTTCTAGCAAGACAGACATAGTTTTAGCATAGTAAAATATAAGTACTACTAATGAATTAATAAAGAATGAACAATTAAAAGCACTTTGCATCCATTTTCCTGAGACTTCTATTAATAGCAAAATTATATTTTGTAAAGTAGATCAAATAATCTATTCAAGATATTGTAAAGTAGAAAAATCATCAGTTTTCAGAAATTTCAAGAGAATTAGAATGAAATTTATTTTAATGTATTTCCCTGAAAAAATAAAGTGCACCTAAAGTTTAAACAGTTCTTATCGTGTTGGATTTGACTGTGAAACTCTAATGTGTTCAGTGTATTGCACTTGTTAGTAGTTGAGAATCCTTTGTCAGGGTCTTGGTTACTCTGTTTGCTCTGTAATTTTGCCAGCTGGGAGACTGTAAGAAAGCATAATAGCCCCTTTAAGTCACAAAGGGACAAAACATTTCACTAAGGATTATTCTTGGTTAATCCTCCAGAACAGATTTAGTTCTTGTCTGTAAAGATAAAGGATGCTGTTGGTACCTACTACCGAGATTAAGGAAGCCTCTGTGTGTGTGAGTGTGTGTGTGTGTGTGTGTCTGTGTGAATACACCTTTAATATTGACTTTAATTCACATGCACCTACTACAGAAAGTAATCTGTGTAAACCTGTGGTTTACATGAAATTATAAAGTTTTGAATTTTGGATTATTTAAATGAGAATCAAAACTGTCTCAATGGACACTCTCATATAACTTTATATTTGCTTCTAACAATGAAGTAGATTTTTATTATTTTGCTATGTAATCTATATATGCAATGAATATATTCATTTGCATGCATATTTAATTAGTGACTAAATGGGAGAGATTATGTTTCTAGCAGAACTGAATAAGTTTCTAATTGGATCAACTCTGCAATGCATATGCACACCTTTACACACACATGTAAAACATGTGTTTTCCCAGTAAATTATAATAACTTATTTTAAAATCTTTTTTAAAATATTTATTTCTTTAGTTAAAAGGCAGAGTTATAAAGAGAAACTGGGAGAGACAGACAGAATTTTCCATCTGCTGGCTCACTTCCCAAATGGTTGCAAAGGCTGGAACTGGGAGGGTCTGAAGCCATGAGACAGGAGCTTCACCAAGGTCTCCCTAGTGGGTGCAGGGGACCAAGAACTTGGGCATCTTCTAATACCCTCCCAGGCACATTAGCAGGGAGTCGGATCTGAGGCAGAGCAGCTGGGACGTGAACCTGTGATTTTTATGAGATGCCAGCACCACAAACAATGGCTTAATACACTACACCACAGCGCCAGTCCTTAGTTTTAAATCTTAAAAAGGTAATTTCTTCATGAAATAATGATAAAACTCACAATACTGCAGCCAAGATAAGTGTTACCTATACACTGTCCCACCTGACATACTATTGTTTTCTGTGAAGTGAGTGGGTCTGACACTTTTTTCAAATTTCAAAATTCTCCAGATGAAGCAATTTTTAAAACAAAGTAAATATTGCTTAGTGCTTTATTTCTTCTATGCGGACATACGGAATACTCCTAGTTAAACTATCTCTTCCTGAATTTGTCCCCTGAGTCTTCCACATCTAGGAATTCTTCACTGGTCTAATAGTTCAGGTATAGCCCTTAGATCCTACAATTATAGTAAGACTTTCTATCGTACCCTCCTAAAATTGGAACATTTTGCTGATTTTTTTTTCTTGTTAAAAAATACACATATCGGGTGCAAACTGTTGAAATCTTTACTTAATGTATGCTAAACTGATCTTCTGTATATAAAGAGAATTGAAAATGAATCTTGATGTGAATGGAAGGGGAGAGGGAATGGGAAAGGGAAGGGTTGTGGGTAGGAGGGAAGTTATGCGGGGGAAGTCATTGTAATCCATAAGCTGTACTTTGGAAATTTATATTCATTAAATAAAAGTTAAAAAAACACACACATATCTCTTGTGTATTATTCTTATGCCCTTTCAAAAAAGAACCCATTGTTTGGATTAAAACAAGTTAATAATTACCCAAAATGAAAAAAAAAGAAAAATTACTGATCACAATGAAGCTTAATATACTACAATTTTGTAATTAACCTATATTGAACCATTTTAAATCTATAGTAAGCATTAAATAACACGTAATCTTGAACTATGCAATGTTTACTGGAGTTGTCAACTTCACAGTAGAATAGCTAAACCAGTGCCTGTTCCACAATTAACCTGATTGTAAGCAATGCAATTAGAAGGCTATTTGCAGTATTATATGAGCATGGTTACAACCGTTCTGGGGGTTTTCCTTAAATAGGCTCTAATTATTGATTCATGTGGTATCAGTAATAACTAAATTTTATGTCCCTGTAAGAAAGAACACTTAGAATGTGGCTACATATGTTATTTTAAATGAATTTAGCATTTGCTTCAGTTTTCATGAACAATAAGCTCTAATTGTGTAATTTATTTTCAGGTGTAATGGAGTTATTTTTTAAAAATTTTGGCTTATAAGGCATTTAAGATGTAGGGCTTATTTGTGAGTAAGTACACTATAGTTTTATTAGATTTTCAGTTTTTATTCTTTTTTATATCAAATGTGTTTATAGAGATTTAAAATCCAAAATAATGAAAAGCAAACCACTATGGAACACCAGAGCAGGCATGGGTTATTTATAAAATGAAGGAGAGCCAATACTGTGAATATTTCATTTCTTTTGAGTTGATCCTGTTCTTGTTTACACCTGACAGGAAATCCTGGCAGGCAATTAATTGCCTCCTTCACCAGAGAAGATATCATTTTTTCCTTTAGCAATGACCCTGATCTCTATGCTCAGTGAAGAGGATAGATATGCATTAGATGGCAGGCTTGAACCCACTGGCTCATGGGTATGACTACTCTTCTCAGAGATGCTGGAAATAAGGATTAACCTTAAAAAATTAAAGCTGTAAGTACAACCAAACGATATGATGAGCAGTGAATTTTCAGCTTGCACATACAAATACTGCCCAAGGACAACACATCTGTAAGGTACAGTATGGGAATAACAGGATAGAAACATTTTTGTCAAGAAGATAAGGATAATGCAATACACCCAGAATACATAATCAGATAAATTTAAACACAAAGAGAGCTATAATTTACCTTTAAAACAAGAGAAAACTATCTGCATGCCCAAGGATTTCTGTTTTTGACCACCTAAAGGCTCGAACTTATTTGTTTACCGTTACTGTTGATAAGGCATTCTGAAATGGAGTCGAAAGCAATTACTGCTTCCTTCCATTTTGATCCTTAACACAGGTTTCTCTGAGCCTGTTTACTTTCACAATCTGAACGGCAAGAGCCTAAAAGCAACTGTGATGGAAGAATGGTTCTCTATGTATGGCATGAAATCTGAGGTTCAATAAATGTTCAAGGTTCAATTGCAGCTGATGTTTTTCTTCTGGCTCATGGCTCAGTAAGTACTACCAAACTTGAAAACTTGACAAAAAAAAAATAACTAATGCATTTTAAGAGGAATACACACAGAACTTTTACTACACTAAAATATGGATATCTATTCAACACAGTAAAGTAGAAAGTAGTGGATTTAGATGTTAGAAGGAGTACAAATATTGACCACAGGGAGCTGGCACTGTGGCATAGTAGGTAAAGTCACTGCCTGCAGTGCCAGCATCCCATATGGGCGCCAGGTTCAAGTCCTGGCTGCTCCACTTCCAATTCAGCTCTCTTATATGGCCTAGGAAAGCAGTGGATGACTAAAGTCCATGGGCCCCTGCACCGTGTAGGAGACCCGGAAGAAGCTCCTGGCTCTGGGCTTCGGACAGGCCCTGTTCTGGCAGTTGCGGCCTTCTGGGGAGTGAACCAGCCATTGGAAGACCTTTCTTTCTCTCTCTCTCTCTTCCTCTCTCTCTTTCTCACAAACACAAACACACACACACACACACACACACACACACACACACTCTGACTCTGCCTCTCTGCGTTTCAAATAAATAAATAAATCTTAAAAAAAAAAAAATTAGACCCCAGGGTGCCACAATCAACTTCTGGAAGAGAACTCAAAGATTGCTATTGTTATCAAAGATTGCTATTGTTATCAAAGATTGCTATTGTTATCAGGTCATCTTCATGCTCATCTCTTGTGCCATGTCTGAGGAACTACCTTAAATCTGATACCGCTTTAGCACATAGTCTTTGCCTTTAGAACCATCAAAAGCAAGCTCTGAGTTTGAATACAACATTTTATACAGAGTAAATGCTCAAAAATATTTGTTCAGTTTTATTAAAAAATAAACTGTCATCATATTAAAAACATGCATGTCAGGTGACACCTCAACTTATAAAGGTGCACAGACTTCATTTGGAACAGTGCTTGTTTTAGTAATTAAGGTATTATTGCAACAAAGTCCCACTTGTTCATTTATATGTTGCATATGTCTGCTTCTCTGTGTATGAGCAGATCTGAGTAGTCGGGCAGAGACTGTATGTCCCACAAAGCTGAAAGAATTTACTATCTGGCCTTTTGCACATGGTTGCTGGCTTCAGATGCATGATGTTTTGTTTAAGTATAAGCTTTTTGAAAAAATTATAGAAAGTTATTTATTGGTATTTTCATGACCCTTTAATAATCTCTACTAGTTTTTTTTTTTTTTTGTGATTGCTCAACAGTACCATATCTTTCAATCCGAAGTCTTATGTGATGCAAGTGGCTTTCACAAGTACACTTTGATTGACCATCTCATTACTTTATCCCATGTGTAGTGAAGTTGAGTGAACACAGAGAACAGAATTCTTTAGTCTTTTGTATCTTACAATTGGTCTAGATAGATAGAGAGCAATTTAATTTTTGGAATTATTTATAATTAACATAATTTTGGTTATTATTATACTAGCACTATTATATGAGAATTTAGATCATTTCTAATGAGAAAAAGTCGGATCCTGACAGATATGATAACAATTACAAATAATATTGGAACAGAGCTAACACAAATAAAACAAATATTTTGGGATTATGATATATATATATATATATATATTTCATGAAATAAAAGGAAGATCTAGATATGTAGACTATATGAATGATGTAAATAAAGACAGTCCCAGAAATCACGGAAGTGGGATTTTGTAAACCATTCCATTAGAGCATCGTTGATAACATCCAATTACATTACATTTGTCCTAGAGTTTCCATGTGAAATAACTGATTGTCTCAGAGACAGAGATATATTTGTCTTATATCCAACTGGACAGACAAAAGATCATTGTCTGTAATCGATATTATCACAAATTTGTGGATAGGAAATGTTTTTTTTTTTCTTTTCTTTTCTTTTTTTTTTTTTTACAGGCAGAGTGGACAGTGAGAGAGAGACGAGAGACAGAGAAAGGTCTTCCATTACCATTGGTTCACCCTCCTATGGCCGCTAAGGCTGGCATGCTGCCGTCAGCACACTGTGCTGATCTGAAGCCAGGAGCCAGGTGCTTCTCCTGGTCTCCCATGGGGTGCAGGGCCCAAGCACTTGGGTTATCCTCCGCTGTACTCCCTGGCCACAGCAGAGAGCTGGACTGGAAGAGAGCAACCAGGACAGAATCCGGTGCCCCAACCGGAACTAGAACCCAGTGTGCTGGTGCTGTAAGGCAAAGGATTAGCCTACTGAGCCATGGCGCCGGCCGGAAGTGTTTTTTTTTTTTTTTAAATAAAGAGTATTGTGAAAACATGAACAACAGACTCCCATGAACTCATTCCAGGTGTGTAAAAGTATGCAGAGAGCCATGGTGATGTGGAAGGATAGGCTTTATTTTGAAAGCAGAAGGAATTTTGTAATTGTGGAATCACAGATATTTGGAAATTGAGTGTTAAAAGAACAGAGAAATTTCTTCTAGAATATAAGTAAATACTGTGGGATGCATAGTCTCTGTTACAACTACTCACTCTCGTAGTACAAAACCAGCTACAGGCAATGCATAAACAAGTGAGTTTATCTGTGTTGAAATAAAACCTTAGCTAGGAAAGAGGTAGTAGATTGGATTTTACTCCTAGGCCATAGTTGCTGACTTCTGTTCTTAGTCAGTGGTTGCCAAAAGAGCAAGAACCCCCAGAATGTGAATGGGGGAAATATTTTTCATTTGTTTTTTTCTTTTATATCCTTGAAAGCTTCTTGCTATTATTTGTTTAAATATATGTTATAATATCTATTATATTTTACATTATTGTTTATGATATATCTGTGCATAATTTTGACTATAATTTAACAAAAAGTGCCTCTCAATATCTATATCTATCTATCTACATATTTATCTATATGATGTGTATGTTCAGCCTTGTTTCACCACACAGCTATATGACTGTAAGAAAAGATATATAAATATAGACAACTGCTCTAGGCAGTAGGGAATCATTGTACTTTTTAATCAGCAAAGTAAGCTAATCAGATTTGTTTTTCGGAAGAATAATTTTGTGAGCAGTATTTTCATTGTACTTAATTTCTTTACCAGGAATCCAACTATCATTTCTTTTTAATTCAGAGAATTTCTTAATTTGATTTCTTATCTCTTTGACTATCTTAGTATTATAAATATAGTGTTTCCTGATAGTTGCCTCCAATTAAAGTCATAAAAAGGATCAGTATTACAGAAAGCTATGATACCAAAAACAATAATGAATTTCAGTAATTTGATGAGATCTTCTTGCACCAAAATAGTTTAGTGCAATTTTTGGTTTTGCTTGGAAGAAACAGTGAAATCATCTAGTTGAGCTAGTCTAATCCTCATGATAGAAGGGACGAAGTAATTAAATGGTGAAATCCCTGAACTATTATTACTAAAAAAATATTAAAAAGGGTCGCACAGAATATGTCATGATTTATTACAAGAAAGCAAATGCATTTTAAAAATATATGTCAGAAAGTCTTCCTGTAAGAGCATAGAGTGTACATTTCAGAATTAATGTGATACAACAAACATAATAGGATGGAATTCACCAGGCTGAAAGGATTGTTGCAAGAAGAAGGAATCAGAAAAACCCATTATATTTTTAACAGAAAAAGACATGAATTTTAGAAAATAATGAAAGAAATCTGTGTAGACATCCAATGAGGAAAGCTTGTTCTCAAATTAAAGAAATCAAACAAAACTCCACGCATTCACATTAATAGTGCTTTAAATTAAACAAAAGAAGGATAACAGATCCTAACAGAGTAGGCTACAGAAAGAATGCAATCGAGGCTTAACAGAAGTAGAGAAAAATTGGAATCTAGATAAGAACAGAACACATATTTTCCTCTAGACCATCAACAGTGTGCTTCAGAAGTGGGATAGCCACATGGGTGACCCAACTTACACTCTGGTCTCAATATTGCTGCTACTCCACTATAGGCTTTCTTCCTTGTGGCCCCATCCTGGTTAATAATGAGCAAAATTTGTGTCATCCAAAAATTGTGACTATCTGTTTCAAATTTTTCTTCCTTATTGGCTCACTGCTACTCTGAAATAATCTTTTATTTCATTTAGAATTCAAATAAATTGACTCCAACAAATTTCATTACCAGTTCTTTCTTTACAGAGTAAGTACATTTCTTGGATTCATCCTTACCTTCATTCTTTTGTATGTACACCCAATTTATTGTCCAAAAATAAATTAATGATCTTTTTTATTATGAAAAAATATATATATAGATATAGATATAGATATAGATATAGATAGATATATTACTGTTGACTACCCCTGCTATTTTATGCTTAATTGTTTGGAATAGAAAAGGGGTATCAGGGCCAGCACTGTGGCCCAGCAGGTAAAGCAGCCACCTGCTGTGCCTGCCAACATCCCATTTGAGCCTTGGTTGGAGTCCTGGCAGTTCCACTTCTGATCCAGCTCTCTGCTATAGCCTGGGAAAACAGTAGAAGATGGCCCAAGTCCTTTGGCCCCTGCTCCCATGTGGGAGATCTGGAAGAAGCTCCTGGCTCCTGGCTTCAGATAGGTGCAACTCTGGCCATTGTGGCCATTTGGGGAGTGAACCAGTGAATGGAAGATCTCTCTTTCACTCTCTGCCTCTCCTTCTCTGTGTGTGTAACTCTGACTTTCAAATAACTAAATCTTAAAAAAAAAAAAAAAAAAAAAAAAACAAGAAAAAGGGTATCATTCAGATGTAGAATGGGCAGTAAATAATAGACAACTTCTCAGAAGCAGTGAATTTTGATTTAGGATTTCAGAATGTGTAAGGGTAATATGTGGGGGTTGGGGAGTGTTGCACAGCTTATTAAACCACTGCTTGTGACACTGAGATTCCATATTGGAGCACCAGTTCTAGTCCTGGTGGCTCTGCCTCCAATCCAGCACTCTGCTAATGTGCCTGAGAAGGCAACGAATGATTGGAATCCCAAGTACTTGGATACCTGACATCCATTTGGGAGTAGCCAGATGGAATTATTGGCTCCTGGCTTGGTCCTAGGCCAGAACTGGCTATTACGGTCATTTGGGGAGTGATCCAGTGGGTGAAGTCTCTCTCTCTCTCTCTCTCTCTCTCTCTCTCTCTTCCTATCTTTTAATAAATGAATAAAAAATAAATAAATCTTTAGAAAGAGTAATATGGAAAACCAGGGGCATTTGTAATGTAATGAAGTATATATTTCACTAGTAACTGGGATAACTAAATTAGGAATTTGGGTGTAAAGGAGTAAGTATATGAAGCTGAAATTAGAAAAAAATACCATTGCTACTTTAAGAGCTATCAGCACAATGGAGTTATTTTATTTTTATAATGTGTTTGTTTATTTTAACTTTTCTTATCTTAAAGGCAGACACACACACATGTACACACACACACTATTCCAATTGTTACTTCATTCCAATAAATGTTCGAAACACCAGGGTTGGGCCAGGATGAAGGTGGGAGTCAAGAGCTCAATCCAGGTTTATCATGTGGGTGGCAGGGACCCAAGTATTTGAGACTCTGTCTCCTGTATCTGAGGGTGTGCATTATTAGCAGGAAGCAGGATCAGGAGCTGTGTAGCCACAATTTGAAATAGCATTTCCATGTAGGATGCAGGAGTCCCAAGCAGCAAATCAATCACTGTACCAAACTTTCACCCAGTAGGAATACTTTAAAAAATACATGGTTCATATTTGCATAGTTGTTTCAAAAGTTCCAAAAATATACACCTACCCCTTTGACTAATACATATGCATATGTCAAATTTGATCTATTATTTAAGAATCATTCTTAATCAAAGAAAAATATTTTTAGTAGCAGCAAGAGCATTTTATTTTCAAGGAAAAATTCCTCCATGTATGGGTGTTTGTCCTAGTGAGTGTTTGACTCCAGTTAGGATGGCTACCTCATATATCAGAGTACATGGGTTTACTTTTCTCCTCTGACTTCTGATTCAAGATTTCTGACAATATGGATCCTGGAAGGCAGTGGTGGTGAATCAGGAAATTGGGCTTTTATCACTCATTTAAGCTGCATAGATGAGTTTCCAGCCTCCTGCTTTATCCCTACCCTGCATATGGACATGCTGTTGCAGGCATCTGGAAGGTTACCCAGTAATAGCATCTCCTTCTCTCACATTCTCTCTTGCTCTCTGCCTCTCAATAGATAAATGGAATCTGAAACTTTAAAGAGGCACTAAATTTTATACACATGATTATATCGAGTTGCAGGCATTAGTTTCTATCTATGAAAATTATAAAATTAATTAAGTTAAGGTTTAGACTAAGTCTCTTATTATTTATTATACTCAGTCATTTTTATGACTCCAATTCATTTAGCATGGCATGATAAACAAGATTAATAGCACAAAAGCTACATATTGGGCTCAATCAGTAGTTTAATCACGATCTATATTTATTGCAGACTTTCATTTGTAATTTAGTACAAATTGAAATCTAAGTGTATGTATTAAAAGCAATCATGTTATATTAGTGTTTTCCTATCTCTTGATCTACTATAGCTACCTTTGGCTTCTATAACTTCCATTTGACATTTAAAGAAATGAAATAGTAATTTTAAATATTAAGGCAACTTTTGATATTTCCATTACTATTAGAAAAATATTGTCAACACTGGACAATAACTGAATTTAAGAATTGTAATAGTTTTAGAGGATTTCTAAATTTTTGTATAATGTTCAGTAAGTGCACATTTTATAAAACATGGTGGTACTAAGGGATTAATGTACATAAGCTCTTTACTTAGCAAGAGTTTTTTTAGAGTTCTGTCAGGTGTTTTCTCTAAACACTCACATTGTTTTGTTATATAAAAGGTAGGAAAGAAAGATGAACTCATCTCTGAACCACTGGCCATAAATGAAGCCTTAGAAAATATATACATTTCTGAACCAACGCTGTGACATAGAAGGTAAAGCCTCTGCCTGTGACACTGGCATCTCATATGGGTGCCAGTTTGTGTCCTGGCTGTTCCTTTTCAAATCCAACTCTATGCTATGGCTTGGGAAAGCAGTAGAGCAAGGCCCAAGTCTCCCATGTGGTAGACTCAGAGAAAGCTCCTGGCTCCTGGCTCCTGGCTCCTGGCTCCTGGCTCCTGGCTCCTGGCTCCTGGCTCCTGGCTCCTGGCTCCTGGCTCCTGGCTTCTGGTTTCGGATTGGCCCAGCTCCAGCCGTTGTAGCCACTTGGGAAGTGAACCAGTGATGGAAGGCCTCTCTCTCTCTCTGTTTTCCCTCTCTCTGACTGTAACTCTGCCTCTCAAATAAATAAATAAATCTTTACAAAAAAAGAGAGAATATATTATTTCATTGCTATAGATTGTAAGTCTGAGGACTAGCTATTGACTGGAACTGAGGAGACTGGAGGTTAAGAGAAAAAGTAAACTTGAGCTAACCCTGAATCCTTTTGTAACTGGATAGTTTACTGTAGGCTATTGTAAACATTATGGTATTTATAAATAACATTGAGTTAATTAGTCAAATCTGTCATAATATGTGATCTGTTATGTTCATACAATATGTATTTCTATTACAAGATTCACTGAATGTGCTATTGACAGGCAAGGAAATAAAATTTTAGATAGAGTCATAGCCTATTTACAAACTTATGTATATAAGTGATATGTATGTCCCTTCATGAACACAGATACATGTCTTACACACAGATACAAGGAAACTTCAGAAAGTTCATGGAAAGTGGATTTAAAGAATGTTTATTGTGGTGAAAATTATTTTGAAATGTATGAATAGATATTTTTTGAAGGTTTTATTTATTTATTTATTTGAGAGATAGAGTTACAGACAATGAGAGGAAGAGACAAAGAGAAAGGTCTTCCTTCCATTGGTTCACTCCCCCAAATGGCTGCAAAGGCCGGATATGCATCGATCCAAAGCCAGGAGCAAGGAGCTTCTTGCTGGTCTCCCACACAGGTACAGGGGCCCAAGGACTTGGGCCATCTTCTACTGCTTTCCCAGGCCATAGCAGAGAGCTGAATTGGAAGAGGAGCAGCCAGGATTAGAACTGGCACCCATATGGGATGCCAGCACTGCAAACGGAGGATTAACCTACTGTGCCACGGTGCTGGCCCCTGCATAGATTTTTATAATACACAATTGCAATGAAATTTTTAAATGTTATTCATGTGTACAAACATACACACACACAAAAGCCTTTTTGATTTTGTGAAAGCTATCAATAATAAAGATTTCCAAAAAATTAGAAATATAAAAATAAGTCTTTAAAATGTAGTCATTGTGAAAGAATCAGAATTAATGAGAAGTATTAAAAAAGTTTTCTGACATCAAAAAGGAATCACAGTAAACATTCAATTAATATCACAGTTTCGCCTATGTAATCAATGAAATACAAGTCACAATTTTTATGGTACTTGAAAAATTAGTCTTTTTTCTTATATAAAATTTTTCAAAACTAAAATGCATACAAATTAACAAAATTTTGACATACTAGACTTTCCCTGTTGCATAGTGAATGTTTATAGAAATGATATTTGTTTTGAGGAAATATGTCTATACTAAGAAGTATATATCCATTCTCATTTACAGTATTTGTCAGAACCAGTGGAAATTCACTATTTGGTATATGAAGATTGAGAATAAATTGAGATGAACATTCAGCCTAATGGTTAAAGCACTTATTAGGATATCCACATCCTACATCAGAATCCCTGAGTTAGATATCTGATGGTAGGGCTTGAATCCAGCTTTCTGATAATACAGACCCTGGGACGCAGTGGTGATGACTGCAGTGGAAGATCCTGTCACCCACATGGGAGACCTGCAAGAAGCTCCTGGATCCCAACTTCTGCATTTGAGAGTGACCCAGTGAATGGGATCTCTCTCTCTCTCTCTCTCTCTCTCCCATATGTGTGTGTATCAAATACATTTTATAAATATTTATTTATTTATTTGAAAGGCAGAGTTACAGAGAGAGGTAGAGAGAGTGAGAGAAAGATCTTTCTTCCGCTGGTTCACCCACAAATGGCCAAAATGGGGGAGTTGGGCCAATCTGAAGCCAGGAGCCAGGAGCTTCTTCCTGGTCTCCCACCTGGGTGCAGGGGCCCAAGCACTCAGGCCTTTCTCCACTGTCTTGCCAGACCATAGCAGAGAGCTGGATCTGAAGTGGAGCAGCCAGACGAGTCTCGAACCAGCACCCATATGGGACACTGGCACTGCAGGCAGCGGCTTTAACCGCTATGCCACAGTGTTGGCCGCTCAAATACGCTTTTAAAAATTAAAATAAAAGAGAATATATCTTCATAGTTCAGAATGTATATGTAAAATAATATATTTACCAAATGTATCAGATCTATATACACATAATGCGTACTTACATACACAAACTACACAAAAGATAAAATCACAGTGAAAGACCCCACTGGAAACAAAAAATATACTGGACATGAGCTTCAAAAATGGATAAATATAGTTCTTTTGGAATGCAGATTTTGAATAAAACAAAAATCTATAAAGAGTAAATATATTTAAAATATTATTATTAAAATAATTCTCTCTGCTACTAGAAACCCACATTTAATTAACATAGTCACAAAGTGAGTGTAGTGAATAAGAACATTCCAAATTTCTGTTTTTAAGTAGCAAGAGGAGAAACATTGAGTGTTTTGTTATTTTCATTAAAATTAAAACTATATAACTGTCATAAGGTCACCAGTATTGGACATGTAATTCCATGATTACATTTGCTATTCTGAGTGAAAGAATAATGTAATGGCTAAGAATACAAGTGGAGCCATGCAATCTGAGGGTTCAAAGCTGGTCTAAGACTTGCTAGTATTAATATTATTTAAAAGTCTGTGCTTTAGTTTCCTCATCTGTAAAAACAGGATGTTGATATACTCACCTACAAGGTAATATTGATGATTTTATTAGCTTAAATAATAAAAGCTTCCAGGGGCTAGCATTGTGGTGAACTGGGTAAAGCCACTGCCTGCAGTTCCAGCATTTCATATGGGCACTGGTTTGAGTCCTGGCTGCTCCACTTCTGATCCAGCTCTCTGCTATAGCCTATGGGAGCCCAGGAAGAAGCTCCTGGCTCCTGGCTTCGGATTGGTACAACTCTGGCTGTTGCGGCCAATTGGGGAGTGAA
Organism: Sylvilagus floridanus; assembly: GCA_949820135.1. Taxonomy (NCBI): domain Eukaryota; kingdom Metazoa; phylum Chordata; class Mammalia; order Lagomorpha; family Leporidae; genus Sylvilagus; species Sylvilagus floridanus. The sequence continues at coordinate 77,114,829 of OX463227.1, forward strand.
CCAGAGGATGGAAGACCTCTCCTCTCTCTGTGTAGCTCTAACTTTTAAATAAACAAATAAATCTTAAATAATTTAAAAAAAAGCTTCCAGATCAGTGTCCAGTACTTACAAATATTTTATAAAAAATATTACTGTTTTTGTTCTGAAAAGCAAAGGATCTCAGGTTTTGTGCTACTTGCTAAATACAAATCCAAATAAAGAATATGCAAAAAAGTTAAGATCAGCAGCTTGGAAGAACACACATAACTCAAAGCAGGAACAAAAACCAAACAATATAAATATTAATACTTAAGAAAATACATCTTTATGAGGAATGAACGTAAACAAGACTGTGAATGGAAGTCAAACTAATATTCATAATAAGTGTTTATGAATCAAGACTCTATTATAACAACATCTACATAAACAGTTGAAAATTTCAAGAAAAATGGATGACTAAATGTACAGGGAGATTTAAACACAGAAATACTCTTTTTAAAATATTACATTAAATAGGCAAAAGTAAAGACCCCAAATATTTGAATAATAATAAGGATTAACTTTGCTCATATATTTTTGCTGTTTGTGTTCCCTCAAAAAGATATTTCCCTATCCACAAATGTGTGTTCAAAAGAAATTGATCAGGTCCAGCACCATGGCTCACTAGGTTAATCCTCTGCCTGTGATGCCGGTATCCCATGTGGACTCTGGGTTCTAGTCCTGGTTGCTCCTCTTCCAGTCCAGCTCTCTGCTGTGGCCCTGGAGGGCAGTGGAGGATGGCCCAGGTGCTTGGGCTCCTGCACCCGCATAAGAGACCAGGAGGAAGCACCTGGCTCCTGGCTTCCGATTGGCGCAGCACTGGCCATAGCGGCCATTTGGGGAGTGAACCAACAGAAGGAAGACATTTCTCTCTGACTCTCTCTTATTTTCTACAACTCTATCTATCAAATTAAAAAAAAAAAAAAGAAATTGATGAACAAATTAAGAGTTGTTATGTCACAACAAGAACACTAACCCCATTAGATTATGAAAATTTAAAAACATCTTTACAAAGTGACTGTTTACGAAGGTGGCAATGGAGCACATGAAACCAAACAACAAGGAAACGTTGCAGTAGCCTGGGGCTGGAGGCGGCTGGTACAGGAAGACAGCAGAAGCCAGATGATCATGATCAGGCATGGATTGCTGCATATGTTGGAGCATTTGAAGGATTCAATCAAGGAGGGAGGCTATGGTGGGAAGAACCACTATAATCCAAAAGCTGTACTTTCAAAATTTATATTTATTGAATAAAAAGTTTTCTGTTAAAAAAAGAAAAAAAATCAAGCATAGCTAGCTCCTGATTAGCGCATGCAGGTGACGAACCGCCCTGACTTTTCTCTTCTCCTTCCCTTTATTCCCCTGCTGTAGGTTCCCAAAGAAAAATGTAAGAAAAAGAAAAACTGGAAGTCAGACAGCTGAGGAATCCACATTCCATACAGATTGGATATCTGGGATGAAAGCAGCAGAGAGTTAACAATGAATCTGGAAATGGACAAGCCACAAAGAAACCACCATACACTCCAAACTGAATAAAAGTCTCAGGACATATTCAGTGACTCTAATAAAATACGAAGGTTTTCCCATTAGGATATTTGATTAATAAATATATATATATGTATATATATATATATATATCATGTTTGATCTCTGTGGTGTCAATAGAACAAATAAAAAACACATTTGAGAGCTTTAAAAACAGAATCAGTGAGGCAGAAGAGAGAATATCAGACTTAGAAGACAGAGCACAGGAAAGTATACGGTCAAACCAAAGAAAAGAAGAAGAAATTAGAAATCTGAAAAATATTGTTGGGAATCTACAGGATACTATTAAAAAATCCAACATTCATGTGCTAGGAGTTCCTGAAGGCATAGAGAGAGAGAAAGGATTAGAAGGCCTTTTTAGTGAGATACTAGCAGAGAAATTCCTGGGTGTCTCTCATTATATTTAAAGATATATATGCAAAACTGGATTCTGGATATTATGTGTATAAATTTTTTATATGCCTGAAAGGTTTTTTTAAATCTCATACCTGAAAATTTTAAATTTATTTAGGGCTCTAGATACCAAAATATGTGTTATAACATATTTGTTGAGTGAATATTAAAGTTTAAAATTAACCACTATCTGGGTTGCTTTTCACATAAGGATAAAGATTGTAAAAATTTTAAGAGATTGAGAATGAGGGTAGTCCAGAGGTTGTATTGGGAGTCAACACTGGGAAAGAAGATGAGCTAATCATAACAATTATCCTATGTAGAAACTACCAACAAGGGGTTGTTTTCTGTTTGGTGCACAAAGCAATGTGCCTTAACGGTTGTATATGTATCACAACAACTACAAAGTAGGACAGAAAGCGCTCTATCAAAACAGGAGCTTCTTTCAACCAGAAACATATCCTGATTCAGGGCTTCATTGCTAAATCGAACACCGATTTCAAAAGAAATCACTGAGGCAAACACTCTCTTCTTGTGTGTGTGTGTGTGTTTCCTTTTTTTTTTTTTTTTTCGACAGAGCGGACAGTGAGAGAGAGAGACAGAGAGAAAGGTCTTCCATTGCCGTTGGTTCACCCTCCAATGGCCGCCGTGGCTGGTGCGCTGCGGCCAGTGCACCGTGCTGATCCTAAGGCAGGAGCCAGGTGCTTATCCTGGTTTCCCATGGGGTGCAGGGCCCAAGCACTCAGGCCATCCTCCACTGCACTCCCAGGCCATAGCAGAGAGCTGGCCTGGAAGAGTGGCAACCGGGACAGAATCCGGCGCCCCGACCGGGACTAGAACCCAGAGTGCCGGCACCGCTAGGCGGAGGATTAGCCTGTTGAACCACAGCACCGGCTCTCTTCTTGTTAATTCAATTTCTCTCCTATCTCCTTATTGTCAACAATCTGACTTTCACCACAGTTTTCTTACAATAGAGTTTACATTACATTATTAGTAAATAACATGACACATGAAACAAATTCATTTCAATCTTTTTCTCGATATAGAATCAAATTATAAATCAAAGGTTTTATTTGATTCAATGCATTAAAATAACATATATTCTCTTATTAAGGTGGAAAGATAAATTATGAATTAGAGAAGCAAGTAAATAAATAGGCAGTTTATCTACAATTATTACTACATATATTGGTGTTCTAATCCACTGAATTACTTAAATTGATGTAACCCTAGCAGTTAAAATGAAAAAAAAAATTAGTAAAACCAAATAGTAGTTACTTCGAGATAATAATTAACTGATATTCCTGAACAGAAACACAAATGAATCATGGTAGGTATTCCAATTTCAATTTGAATTTAGTAATCATGCATTCCTGACTTAACCAGGTTAAGCCAGTATGTAGATTTGCCATCATTTCTAATTTGAAGTAAAACGGTCATTGCCAACTGGGAATGTAGGCGGCGAGGTTTCACCCTGAAGAAAAAACTGGGTTAAAGTTGGGTTATGAAATGAATGACTCACCTTTGTTTAAAAGTTATGTAATTAAATGATTGATTTGTCATATACAGGTCTTTTGGATTATTTTTCTTATTTCTAGTTTGTATTTGTTGTTAAAGATTAATGACATCTGAAAGACAAAATAATATTGAAAGATAAATGAAGGTGCCACCTTCCTATGAGAGCACTGCCTTAGGGTGTATCAATAACACTTTCAGACTCCTGACAACTTTATGGTGTGTATAGACAATAGAGACTTTAAAAAAACTGATAAGAAAAACCTGATATAACTACATATTTGTGAGTTAGAATGGTTTCAGAGAATGGATTCACTAAAATTACAGTTGAATTGGTTTTACTGCTGTTATATCTGGTGGCAGAATCAGTAAAAATCAGTCACTCAAAACAAAACTACTCTATTTAGGAGAAAAAATATTCTGGCTGGATTATTACAGTAAATGTGCTTTTGCGGCAGTGATCTAAACTAATAGTTTACTTTATTATTAATAGTATTTTGTTTGAGCTACAAATGCACCATTTTAAGGTCATAGACTTTAATGTGAGTTGTTATATCAACATACAAAAATGTAAAAATGAATAATATATATTGATAGATTTCTCTTTTTCTTTATTTTCTAGTTTTTGTTTTAAAAACAATTTATAAACGTGAAAGATGCATCATTGTAAATACAAATTTAGAATGATTCCTGGTCGATTATTACTAAGCTGCCATATTTTTTTTTCATTTAGGTTTTCCCTTTAGGGTATTTGATTAATAAATTATTTTATGCCTGAACAAAACTAAATTCATAATTTGCTGCCAGTTTTCAATTTATAACAATGCATTACTCAGTGAGTTAATTTACCTAGAAGTAATCCAACCATTGACTCTTTAGTGCTTATTTTTCTTAAGATTCTCTATGCTCTCCAAGGGAATTGTACACAGCAGTTTCTTTTTGTAGTGATGCATGTGTTGTTTGGTATTTAAACTTTCACTTAATGCTTAATATACTCAAAGACAGAATTCATTAATCACACCCCACAGCACAGAATTATAGTTATACTTCTATAGTTTCAAAATAGTAAGGGATATCTGCTATTTTTTGGGTCCAATGAGAATTACTCCACAAGTCACTATATAACTATATCCATTAACAAACTTTTTGTAACTATCACTCTGAATTTTGTAATCAATTGTTAATTCTTCTGCAGTCAATTTGCATTGCAATAGCACAATGCAATAAATTATTAAAATATTCAACAGCCTAAAAACTTTTGTCGTGATATTACTCTATTTTCAATGTGTTTTAGGAATATTTCATTTACCAATTTGTAAAACAAATTGAAAGCAGTTAACCTGTGAAAAGCTTATGGTATTTTAATAGTAACTAAATGACCTAAATTTACATAAATAATAAGTACATGTGTGTATGTGTTAGTGAGGATTCATATTTGGGATCATTATTTTTAAAAGGACTCTAAGTAATTATTTTAAAGACTTTTTATTCTACTAGTCAGTGTATTTGCTGTACTAGGCTCAAGTCTGCCCTCTCCCAGTTTGGATGCATCTTGCCTCCCCTTCCTGTTTACAATCCTCCTCTCCTGTAGTGTGATCCCATCTAATGATTAGACATGTGCCCAATGCCCTACATCATACCTAGGCTCTCATGCCTTCTTGTATGTTTGGAAATCTGGCTGCCTATTTAGCAAAACCCTTGACATTCATCTTTAATTTATTTTCTGTTTCCAACCTTCTTCAACGTTTTTTGTGTGCTAGTGTTTCAACTCCAAAGTCAATCCATCCTCCTCCTTGAATCAAATGCCCTCTAGCCTTTCCTATTTCAATCTATTATGCACCCTGCTGTGTTACTTTCATTTCTCACCAGACTACATCTTTCCTCAGCATTTGTATATGCTGTAGTATCATCTGTTCAAAACACAAAAAAACCTCCCCTCTGTTTCCACGCACAGCTAATATGGACTCTGAATGTGTCATGAATTCTTCATTTCTCATTTGCCCTTCAGCTCATTATCATTAATGATATAAAACAAAAAGCTTAGCTACTTCAATTTAAATATTCAGATAAGCAATGAATCATATGTTCCAAATATTGTGTATTTTTATTTTATAATCCTAGTTTTCCAGATATCTATTCTTTAAAATGAATCAAACTGCGATTTTTTTTTCTTGATGATAAATTATATCTATTTTGCTAATCCAGTTGCCACAGATATAAACAATTCCGTTTTGTCTATCTGTAAAAGATTGAGAAGAGCTGGGGCCGGCGCTGTGGCTCACTTGGTTAATTCTCTGCCTACAGAGCCAGCATTCAATATGGGCGCAAGGTTCTAGTCCTGGTTGCTCCTCTTCCAGTCCAGCTCTCTGCTGTGGCCCCGGAGTGCAGTGGAGGATGACCCAGCTGCTTGGGCCCCTGCACCTGCATAGGAGACCAGGAGGAAGCACCTGGCTCCAGGCTTCAGATTGGCGCAGCACCGGCTGTAGCAGCCATTTGGGTAGTGAACCAACAGAAGGAAGACCTTTCTGTCTCTCTCTCTCTCTCTCTCTCGCTCTGTCTATAACTCTACCTGTCAAAAAAATATATATATATATTGAGAAGACCAGAGAATGAACACATTCTTAGAATAGACATTCTAAATGACCTATGAGTTTGGGCATAAATGTCCCCCTATTCTTTTTTGTTGTTGTTGTTGTTAAGAACACTTACCATTAAATATGTCTGCTTAGCAAAAAAGGTTATTATATTTTTTAAAGATTTATTTATTTACCTGAGAGGCAGAGTTACAGACAGAGAGAGGAAGAGACACATAGAGAGAGAAAGGTTTTCCATCCACTAGGTCACTTCCCAAGTGGCCACAATGTCAGGTACTAGAATGATCTGAATGCTGGAGCCAGGAGCTTCTTCTGGTTCTCCCACAAGGGTTCAGGGGCCCAAGTGTTTGGGTCATTTTCCACTGTCATCTCTGGCCTTTAGCAGCGAGCTGGATCTGTGGAGCAGCCAGGATTTGAACCAGCTCCCATATGGGATGCAAGTTCCGTGGGAGGAGGCTTAACCTCTACGCCACAGCATCCTCTCTAAGTCAATAAACAAAAAACAAACACAAAAACCACAATACAGTATTGCTCATTTCCAGGCAGTATGTTGTATACCAGGTCTCTAGAATATACCCATCTTACATAACTGAACTTTATACCCATTACACAACAACACCCACTTCCTCCTCCTAGGCCCTGGCAAACACCATTCTACTATGCTTCAATGGGTTTGACTATTTTTCTTTTAAAGAACTATTTATTTATTTGAAAGTCAGAGTTACACAGAGAGAGAAGGAGAGGCAGAGAGAGAGAGAGAGAGAGAGAGAGAGAGAGATCTTCCACCTGCTGGTTCGCTCCGCAATAAGCTGCAACAGCCAGAAATGGGCCCATCAGAAGCCAGAAGCCAGGAGGTTCTTCAAGGACTTGGGCCATCTTCTACTGCTTTCCCTGGTCATAGCAGAGAACTGGAGGGGAAATGGAGCAGCCAGAACTCAAACCAGCACCCATATGGGATGGTGTCACTGCAGGCAGTGACTTTGCCCACTCTGCCACAGTGCTGGCCCCAAGTTTGATTATTTTGGACACCTCATATAAGTGGAATCATGCCATATTTATCTCTTTGTGACTGCATTATTTTACTTAGTGTGATGTTAACAAGATTCATTCACACTCTCACATAATAGAGTCTTCTTTATTTTTTAATACTGAATATTCAATATATATCCCACATTTTCTTTATTTTTTTCTGAAATAACCTTTTATTTAAGGGATATAGCCTTCATGCATTTAATTAATACAAATTTACGAACATAGTGATTCTTCACACCGTACACACATTCCCGCCTCTCTTCCTTAATCACACACTTATTTTTTACTAAGATCTATTTTCAATTAACGTTATACACATATGAATAACTTCATGTTAACTAAAGAGTTTAACAAACAGTGAAGCCATCTGACGCTAGGCATTTTATTACTGATTTAATTTCTATCTTGGTTATGGGTCTGTTTAGGTTGTCTGTGTCTTCACAGCTCAATTTAGGTAGGTTGTATGTGTCCAGGAATCTATCCATTTCCTCTAGGTTTCCCAGTTGTTGGTAAACAGCTCTTTATAGTAATTTCTGATGGTTCTTCCTATTTCTGTGGTGTCTGTTACATTTCCTTTTTCATCTCTAATTTTTTCTTTTTTTTTTTTTTTTGACAGGCAGAGTTGACAGTGAGAGAGAGAGACAGAGAGAAAGGTCTTCCTTTTTCCATTGGTTCACCCCCCTCAATGGCTGCTGCGGCCTGTGCGCTGCAACTGGCACACCATGGTGATCCAAAGCCAAGAGTCAGGTGCTTCTCCTGGTCTCCTATGTGGGTGCAGGGCCCAAGCACTTGGGCCATCCTCCACTGCACTCCTGGGCCACATCAGAGAGCTGGACTGGAAGAGGAGCAACCGGGACAGAATCCAGCTTCCCAACCGGGACTAGAACCCGAGGTTGCCAGCACCACAGGTGGAGGATTAGCCTACTGAGCTGCGGCGCCGGCCTTTTCATCTCTAATTTTATTATTGTACAAAATGGTGATGGGGCCAGAGCCTAAAATAGTACCCTAGATAAGACGGTACCATTTTACTAACATATCCTCTTTTGGTTTTTATAAAGCAAGTGTTGTATGGAATTACATCAACCAAAAGTCCAGGAGGGATGGAGGGATGATGATCTGTTGTCTAGAGATACTTCCTGCTGGCATGGGCAATGTCTCAAGTCCCGATCTCCTGGGTGGGGAGCTGAGTATGTCCCTGTAGTAGCATTTGGTTGCCCACCTGGTTGGTGAAGGCTTTGGTTCATTCCATTATTACTTCCTCGGATGTTGTCGGCTGAGGTCTCAATGGACCTGGTGACCTCCGCTTATAACTATTAGAGTTGTTTTGGAGTCAGTTGGTCAAGATAACATTGTGGCCCAAAGCTGTTCCTGAGGTCACTACTGAGGAAAGGGAGACTGCGAAGCTGATCTCAACCAAACTCGGGAGAAAGGCTGCTCGTCTATTGCAGGTGGAGACGTTTGTCTGTAGAAAAAAAAATCTAAATAATTATACAATATTAAGTGAGGACAGAGGACCACCAATACACACAGGCCAGGAGTAGAGCCATTGATATAAGAGTAAAGAGTATGATTATAAAAGAATGAGGGCCCAAGTGGGCTGATAGGGTATAGAACAAATGACAGAATCATTAGTAGAGGACCTAAGAAAGGTGCTGTCTAAACTATGAGCAAGCCTTCCTATTGAGAAGCAAATGGAAACTGACAGCAGGGGCTTGATAATAATCAGGTGGGCTTTAAAGCCTTGCTAATTATGAGGCCCAGATCTGTCTATCTCTTCACATGTGGAACATCACAAGAAAGATATGAACATCCTTGGGGAAGGCACTCTGTTGACTTCTAGTACCTAGCTGGCCTGAGAGGAGAGCTGGCCAGCTAAAGACAGGTGGCATCTACAATAGGAAATTTACATTTCTTCATGCAATGTTACTGATCTTGGCTGTCCCCTCAGCAGCAGTGGTTATTTGGAAGCTGGGCAGAGTGAAGGGCTTTTCAGCTTAGAGTCAACAAGGTCTACAGCTCTGACCGTGAGTTCTTTGACTCCAGGGCAGTTCTGTTTCCACTGACCCAACTCTTGGCTGGCAGAGCTGCCAGGTCTCTTCATAAGCTGACTTCAGCTGAAGCTCTGGATTCACACATCAAAACACACTGCAGTGGAGTGTCTTGTTGGGTTTCCTTGATGGCAGATAACTGTGTAAAGCAGCCGTTAATTAGCCTGCCACCTATCTTTAAGTTGCTTCTGCTGCCCAGCCTTCTCTTCTTCCTGGTTTTTGTTAAAGCAATCAAGAGGAAACCTTTAAGAGGATGCAAGTCAAGGGAGTGCTCAGCTCCATCTCTAATCTTTAGTGGATTAAACTAGGCGTCTGCAGTTACAGGCTTGTTCTGATAGCAGTTTTTCTGTGAGGTAGACAATGGCCATGAGGAAAGCTGTGTTCCAACTTTAAGATTTCATCTCCCTTCTTTTGGTGTGAAAGGGAGGTTGCCAAGTTAATCAAAGATACTTTTTTGTTCATGTGACCTAAATATCTGTACAAGATGTTTTAAATTTGACATGTTTGTGCTTGGGTTTTGCTGCTCAAACAAGTTACACTGTGTTACATACTTAAGTGATGGTTCCAAATACATGCACTCTTGTTTTGTAATTTATAGAAGGCATTGGGTCTTCTGGTATATGTTTTCATAAATTATTTAACAGTTAAAATTGCTTGCTAGTTTTCATTTAAGATTAAGTTATTAACAGAAGTTGATCTGGGAAGTTTGACTTGTTCCCTCATATCTATATTCTCCTCAAGATGGGAAATTGATTCCATTCCGAAGGACTCTCCAGCATGTGCAGTTTGATCTTTACACCTTATAAGAGGAATGGCTAACACTTTTTTGTAATAATAGCATAGCCAAAATGAGAGCTTAAATTATGATTTCACAGCTAAATTTACTTCACCATGAGCACAGTAAACAGGTAAAACCTCCCTTTCATGAAGGGGCCATCAAAGAAGGATGTACTTTTCTCTGAAGGGAGGAGAGAACTTCTACTTTGCATATGGCCCTGTCTAAATACTGGAGTTTGTGAACTCAGAAGGTTTCCATAGCCTTGGCAGCACATGTCAAGAGCCACAGGTGTTCACTAAAGTCAAAAAATGAGAGTGTTAATTGTTAAATAAACAATAGGAGTCACTGTGCACTTACTCCCCATGTTGTACCTCTGTCTTTAATGAGGTGCACTATGAAAATTGTCGGAACCCTCGTCAGCGAAGGTCCAACCCACGGAGTCACAACACGACCGCTGTTGATCGGTTCTCGAGGAACTTTTACTCTTAGGGATAGAAGGAAAGGAGGGAGCGGGAAGCAGCCGGGAGAAAGATGGAGACTGAAGTGGCTGCTCCCCGTTCCCGCCCTTAACATGGTCTTTTATCCATTCCCAGTCCCCCGGGGCTAGGGCGAGTAGTCCATCAATCAGATCATAGTCTCAGGTCAGGGTGTATCTCATCCCATCAGGTTGTTTGCAAGTCTTTTGTTCAGGTTGTTTACAAGTCTTTTGTTCAGCACCTCCTTGACCTTGTTCTGCTCTGCAGGATGAGGCAGTGCAATGAGGAGGTCCCCACAGGTGGCCGGCCTGTGGTTCCCCACAGCTCCCCCTTTTTAGTTTTATATGACATGGAATCGTGCCTGTCTTAGGTTCCCAGCGACGTGCCACCTGCTTACCCGTCATCGAGTCACTGGGAAGCATGTCCCATGCTCTGTCTTAGGTTGCTAGGTGTACTCGCCAGTGATTACCCGTCATTGACTACCGTTCCATCATGCTAAGCCATATCTGTTGTTGAGGGTCGGAGCGAAACATAGCATGCAAGCCTGCTGAGCAATCAGGTTGGTGCGCTGTTACCTTCTGACAATGCTTGAGATGATCTTACTGACCAAGAGACAGTGGCATAGGCCAATCTTTTGGGATCATTGTAGGAACGGGCAGCCCTGGTTGCAATGCCCCCATGGGTTGCAACTGCCTGTTTATGGCTCTCAAATCCTGCAATAATCGATACTTGCCCGATTTCTTTTTTATTACAAAAATTGGGGTGTTCCAGGGTGAAGTGGATGGTTGAATATGTCCTGCCTCTAACTGCTGCTGAACTATTTCTTTTACTGCAGCCAATTTCTCCTGTGTAAGGGGCCACTGGGGTGTCCACACCGGTTTGTTATCTAACCAGGTTAGTGGCAGTGGTGATGGCTGCTGCACAGTGGCTCCTACGAAAAACCCAAACCCTGCTTGCCTCTATGCCCTCGAGGCTCAGTGGGGTCCCTTATGCCCTGCTTGTCTTTTCCTAGTCCTCCGCCTGCATATCCCATTTTTTTCATCATTTTCCACTCCGGGGATGACTCAGTCTCATGTTCACTAGTCAATTGGATTCGGAGTTGTGTCAAAACATCCCTTCCCCATAAGGTGATAGGAATAGTACATACATAAGGTTGCACTTTACCAGTATTGCCCTCCTGATCTTGCCAGTCTAGCACTTGCGCGCTTCTAGACGGGGCGACAGCCGTACCTAAGCCTACCAGGTTATCCCCTTCTTGAAGTGGCCAAGAGGGAGGCCAGTCCTGCTCAGAGATGATACTAACATCTGCGCCCGTATCCAACAGCCCCTTAATCGGTTTCCCTTTGATGTTAAGAGTCCATAATGGACGATTATCAAGAGTCATGGAAAGGGCTGCAAAATGTTTTCCCTGGGTTCCTCTGGCATCTAGCACAGGGCTCATCACTAGTAATTGAGCAACCGGCTGTGACGGTAGTAACTGTGTGATTCCTTTAGTGGACTGCAACATTACTTTAAATTTCTTACAAGGCATTTGGATAATTCCGGTTATGACTACCAGTCCTTTTAAAGAGTTTGCAGCCTTTCCTATGGTAATGCCCAAGCCTTCCATATGGTCCATAGCCTCCTGGGGTTTTACATCTATGGCTTGGACCCCCATTTGCGGTGTTAATACTGTATAGTCGGTGGCTCGCAGCTCTGTGCAGTAAATGCCTGTTGTTCTCCCTGAAACTGTCCTGTTCTTCCCATGGCCTGTCCTCTCACCCATTGAGATTTCGGGCCCCTGGGTTCGGGGGCCCACCACTCGTTTTTTGGAAACTGCTGCCCTGAATTTTTCGGATTGAAAGGTTGCCCTAGTGGGTGGCCGGCTTTATCTAGCTTGGAATAACATTCATTTGCCCAATGATTGCCTTTACCACATCGTGGGCAGAGCCCTGGCCGACGCCCTGGAGGCTTGGAATTCACGCATTCTCTTTTTAGGTGACCTTCCACTCCACATCTAAAACACTTTCGCCCCGGCCCATTGTTATGCAGCATTCTTGCCATGGCGACTGCTGCATGCGCCCCTGAGGCCACATCATCCATAACATCCCTACAGATTTTTAAAAAGGTAGGAATGTCTTTGTGTTGCCAGGGCCTTAGGGCCTCACGGCAGGTTTTGTTTGCTTGTTCATATGCTAATCTTCGTACTAGCGGCATCGCCTCCTCCATGGTCTCAAAGATATTGCCAGCCGCCTCCATTAACCTATTTACAAAATCAGCATAGGGCTCCGTTGGGCCTTGTGTAATTTTGGACAAACTGTGCCTAATTTCTCCCTTCTTAGGAAGGATCTTCCAGGCCCTACGAGCTATTTCTCTTACTTGCATTAGGACTTCATTAGGGCATTGAGCCTGGGTATTCTCATCGCAAAAAACTCCTTCCCCGTTTAGCATGTCCTCATTCCAGGCTGGATGACCGTTTCTCGCGTTTTCTGCTGCCTGAGTCTTAGCAAGCTCTCTATAGGCCACAGCCCAAAGCAGGAAGTCCCCACCACCAAGCACGGCTTTCACTAGGTTTCTCCAATCCTCTGGGACCAGTCCCTGGGTTCCTATATTGTCTAGAACTGCTTTTGTGAAGTTGGCATGTGGTCCGTAAAGCTGCACCGCTTGTTGCAGTTCTTTTAACAACTTGTGGTCTAAAGGGGTCCATCCTCTGTTACCTTGCGCATCCACTACCACTGGGAACACCTGATCTGCTTTTTGGTACTCTTCCCACATGGGGGGAGTCCCGCGTGTTCTCTCCGCCCTTCCTCTGGATCTTACTGAGGAGGGTTCCACGTTCTCCACTCCCTCCATGAGGGAAGGATTCCCTTTCGCAGGAGGGGCCTTAGTTAGCGTGAGCGGTCGACAATGTGGAAGGCCATGTAAGGTTAAGTTTGCCATTCTATAGTGGCACGGGTGGTCCCCAGGAGAAAATAAGCCTTCTGGGTACGGAGGTGCGGAAGGGAGGGGTCTATCCTCCCTGTCCCCGTCCTGACTTCCACATTGGGACTCACTCTGAGTCTCCTCCGATATCTCTAATCCCTCATCTACTATCTCTTTTGAATCATTTTGAAGAGCCTGTTCAATCCACACCCTATAAATCTCTGGCGATTTTCCCGCCACTCTTAACTCTTTACCTACCCTTTTCCACTTTCGTTCTTCCTGCTCACCATCATCCACTAACCAGGACGACATGCTACCAACTGCTTTGGTGAGTAACCAAATAATGGCCGCTATCACGGGCGTCCCCGTTGCTCTTAGTAAGCGGCTTAACAATAATTTGGTCGTCAACGGAGCGTTTCCCATTTACACTTTTACTTTTATGATTTTACCCGCGGTTACAATCCTAGGCCTTTTACTTTACCCGCCTAGATTCCCGTATATGTACGTTTATTCTTACTTACCTGCTTCCAGCGATCGGTCTGACGATCCAAGATCCGAGTCACGGCACCACTTGTCGGAACCCTCGTCAGCGAAGGTCCAACCCACGGAGTCACAACACGACCGCTGTTGATCGGTTCTCGAGGAACTTTTACTCTTAGGGATAGAAGGAAAGGAGGGAGCGGGAAGCAGCCGGGAGAAAGATGGAGACTGAAGTGGCTGCTCCCCGTTCCCGCCCTTAACATGGTCTTTTATCCATTCCCAGTCCCCCGGGGCTAGGGCGAGTAGTCCATCAATCAGATCATAGTCTCAGGTCAGGGTGTATCTCATCCCATCAGGTTGTTTGCAAGTCTTTTGTTCAGGTTGTTTACAAGTCTTTTGTTCAGCACCTCCTTGACCTTGTTCTGCTCTGCAGGATGAGGCAGTGCAATGAGGAGGTCCCCACAGGTGGCCGGCCTGTGGTTCCCCACAAAAATTAACAGTAAAACTTGTTTTCAAACAAGTTTTTACTTTGTATGTTTTTATATACTTTATACTTTTTTTTTTTTGACAGGCAGAGTGGACTGCGAGAGAGAGAGAGACAGAGAGAAAGGTCTTCCTTTGCCGTTGGTTCACCCTCCAATGGCCGCCACGGTCGGTGCGCTGCGGCCGGCGCACCGCGCTGATCCGATTGCAGGAGCCAGGAGCCAGGTGCTTTTCCTGGTCTCCCCATGGGGTGCAGGGCCCAAGCACCTGGGCCATCCTCCACTGCACTCCCGGACCACAGCAGAGGGCTGGCCTGGAAGAGGGGCAACCGGGACAGAATCCGGTGCCCCGACCGGGACTAGAACCCGGTGTGCCGGCGCCGCAAGGCGGAGGATTAGCCTGTTGAGCCACGGCGCCGGCCTATACTTTATACTTTATATACTTTATACTTTATACTTTGTGTGTCTGTGTGGGTACAAACAGTTGAAATTTCTACTTAGTATAGAGTTTGTCTTCTGTATATAAAGTTAATTAAAAATGAAAAAAATGGAATGGGAGAAGGAGTAGGAGGTGGGATGGGAGTAGGGGTGGGAGAGCAGGAATGGGGGGAAGAAACACTATATCTCTAAAAGCTGTACATATGAAATTTGTATTCATTAAATAAAAACCTTAAAAAAAGATGAGATGGTAAGACACAATGACTCAGAAGAGGAAATAGCGATCTCATATAATTAATCTCAAATAGAATGCAATATGACAAGTATTGACTATAATTGCTCTTCATGCTTTTGTAACATTTAAAATAATATAAAATTTTTTGGATACTAAAAAAATATTGTTTCCAGTAAACTGTGAGCTTGGGAGGTTGGAATTGCCACTCCTGAACAGGAGGGGGAGGAGCGAAGACAAGTTAGAGGAGGGGGCTGGGGGCCAGAGGGTGAAAACTACCTGAGTGTAATGAAACAATTTCTGGCCATTATGCCATTTGAAGAGTTATTAGTCTGATGAGTCTCATCAGCATGGACATGAACCTGTTCCCAAACTCACCTTTGCTCCTCTGGGAGGATGCTGTTAGAAAGGATCATGAGATAAGGCATGGGGAGCAGAAATGGACAAGGGCTGGTTCTGAGAGATAAAGGTGAGCAGAACAGAAGGAGCATAAACAGATGTTGTTTCTTGGAATTCCCAGGTTGGATGGGGGAGGTACAATGAGAGCAGGAGCAGTGAACGTAGGAAAAAGGAGTTTTGGCTGTTTAGTGGGAACTTTGGAATCTAAGAGGAGAACACAAGGTGTAGAGAGAAGGCTTAGAGAGGAGATAGGAACAGGCTTAGACATGGGGAGTCTCCTTCCACTTTTCTGAATGCTTAGAGAAGTGGTAAACGTACTGAATATTGTCAGGATTGAACATGCCGTTAAGTGGCCATTTGTACTGGTTGCTGATGTAGGCGACAAGAGAGGTGGGTTAGATGGAATGCAGATTGAGGAAGCTCCCATGGTGACCCATGGAGTTGGATTGGCAGATATCAGGCGTCCCCAAAACCTCTGCAGTCCGATGGGGAGTGTATGGGAGCAGAAAGTGGGGCCATCACTCAAACCCACTAGCCAGGGGCATGAAGCTTGTAGAAGGGAAACAGGGGATTGAGTCATTACCCTTACCTGCTGTTGCCTAGGACTGTAAAGGTACAAGGCTGGGGGAGTTGTGGTGCCTGGTACCAGGGCTTCCAGTAGAAGCTGAATAGAACCATAATCCATAGAAAGATGCAATGAGAGGATTCTCCACCCACCCTGTCTTACCTTGGAATTTTATAAGGCTGGTGTATGGATGGGAGTCAGAACATTCAATGGCAAAGAGGAAGGTCTGGGAGTGCACTCTGTGGCTGGCAGAAATCCAGGATCACAAAGCAGCTCAGATCCTGGAGGGGAGAGTAATGTCTGCACCCATGAAAGGCCACCACAAAAAACACCAAACATCGGAGTAAGGGAAAATGTTCATTGTTCTGTGGAGGAAACCCAATAGGCTGCTTCCCATGCACAAGAGAACAGACACCTGTTTTGGGAGAACAGATCTGTATAGCTTTGAAGAGGTAAGGAAGTGGGAGCAGTGAATCCTCTTAGGGTGAGGGTGGAGCTGACGCTGTGATTGGACCATTTGGTCACCTGACTTCTAGTAAGCCAGGCTGGGCTTAGAATGGAAGCTTATTGTACATCTCCTCCCTCTCTTATTCCCACTCTTATATTTAACAGGGATTACTTTTCAGTTAAAATTTAAACACCTAAGAATAATTGTGTGTTAATTACAGAGTTCAACCACTAGTACTAGAATAAAAAAAATACTAAAATGGATAAAGTATTACATTGTACAACAGCAGTCAGCACAAGAGCTGATCAAGTCACTGTTTCTCATAGTGTCCATTTCACTTCAACAGGTTTCCCCTTTGGGACATGCTCAATCGAACCTGCCCCAAATGATGGAGTTAGAATCATGCCAGGGGATTCCAATACAATCCCATCAAGGTGGCATGTACCAAGGCCATCTAACTAGTCCAAGCGATCAATTTCAGTTCACAATTGATCACACTGAGAGGTCTAAGAGTCAAAGGGATCACACAAACAAGACTAGTGTCTGCTAATACTAACTGATAGAATCAAAAAGGGAGAGAATGATCCAACATGGGAAGCAAGATACACAGCAGACTCATAGAATGGCAGATGTGCTAAATAGCACTCTGGCCTCAGAATCAGCCCTTAAGGCATTCAGATCTGGCTCAAGAGCCCATGAGAATATTTTAGGCATGGAAAGCTAAGAAACTCTGAAAAAAACAGAAGATCTAAATGAAAGATCTCTGCGAGTGAGATCCCAGTGGAAAGAACGGGGCCGGCCATCAAAGAAGGAGGTACCTTTCTCTGAAGGGAGGAGAGAACTTCCACTTTGACTATGACCCTGTCGGAATAAGATCCAAGCTGGCGAACCCTAAAGGCTTCCATAGCCTTGGCAACTCATGACTAGAGCCTAGGGAGATTACTGGAGCCATAAACAAGAGTGTCAAATTGTTAAATCAACATCAGGAGTCACTGTGTACTTACATCTCAAGAGGGATCTGTCCTTAATGTGTTGTCCAATGTGAAGTAATACTATAACTAGTACTGAAACATTTGTGTTTCTGTGTGGGTGCAAACTGATGAAATCTTTACATAGTATATACTAAATTGATCTTCTGTATATAAAGATAATTGAAAATGATTAAAAAATCTTGGTGTTAAATTGGAAATTGCATAGATAGTTAATCAATTTTTTTAAAAAAATACCATGTAGGATCTCTGTCCTTAATGTGCTGTACATTGTGAATTAATACTATAACTAGTACTCCAACAGTATTTTTCACTTTGTGTCCCTATGTGAGGGCAAACTGTTGAAATCTTTACATAATATGTACTAAACTGATCTTCTGTATATAAAGAGAATTGAAAATGAATCTTGATGTGAATGGAGCGGGAAAGGGGAGGGTTGCGGGTGGGAGGGAAGTTATGGGGGGGGGAAGCCATTGTAATCCATAAGCTGTACTTTGGAAATTTATATTATTTAAATAAAAGCTTTATAAAAAAAAAAGGATGGAAGCTTCTTGTACAAAATGGTGACTGTGCTACAGCTTAAGTTGGTGCCCCAGATAAGTTGGTACCATTTTGCTAACACCAGTGGCTTGGGCTGCTCCAATCTGGTCTCAAATCACTCCAGAGCTGGTACTGAGGTTCTTGGCTGCTGGAATCCTGAGTTGTGCATATCCATACCTTCCATGTAGGTCCTCTAATTTGTGTGGATTTTCCTCTGCCATTTTTTCTTTAACTCTTTCCTGAGATTGCACTCACTCCAATTTTTTAAAACTAGCTTCTTGTAGGCTAGAGCAGTAAGTTCCTTCCCTATTCTGCCATCTTAATCCAATCTTTAACATTTATCCATCCATGTAGATAAACATACAGGTTTCATTTACTTTGAATAAATCCCCTAAAGTGAAGTTGCAGAATCACATAGTTATTTTATTTTTGTTAGAAACAGAGATGAAAATACCCAAATGCCTATAACATCCACGGTTGAGCCAAGGTGAGGCCAGGAATGCAAAACTCAATTTGGGTCTCCAATATGGGTAGCAGAGGTTCAACTAATAGAGCCATTACCTGCTTTTTCTCTTGATGCATATAAACAGGAAGCTGGAATCTTGAGCACAGTGAAGATTTGAAATCAAGCACTCCCAAATAGGACATGGGCTCCTATATGATATCTAAACTATAGCAGCAAATGCTCACCACAGTATTTTAGGTTTTTTAAGCAATTCCATAACTATTTTCCAGAGCGGCTGCACAATTTTACATTCCCAACAGCACACAAGGGTTCTAATTTTTCCACAACCTAGGCAATATTTTCTATCTTTTGAGGTACATCAATAATCATTCTAACAGGTGTGAGATGATATCTCATTATGGTTTTGAAAATAATATCAAAAACAATGGTAAAAATACAAAGGGGCATGAGGAAACATTGGAAGTAAAGAAAATCTTTACTACCTTGATGGGGTGGTAGTTTCTTTTTTTAAATATTTTTATAAGTTTTTTTTTCTTTTTTTTTATTTGATAGGTAGAGTTATAGACAGTGAGAGAGAGACAGAGAGAAAAGTCTTCCTTCTGTTGATTCACCCTGCAAATGGCTACTATGGCCAGCGTGCTGCGCTGATCCAAAACCAGGAGCCAGGTGCTTCCTCCTGGTCTCCCATGCAGGTGCAGGAGCCCAAGAACTTGGGCCATCCTCCACTGCCCTCCAGGGCGACAGCAGAGCGCTGGACTGGAAGAGGAGCAACTGGGACTAGAACCCAGCACCCATATGGGATGCCAGCGCCACAGGCGGAGGATTAACTAAGTGAGCCAGGGAGCCAGCCCCTGGGTTGGTATTTTCCTGGGCATATGCATAAATCCAAGTTCATCAAATTGTATGCAATAAAATGTGATTTTTTGCTATATTTCAATAAATCTATTTATAAAACATTCTAATTCCTGTACCCTTACCAAAGCGTAATTCATAGTTGTGTTCTGTAACCCATGTCAAGGGTTATACCAAAAGATTAAGCTTCAGAGTGGTAGCTGGCAAAAAAAAAAAAAAAAAAATACATGCTTTGTGGCTGCTTTTCCTTCCTGCCGTATTTCCCCACTTCCCTACCTGTGTTTCCAAATCTTTCCAGACAAAACCACTGAGATGAAATTCTTGCTTTTGGTTTCTACAAGAAACAAAAAAGAGGCTCATCACTATGAATATTTAACATTTAGTCTACATTGTGTTCTAGGTTTCTTTAATCTCATTGATTTTAACAATTTCTTATAACTACATTCATGTTTTCCAGAATTTTATCCCCAGCTTAGATTGCTCTAGGTTGCAGATTCACAAAATATGAAGTATCTGGTTTCCAACTAAATTATTTTGGAAAACCTGAAATTTAACATGCTGAATTCTTTATTATGTTGTTTCTTTGTTAAAAGATTGGGTTTTTTATTTGAAATGCAGGATTGTGGGGACCCATGGATAGGCCAGCCATGGGACCCCCCCATGGTGGGCTTGGCTTATAGCAGTAATGTGGATGTAGCAGCTGATTGAACTTTGCATCTAGCTGAGGATCATGGAAAACAAGATGGCGCTGATGCCCTGCCTGCTGCGTGACTCCACAGCTGATCGTGATCAAGTGCCGGATTGGAGAGCTCTGTGCATGGACTGTGATTGATTGACTGTGATTGGTTGAATTCTGGATATAAGCAGACCGCGGGAGAAGGAAGGGGGCTCGCCAGCTTTCCCCCTTAAGGAACGTGCGTGCCATCTCTCCCCCTTCTCCCGGTTCCCCCACTCTCTTTCCCACTCCTTCTAAGTAAAAGTCTCTTGAAGACCGATTAGCTGCGAGCAGCGTCGTTCCTTCTGCGGCCGAAGGAGCCAACAAGTGGTGCCGTGACTCGGATCGTCGGACCGATCGCTGGAAGCAGGAAGTAAGAAAAGGATAAACGTCCATAGACGGGAATCTAGGCTGGTAAAGTAAAAAGCCTAGGATTATGACCGCGGTTCCGTCGTAAAGACGGGGAGTAAAACGCCAGAAAGGCGGGAGTAAAAGGAGAAACGTGCATACACGGGAATCTAGGTGGGTAAAGTGAAACGCCTAGGATTATAGCCGCGGTTCCGTCGACAAAAGACGGGAGTAGAACGCCGGAAGATAGGCGGGAGTAAACCGTCGACAAAAGACGGGGAGTAGAGCGCCGGAAGACAGGCGGAAGTAAACCGTCGACAAAAGACGGGGAGTAAAATGCCAGAAAGGCGGGAGTAAACCGTCGACAAAAGACGGGGAGTGAAATGCCAGAGAGGCGGGAGTAAACTGTCGAAAAAAGACAGGGAATCTAGGCGGGTAAAAAGGCCTAGGATTATAACCGCGGGGAGTGGACGACAGAAGACAGGCGGGAGTAGGCCGTCGATGGAAGACAGGGAGTGGAGCGCCGGAGGACAGGTGAGAGTGGACTGTCAACAAAGGACAGGGAGTAAAATGCCGGGAAATAGGCGGGAGTGAGCCGTTGTAAAGACCGGGAGTGGAACGCCAGGAGAAAGGCGGGAGTACTGATGGTGATTGATCTTACCATATGTTTCATAAGCAATAGAGCCTGTTCGTCAGCGACATGGAGAAGCAAAAATCCTCCACTATATGGATTTATATATTGGAAGCAGTGTTCATAACATTAAGCTCATGTCTGCAGGAGGCAGGAAAGGTTCAAAAAGATACTGTAGTTCGATATTTAGGACTTGGGCTTACACCAACAAATGCGGCCCCTTTGGAATTTGCCATTGCTACGACAGGACTAAAAACCTTAAGTGATTTTCGAAAACTATGTGGAAATCTAAATTGGATACGGTTGTATTATAATGAGAGGAAGAAGCACAGGAAAAAAGGCCGTGATAAAGACTATAAAGACTCCATTACAGACACAGAGAATAGGGTTAAAAAAGGCGAGCCAGAAAACAGTTCATTAATGCTAATAGTGGTGAAAAGTGTCTGAACTACCCATTCTGTTTTTGTATTATGTACTAACTTTACCCCTATTATTGATGGGAATGCTTGAGCAGATTATGCTTGGTTTGCTTTATAAAAGAATGTAAATGTTTCAATTTACCTTTAAAATTGTTTGGCCATCTATGTCTTGTTAGTTTAGCTTTTGGTTTGCTGAAAGTATTGCTTGATCATTTATTGATTTGTAATTATGAAGTTTGTTAAGGGGTTTATGATTTTTTGTACTGAGTTTTGTCTGAGACTGATTTACATGAGAATTCTAATTGTACCCTAGTATTGGGACAGATGATCAATACCACATGGAACAGTAATTTGACGAGGTTGTACTTAACAATATAGGCCTCACCTTCCTCGCCAAGTGGGTGAAATGGGAGAATTTTGAGGTAACTAGTGTTTAAAGCATACAAGACATGTGGAGTGGTTGTCTGCATTCAGAACATGTGAAGAATAGTACCAATTAAGCATTTTACTTTGAACCAAGTATTTCTTTATAAGATGTATCCTTTGTGCCTAATTGCTAATGTGAAATTATGAAGGAATTTGTTAAAATTTATGTGTTGGATTTAAGTAGCAAGTAGTAAGAAAGCTGACCTAATTTGATTTGTTTTCTTAAATGTACTTAAGCTGTTAATTCATAATTTGATAAAACTGTTCTGGCTTTCAAAACCCCAATAGCCCAGAAGTTCTGATCAGAGCTGTAACACTCTGCCAGCAGCGTACCAACCTGGTAATTCAGCAGGCTATGCTAGCCAACTTGTGCTCTTACCCCCATAAGTGTGGCTTAACATGATGGAACGGTAGCCAATAACGGGTAATCGCTGATGGGCGCACCTAGCAACCTAAGACAGAGGGTAGGACAAGCTTCCTATTACCTCCATGACGGGTAAGCAGGTTGCGCGCCATTGGGAACCCAAGACAGGCACGTTTCCATGTCACTTAATATAATAAAAACGGGGGAGATGTGGGGACCCATGGATAGGCCAGCCATGGGACCCCCCCATGGTGGGCTTGGCTTATAGCAGTAATGTGGATGTAGCAGCTGATTGAACTTTGCATCTAGCTGAGGATCATGGAAAACAAGATGGCGCTGATGCCCTGCCTGCTGCGTGACTCCACAGCTGATCGTGATCAAGTGCCGGATTGGAGAGCTCTGTGCATGGACTGTGATTGATTGACTGTGATTGGTTGAATTCTGGATATAAGCAGACCGCGGGAGAAGGAAGGGGGCTCGCCAGCTTTCCCCCTTAAGGAACGTGCGTGCCATCTCTCCCCCTTCTCCCGGTTCCCCCACTCTCTTTCCCACTCCTTCTAAGTAAAAGTCTCTTGAAGACCGATTAGCTGCGAGCAGCGTCGTTCCTTCTGCGGCCGAAGGAGCCAACACAGGATTACAAAGGAAGAGAGGCAGAGAGGGAGAGAGCGAGAGAGAGAGAGAGAGAGAGAGAGAGAGAGAGAGATCTTCCATC
This sequence comes from Sylvilagus floridanus, assembly GCA_949820135.1. Taxonomy (NCBI): domain Eukaryota; kingdom Metazoa; phylum Chordata; class Mammalia; order Lagomorpha; family Leporidae; genus Sylvilagus; species Sylvilagus floridanus. The sequence continues at coordinate 77,137,635 of OX463227.1, forward strand.
TGCTGGTCCAGTGCAACTACTGAAGCCAGCCAAAGTGAAGCCAGGAACCGGGAATGCCATTTGAGTCTTTCCCAGTCACACAGCAGGAACTGGATCTGAAGTGGAGCTGCCAGGATTTGAACCACCATCCGTAGGGGATGCTGGCTTCTTAGGCCATGTCCCAACCCAGTATACCACAATTTTGGCCCTCTATCCTCTTTATTAATCTTCGAATACATAATTCTTCTATCTTCCCAGTAACTTATGCAGGAGGTTAGGAAGGAGCACATTTGACACATTCTCACAGATCACTTCTACATCTAATGTATTACCAAGCCCCATAGTTCATATGTGTGTGCATATATATATATATATATTTCTTAAAATGTGTATAATTATATAGTCCAGTAGGTGTTTGAAATCATGTACAATATTAAACCTACATGTACTTGAGGTCGACGCCATGGCATAGTAGGTTAGGCACCCCTATGTGGGGTTGGCGTCCCATCTAGGCTCCAGTTTGAATCTTGCCTGCTCCACTTCCAATCCAGATCCAGCTCCCTGCTGATGGCCTGATAAAGCAGTAGAAGATGGCCCCAGTGCTTGGGCCCCTACACCCATGTGGGATACCCAGAAGAAGCTTCTGTCTCATGGCTTCGGATCAGCCCAGCTCAGGATGTTTCAGTAATCTGGGGAGTGAACTAGTGGATGGAAGACTTTTCTGTCTCTCACTCTCTCTTAGTTCCGCAACTCAATAAAATAAATATCTCTTTCAAAAAAAGCTACATGTATTATTATTTTCCATAAACATACACCTATGTTAAAAATTATTTATCAACTGTAGACAGTAAAATATCAACTAATAATAAAGCAGTATATTTTAGTGAAAGTTATATAAATGTGGTCTCTCAAAATAAAATATCTTTTTTTTTTTTTTGACAGGCAAAGTTAGTGAGAGAGAGAGAGAGACAGAGAGAAAGGTCTTCCTTTTTCCGTTGGTTCACCACCCAAGTAGCTGCTAGGGCCGGTGTGCTGCAGCCGGCGCATCACACCTATCCGAAGCCAGGAGCCAGGTGCTTCCTCCTGGTCTCCCATGTGGGTGCAGGGCCCAAGCACCTGGGCCATCTTCCACTGCACTCCCAGGCCACAGCAGAGAGCTGGACTGGAAGAGGAGCAACCGGGATCGAATCCAGCACCCCGACCGGGACTAGAACCCAGGGTGCCGACACAGCAGGCAGAGGATTAGCCTCGTGAGCCATGGCGCCAGCCTCTCAAAATATTTTAATTCTTTTTTATGCTAGGGAAAACTTGATTTTGGGCAACTGAAAACACATAAAACAAAACCAGGGGTAAGAGGGCACCTACCGTAACCAAAATGGGTGAAATAAAATTTCCCATAGAATTTTTTCTTTTAATTTCTCTTTGTCTCCAAAATAAATACAAAAAATTAGTATTAAGAGTGTATTCCCTCATTTTACAAAATAGGCATTAAATATATCTAAAAACTGCTGTTCTTTACAGACTTTCTTCAAGAAATAGAATTATATACTAAACACTTAAAGTAATATCAGAAAATACATAACAAACTTAAATGAAGGAAAACAAATATTTTCAGAACCTGGGCATGTGGTAATGCTTCTGTTGAGATTCTGTTAACACAGAAATCGTAATTACTCTGGGGGAGACTGAGGTGCTGAACTAATGGGCAAAAATTTCTCTTCTGCAAGGGAAAAAGGTTATCCATCTTAAGGAAAGTTTAATTAAATTCCCCCAAAAAAGAGAAAGGCATCAAGAAGATGTATGAGAAAAATACTTTTGAAAAAAAAAAATAAGGGAAATGTCTTTCCATTTCATGTGTCGGTGAATAACTCATTTTCTCATTTTGATCTGATAACATTTAGACTGAATCAAAAGAAAATGCAAAGCACTCATTGGAAGGTGTGAAGAAGTCATAAACTTAAGCCATAAAATGTTTGGAGTTTTACTCTTTAAGTCCTGGAATTCAGGTATGAACTCGTTAATCTCCTAACAGGGAAAACAATATTTATTTTTGAAAATTCTCATTTGCTAGGAGAAAGTTCTACCTTCTTGACTTTCTACTTCCTCACTATTTTTTTGCTCTCTCAATTCGGAGATGTGGAAAGAGTTGATTCTGAATTCCTGTTCTAAGACACAGGACTTCCACATTCCATGACAAGTTGTCTTCCTTTTAAGACTCGGTTAACATATTCACAGACTTTGGTCTAGCTGATAATCCCCGTCTCTGCTTTGTCTAAAATAATTTTGTTACATTCTCCTTAACTTCTGCTTACTGTGCCAAGATTTTTGTTGTATGAAAAAATATTTCTCCCTTGACTGTCTCCCTTAAGCTAAACATAAGACTTAGGTGTCTGAACCATGCTTAGTGTTGTTTTGCATCTTGCTTTCCTTCCATATTTTCCAAACGTCCCTCTGGCTACAGGCACTCTGGTAAAATTTCTCCCATACCACTTAAGTCGCTTTTCCATTTGCTAATGCCAAAGACCATGTTTCAGTGATTTGTGCTGACCTTGTTTCTGCAGAAATGCTGAGAATCTTCATAATTCTTTCAACAAACCAACCAATCACCCTTTTAGGAGCTTGATGGTAAGGGAGGTGATATCAAACAATTATTTTCCTCTATTTTGTCTTTTAATACATTGTGTTTTTGAATAATAGCATAGTAAGGAAATTGTCTGATGTGCTTTACATCATTCCTTGACCAACTGAAGTATGTAATTGCTTAATGTTCCTGTGTTTAATGCTCACACCATTACTTACATTATTAAAACTTAACAAATGCCATATCATGTAAGCATTTAAATCATATTAAAAAAGCATACCAGAAAAAAAAAATCAACAAACTGAAGGAACTGGTAGCAGCATTTAAAACATGAATGGCTGGGCTGGCATTGTCACACAGAGTCCCTCCTGTTCTACTTTTAATGTGGCTCCCTGCTAATGTCCCTGAAAAAGCAGTGGAGGATGGCCTAAGTGCTTGGGCCCTTGCACTCACATGGGAGACCCAGAGGAAGCTTCTTGTTCCTGGTTTCTGGCTCAGTCATTGCATTCATTTGTGGGCTGAATTAGCAGATGGAAGACCATCTCTCTGTCTCTACCTCTCCATAACTCTGTAACTCAGCTTTTCAAATAAATATAATAAATCTCAAAAAAATGCATGGCTATTAGTCTCAGAATTAATCAGACTTTTACTTTCTCCTTTACCCAATTAATTTTCCTATAGGATCTTCATTAGAGATTCATTAAAAAATACATCAAGAAAAAAACAGGCATTACGAATGAATCTGGAAATCTATACACTGTGAAAACTGTTTTGATCATTTAAATATAAAATGTAATGCAGTTCCATTAATACAGAAAATATTTCATATAAGTACAACTACATTGCTACAAGATATAGCAATGGTCTATTAATATAATTTAAATAGAGCTAAATTTAATTTGAAAACTGCTTAATTAAGGGATACATATGCATATTTCATGCAAATTCAGAAATTTAGATACATTTCACCAATCAAAACAGAAGATACTAATCTCTAAAACATGTCTGTGGTTCATAGCTAAGGTATGGTCTATTTTAAGACAAAACTGCTACACAGTGTTATTTATTTCCAGGTGCAATAAAATGCATTTGATTTCAAGACTGATTAAAGTAGAAAAATCTCGTGACAAGTAGAAAACGGATGCTCTACCAATCAAAATGGGTTCTGACACTAACTGCCAAACATAGCCAAGAAACCTCAGTAGCAGAAAAATGTCAGCAATGATAGTGAGCCATCATATATATTTGTTAGTGCTATACGTCATAAAATTAAATTATGTAACCTACTATTTGAACTCCAGAAGGGTTAAACTAGTACTTGATGTTTTCCTCTCACAGAATTAACTCATTAAAGTACATCAGTAAAAATGAACATTTAATAATATAGCTTGTATTCATTTTATGTGTAAGTTCCAGGGGACCAGAATAATCATACAAAATCAATTTAAGGATAAGGCAGAGAAGTCATTATTTGTACTCTTTTGTGATTATATAAAATTTATTTCCAGCTCTTATAAACTTTGAAAAAATCTATGTTACTACTCAATATTTTAAAATTAATTTAAAATCTTTCTTTGTCTTATTATTGCCATGGATATAATGGACTATGTGATGATGGTTCAATTTAAATTATTGTCTACTTGGACAAATTTGAAACCAGATACTAAAATTATTTAAATTCTCAAAGGGAAGAATGAAAGAGGAGGTAGAAACATCTTGTTAAAAGCAAAATAAATGTTCATTTATGGACTTAAAATGAGTTTATATAATTTCAAGTTATTCTGAATGCTGCTTCCAGGTTATATTATTATATATTATTATATATTATTTTATATTAAGATGATCAACATTAAAGTTCAAATCCTAGGTAAGTGGTAAAATTGATTAGATCAAGCGATTTATTTTAAACTGTAGATGTAAATTACATTCCAGGATATACTGTTTTCTGTAATCAGTGAACTCAGTTTTCTGCGACTTTGTTTTCTATGTGTCACGTAGCTGTAAGACCTAGGGGAATCTTCCTATCAAAGATGGCGTTTAGGGACAAGGGTCTGACTCAGGGGTTGAGCTATCACCTGGGGTGTCTGGGTCTCAAGTGGATTGTCTGAGTGTGAGACCAGCCTCTGCTTTAGATTTCAGCTTCAAACTAAGTACACTGGGAGGCAGTAGGTAATGGCTTAAGTACTTGGTTTCCTGTCACACACGAGACACCCAGACTGAGTTCTGGGCTCCTGGCTTTCATCCAGTCTGGCCCTGGCTGTTACAAGTATTTCTGAGTGAAAATAAATGGACAAAAGAACTCTGTCTCTGTATTTCTGCCTTTCAAGTAAGTAACAGTTTTTTTTTTTTAAATGTGGTATATGAAGTAATAGAGCCATATAAAAGGGATTCAGAAAATACTAGATTCCCCTGTGCTAGTAATTCAGGAAAAATAATCTTGAGTTAATATACTTTTATTTATAAATCACATAAAATATTATATATTAAATTATGCAAAGCATTCTAAGTAGATGTAGTATAAGCTTTGCAAACATTATCAATAGAAAATATTTGATTTAATTTGAACTTTATTTAGATTATTATTGAACATGGAGAAATTTTTTTTAATAAGGCTTGAAAATAATGCCATAAAAATCAACAGACTCTAAAAACCTTCATGAATTAAAATTCCAGTTAGGCTAAAAGATATCTTGATTTTTCATCTTTTAAAATGTTTATGAGGCTGGTGCTTTGGCATAGTCGGTAAAGCCACCGCCTGCAGTGCCAGCATCCCACATGGGCGCCGATTCGAGTCGCAGCTGCTCCACTTCCCATCCAGCTCTCTGCTATGGCCTGGGAAAGCAGTGGAAGGTGGCCCAAGTCCTTAGACCCCTGCACCCCTGTGGGAGACCCAGAGCAAGCTCCTGACTCCTGGCTTTGGATTGGCACAACTGCAGCCATTGAGGCCAATTGGGGAGTGAACCAGTGGATGGAAGACTTTCTCTCTCTCTCTCTCTCTCTCTCTCTCTCTCTCTGAGTCTCTCCTTCTCTCTGTGTAACACTGACTTTCAAATAAATAAATAAATATTTAAAAATAAATAAAATGTTTAAAAATATTTGTTCATTTCTGTATTTGTGTGAGAGATGGTATAACAGAAATGGGGGAGAGAAAGATACTGAGAGAAAGAGAGATGTGAAAGAGAAAGAGAGAGGAGAGAGGGAGAGAGATCTTCTCTCCTTTGGTTATTCCCCAGATCTGCTAAGGCTGGGCTGAGAACGACAGTAGGAGCCTGGAATGAAACTCAGGTCTCCCATGTAGGTGGGAAGAACCCACTGAGTCGATCTGTCACAACCGCCTCCTAGGAGCTGCATTAGCAGAAACCTGGAGTCAGGAGCTGAGAACTGATCCCAGGTACTCTGGGTTGGGACACATGGGTCACATGTGCTTTTCTTTCTTTCTTTTTTAATAACCTTATTTTACTTGCTTATTTATTCTTTAAACTTATGTGAAAGGCAGAGACAAAGATAGTCAGAGAAAGAGCTTCCATCTTCTGGTTCATTCCTGAAATTCCCAGGATAGCCAAGGCTGGATCTGGCCAGAGCCAGGAACCTGAAACTCTCTCTGGGTCTCCAGTGGGTGGCAAGGATCCAATCACTTGTACCCTCATCTGCTGCTTCTCTGTGCACTCACTACTAGGAATTTGGAATCAGCAGCAGAGCTCAGACTAAAACTCATGTACTCTGACATTTGATATGACTCTCAATAAGCAGTCTTCACTCTTGTGTCTACCACCCGCCACTGTTATTTTTTAATGAAATAAAACAGTGAATTCTTATTTTGAAATAGCATGAAGATGTTAAACAAAACTATTTTATACATACGTAAGAAAAACATGTTAAGTGTAAAGTTCATGCCACATAACATTAAGAATAGCATAAGTTAAGCAATATACATAAAATATGTAAAATGGACAGTGACTAAACATTGGTATAAAACTATTAGTTTCATATCAGCTATTTCTACTTAATGCCCTGCTCCACCAGGGCATTAAAAAAGTGACTTTGGACCAGTTACTTAATCTCTTTATGACTCAGTTCTTTCATCTGTAAAATGGATATAAAATTATAATGGGTGATAATAGGCTTGAAGAATGTGCATGGACATATCTTAAGAAGTCAATTCTGAGAGAAGAAACAAGAATGTGTAGAGACCTTTGAAACTTTTCTTTTTTTAAAATTTCTTTCTTTCTTTCTTTCTTTCTTTCTTTCTTTCTTTCTTTCTTTCTTTCTTTCTTTCTTTCTTTCTTTCTTTCTTCTTCTTCTCCTTCTCCTTCTCCTTCTCCTTCTTCTTCTTCTTCTTTTTGAAAGGCAGTGTCACAGAGAGAAAGGTAGTGACAGAGAGAAGGAGATTTTACGTCTGCTGGTTACTCCTCAAATAGTCACAATGGCAAAGACTGGGATAGACCAATGTTAGGAACCTCAAACTTCATCCTATTCTCCCATGTGAATGGCAGAGGCCCAACTAATTAGGCCATCTTCTGTTACTCTCTCGGGTACTTTAGTAAGGAGCTGCATCAGAAGTAGATGATCCAGGACACTATCTAGTGCTCATATGGGATACCAGCATTGGAAATGGGGAATTAAATTCTTGCATCAAAATGTCAGCTTTGGGAACTGCTAGTTGTTTACTTCATATATTCCTGCTCTTAAAACTAGTAGCATTAGCCATACTGTTTTTACAATTACGAATACAAAAAGAGTGCAGTTGCTTAGATCTATAATATGAATAATTTCCCCATATTAGGCAACAAAAAGCAAGCAAACATAATTAATTAATTGGCTTATTGCAAAACTCATGTCCAGAATAACAGAAGGGGCTGGAGTTGTGGAAAAGCAAGTTAAGCTCTCTATCTTGTGAGCAGTGGTTTGAGAACTGGCTAATCTACTTTTGATCCAGCTCCAAGTGCTTGGGCCCCTGCATGTAAATGGGAGACCTGAAGGAAAGTTTTCCGTTCCACTTGGCCTGAACCAGCCCAGGCTATTTCAGCCATTTGGGAGGTGAACCAGCAGATAGAAGATTGTTTGTGTGTGCATGTGTGTGTGTGTCCTCCTCTCTCTGAAACTCTGCCTTTCAAATACATTTTTAAAAAAAGAAAAAATGGGGCCTGTGCTATGGCAAAGTAGGTAAAGTCACCGCCTTCAGGGCCAGCATATGGGCACCAGTTCAAGTCCTGGCTGCTCCACTTCTGATCCAACTCTCTGCCTTGGCCTGGAAAATAGTGGAGGATGGCCCAAATCCTTGAGCCCCTGCACCCCCCTGGGAGACCTGGAGGAAGCTCCTTGCTCCTGGCTTCGGATTGGTACAGCTCAGGCTGTTGCCACCAATTGGGGAGTGAGCCAACGGATGAATGACCTCTCTTTCTATGCCTCTACTTCTTTCTGTGTAACTCAGACTTTCAAATAAATAAATAAATCTTTTTTAAAAAACAAAAAATAACATAAGATATTCTGTGTGTTGTTCATATTGCTATGTCAGTTAGTAGATTCAGAGGACCAATGAACTTTCTCACCTTTTATCTAAGAAAAAACATGTGAGTTTGAAACCGAGTAAGCAAACTATATACTGATGGATAAAAGAGATGTACACCTTGTTTGATAGATTAGGCAGTAAAATATGGACCTAGTTTCCAGCTCAAATTAACTTGGTAAATATATGTATCAAATCAACATGGTAGTTTATTCAAATATGTACATTTTGAATAAAGTATATAGTGAGATATACGGGCCCAAAAGTTAAAATGAACCATATGGAAATGAGCAAACATTAATCATAATGACGTAAATGACATGGAACATTAGTCATTGTTTAATCCTTCCTCATTAGCACTGGTAAAACATTTAGTCATATGTGGTGACACAAGTGCTTCTATTTTTTCCCATTGTTACTTCCTGTGCTCATTATAATCATATTTTTATTTGTTAGTCTGTTTCAAAATTATTGCTTCCACATGTAAAGATTTCCCAAGCAGTCACAAAAAAAATTCTGTCTCTTTGGTATTGTCCAGTATTGACTCCTTAAATACAATTTACATCTATTCAATTCTATGCAATATTGTATTCTTTAATTATAATTTTTAATATATTGGAAGTGGAGTGTTTTCTCTATCCATGATCAGAATATTCCTGTTATTGGAGTACTCTTCTTAGCTGAGAATGGACAATCTCCATGTAACTCTACTTCATTGTAACTCTTTTTATCTTGTTTCCTGTCTGCCTCACAATGGGAGTAGTTTTATAGTCTACATTCTCTTGCAATAGAAAATGAACTGCTTTCAGATTAAGTATGACCTCATAAAATCTTGTTGCAGTGCAAATGTTATTGATTCTATAAGATTCTACAAAGTTCTACTTTCCAGCTTTCCTCTGGCCATAGGACCCCAGAGTTTTTCTATGCAGCTGCTTCCAGCTTAGTCTTCATAAATTATTCTTATTAATACAAGACCAGCTATTTTAAAATAAAGTGCACTTAGAATTAAAAAAACAAATTTTGATGTCATAAATACATCTTATAGGTGGTATATGTCAGATACTAAAAAGCCTGTGTGAAAAGTCTAGATAAAGCCTTGAAAACCTTTCAAGATTCTTGAAAATCACTATTCGAGCCCTTCTCCATATTCAACATTTTTAAAGATTTCTTTATTTTCTTGAAAGGTAGAGTTACAGAGAACCAGTGAGAGCAAGAGCGAGCGAGAGAGAGAGAATTCTATCATCCATTGATTCACTCCACAATGGCCACAACAGCAGGAGCTGAGCCTATCTGAAGCCAGGAGTTTCTTCTGGGTCTCCCACATGGGTGCAGGAGCCCAAGGACTTGGGCCATCTTCCACTGCTTTCCCAGCTGCATTAGCAGGGAGGTGGATCAGAAGTGAAGCCCTAGGGATTTAAACTTGTGCCCATATGGGATGCTGGCACTGCAGGTGGTAGCTTTACCTGCTATACCACAGCACTGGCCCCCATATTCAAACTTTAGTACTTAACCATTGAGTTGCAGCAGAATAAAATAGTTTCATGGAAGGCATGTGATGGTATTTAAATAAATGAATAAACAAGTAAAAGAAGGAATGGAATGAAAGCATTCTTGCAAGTTACTTCGCTACTGCTACCTGAGGGTCTCGTCCAGCTTCTACTCAATTTAATCTATGTGGGTAGTGAAAATTTTATTGCTGCTCTAGTAACTACTAACACTGAAAATGGCTATTCACTCCTACAGAGTAATATACTTTTGATTGCCAGGAATTCTGGGGGAAAAAAAATAAAGGTATGGAAGTAACTTTGCTCTTTCTATGATCAGAAAAAGACACATTCTCAGGCACCCAGGGAAGAATTAAAGTCAACATAATATTTAACAGCCATGGGAGTACCTAATAATCCACTTTGATTGCCCTCATGAGAAATACAAATTTACCTTTATGTCTTCATTGTGATTTCTCCAATCTATCAAATGACTGCACTTGGCAATTCTCATCCCTTTGATTGCTCTAATCTATCAAATGATGGAACTATGTGATTCTCATTTCCTCTAAAACCATGTTCTGTTTTTCTCTTTTCTTTTTCATAGACTGATTTACAGCCTTTTCTTCTATTGCTCCCTCTGGTACTCTCTTTCCATATTTCCACCAGCTTTTGTGTTAAACAGTTTAACTAAATTGCATGGAGGTGCACCCCCTCATTAACTTTAATCCCTGCCTTCCTACTTTTAAATTAACAGTGCCCGACTATCAAGAGAGTTTTATGACCATCAATGCATTTATTTCTTTTCATGATTATATAAATACAGTTATTGTATTCCCAATGAGAACACTTTTAGAACACATTTTCTCTGAGATTAAAACAAAACCACCCTGCCTAAATTTCCTTCATTATACATATGTTTTAGATATTTTATTGATTTTCACATTAGAGAGAAGCTAAATGGAATTGCACAATTGCCTCAATATGCAATTTCAGCTCTCTTAGTATTTTAAAATTATATATAATTAATTCTTATAACATAGGCTATCAAAACTGTCAGTTGGGTTCTTATGGTTTTGTAAGATAAGGTTTGAGAAGGCAGAGATAAACTAAATTAAAGGAGCTAAAAAATTCCAGGAATTATAGAGAACTCTATATTTTTGTACATGAAATAAATCTGTTTCTATTCTACATTTTCTGTCCAGAAGAAGTTATTCAAAATAAAATATACCCTCATTGTGCTAAGATCATGTCCCCCAATTTAAAGTGCTATCTAATAGACCCTCTCAACTGACTAGCAAAAGTTATTTTGAAAGTCATCAGGGCATATGTTAGTGAAGGAATATTAAAACTAAGCAGGACCCTCCCCCCCCTTTCTCTTCTGACCCTTGCCAGATTGACATTTGACCTACTTTCTCGATTCCTGACTCGGGGAGGGGTTGAGGCCTATCTTTACTAAATAGACATGGTGATGCTGGGGCAGGAAGAGATAATACCAGAATGTGGCCTTGTAAAATTAGGGGAATGGCCCACCGAAACTAGGACCCAGACCAACCTGTTCATCTTGACAGGCACCCAGTTGATGAACTTAGGGTTTTATTTAACCTTAGGAAATGTATGGTGAAAGTGACTGTCACCTGTTGTAAATCTTGCCAATAGCTGATGTTATCTGTACCCTGGATATGTACACTTTGTGCTCACGAGATTCCCCTGTTCCCTCAGTTCCCATGTGAAATATGTTCTACAGATTCTTCAAAGCTTTTGTGTGACTATAAAAAGCTGATGCGATTTGTACTCAGGGTCACTCGTTCACATTTGTGACGCTGCGACCCCAGCATGCTGGTCAATAAAATACTCTTCTTGCGTTTTGCATAAGAGACTGTCTCTTGGTGTATTCTTTACTCCTGCACGGGCATAATATTAGCTTGTTTTGTGCAGCTATAGTAGAACACATGAGACTGAGAAATCTGTAAAGAACAAAAATTTGTTTCTCACAATTCTGATGATTTGCAAGTCTGTAGTCAAGGTGCTTGCATCAGACGAGTGTTTTCTTGCTGGGAACTCACATCAGAGAAGAACATTAGAAAAAAAAAAACCAAGAAAATGTGAGGGGAGCCTCTTTTGCAAAGTCTTGAATCCTGTTTATGAGGCCTAAATCACTCCTTAAAGACCTCAAGTCGTTACCCTATCACAATGAAAACACCTGAAGATTGGAGGGGGCACATACGAAGCATAGCAGAACCTTAAACCTTAGAAAGTTTATATACTTCTAAGATAGAAAGAGGTCTGTTTCTAAATGGATTACGGATGAGCTTGCTGCACCTGCATGGGAGACCCTAAAGAAGTTCCTGTCTCCTGGCTTTCGATAGGCCCACTTCAGCCATCAAGGCCACTTGGGGAGTGAACCAGTGGGTGGAAGACTCCCTCTCTCTCTGCCTCTGCCAGCCTGTAACTCTGACTTTCAAATAAATAAATATTTATAAAAAGGCAACCAATAATATGGGAGGAATTATTTGCAAGTTTTTTCCATCTGATAGAGAGTTAATAACCAGAATATATAAGATCTTCTCCAGGTCAATATCAAATAATCTGAAGTGACATGATTAATAACGAGCAAAGGACATTCAATTGGCACCTCTTAAAATAAGATATAAAAATAATCACTGTATATCTCAAAGGGCATTCATCATTACTTATCATCAGGGAAATGCAGATTAAAATTATTATAAAATATCACTTCATACCTGGTAATACAGATATTTTCAAAAGGATAAAAGGTGACAAATGTTAGTAAGAATGTGGAAAAATTGGGATTCATACACTGTTGATAAGAATATGGATAGTGTGGCCACAACAGGAAACAGTTTGGACTTTCCTAAAAAAATTAACAATAGGGTTAATATATAATCCAGCAATGCAGTCTGTCTTTTAAAGGTATTTGCTAAATGCAAGAAATAAAATTTTAGTTTTGGTATTAGATCAAGACAACAGATATGTGTTTGTGTATGTGAATGTTTTGAATGTGGGATAGCTAGAACATAGTTGGCAGAGCAAAATATGCATCAGGCATAAGGTGAAATTAAAAATAAAAAGAGGACATACCAACTTATAAAGTAGAGATTTAAGATGTAAAGGGCTATTGTAGTTAATGATATGTCAACAAATCTGAGAGATTTTGATATTAATAACAAATTCCTAGACAGAACAAAGAATAGTGGAAAAACTTAATAACCCAATTATAAATTATAGTAAGAATTCCAGACAATCCTAATGAACTAAACAAACAAATAAATAGGATATTTTTTGGCTTATAAGATATTTGGTATTTAAGAAATAGTTTAAACTATAAACTCTGGGGAGATTATAGTTCAATGGAGAATGGAAAACGAAAAACATTTCTCAACTCATTTTAGGAGTCTAGTATTACTTAAGAGTAAAAATTCCAACAAATGAAATACAAAAATAGTGGGAAGGATTGACCAATCTCACTTATACAGATAAATGATAAAATTTTAGAAGTTACATTGGCAAAATTATAAGATTTAGGTTGAGAATGGGTATAGACACTTAATTAATCCTTAAAACTATATAACACTTAAATACAAAGGTCATTCATTTTAAAGGAGAAAAATAAACAAAATTTTCTCAATATGTTAAAAAGAAATGGCAGAGCACATCGTGTGTAAACTTAATTTAACAGCTTTTGTGGATCATTAATCGAAATAATCAGGTATATAATTTCCCATTTTGTCTTTGAATTTCTATTTTTTTCTAAAAAGGAGACAGTATCACATAGCCTGTATCCTCTCCACAGTCTGAAATTGTTTGTGCCAAATTGAATTTATGTTTTATTACACTAAATTTCTGAAATGCCTTCATATTATTTGAACTTCATAAAGTTTTGTCTTCCAGCTAGAACCCTAACTGAGTTTTTGATATTTCATTTTGCCATTCCTTGCTTAGTCACTTCTGGGTGATGGAGTATATAATAGGGAATGATCATCAAATACCCTATCATCCCACTTCCTTTCTTCTCTCACTATGCTAAACTCGTTAGTCAGAAGAAACACATTTATTATCAAAGCATTGTAGTAATAAAGCAGCTTGCTAATTTCTCAACAGTTGTTTCTGATAGAAATAGGCAGGAAACTCTTTCCATACCCAACATAAATATCTATTCCACCAAGGAAAATTCTATCTGCTGTCTTCTCTTTGATAGAAGAGATCTAACATAATGGACTTTTCACTAGGTGGATGAACATTTTTCTTTGCCCCTTACAGATAAAGCTGTCCTTATGCCTGATCACATATGGACAAAGAGGAAAGAAGTTATTGAAAAATGCAGTCAGAACATCTGTTTTAACCTCTTCCTTAATGAGACCAATAAGCAAGCATTGAGGTTGATAGTGAAAAAGAGTGCTATTGACCGATAAGTCATTTTGTACACATTATCATTGAGTGTTTCCTCACTCATTCTGAGTATCAATATTTGAAACAGATATTTTTTTTTACTTCTTGCCTAAGCTACTTCGGTATGATTCATCCACATAAACGTAAGGATGCCCAACTGCGTGGCTTGGTGAATAACATAGCACTCACTTCAACATGAACTCAGAAGGCATGTGTTTTCCTCCTATGGTCTACACCGCAGAGTATTCAGATAGCATGTTAAACACTTCTTGCACTACAGCCTGAACCCTCCGGAGGGTTTACATTGCTCTGAGTCCCACTCAAAGCTTTCAGTCTCATGGGTTACTAAGAAAATTGATTGGAGTAGCATTTCCAAATACGTGTGTCAGCTGAATAATGCGTGTCATCTACAAATCCAAATTACTCTACCAGGTACTTTACATATTTTTCCGAGAGTTATAGAGTCCAAGATGTAACTTATCTTACTCTTTGAAGAGGGTATTCCAAGAGGCTCAAGACAATTGAACAGGTAGAATATATATATATATATGTGTGTGTGTGTGTGTGTGTAATTTTTTTTCAATGACAAGCATCTAAAAATCCCGAAGTTTGTTTTTCATTGTCTGGCATACAAGTGCCTTTCAAGATGTCTAAGATACCTGTTAGGTATTAATCATTGCATTCTATCAATGCAATGCACCAGCCTGACTTCCTATAGGAAACAAGATAATTAAGATTCTCAAAGAGCTAAATTATGGAGCCTAACCCAGGAATTGATGAAACCTCATGGCAAAACAGTGTAGTTCTAATATGCCATTTGAAAAGTGAATTCTGATTCCCTTTGTTTGTTGGTATTGAAGGGGAAAATGCATGCATTAATCAGCTTGATGGCTTACTTTTCAGATTTCAAGGACTATATTCACTGTCTCCATTGAGGAGCAAATGCAATCGGAGACGCATACTAATTGGGTTTGTGATAGGCCTCTCTGATTTTCTATGATCTGTCTTTCTTCTACAGAAGCCAAAGTTAAATATGAAAGGCATATCTGCCTCAGTTGGTGTAAGTTACATTCTTGCAGTTACTCAGAGAAAACCTTTGGAATTCTTTCTGAATTATCATTCTTTCACGTGTACAAACATTCAATTTATAAGAAATTCTGTCTTGATACTGAGGTGCGCTGTAAACTGCTCTCTAACCTTTATCATTGTCTCCTACCACTTATTTTCCTGTAGTAACAAAAGCATACTTTTAAAATATACGGCAGATAATATCATTGCTTTTAAGCCATAAGACACATATTTCAAAATACTGCAGTGTCTCTCTTTTTTCTTTGCAGAAAAGGGTAATGTATTTACAGTGGCTCGAAAACTTTTGTGGCCCTGGGTCACAATAAATCTCTGACTTCATCTCATGATCTCATTGTTTACTTTCCTGCACCCACAGAGGCCTTCCTGACATTCCTCAAATACAATAGTCACTTTCTGCCTCAAAGCACTTATTCTAGCTGTTTCTGCTGCTTGGCTTGGCCTTCCTTTTCAAGTACACACTCTTATCTCCTCCTCACTTTCTTCAATTCTTTGCTCACAGCCATCTTTTCAATGAAGTCACTTTTCATTACTCTATTTAAATACAGCCAAGCCTCCTCTCCCCACTTTGTCTCCATTGTGTTGCTGATTGCCCATTTCTTGTTCTATTTCATGTTTTCCTTTGTAATTTTCACCTTACATAAAATATTTTCCTTCATTATTTTGCTTATTTACATTTACTACTTATTATTTATTTCCTCCATCAAAATGAGATACTTACAATGGTAGAATCTAAGATTTATTCATTGACATACTCTACAATCATCAAATAGTCTGTGATATAAAAAAGGTATCAAATATTACAGAAAACCATTAATTGATAAACAAATCTGTGAACATGTTGAATTAAATAAGACAATTGAAGAAAATGTATAACATATAATTTCATCTACACAAAGCAGAAAAAATAAAACTAAAATTTTAAAGACTAAGATATGTATGCATATACATAGACACACACAAAGCTATAAAGGAAAATGATAAAGTGATAACAATAGAAGTCAGAACAGTAGTTACTTTATAGTTTAGTGAAGATAACTTAATTCAAGAGAAGAATATATGTTACTTAAAGCATAGAAGTGCTATTCTAAAACCTCTTTGAATAGAAGATAAAAAAGTACTAATTTGTTACACTTTTCTCAGTTATTTTTTTTTGCATATACATGAAGAATCTAATAAAATAGTGTTTTAATTTTAAAAGCTTTAGTATAAAACTTAAAAATAGGGATGAGGAAGGTGAATATTTTTACTCTTGAGCTTCATTCATTAATATTTTCATACATTGAATAAGCCACTTTTATAGACTTTATTATAAGTTAAGTAGATTTCTTGGTTCTGAAAATATCAAAGTAGTAGGGAAATAACTAAAAAAAATTGCCTTCCAGAATTCAGTTTTGGTGCTAGCAATAGACAATACAGACATAAATATATGGATAAGTAACCTATCAGATGTTCTTAAGGTTGGTGGAAATTGTATTCTCAGATAAGGCCTCTGGTACTAATAGTTGAGGGATCATAGAATCTAGACCATGGAAATGTCTCTAGAAAATTATTTTGATCAGATGGAAATTATTCCTTTGGAGAATTTGAATAGTGTAAGTTGGTCTATACAACTCAAGAAACAAGCAGTCAAAAGGCAGAATTGGAGAATAGTAGAACAAATTGCATATAAGGCTCTTTGAATATGCTACAAATTAAACTGGGAAACCTGTGAAGTTTTGACTATGGGAAAGTAGTACAATTGGAAAACTTAAAACGATGATTTCCTGCTGCTGAGATGAGAATCAACTGTAGGGAGATGAAGATAGAATGAAGGAAATCTATTAGAAGAGTTGCAGTAATCCAAGCAAGGAAAAGAAGCAAACGAACCATGGCATCCTATGGAAGTCATGAGAAGTAATAAGATCCTGATACATTTTGGAAATTTATCTGATGAATTAGATGTTGGTTATGAAAATGTGTTGAAGGTGGCATTAAGTTGAGCAATTGAAAGATGGACTGTTAGTTGAGATAGGAAAGGCCATAGACAGAGCAGAATTTGTGTTTAGATTTATAGGTATTACATTTGATATGCAAAGTGTATTAAGCAACCAAGTATACACAAGTACAGGGAAGTAGCCTGGAGGTGCACATTTTTGAATGATCATAAAATAGATTTTAAAGCCATGTAACTGGATGGATTAACACTGGGCTTGTTCAAACACAGATTATTTCTAAGGACGGAGTCCTGAAGAACGAAAGATGTGGAAGTGGGTGATGTTGGGTGGGCTGAAGGGCAGTTAGGTTAGTTGGAAGTCAGTTATATTAGTTAACTGCACTTAGTGTTACCAAGGCTAAGCAGGATTGCAATCTCTACCTTCTGATTGGCTGTCAGTCTGCTCCTCCCATGATTGGTTAAGAAAAGGGTCAATCAGAGACAATTACTTTGTGTATAAAAGAGCCAGTACTGGCAAGCTTCTTTGGCAACTCCTCCCTTGGAACTCCCCTCCTGACTGCTGCAGCAGGAAGTTTCTCACCTTCAATAAATTGAACTTGCACACTGTCCTTGTCCATGTGGAAATTCTTCAGTGTGAGACAAGGACATATCACCTTCATCATCCTGCTCAATTTGGAGCTGTGACTAGGATTCAACTTGAATCTTAGATCAACATCTGATCCACCTCGTCAGATGGATGAGCAAGCCAGCTACTTTTGCCTCTGTTTTTTGGACAGCCTCAATCTCCCCAGATCTCCCTTTCCTTTTCTGCTTGCCTTACTACACTATGGTTTCTGGACACTCTTTTCCTACTTTCTCTTCTCACTTATTAAAACTAAGAATTCCTTGTCCCATTAGTTGGTATTTCCCTAAACATCTGGTTGTTTTTCAGTCAGAATTTAGGTATCCCCATTTTGCAGAAACAGGTGAACTTTTCCAAGCAGTCATCTCTTCAGCCATGGATCCCCTCATGATGTGGACTTCTGGAGACAGTTCCTTTAGCATTCTCTGCTCTCCTCCATCCTCCTTCTCAGGTCTCTTCCTCTCTCTGGTCCACCTCCATCAGGTCCTTTCTATATGGTCCATACCACAGATGTAGCGGGGAGAATTTTTATTCTCCCATGTGCGCCTTTATTATTTTACCTGCTTAGTCATCAGCCAGGACTTGTTGCCTTCCCTCCAAATTCTAGCACAAGACACCTTTTTTAAAGGTTCTCATCATGAAGGCACCTATTCAAATTCAGGCCTGTAAGATATGGCTCAAGGTTAGGAGGTGTAAGAAACTGTTTCTCTTCGTGTGTGGGTGCAAATGAGCAATTTCTACAAGGCAGGAGCCCCAGTTCTAGCATGTTCTCAGTGTGAGCTGTTCTGGCAAATGTATGTCCCAGGTTACAGGTGAGGAAGGAAGAGAAAGTGTGACTAACATTTGCTAGTCTCAGTGGAATCCTCCTCCCTGTCCCGTGGGCTTCAGTGCACATCTGGACGTCACAGGCAGCAAGAGGGTTTGAGCGATGTCTCAAATTCAAGAGCGATAAAAGCTGATGGGCTGAATTCATTTTTCATCCTCTCCTTACACATGGGAAACAAATTATCCACAGCAGGCATTCCTTTGGGATGAGTCCTCAGACACTGAGATTCCTTTGACCTCCCAGAACTTAAAGAAAAAACATGATCTTTTTGTACCATTGCCTGGATGGGTTACTAACTAGTGGATGGCGAAATTTGGCCTCCAGAGGGAAGTATAAATTACAGTACCATTCTCTAACTAGATTTCCTCTGCCAAAAAGCAAGGAAGTGGGTTGAGGCCCTTATGTCCATGTCTTATTTGTGCTAAGAGACAATCCAGAACTCTATAAAACTTGTTGGATTGATTCAACTATTGTGGTGGCCCTGTCTTTTCCAGGACCACAATGACCTCCCTTTAATCTACCCATTTCTCCTATTTGTCCTCCTTACCCCAAATCTTTAGTTACCCTAGAGCTTCATGCCAATTTATAACATTTTCAGCAAAGGCCTGTATGACAGGGACATATTCAGGTCCAAGTTCCTTTTTCTCTGCAAGACCTGAGACAGATTAAAGGAGATTTGGGTAGCTTCACAGATGATCCAAATCATCTCATATAGGCTTTCCAGAAGTTCACATAGGTGTATGAGTTAATCTGGAAGGTTGTAATGCTGCTCCTCTGGCAAATTCTAACAAGATCACAAAAGCTTGCAGCGATACAGGTGGCAGAGGGATTTAAGGATGCGTGGTATGTATGGACATGATCCTAAAATTAACAGTCCCCCAGAATGACCCAAACTTGGATCCTAAAAATCCTGCAGATGATTGGAGAAGTAGGTATCTTATTGCCTATGTCAATAGAGGGCCTAAAGAGAACCAGAATCAAATCCATAAATTACTTTAAAATATCTCAGATCGATTAAGGGCCACAGAAATGGAATACCTGAGGGAGACTTTAAAAAATACATCTCAATTAGACCTTGATTCTATAGAAGGACAGACAATCATAAGGGAGCAATTCCTGACCCAGTCGACCTAGATAATCTTAAAGGTGGTGAGCACAGTGTTTTATGGTTGGGTTATATAGCTGTGTGATGGGGGTGGGAGGTCTTACTATCATCTCCTACTTAATGACAAATATATCTGTAAGTGATGTCACCAGACCAAATTCTCTTAATGTCTACTGGAAATTTGTGGACCCATCTAGCTTCAAACGTGTTAAACATATTTTTGAAGGAACCTCCCCAACAATGTATAATAAAGTATCTTATAGGCTTTGTACCCTCTAGGTTTATCCAATTAGAAGCCATTTATCTCCAGGTGGTATTCCAGATGAAACCCTCAAGAAAATCTTCATTCTACCTGGGACCCTTAGATTGACCTTCAAAGGGTTTGCTCTCCTGCCATCCCCCACTAGCACTCCTTTTCACTATGAAGTAGCCAGAGCAGTCATCACTCTATACCTCTAATGGCACTTAGGCCCCATTCTTCTGAGGTGGGAAATGAAATAGATGGGAGTGTGAGGTGTTAGATGGGCTAATGAGGATTGAAACTCCTGACTTTTGATTAGCTATTGTTCTGCTCCTGCCATGATTGGTTAATTCTAGATTTGATTTTTAGAAAGAGAGCCATTTTGTCAACAAAAGATCCAGCACTGGCAAATTTCTTTGGTAGCCTCTCCCTTGGAGCCCTCCTTCTGAATGCTATGGCAGAAGGCTTTTTGCTTCCAATAAATATTGCTTTGCTCATTGTCTCTGTCTACGTGGAAATTCTTCTCTGATGTGATACAAAACTGGGATCATCCTCATTCCTATTGAAACACCAAGACTCTCCCCTACTGAAAGAGAGCTGAGGTCGCTGGCAAAGGATTCTTAGTATTGTTAGCCCAGGCAGACACCCAAGAGAGGATAATGTTTATTCCTAAGGAAAAGGTAGGATCAGGTCTTGTGGTTGGATTGGGCTGTGTGATTCAGGAGTTTGTCTCCTGAGAAAATAGGTTCAGACAGGGCAAAGAACAATTTTGAAGCCTTGTGCAAGTTCATACCTCTTTATTTGCACAGGAGGGCAAAACATACACATTAAAACAACTGCCAATCCATGGCAATTGACTGGAGTACAATGAGGTATTTGCACTCAACCATGTGTCTAAGCTTCTTATGTCAACTTGTAGACAAAAGTGGCACAGAGTCAAACCATTATAAAATAGTTATGGGTAACTAGTTCAGGAGGTGGACCTGTTGGTTACTATGACAGTGGTTATCATAGAGGCAGAGATATGGGAGCACAGAGAAAAGGGGACAAGGACATAAGACAAGGGAACTTGATACATATCATTTTCCCAAGTTCATTTCCTCAACTGGCTATTCCTTGGAATGCCCACATTCCATATTGGAGAACTGGGTTCTAGTCTGGCTGTTCTGTACTTCCAATATAGTCCCCTGCTAATTTGCCTGGGAATCAGTGGATGATTGCCCGAATACTTGGGTTTCTGCCATGATGTAGGAATGGAAGTTCATGTTCTGCCATGCATGTAGGATGGGGTTCCTGACTTCTGGCTAGGGCTTGGCTTAGCCCTATTGCTGCAGATTTAGGGAATGAATCAGTGGATGGAAAACGTCTTTCTCTCTGTCTCTCTTTTATTTTATCTCTGTCACCTGCTTTTCAAATAAATAAATAAATTATATATTTAAAAGCAAAAGCTGGGGCTGGCGCTGTGGTGCAGCAGGTTAATGACCTGGCCTGAAGTGCCAGCATCCCATATGGGTGCTAGTTCAAGACCTTGTTGTTCCATTTCTGATCCAGCTCTCTGCTATGGCTTGGGAAAGCAGTCGAAGATGGCCTAAGTCCTTGGACCCCTTCACCCTCGTGAGATACCTGGAAGAAGCTCCTGACTCCTGGCTTTGGATCGATGCAGCTCCAGCCGTTGCAGCCAGTTGGAGAGTAAACCATCAGATGAAAGACTTTCTCTCTCCTCTCTGCGTAACTCTGACTTTCAAATAAATAAATAAATCTTTAAAAAAAAAGCAAAAACTAAGGAAGTGTTTTATGAATGAGTGATCCATTACGACAAATGTTGTTATCATGCCAAAAAGAAAGAAAAGAAAAGAAAATGAAGATAAGGACATAAAATCACTCCTGGAGGACAGCCAGTTTTGTGAATTGAAAGAAATATAAGTAGAAACACGGAAATATTGAAAATAGAAATCAGAAAGCTAAAAAATTTGTTTTATGAAAAGGAAAGATAGTGGAAATTACATGAATTAGATAGGCAACTTAATTCTTAATATCTCTGAATTGTGCTTCTGAGAGTGGTCATATCTTTTCCTGGTCTCTGGTTCATTAGATGATTTGAATCAACACTTCATTAGAGTGTATGAATCACTTGGCTTTGTTCAGCATGAGAAGAATAATTTTCAATACAGTTTTCACTCCTTTCCTTCTGTAGAATCAAAATGCTCTTGGCATGCATGATTCTTGGGAACCCACCAGGGCATTAGACACTGATTTTCTTATGGGAAACTTCAGCAATCAGCAGCTTGAATCAGCTGGCAGCCATAACAGGAACAATGCTTCAGCTGCAGAGCTGAACCAAGAGGAAAAGAGGTACTGAGCTCATTATTCTTTCATGGAAGTTTATGGCGGTGAACTAGCCTGTGCCCTGATACTCTTCCTTCTAACATTTCCAGTGATCATATAGGTAAGGTTTTTAATATCATATAATTTATACTCAATTGTCTTGAAAAAGAAATTGAGTGTACAGCATACAAGAGGAGCTACAGTATTTTCAAGATCCCAAAATTTGTGAATATATTAAATACAGAAGCTGTTTTTCTTTCTTTGTTTTTCTACAGCACTACAAACTTCATCTGTCACTAACTTTCTACTTAAATTCCTTAACAATCCCACTGATTCTTTCCTTGGTTGTTTGCTTCTTTTATTGATCTCTGTTTTCTAAAGCCATAGGCAGTACCAAGCACAACAAACAATTTAGGGTCTTTATTTGTCTCTGGAGTCCAACACTTTAAAATCCATCTGATGATATTATCTCTTCAGCCCATAAACTTCCTAGTGGGCCTCAGTAACACAAGTTTATGTTCTCAGAGCGTATTCTCATTCTAATTTCTTTTCCTCTGTTGCTATGTGAGATTCTACCTTAGTTACCAACTATGTTTGATCTATCAATTGCAAATTTGCTAAGCATAGGCAAATAAACATTGATTGGCTTTAATTACCCATGTCATATATTGCTATTCTCTTTTCATAAATATACATCAAATATAATATTAATTTTAGTTTCCAATCTGTGACACCGTAAGATTTGACTAAGGTTTATTGACTCACGTTTACTTGTATCCTCAGATTTATCAATTGTTATCTAGCAGACATCCATAATGTTCTAATTCTATATCTGTTTTCTAAGCACACAAGGATTTTCTAGAATCTCTTTATGCTTGTGTCTCTGAAATAAAATTAAAACTAATAATCACTGTGGTATCATACTGTATGCATCTTCTCATAACAACTTGCTGATGAAATTGTGATAAAAATTTTTCTTCATATTTGAAGTTGGGTCTTCATGGGTAATATATTTGTTTTCATTGAAACATGACTATATTAGAAACTCAAAACTTTTCTATTAAGTTCTCTTTCACTTTTCTGTGAAGAGCATATGTGCACATATTCAAACCACTACCCTGATACCCAAGTTGGTTTGTACAATCTGTGATGGGGAAATCGAGAATTATAATGGATTACTAACTTGTGATTTTGCTAGAGCAAGAAAAAAAATGGTATGTGGAACTCATATAAATCTATAGAAGTAGGGTAAGGGTTGATTCAAAAAATGCTTGCAACTAGATGAGCAATTCACACTTAAGTTCCATCAACAAATATTGAGTAAAATTCATAGAATGCATCCAGAACACAGCATTCAAGTGTTTCTGATGAAAGTTAATACTCAGCAGGAGTATACTTTTTGTTGTAATAACATAATGACTTGGCCATAAGAGACATGACTAGGGCCCACTAACTGTAATACAGATTTGGTCAGAGACAAGGTAGGTAATGAATTATCTGAAAGTTAGCCATAATGAAACTGAATTGATGCTGCACCAATGAGCTAAAAGCTCCTTTCCATTTCCTATGACAGAGTGGAATTTGTATTAGGGAGATGCTGAAGCCATCTCAATTTATAAAATCTTGTTGGAGAGGAATGTGTCAAGGTAAAAAGAAAGATCAGAGTTGGCCTTGCATAGATGACACTAAACACTTATAAAAAGCAGGGCTTTGAGCATATTTTTAAAAGATCTACTGTATTTAATTGAAGGCAGAATTAGAATAAGAGAGAGAGAGAGAGACAGAGAGAGAGGTCTTCCATTTGCTAGTTCACTCCCCAGATGGCCTCAATGAACCAGGATTGAGTTAGACTGAAGCTAAGAGCCAGGAGCTTCCTCAGGATTTACCACATGGATGTAGGGCCTCAAGTACTTGGGCCATGCTCTGCTGCTTTCCCAGTTGCATTATTAGGGAGCTGGATGGACAGTGGAGCAAATAGGTCTCAAATTGGTGCCAATATGGGATGCTGGTGTCACAGGTGATGGCCTTATCCTCTGTGCCACAACACCAGCCCTTTGGGCACATTGTTATTCGAGGCTTCTCTAAAGTGTTACCAGCCAGTTTTGGCACTATCAAAAGTTATTCCCAATTGAGAGTGATCAGAGACTCGTCATAGCAAAAGTAACTTCAGTTACATGAAAAAGACTTGCTTGTAAGAGCAACCCTAATGTCATTTTTAAAACTAGAATTTTGTCCATGGTTTCAGTAAATATTCATCTATTCAATCATGCCAATTCTCCCATGGGTTATAAAGAGTATACATGAAGCAACATCTATTTGAAATAGATTATCTCTTTCTACTCAGATCCCTTGAGTTGTTTATTTCTTGTTCCTTCTTGACTTGATATTCTCATTATTCACTTTTGGACACTTGTTTATCTACTTTTCCCCAACTCACTTCCTGTTTACAGATCATAGGAAGTTTTAGAGTTTAGAGTGCTTTGTAATGACCAATTATGCTTCCATTCCTGGAAACAATACTGAGTATGCCAGTCACAGTTCTATAAACTTGTTTACCCTTCAGGGAGGAATATTTGATTTTATCATTTCCTGAAATTTATCTCTTTTTAATTCACAAATGATCACAAATAGCTAAACTTCTACTTCAGGGATTTGATGATGTCTGTCCTTTGGAGTGGAGAACTACCTTTGATTTTTATCTGCTTCCCATCAATGAAACATTCTACTTTTGCTGAAGTCAATCTGACACATTAGCTGAAGATTGATATAACTCATTTAGTGAATTCAATGAAACTGCAATTTGCCTTTTACTGGTAGTGATTTCCTCCCATGTTTGTAAAGTATTTTGCTTCCTAAAAGGAAAGGGAAAGGAAAATGAGTGAAAATAGTAATGCTTTAATAGAGAAATTGAACATTTGTGCTATTTAGTTTATGATTTTTTACATCTTTGAGTATTAAACTATTTTTATCCTAATTGTTAGCTTTATATACTTATAAAGTTGTCTCTAATTATGTATACTTCAAAATTTGTTTTATCCCCAGTTCTCCCATTTTAGGATATTACTATTGTGGTTTCTAGAATAATAAGTCTTGATTTGCCTTTCACATAAGCAATAGTATTTAATGTTTTAAACCAACATACAAATATATTCATTATAGTAAAAAGAGGGAATTTTCTGTAACCCCCAGAGTGAATTCACCATCTGTTAAGGGTATGGGGCAACCACAAGGGGTTGAATTCTCAGGAGACCTCTGTAATGGATTGTTAGTTTATTATGCATTTAAATTGCCTCAAGAATCAATCAAATCAATCATGGAAAGAAACATTGCTTTTCAAAGAGAATATGTTTAAAAGTTAGTGCTGCCCATTTGAGGCATTTCTGTATTTTATATCAAGAACTCTCAGTTCTGTGTAGAGTTCACCCTATTTTAAAATCTTAAGGCAAATACCTATTTCTTCCCAAACAAGAAGAAATAATTTTTAATAATAAATAATTATAGGTATATTGGAGCTATTCAGACTGTCTTGGAGGTATCAGCACTAACTCTGCATTCAGGAGCATCATATTGGAAACTTAGAATTGGCCATGGTGAGAGAGTTTGCACTACAGAAATTGACAAAAGTGATAAATCAAGAATTTTTTTTTTTTTGAGGAGCAGAGTGTCAAATATTACCAGTGTATTGCTAATTAAAGCTCAAAGCCGAAGTATGCAAGACAAACAAGTTGAATGAAAAATGGAAAAATTTTCTTCAAATTTCAACACCTAGAGATTGGTTGAATATATATATGTGTATATATATATATATATATATATATATATATATATATACTATTTTATTTATTTGAGAGGTAGGGTTACAGAGAGAGTGAGAGACAGAGAGAAAGGTCTTCCATCCACTGGCTCACTCCCCAAATGGCCGCAAAGACCAGTGTTAAGCCAATCTGAAGCCAGGAGTCAGGAGCTTCCTCCGGGTCTCCCACATGGGTGCAGGAGCCCAGATACCTGGGCCATCTTGTACTACTTTCCCTGGACATAGCAGAGAGCTGGATCATAACAGAAGCAGTCAGAACTAGAACCAGCACCCATATAGGATACTGGCACCACAGGTGGAGGCATAGCCTAATGTATGGCATATGGGATGCCAGAGCCACAAGGCAGAGGATTAACCAAGTGAGCCATGGAGCCAGCCCCAGAAAGAGACGTTTTTAAAAATAACAAACTGGATTTGGAATGATGACCAATCCATAACTACCGATTTGATAGCTCTGAAGTTTTTGACAATCTATGATACTCTAGTGAGTGTATTTGGTATCATTAAAGTTTACTGATGTGATTGTGACACAAATCCCTGTCCCAACACTCTGTCCTATATGTAAGAGCCACCCATGAGAAGGCAGAAAAACTTCTTGACCTTAGTGACTGAATCATCAATATCAATGTTTTAAATAAGGTAAGTAAAGGACAGGTTCCATTGGCTGAGGTATATAAACCAGAGAATGAATTAAAATAGCCCTTTTGTTAAATTGATGTTAATCAGATTTTATAGTTGAAACAACTTTTCATTGAATCTAATATTTTATTAATTTAAGTGAAGTAAATAAAGCCAAGAACATAGATGTGATCTTGAAAATGGATAGAAATCCACTAAGAAGCAGAAGTCATCACGAACAAGGGGAA
Organism: Sylvilagus floridanus; assembly: GCA_949820135.1. NCBI lineage: Eukaryota > Metazoa > Chordata > Mammalia > Lagomorpha > Leporidae > Sylvilagus > Sylvilagus floridanus. The sequence continues at coordinate 77,164,416 of OX463227.1, forward strand.
CAAAGAGGGATGCATTAGATGCAGAAGGATATTTCCAAGTTGATTTGGGCCCATGGAGGAGACATAGATGCTGTTGAAAATCCAGTTTCTCATTTTAGTATTGTTCTTTAATACAAGTTTTATTCTTTAATATCAACACCACTGTCTGTTGGTAAAGTTTAGCCAGACTATCCACAGAAGGGACTCTTGAGAGTTGCAAAGTTCTGGTCAAGCTGACTGACATGGGTGAGGTGGAATGCTGAAGCCTGCCTGGAGGCAGCAAGGTATTTCATCCTGAAGCAGCAAGAAGGCATCTCAGTTAGAGGCAGGAGCGATCTAGCATCTCTGAATCCCCTTATTGTGACAATACATACATCTTCATCCTCATAAATCACCTTTCATGTTTCTCTGGTTAGGATCCTAGCTTTCAGTCGTCTCCCTCACATAGAATTAAAATATTTTAAGAAAATATGATCTGAATAAGCAATGGAAAGTGTTTGCATTGGGGGAATTTGATAGAATATATAAATGAACTCACAGACAAGATTTAAATTTTTCTGAAATAAGCATGCCCAGGATATAAACAAGATGATATGAAGACTCTAATTGTATGCTTCATTGCTTTAATTGTAAATCACCTATTATCTAGTGAAATTTTCCTGGGGAAAATGGCCATGTGAAAAAGCCTAGTGTGGTGTAGCAGATTTATTCGTTCTTACAAATATTCATCAACACACCTTTGCCACCTTCCCCTCAGCAGTACATATCTCATCCTATTAACACTAGGCTTAATTAGTGGCATCATTTGATTAAAGGAATGTAAGTGGATTTGACATACACCTGATCTGAGCAAGAACTTTAAATATGATTGTAGGGTTTAACATAACCTCTTGTTAATTCCCATGACCAACAGAGCAGACATGTCCTGTGCAGTGTCCTCTCTTTTAGCCTTGGGTTTAGACTTGAAAAAATTGCGAAGCATAGCAAAAATAATGAAAGAGAACTTTAGTCACAAGATAACCCACAATCACCAACACATCCTGAGGAAAGGAATAAATACATGTTCGTTACAGAAAACACTGAAAGTATTGGTTATTTGTTCAGCAGCAAAGCTGATAAAACTGGGCATCTATACACTGGTTAAATAAATAAATAGATATTTCTTTAAAAATAGAATTTAGTAACATGAGCAAGGGTAAATTTGCATTATAAACAATTGTTCTTTTTAAAAATGTTTATTATGATTAGTCCTAATAACTCTTTCTTTACATAACACTTCTTTTTTTAAAAAAAGATTATTACAGAGGAAGAAAGACAGAGAAGAGAGAGAGAGAGAGAGAGATCTTCCACCCACTGTTTCATGCCCTAGATGGCTGCAACAGTCAGGGCTGGGCCAAGCATAAATCAGCAATCTAGAATTCTGTCCTGGTCTCCCACATGGGTAGTAGGGGCCCAAGGACTTGGGCCATCCTGGTTTGCTTTCCCAGGCACATTGCCGGGTAGGAAATGGAGCAACTGGGACTTGAATTGTCCCTCTTATATAATGCTGGTATTACAGGTGGCAGCTTAAAACCCTGTGCCACAATTCTGGCATCCATGTAACTATTAAGTCATGTTTGTTTCAATTTTAAGTATGAGCAGGAGTTTCTCTACAAGAAAATAAGGATGCTATTGAAGCAGAGGCAAGTTTTTTTATGTATGTTAAATATACTCTTTGCAGACAGAGCATTCATATATATCTTCATTATAAAATTAATGGAATAAAATAAATGTTATGGTGATGTTAACCTTATTTTCAATATTTATCAATCTACTATACTTGCAAATAGCTTTGAAACTCAACATTGAATCAATGTCCTTTAGGAGAGTGGTTAGAATTGGCAGGTAAGATATAATTAAAATTGTTAAAATTTTATTTATTAAAATATTAAAATTCAGTTAAAATTATTAAAATACACTCACTTAAAATTCATATATTGAAATCATAATTTTAAGATTAAAATTCTCAAAATAGGAAGATATTAAAGGAATCCAGTCAAAACCCAACATAAATGATCAAAACAGGTACAATTTAGGCAACTGGCATTAAACCGAATAAGGCTTGGGATCTTGTTTCCAGTTTCGTTATTTGCATTAATTATGTATTGGCAGTTTATTTTTTATGCATGAGAACTGAGAGAGAGATATACCATGCCAACTGTGTATCATAATTGTCCTTTCAGAAGCAAGAAATGTTTTGTAGCAAATATTGTGAACGATTGGGGGACTACTTGAACTTTATACTTGTATGAGGGTATTTAATCTCATTATTCCAAATTCACTGCTAAACTGATGTGTAACATTATTATTTTATAAATTCTACTTTTCAAATTATTGAATGACAATGACACTGTGTCTATTGGTATTGGCTTCCTATTTTCAGCAAAGTTTGTGAAGCTTGTGATTCATTTCTTTTAAAAAAATGTACACGTTTCTAGGTGTCATTGTCTTCAACCATAAGATGACAACACTTTAAATATGCCATTAAAATGCATCCTACCTGATTTGTAGAGGGAATAAATATTCAAAGAAGTTATCCATGTAATCCTATTAAAGCACAGTCTGCAAGGAAGCATTCTGCATGCTCTTGAATCTTTGAAGCTCATGATGGTTGTAAGCCATGCTATAGCTCTGTTGTTAAATTTTCCCAAAGCAGTTAAAGCTAATGGCAGTAACAAATGAAATGCTGTAAATCCAGGAAAGCATCAAGCCTGCTTAATTCCTGAGCCATAAATTTTAATCATTGAAATAGAATTTTTTTTTCTTTTTCCTTAGGTAATCTCACTTTCCTTTGTTTTTCCCCAAGAGGATTTGATGTTTTGTTAAGAATGAAATCAATTACAGTACACATGTCATTTATAAGGGATTTAGACCTAGAGAGACGTCTCTAAGATGAGAAAAAGGTGTTTCGTGTTTCACCGTGGTTTTTGAGCAAAGGGGCTCTTCCTCCACCTACAACTTCATGTTTGTTTGAGTTTTGTTTGTTTGTTTGTTTGTTTTCATTTCTTGCAGTTCCACCAATTTCATTCAGGCATGTAGCACATCAAGCACATAGACACAGCATCTCAACATTCAGTTAGGGAGTTATTTTCTGAACAGATTTTACTATTTCTTTTGTAAGGCAGAAAACCACTTTATATAATTTTGATATATATTTTTTTTCAGTTGGAGGCGAGTGAGAGAATTCCCACCCACCGCTTCATTCCCAAAATGTTCATCAGATGGGGCAGAACCCAGGACCTCAGAACTCAATCCTGGTCACTTACAGGAGTGGCAGGAACACAATTCTTAAGCCATCACAACCGGAAGCTGAGTCAGCAGCTGAATCAAACCCAGGTACTTTCACGTGTGATACAGGCATCTTAACTGGCATCTTTACTACTGGGTTACAATCCTACCCCAGTTTCCTCAATTTATTCAGAGTTCACACATGAACACTAGAGTTTTATTTTGCCAGGTGTAATATGTGAATCATTTCCATCAGAATTCTATGGGTGTTTACAGAAAACACAGGTTTCTAGCCTTGTCTACATATATGGGACCAGAGTTTCTATTTGTACAGTTCAAGTATCTGAATATTTTACCAAATCTACAAGTGAATCTGAAGCTTAAGACCCACTGCTTTAAAAATAAAAGTCAAATACACAGAATTAATGTTTTTCCAACGTCTTTCTTCCGTATTTGACTCTTTTTTTTTCCTTTTCTCAATTTGATTTGCTTTAACTACATCTTCAAAGTCAAACCTCACCTTTCATCAATAGAATTACACTACTGCTGGGTAAACCGGAAATAAATTAAATTTTTGCCCTAAGGTATTAAGCCTTATTTTTGTCATTTCATTGAATTTGCTATGTTTCCAAATAAGAAATTCATTTGGTCTTTTTGTAGGTTAGCATACTTGTGCTTTCAGGATATCATATTTTAGTGAAGAAATTGTCTAAACTGGGATTTTATGAAGAATCCAAGGCCTTTCCCTCTAAAAGATTGAAGTTAATTTAGTCAGAGAACAACTGGGATGCATTAAATTATCAATATCTTGGGATACAAAGTATATTTGTCAAAGAGTAAATAGTTTACTTTGTACTTTGAGGAAAGTTATACTTAAAACAGAGGAGCATAAACCAAGTAAATTGAATATAAACAAACTAATGTGTGCAGAAATACCATTCCCTAGTGTTTGAATAGGAAAAATATTCAAACTACTGTGTATTTATCCAGCAATGCATATATAACTCAAATGCACATGCAGAATACAAGTTAAACTGATGCTGATTTTAATGCAGTCCACATCATATTAAAGCTTGTGCATAGGAAAATCTGGTTCAAAATAGAGTATAAACTCAAGAAAATGGCTGAATTTATTAAAAGTGCATTCTGATATATATTGCATTAAAATACTAAATATACAGACATGCAGTTTAATCTGAATATTTTCTGAAAAATAATATCAGGAGTTAGATTTTCAATGACTAAGACAAGTAAGAGCAAGTTTGTGTAGGCATAATCAAAAATTTATTGTTAAGTTATTATCATTATATTTCAATGGAATCCTTGTTATGACTATTCTCCCTCTCTATTATTTGTATCACCCTTTTAGAATTTCTAGACTTTCCTTTAATTTCCCTCTTTATTCTATCTCTTTTGATGACTTAAATAATCTTCACTACTTAGGTCTCTAAAATTCAAACAGCTCTGCTCACAAGCGTCAGAATCATTTGGATCTATACAGTTACTGGTCCTTGGTTGTTATAAACTCGGGAACTTTGATGGATATATATATATAAACACAATAACATTGAACTCATTTTTTTAATCTATCACTAATTAGTCCTAAAGAAATAACATGAAAAAAATCTGAATCTGAATTTCTTTTTGAAACAAAGGTATTGGGCCCTTTCTTCTCTAAGTTTCTTGTCAATTAAAAAAAAAAAAACTATACTTCTTTGAAGTAATTTGTGTATTAGGGAGACAACACTTATCACCAGAATTTTTTCCCTATATCAAGAATATAGCCATTCAATCACGATTCACGTGCTTTCTGAAGCAGCATTGAAGAAGGTTTTTTTTGTTTGGTTTTGTTTTTTTTTAACAAGTAAACGTACCACAGCAGATTAAGGTGCTGCTTGAGGGGTCTGTATTCCTCATCAGAGTGTTGGTGTTGAGTCCTGGCTATTCTGTTTCTGATCAGCTTCCATGCTAAAGTACCTGGAAGACAGGAAATGAGAACAACTTGATTCCCTGCCACCCACCTGAGACCTGGATCAAGTTGCCTTCTCCTAGCTTCAGACTGGCCCAGCACTGGCTGTTTCTGTCGCTGGGAGCGTAAACCAGCAGAAGGTCTCTCTTTCTCCCTCTTCCCTCTCTGCCTTTCAAATAAATATTTTAAAAACTAAAGTTTTTAAAAACTTTGGGTTTCACATTGTAAGCTTTCAGTAAATTATATGTTAAGTGTAGGTGTAGTATCAAAAATTAATATCCACCGTTAAAGTAATGTTTTCTGTTTTCAACTAATTATCAATGTACAACATAGATTAAAGGCAGATAATATAGATGAATGCAGTCTTATGAAGCCATCAAATAATATTTTTAAATAAAGATTTGTTTATTTATTTTTTGAAGGCAGGGTTATAGAGTGTGGAGGAGAGACAGAGAGAGATCTTTCTTCTACTGGTTCACTTCCTACATAGCCACAGCAGACTGAGAGGTGCCAGGCGGAAGCCAGAAGCCAGGAACTTCTTTCAGGTTTCTCACATGGGTGCTGGGGCCCAATAACTTGGGCCATCATGTGTGGATGTCCAGGGCAGATTAACAGGGAGCTGGATTAGAAGAAGAGCATCTGGGGAAGGAACTGATGCCTAAATGGGATGCCAGTGTCACAGGCAGCAGCTTAACCCACCACAACGCCAGTCCCAAGGTAATATTTTTAAAAAGTAAAATAATGATATCTCCTCAGGAATTAATCATTGTACAAATGCAGTTATTTCTCATAACTTTCCAGTTATCTTAACCGGTAGTAGGTGTATTATTATTAATTTATATGAATTAATATTAAATTTTTTCACTTTAAGTTTTTAACATGACATGTATCAACACTTAAAATATGCATAGGTAAAAATTCTCTAAGGTCTACAATTTCTGGAGTCCTGGGATTATTCTTAAAGCCAACTATCCTGAAGTCTACATTTCTACAAATTATTTTTAGTATTAAAATTGTATTTCAGTCTGGTAATTGGAAAACTGAACCCTCTCTTTGTGACTGAAGCCCTAGCTCGGCAACTGCCCCTATTTCTAGTCTTAGTAGGACAAGGGGCTATACCTGTACTTGCCAGCTCTACATTCTCTGCTGGAAAACATGCACTGATTTTAAACTTCCAGCCTAATGACATGCTTTGTTTTTGAAATACATACATGGTTGCTTTCATAAAGCATTTGAGACAATACTGTGGATATCTTTTGTTTTTTGTTCTTCAGCATGCATTTCTTGTTTTGATAGAAGCATACCACTTTTCCTTTGAGGAGCCGTATGGCTCCTTAGTACATACAAAACTCCCACACACACAGAATAAAATGAGCAGAATTTAAGGACAGCTTATTGTCTGTGTTAAGGATCTTAAATCCAATAAGATGTTTAGAAACTTCCAACATATTTTTTCACGGTTCCTTAATTCTTATCCCATTGAAAGTGAGCACGTTATTTTATAATTCACTAAATCAATAACTTTGGAGGAATTTTCAAAACTTTGTTACATGTAATACATATAATGCATCCACAAAAAAGGAAATAAAATGTTTTCTACCTCTTCTGTTGCTGTTTCCTGTTGAAGACTCTATCACATAAATTCACCTAGTGAACAATCCATAAAACCTGACCTACTCATTTATTTTATGCTACACTCATAGCCAAAACTAAACCTTCAAAAGAATATTTTCTTATTGTCACCTAACATCTGGCTATTTTGAAACATATTTTATTTTTATGCACCATCCTGAAATAATACACATAAAATCTGTTATTAATGCTCTATGGTAGATATACAGAAATATAAACAGTACTGGACAAAATAAACAAAAAATAAAATCAGAATAGGAAATATCACACATAGTTCTGCTACTTAGAATGGTTTTCAAATATATGCCAATGTTATACATTTTTTGAAAAATGTTTATTAGGCTAAGCACAGTGACTTCCTTCAAAAAAGCATCATGTAGGGTAAGGAGAATAACTGCATCAGAGAAACCTGAAACTCATTATGTCAGTTAGGTGGTCAATGTCAACATCAGTGGGGTAGGTCATGTGGATGGAATATACCCCATTCCACATTACGATGAAATACATCTTCAGCTTTTTCGTCTTCTTCCTGGAAACTCATAATCTCATCCTGTTATTAAAAAAACATGAAAAATGTGGCCACTGAGGGACATTCAATGAAATATATGACCAATTACCCTGAAAACTATCAAAATCACCAAAAATGAGAAAGAGCTGAGAAATTATCACAGCAAATGGGAGTCCACGGAGTCATGCCAACTACATGTAATAAATATGTGGTGTATGTATGTGATGGAATATTACTCAGTCATAAATATTGGAGATAAGTATGCTTAGTTAAATAAGCCAGTTTCTAAAAGACACATTATGTGCTTTTCTTAATTTTTGATAATCAATATATTAAGCCCAAAAATGTAATGTATATGAGTGAAATCAACATCTTGAGATTTGATTATTGATCATAGCCCATGTCTGTACTCATGAACAAAACTAGTATTTCTACTTACTACTTGTTGAATCATTTATTTTGCAGAAGATTAAGCTTATGATTATAAAGTAAATTGAAAATACATCATCATAAAAATTAAAAGAAAAATAAGAAAGGAAATAAGAAAGAGAATGGGAAGTTATATTATGTTCTTAAAACTGTATGAAATGTGTTCCTCATATATAAATAAAAACAGAAATATATGGACTCCGGAAAGAAATTTTTGAACAGATAAAAAGCACGAGGTAAAAACTATTAAAATATGAACTTAACATCGACTTCAGTGAATAATTATGTATTAACAGTGATTTGTCAGTTTGTATGGTGACAAAGGGACTACACTGAGGTACCATGTTAAGGAAGGAAGAATTGTTTGTGGCTATGTGAAAGCTCTGTTACCTTTGCAATTGTTTATAAGTCTCAAACTATTCTAAATTTTTTTTTTAAAAAAGCATGATTAATGTCTAAGGAAAAGAGAATAAACCTTTCAAGTGTAGAATACTACATAAGGATAGAATACTACATAAAGATACCACATCAAACTTATCACAAATCTCACACATGTTCTCAGTTTGAAAATTGAGTGAAATAAGATCCAAAGGTTATACAACAAAGTTTAATTCAGGATATTTAGATACATCATTATTAAATTCTGGAAGACAGTTCCTAAAAGACAGTAAATGATTTAAAAAAGGGTGAGACAATCAAGTAGAATCAGAATTTATATATTGAATTCATTTTTAATAAAGTATATTGATCACATATTTTCAAAAATCAAACAGATGTTTTGCTTCCTATGGCAGAGAACACATAGGACAATTCTGAGAGTACTCCAAGGATTGATTGATTGAACTTTTCTTATACAGCAGATGTTTGATACCTAGTCTTATTTCTTATGTATAACAATATTATACTACAGGCAAGAAACCCAAATTATTGAAATTCTATGAAAGAAACCCAAATTATTTTCTAATGAATGGTTTAATACAAATTCTTCAAATGGAGTTACCTCTTTCACACTTTCTGATTTATAAAATAAAATATTTGATCATTAGATTAATTTGAAACTTAAATAGAAAACAAAATATATTTTATAAATTAACCTCCAGCATATATGCTTATTTTTAATAGGGACACAGAAATTTAAATACATTATGTGAATTCCTTTTATAATCTGTAAAATTATTTGGTGCCATCCTTACTGTTTTCTCTTCATTGTGTGTATACTATATAAGGAATGGGTTAATATTTTAATTTTGATATTTTAAAACTGGGTAATAAATAATTGGTATGTCACCAATGGTTTCCATTGATCTTTTGATGATTTTTTCCCTTAAGGAAGTGGGAACATATAGAACAGGCATTAGTTTCGGATGTTCCATATTGTAATATTATTATGACATTTGAGAAAAAATATGCAAACAACTAATTTAGGTAATACTACTATTTGCTTTTTGACCAATAAATAAATAAATAACCCAGAAAAAATAACAGTTATTTAATTTCAAAGCAAATAAATCAACATTACAAATAAAAATGAAATCTCTTATAAGCCCTAGAATATGGAAGAAAAAGTCTTGGTTTGTAAACTGTATTAATAATTAACTTTAACACTGATATTTTTAGGGCTTGCCAATATAGCTAATTTTCCAATGATAATTCTTTAATAGTACACAGATATCAACAGAAAAATTTAAAACCCATGTCAATAAAGATTGAATCTTGGTTACCAATATTTGTGTTTAGTAAAACTACGCACAATATGATGAATAACATTAGATGTTGAAACATATCGACTCCTATGTCTCAATGGATTAATACATAGAATTTAATTTCTCACTCCAATGAATATAAATCGTGATTTCTAGTTGGAATACATTCTCCTAAACTAAGACTCGAAGGCAAGACAGGATGAGAACATGTGAACATTCAGATTGTCTGCACTTAGGTATTACACATATTTTCACTTAGATTTCAGTGGCTACTACTCAATCACATGATCATATCCAACTCCTAGGAAAATTGAGATTTTTATCTAGTTATATTTTCAAAAGAAAGTCAGTTTGGCTATTCTAAATATCAGATACAAATAGTGAAAAATTAATCTTTAAAGGCCTTAAATATGTCACAATATAGTGAGATTGTTTGAACATAAAGAAAAGCCCAGGATTGGATCACTTCACTGCTGAATTCCAACAAACTTTTAAAGAAGAACTAATCTCAAGTACTCACAAACTATTCAAAACAATTGAAAGGGAGGTAATCCTTCCAAACTCCTTCCATGAGGCCAACATCCCTTAATTCCCAAAAACAGAAAAAGATACAACAAACAGAACTATAGACCAATATACCTGATGAACATAGATGCAATAATCCTCAATAATCCAGGTACATACAGCCAATTGATTTTTGACAAAAGTGCTCAGACAATACAGTGGAATAAGGATAATCTCTTCAACAAATGCTGTTGACAAAATTGGATGTTTATATGTAGAAGAATGAAATCAAGTCCATACCTCTCACCATATACTAAAATCAACTGAAGATGGATCAGAGATCTAAGTTTAAGACCTTAGACTATGAATCTGTGGGAAGAAAACATAGGGGAAACACTCTAAGACACTGATGTCGGGGATGACTTCTTGGACAAGATCCCCAAAACACAGGCAACCCTAGTAAAACTAAACGAATGGACTATATCAAAACCAAAGTTTTTGCACAACAAAGGAAACAACCCATAGATTGAAGAGATATCCAACAGAATGGGAAAAATACTTTCGAAGTACTTAATTGACAAATGATTAATATCCTGAATATATCAACAACTTTAAAAACTCAACAAGAGGGCCGGTGCCATGGCTCACTAGGTAAATCCTGTGCCTGCAGCGCTGGCATCCCATATGAGCGCCGGGTTCTAGTCCTGGTTGCTCCTCTTTCTGTCCAGCTCTCTGTTGTGGCCTGGGTGGGCAGTGGAGGATGGCTCAGGTCCTTGGACCCTGCAACCACATGGGAGGCCAGGCGGAGGCATCTGGATCCTGGCTTCGGATCAGTGTAGTCCCAGCAGTAGCAGCCATTTGGAGAGTGAACCAACAAAAGGAAGGCCTTTCTCTCTGTTTCTCTCACTGTCTAACTCTACCTGTCAAATAAATAAATAAAAATTAAAAAAAAAAAAAACAACAATGAAACAACAAGAAAACCAGTTGAGAAACAGAGGACTTCAATAGACAGTTCTCCAAAGAAGAAATACAATTAGCTAACAAATATAGGAAAAAGAGCTCAACATCATTAGCTATCCTGGTAATGCAAATCAAAACCATAATGAGATATCAACTCACCTCTGTCAGAATGGCTAAAACCCAAAACACAGAGTAACAAATACTGTAAAGATGTGGACAAAGGTGAACACTTACACATTGTTGACAGAAGTGTAAATTTCAGACACTGAGAAAAACAGTTTGGAGATTTCTTAAAAAGACTAGAATAGACTTTCCATAAAATCCAACAATCCCATTACTGTGTATATACCCAAAAGATTTGAACACAATATATCAAAGTGATACCTGAACCCCTATGTTCACAACAGCATTGTTCACAATTGCCAAAATATGGAATAAATCAAGGTGTCTACTTTCAGATGAATGGTTAAAGAGCATGAGGTGCGTTATTATTCAGCAATAGAAAAGAATGAAATTCTACCATTTGTAGCAAAATGGATGCAACTGGAGAATATAATCTTGGGTGAAATGAAATAAGTAAGCCAGACCCAGAACTACAAATACTGCATGTTCTCCCTTTCATGTGGATAATAAAATTTAAAAAGCACACACACAAAAAAAAAAAAAAAGAGAGAAAGAAATGCCTTTGTTTATCAATAATGCTGGAAATATAATTTTATAAATCTTTGTTTTATAACTTTGTCAAACCAATGGATAAGAATGTTACAATAGTGTAGTTTTAATGCACTGTGATTACTTTAAAACTTACTGTTTATGAGTGAAAGGCTGCTTTTCCTTTCAATCATTGTTTATAGCCATTGTCCACATCCCCATTAAACTAGAATGTTTTTTTTTTACTTGTTAAACTTCTTATTACATGAAGTATTGACTTTTTCAACTATAATATAGATTTCAAATTTGCTATCTCAAAACTAAAAGAAAGAAATGGAAAAGGAAAGAATGGAAGAGAGTTGAGGAAGGGAGAGAGGAAAGGAGGGAATATCATTATGTTCTTAGAATTGTATCTATAAATCACATTGAATCTGTTAAAAATAATTTAAAATTAAAATAAAAAATAAGTAAACTTTATGTCCTCTTACCACAAAATAAATTAATAAAATTTGGGTAATTGTGAGTTGACAAATGTGTTAATTTGCTTTAATATAGCATTTTTAACAATGTGTTCCATAACATTATGTTAAATACCTTAAATAATGAAATAAATTTTATTTTTTAAACATATAATGTATGGAGATTCCTCAGAAATCTGAAAATAGTTCTACTATATGACCCAGCCATTCCATAGCTGGGAATTTACCCAAAGGAAATGAAATCACCGCATAAAAGAATTATCTGTTCCCTCATGTTTATGGCAGCCCAACACACAATAGGCAAGATATGGCATCAACCTAGACATGCATCACCTTATGACTGTATAAGGAAATTTTGGCATATATACACAATGGAATACTAGTCAGTTGTAAGAAAGAGTGAACTTCTTCCTTTTACAACAAAATGGATGCGACTGGAGTTTGTTTTGTTTAGTGAACTAAGTCAGTGCCCAAGATAAAAATATCATGTTTTCCCTGATTTGTGGTAACTAATATATAGAGTACAAAAATGTAATGTGTATAAATGAAATTGACATTTTGAGATTTGATTATTATTATTGTTTATGGCCCTCTTTTATACTCTTGAGAAACAATATTTTTTCTACTTGCTACTTGCTGAATTCTTTATTTAGTGGATGATTAAGCTATATAGAAAATTGAAAAGAAAATTGAAAGAATGACTAGAGCCTAGGGAAATTACTGGCACCATAAACAAGAGTGTCAAATTGTTAAATCAACAACAGGAGTCACTGTGTACCTACGTCTCATGTGGGATCTGTCCTTAATGTGTTGTCCAATGTGGAGTAATGCTATAACTAGTACTGAAACAGTATTTTTACACTTTGTGTTTCTGTGTGGGTGCAAACTGATGAAATCTTTATTTAGCATATACTGAATCGATCTTCTGTATATAAAGATAATTGAAAATGAAAAAAAAACTTGACGTTAAATTGGAAATTGCATAGAAAATTAATCAATTTTTTTAAAAAAAATATCATGTAGGATCTCTGTCCTTAATGTGCTGTACATTGTGATTTAATGCTATAACTAGTACTCCAACAGTATTTTTCACTTTGTGTTGCTATGTGAGGGCAAACAGTTGAAATCTTTGTTTAATACTAAACTGATCTTCTGTATATAAAGAGAATTGAAAATGAATCTTGATGTGAATGCAAGGGGAGGGAAGCAGGAAAGGGGAGGGTTGCGGGTGGGAGGGAAGTTATGGGGGGGGAGTCATTGTAATCCATAAGCTGTATTTTGGAAATTTATATTCTAAATAAAAGTTAAAAAAATTAACAGAAGAAATAAGTAAAGAAGTAGAATGTATGGGAAGGACAGAGGGCTGGTGGAAATTATATTATGCTCTTAAAACTGTATATATGAAATAGATGGAAATTGTTTGCTTGATATAAATAAAATTTTTAAAATTGCCTCACTCTCTCACTTCTTCTCTCTCCTTTTCTCTCTGTCTCTCCCTTTCTCTGTGTGGCTTTCCCTTCAAATAAATAATTAAAAAAAATACACACAAATACTTAGAATGCTGCTTAGCTAAAAAAAAATTTGGGAAATTACATAATATATTTTATAACAATATAGCTAAGAATATGTAATATTATTTTTAAAGTGTAAAATGTTGAATTTTATTTTCAACTAAATATATTTACTCTTTACCTTGCTAGATATGAGCAACCAAGAAAGAAAAAAAGACTTTGTGGTAACTTAGCTCAATTCTCTAAATAGATGAATTTATTCATTATTTCACATTCTTCACTGCTCTATGTGACATTCTCATGAAATATATGACAAATATATTGCCTCTTATTAACCTTTGTAAAGCAAAAAGTCATTGAAGAGTGAACTGTTTAACAAAATCCATTAATTAAAAAATGCAAAAAATGGGGGAGGGTGAGAATTGACAGAAGAAGCTGAGTATCCTGGTTCCTAGTTAAACCACTTTAGCATTTCTTATTATTTCAGGAGTTTGATTTTGCCTTTTTGTTCCTTAAAGACACGTCTGGAAATATTCATTGCAGGCTATTTCAAAATACTATTTGTGCCATATTATAACACGTGCCTCCAAGTGAACAGGATTATAAAAGAGAATGACAAGGCTGGTGTTGTGGTGTAGCAAATTGTCTCTACATGCAAGCATGGCATCCCATAAAGGCCTCAGTTCAAGATTGGCTGCTCCATTTCTGTTCTAGCTACCTGCTAATGTGCCTGTGAAAGCAGTGGAAGATGGCCCAAGTGCCTGGTCCTCTTGCATGAACATGGGAGACCCAATTTGTATCTCTTCAGTTTCTTTTTTCTTGCCTATTGTCTCTGGCTGAAACTTCCAGGGCTATACTGAATAGCAATGGTGAGAGTGAGTATCCTTGTCTGGTTCTGATCTTTTCACTCTTAAGTTTTGTGAAGGGAGGTGGATGAGGTGATAATTAGCTATTGTCAAAATAGATCAGAATACTAAAAAAACTTAATGCATGAAAGCTTGAATAAATTAGTTCAAAAGATGATATTTAAGTAGAGTTCTTAATTTTAGAAGAATGCCTAGGGCTAATCCCTATCTGTTTTGATTTTCCTTCAAATTATTCTCTCATTAATTTTTAGCATATTGATATGCTATTTATATGAACACATTAAAATACTTTATTTTCTCTATAATAAGTTATATGAATGGAACATAATGCATTGAGAACTTAAAAAAATTTTCTTATATTATAGGAAAGAAAGGATGTAGGAAAAGGAAGTGGTAGCCAGAGTAGAGAGTGATAAATCACTACCAACTTTCTCACATAAGCATACAGCTATTCAAAGGAAAGTTATAAAAGTCATAGACATCATCATCAATTAATTTATAACCTGATTGAAAGAAAATAATGTCAATTAAGGTACACACAGATTGTAGTAGTATTTACATTCAATATGCTGTTTAAAATCTATGATAGAGTGCCTTTATACTAAAAAAAAATCCAGAACTGTACCTGTAGGTCTCTACAGAGGTGAGACGTTTCTGCAAATAAAACTAAAACACAAAGAATTGTTAAATAATATTTTCTAGGGGATTGGATTGGCAGAACTTCTGCCTTATTAAGGTAACATTAAAAGTTAATTTAAAAGTCCCAACATGCCGTTTTATTCAATACCCAATGTAGTAGAAATAAATCCCATTCCTTATCTGCTACAGTATTAAATACTATGTGGGATAATGTGACAATATGTTGGTTTATTATAGTCTGACAAAATGATGGAAAATCACTTTGTTTTTACAATGAGTGTTGTATACACAGTTACCTTTCTCTAATTTTCTGTAATATAATTTTATACTTATGATATATAAAAGATACTTAACATTATTCTACTAGTATATGTAAATATAAACATAAAATACAGGTTGAGTATCCCTTGCCTAAAATGGTTGGGACTATAAGTGTTTCGGATTTCAGAATTTTTTTTTAGTTTAGAATATTTTCATACACATGAGATATCTTGGAGATGTGGCTACATTGTGTGTTTCATACATACCTCACATAAATAACCTGAAAGTAATTTTGTATATTTTTTAATGCTCCTGTGAGGTTTTTGTTTTGTTTTGAGAGACAGAGAAACAGGGGAGAGGGAAAAAGAGAGATTTAAAGAAATAAAGAGGCAGAGAGAGAGAGAGAATGACTCCATTTGCTGGTTCATTCCCCAGAGACCCATAGTGACTGGGACTATGTTGGCTATAGCTGGGAGCCAGGAACTCAGTCCAGATCCCCCACGTGGTGGCAGTGATCCAACTCCGAGCCATCACCATTACCTTCCAGATCTGCAAAAGGAGGAAGCTGGAGTTAGGAGCCAGAGTTCAGCATTCAACCCAGGTACTCACTCTCGTACGGGAACCAGCATTAGCTAGTAACTATATGGTTATGCTAAACACCTTTCCAATTGCACTTGCATTTGACAGTAACTCATACAAACTCAGTGTGGAATTTCCACTTTTAGGTTTTGGAGCATTTCATATTTTGAATTAGAGATGTTCCTCTGTAATGCAGGAAAGAAAATGTTAAGAGTTACATATTAACTGTGATTTTTTTTTAAATTATCAGAAACATAAACACTGCCTACCAATCAAATGATATTGGGTCAAACACAATAATCAGCCAGCAAACGTATACTAAATTCCATTATTATGACTATTTAACACTTCTGAATTCTATTGAAGACACAGACAATATTATTAACTTTTACCTGAGTTAAAATAGCAATAAAATATAGGAAAAATATTTTCTGAACAACATGGTGTGGGAAAAGCATGGTGAGAGATAGAGCCATGTGTGGACAGAACCATAGTTGGTCCTGCTCATAAAATCTTTATGAATAATATAAATACCACAAAACAACTTATCTGATTGCTAATTCATATATAAACAATGAGTATTATTTGAAAGTGGCTAGAAATACGTTTTCATTTTGATTGACTTATGAGTTTAAAAAGTTCCTGTTCTTTCATATACCTGCTGTTTTATGCTGAGTCTTCTGGAAATGTCCCTATGATGTTAAGCTAGTTTGAGTATTGCTTGCAAGAAAAGATCCTGACTAGTCACTGCTCTGGTCCTCTTTCTCTCTCCCTCTTCATCCAAATTCATTTGACATATATTGCCTTCCTCCTTTCCTCCTTCCCTTCCTCCCTCCTAACCCACCTTCCTTCCTTCCTTCTTCCTTCCTTCCTTCCTTCCCCCCCTCCTTCCCTCCATTCTTTACCTTCCTTCTTTTTACCATTCCTTCCTTTCTTCCATGTTTTACTTCTTTATTTCTTGTTTGCTTGCTTCCTTCTGTATGCTTAATTAGAAAGATTTTATTAAGACAATTTATGTTGCTATTGGATTTAAATAGGTTTACTCCTTCAATTTATGTGTATTTTAATATAGAGACATTACTTCAATGCTTAACCCAAGAATTCTAAGGATAACAGAATTTTGGAGTCAGATGACCTGGGATTTTAGTCTAATTTTGTCCTTTACTAGCTATGTAAACTTGAAAATTCATTTGGTTCTTTAATAAAATATGATAATAGTAATAAATGTCTAATCTACCTGATCCATTTTAAAATATAAATTGTGAAATCAATCTAAGATTTTAAATATCATAGATATATTTATTTTCTAGTTTATATTGTGATAACTTCATGTAATAACATGATGAGGGACAATATTTTAGATTATATTGGATTATATTTTCCTGTTCCCCATAAGTATTTCCTCCAAATGGTCACAACTTAAATGACTACACCTTTTTCTGTATTTCTAAGTTAGAAATAGAAACATAGAAAAGGAATCAGGATAGTTCTGGGATCACAACAACTGAAACGTAATAGTCAAACAGGATTTCCTGCTTGATTTCTGCCTCACATAAACTTGATCCCAGGCCACCTGCAGCTCTAGCTTACACTCTCAAAATTCCCTAATAGAAGAAATGAGCAACTTATCAGTTCTAGTTCAAAATATCTGGGAAAAGTAAATGACTTGACCAGGCCTCATGTTCCCTCCTTGATCTGATCTCAGCTTGATTCAAGACCTAGCCTTTTTTAAGTGCTAATTTTTTTAGTGGTTATGATTTGGAAGCAAAGCAACCCAGTTATTTGTTCTACATAATTAGCATGGGTAGTAGAGGTGGCACATAATTGACCTTGTAGGAATCTTCTATGTGTGACACAGCTACAATAGAATGATTGGGAGTGTGCAGCAGGGGGGAAGTTGTCTTACCAAGTAAAGGACACTGTCCTAGGCCGGCACCATGGCTCACTAGGCTAATCCTCTGCCTGCAGCGCCAGCACCCTGGTTCTAGTCCAGGTCGGGGCAGCGGATTCTGTCCCAGTTGCTCCTCATCCATTTCAGCTCTCTGCTGTGGCCTGGGAAGGCAGTGGAGGATGGCCCAAGTGCTTGGGCCCTGCACCCGTGTAGGAGACCAGGAAGAAGCTCCTGGCTCCTGGCTTTGGATTGGCGCAGCGCACTGGCTGTAGCAGCCATTTAGGGGGTGAACTGACGGAAGGAAGACCTTTCTCTGTCTCTCTCACTGTCCACTCTGCTTGTCAAAAAAAAAAAAAAAAAAAAAAAAACAAAGAAGAAGAAGAAGAAGAACACTGTCCTAGACATTGAGTAGGTCACTGAGGGAGACCTATGGGATTATAGAGAATCTAGGGAAAACAGAAGTAGTGAAAGATATAGCTGAAGATTAATTCACTACTTACATATATAACATACTGGCTTTGAAGAATTAGTTCAAAAGCATAATGAAACATTGTAGGCTTAGAGAAAAGGCATTTAAAGTTAAAGAACCATGGGAAAACTAAATAAAAGAAAGGATGTTTCAAGTTGTATAGATCATTATTAAGTAGAGATTAAGATGAAGAAGTTCAAACAAGAAAAGGAAAAAAACAAAGTGTGCTTGGACTAAATACAGGCAGGATTTAAATCCAGAAGGTGATAAGCAAAATGAAATACTGTCCAAAAATAAAGTCCTTATTCTCTCATCAGAGTGTCATGGTGGAAAGAGCTTTGATTTTAGATTTAGATAAGAATCTTGACTGATTGTGTCACTATTTATTCATTTGGTACTAGAAAGATGCTTTTCGACAAATCTGTTTCCTCATTTCTACCATAGAGTAAATTAGCTCATAGATCTTGGGTGAATATTAAAAACATTCTACCCTCCGTTTCAAGGATCATATTTCTATAATTTGTTAAGTAAGTGACAGAGGTAGCACTGCAGATAAGTGGAAAAGCAATTGG
The DNA here is from genome assembly GCA_949820135.1 of Sylvilagus floridanus. Classification (NCBI taxonomy): domain Eukaryota; kingdom Metazoa; phylum Chordata; class Mammalia; order Lagomorpha; family Leporidae; genus Sylvilagus; species Sylvilagus floridanus. The sequence goes on from OX463227.1 coordinate 77,183,285, forward strand.
GTATCTAAAAAGTAGGACAAAAAAATAGTAGTTTCACCTTAGACCACACACAAAACTCAATTCCAAGAAGATTCAAGGTCTTTATGTAAAAGACAAAATCAAAATACTTTCCATCATTTTTCCATTACATTCGGGGTTAAATTTTCACAAACAAAATACAAGGTGAAATAACAGAATGCATTGAGAAGTCCATTATATTAAAATTAACTAAAAATGAAATGACAAAAGTTAAAAGTTGACAATAGCTATGGCCTGTGCTGCATCGATCTGAAGCCAGGAGCCAGGTGCTTCTCCTAGTCTCCCATGGGGTGCAGGGCCCAAGCACTTTGGCCATCCTCCACTGCCCTCCAGGGCCACAGCAGAGAGCGGGACAGGAAGAGGAGCAACCGGGACAGAACCGGCGCCCTGACCGGGACTAGAACCCAGGGTGCTTGTGCTGCAGGTGGAGGATTAGCCAAGTGAGCTGCGGAGCCAGCCATGTTTTGTAAGCATTACCTGTGTATACTAAGTAAACAAAATAACAAGACATTAATTTTTCATTGCACTCAAATATGTTATTTTTAAAATTAAATTACAATGAAATACAAATTCAGATCAAGAAGTGATCATAATTTTTCAAATGTCATTTTACCTTCAAGTCACAAGTAAGCTCTATATGGTGAGTGATGTAGTAAGAGTGACCTGTTGTGATACAGTCATACAATTGAGAGTTTATAAGTTGAAATCCTAGAACCTTTCTTTTCTCTTTTTTTTAAAACTTAAAGAGGAAATTTATGCATGGGTGCCGTTCCAGGTTATACCCAAGGCATGGAATTTTGCCCTCTTTGTGTTTTCATAGCGTTATTTAGCATGACATGAACCTTACTTTTCATTTTCTGCTGCTCTGGTGGTGACTTTGTGTGTGTGTGTGTGTGTGTGTTTTACATTTTGACACACAGGTGGAAATAATCTAGCTAAGGATAAAGGAAATGAGGTTAGAAAATTAAAAAAGCAGAAGTTCTTCATAGGTGATCTATTGTGCTGGTGCAAAATGTATAGCTAACTCAAATTCACCAGCCACAAAAGTACAAAGAGCTGTCCCATATACCCTTAATAATGAAGAGTTCTTCTTTCCTGTTAAATTCACCCAGAAAGCCCATAAGGCCCATTCTAGGTTTATTCCTGTTATGATGTTAGCTTTAGTACTGGAAGCCTAAGGGGAGGCCCATTGTCATGCATAAAAATAGAGACCCAGTGTGTGAGTATACATCTTTGAAAAAGGGTTTTAAGCTTCAGTATCCTTTTGTGAACTTCCTATAGTTCTCAGAGTTAGAGAGACGTGAAAGTGTCAATTTGCCTTCACACATGCTGACCAAACATTTCAACCATTTTAACAATTCACACAGATAACCAATGAAACAGTAACTTACATAAATGCTAACATGATCCGTAAGATCACATGCATCAAGCCAGAGTTTGAATGTACATTTATGTGTGTGTATTTCTGTGAATGTATATATAAATAGAAAAGTAGAAGCTATATATATATGATTATATCTGACATACTCATATATAATTGGTACATATTTTCTGTATACATTTATTACATATTAATAAAGCTAAATGATCCACTGTTTTATAACTTGTAAACTCAAGACAAACAAACTGAAGAAAGAATAACACTAGTAAAAGAAACCGATATTTAAATTTTTATATCACAATAATTATGTTTCCTGTTAAATATTTTAGACATTGAAGTGCTGTGGTTTGAACATAACTTAGCTTCCAAACTGAGCAGGACTTTATGAATGGCAGTCAAAAGCTACTGCTACTAAGAGAGTGAACATTTAATCTCATTAGGTTGTTTAGGAGGTGGACCTAGTTGAGGTCATTAGTTCCCTGAGGATACTCCTGAGAAGGAAGTTCTTCTGAGAGTTTTAGTTACAAAAGCCAAGTTGAGTCTCATCACTCTCTCCCTCTCTCTCTGCTTCCTGACTCATCATGGGATTCTTCCTCTGCATTTTTTGCCATTCCCATCCACCACACTTCTCAGATGTCAAGTCTGTAAGGATGACTGTTCGTTGATTTGGACCTCCAAAACTGAGAGCTAACTGCATCTTTTCTCTCTCTTTTTTTAATTCCAAAGACTTTATGAGATATGGTCCAATGACAGTTAATGCGGAAACCAGCAATTTAAATGCTCCACATAAGACAGAGGGCAGTGTTCCAGCAGTCCACAGTGTTTATGTATAAAAACCTCAGGGCTTTCTCTTAGACCCAAGGACTGTGGTCTGGCTGATGATCAATACATAATGATCTGTAGTAGCACATTCAGTCATCCAAAATATCTTCATCCAGGTTGATATCTGTTGTGTCAATATCTTCTAATTCCAAATTATCCAGATCTACTTCTAGTTCAAGTAAACTCTTTTCTTTGTTGGCTGTGTGGGAGGCCACAATAACAGGAGTAGGAGCAGGGGGTTCCCGTCGAGTTCCTGCTGAGCTGCAGATCTTGAGAGCCGAAAGCCTTTTGCCTCTTCCCTAACATTTCTCTCTTCATTTGGCGTGACAAGTGGGTACTGTTTGGCTGGCCACAGGTCAGCATGTGTCTCCTTCACCCATTCTTCAACAACAAAGGCTTCTTTCAATCCAGGGAAGAGATTTTCATACTCCGTTGGGTCAGCAAGGGATTCTGCTGCTTTCTGATTAACTTTTGAGAGATTCTCTCTCCAGAGTTTGACCACCCTTGAAACCTGACTGGGTAAGTAAGTCCGGGCCGGGAAGGCAGCTCTGGCATTCTTCCAGCTCGTGCCCCACCGGCCAACCCGGACGCGGCAGCGACAGAGACAGCACACGCCCCCTCGTCCACCCCCAACAACCCCCATCGCCAACGACAAGCACACAGACCTCGAGGCTCTCTCGGGACGCCACGAAGTTGGGGGTGAAAGGAGTGCGGCCCAAGGGGTAGGGGGAGAGGGAAAGGCGGGAGGACGGCGAGGCCACGAGGCGCTCGCGGGAGGGGACACTGTCAGAAAAAGTCCTGTCTGCGCAGGAAACACAGGAGGGAGTTACCGAAGATGGCATTGAAGACGCCTTTGAGGTTCTTGGTGAGATTCAGGAAATTGTGAAAACAGGGCTTTGGGTAGGCGATTGTTTCATTTACACAAGTTCTGTGAACAGATTATTATGTCGGAGGAGAAATAGTCACCATTGCCCATTTGGACAGGACAATGCATCTCCTGGGCTATATTCCTAAGGATATCCGGCTTTATCTGGGTGATAAGGAATTAAACATTGTAAGCTACTCCCTGTTGGAGTCAGTCCTGGAATACCAGACAGCTGTCATGCGGAGGGACTTCGGTATGGCTGATAAGGTCCTTCCCATCATTCCAAAGGAACAAAGGACCAGAGTTGCACACTTTTTGGAAAAGCAGGACTTGAAGCAGCAGGCTCTCACAGTGTCTACAGATCCTGAACATTGTTTTGAGCTTGCTCTCCAGCTTGGAGAGGTAAAAGTCGCATATCAGTTAGCAGTTGAAGCAGAGTCAGAACAGAAGTGGAAACAACTTGCTGAGCTGGCCATTAGCAAGTGTCAGTATGGCCTGGCCCAGGAGTGCCTGCACCATGCACAGGACTGTGGGGGACTGCTGCTTCTGGCCACTGCCTCTGGAAACGCTAGTATGGTGAACAAGCTGGCAGAGGGTGCGGAGAGAGATGGCAAAAAAAACGTGGCCTTCATGAGCTACTTTTTACAGGGCAAGCTTGATGCTTGCTTGGAGCATCTTTTCTCTTTATAAGGATAGTTGCCTCAGGTATCTTCATGTGGTAACAAAAATCTGACTAGCAAAGAAGAAAAGCCTGGAATGCATATTTAAGTATACTCTGTAGACATTAATAGCATTGAAGTAAATTAAAGTGGAGAGAACAAGTGCCTCGAAGTGGAAACCAAAATGATTCATCTAAGAACCTGCAAGTTGACATAAAGAGAAAGTTGAAGTGAGTGACAAATGATGACTCTTGAAATGTTCTTAGGGACCAAATTATTAAGAATATGATAAACATGCTATGAATTTTTACTTTTGATTTTATTTGAAAAGCAATGGTATGTAGGACATTATATTGCAGGGGTAAGAATTCTGGTAAATAAATAAATCTGATTGCAATACAGGAAAAAGATGGAAAAGAGACATGACTGAAGAAATAGAAAGATATTAAGAAATTGCCAGAAGGATTCAGTGTTCCTTCCAGAGGTTTTTAATGAACTTCTATGCTCACAACAGGAAAAATGTATCAATCAGGGTCCTAAACAATAACATATCTCTGTGATCTGTTATTGTATATAGATATAGATCTATATCTATCTATATAGAGATATCGCTCTCCTTATTTAAAGGAATTGGTTCATGTGAGGATGGAATATGGGAAGTCTTAAATATGTTATCTGCAAGCTAGAAAACCAGGGAAAACTGTAGCATTCAGGTTTGGTTCAAAGGTCTGAGAAAATAGAGGGGACACAAAAATTTAAGTCCTGGAATTCAAAGGCCCAAGAACCAGGAGCTCCAATGTCAGAGGGCAGGAGAAGATGAAAGTTTCAGCTACATAACAGAATGCCAACTTACTCTTCCTCTGTCTTTCTATTCTACCTGAGTCTTCAATATATTAGATGATTCCTGTACATAGAGGTGAAGGTAGATCTTCCTTATCCAGTTTCCTAATTCAAATACCAATCTCTTCTGGAAATTCTCCCTCAGAGATATACTCAGAAGCAGTACTCTTCTAGTTATGTGCTTATCCTTTATCCTAGTCAGGTTGGCACCTAAAATTAACCACCACCCATGGGTAATCACCAATGGTAAACCAAATAGAAATGTACACCTCAAAGCTAAGAACTGAAATTAAATATGAAAGCCATGTGCTGAGGGCATTTGACAATATCAGAGCTCTAGGGGCCAATTTGGAGCCATTGCAAGATGGTGAATATGAGCTTAAATTTTCTGTTTTAAACATGGGGCCTGGGAAGGAAATGAAATAGTCTCTGGTCCATATCATCCTCTTGTGACTAGATTTTAAATGTATCTAGAGCAAACCCTTCCTACTTTGGTAATCATTATTAACATAGATTAAAAACAAATATAGTGGCCAGTGCTGTGGCTCAGTGGGTTAATCATCCGCCTGCAGTGCCCACATCCCATTTGGGTACCGGTTGGAGTTCTGGCTGCTCATCTTGCAATACAGCAGTCTGCTATGGCCTGGAAAAGTAGTGGAAGATGGTCCAGGTCCCTGGGCCCTTGACCCATGTGGGAGACCCAGTGGAAACTCTTGGTTCCTGGCTTTGGGTAGGCACAGCTACAGCCGGCCATTGTGAACATTTGGGGAGCATACCAGTGGATGGAAGACTTTTCTCTCTGTCTCTCCTTCTACTGTCCATAACTTCACCTCTCAGATAAATAAATAAAATCTTAAAAAAAACCACAAATATAATCTACGAATAAGCACAAATATTTATAAAATCATTAGAAAAAATAGTTTTAGACAAAAAACCTAAGATATTGAATTATCAAAAATATTAAGTCTTTGAGGATAGAGCATTTAAGGAATAAAAATGAAATCACAGAATCATGCAAACAGCAAGAGACTTTTTAAGAAAAGACCAACATATATTAAGATATTTGAATAAAAAAGGAAAATAAGGAGTTAATGAGTAAATTGTACACAATTCCCAGGGAGTGGGAAGCAAATAAGTAAAAAATCCAAAGAATCTCACCAGAATACAGCAAACAAAAGGATTAGAGAATTAGGAAGAAAAACAAAGGGTGAAATGTGTACGATTTTAAGTATAATTGGAGTCTTATAAGAAGAAAGAGAATGAAACAGAAATTATATTTAATGAGATAATATCAGAAAAATTTCCAGAAATAAAATGTGAATATTTATACAAGGAAATGATAGCAGACGTGAAAAGCATTCTTATGACAGATATTGAGAGGCAAGAGAGATGGAGAGAAAGAGGGAGACATTGACAAGTACAGAAATTTCAGAAAGCAGACACATCATTTACCAATTCAATCAGATCAATAGAAGATGTCTTAATGGCATCTGTGGAAGCCAGATTACAGTGGAACAAAATCTTCTAAGTACTGAGAAGTATGAGTGCGGAGGGACACTTACAAACCAGACTCGGATCTTCCAGAGACAGGACAAAATAAACTTATGTTTTAGTAAATACAATGAAGAGTTTATCATTAACTATGGAGTAAAATGGGTTGAATACAGTTCTAAGCAAAATTTTAAAACCTATATAGTAGGAGCTTGTAGTGCAGTAAAAAACAATATATTTATAATATAAAAATTTAAAATGAAACAATTGATATTCACATAAGTGATTACGTCAATGTCAAATTTATGATATTAAAATGAATTTCAAATACTACACAAATAGATAAGACTGTGTGTGTGTACAGGAAGGAATTCAACTAGATTCACGTTTTCTAAGAACTCTGTCTCTATTCAAGGGTGGAATTAAAGTATAATAAATTTAGGATTTCAGTTAATGGTGTTGATTAAATATTAGTATTAAGTGTAAAATTTCCAGACCAGTGAAGGAAGAAATAAAATATGAATATGTAAATATGCAAAATACTGCTGATTTCTAGCTAAAACATTATCTTAATGTAGGGTAATATGAGTCAGAATGGAAACAATTGAACATATTTTAGAAATACATAGGTAAAAGAATGATGTAGTGTAGTGTTGAGTAATAATTCGAATGGAGATAAAGAGTGAAGAGTTAAGGGGAAAAACAATCCAGGTTTCTGCATTCATGCTTGGGGTTGATGATAACACATTTATTAAGCTATAAGAAAAGCAATTGAAGAGGGATACTGGTGATTTTCAGTTTGTTTTTTGATGTTCCGCTTTCACTATCAGTAGGATATCCAAGTAAATTGCATAAATTAAATATGCAGATAATTAATCTGAAACTCATAATGCAATGGAGACTTGAATTTTAGATTTGGATCTAAACTTCTGGCATCATATCCTTTCCTTATCCTCACCTTGTCAACACTGTGATTTTCTTTTCTGTCCTATTCTTATCTTCCTTTTGACTTTTTCATTTCCTATTTTTTCTTCCCTACCTCATTCAACAGCTTCCCTTAATATCATCTCACTAGAGTAGCAGTTGCAGGGGTACAACTAGTTCAAAGGGGATAAAATGTCCATAATTGAATTTGGTAACATTTATAAAAATGTAAAACACATATACATTTAGATCTGGCAACTGAACTTCTAAGAAACCACACTTAAAATTTCATACATGTTAGCAACTTTATACACATAAAATGTTTATGTCAGATTTGTTTATGGTAGTTTAAAATAATGAAAAGCTAATTTACATGGTAAAGGATAGTTTAAATGTCTGGGGCATATTTATACATGGAAATACTATGTAGCTGTTTAAAACATAGGGGAACATCATTAGTATTTGAGATTTATTAGTCACTTATCTGCCATCAAACAGGCTAAATCAACAAAACCAAAACAAACAAAAACAAAATACAGAATCTTGAACTACTCATTGAAAATATACTTCATATCTATTTTTTTAGTTTTGTTAAATTAAATAAGCCTCCAATAAATTATTCTTAGGTTTTATAAAAATTAATCTCTGATAAAATAGCATGTTTTGAAAACAGGAACATACCAAATTCTATTGAAGACTATAATAAGTTGGTTTAAAATGTATCAATTTGAAATATTAGAACATTTTAGTTCTAGTTACTGCATGCTATGTTTCTTATTTGGCCTTAAGAGTATGATCAAACTACAAGAAAATATATATAACAAGTTTTTGGAAAGTTCATGTAAAATAACATTATGAAAAAAGTACACATGGGTTTCAAAATAAACCCAACTTTAGTCTCTATTTTCCATTAACATTTTGAGGTACCCTCATTATTATTCACCTTAAATGACTTAATAATAAAAATTATTATAAACTATTCAAATCTTTGTAATAAATGTGCTGATTCAATCATTTGTCATACTTAGTTCATCATCTTTAATAAACCTGGGGCTGGTGCCACGGCTCACTTGGTTAATCCTCCACCTGCGGTGCCGGCATCACATATGGGCGCCAGGTTCTAGTCCTGGTTGCTCTTCTTCCAGTCCAGCTCTCTGCTGTGGCCGAGGAGGGCATTGGAGGATGGCCCAAGTGCTTGGGCCCCTGCACTCGCACTGGAGACCAGGAAGAAGCTCCTTGCTTTTGGCTTCGGATTGGCGCAGTGCCAGCCGTAGCGGCCATTTGGGGAGTGAACCAACAGAAGTATGATCACCTCTGTTGGCATAATCATACCCTCACCCCAGTCTTCCAAGGTGATCCATGCCCAGGATAGCCCACTGTGTGTGCAACACTCAGCTGTACTGCTGCATGAATCACAGAGTATCTGTGTAGTGCTTGTGTGAGCACAGATCCCACTACAATGATCCACCCCAGGCAATCAGGAAGCTCATAGTCCTGGCACTGCAGACAGTGATTTCCCAGAAATTCAGCTATAGCCTGCTCCCTATTGAACCATCACAGAGTTCCCAGTCGCTGCACACAATGTTCCCATAGTCACGGAGCTCAGAGGATCCTCTCCACCCTGCTAACCTGTCCTGTCCATTGTGAGGCAGATGTTCCCAGAGCCAGCTACCTTTGGGTGCTCTACCTTGGTGGTTTGAGCCCCAGAGTCTGTGATGTGCTGAGAGGCTGGGCACCACTCACAGTCCTTTGCGGGTGCCCAACACTTGTTAATACTCCCAGTCAGACTCAAAGTCAGTGGGGAATGCAATTTTCCCTCTGGTAATATCCCTGGAATTCAACGCATGCACAAGAGTTGCTACTTATATCAAAATGGAGGCATTTCCCCACCAATTGCCAAATTCAACTTCAAAGCACTTCAATCTTAACTGGGACTGGAAGAACAGAAAGTGAGAACTTCTAAAGTCAAGAAGCTGAAAACATTGGAAAGTTGATTCTTAACTGCAGATGAATTTTCCCAGAGAACACTGGTGAATTACACTTAAAATGTCCCCAATTCATTATTCTCTTCAATACCTTCCTTTTACATGTCATAAAATTTAATGACATTCTAATACAAAGTCCAACATGATTTTTCCAATCTATATAATATCACTTCATGCTAGGATATAAATTATTAGCAATATCAATGCTCAGAACTAAAAATATCAAAATGGCAAGAATGATGATATTTAAAGACTAACTAGTGGCTTTCACTCCCGGCAAATATTTTAACAGTGTTCTACACCTGGAATACCCTCCTGCTATCACCATTTCTTAGAAGCCTTCTCTTACTTCCTTGTTGTAGTTCAATGTCTGACACTGCTTTGTGTGTGCCTTCAATCTTTCTTACTATAATGTAACAATGGTCTCTTAATTCAACTGCAGGTCTTTGAGGGTAGTTTAGCCTCTTAAAAAACATTTCAGAAAACATTTCAGAACATTTCACAAAATATAATGCTTATTGAATGACTGACTAGAGGAATCAAAGAAGGAAGGAAGGATGCAAAGAAGGAAAACAGAAAGGATAGAAGGAAGAGACTTTTGCTATTGTGTTAGGTTTTTAACTTTATTTATTTGAAAAGCATAATTAGAGGGGGAGGAGATGAAAGAGAGGGAAAGAGAGAGAGAGAAAGAGAGAAAGAGAGACTCATTTTCTGATTCACTGTCCAAATGCCCACAGTGCTGGGAGCCAGGAACTCAACTGCATCTTCCATATGGATGGTAATAACCAAAATCACTTGAGCTACCACCACTATCTAGGTGAGTCTACAAGCAGGAAACTGGAGTTGGAAGCCTGAGACAGGCATCAAACCCAGACAGTCTTCTATGGAATCCAGGTGTCTTAACCAATGTCTTATCTGGGCCAAATTACTGCACCGTTTTTGTTGCTTTGTTCACTTTTCTTCCTTAGTGCTCTTTATTAAGATTTGAGTTTTCTTATTGAGAGTTATTCCCTATGAGGCAAATGAATGGGAAACAACCTAAGAAATATGGGCTATACTTCTTTGAGAACATGTAGAAGGCAGAAAAAAAAAAGGATATGACCACAATAGTGGAAACTACAAATTATGGAAATGATAAGAATTAGATATTTTCTCCTCCCAACACTCTTCTCCCTCTGCCTTTACTTATCACTCTCAAATTAAGATTTTGTATTAGCATGGGCTGTCTACCCCTGGGTTATTTGGTGGTGGATGCTGGGAATAGGACTCAACTGAGAGTCTGTTCCTGAACACTGCTGAATAAATACCCTGATCGGAATATTTGCCCCGCCCCTACTCATGCAGGAGTTTATTCATAGGCTAATAGTCCTAGGAGGGTGAAAATTTCATCTGCTTACTATGATTAGAGGGACAGTCTTTGGGAAATGATTAGAAAGGATTAGGGTTTTAGTGTGGAGGCCTTGTGATTACATCCTCATGGTTTTGGAAGGACAGGAAAGTCATAGATCAATAGATACAGACATACACATAGACTTACACTCTTGCTGTGACATGATACACACAGGGAGGGTCCTCGGCAAAGCTTGCATCATATTTGTGTATTGACTCTCCAGAACCACGAGACAAAATAAACTTTTATTTATTTATTTATTTATTACTTACTTTTGAGATTTATATATTTATTTGAAAAGGAGAGCGACAGAGATGGTTGGGAGAATGGAATACAGAGAGAGAATTAGCAAGGAGCCAGATCAGAAGCAGAGCAGCCGTGATTTGAATGGGTCCTCTGATACTGGATGCCAGTGTGGCAGGCAGCAGCTTAAAAGTGCTGTGTCAAAACGTGGGACCAACCTCTTTTATTTTGCTATAATAATGAAAAGGTGACTAATACACTCCTCTTCCCTGAACTATCAAATTTCTATCCCTTAATTAAATTCATGACTCCTAGTGACAACTGATAGTGAATTTGGAAGACATGAGAATATGTAAAGCTTAGTTTTGGGAAGCAGTCATTGTAGCAAAAAGCAGTAAACAGCTGCTTCCCAGTGGATAACTTCTACTTACAGGAATTCTGTGTCAAAGTTTTTGGCCCTTTATGCAAGCAGCCATGTCCTTAATGGTATTCTGTTACATTTCTTCAACCCTCCAATCTCCCACCCCCTCAGGTTTCTGGATAGGTCTTATTAATTGTTAAATCTGATATACAACATTGATATTACTTAAAGACGTCACTTGGCTACCCTCCTGCCTGAGCAGTGAGTAGGCTATGATAATACTAGACTAATGATGATGACCTAACCCCTAGGAAAGCTATCCATTTGATAAATATTTACATAGGGTTATTTGCCTTATTCATTAATAATTGATTTTTCAAAACGATCCTGCCACTTTTGTTTCTCTCTGTCTTTAACTTGCTGTCTCCTAGGTCTAAAGATGATCAAGGTTGGTGATTTTTCACCTTCTGCTTCACTTGATTGAAGTAGTTCTTATGCATAATTTGTGCTGCTACTGCTTGATTGCTACATTTACAACAAGTATACTGTTTTTGTGCTTATATTTAGCTTGAGTCTTGAGACTGCTGTGACTATAGCTTCAGTTTGAAATGTAACCTTCATTATTTTTGGAGAGTTTATAATATGCATGATTTTTCATGGGGAATTTTCTTTAATTGTGCTTTTTTTTTCCTGCTAGTAATAAGAGGGTGTCCTTGATTCTTTGCATGTTGATGGACTTGTTGTTGTTTTTTTTTTTTTTTTGGTATGTTTGCTTTTGTGATTGTTTCTTTAACTCTTTTAGTGCTAGCAAACCTCAGAATAACATGCCATAATTCAGGGGATTTATAATTACAGATGATACTCAACTTTTTTTTTAAGGTTTATGAATTTGAAAGACAGAGTTACAGAGAGATGCAGAGCCAGAGAGAGACAGAGAAGTATTTCATCAGCTGGTTGACTCACCAAATGATCACAATGGTCAGAACTGAGCTGATCCAAAGCAAGAAGCCAGGAGCCTCTTCTATGTCTCCCACCCATGTGCAGGGGCCAAGGAGTTGGGCCATTTACTACTGCTCTCTCAAGTCATAACAGAGAGCTGGATCAGAAGTGGAGCAGCCAGATTTGAACTGGAGTCCATATGGGGTGCCAGTGTTGCAAGCCAGAGATTTAACCCATTGTACCACAGTGCTGATCCTGATGCTCCACTTTTGATAGAGTTAAATTGTGACAAACTGTTAGTTAAAAATATTACAAAACAAATATGAACTTAATATACTTACCCTAGCAGACATCATGGATCATCAACAGACTATACTGCAGAGTAATGTGGTTTATCCTCATGATTGTGTAACTGACTGGGAACTGCATCGCAATAGAGTGTTTTACTAAATATTGGTAATCCAAGAAAAGATCAAAATTCAAAGTGCCACTTCTACTGAAAGCAGATTGCTTTTGCTCCATTATAAAAATAAAAACATTGTATGCTGAATAATCTTAGGTTGGGAATCATCTGTACATGATCATAGCTAGGTAATTCTTTATAAAATTACTTTTTCTCCCAAGACAGTGATGCTGGTTTTCAGAAAACTAATAAAAATCCCCCTTCACAAAAGATATTGTCAAAACTTTAAAAATATTTACAACATTTCCTCCCATAACCTTGAAGTCTATTCTATAATGCAAAAAAAAACCAAAAAACAAAAAAACAACAAACTGATGTTAGGTCTGCTTTTTGATATATTAAAATATTATTTATAATAAAATGTAGACTGTTACTTAGTCGAGTTACTATTCCTTATAATAATACTTGAATAGTCTCAAGTCTAGTAGGCATTGTCTACCAATTTTAACAATGCTAATCATGGAGCTGGCTTCCTGGGCAGTAGGTTAATCCTCCTCCTTCTGCAGCACCAGCATCCCATATGGGCACCAGTTCTAGTCTGCTCCTGTTCCAATCAAGCTCTCTGCTATGGCCTGGGAAAGCAGTAGAAGATGGCCCAAGTCCTTGGGCCCCTGCCCCCGCGTGGCACACCAGGAAGAGGCACTTGGCTCCTGGTTTCGGAACGACGCAGCTCTGGGCATTGTGGCCATTTGGGGAGTGAACCAGCTGATGGAAGACCTTTCTCTTTGTCTTTCCCTCTCATTGTCTGTAACTCTACCTGTCAAATAAATAAATAAGTAAATAAATAAAATCTTTAAAAAATAAACAATGCTAATCATATTAAGCATATTGAGCACACAATATGTACCATATAGAAAGCGCAGAAAACTAAAGAGGAGAAAAAATGTTCAATATTTGAGGAGTTCTGCTGTGAATTTAAAATAATTTTAACAATCATTTTTGTATGTAGAAAAGAAATTGTATATTTTTGCTTGTACATATTTAGGGGGCATCTTTTCTTCCATCAGTGTAATAGTGTACTGGGTCAAAAGTCTTAAGCTATTTAAGTTCTCTTGAAACATATTCATCAAACGATTACCAAAAATTTGAGGTAAAACCTGAATATTATTTTAGTTTATGTTTGTACTAATTATTAATGATAAGTAAGTTATTGAGCTAATTATAATTTATTATATTAGAATTGATACATCATACTTTCACTTTATTATGCAGATATCCTCACTTATTGGAATATAAGATCCATTTACATTTTTAAGTCTTTGATTTTCAAGATTTTTTTTAAATTGAGCATTCCAATTTGTTTGCTATTTGCTAAGTCAACAACATAGGTGAAGTTTTTATCGTACATACATTTAGTTATTAGAAATAGATCACAAACTAGTAAACAAATAAACAAATGACAGTCACAAGAGTGAGAAAAACCTGTAAGAGGGAAAGTGATATTTGGACAGTGTATAAGAGCATGGTAAAATTCACTCTGTTCTTAAATTGTCTTTATTTGGGCTTTAGACATTTTTGTCATATGTCTTACCTTACTTGTTTTGTAGTTACTTTTTCTCTATTTTTATTTATATAAGGTGAATAAATTTCATATATTTCATACATACAGATTTAGGAGTATAGTGGTTTTTCTGACCCTACCCTCTCTCCCATTCACACTGTCACTCTCTCTCTGTCTTCCTTTCTTATTCTTTCTTTAAATTTTATACTGACATACTTTCAATTTACTTCATAATCATCAGCTTAACCCTCTGCTACATAAAGAATTCAACAAATAGAAGAGAAAAAATACTAATTCTCAACAGTAGAGACAATGGCTGTAAATAATGAAATCTCAAAATGTCAATTTTGCTCAAATACATTTCACTTTTTGTATTCTATCAGTTACCAAATATCAGGAAAAACATTTATCTTTTGGGGGATGGCTTATTTCACTGATTGTAATGCAATTTCTTTTTTATTTTTATTTTGATTTTGATTGAGCATTAGGCCAAGCAATGAAGACATCTGTCCATCAGTCATCTATCATCTCCTGGTGGTTCTGTTTCTTTGGAGAGTCTGAACACAGACAAGTAGTATTTAAAAGTAGTGGAGGAGAGGAAGTAGATCATAGACTCATGGCGAAAAGGAGAAGTTGGCTAAAGGAAATGAACAGTTCTCATGTGACCTTTCCTATTCCGTTATGCAACATGAACATTTCTATACATATGTTCTGGGGAGTTTTACTTATACAGAAAATGAGTCTATGAAAGATTCTTCAGATCACTTTATAGCACAAAAAATATGAAAGACATTAAAGGATTCTCAGGTGCATAATGAGCTACACTTTCAATAGCATGTGAGGCCTTGATTAAGATTTGTAATCAATTAGGCAGCATTTAAAATATAATCAGTTTTGGTATCTAATTGGATTTTTGTAATGACTAGTGTAGAGTTAATTTTTTCACAAATGAATATAACGTTTAAACTCACCCAAAATTTTATTCTTTCAAAGGCTACATATGATAGAAAAAATAAGATAGTGTGAAATGAAGTGGTATGTGATGATTCTTAGAGAGCCTCAAAAGAAGTATTTGGGACTGAGGGATAGAGTTTGGGCAAAATATGTACTCCTTAATTTCTGGGGAAGAAGTAGTTGTGAACATTTAACAGAAAACACTAGCTCTAAAATGAACCTTATTAATAGGCTCATCAACTATTTTCTTGGGAGCAGGGGGAAGCATCCAGATCATATAGTTGAAGAAACCTTCTGAATGTATCCACTATATCGATTTTCTACTCACCATCAAGCATTTAGGAAGGAATGACAGGGTATGTTCATTCATTACCAGAATTTAAAACATGTTATTATGGATTTATTTAAGTTTTGTTTTTTCAGGGGATTTCAACCAGAGAAAACATGTTCCAAATTAATATTAGCAAAATGAATTGCACTTATACATGACATCTCTTGCTGAATTTTTTAGATTAGTTTTAATGTCAAAAAGTGCTAAGATCTTACATCTCCATTTGAAAATGCAAAATCATTACACTAACATCCTACAAAATCCTATTAAGTCATTGATGAGCCACATATATGATGATAATCATTAATCCTATAATATTTTAATAGGGTTGAAAAATGCCAATTGCTTAGTGACACTGTAGCCATTAGTTTGTTGGCCGGTTTTTCAATACTATAGTGTGATTCTTGACTGAAGAAGACATGAGCCAATGCCTATTGGCTCATGTTTCTGGAAATATAATGCCAAGAGTTTTCACCTGATGATAGCTTTCTTGTTGTCAAAGTCTCAAGATGATTCAGGGCATCACATGATAATAAACAGAGAGCTTTCCCACATGTATGTGTTATGTGTGTTTGTACATGTGTGCATGCATGTGCTTGTGTGACTGGCTTATATCTATTCTGTAATATTCACTAGGATTCAATTATGGGGGTTCCATTCTAATGGCCTTGTTTAATTTAAATCTCTTAATCCTTAATAATGGGCATCACACCATTTCGCTTGCACTTAATTTAATCTTCCTTTGTTTTGTTCATCATGGCCTCTAGGTAATCCAAATCAACTCTAGTGTTGCCAGGAAGAGCTATATTGAGTGACCCGGAAATGGTATTACAATGATTAAGAACTATAGATGAGAAAAATCAGTGATTATTTTTCATCAGTCAGGCAAGTATCATAGGCAGGACCTTGAATAACAACAAAAAAAGGGATGAAAGTTGTTAAAGAATGTGCTCCATTGAATGCAAGAAGACTAACAAGAATTTGATAAAGGCTTATGTTAGATATATAAACTTCTAATGACTGCACTGAAGAACAGTCACAGAAGTATATTCCATATCTAAATACATTAATCCTAGCCAAATCAGAAGTTCGTTTCTGATGTTGAAAGAAAAGGGTAGAAATTACTAAGATATGGAATTTACTAATAACTCTTGATGTTTTAAATGAATTAATAATAGCTATTTATTATAAAATGTAAAAGTAAGTAGTAAGTATATAAGTGCTGATATAAAGGCAGCTAAAGAATTTTTGAAACTTCTAGATAAACTGATTTTGGAGAACAATTATTTGCGAGAGAAAATATTTAATATGGGTGAAATCTCTCTAATCTGTAAATAAATGTCTGAATGTAATATCTCACAATTGAGATTAAATTTCAGAACATTACACTTGGGAAACACTCAAACCATATCCAAGTCATATAGCTTTGTAATAAATATTTAAATTTTCTCCACATATTTTAAAAATTTTTCTGTATTTATTTGCAAACAAAGAGAAAGAAAAAGAGAGATAGGTATAGAGATAGAGAGAGAACTCCCATCCACTGACTTAATCCCCAAAATACCTACAACAGCTGGCACTGGCCCGGGTCAAAAGCTTGGAGCTGAGAATGCTATTTATATCAGTCATGTGAATGGAAGGAACACAGTTGAGCAATCATCATTGACTTTGAGGAGTTGTGTTACCAAGAAATCAGTCAGAGTCAAGATTCAAACTTAAGCACTCTAATGTGGGACACACATATATTAACCATTACTCTGAACACTCACTTCCTGCTCCATATATTTTAATGGCTTGATAACTCATTTGTTTTTATTGCTTACTAATATTTCCTTGTCTTTATGTATCACAGTTTATTTATCCATTCATTTACAGAACAGCATCTCGGTTCATTCCATGTTTTGGCAATTGCGAAACAAGCTGCTACAAACATCTGTTGTGCAGGTTTTTGTGACATACATTTTCAATCCTTTGGGCAAATATCAAGAAACTTGGTGGCTGGATTATACAGCAACTGTTTAATTTTGTGGCAAACTGCCAAACTGTCTTCCAAAGTTGCCTTAACATTTTGGATTCCCACTAGCAATGAATGGGAGTTACGACTTTTCCACATCCTCACCAGTATCTGGTGTTGTCAGTGTACTGGGTTTGTGTCTTTTAGTAAGTTTGTAGTGGTGTCTCATGGTTGTTTTAATTTTTATTCCCTGAGGCATATATTATGATTTTTTTTTCTTTTTCATGTGCATATCAATTGTATATCTTTTTCACAACTTATCTTAATGTTTTATAGTATTGTCTTATGTTAAATTTAAAATAGTTTACCTTAGGAAATCTCCCTATGTGAGTACTCTGGTGTATTAAATTAACAAATTAATAACTGTAGGACTTTTGCATACAGCTATCCAGAGGACCGGGAGAGTCACGTTTTCTTAGTTGATGCAAGGGAAATATTAGCATGGAGAAAATGGACTCTTTTATTCTATGCACTAAGGCATTTTCTTCACAGAGAAATCTGCTTGGTGGACTTGCCTGTGAACTTGCAGTATGAAGTAAATAATCTCTGCAGATATGCAGGAAAAAGGGAGAATACTCATAAGTAGTGTGCTGATCTGAGGGTCTCAATCCTTAAGTACTTTTTTACTTCTTAATAAAATAAATAAAAATAAAAAAATAAAATAAAATAAAATGGAAGAAAATGTCAGAATATTTGGCACAATTTGCCTGAAAATAAAGTTCTTTAAGTAATCTTCTGAAAGTAACAGTTAACTGTCAACATTCAAAATGGATAAAGAGTTTTACAGTGAAGCAACACAATTTCAGGGCAAAAAAATATAGTTTTCTATAAGCAAAACTAAATAGAATTTATTCTATATAAAAATTCTATTTAAAAAATCTCAGGTATAAATGTATAAATCAAATGAGTAAACTTGCAAGTTTAAGAAAAGCTAATGAAAGTAGAATAGCCGTCAAGCACTCTGTACCAATCACTTAATTAAATGCTACACAAACTTCAACACTAAGTAAACAGGATTCAGCAAAATACAGAAATCAACCAGGTGAAATTGACAATGTCTAGACTCCAATACAAAGTTAACAAGAAGCATGAAAATATGACCTATACCTAAAACTCAATTAATAAAAACTTTTCCCTAAGTAACTGAGATAGCCTTAAAAGAGCTATTATAAAAATATTCTATATATTCAAGAAGAAAGAAAAATATATATATTAGCTAATTGAAACTTCTATGGAAAAAGTAGTATTTGAAATGAGATAGTGGAAGACATAACAGAAAATTGGATTATAGAAAAAGAAGCATCTATGACCTTGGGAACATATTAACTAAAATAAAACCTATCTACTTAGGCAAGTCCCCATTTGCATTCCATTGCTCCAAGTTTGTGCCTGCCAATTCATAGTCCAAGGTACAACTTGCATTCATAGAAATAGTAACTCACAGAATCCTGTGATACTGGAATCATAACAACTGGGGTGCATCTGAGCTTACAAATTGGTACCTAGAAGAATCTCCAGGCATTCCACTATTTCAGGTCTGTGCCTACCAATCATGGCCCTCAGCATAATCTACACTTGCCCCTTTGGACCTGGGTAAGGTCCCCGGCAGATACTGTAGCTCTGGGTCATGATTGTTGATACTGTATAATCCAGGTCACTTGCACTCACATTGCAGGACCTGGAGAATGACCAATCTGCCTTTCAGTGCTATAGGCCTGTCCCTGAGAGTACATGATCCAAATCACAACCTGTACTTGTTCTGTGGAATTTGGGAAATGATCCTTTCATGTACTCCAGTGTTACGACTGTGGCTAGAGGTGTAATAAGCCCCCAAATCACCTACACCCCCTCGGGAGGACTTATGGAAAGACATCCATTCCCTGCAGTTTCAAAGCCACACATATTGTTGCCCAAAACACCAGCCTTACTCTGGCTTATCTAGTGGGAACTGGAGATCATTCCCAAGTGGCACATAGGACCAGGAATGTAGTCACTGCTGTCACAACTCCAGTGTGGGACCCACTTGATGGGACCCAAGGACACACATCTTTGGAAGTTACATCCTCTACAATGTCATAACACTTCTGTCATAAATTGTTGTAGACTATGCAACATGGCACTCAAAAACTGCTGTGGACTAAAGCTAAAGAAATGAAATGAAGATCATATTTCTAAGTTCACCAAGAACAAAACCCAATAGCACTGTCCTACATACAGGCTGTATCTAATATAAGGAACAAAAATAAAAGCTTTTCCCATTACAATTTACTCCAGCAAGAAGAATCTGATACACAATATGTGTGTATTTTAATATAGGAGCATGAAAATGAAGCACAATAAGGGAGCATGAAATGAAGCACAATAAGCTATCCAGAAAGATTTGTATTTTAATGAAATTTATAAAATGCTTATGAAAGAATTCAAAATCATGATTCTAAGGAAATTTGAGATACATGAGTACATAGATAAACAATTCAAAGAAAGGAGAAAAAATGTCTAACATGAATGAGAAATTCAATAAAGATGTAGAAATCACCTAAAACAAAAATAAAAAATTTGGAGCTTAAAACTTCAATGAGGGGCTGACGCTGTGGCATAGCAGGTTAACCCTCCGCCTGTGGCATCGACATTCCATATGGGTGTCGGTTCTATTCCCGGCTGCTCCACTTCCAATCCAGCTCTCTGTTATGGCCTGGGAAAGCAGAAAATGTCCCAAGTCCTTGGGCCCCTGCACCCATGTGGGAGACCTGGAAGAAGCTCCTGGCTCCTGGCTTCAGATCAGAGCAGCTCCAGCCGTTGTAGACACCTGGGGAGTGAACCAATGGATGGAAGACCTTTCTCTCTGTCTCTCCCTCTCACTGTCTGTAACTCTACCTGTCAAATAAATAAATAAAATCTTAAAAAAAACTTCAATGAATGAAAATACAATTAAGGCTTCAAGAACGGAATAGAACAAACAGAAGAAAGTATTTCTGATCCTGAGGAAAAGTTTCTTGAGGAAACCTAGTCAGACACCAAAAAGTGAGAAAATAATTTAAAAGAATAAAGAAAGCCTACAATAAATATGAGATATCATTAAATTAATACATTTTCAGTATATGGAAACACTTTATTCATATTAAGGGGATAACTAAGAAGACAAAAAAGAGACATTGAGAGTCTATTACATGAAATACCAGTGGAAAATTTCCCAAGTCTTCAAAGGGATATGACCTGTTAGATATAGGAAGCACAAATGTCTATAAAGAGGCTCAACCTAAAAAAAAATGTTCTCCAAATCATATTGTATTCAAATTCTCCAAGGTTAAAGATGTGAAGGGAATCCAAAAGGTAGTGAGGAAGGAATGAACTTACATATAGAGGGAAAACCCTTAGAATAAAAGGAGACTCCCCAGCAGCAATCTTAAAAGCCAGAAGAGAATAGCTTATACATTCAAGATCCCAAAAGAAATAAACACAAACAAACAAAAACCTCACTAAGGATATCATATCCAGGGAAACTATTCTTGGAAGACAGCTATACTCATCACTATCCATACCATCAATGCCAAAGCTATTCTTTAAAAGTGAAATTAGGGGCTAATGCCGTGGCATAGCAGGTTAAGTCTTTGTCTGTGGTGCCAGCATCCCACATGCGTGTTGGTATATGTCCTGGCTGCTTCTCTTCCTTTCCAGTTCTCTGCTAATGGGTTTAAGAAAGTGATGGAAGATTACCCAAGTGCTCTGGCCTCTGTACCCACATGGATGATTTGGAGAAAGCTCTTGGCTCCTGGCATCAGCCCACCTCTAGACATTGCAGCCATGTGGGAAGGGAACTAGTAGATGAAAAATCTCTTTCTGCCTCTCCTTCTTTCTGTCTGTAGCTCTGCCATTCAAGTAAATAAACAAACCTTAAAAAAATGAAGTTAAAAAATGAAATCCTGTCTTTTGCAACAAATTAGATGCAACTAGAAACCATTATACTTAGAGAAATAAACCAACCCCCAAAATAGAGACATCATATGTTTTCCTCGATCTGTGATAATTAATAGAGTACCTAAAATGTAATATATTGGAATGAAATTGAGATGCTGAGATTTGATTATCATTTACAGCCCTTTTCTTTACTGTAGAGGAACAGTTTTTTCCCCCTTACACTATTTGTTGAACTCTTTGCTTAGTGTAGGCTTCATTTTATGAGTATAAAGTAAACTGAAGGGGCCAGCACTGTGGCATAGCGTGTAAAGCCACCGCCTGCAGTGCCGGCATCCCATACAGGTTGGCTGCTCCGCTTCTGATCCAACTCTCTGCTGTGGCCTGGGAAAGCAGTGGAAGATGGCCCAAGTACTTGGTCCCCTGCACCCACGTGGGAGACCCAGAAGAAGCTCCTGGCTCCTGGATTCGGATCGGCACAGCTCCGGCTATTTCGGCCAATTGGGGAGTGAACCAGCGGATGGAAGACCTCTCTCTCTGCCTCTCTTCTCTCTGTGTAACTCTGACTTTCAAGTAAATAAATAAATCTTTTAAAAAATTCTAAGGCCAAGATATGAAATTAACCAAAGCATGCACCATCAGATGAATGGATGAATATGATATGGCGTATATACTTGCTGAAATATTATTTATTTATAAGAAAGAAGAAAATCCTGTCATTTGAAGCAAAGTAGATGGAATCAGAACACATTCTGTAAAGTGAAATAAGCCAGACACAGACAACTACCACATACTCTCCATTGTGGAAGAGAAAAAGTACCTAATGTTGAACACAGAATGGTAATTACTAGTGAATGAGAGGGTGGAGTTATGGAGGAAGGTTGGTTAATGGTAACAAATCAATGTCATAAAGAAGGAGTAAATTTCTAATCTTACTCCTTATAGTGGGGAGACTGGTTTGCAATAGCCTACTACCTATTTTATGAGCAAATAGAAAAGAGGCACTCCCAAGTCTCCAACCACAAAACAATGTCAAAGAGAAGGTAATGCTGATTACCCTGATTTAATCAGTACACATTTTAGGCATGTATTGAAATGGTACATTGTGCCCCATGTACAGTGGTTAATAATTTAAAAATAAAATCCATAGTACAAATATACAGAATATCGGTGATATATTGAAAAATATTAAACAATTCAATATTTTGGAATCTCAGAATATTGAAAAGAAATACAGGGATAGAAAACATAGAACTTTTTCCAATAAGGTGGGAACCATGTATATACAAAACAAAGAAACACAAGTAAACACTTCAGATAAAGACACAAAAATTCACATTATATCTAAATTACCAAAGCCATATGAAGACATCTTTAAAACAGCCATAGAAAAGATACATTATCTATAGAAATGTGAAAAAAAGTTAGGTTTTTGTTGGAAACTTATATGACAAAAAATCATAGCAATATGTTAAATATTTAAAAATGTTTAAGTGCTAAGTAATTTAAATATTAAAGAAAACATGTAAATTAAAACAACTCGAGTCTTATCACTCTAGACTACTATACCCAGCACACATACCTTTCTAACATAAAACAAAATGAGGACTCTTTCTGAAAAATCGATAGCTGAGAGTATTTATTGTCACTTGATCTACTATATAAAGCATGTTAAAGCAATTTATTCAAGAAGAAATAACATGAGACTAGATGGAAATTTAGAACTTCTCACAAGAAAAAAAATGGCTAATATTCCCATGAATTAGAAAAACATCTTTCAGTGCAGTCATTTGGTGCATCATTTAAAGGGCTGGTTTGGACAACAACATCCCATATTGGACTGCCAAGGTTTTGAATTCTAGTTCTGCTTCTAATTCCTGCTTCTATGTACTCTAATAGACAGTAAGTGATGGCTCAAATTCTTGGGTCCTTGCAACCCATGTGGGATACTTGATTGAGTTTTGAGCTCCTGGCTTCAGCCTGTCTCCCCTGGGTTACTGACATGATTTGAGAACTGAAACAGCATAGGAAGGTCGCTCTGTGTATATCTCTCTGTCTCTATCTGCTTTCTTGCCTTTCAAATACATAGCTTTAAAAAGACATTTATCTCTATCTTAATCTTTAAAAAATGTGAATTAGTATTGAAAAAAATGATGTATTGGAGAGTGAGGGCATATAAGTAACTGCTGGAGTAAGTCGATTTTTTCTAACTATAAACAACGACAAGAAAATGCTCAGGTAAAAATGTACCAAATGGGATATAGAAAACATATAAACCCAAACAAAACAGCCTCAGAAAATTCAAGCACATTAAAGGGTAGAAGGGAAGAGAATATCATTACACTGTCACTTTCCAGTCTGCATGCACTACCTACTCATTATCACATTGTTCAGTGTATAAGAAAATGGCATAGAGATAATATTACTTTGACTCTAAAGCATGTAATACAAATGATGACATTACATTTTAAAAATTGAGTCATGACTTGTAAAGTCCACAGATATAGATATGTGTTTCAGAATTAACTTAGCATGACACATAATTTTAAAGTGTGACCTCATTTTCCACAAAAATGCATAAAAAATTTTACACTAGAATTAGAACAAAATATATATAAACATATTTATATAAACAATAAATATTATATGAAGAGTTGCATATTGTTTAAGAGGTGTGATTTCCATTGAGCAAATTTTCTATTTCTAAAAGCGAAAAAAAAAAGTAGAGGGAAAAAATCTCCAATGCATAAGAACAAATTAAAATAACCAGCTGGATAATTCAAACTGTGATTAATTGAGGGGCTTATATACTTAGAACCATAAAAAACTGCATTAAATTCCTATAGATATTACCCTGAATTTGTAATTACATCAGCATATTTTTGCTTTCTTTTAGGGATCATCACAGCTTGAAAGAAAGAAAGAGTGGAATAGGAAATATAGTACTCATTATGCTATTTAGAATAGTTAACCATATAGTAAACAAATGGAGAAACAGAAAGTTGTTCAGATAAGGATTTCTCATTTATAATTATGTGGTCTTAGAATCTTAAGAAAGACAGTGTGACAGACTTAGACATCAGAAGAATTTATGGGCAAGCACAAATCCTCTTAATAAAATAAAATAAAGTTTGAAAACAAAAGAGGAAAACGTTATAACCAGGATTTTAGCCCTTGACTTTACATTTCTGTCTCATTATGAAAGAAACCTTGAAGATAATCATATCAAAACTTTGTAAGACCCCCTACCATCAAAGTCATTTACATAAAATAATAATACAAAACACCAGAGCTCTATTCTAAGACAAAACAATATGCAATTCTAATCTTTCCAGTTTTAAAAACAAGTGTGAGTAAAGGTAACACCCAATGTTTTCAATATACTTTCCACTGCATAATTTTCAAAAGAAACAAAATTAGCAGACATTGCCACACTTTGGGAGAGTTGTAAGAAATTATATTTATTTATCAACTTGTATAATTTGTACATAAAAGCCCAGCTTCTCCCTAGGAAATTTAATTACCTTTATTAACCTTAGTAACTTTCCAGTACAGATTTTGGGTATTATTTTTATGTGTGTACAAGAGAGTGAAAGCAAGAGAGGCTAAGCAGTTTTCCCAGAACTACCCAATCAACCATAATCACATTTATTGACTGAGTGGTTATGTGTGTGTTTGTATGTATGTATATAAATATATATATATATATATATATATAGTGCATTTACATAAACCATGCTGTACATATATACAATTAAAGTATAAGCATGTACTTCTATATTTATGTGTATGTGTGTAAAATATCTTGACCAAGAAAAATTATAATATAATTAACAGAAAATTTTAAATCTGGAAGGTTTTATCTGGACTGGAATAGCACAGCATTGATATTCCCTCATTCGTGTTAAGTTCTAACTTAATCATCACCTGTTGTAAGTTATAGCAATAAGGAAACCTCTCAGGGCTATAAGTAACATCAATCCAAGGAGTTTCAATTGATATTGCTCTAAGAGGGGTGAAAGAAATATTCCTTATCTTGATAAGTGTGTGAGTTATGTGTTTGTCAAAACCCATACAGATTAACACATAAAATTTAAATTATCTCAAAAAAATCGATGTAAGGGGTGTGGGCGTTTGGCATACACTGCTTGGGATGCCTGCATCCCATATCTGAGTACCTGGGTTTGAGTCCTGACTCTGTTTCTGATTCCAGCTTCCTGTGAATGGATAGTCTGGGAGGCACATGATGGCTCAAGTTCTTGGGTCCCTGACAATCTGGTGGGAAACCTAGACTAGTTCCAGGCTCCTATATTTAACTAGCAGAGAGCCTAGATTGTTTCAAGCATTTGGTGAATGAAGCAACAGATGGAAGCTCTGTCACTATCTCTATTTTCTCTTTTTCTGCCTTTCAAGAAAATTAAAACAAAAAACATTTTAAAAAACAAAGGGAAATAGAAATTACAAAATAATAAAAATGTACACAAATTAACACGGGTTTATGTAAACAAAATATTGAAGCTTCCCATACCTTTTCTTGGCAGCCTTGTTTAAGAATTGCTAAGTAAACTATCATTAACAGTTTGATATTTATCATTCCAAGTCTTTTTTTATGTGTTTATGTATATGAATAAGAATAATTTACTGAAATGACATAATTTCCTACATACTTTTCCTACATACTTTTTTTAGCAGTGGATTTAAAACTTCCATTTTTTCTAACATGGTGTATATATTTTGATAGCCAAAGATTACTGCATAATATAGATATGTCATAGTTTATTTTATTATTCTTTTTTCTAACCCATGTAAGTTGCCTTCAATGTCTTATTTTTCATAAACAATTCACTTTAGCAATGTTATACAAATTCCCAAAATTATACTGCTGGGCCATAAGTACGCATTTTAAAATTGTGATCATCCTTGCTTGTTGTTGATGGATATCCACCAACAAAAATAGAGTGTCCTCTATCATATAATCATCACACTTGATATTATGAGTCAAGTTAATATATTTGTCAATGGAAGATAAAATAATGATGAGTTCTCTAAAAAGAGATGAAATAAGCACTTGTTTTCAATTTCTTCCTAATCATGTAAAATGTAAGTTTCTAGTGAAAGAGCTGAAATAAAATCATATAACTTGATTGTAAAAAAACATAATTGCCAAAATTTCAGTGCTTGGGGACATTTTCTTTGTAAAAAATTGGTGAAATTTTTTCTTAGAAAAATTGCATCAAATGTTCTCTCAACAAAATATTCTAATTCCTGTGTGCATTATACATTTAATAATTCTTCCCAACTCAGTATGTTCCACTAAAGCTTACATACACTGCTACTGATATAACTAATTAAAATTTTTTAAAGGCTAAAATCAATTGCTACTGGTTTGAAAATGATTTGTATTCATGTTTTTCTATAGCCCCACACAATCGGATGTTTATGAATTAGAAAATGTGTGAATGATAAGTTTTACATTTTATATGTTCTTTTAATTATGCATAAATAACTCAGTTGGCAAGCTTCCAAATAAACATAGCTAGTCTTCATCTTCCATGTATTTGATATTTATATTAGCCATAGCTGTACGCTTTGTCTGGTACTCCTAAACTTCATCTTGTTAAATATATAGACCTTCCATCTCATCAGCTAATGAAAGAACATTTCAAACTATTACATAAGGTCATTTAATATAGTGGTTCTTTGGGATTACATCATAGCCTATGACACAACTCCCAGCCCCACAATCTTTGTGGAGTTTTCCAAGACACCATAGCATCTGACCTTTGTCAAACTTTCACTAATTCTCATTTTTCCTCTCATCATATAATATAATTACCCATTTCCAGAGGTCTATTTTATTCCTGTATATTCCTTCCCTTAAAGAGAATACTTACAACTTCAATATAGTACTTCCCTGGGAAGAATTTCAAACATATACTTATGTGGATTACTCATTTTAAAATGCAATAATGGATATACAACTGCCTATAGGTAATTCCTTTTGAATATCTGCTTCTGTCACTTTCAAAAAAAAAAAACATCCAATTTCAAATACAACATTGTGCTAAAGAAGTTTCATTTTCTTTTATTCTGTCAACAGCACTCCTTCTTTTGGTATTTATATATTTTACAATATATTATTTTCATTTTCTCTTTATGTTATAACTCTGGCAAGGCAGAACCTGTAATCAAATTTACCATCTCATCTCTAAATGTTGCAGCTTTGTATCTTTTATTCATACTACAAAAAGTACTTGTCTATCTGTTCTGTCCTAGCTGAAATCTCATCATGATTGGCCCTGCTTCAACCACACACTCCCCATGAAAGCTTCCCTTGACCCTAATGCATCACACCCATTTCTCTCAACTTTGGTAGTCCTTTCTTCAGTAGACAGCTTCCCCATGTTTGCTGTGAAGGCAAACGTCACCTGGCTCCTGCAAATCACTGAAGCACATGTGCAGAGTTTCTCAAAATCCATGCTCACCTCATTTATTCTCAGACTTGTATAGACTGTGGCCTCATTAGTGAAACTCAGAATGCTGGGAGCACCTTGCTCCCTTTCAATATATTGATGCCATTAATCCCTAGGGTGAGTGGTACTAAATGGTAAGAAGGAGGATTTGATGAGTGTTTACCCAACATCTTCTGATGAGTTCAGTTAAGAATGCTCTTTCAGTGAAGAAACTAGCTTGCTTGAATTTTATTCCCATATGACTATTCTAACATCTTAAAAGACTGAATATACATTGGACAATGAAATGACTCACAACCATTGGAACAACCAGTCCATAAAGGTGAGGACATACTCAAAACTGCACAATTCCTTACATTTTTGCCCCCACTGATAACTCAGGAACAATGAGAGGAAACCAAATATTCTGTCCTTGTTAATCACAAAGAGTCCACTGCTACTTTGTCTGCCTCCCACACCAATGTCCTCTAATTGTAGCACATTGGAGCCCCCCCGCCCCCCTCCACTCTCCTGCTTGCCTTGGAGTGTCTGCCAAATACAAGTCATGGTGGCTGACTCCCCTGCCATGGCATGTTTTCCATATGTAGCCTCTGTTCTCATTTGGGTGATTTTTATTTATTTCCACCATCTGAAATAATTCATTTTTACATGCTTTTAAGTGCAACTGAAATTACTTGGAAGTGTTGGCAACTCCATCTGTATTTCCCTCATCTACAGTGTCTTAGCCAGTTCATGCTTCTCAAACAAGTTAGCATAGACTAAATACTGTAAGTAACGAATATTTATTTCTCAAAGTTCTGGAGGTTCAGAAGCCCGAGACTATTGTGCCAGAGCATCCGCTATCTGGTGAGTGTCTGCTTCCTGGTTTGTAGATGACTGTCTTCCCTTTGCA
This sequence comes from Sylvilagus floridanus, assembly GCA_949820135.1. Taxonomy (NCBI): domain Eukaryota; kingdom Metazoa; phylum Chordata; class Mammalia; order Lagomorpha; family Leporidae; genus Sylvilagus; species Sylvilagus floridanus. Next base: position 77,211,743 of record OX463227.1, read on the forward strand.
TCCTCACAAGGGGGAGAGTTGTTAGAGGTTAGCCTGGGACTCTTTTATGAGGGCATTTTTCCGTTCAGGAGAAATCCACTCTTGTGGTCTAATTGCTTTTCCCAAAGGCCTCCACTTTTTAATAGCACCACATTAAGGGTGAGGATTCAACATATGAAATGTGAGGATATAATTCATTTCACAGCATACACAAATTTTAAGTTCCTGGCAATTAGTGTTTATCCATTGCCAATGATGTACACTGGTTGTTAGTTTACTGCTTTCTAACTCTTGATTAGACTGGATGTAGAGCATCCATTCTTATAGATGTGACTACTTTTGTAGGCCATGAGTGTTATATGTGGAAGAGTTATTAAGTCTGAATACAGCACTTTAGATTAGAAAGAGGAGAATGGACACAGCTGCACGGATCGCTACCAGGAAGTTTAACAACATCATCTCATTATCAGTCCTTGTCTTTAAAGGTTTCCGGAATTTTCCAGGTGCCAAGGCCGGAAATTCACACTCTTTTCCATCTAAGTGTTCAATTCTGAAATCACAGAACCACTCCAGGCTCAGGGAAAGCTGCAATCAATACCCTTTTCAATCTGCACTTTCAGTGAACACAATTTAGCAAGGGTACACAAGTAAAGCATTTTCTGATCCGAAAACAATAGGAACACCGAGCTATAATGCTGTATCTATGTCTCTGCTGATATCCTGAAAGAGCAATTTAATTTTGCAGCCAGCCATGTGTAATTCAAGTGTGACACATTAACAAATGGATGGCTGGTCCATCTTTCTGGCTTCCTGTCAGGATCTGGCTTTCCTGATGCCTCAGGGTATGTCAGAGAGTGCTTCAGCCCATTCAGAATTGCATGTGAAGGAATTAGGGAACATAAATGTGAACTGGTGAGGACAGCGGCTGCGAGGCAGGAAAATTAATAGTCTCATAGAAAACAATATGCAACAGAGTTACAAAGCAGGGGAAAATTGACATTTTACTTAGTTCCTCAAAACAATTTTAAATATAATATAGAGCATTTAAATTATCATTTATTGAACCTATTTAACATCTGCCAGAATTAGAACGAAGTAAGTCAAATGGAATGCAGAACTGTAATTGGATTTCTATTGTACGTATTCTGTGTATCATTGCATTGCTGTGAGAATGTTAGGCCTGATGTAATTAACCTGAGTTGGTCCTAAATGCCTTCCTGAGAGGAGCTGCAATGAGTGGAAAGGGCATAGTGATAGGGACATCATGCATTATCATTCACACTCTTCCAAAGTGGAAATCCCTTTTAACCAGATCCCAAGCAGGAGACAACTCCTCACACCACAGTCAGATTGTCATAGCCACCTCTCAGCACCCCACTGACCATTGTTAGAAGCAATAAATTAGCAAGGATATCTTAAGTCGTAAAAAAGCAAACAGAGAAGAGAACTGAAGCTGCAGCAGAGTTTCCTCTTGCTCACACTGGTCAAGGGTTATCACCAATTTCTCAATAACAAATAGTTATCTACTGGCATCAGAACTCGTGTGTTCATAACTTATTATTTATAATGTGTTCAGTAAGTCAAATTTACTTCACTTTATAGGTTACTGTACTGTTAATTTTTTAAAAAAAATCATTTTGAGACATTTTCAGAAAATCTACGCAGAGATTGTAGACACTGAAGCTAACGATAATACTGCTAGTTATTTGCAAAATTCTACTGATTAGAATAGGTGAAACCAAAAGATCTAAAAGACTTCTATGTTGGAGAAAAATCATTCCATTTAAAAACACTATAATAGCAAAAGGATTTCACCTCAGATTATTCATATTGACAGTAAACTCCAAGCCTATGATTCAAAGCAGTTAGTTAAATGAGAACAACCTGGAGAAGTTCTTAAACCTAGAATCCCAAACTCCTTCCCATTTGGCTCAGATTCAGTAGGTCTAGATGGGGACAGGAAGCTGATTATTAATCTTTCTAACGAATGGTAAGCAGTTGCCTAGGACTTCACATTAACAAAATACCAATATAAGAAAACTTAAGTTATATTTATGAGAATAAAATTGTAATTAAAATCATATTAACATATAGACAGAGAAAAGCACAAAAAAATTAATACAGCCCTTTGGGCTACTTACACTACAATGGTAGATAGAAACAAAGTAACAAAATGTGAGTCATATTACTTTACAAAGCAGATACAAGAGTTGAACAAAGCTGCCATTCAATATTTTAGCACTTTGTTAAGATATATGCATAAAAAGAGTTTAATAATCCTTTTATTTATTTACTGATTTTTACTTTTATTAACATGTAATAATCATATGTATTCATGGAATACCATGTGATATTTCATTACATGTGTATAGCACATAATGATCAAATGAGGGTGATCAGTATCTCCATGTCTTCATTATTTATTTGTATTTGAAGTTTGGGAGCCCTTCTTATTTAAGTCTTATTGAAATATTTAATAGTTCATTGTGATCTGTAGTCCTTCCCGTGGTGCTGTGAATCACTGGAATTCATTCCTTGGATAACAATTTTTGAAATCCATGTGCATGAGTCTGTGTTTTGGTTGTTATCCAACCACCATTTACCACTTCTCTCCACAGCCCTTCCGTCTTCTATTAATCATTGCCCTGCTTTCAAATAGATTTTTCTAAGATTCCACATAGGAGCATGAGAGAGAGAGAGTATGGTAATTCTTTCTTTGGATTATTTCATTTATGGTAACATCCTCCAGTTGATTTCATCTTGCTGAAAATTATGAGCTTACTTAAGATTGAATAACATTTCTTTATGTATATATATGACACTTTCTTTGTTCATTTATTCAATGGATAATCCAGTTAAACTGAGGTTGATTCCCATTTCCTGGCTACACTAAAGAGTGTTGCAACAAACGTAGGAGTGTTTGATAGGCTGATATCATTTCCATTTACTATATGAGTACTCCCATACACAGAGGTGGGATAATGGGCTAGCAACCCTCTAGTGTTTTGACTAATTTTGATGTCTTTTTCCATAATGACTGTATCAATTTGTCAATTTGTATTCCTTCCAGTAGTATAGAGAGAAACCAACAGAGACAAAGATCTTCCTGGTTCACTGGTTGAATCCCCAACTGTCAAAATATCAAGAACTTGTCTAGGACAAAGCTGGGAGACAGAAACTCAATCCAGCTCTCCTACCAGAAGACAGATATCCAACAACTATGAATAACCAGCTGTATCCCTGGGTAAGCAATAACAGGAATGTGTAATCAGAAGTTAAATCAGAGCTCAAACTTAGATATGAGATGTAGGCCTCCCAGTCATCTTAATCTCTGCACCAAATGCTTGCCCTGATCATTGTTATACTAACTTGAGTGTGATATCGCCTTGTGTTGTTACTCTGACTGTGGACGATTTTAATCATTTCTTCATATATTTTTTTCTTTTTAGGAATGTCTATTTATACCATTTTTCCATTTTTAATTGGAATGTTTGTTTTTATTGTTATTATTTGACTCAGTTTTATACTCTGCATATTAAGCCTTCACCAGATTACTCATTTACAAATAAATGATTGTTCTGTTTTGCTTGTTGTCTCTTCACTCTGTTGACTGTTTGCTTTACTGTGCATAGATTCTTCATTTGATATCCCATTTGTCTATCCTTGCTTTTGTTGCCTATTCATTTGAGATCTTACAAGAAAAAACCATGGCCTACATTGATGGCATTGATGTCTTAATGATTTCTTTATGTAGTTCCATATTCTCATTTTTCCATTTAGTCTTTGATCCATTTTGAGTTGATTATTGTGTAAAGAAAGGAATAATCTCAATTTTCAATTTTCACTTTTTCTCAGATGGAAAGATATTTTCTGGTATCATTTATTGAAGATGTATATGTTTTTTAGCACTTTTGTTGAAAATCAGTTGGCTGTAGATCCATGGATTTATTTCTAGGATCTAGATTTTGTTCTATCAGTGTGTGGTTCTGTTTTTGTGCCAGTACCATGCTGTTCTGGTTAATAAAACTCTATAGTATACCTTGAAATAAAACATCGTGATGCTGCCAGTTTTGTTCTTTTTGTTCAAGATTGCTTTGAGTAGTTAGGATCTTTTGTGTTTCCATATGAATTTTAGGATTTTTTTCTAATTCTGTGAAGAATATCACTTCTGGAGATAACATTAAATATTTAAATGACTTTGCATAGTGTAATTATTTTTGTAATATTCTTCTAGGTCATGTCTTTCATATGTTTGGTTATGTTTATTCTTAGGTATTTTAGAGGACTTTTTGTGTCTTTTATAAGTAAATGGCTTTCATGATTTCTTTCTCAGTAAATTCATTGTTGGGGTATAGAAATGTTATTGATTTTTAAATATTTCAAAACCATAAATTTACTGACTTTATAAGTTCTAATAGTCTTTGGTAGAGTGTATAAAGTGTACATTATACTTATATTTTTCTGCATATGTAATCATATCAATTTCAATTTAACTTACACTTTTGTGTGCTATTTATTTCTCTAATTGCTGTAGCTAAAACTTACAGCATTATGTGAATAAGGGTAAAGAGAGTAGACTTCTTATCTTGTTTCAGATTTTAGAGAAATGATTTTAGCTTTTCCTCATTCAGTGTGATGTTTGTTGTGTGTTTATCTTAGCCATTATCAAGCTGAGTTTCTTCAGCTAATTATAGTGTTGCCTATTATCCTTTTATCTGAAATATTTAACTTATAAAACAACTTGAAATTATAAATCTACTTCATCCTATCTAATTTGCTTACATGAAGATGATGGCTGCCATTAAAAACAAATAAACTGACTGTATGAGTTTTATTTTTTTGTAATGGACATTGCAATTGATCTTGTTGTCATGTTTGCTTTAATGATCGAAGTCTGTGCACTTGCGAGCACTGAAGATCGCCCACCAGGAACCTTAATAAAATCATATTTGACTAAGTTTTACTTAAATATTAAGCAGAATTACAATGTCAACATTCTGAGATCCACTGGGCCCTTAAATTAACCTTAGTCTTGCAGCTTCACCACCATGACCTTAAGGAGCTGTTTTTTTTGAAACACGGACTTTTTTTTTATTATTAATTATTTGTAGGAGATCTGAGATGATGCTAGAAGAATCTAATCATATTTTCCAAAAATTATAAGCATTTTTCAAGAAAAAGAAATGGATTTGCAAAGTAACATAATTCCACAGTAAGTACAGTAAGTATAACTGACATGTCTTCCTCTTTCATGCTCCTAAAATTTGAATTGCCCTGACTCACTTGTGTCTCTAGTTAAATGTGGATTCTGAATCATTATGGTTTAGAATCTGAAACTGCATTTATAGGAAGATCTCAGATGATTTTCTTATATCAGAAACTATATTTCTCAGTATCAAGAGTCTCAACTGCCTTCTCTCCATTTCTCTTTTTCATCTCCTCTCTTTCCCACTTCTGTCTATGTCTCTATCAGTCTTAATTTCTGTTTTTCAGTTTCTATCTCTGCCACCTCATCTATGCAGCAAGTGCCATCTTTCCTTCATAGCAAGAAAGTCCATTAAGTACATCCAAACTATCAATATCCTGATATTAGAAAATAAGAATGAGAGAGTAAACAGTTCTTTCTTTTTAACCTAACCTCTGCCTTCTAAGCTTTATGGCCTCAGTATATTATTTTCCTTCTTAATATACAGAATATAGGGATATGTCTTAACTATGCTATAGTCCAGTGAAAATAGAATGAAATACAATAAGCTTAGAGAAATGAAATGCAATAAGCTAAAGGAGAACACACAATAACAGTGGCAATGTTTTCATTTACAATTACTTAAAATAATAGATATTTGAGTTGTCTATATGTTGATCTCTAGACTTATTTCTTACATTTTATCCTCTATTTCTGGTAAATTATTTAAGTTTTCTCATGAAATTATGATTCAATGAGTTTCAACCTTAGCTTATTCACTGTGCATTCATATATTTAGAGGTTTACTTCATATTGAATAATTGTGGAGAAGCCATGTGGTTCAGAATTACCTAAACAAAAAAAAAATTCACACCAAATAATTTTGTATCATGTTTTATTATGTCCAGGAAACTTTATGGCCTTTCAGATCATTTATAAAATGCGATATACATTAATATTGTATGGTATATCGCATTAGATAAAATAATGCATTATTAATATTAGCAAGTGCTCACTGTGTATTAAAAATGTAAAATATTTTTCAGGAGAATGTAACAATCCTCACAAGAATAACAACATACAACTGTGATTACCCTCAATTTGTAGATAAGATAAGAAAGTGATACCAAAGAAATTAAAAATTTATATTGGAGTGTCCAACTCCAAAATTGGTAGTTGATAAAATTAAATAATTGTTTTACCATTATTAATAAATAATTGTTTTACTATTCACTATTATTATCTATCTTTTTGCCTTCTCTTATGTGTAAATAATTTAGTTATAAGTAAAGAATATGGAAATAACTCATATATATAATGAACTGTGCACAATTTCTTGTTTTCCAATTCTACCTGGAATTCCTGCCAATGACACAATTAATATGATTTTATTACAGCAAGGAGTCTATATGTAATAAGTTATTATCATATTAGATGCATAAACTAATACATTGATGTGACCTAGGTAATTATGACAATCAATGAAAAAGTAAAAAAAAATAACTTTAATCTTTCAATTTAACATTGATTCTCATCAAAAGTTACTGATGTTTTCAGAATTTCTGTATTTTTGGGGTTCTAGCTACACATCTTTTTCACAAAATATGAACTTCCTGTGGTTCCATTGAATTGTAAATAGGATCCAGATTGCAGATCATCACAGGTATTCACTCAAATTTGACAATAAACTCCTGGAAATTTCAATAGTTAAACATTAAGAAATTAAATAACTTTTAGCTTACTTTTCAATTCTGAATAACTATGATAGGAAAATTCACTCTGTAGAAGTCACTTTATTTCCATTGATGTAGTTTTCATTTTTGTTAAGATATATATATATATATATATATATATATATATATAGGTTTTTGTTTGTTTGTTTTCTTTTAAATGAAGAAAGGCTTTGCTTAAGGGTTGCATACTTTTATTGGAGTAAATCTGAATGATCCTACTCCTTTGGAGTAAAACTAATGCTTACCAGTTTCTAATTGTATTTAGCTTCTGGTTGGAATTTGAAAAAAAAATGAAAACCTAAATAAAATAGGTGAAAGTTCCCTGACTATTCAGGTGAATACACACACACACACAATATATATATATATATATATATATATATATATATATATATATACACACACACACATATATCTTATATAGATATATAAATATACATATATATATATATATATCCATGTATTTATATCTCTAGTAAAGCATATGGTTTTGAAGTTCAAGTAAACTTTAGCAAATATGTCACATCAAGAAATCAAGAGTGATTGCTTTTTGTTTTTCTCTTTTCTTCCAGGATTCAATTCACAGCTATTTAGTTACCATTTAGATGCATTCAACTGAAAAACAGCATTTTCCTGCTGAATATAGGAACCATCAAAGATAAAGATGGGCTGATGTTTTTAGTGCCTGCTAACGCTGGGGCTAGATTTATCTACCCTGAAAGACATGCCATTTGTCAAAGGCTTGTTTAGCATGAGAAATCCTCTATGACCAATATTAGTCATGTTCAGTCATTCTTGTTCCATGTGTGTTGGGCACTAGGGAGAGAAAAGGAGAATCTTCAATAAACCAAATATACTAATCTAGTGTTTGAATGACAATTCTAATAGTTTCTAAAAACATAATTTTATTTTTTTATTTTTATTTTTTGACAGGCAGAGTGGACAGTGAGAGAGAGAGAGACAGAGGTCTTCCTTTGCCATTGGTTCACCCTCTAATGGCCGCTGGGCCAGCGCGCTGCAGCCAGCGCACCACACCAAACCAATGGCAGGAGCCAGGTGCTTCTCCTGGTCTCCCATGTGGGTGCAAGGCCCAAGCACTTGGGCCATCCTCCACTGCACTCCAGGGCCACAGCAGAGAGCTGGCCTGGAAGAGGGGCAACGGGGATAGAATCTGGCGCCCTAACCGGGACTAGAACCCAGTGTGCCGGTGCTGCAGGCGGAGGATTAGCCTATTGAGCTGCAGTGCCGTCCCACAATTTGAAATTTAAAAAAAAAAACCCTTTGCTTATATTTGCTATCAGAAAAATGAAACACAGTGGAGGATTAGCCTAGTGAGCTGTGGCGCTGGCCTAAAAATATAATTTTAAAGACATTTATACTTTAATGTGGATTAATTATTTTTCCTTTTCTGAAAATATCCAGAGTGCACTGTGTGACTCTCTTCCTCTCTCTCTCTCTCTCTCTCTCTCTCTCCCCCTGTGTGTGTGTGTGCGTGTGTGTGTGTGTGTGTGTGTGTTTGTGTTTATTGATGTGGAAAGGATTTTGAAACTTCTTTCTCAACAGTTAAACAGGTTCTAGGCTGGGCATTGTTGCAACATACATTAAGGCAGTTGCTTGAGAAACCAGCATCCTGTATCAGTGGACTGCTTCAAGTCTCAGCTACTTTGTTTCCCATCCATGGACCTGTTGCTAATGCCTTCTGGGAGGCAATAATGATGACTCAAGTGCTTTGGGCCCCTGCTACCCAGGTGGTAGACACAGATGGAATTCCAGGCTCCTGGCCTGGGTCTGGCACAGCCCTGATTGTTACAGGCTTTTGTTGATTGAAGCATTGAATAGGAAGCTGTCTTTCTCCTGTTTCTCTCTCTCTCTCTGTCCCCACCCCAAGTAGATTAAAAATAAATAAATATATTTAAAAACAATGGATGCAGACCATTTCCCACTGCCATGCCAGGTCTGAGTCCATATCGCATGTGCCTTTTCCCTGATTTACACTGAATGTATAGTTTTGCTTTATCTCTTATAAACACAAAAAGCATTGCGTATTTATTTGTCTCCTACAAACACAAAAATGCACAGCATATTTATTTTCTTACCACGGTGCTGTGTGTTTGTTTATTTGTTTAATCTTTACTTAGATAATAGAAATAAGGCATAAAATATTTAATAAAAATATTAACTGGTAACAAAGGACGCACCAGTGTCATACCTCTCATCTCCAAACTTTTTCTCACTGCAAATATTCTTGCATTTTGACATATAAGTATGCACATTTATATTTTCAAGATAAATTTTAATAAGTTTAACTGTTAGATCAAAAAGCTTACCTTGTTTTGGATACTTTCAAATTGCCCTCAAAAGACTTTGTATTCTCTTTAATGCCATATTTTGATCACCAGTTTCTTGTTAGGCATTGTGATCTTTCTCAATCACAAAAGAGAAATTTACTAGTCAAGTTAGCTTTGCATTTTCATTATGAATAAGTCTATTTTCATATGTTTATAAGATTTCCTATTTCTTTGCACATGAACTTTTGTTCACAGTGTTTCCTCATTGTATGTTGATCTTTATCTCTCTTTTTTTTTAACAGATTTATTTATTTCTTTGAAAGGCAGATTTACATAGAAGGAGAGGCAGAGGCAGAGAGAAGTCATCTGCTGGTTCATTTCCCCTCAAAGGCTGTGACTGCTGGAACTGGGCCGATATAAAACCAAGATTCAGAGGTTTCTCTGGATCTCCCACCTGGGTGCAGAGGCCCAAGCACTCGAGTCATCTTCCACAGCTTCCCTGGGTGCATTAGCAGGAAGCTGGATTGGAAGTGGAGCAGCCAGGACTTGAACAGGTGCCCATATGAGATGCCAGCACTGTAGGTGTTGAGTTAACTGGCTACGACACAGTGCCAGCCCTTGTGTATTGATCTTTCTAACCACTTTTAAAAAATACATAAACAATAGGAAAACAGTATTTGGCTATTACATTATTTTACCATTAGTGTTTTGATTTTATGAATTTTTATATTTCCACAGAAAATCTTTGGTTTGCATAGACCAAATTTATTTTTCTTTGGTAGCTGCTGGATTTTAGTTCTTCCCTGGAATGGACTTCTCTAAGATAAGACATTGTTTGAATCATGTGTTTAATATGATTTTATAAATACTTGAATAATTGAATATGTATATCCTTTCTAATATAAGCATAGTTCAAGTGATAGAAAGAATTTTATCACATACTATATGTTATATCTGTTAATTTTCTATTCTTGCTATTTATTTTGTATCACTGCATCTTATCATAAAATATGTACTCTACTAGATGTCTGTATTGTAAATCAATTTAGTTGCTTTTCCATGGGCTTAGTATATAGTCACTTTAAAATATTCCAAAGCCACTTGATAACAACAATTATGTCATGATAAGAAATATCTCTAGTAAAGTACACTTACTATTTTTTTTAAAAGATATTTACTTATTTGAGAGGTATATTTACAGACAGGGAGGGACAGAGAGAGAAATCTTCCATCCACTGGTTAACTCCCCAAATGCCCACAATGACCGGAGATGAGCCCATCAGGAGCCAGGAGCTCCTTCTGGTTGTAGACATCCATGCACTTGGACTATCTCCCACTGCTTTCCCAGGCCATACACAGAAAGCTGGATCAGAAGAAGAGCAGCTGGAACAAAAAGTGGTGCCCATATGGGATGCAGGGATCACAGGTAGAGGCCTAACCTAACCTACTATGCCACAGCGCCGACCCCCTCCTACGACTTTCAAGAATATTTTCCTTTCAATTTGACTTTGTTGTAAATAACAAAAGTTATTTGTTTTGCAAGTTTTCACTGTCTCCTTTTGTGCATGTAACAAAGATCTGTGGAACTTGTAATTAAGCTTCATAGGTCACAATGCACGTGTGTGTGTGTGTGTGTGTGTGTGTTTATGTGTGTAAACATAGCATTACCTTATCTTTAGCTAATGTAGTTAACAGTGTATATCAGATTACCACCAATGATTTTGCCATTCATGTGCCATACAAATATTCTGAAAATGTGTTATTCAAAGCAGAACATTTGTAAACCCCATAATGTTAGCACCTTTGTCATACGAAGGAGTAAGTGTACTCCTGAATCAATTTTCTTGTTGCACAGGTCCATTCATTGATTCAAGCCATGGTGATAAGGGTGATATTTGTTGTGTTGAGGACCTAACATCCAGGTTTAGAAATGTCTTCACCTAATGCAATTATAGGTTCCCACTCAGAATCCTGTCTTTATTTGTCCAAGAGTTACTGTATAAAGTAGCTTTGCTTTACTATTTGTGGCTTTCTTGGTGAGTAATGTCCCAGTTATTTTGGAAATGAAGTTGTTTTTAATTTTTATCTTTCACTTGTTTTTTGTCATTAGAGAAGAGGAAGGGAAATGTCTTTTCTTTGTAACCACATTAACTAGAAGAATCAAAGGCTTTTCCTCTGAAGTTGATGTAATATATTATTTTATTTATTTCAATGCCATTTTTTTAAAAGATTTTTATTTATTTACTTGAAAAGTAGAGTTACAGGCAGTGAGAGGGAGAACAGAGAGAAAGGTCTTCCTTCCGTTGGTTCACTCCTCAAATGACCACAATGCCTGCAGCTGCGCTGATCCGACACTGGAAACTTCCTGGTCTCCAATGCATGTGCAGTGTCCCAAGCACTTGGGCCATCTTCTACTGCTATCCCAGGCCACAGCCGAGAGCTGGATTGGAAGAAGAGCAGCTGGGGCTAGAACCGGCGCCCATATGGGATGCTGGCAACGCAGGAGGAGGATTAACCCACTGTGCCATGGTTCTGGCCCCTTCCGTCCATGCTATTTTCATTCACTTACATTTATTAATTTTTTGCTGGCTTTGGAGTTCTTAAAGAAATGTATCCACAGTTCACATTTTTATTTGTACTAAAATTAAACAACATACCAAAAATTCCAACTTTGATTGCATATTACATGTAGTCCCATTATAAAGAATGATAACATTCAAAAACAAGACATTGAGGCTTGTAACATCTCAAACAAAAGATAAATATGTTGGGGCTGGTGCTATGGCATAATTGCTTATGCCTGTGCCCGCACTGCCAGCATCCCATTTGAAAGCCAGTTCATGTCCCAGCCACTCAACTTCCAATCCAGCTCTCTGGTAGTGGCCTGGGAAACAGCAGAAGATGACACTAGTTTTTGGGCCCTTTCACCCACATGGGAGACCCTAAAGAAGCTCCTGGCTCCTGGCTCCTGGCTTTGGATATGCTCAGCTCCTGCTGTTGTGGCCATTTGGGGAGTGAGCCAGCAAATGGAAGACCTTTATCTCTATCTTTTCTTCTCTCTGTCTGTAACTCTGCCTCTCAAATAAATAAATAAATCTTTAAAAAAAGATGAGTATGTGGGGACATGAACAAAAAGAGGGTAATTTGTTTAGATGCAAATGACGGTGGGCTCAAAAACCTTACCTCTTCAGTCTGTATTTGCAAAAAGAATGCTCAATTATCTTTCATGAAAATTGTTCTATGAAAATGGGTGAAGTCAAGTTCCTAGAATTCTTCAGTGAGAAATCCCATATAATCATAACCTGCAGGTATTCTTATGGACAACTGTTATTTTTGAGTTCCCTGTGCATTTAGTTAGATAAATATGCTGTTAACTGGCCCATACAGAATGTAAGAGACCTTTAGTACAAGCGAGATTTTGGTAAATTAAGATTTTTTTTAGGTTACCAGAAAGTAGAGTGAGATCATCATTAAAAAAAAAAAGAATCTCTTAAAATTTGCCAAAGCCTTTTAACTTTCTGGGTTACCATGTGCCTTATTAGCAATAGACTATGTCTCATCTGAAAAATGGTATCTCTGTTGCTAGGGAATGATAGATAATTCCAAAGAGCAAGTTAAAGGTCCTATCTCCCTTCTAACTCTGTAGTCTTTTATAAATGGAAGCCAAGATCTTTAAATTATATATATATATATATATATATATATATATGTGCACACACAGAAATTATACATGATATATATAATATATAACGTTATATACTTTATATATATATAATGTATTTTTCACTTTTCTTTTATACCAATGTAAACACTATAGGAAAGTGATGGGGTGGGTGTTTTATCTAGTGTTTAGGAGGTCATTTGGGGTACCAGTGTCAGGCTCTGGATCTCGATCCCAGTTTTCTGCTTGTTTAGAACCTGAGTCAGTAGGGATGACACAAGTAGTTGAATTTCTGCTATTCAGGAGAGACCTAGATTCATTTGTTGGTTCCTGGCTTCAGCCCATAGGCTAAGTCCATAATCTTGTGAACATTTAGGGAGTGTACCAGCAGATGGGAGTTCTCATTGTCAATATGTATGCTACTTTCTGTCTATCTCCATATACATAGAAAATAATTAATGGAGCTGGAAGTACTATTATAGCCTACCAAAAGTTGTAAATTCAAAAATCAACCTTAGGGTATGCCAATGTAACTAATTATACTAATCCATTTTACTTCAAGAACAGATAATTGTTGCCCATTGCCTATTTTCAAGTTGATAAGTCACTAGCCACTCTACACAGGACAAAGGAGAAACATCAATTCTGTCTCCATAAGATTTTTTTAGCCAGTCATTTTTTCAAAATATTTGTACATTGAAACTTTCTAAAGAAGACTTGAAAAGGAAGTACAAAGTGTCAAAACTAAGAGAAGTTTGTGATGGTTTTAATGTGGATATGACGGCAGGGCAGGATTCCAGAGACTTAGCTACTGAGCACTTCCTGTGCTCTTTATGCCCCAACTAGCTCTTACACAATCTTCCAAAAAAAAATCCTAAGACTCTGAATGCAAGTTTAAGCCTACTTTCCAGCTGAATCACAGTTTTATTATTACTGTTATTAGGACAACATGGTGTATAGAATAGGATCTCCAATGGTATGTTCACACACTAACCCCCAGAGTCCCTAAATGTGATCTTATTTGAAAAGTCTTTGCAAAGTTCTTAATTAGGGTTCTCCAGGTAAAAAGTCACCCTGGCTTATCAGAGTGGGCCCCAAATCCAAAGCTCAGTGTCCTTAAATAGGAGACTACAGAAAAAAAGAAGGTGAAGACAGAGGCAGAGATTGGAGTTATATGGTCCATTGGCGGGGGAAAGGGAAGAAAGCATTCTCCCTAACCCCTCTTGACACCTTAGTTTCAGACTTAGGGACCCCAGAACTGTGAGAAAATATGCATCTCTGTTTGTAAGTCACTCAAGTTTTGATAATTCGTTACAGTAGCCACAGAAAACAGTAGCAGGTGCTTGCATTTACTTCTTTCATAGAATTTATTAGATGTCACCAGAATGGCACCTTTGCCTGCTGCCACAAGGACACAGGAAGTTTGAGCAGAAGAAAAAAATAGTCTTCACTCAAATCATTACTTAGAGAGATTATTTAAAATATCATAGATTTTCAGATACATGATTCCTAGTCATCCATTCATCTATTCCTTTAGTAATTTTTTGAGATTCTCCTAGAGAAATCTTCAAGGGACAGAGTGTGGAGCAAATATTTAAAGTTCCTTCTCTTGTGGAGTTTACATTGTAGGGAGCATCACTAAATCAAAGATTTTCCAAGATAGCACATCTTCACTTTAAAAATAGATTCATTAAAAATAGTTTCTTCATATATTTCCAATAGCTAAAAAAATTGTTCTTAGAGAATTAGTCCAATAGCACCATGTGGTCCCCCTCCCTTTTATAGTTATAAAGGACTTTTGAATGTTTAATAAAAGCAATGTATGCCTCTGTGTTTCTAACAATGCTCCATGTTTGAGAAGTAAATTATTTATTCCATTATTTTCTAATAAATTACTGCATCTTCAGAAAGCCAAATGGGAGGAAAGGAGAATAAAAAGAAGCAGCTGACTGTTAAATGCTAGAATAGATGAAAATAAATATTTAATGGCGTGACTAAGTGTAAGAGTATGGGGTGATTAGAAAAATGTTGAATTGAAGGTTTTTCAGGGGATATTTTAAGCTTTGCTTTCTTTTTTGTTTATGCCAAGCAACCTCAGGCAATTGACACTCAAGGGGTTTCATGGTATGAACTGTTAGGCCGTAAGTTAGTGAACTAAAACACAGCATATGGCAATTAGTGACATGTGGTTTCCTTTAAGCTATTCATTTGGCCAGTTTAACAGGAGCACCTAGATTTCTAAAACTTATCATAATTTGGCACAATGGGGGGGGGGGGGCAATGAAAAGAACGGTATTACAGGCATTGCAGGAGAGAAGTATTCCAAATGCACTAGCAGTTAGGAAACGGAAGCCGTGAGGACTAGATGCACAGAACCCTTATCCCACAATGCAAATTAGACAGAAAACAGCAAGAGTCAGGAAGGGTATATGACCTAAAGAATGACAGTTCTTGGGCATCAGAGAGTCTTCATTATCCTTGACTATTTCATGACGGAGGGATAAGAGGTATTTCTTATCTGTTCTTTTGGATGACTTTGGTAGCTGTTTAAATTCTATATTCTTTCTTGATTTCCTTAGTTGAGCTACATGAAAAATATTATAAATCAGAAACCTGAAAAGACATTCTAAGGTAATTAAAGTTCTAAGTGAAATAAGAGATCATATCCTGCCATGATTAGTTGAAAAATTGACTCAATAAAATGACAAATACAGAATATGAAACATAAACTACATAATAGTGTCAAGATTTCTTCTAATGCTATTGCAAATGTTGGGGTGGTATGCACCCTTTGTTCAGTTGTAGCCTACCTCATTATTGCTGAATCATAGTGGATTCGAATTCTATAGCAAATCACATGTGTCATCTGTAAATATTTTGTTTCTATGGCAAAATCTATGGTAGTTATAAACAAAAGGAAGACTTTAACTCCCATATTTTCACTCTTTCTAATTATGAATTCCTGGATATAATAATAATTATAATAATAATAATATATAAGTACATGATACTGTACTAAGTAATAGGCATGCTTTTTATCTGTGCAGTTATCTCGCTGGTAAGGTATTATTGCTGGGTCATTCATTTCCCCGTTTTCCTCAACTATGTCTAGGTGGCATTGAATAAAACCACTTTCTTAAAGTGAAATCTGTATGTATGCATAAAATATCTGTCCATTTACCACTGTTTTACTTATAATGGGAAGTATTATACCATTACAATACATATAAAGTGATGAAAACAATAGCTTGAAGAATTCTACATACATATATATTGCTTATAACTTCCTGATGGCCTTATTTCATAACTTTAGTAAGAGAAATAAAATTACTTACATACCTCAAATGAAATAAACACAGAAAAATCATTTATATTTTGTGGCAGTCACAAAGACTTTGCCTATGGTTCTTATTTTATTTCATTTCTTAGTTTAGGAAACTGACTTGCATACTAATGAAACTGTGAATGCAATCCTCCTGTGCCTTTTGGTTCTCATCATTCATTATTGATGCAATATTTTCGCTGTTTTTCTTTCTCAGTGTTGATGGCACACAAAGAGCTATGCTTTAAAGGGCCATCAATGTAATTGTGAGATTGCATTTATCTACTCTAAAATGCCTTGAATGGTCGCTAGTCTTCTAAGGGTTTAGACTTTTATGATATGTGCTTATATTATTCCTCATTATTGATTGTGTATTTATAATCCATTCCTTTGAATTTAGCTATAAACTGCAAGAAGCTAGTGTGGACATGAACATGATTTATAATCTCTAAGAAAGATAAATCCTATTTTTATTGCATTTTAGTGAAAATGTGCATTGAATTTTGGGTAAGATGTACTCATTGAAAAAATAGAAAATAATCATTAAGAGGTATAAAGAAGTATAATTTTAAACAGGGATTTATAATTAATATTTATATTTAAAATATGTGAAGTATGTATATGTCTATATATATGTATGTATGGGGAACATGTTCTTATAATAATTCTATCTCCTAAATAAGATAAATAATTCTATATGTTTAGGTAATTGTAAGTACCTCCCTTTGGTCTTTATACTGTAGTCTCTAGAGCATTAAAAATTAATCACATTTAAATTCAGCTTAATTAGGCCCTTCTATAAAGATAAGATATTCAAAATTAATAAATGCCTATTGTTTCTCTTGGTAGGGTACTATTGTGGTTAAATATAAGGTTTGATCTTGGGCAAAAATTTTTCTGGGAAAACAAGAATAATATCCGTGAGGTTTTCTTAGAAAGAACTCCAAGGAAAAATAAATGTTAGCCTCAATTAATTACTTCCTATATTGTCAATGCATTGCTAAACAACTAACTGATATCTCATTAAGCCCTTAGAACACAAAAGTGTTACATGGACTCATGACTGCATGTCATGAAAGATTTGATTTAGAGTTAAGACAGAGCCTACAGAAAAAGGTCAGTTGAAAATTTGGACCTTGTGTGTGTAGACTGCTCATAACTTCATGCTCAAGAAAATGAACATAGTACTTTAGAGAATGAGATCATTGTTATGAGATCATCTGGAATAACACAGCAAATGCAGTGAAGTTCTCATTGTACCTAAAGGGAATTCATGGCTCAGTGTACCATGGTGGCACTGGAAAGAGAGAGAAGAAAAATAAGGTTATCAAAGAAGTTGAATAACTGGATAACTCACAATAAGGAAGAGTGGGAAAGCAACTCAATTGTTTTCTAAGAAAAATAATCACTTTAAAACCCTTACAGAGAAACATTTCCAATGGCGTAAGTGTAGCAGGTTGCTCATTATAGGGGTAGGAACATGGGGAAAACATAATCCTGAACTTCATTGTGGCAGTGAAAAGAATAGGCTAGTTCTGAAAGATTCAAGTAGACATCCCTGATGTCTATTTAGATCTTAGGGAGCATGTGTGTGTGTAACAATAACTATGTAAGCCACAAAAATATGTGCAAAGATAATCTATAGGCCAGCGCTGCGGCTCAATAGGCTAATCTTCCACCTGCGGTGCCGTCACCCCCTGGATTCTAGTCCTGGTTGGGGCTCCAGATTCTGTCCCGGTTGAACCTCTTCCAGGCCAGCTGGAAGGATGGCCCACTGCACCCTCATGGGAGACCAGGAGAAGCACCTGGCTCCTGGCTTCAGATCAACGCGGTGTGCCAACCACAGCAGCAGTTGAGGGGGGAGGGTGAACCAACGGAAAAGGAAGACCTTTCTCTCTCTCTCACTGTCCACTCTGCCTGTCAAAAAAAGATAATCTATAAGGAGCAGTAAGTAAGAGCTTACCAGTAGTAAGTTAAAGAAATGTCCACAGACGTTTAGGAAGAAAGAAAAACAAGAAATTCAAAAATGTAACCAAATTCATAATCTTAAAAGCAGAGCAGAATGTGCACCCATCTGCAGGTTCTGAGCATTGCTGTACAGAGTGTTAGGTACCTGCTTATCGTGCCTTCATCTCATTTTGGGGTGGTTATCTGACTGCTAGCTCCTCAATTTCTGATCTGGCTTCCATCTAGAGTCTGGGAGGCAGTAGACAATGCGTCAAGTGCTTGGGCCCCTACCACCTCTGTGGGAGACTCACATGGAGTTCCTGGCTCTGGCCTTTGACCCTTGGCTATCACAGGCATTTGGGGAATAAATCTGTGGAAGATTTTTCTATTTCTTTATGCCTATTTTCTTTGTCACTATAGATTTTACACAGATGAAAATAGTAAAAAAAAAAAAAAAGCAAGGAAATGTTTTTTGAAGTATATTGAAAGTGGAATTAAAAGGTAAGTTTAGGGGCCAGCATTGTGGCAAAGCATGTTAAGCCACTGTCTGCAATGCCAGGATCCCCTATGGGTGCTGGTCCATGTCCCAGCTGCTCCACTTTCAATGTAGCTCTGTATTAATGGCCTGGGAAAAGCAGCGGAAGATGGTCCAGATGTTTGGGCTACTGCTACCCACCAGGGAGACGCAGATGAAGCTCTTGGATACTGGCTTCAATCTGGCCCTGACCAGGACTATAGCTATTTGGGAAGTGAATCAGTGGATGGAAGATCTTTCTCTCTTTCTCTGTCTCTGTTTCTCCTTCTCTCTGTAACTCTGTGTTTCAAATAAATAAATAAATCTTTTTGAAAAGAGGTAAGTTTTTGTGGTTAAAAAATTGAAATTCACACATATTAAGGCTCAAAGAGTTCATGAAAAATGTGAACTATGAAAAAAACTAGATTTCAAAATTTTTGCACCAAATAAACTTACCTTAATTCATTTTCTACAAATTTTGAAGTCTCTGTACATGTGGCTTTATCCTATTTGTTTCATGCATTTGAACATATATTGATCAGTTTAATTTTCGCTTACAATATGCCCTTTGAGTAAGTCCTTACATATATAAGCACTTATAAATATTTTATAAAATGAGAACTTTTATTAGTTGCTATTGATGTCAGTGGAATGAAGGCTGGATTTGTCTGAAGAACAGTTCCAAGCAGGCAACTTTATGTTTTGTGAGTGTGCCTCTGCTTTCTCTCAGCATTTCTTGTCACTATCACAGTTTCATGTTCTACTAGTTGTTTCATTTCATTTTGATTCCTCCTTAGTATTTCATTTTCGCAAGAGAGATTTTCTATCTTGTCCATTAAGGATTTCTGTAGTTCACGAATTTGTTTTTGAGAACTTCTTAATGTTCTTATCAATTTTTTGAGACCCGCTTCTTGCATTTCTTCTATCTCATCATCTTCATAATCTTGAATTGGGGTGTCTATTTCCTTTTGGGGCATCATAGTGTCTTCCTTGTTCTTGTTATCTCGGTTTTTGCATTTGTGTGGCATATTGGAGATATTCTTTGGTTTCTTCAGTGTGGTGTTTTTTTTCTCATTATACTGTGACTCTAGATTAAGTGGACTGTCTACTTTTGATGGATCCTTAGAGGCTGTGATGGGTGTGGCCAGAGAGCTCTGGTTCTTCAGGGTTAAGGGTGTGCCAAAAGTGACTCACCCAGATTGTTCTCTGGCTTGCTCTCTCTCTCTCTCTCTCTCTCTCTCTCTCTCTTTGACTCAGTTGGGAAGTAATTCCACACAGCTGAGTGGAATTGAGGGTAGTTGATATATGAAATCTGGCCCCTGTGGGTATTTGTCTGCTTACCCCTGGGACCACACAAAGAGTTTATGCAGCCCTCAGTGTGGTCTCAAATTTCTCTGCAGTCTCTCATCACGTTGCCCAGGTGACCGAGTTTGTGTACTCAGTGAGTTCTCTCACCCTCCCTCGGATTTTCACAGTCTCAGTAGGTTAGCTCCACACTTTGACTAGGTCTTAACCTCCTGTTATTTTTCCCCACCAGAGTCAGGTTTTTCTGCTTGGCTAATGGTGGGCATCGCTTTACATACGTAAAATGGCGCCTGCTCTTTGTCTTGCTAGGCTTTGTAAGGTGAGTGGAGAGAGAGGCTTATGTCCGTGCTGGTTCTCCTTATTTATTCATTTTTTCTCTCCTCCAGTCTGCCTGGTGAACTTTCCCCAGTGGGGCTTCAGACCTCATTCCCTGTAGGCTCTTTCTGCCTTTCCCTGCCAATATCTCATTACCGGGTTTTTGTCTCACCTCCCCTTCCAGCTCTGGCGTGCAGACTCTGCGGCTCGGCTTCTGTGGTGGCTCAGCTCCCGCAGCGGCTCGACTCCTGTGGCAGTTCAGCTCCGGGGGCAGCTCTGCTCCTGCAGCTGGGCTTCCACGTGGTGGGCAACCTTGCTCTCCCCATAGGTCCTCCGGGTCACATCCGCTAGATTCGGAAGAGTTTCCTCTGCAATTTTTCCCTGAGCCTTTTCCTGAGACTACAGTAACTCCACTTTTATTAAACTATCTTTTCCTGAACTATCAGTGCATGCCCTCACTATTCCACCGTCTTGGCTCCCTCGCTGTAAGAGCCATTCTAACCTAAAGTGAGGGTGAGGTAGAACCTCATTGTGGTTCTGATTTGCATTTCTCTGATGGCTAGTGATCCTGAACATTTTTCCAATTGATTGTTGGAATTTATGTTTCCTCTTTTGAAAAATGCCTTTCAAGTCCTTTGCCCATTTCTTAATTGGATTGTTTGCTTTATTATTGTTGAATTTCTTGATTTCTTTATAGATTCTCACTTTAATTATTTTTTCAGTTGCATAGTCTGAAAATATTTTCTCCCATTGTGTTGGTTGCCTGTTCACATTTCTGAGAGTTTTCTGCTGTGCATAAGCTTTTCAGATTGATATAATCCCAATTGTCCCTTTTGGCCTAGATTGGAGTATTTTGCATTGCCTATGCCAATGTCTTGCAGAGTTTCCCCTTTTTTCTCTAATGATTTGATTTTGAGTGGATTTATGTATAAGGTGTAAGATAGGGATCTATTTTCATACTTCTTCACATGCAGGTTCAGTTTACCCAGCATCATTTATTAAAAATACTGTCCTTGCTCCAGGGATTGATTTTAGCTCCTTTGTCATAGAAAAATTGGATGTAGATACATGGATTGATTTCTGGAGTTTCTATTTTGTCCCATTGGTCTGCAAGTTGTTTTTGTTCCAGTACCAGGCCATTTTGATTATAACTACCCTGTCCTATGGGTTGAAATCAGGTATTCTGATGCCTCCAGCTTTATTTTTTGTTGGATAATATTACTTTAGCAATTTGAAGTCTCCTGTGTTTCCATATGAAGTTTAGTATCATTTTTTAGATCTACAAAGAATTATTATTTTTACTAGATCTGCAAAGAATGTCATGGGCAATTTGTTTGGGATTGCATTCAATCTGGAAATTACTTTTGGCTATATGGACATTTGATGATGTTGATTCTTCCAATCTATGAACATGGGATATTTTTCCATTTTTAATGTCTTCTTATATATTTTTTAGTGTTTTGCATTGTAGAGATCTTTGAAATCCCTGGTTAAATTTATTCCAAGGTAATTGATTCTCTTTGGAGCTATTGTGAATGGGAATGAAAGTTCTTTTTCAGCATAAATTTTTCTGTGTATGCAAAGGCTATTGATTTTTTCCCCAAAGACATTTTTTATTTAATGGGTACAAATTTCACAGGTACAACTTTAGGAATATAGTGATTCTTCCCTCCATACCCACCCTCCCTTCCCTACTCCCTCCCGATCTCCCCTTCTTTCTCCCATTTCCAGTCCCATTCTCCATTAAGATTCATTTTCAGTTAACTTTATACACAGAAGATGTACTCTATTCTAAGATTTTAACAACTTGCATGCACAAACAAACAAAAAACCCAAAACCTGTTTGAGAACCAGTTTTACAGTTAATTCTCATAATGCAACTCATAATTGATTGAAGACAGAGGTTCTGCATGGGAAGTAAGTGCAAAGAGACCCCATTATTAATTTAACAGTTAACAGTTTTATGAATGATGTCAGTGATCACTGAAGCCTTTTGACAAGAGCAGCAAAGCTGTGGAAGCCTTTTGAATCCACAATCTCTGTCAATATTTAGACAAGGCCACAAGTATAGTAGAAGTTCTCTCCTCCCTTCAGAGAAAAGCACATCCTTCTTTGATGACTCCATCTTTCCACTGGGGTCTCCCTCACAGAGATCCTTCATGAGGACATTTATTATTTTCCCACAGTGTCTTGACTTTCTATGCCTGAAATGCTCTCATGAGCTTTTCAGGCAGATCATAATGCCTTAAGGGCTTATTCTGAGGTCAGAGTGGTATTTAAAGTGATTGCTGTGTTGACTGCTTCCCATGTTGGAACATTCTCTCCTTTTTAATTCTATCTATTATTATTACTGGGCACTTGATTTTATTTATATGATCCCTTTAACACTTAATCATATCTATATGATCATTTAACATTTAATATGATCACTTTAGCACTTAAGGTGGTATATTTACCACCCAGTGTAATGGGATTTGGGATGCCATGGCAAATTTTCAAACTACCCTTAGAAGTAAGTCTGTAGATGGTTTGGAGATACCTCAGCAATCTGAAAGGCTATTGATTTTGTGTGTTGATTTTATATCCTGCCACTTTACCAAACTCTTTTATTAGTTCTAATAATGGAGTCTTTTTGATCCCATATATATAGAATCGTGTCATTTACAAATAGATTGATTTCCTACTTTTCAGTTTGTACCCCTTTGATTTTTTTCTTGCCTAATGGCTCTGGCTAAAACTTCCAGGACTATATAAAATAGTAATGATGAGAGTGGGTATCCTTGTCTGGCTCCAGTTCTTAGGGGGGATGCTTCCAGCTTTTCCCCATTCAATGGAATGCTGGCTGTCAGTTTGTCATATATTGCCTTGATTGCATTGAGGAGTGTTCTTTCAAAACCCAATTTGCTTAAGGTTTTCTACATGAAAGGATGTTGTATTTTGTCAAATGCTATCTCTGTATCTATTGAGATAGCCCTATGGTGTTTTTCCTTCAGTTTGTTAATGTGATGTACAACATTGATTTGTGAATGTCAAACCATCCTGCAGACTAGGGATAAATCCCACTTGGTCCTGTCGTATGATCTTTCTAATGTGTTGTTGGATTTGATTACCTAAGATTTTGTTGAGTATTTTCTTATCTATGTTCATCAGAGATATTGGGCTATAGTCTCCTTTCTCTGTTGCATCTTTTTTTAGGTATAGTTATGAAGGTGTTTCAGGATTTGTACAAGAAATTTGGGAGAATTCCCTCCCTTTGGGTTGTTTTGAATAGCTTGAGATGAATTGGCATTAGTTCCATAAATGTTTCTTTTAAATAGCCCTATGATCTGTAATTAGTTGCATATACATTCATTATTGAATTATTGAATTATTCATTATTGAATTATTCATTGTTGAATTGATCTTTAATTATTACATAGTTCCCTTCTTCATCTCTTGTGACACTTTTTATGTTAAAATATATTTTGTCTGATATTAGGATGGCAACACTAGCTCTTTTTTGGATTCTGTTGGCAGAGAATATATTTTTCCATTCTTCTGCTTTCAGTCATCATGTATATTTTTTGGTGAGATGCGTTTCTTGTAGGCAGTGGAAAGATGGGTCTTGTTTTTTAATCTATTCAGTCTGTATCTTTCAACTGGAGAGTTGAGGGTATTTACATTCAATGTGTCTATTTATAAGTAATGACTTGGCCCCGCCATTTTCCAATAAATATTCATATTATTTACTTTAGATTTCTTTGTGCTTCTACTGGACGACCGTCTGCCTCCTCCTTCTTTCATGATGATATGTGTTTCATAATGATGATTATGTGTTTCTGTGTGTGGCACATCCTTGAGCATCTTTTGTAAGAATGGCTGAGTTCAACAAACTCTTTTTTTTCTGTTTGTTATGGAAGGTCTTTATGTCACCTTCATTTATAAATGAGAGCTTTGTGGGGTACAATATTCTGGGTTGA
Source organism: Sylvilagus floridanus (assembly GCA_949820135.1). Lineage (NCBI taxonomy): Eukaryota > Metazoa > Chordata > Mammalia > Lagomorpha > Leporidae > Sylvilagus > Sylvilagus floridanus. The sequence continues at coordinate 77,235,951 of OX463227.1, forward strand.
GTTTTTCTTTTTATTTCAAAACTTGGACTATATCTCGCTATTCTCTTCAAGCCTGTAAGGTTTCTGATGAGAAGTCTGCTGTGAGTCTAATTAGAGAAATTAATCTGGCATTTCTCTTGTGCACATTTTAGAATCTTTTCTTTATGTTTTACTGTGGAAAATTTGATTACAATGTGTCTTGGTAAAGTTTTTTCTGGTCATATCTTCAAGGAGTTCAATTCGCTTCTTGTACTTTGATGACCATTTCTTTCTCCAAATTGGGAAAGTTTTCAGTAATTATGTCACTAAATAGGCCTTCTAGTTCATTCTTTCTGCACCTTCAGGAACTCCTAAGACCCACATGTGGGTCATTTGATAGGATCTCATATGTCTCCAGCACTGTTGTTAAGTTGTTGATATTTTTTGGTGTGACTGTCAGATTTCCAAAGATTTGTCTTCTGTTTTCTAGTTTGGGTAATCTTTCTTTTAACTTACCAAGTTTGCTGTTAAAGATTTCAACAGCATATTTCATGTGATCTATTGAATTCTTCATCTCTGATATTTCATTTTGATTTCTCTTTAAAAACTCAATTTCATGGGAAAAACTTTCATTCATGCCATGTATTGTTTTCTTTAGTTTGTGGATTTGCTTTTGAGTAATCCTATGATTATTTTTTTGAATTCTGTTTCTGGCATTTCCTCACTCTCTTCATCTTGCTATTCTTATATTGAAATGCTGTTGTGTTCCTTTGGAGGGTCATGATGTCCTCCTTCTTCTTGTTTCTTGAATTTCTGTGTTTGTTTTTAGTTATTTGTGGAGTTAGTTTTTGGTTTTTTATTCTTTTTTTTCTTTTTATATATATATAACACTTTTATTTAAAGAATATAAATTTCCAAAATACAGTTTATAGATTACAATGGCTTCCCCCCCCATAACTTCCCTCCCACCCGCAACCCTCCCCTTTCCCGCTCCCTCTCCCCTTGCATTAACATCAAGATTCATTTTCAATTCTCTTTATATACAGAAGATCAGTTTAGTATATATTAAGTAAAGATTTCAACAGTTTGCCCTCACATAGAGACACAAAGTGAAAAATACTGTTGGAGTACTAGTTATAGTATTGATTCACAATGTATAGCACATTAAGGACAGAGATCCTACATGATATATATATTTTTAAATTGATTAATTTTCTATGCAATTTCCAATTTAACACCAAGATTTTTTTTTCATTTTTAATTATCTTTATATACAGAAGATTGATTCAGTATATACTAAGTAAAGATTTCATCAGTTTGCACCCACACAGAAACACAAAGTGTAAAATACTGTTTCAGTGCTAGTTATAGCATTACTTCACATTGGACAACACATTAAGGACAGATCCCACATGAGACATAAGTACACAGTGACTCCTGAAGTTGATTTAACAATTTGATACTCTTGTTTATGGCTCCAGTAATCTCCCTAGGGTCTAGTCATGAGTTGCTGAGGCTATGGAAGCTTTTAGGGTTCACCGACTTCAATCTTATTCCGACAGGGTCATAGTCAAAGTGGAGGTTCTCTCCTCCCTTCAGAGAAAGGTACCTCCTTCTTTGATGGCCCCATTCGTTCCACTGGGATCTCACTCACAGAGATCTTTCATTTAGGTCTTCTTGTTTTTCCAGAGTGTCTTGGCTTTCCATGCCTAAAATACTCTCATGGGCTCTTGAGCCAGATCTGAATGCCCCAAGGGCTGATTCTGAGGCCAGAGTGCTATTTAGGACATCTGCCATTCTATAAGTCTGCTGTGTATCTCGCTTCCCATGTTGGATCATTCTCTCCCTCTTTGATTCTATCAGTTAGTATTAGCAGACACTAGTCTTGTTTGTGTGATCCCTTTGACTCTTAGACCTATCAGTGTGATCAATTGTGAACTGAAATTGATCACTTGGACTAGTGAGATGGCCTTGGTACATGCCACCTTGATGGGATTGTATTGGAATTCCCTGGCAGGTTTCTAACTCCATCATTTGGGGAACAACTGATGGCTTTTACCTTTGAGCTATGCCTCTGTGGCTTAGTGGAATACCCACACTTTCAGTGAACACCAAGAGGTGTGTGGTGTTTGTGGCCAGGGAGCCCTGATCAATGCTCCAAGGTGGGGCAAGTATCCAGGATAACACCAAAGTTGAGTGTTGTATATCTCAATACCAGTTACACCCTTCCCTTTCTCATGTTACCACTGAGACCTCATTGTTTCAGCAACAAGGCACCCACAGTTGCTGGGTCCAGGGGATTCTCTCCACTCTGCCATCCTGTAAAGTTCACCAAGACAGCTCCATCTAGGTGTGTTGATACTAGGAGGCTGTGGGCACCCCACCATCACACTAAGCTGCCCAGCCACTTCCCAACCAGGCTCAAAATCAGTGGTCATTGGGAACCTCTCCATCTGCTAGAATCTGTGGAACATATGCTCACACAAGAGCCACTGGCTGAGCATTTCTGCCTGCTGACCACTGCAACCAGCATGGCAATGAGGTTCCCAGTCTAAGTCAGTTGCTGTGTGCATTCACAAAGGCTTCCATAGCTGCTGCTCTAATCCAAAATGGTGTCCACCCTCTCTCAGCCAGGCAACGGGCACTGTTTTGGTGATGTTGACAGGAAACAAACATCCCACTCCACTAATACTGTAGACAATCACTAGCAACCACCAGTCCCCAGGGATCCAGTCCAGACCCATGCCATGCTCTCTCTCAGTCTCTGTCCCCATGCTTTGCTGCAGTCCACTCTCACCTCCACCTCCAAATGGCTGCCTGCACCAACTCTCGGCCACTGCAGCTGCTTTCATGCTTATGCTGCGAGGCCACACACTCCACACAGATCCTTGCATTTATCCTCCTCCCATTAGATTTCTACTGCAGTTTTCTCTCCAATTCTCTCCTGAGTGTGTACTTTCTACACTTTTCTCATCATTGTTTATCCTTATCCAAGCATAGCATGTTGCTCCACAATCTGCCATTCTCGAATCACCACTTTTTTTGGTTTCTTTAACTTAACAATATATGTTAGAAATATTTCCATGTGTATAGACATTAGCTTTTCCCCATTCCCTTAAATCACGGTGCACAAATTGTAGCCCACAGGACACATTCACTCTCCATCTTTCAGCATTTTATTTCAGCTATCAAAACTCCTGGGAGGCGAAGACTTCCTGATTTTGTAAGAATCTCAGTTTGTGTTACACAGAGCTTAGGTTTCTCCCTAATTTTGTTATTTATACATATCTATTAGAGATTTGAAGGAAGACAGAAGGAAGAAGATACAGAATATTCTCATATAGCAAAACAATGAAGAGTTTGTACTTCCCTTATCACATAATCTACTTGTTTTCCCATATTACAGGCATGTAAAGTGCTCATATTTTCCTGAGATATAGAAGAATCGGGCATCCTGTTTTAACATTACATAATTACTGGCTCTTCTTCCTATGTTCATTAAATTTTTGTTTATTCAAATTAATTTTGTGAGACCAGCCATTGGTAAGTAACCTCTGTCTATGTTGCTTACTCAACATTGAGGCAATTCCTTCCCAGCATTTTGATATACATTAAAAAGCCATCTTCTAACATTTCTTGCTTCCAAAATTGTTACAAAATTTGCCTTTGAAATAAACATACAGATAGAATACTAAAATAGAGAAGGGTGCTTTAAAAAGAAATACAGATATAACAAAAAAAGACAAATCTTTTCAGATAGTTGATGTGCTGACAGTTGAAGCCAAATCCCACTTGTTCAAATTATATTCTAAAATAAAGGTTTTACATTGGTTCAATAATACATATTCAGAACATAATTATGCCATTTTTATGATTGAGATTTTCAAATACTATTTTTACATTGTGAGCCATAGTTCTGAGCTGTTTCTATACATGTTTTCACTGCTGTTTTTGTTGTTTCTTGTTGAAGCCATTTATACACAAATGATAAACAGTACTTAGAGAAGCAATTCTTCTCTCTAGTCAGCTGTATTAAATTATGGTACTCAACAAGGTCAGTTTTCTATGAAATGCTTAGTTTCAGCTCATTTCTAGTTTGTCGTCTGTCTCAACTGTCCATCTCCCTGCTGGAGTTTCAGAACAGTTATGGTCTGCACTAGTGCCCGGTTTCCCCAAAGTCATTCTAGTAAGAATTATCACAGAAGGATTGAGAAAGTCATTTAATCTCTCTGTACTCTGTTTTCTTCATTTATTAAATGATCTTCCTATACCCAACTATCAAGATAAAATTAAATAATAGTCTTGAAGGTACAGGGGAAGTGAAAGTGTTGTAAAGCATGATAATCTGTTTTATGAAACCAAAATAGAAAATCACATAAAGAGGCTTTTAAATGCTGATTTCTTTGGTCACTAATTGCATTCATGGATCAATTTGCTATCAAAAATATGAATTTTTGAATAGCAGAAAACAAGTTAATATTTCTATTATAAAAATGTTTAATGCATGGTGATATGGATTTTAAATAGTTATATTAAACATTTATATTTTAAGTAGTGTTTTACTAGCATTAAATTTTTATAGAACATTGCACTTCAGAGTCCAGACTAGAAAGTACAGGTGATCTTCTGTGATCACAAAGGAATAGAATATAGGGATAGAAAAACATAATGTAGTCATTGTCCTGAAGTAGAGAAAGAAAGATACTAACATGGAAGTTCTGACAGAAGCCTCCTAAAACAGAGAACTCATGAAAAAAGCTGGAAAATTGATTCATGGGAGATAATGATGGATAGAAGCTAGTGCCTTCCCTGTACCTCAACACTTCATCAGTGCCACACTATCACAGGATTCTTAGTTCTTTCTCTTTTTTAAACAAGAGAAACACAGAGACATACAAAGGACAGATTTGATCCTTTGCCAAAGAAATGTAAACAGACAGTTAAAGGTTTGTTTTACTAGATAAAGATCAAAATGTGAAAGGAAGTCTATGGCAAGAACTTCTAAGACTAAGTTTGTTGGATACACCAAAACATACTGAATTCATGGAAGAGGCTTATTTAATTAAAACTAAGATGAGTTATATAAATCACAATAATCTAAGAAAACGAAATCAAGGTTAAGTTAAGCAATAAAAGACAATAATTAAATATAACAAAATGGAAACAAAAATATGTGTAGATATTTGTATAGTGTGTAAAACCAAATTCAGGAAAATTTCAGTATGATTTTCTTTAGTATTTATTTTTGTTTTATTTGAAGAGATAAACTTTTATGTAACATGTGCAAACATAGTGATATATTGGAAAGCATGCTATATTTGATTCATCATGCCTAGAGAAATTATTTTCATGTTTATGCCTGCATAATTGGCTTAAATTTGTATGTCAGGAACCTGCCCTATTTGCAACGGTCATTTTACTCATGCACATGGAAATACCCAAAGGTGGGTGCGAAGAACAGCTCTACCAAAAAAAGAGTAATCACCTGGAATTGTATATACTCCTTTGTCATTCTGGCAATAGAATTCCCAAGGATACTCTAGAGATTCCCTTATTTATATATACAATTTATTTCCTCTTCTTTTAAATCTTATTGTTGATTTTATTAGGCCACTCAATAATATCTTAAGTTTATTTTAAGTATTTTCTTATAATCCATTGCACTATTCTGGAAAGAATTTCTGCTTTCGTTTTATTTTGTTGATACACATAAAATTTCTGTTTACTGCAATTAGTTAGAAAAAAGCAAAAGGTAAACATAACATCAATGCAAAAGATTGTATGACTTATGTGTGTGAGATTATTTAGTTTGCAACATCACAAGTCAAATTCTAGAAAGTTAGATTATGCATTATTCTTTCATGATGATATCAACATACACTGAAGTCATTATTGTGATGTAAATGAAACAAGGACAAAATATTTTAGATGCTATGGGTTGACAAATATATGCCTCAGTGGCACAATAAGAGGAAATTTTCCTATTTTTGTTTGTTTCCAATCACTTGTCACAGGAATTGAATATCTTCTATATATGCCAATTATTACATAAGTTCTAAAAGAGTTTACATTTTAAAATTTAATAGATACTATAAGTTCCCACATAGAGCCAATTAGTTGTGCAAAATTAGCACTTAAAAGTTCAAAATATTGATATCTCAATTTTTTTTATCCAAGAACCAAGTTACATTTGAGACTGGAGAATGTCAAACGTATTTGTTGTCATTGCTTTTAGGAAACACAGGCAAAGTGTAGAGATATGATAGTAAATATTGCTAATTGGAAATATTTCTTTCTTCTGGTCAATAATTAACGAAAATTGGAAAGTGGGAAATTAATACTTTCAACATGACTGAAAATTCCTCATGACTAGTTGTCAAAATGGTCTGACACATTGTTTTCCTTTTGTAATTTTACAATTTCTTTTTCAACCAACCTTTAACTTCTGATGGCTGGAGTTCATTTAATGTCTAATAGGATCCATAATATACTTAAATTTTTCTTTGTTTCCCTTCTTATCCTTGGGATTCCTGTTGACAACATCATTGGTAATCATTATGAATAAAAGTTAACAAATTTCTGTCTAACTTTATGGTCCTTTATGAACATTTTTTTGTATTTGAGCCAGCTTATGACAAAAAATAGGTAGCAGGTTTCTGAAGCAAATTAACTGGGGGCCAAAGTTAGCCTTCTAAACTCATTTCATTTGCACTTCAGCTTGGACTTAAGCCATTAGCACAGCAGGGAAAAAGCAATGGTTATGCACCAGGCCACCAGCACTTCCACGCATAAGATTTTGCAGAATGACAGAAATAATGAATGTAATTAAAACAGCATGTAGCCAAGAAAAAATAATTAGTATACAAGTTGGATGGCTCTGGGAGGCCCATGACATGACAAAAACATTTTTAGGACTATTAATGATATCCTACACTAGTTTTCAAATAAGAGTTTATATATCATAATATTTGAAAATTGAATATTCTTAATAATTATTTCTAAGAGTTACACTAAAGGTGTCCTAGTTTCTAATCCCATATTTTTTCCACTTACTCTTGAAATGACACCTATAAATTATTTAATTATTATTTTCAGAAGGAAAGAGGAGGAATATAAATGTCCTCTGTTCATAAAATGATAAAATTAGTTGAGATTTAATAATTATAAGTCAAATTTGAAGTTCATTTTGTAAATTATTCATTTGTAATCATGTAGACAGTAATTTTTAAAGCACCTTAATCTTGAGAAGGAGTAAGACAGGGAGAGAGAAACTGAAAATGAGAATTTTAGATTTTTCTTGGGGAAGTTTATTTTGGATAATCAAACGTTGTTGGTAACAGTATTAATTATTTAAATCATGAAGATTTAGTAGATTCTGCATGTATATCTAAAAGTATAGGCATATGTTACAGATAGTTCTTTCCATTTCCAAATATTTAAATATGTGAATTGTGAAAAATATATATTTATAATATAGAGTATCACCAACATAATAGAACCCTTGAGCAGTTTATTATTGTTGTTATTTCTAAACAACTTTCTAGAAATAAAATTACTTCTAAATCATGATTATTTTATAATTATTAATTAGCACTTAATTATTAATCAGCACTTAAAAGTTCAAAATATTGATATCTCAATTTTTTTAATCCAAGAACCAAGTTACATTTGAGACTGGAGAATGTCAAACGTATTTGTTGTCATTGCTTTTATCAAACACTGGCAAAGTGTAGAGATAGGATAGTAAATATTGCTAATTGGAAATATTTCTTCCTTCTGGTCAATAATTAAGAATTTAATTAATTAATTAAGATTTTCTAATTCTTAGAAAATACAGTAAAAAAGTCAATTATATTGTGACTAAAGAAAAATGTGACAGAAAAAATATATAATTTGACCTGTTCTCCAACAGTCAATAAACTGTAGACTCACTGCAAAGCAGTGGAAGGGTTTGTGAAATGACTGGACACAAAATTTGGAAGGATAACGAAGAACTCAAGATCTGGTTTCTTGGATGTCTAAGAAGATAATGATATTATTAAGGGAATTCTGTGTAGGAAATCATATTTGGTGGGAAAATAATAAAATTAAGATGTTGCGATTGAAGTCACCCTGAGGAATTCAAAGTGTGAAATGTCTATAATTCATTCAAATGAATAAACTATATGAAGGAATGTTCTCTAAGATGGCAATAGGTTGGAAGCCATCTGCTTACGGTATTACCCAAAAATTTTGAATGTGCCTGAAGCCGTGTTTCAAACAATACTCATTAAACTGGTTTTTTAAAGAGGAACCCGTGTAAACAAATTTTTTTTTTAATAGTGGTTTATAAATATAAATTACATTATTCATAATATAGCTATTTCACTTTAAAAACTTTAGATGAAACATTGATTGATTTTGACAATAAGAAACGAGAAATTTTCTGTTTGTAAACTGACTGAAAATTTCTAATTCAGATATATTTATTGATAGAAAAACATATTATTTTCTCAAGGAAAATTATCCAGGGAGCAAGTCAGATACCACAGAAAGTGAATCCAAAAGAATACCACCGGACTACTGCACCAATCCTTCCAAAACTCTTTGTTGACAAAAAACGTAGAACAAATATGGTCCAATCTTCTCTTTCGAGCATGGGATGCATTCTGTACGCCTTGTCGTGCTGCTCTGTCTACAAAGCTCTTGTCTTTTAGACTTTCACAGTCTAGTGAGAGAAAGCAGCGAGTTAAGCAATGAATATAATACTATGAGAAAGCATTGCAATCAGAAAGTATTTTTAAGGTAAATGTTGTAATAGAAGTCCAGAGATCTTGGCTAACATAAATGTGTGATTTTCTCACAAGATGCTTCTTTATTTGATCACCTAAGTTCTTTCAGTTTTTTGTATGCTTGCATTGAATTTACATAAGAGAGGCTCACTTTAGGATCCATCTGGCATGAGAATTACTTTGACAGTATTACTTTATATTAAGTTATGAAATGACGATTTTAGATTTTTACATTATTTCCAAAAGTGATTATCTTAGTATTTATTTGCACTGCAAAAGACTCCATACTTTTATTATTTTGCATAGTATTTATGATAAGAATTGTTATGAGCCTTGAAAGTCAATCAATATTTATTTAAGCAGAGATATTTATAAAAGTTGTTGTAAAAGAGTCAGCCTGCATGAGTGTAGGTACCAAGGTACCTAAATAACTTGTTATTACTGTGTCTTGTGAGAACCAGTCATTTATTGTAAGTAGAGGTTTCAACTGAAGCAAATTTTCAGTGGCTATTGCTCTATTTGGCAAAGCTCATGGCTAGTGTTGTTATGATTGCTCTTGATTAGGATGTGGACAATAATAGACAAAAGGATTTTTAATAGATTGTTATTATCCATCAATGTATTGTGGATAATAACAAACAGAACTGGACCCAGGAGATTTTTTGCAAGATGAAAATGCTAAAGGGAATCACGGTTAAATATTTCTCAAATATGATTCAGATAAATATGGTTTCAGCAGTCAGTGGGAATGTGTGGATATTTCTTTCAATCTTTTTTCTCATATATCTTGGGAGAAAGGGAGATAATTTTAAAATGAGAGCATCAAAGAATAAATTAGGGAAGGAGCAGTTTCATTGAAAACAGCAAGGCTGGAACACATGTGGAGCATCAGCTGGTCAGGGGTACACTTGATGCAACTTGGAACAAACGCTTTATCATCCATCGGTTCACTAAATTATAAGATAAAGTAATGAAGCATGTATAAATAGATTTCTTGTCAAATGGATAGTACAGTTACAAGTACTCTTGAGCATGATACAGACATAATATTAATAATTAATTTCGGGTCCTGCACTGTGGCTTGCAAAGCCACCACTTGCAACCCTAGCATCACATGAGTGTAGATTTGATTCTATGCTGTTCCACTTCCAATTCAGCTCCTGCTAATGTACCTGGGAAAGCAATGGGAGATGGCCCAAGTGTTTGGAGTCCTTCACTCATGTGGGAGACTCAGAAGATGCTCTTGTCTCCTGGCTTGGGGCAAGCCCAGGTCTGGCCATTGAGGCTCTGGCCACTGAAGTCAGTTTGGGAGTGAACCAGCAGATGGAAGATTCTCTCTCTCTCTCTCTCTCTCTCTCTCTCTCTCTCTCTCATATTTTCTCTCTCCCCTCCTCCTCTTCTTCCTCTTCTTCCTCCTCTTCCTCCTTTTTGTCCTCCTCCTCCTCAGGTACGTAATTGTGGTAACAAAGATAAAATGCACCAATGCAGTGGTGAGAATTGCAAAAATGTTTTACTATATGTAAAGCAGAACTAGTCTTAAGATTAAATAATCATAAACATTCCTGAAATTGTTCCTACTGAATATATGTATGTTATAATGCACCTGATTTTGGGGGTGGGTATTTGAAGCAGTAGCTAAGTTGCCACTTAGGATGCCAGATTCTTATATTGGAGGGCCTGAGTTTTAGTCACAGTTCTATCCTTGATCCTAGCTTCCTAATAAGGCTGGAAGAGTACAGCTTATGATCTGGGCCACCCAGGTGATAGACTCAGATTGTTTCCAGCTTCTGGTTTGGCCTAGCCCAGTTCCAGTTTTTAGGCATTTGTGGAATGAACCAGTGAATTTTGAGGTCAGTCTCTATCTGTCTCTTTTTCTGTCTCTCTGCCACTCAAATAAATTAAAAGCAATTTTTTTTTACAAAATACCATATTTGTGTTTTCCATAAAATGCAATTAAATGTAGAATGTCATGAAAGAACTTAAAAACAAGTGTCTAGCATGAAAGGAGAATAAAATAACAGGTGCAAGAGAACCCAATAAGTTAATAAGGATGCAAGGTGTAGTTCATGTGTGATAGCAATAAATACATATATTCAAAAATATAAAACTTTAGAAAAACACCATCAATATGCCTTTTCTACACTTAAAAGTTTAAATTTTATTGGAAAATATGGTAGACTGAGAAATTAAAGTTAAAATTTTAAAATCGGGGTATTAAAACACTAATATTGAACACTATAACAGATTCATTATATTATAATATGGGTATATAATTCAATGGATTAATCAGCAAATTTTATAATAACAAAATTAGCATAAAATTATTCAGGATATACATATATCAATATATTAGAAGTGATATAATAGTAAATTATTCTTAGCATTACACTTTTCCTGGGGGAAAGCAATAGAAATTGATTAATTCCTGAGTACATGATTTAAAAGACTAACTTTGAAAAGTTCACACTAAAAGTAATCATGACTAAAACAGTACATATTCTCCAATTAACAGATGAAAATAGAGCAAGTAAATATACATGAGAAATGAAAATTTGGTGAGAATCAAAAAATGTAGAGAGAAAACAAAGTATAAGTTGTTATGATAAAATATATAAGTAGTCACCACCAGCTATCTGCTAACTTTTATGACTTTGCTCCCTACTCCCACCCTATAAAATCTTGCCAATAATTGTTGTCATGGACACCTGAAAAAAGCGGCATTCATTCTACTGATGGCTGTTTTTTAGGGGCCTCTACATAAAGACACATGTAGTGAGTGAAGCAATGAATGTCCTGAATTTTAGTTGTTTTGCTTTCTTTTTATTCTTCCTGTTTTTTCTTGGTAGTGGTGTTTTTTTTTTGGGGGGGGGCAAGCTTATATTTCAGGAGGAGAACTTTGTGAGTAATTGAAACAAAGTCTATATAGAATCTTCTCAGTCTAATTTTATGTACTTTATAATACTGATTTTATCTTAGAATGTGACGGGATACTCTACCATTCTCAGCTTTTCTGAAAAAGTTTCACTCATTTTTGTGCATATCTTTTAAATAACTATCACTTTGACTGCTTTATTTAGTGGGGAATATTGGATTTTCATTACAGAAGTTAGTTTTTAATGATTCAGACTACTAAACACCAGAGATAAAGAAATGTAGCAGGATCACTTGCAAGTGATACCAAAAAATATTTTCGAACAAGTGAATGAAATTATATATTATCAATTAAGTAATCAACAATGAGAGCCTTTTTAAAGTGTCAATGAATGAAAACATCATATGAAGAAAATACTGTATACACACAACAATTTTCTCATATTTATAAACGTTTGAATTTAAGAGGGCAGTTTTTGATGAGGAGTATTGACTGCAACACCTGATATTTTAAAGACTTAAAATGTCTGTTAGTGTTAGAAAGTATCTTTGCAACCATCTATCTGAAATCACTATCATATTCTCCTTTTATGGAATGGCATAAAATGTCTTTTCCCTTAGCCATGGAAATAATCATTATAACTTCCATATGGCCATTGTCTTCTATTTTCAAAATTAAACTTTTTCTGGTCTCTAGCCATGGCTGGAATTTTCATCTTCCAATGATGTCTTGTCTGAAATGAATACTTCCCTTGCATAGGAAAAGTCTCCATCCTTCACAGGCAGAAGTGCTCTGTTCAGGCTTGGCATTTACGTTCATCTGAAACTGAACTTCATGTCATACTTTCAACTATAATAGCTAAATGTTATATTAGCAGAATTATTTCTGCAGTCTAAATGTGTCTCTTTAAATGCATACTTTTAGGTATCTCCTTATTTGCATATGGCATTGATCCTCTGACCTGAATGCTTTTCCTATTTTGCCAACTTTCTTTACCTGTGCCCCACTCCTTGCCCTCTTTGTTTCTCTGTCCTTTTGTCTTTTACACACACACACACACACACACACACACACACACACACATATAAACTATATATAGTTTATATATAAACTAAGCTACCTTTTCATACCTGGGAAACTTTATAAAACATTTTATGTCCTTCATTATTTCTTCTCTGGTAATTCATTCCTATAAAAGATGAGGACAAAGAATCCTGCTTTATTAGGACCTTTCCTGAATAGTTGCTTTCAGATATTATTTAACTTTGTATGCATGCACATTTTTATAGTCTATATTGTGTATTTCTAAGTAGAGTGTAAGCTCTTTGAGTACAAGGAAAATGACATTGTACTTCATTTTCCTTTCTACTCCACATCCTTGTACAAGGAATGTACTGAAAATATGTTTGTTGATTTGTTCACTTTATCCAAATCCCAAAATAACACATTACGAGTAGAGGTTAAATGAAAAAAAAAAAAAGAACTTCTAATATTCTAATATCCCTTTCTAATTTATAAGCAGCAGGCATTACATTTAGAAGAAACTTGAATTATTCAACTTAAAGTTACTAAGCTACGAAATACTCTGCAGAAAAGCCAAAGGTGGAAGTGCAGCCATGTATAATGTCACTGTAGGTTAACGATGAAATAGATCTTTTCCGCATTTTCAGTGAAAGCATTTGTGAAAAGATGTATTGCTCCAAGTTGGAAATCTATATTCTGCAACAGCTGCTGACTAGTAATGAGATCTAATGAGCTGTCTCTTTATTGGAAAAAATAACATTTGCAATAACAGCCCCTTTGCAAATTGTAAAAGAGTATGGGAGTACTGATATAACCCCTAAGTTGATAGGGGTATATTCGTGTCAATGTCATTTCAATTCAAATCCAAGTTTCCTTCTCATTTAAAGTATGGTACACTGAAATGTGAAAATCAACTCCTTTTCCTCCTAGTAGCTGCTGGCTAAACTCATGTAATATTAACATAAATTGATACCAATATTATCATAATAAACTTAGATAATTAAGTTTAAAAATATGCTTTCTCAGATATTATTCCAAGTTTAATAGAATACTATTTCCCTTTCTTGTTCTCATGTTCAGCTAATACTCGGAGTCCATTCTTTGAAATAGTTATACTGATAGAAGAGTGTCCTCTCTCTTACATCCTAACTTTCCAAATATAGCCATTAAAATGACAATAGTAATCAGTACTACAATGAAGTTTTTGAAGACTGCTGGTGGTTTGCATTCATTATCTTGGAATGCCCAAAGGCTCATGTTAAAATTATTTGAAAATAGAAGTGGCAGCAAATATACCCTTGATTTGGAAATATTTTTAAAGTTTAATATTTGCTATAATGAAAACTGAAGTGTTATAAAAATTGTCAATAAAAGGCAATTTCATGTTTTAAAAAATAGCTTTACCCTTGATTCACACTTAAATTATAGAAATTTGTAGGCACAAAACACATATATTCCTGAAGCAATAATTTTGATGGCTTCTAAAATGTCCCAGCCTTCATTACATATGGATCGTGATTTCCCACACCCCGCTCATCCTTTCTTCTGCCTCCTGTTACAGAAGAGCTGTATCAATCTTAGAGTTAATCCCTGCAGTTCTCTGATTTTCATTACCTCATCTTTTTTTCTGAGGTCTTCCTCCATGCTTTATAGCATCTCTCTCTCTATTTTCATCTTAGTCCTTTTTCTGCTCCTGAATCAGTTGCAACTATACCTAAATACCTCACAAGTTAGAAACAAAACACAATTAAATTAATGGGGCTCTGAACCACAACTCTTTAACTCCTACTATATCCTTCCAAATCACAGATGATCTGAAAATAAATTCCCTGTATTTTCTATTTGCACATTTATACATTAAAATTATGTTTTTTGCGGTCAGGACCGTGGCCCACTTGGTTAATCCTCCACCAGCAGTGCTGGCATACCATATTGGTGCCGGGTTCTAGTCCCAGTTGCTCCTCTTCCAGTCCAGCTCTCTGCGAATGGGGCTGGGAAAGCAAGGGAGGATGGCACAAGTCCTTGGGCCCCTGCACCTATGTGGGAGATCCAGAAGAAGCTCCTGGCTCCTGGCTTTGCATCGGCCCAGCTTTGGACATTGCAGCCATTTGGGAAGTGAACCAGCCATTGGGGAGTGAAAGACTTAAATATTCAACTAAAGTTAAAGTCCAGATACTTAACTCAGCTTTGTACTTCAACTCCAGATCAGTTTTTCAGTTCCTGGAAGACACCGTGCTACCTTTAGGTAGATGTGCGTTGCTTTTGCTTCAATGCCAGTTACCCCACCACATTCATCCAGAAAAGATAAAAAATAAATAATTTGACAAAAACATTTGCTGAATATCTGCCATGGATCAATTTGTGAATCCTAAATGTGCTGTTACTTCAATTACAATATCTATGATATGAGTTAATATTTCATCTATATTACAACTAATGTAACCGAGGCTTAAAATGAATAAGTAACTTGCCCAAGTCCACCTAGCTGGTTTTGATCAGGAATTTGAACACAGTTCTTGCCTGCCACCAAATTCAGACCAATGACACCTCTTTTAAGAAGCTTTTATTTGTCTTCAAAGTTAACAATAAGTACTTTATCTAGGTTTTTACAGAGAGCAATGTTTTCATTAAGGTAACACTTACCATGTTGTACTATATTTACATGTTTAATGATTTGTATCCTTATATGATGCCTTCAGATCTCTAGTGTTCACTTCATTTACCATTGTACTTCTATTGAATAGTGCTTGGAAAATCATAGTTTCTTGATATCTATGATTTCAGATATCTGGGAGGATGTCAGCTACTCTGCCCAGGCTTGATATTTTCCCCAAGGACTCTATATTTAAGGAAAGGGAACATTTTCAGGTGTGCAGAAACGTTTTTCTGCCGAGGGCTATTTGGATATTCGTAACATCACTCACATGCTGTATAGAGTTATTAACTTAAAAATTAGCCCGCTATAAATGTATTGAATTTTGAGTTCCACCTTCAGTTGCCTTGGGAGGACCAGATCAAATTATTTTCCTGGCTTTAATAGGGCTCATGGATATCCACTCTAACCTCTCAGATATCTTTGGACTTTTCCTTTAAAGATACACTTAACGTAGAGGCTGGTTAAATGGTGATTATGGAACTAATGAAAATGGTTCTTAAGAGAAGTAGAGAATTAGAATAAATCCTAAATTTCCACCTTACACTCAGTCACAAATTATATAAAATTTCCTTCTACTTGAAGCTTTGACCCTGTTATGTAGTGCATGAACTGAAATAATAGGAAACTTAAGGTAACATACATGTGAATAGAAGTAATTCTTAGAAAAATGCACTCAACAAATTGCCATCTTAAATATTTATTAATACCAAGTGCCAAATTTCATGTTAAATATTTGATTTTATTCATTCTTTTGGTAGTGTTTCTTTTTTATTCAAAATATATTTTGGGGAACCCACAACAGGATACTGCTTTTTCTTTCATGGTAATTCCACAAAAGTGGATTAATTCACCATCTGCACTGCAGGCATCCCATATCAGAGTGCTGCTTTAAGAATCAGCTGCTCCACTTCCACTCCAACTCCCTGCTAATGCTCCTGGGAAAGCAGTCATGCCCCAAATATTTGGGATCCTGTCACGCACATTGGACACCTGGATGGAGATCCTGGCTCTCGGCTTTGAACTGGCCCAATTCATCATAGCCATTTGGGGATTAACCAACAAATGGAAGATATCTCTGTTTCTGTCTCTTTTTCCCGTGTGTGTGTGTGTGTGTGTGTGTGTGTGTGTATCCTTTGTCACTGTGAATTTCAAATAAATAAATAAATCTTTTTTAAAAATACCAGAAAATAAATATTATCAAAACAAGTTATTATTAATACAACACTTGGAAATCAACATATTACTTCCCACAAAACACAGTGGGAAAATCTAAGAATTAGAAACATTAATAACTTGCAGCAATATAGTCTGTGAGTGACAGAACTACAATTTTTGTGTCATTCTGTCTCACTCTGAGCTTCAGATCAACCTTAGCCACGACATTTTTGACCTTGGCGGTCAGTCAGGCTGTTTCCCAAAGAAGGCAGAACCAGGATCTACTATTATAATATACTACATTGTGAATGGCTGTGTTCTCCCAAAATGTGCATGTTGAAATTACCCTCAATGTAATGGTAGTAGAAAGTATGGTCATTGGAAGGTGATTAGGTCCTCAAAAGTGGGACTACTAACCCAGAATAGAGATCCCAAGAACTCCGCTTCCTCTTCTTCATGGGAGGATGCAGCATGAGGATCAACTCTGAGCCTGGAAGGAGACCCTCATCAAATGACTAATCTTCCAATGCCTTGACCTAGAACTTTCTAGACTTTAGAAGTGTAAGAAACAGTTTTCTATTGTTTAAAGCCACTCATTGTATGATATTTTTATGGAAGCCTGAACAGACTAATATGTCTGATAAAATATTTTGAAAAGCAATAGCAGTCCATACCTCAAACCAAGAGGAGAGGTTGGAGTTGAGGCTAAATTAGTTAATTTGCCACCTGTGATGCCAGCATCCCAGATGAGAACCATTTTGAGTCCCAGCTGCTTTTCTCCAAATCCAGCTTCCTGTTTGTGCACCTGGGAGGACAGTGGACGATGGCTGAAATGCTTGAGGCCATGCAATCCATGTGAAAGACTCAGATGTTTTTCTAGGCTACTGACCTTGGTCAGTACAGAAAATTATGTGTGTGTGTGTGTATGAGTGTGTGCCCCCTTCTCTCTGTAACTCTGCCTTTCAAATTAATTACTTACTTACTTAATTAGAAAAACTAAGAAGAACAGTAAAGACAAAATAGCTGAGGTTAAGATAGGTTTACTGCTGGGTTTCCCAGTCCTCCAACTGATGAACTAAAGAACTCTACAATAATCAAGTGTCAGTCTGGAGAGTACTGAAGCAGTCTTTACTGCTCAGTACCTAATGATGGCACAATTGTCCCCTAATGATTAAAGCTGCCAACTCTAGGAACCACAAGGGAAATTGCAAGCTGAGAATACTGTTGGATAATCCTAAGGAATAGCACAATAGAAAAAAAAGGCCGGCGCCACTGCTCACTAGGCTGATCCTCCGCCTTCCGGCGCCGGCACACTGGGTTCTAATCCCAGTCGGGGAGCCGGATTCTGTCTCGGTTGCCCCTCTTCCAAGCCAGCTCTCTGCTGTGGCCAGGGAGTGCAGTGGAGGATGGCCCAAGTGCTTGGGCCCTGCACCCGCATGGGAGACCAGGAGAAGCACCTGGCTACTGCCATTGGATCAGCACAGTGCGCTGGCCGCGGCGGCCATTGGAGGGTGAACCAATGGCAAAGGAAGACCTTTCTCTCTGTCTCTCTCTCTCTCATTGTCCACTCTGCCTGTCAAAAAAAAAAAAAAGAATACATTGTAAAGGACTATTCTTCCCCTTTGCCTAATAGAAAAAGAGGAAGGGAATCATTATTGGTTTCCAATATACATTTTTAGTGAGTGAGCAGGTGTATCTAGATGGGAGAATAAGGATGATGACTGAAAGAATGAGGATGATGTAGAGCTATAGCCAAATTCATGGGTGAATAGACAGACTCACTAGATTTTCTTTGGTTGATAGCAATGGAGATTTTTGTTCTCAGTGTGAGGGCTACAAACAGAAAAAGCCTTTGATTAGATGGGTAGGCCCTTCCATGAGTAGCCTCAGCATCAGCAGTGGTGTCTGTAAAAGAAAAGCAAATTGGGATCACAGGGATTTGATTTATTCTGTCAACCGTCAGCACAACTGCCTCATTCTGCACACTATGTATGGATAGAAGGGCGAGTGAAAGGTCTCATCACTTGTTTCTCTGGAATGGAGATTCAGAACATCAAAATTGTGAACTCCATCTTTCTTTTCCCTTCCCATGTATGTCCTGGCAGAAATTTGGTTTAAAAAAGTCAAGATAAACAAAAATATGTAAATATATAAAATTTCAAGATGGATTAATATAAATTTTAAAGTTAGTTAATGTTTAGTATAGAGAATAACCAAGTGGAAAGAACAACATAAATAAATAAATCTGAAAAACAAGTCTAAAGTGTTTAAAAAGTCATTTTATTTATCTACCTATTTATTTATCTGAAAGTCAGTGACAGAGAGAGAAACTGGAGAGAGAAAGAGAGATCTTCCATCTGCTAGGTCATTCCCCAGGTAGCAGCAATCAATACCTAGGACTGAGCCAGACCAAAGTCAGGGACCAAGAACTTCAGCCAGGTCTCGTCATATGTGTACAGAGGCTCAAACACTTGGACTGACTTCTGCTTCTTTTCCCAGGCCATTAGCAGGGATGTGGATTGAAAGTGGATCAGCTGGGACATAAATCTGTGCACACATGGGATGCTGGCTTCTCAGGGGACAGCTTTACCTGCTATGCCATTCTGGCTTCTTGTAGATCTTTATGTAAGATATGCATTAACTATTTTTGAAAATTAATGTTACCCTATTTGATAAATTGTATAGGCAACTTGCAAACAACGTTAAATCAATTGAATTGAGAGGCGCATTCATTTATCCATACTTTGCATATTTGGGGACTAGGATCTAGATTCATATAGGTTGGTAAAATGTGGATTATATACTCAGTGAGTCAATGGGACGTTGAAGGATATTCGTTAATAAACAAGTGATCAGGGGCTGGCGCTGTGGTACAGTGAGTTAAAGTCCCCGCCTGCTTCGCTGGCATCCTATATGAGAGCCAGTTTGAGTCCCAGGTGCTCCTCTTCCAAACCAACTCTTTGCTATGGCCTGGGAAAACATTAAGAGATGGCCCAAGTTCTTGGGCCCCTGCACCCATGTGGGAGAGCTGGAAGAAGCTCCTGGCTGCTGGCTTTGGATTAGCTCAGCTCTGGCCATTGCAGTCATTTGGGGAGTGAACAAACAGAATGGAAGAGCTCTCTCTCTCTGGCTCTACCTCTCTGTACCTCTTTCAAATAAAAAAAAATAAACAAATGATAAAAATAACATAATTATATGTCAGAAATTTGGGAAAAATACCATTTGTTAAAGATTTTATTTAATTATTTTGAGAGGTAGAGTTACATACAGAGAGGGAGAGATAGGGAAAGCTCTTCTATCCACTGATTCATGCTCCAAACTGTCACAATGGCTAGAGCTAGGCTGATCCAAAGCCAGGAGCCAGGAGCTTCCTCCAGGACTCCCATGCAGGTGCAGGGACTCAAGCACTTGGGCCATCCCCCACTGCTTTCCCAAGATCTGGATCAGAAGAGGGCCATGATACTGGGGCTGTGGCGTACTGGGTGAAGTTGCCACCTGCAGTGCCAGCATCCCATGTGGGCGCCAGGTCGAGTCCCGGCTGCTCCACTTCCGATCCAGCTCTCTGATATGGCCTGGGAGGGCGGTGGAAGATGGCCCAAGTCCTTGGGCCCCTGAACTCACATGGGAGACTCGGAGGAAGCTCCAGTTTCCTGGCTTCGGATTGGCCCAGCTCTGGCAGCCATTGGCAGAATGAACCAGCAGATGGAAGACGTTGCATTCTCTCTCTGCCTTTGCCTCTCTATAACTCTGCCTTTCAAGTAAAATAAATAAATCTTTAAAAATGATAGATGTCCTAAATAACACTCTGGCCTCAGAATCAGCCCCTAAGGCATTCAGATCTGGCTCAAGAGCCCATAAGAGTATTTTAGGCATGGAAAGCCAAGACACTCTGGAAAAGGAAAAAAAGAAGACCTAAATGGAAGACCTCAGCGAGTGAGATCCCAGTGGAAGGAACGGGGCTACCAAAGAAGAAGGTACCTTTCTCCAAAGGGAGGAAAGGACCTCCACTTTGACTGTGACCCTGTCGGAATAGGATCAAAGACGGCGAAACCTAAAGGATTCCATAGCCTCAGCAACTCATGACTAGAGCCTAGGGAGATTCCTGACGCCTTAAATAAGAGTGTCAAATTGTTAAATCAACACCAGGAGTCACTGTGTACTTATATCCCATGTGGGATCTGTCCTTAATATGTTATCTAATGTGAAGTAACGCTGTAACTAGTGCTGAAACAGTATTTTTACACTTTGTGTTTCTGTGTAGATGCAAACTGATGAAAATTTTTACTTAATACATACTGAACCGATCTTCTCTATATAAATATAATCGAAAATGAAAAAAAAAACTCAGTGTTACGTTGGAAATTGCATCAAAAAAATTAATCAGTTTCAAAAAAATAATATATATATAATATATATATATATCATGTAGGATCTCTGTCCTTAATGTGCTGTACAATGTGATTCAATGCTATAACGAGTACTCAAATAGTATATTTCACTTTGTGTTACTATATGAGGGCAAATGGACGAAATCTTTACTTAACACATCCTAAATTGATCTCCTGTATACAAAGAGAATTGAAAATGAATCTGGATGTGAACGAAAGGGTGGAGGGAGCGGGCAAGGGGGGAGGGTTGCGGGGGGAGAAGGAAAGTATGGGGGGAAAGCCATTGTAATCCATGAGTTGTACCTTGGAAATTTATATTCTAAATAAAAGTTAAAAAAAAAAGGAGGGACAGCCAGAATAGGAACTCGTACCAATATGGGATACTGGGACGCAGGTAGAGGCTTAGCCTACTATGCCATAGCACTGGCCCCCCAAAATAACATTAAAGCAAAATAAGTACAAGCTGTTATGATTTAGAGAAGCTGAGGTAAATTTTTCTTCAGAGTAAATAAATAATCAAGAATTGTCTGATTTGTCAACTTTTTCTTATTTTTTGAAATAAAAAAATAATGTTTAAAATTGTCCATGCTTATGGGATACTATTTGATTTTCAGTTATATTCTACCTTGCGTAATATCTAATCAGTGTAAAGATATTCCTTTTTACAAACATTTAAGATTTCTTTATTGTGACAACATACAAAATTTTATCTTCTAGTTTTTATACAGAAATATACAATATACAGAAATATGTAACATATTAATGTTATCCAGTTATCCTACTGTATGGTACAACCCAATAACTTGTTACTCCTATCTAGCTATGACCTAGTACACATTAATCTGTATTTCCCCATTCCCTCCCAAGCCTCTAGTTACCAGCATTTTACATATATATATATATATATATAATATATATTTGTACATATATATATAATTCACTTTATTTATTGGAAAAGCAAAGTGACAGAGAGAGAGAGAGAGAGAGAGAGAGAGAGAAAGAGAGAGAGGCAGAGAAAAAGGGATATTCCATCTTCTGTTCACTCCCCAAATGGCTACAATGACTGGAGTTGAGCCAAGCAGAAGCCAGGAGTCTGGAACTCTATCCAGGTCACCTATGTTGGTAGCAAGGGTCAAACCACGTGGGCCATCTTCTGCTGTTTTCACAGGCGCATTAGCAAAAAGTTAGGTCGTAAGAGGAGCAATCAGGATGCAAACTGGTACTCCAATACAGAATTCCAACATCACCAGTGATGGCCTAACCCATTGCAGAATAATGATGACCTCCATCATTATATTTTTAACTTCTTTGAGATCATCTGTTATTTAGACTCCAAATTATTGAGTCATGTAATAGTTGTCTTTCTAGAATTAGCATATTTCACTTAACATAATGACTTCCCATTCTATCCATGTTGTTGCAAGTAACAAGATTTCATCCATTGATACAGTTTATGAATATGCCAGTAGATATATATTAAACATTTTCTTCGTCCTTTCATCAGTGAATGGAAATTTGCTTCCCTTTCTTGGCTATTGTGAATAGTGGTAAAATAAAAATTGGAGTTCAAATGTCTCTTAAACAGATTTCATTTTCCTTGGATATATAGCCAGTAATAAGATTGCTGCATCAAGTAGTACTTTTATTTTTTTTTTAAGAAACTCCATACTGTTTTCCACAATGCTTTAGTAATGTATATTCTGCCAAATATTGTGCAAGGTTCCATTTTCCTACAATCCTTGCCAACATTTGTTATCTTGTGTCTATTTGTTAATAGCTAATCTAACCAGAGTGATATAATATTGTGCGTTTGCTTTGTATTTCTCTGATGATTGGTGATGGTGAGCATATTTCTATGTACCTATTGACCATTTGTCATATCTTCCTTTGAGACATATCTGGTTAGATCCATTGCCCTCTTTTAAATTGTGCCACTGTTTTCCTATGGAGTCGTTTAAGTGTTTTATATATTTTAGATATTAACCTATTTTCAGATGTATAATTTTCAAGTATTTTTCCGCATGATGTAGGTTTTCTCTTCACCTTTTTGACTGTTTCCTTTGCTGTGCAGAGTCTCTTTACTTTTATGAAATTCCATTTGTCTATTTTTGCTTTCATTTCCTGTATTTTTTAGATGTGACCCAGAAAATCCTTGCCCTTTCCAATGCACAGTAATGTTTTCTCAATGCTCTCTTCTAAAAGTTCCAAAGACTCAGGTGTTGCATTCAGGTATTTAATCTATTTGTATTTTATTTTTGTACCTGGTGCAGGCATAGAGCTATGGCTTCATTCTTCTGCATGAAGAAATTCCTTTTCTTACTACCATTGATTCTACCCAGCAACCACATGGGATGCAGGAACTGCAGGCCACAGCTTTATCTGCTATGACACAGTGCAGGCCCGTTTCCTTCCCTTCCTTCCTTCCTTCCTTCCTTCCTTCCTTCCTTCCTTCCTTCCTTCCTTCCTTCCTTCTTTCCTTCCTCTTTCTTTCTTTCTTTCTTTCTTTCTTTCTTTCTTTCTTTCTTTCTTTCTTTCTTTCTTTCTTTCTTTTATTTAAGAGTCAGAGCTGCAGAGCTAGAGAAGAAGAGACAGAACAAGAGAGCAACAGAAGTGTTCCATCCATTGGTTCACTCTCCAAATGGCCTGGCTGGGCCAGGCCAAAACCAGGGACCAGGAGCTTTTTCAGGGTCTCCCATGTGAGTGCAGCGTCCCATTTCTTGTACTTTTTGGATGTGTCCTAGAGAATCCTTGCCCATTCCAATGTCCAGTAATGTTTTCTCAATGCTGTCTTCTAAAGGTTCCAAAGACTCAGGTGTTGCATTCAGGCATTTAATCCATCTTTGTTGATTTTTGTACCTGGTGCAGTCATAGGGCTATGGCTTCATTCTTCTGCATGAAGAGATACTATTTTCTCACCACTGTTGATTGAAAAGAGGAGCCTTTTTTCAATATGTGTTCTTAGATTTGTCGAAGATTGATTGCCTATTGGGTATGTCTTCTATTTTCTAAACTTGAGATTTAGAATGAAATAATTTGAAAGATTTATAAATAAAAGTTAATTTAACTATACCCATTCCATGTGCCCCTGTCTCTAGAAATGGTAAGAGTGGGATTAAGAAACAAAGAGAGAGAAACATAGAAGATCATTGGGTGTCCTTGATTTTGATTGAGTTTGCCATTCTTTGTTTATTTGCTTAGTGAATATTTGTTGGATTTCCACTATATGTAAGTGTTGAGATTTCATCAATGAAAAACAGAAACACTTCCTTTCTTCATGCTTCTCCTCACGGGACTTCATTCTAGTAGGGAAAATGCAATATTCAATTATGTTGGTATATGACAAAGTATGCAGTATGCTGATTAATGCTTTGAATAGAAAATATAGAAGAAAGTGCACAGTAAGTGCAGATAAGTATGTCAGGAGTGATCATTATACATGTTCTTTAGTATTGCATAGCATTTGAACAGAATCATAAAGAAAATGAAAGACGGTATGAGATTTTCAAAGACAGGGCATTTCAGAAAAAGAGAAATGTATTTGCAAATATTGTCAGTGGGAAAAGTTCTTTTCTTGTTCCAAGAGCAGCAAGTTGTGTAGATTAACCAGGATAGAATGTCTTGGAAAATAGAAGAACATTAAGTGAGGGATATAAAGATCAATGCTGGGACCAGCACCTTGGCACAGTAGGTTAATCCTCTGCCTTCAGTGCCAGCATCTCAAATGAGCACCAGTTCTAGTCCCTGCAGCTCCACTTCCAATCCAGCTCTCTGCTATGGCCTAGGAGAGCTGTAGAAGATTGCCCAAGTCCTTGGGCCCCTGAACCCACATGAAAGAAATGCCTGTCTCCTGGCTTCAGATGGGCACAGTTCCAGCCATTGAGGCCATTTGGAGAGTGAACCAATGGAAGGAAGACTTTTCTCTCTGTCTCTCCCACTCACTGTATATAACTCTACCTGTCAAATAAAATCAATCAAAAAAAAAAAAAGATCAATGTTACATTGGTCTTGGAAGGTCACAGTCACAGCAACAGTCATAGTGGCGACTTTTGTAAGGAAAAGGGATACAGAACAGAGAGGAGACAAGATAGGAACTCTCAGCCACAACAAATTTATCCAAGAAAAATAAATTCACAGAAGTGGGTGACCAACTGCCAGCATGCACAGACTGAACACAAGGCAGAGGGACCAGTACTCATCAGGCTGGGCCTTATGTATCATAGCACAGGCTAAGGTTCTGGATGCAGGTGGGAGGCAGTAGTTGGTGGTGAGATTCTTCATACAGGTCTTTCAGATTTTTCATGGGGTTTCAAATCTGGAAAAGCATGTAGGAAGTGAGGTGGGAAAGAACACAGGGAGTAGGACTGAACTGGTCTCTGGAAAGAAGGCAAGGAGCTAAGATGGCTGAGGCTTATGTCCTTGTTCCATCAGCTTTGGCATTCACTCTAAATAGGATGTGCAGAGTACAACATTTTAATGAGTAAAACTAAATTCTGCAGTCAATTGCTTAGTGTAATAAGCCATTCAACTCTTTAATCATCTCCATGGAAAGATTTCCATGGATTGGTTGATTACACATCAAGCAAAAGGAGGCAATCTTCAGAGTAAGACATTCTTGTTGGAATCAGTAAGAAATATTTTATTTCCTACATGGAGAAATACTAAATATTTAAATATTTAAAGGGAATATTTAACCTCAAGAAATCAATATTTAATTGGGAATGGCAACAGTCACACCAATGTCATAAGTTCAAATCAAAGTTGTGGAGACAAAAGTGTCAACAACTGAAAGCATTTCAATGGAAATTATGAAAAGGAGGTCTGTTTCTTTATATCTGACTAGCTATCATCTATTTTTGTGGTGACACATTAATATACACATGGCAAAAATGATCCTGTACTTGGTATTCCATGATATGTTTCTAGGAGGCCTTTATGTAGATGCTAGTGTTAAATGAGTGTGGAAACTGGCTGATTGGGGTAGGACAAAATACTTTTGCACAATCCATAATCAAACATTTTCTAAAATGGCATTAGAGTGTGTGATCCTAACTCTCGTTATGCAAAATGCACTGAAAAATGTAATGCAGAACATGATGATTTGATTATGTAAGAAAACCAGTTTAATGTTTTCATTAGCTGCACAATATTTTTACACAATAAGGATAATTGAGTGTTGAAAATGTACTAATTCATTTAATCCCATGAGGGAAAATAATATTAAGGGCTGTGATATTGTTAGGGACTCTTATTAGTAGACCACAAAGCAAAAATTCTCACTAATTGCCACAGTGTAAATTTAGAGGCCAGTAATGGAAAAACAATTCAGGCAGTTTACTTGTTGAATGATTTGAAGTTAACAAAGTGGTTAGACATTGCTGTTTTATTCTGGGTTTTGATACTTTGGAGGGCAACAGGAAACATTATTTTTCACCCACATGGTAATACCTACATTATACATATGTGTGCAAATATGTATTTATATGGAGTTTAGGTCCATGTAAATAAGAATGCAAAATAGTGAATTGCTTGAAGTAAAAAATTGCATGTGAACAACATAATTTCATAAACTCTATCATCTGTTGTTGTGATAGAGTAAGCATATGATTTTATTTTATAAAAAAATAAAATTAGACATTAAAATTATTAAGAATACCATTGAAAATTCATTTTTAAATTTTTAAATAAACTGTAAGGTATAAATAGTAGGACAATCATTATTACATATGTAATATCTTTTCTGTTGAATATAGTATTTATATTTTCCTTATAACAATCTGAAGATCATAGGTTTTATAACTGCAGATTTTGTTACTTTTACAAAATATCATGCAATGTGGCAATACATAATAATTTTTTCTTGCTTTTAATATCTTCCCAGACTATCTATATACTTATTCTCATCAAAATTCCAAGTAAAACCTAAATAAAATATTTTAAGGGGGATTGAATAAATGATTCTGAAACTCATCTCAAGGAACCAATAGTTGGGCCATCAATAGATCTGCTTTTATTGACTGATTTCATTCTTGATGACAATATTTTTCATTTATTTCTTTAATTGTATTTTTTAATTGTATTCTTATATTGCATATAAGAAACAGTGATTAATTTAAGTTTTCACCAGATAGAACATACCCATTTCTCTCTAAGATACTCGCCACTGCATGAGTGGTTCTGTACTTGCTTAGGTTACATTTGCTTCAATATTAAGTTCAAAGATTTTAGTACATGAACAAAACCTTCCTTTCTCCTGGTGTTGGAGCTCCAGGGAGAACTCAGGCATCTCTTTATTATTTTCCCTCTAGCCACCAACTTTCCCACTTTATCTTGTGCTTGATTGATGACCTAGCTTCTAGGTTTTTGGCCTTTGTTGTCTGCTTAGGATTCCTCTGTTCTCCAGTCACTTTTGCTAGATATCGGTCACACAAGACACTGCAAGTCTTGCAAGGCTTTTGTAATGTGTACAATGCAGGTCTTGAGCAACTATGGAGAGTTTATCTCAGGTCCCCTGTCCTTCTCTTCATGGCTAGTAGAAAACTGCTGGCTGTTCTTCAGTGAGTCATGGAATGGTCCAAAGGAGTTTCTCTCAGTCCTGTTTTCTTCCGACTTCAGCAGACCCTGTGACTTCCAATCCTTCTCCCTTATCTCATTCTCTGTTACAAATCTACACTCATTGATTGTTTGAGAGGATGAGATGGTGAATAAATCAGAAATATCTTTGCATTTGGGGCAACATAATTCCAATTTTTCAGCCATTTTATCAGCCAATGCATGGCCTAGAATTTCTCAAAAAGTAGTCAGTATCCTCATATCCCTGACAATTGTTGTTTCCTTGTCACCTGACTTCAATATCAGAAATCAAAGCTACTGTTGATCTCTTTTCTCTTGGGAAGGAGTTATTTCTTTATTTTAATTAATTTTTAATTTTTCACATACTTTACTCTCTAAAGAGTTTAAAACAAAAAACAAAACTTTAGTTTTATAAATTGTCCAGCTTTCCAGCTTTCTAGGTTGTTAAAGGAAATGACCTTATGTTGCTTTCTTTAGCTTTAACAGAGGCAGAAATTCTAAAGTTATTTTAATAGAGCAAAGACTCTGATTTGTTATGGTTTTAAATGAATTTTAAGCCCTTCCTCTATTTGGAATCATATAGGAAAATACCACAGATTAAGTATCTCTTAAAAAATAAATGTATTTCTCAAAATCCTGGAGGATGGAAAAACTTGGATAAAGCCACCTGTAGATTTGCTGTCTGATGAGACCCCACTCCTTGGTTCCTGGGTGGCCATTTGTTCTCTATAATTTCACATGTTAGAAAAGTTCAAGTGGGGCCGCTGCTGTGGCTCACTTGGTTAATCCTCCGCCTGCTGCAGCGGTATCCCTTATGGGCGCCGGGTTCTAGTCCCAGTTGCACCTCTTCCAGTCCAGTTTTCTACTGCAGCCTGGGAGGGCAGTGAAGGGTGGCCCAAGTGCGTGGGCCCCTGCATTTGCATGGGAGACCAGGAAGAAGCTCCTGTCTCCTGGCTTTGGATTGGTGCAGCACAGACCGGAGCGGCCATTTGCAGGGTGAACCAACAGAAGGAAGACATTTCTCTCTGTCTTCCCCTCTCACTGTCTGTAATTCTACTTGTCAAATTAATAAGTAAAAAAAAAAAATCTTTATGAGATGGCCTTCAATTTCAGCTCACAATTGATCACACTGATAAGTCTAAGAGTCAAAGGGATCACACAAACAAGACTAGTGTCTGCTAATACTAACTGATAGTATTAAAAGAGAGAACGATCCAACATGGGAAGCGAGAAACACAGCAGACTCATAGAATGGCAGATGTCCTAAATAGCACTCTGGCCTCAGAATCAGCCTTTAAGGCATTCAGATCTGGCTCAAGAGCCCATGAGAATATTTTAGGCATGGAAAGCTAAGACACTGTGAAAAACAAAAAAAAGAAGACCTAAATGAAAGATCTCTGCGAGTGAGATCCCAGTGGAAAGAACGGGGCCATCAAAGAAGGAGGTACCTTTCTCTGAAGGGAGGAGAGAACTTCCACTTTGACTATGACCCTGTCGGAATAAGATCGAAGTCGGCGAACCCTAAAGGCTTCCATAGCCTCGGCAACTCATGACTAGAGCCTAGGGAGATTACTGACGCCATAAACAAGAGTGTCAAATTGTTAAATCAACATCAGGAGTCACTGTGTACTTACGTCTCATGAGGGATCTGTCCTTAATGTGTTATCCAATGTGAAATAATGCTATTACCAGTACTGAAACAGTATTTTTACATTTTGTGTTTCTGTGTGGGTGCAAACTGATGAAATCTTTACATAATATATACTGAATCGATCTTCTGTATATAAAGATAATTGCAAATGATTAAAAAATCTTGATGTTAAATTGGAAATTGCATAGATAATTAATCAATTATTTAAAAAAATCATGTAGGATCTCTGTCCTTAATGTGCTGTACATTGTGAATTAATACTATAACTAGTACTCCAACAGTATTTTCACTTGTGTCTCTATGTGAGGGCAAACTGTTGAAATCTTTACGTAATATGTACTAAACTGATCTTCTGTGTATAAAGAGAATTGAAAATGAATCTTGATGTGAATGGAAGGGGAGAGGGAGCAGGAAAGGGGAGGGTAGCGGGAGGGAGGGAAGTTGTGTGGGGGGGAGCCATTGTAATCCATAAGCTGTACTTTGGAAATTTATATTCTTTAAATAAAAGCTTTATATATAAAAAAAATCTTTTAAAAAAAAAGAAAAGTTAAAGTGAGTTCTTCAGGTCCTCTTTTATGAGTTTCATGATACAATTTCCTCCCAATATCCCTATTTTTTTAAATTAGGCTTCAATAAACATTTTCAGAGCTGTGGGCATAGAGATAAATAAAGCTAACCCATTCCATTAGAGAGTTTCCATTTGGGGAATGGAGACAACATGTCCAAGCAGTGATAAGTGCAATGAAGCTTAACACTAGAGAGTTTCTGTCTTCCAGCAAATGTCTACCTCCTTGTACTTCAGTGAAGAAAGGGAAGGAGCCATGCAGATTCAGGAAAAACAGGTCAGGCACAGCATATCTCATGCTAAAACTTGGAGATAGAAACCCACTTGTTAAGTTCTCCAGAGTTCAAGGACAACAAAAAAGCTGGAATGGAATGAAGAAGGGAAGAGCATAGTGGAAGGTAAATGTGCAGTAGAAGCCATAAGCCAGATGCTGAATCCCAGATGATGGAAAAGACTAGAGATTTTATTCTAATAAAGAAAGTTATTGGGGGGTTTCAAGTATAAAACAGACATGACCTTACTTACACCTTAAAATAAATGAATACCTCGGCTTCTGTATGAAAAATATCTCATGCAAGTACTACTGGACCTATTACTCAGAGGTTTGTTCATAAATTTTAAAGTCATTTTTGAGATATTGGGTGAAGGTGTACCATCTGTGCAGTTTAATGTGTCACAAAAACATTATACATAGAACATATTTTTGAAACACTCTTTTCTTTTTTTTTACAGGCAGAGTGGACAGTGAGAGAGAGACAGAGAGAAAGGTCTTCCTTTGCTATTGGTTCACCCTCCAATGGCCGCCACAGCCAGTGCGCTGCAGCCTGCACACTGGGCTGATCCGATGGCAGGAGCCAGGTGCTTCTCCTGGTCTCCCATGCGGGTGCAGGGCCCAAGCACTTGGGCCATCCTCCACTGTATTCCCTGGCCACAGCAGAGAGCTGGCCTGGAAGAGGGGCAACCGGGACAGAATCCAGAGCCTTGACCGGTACTAGAACCCGGTGTACTGGCACCGCAAGGCGGAGAATTAGCCTAGTGAGCCATGGCGCCGGCCCTAGAACATATTTTTAAGACTTCCACTGTCAGTCAACAAAAATGCATTTGTTTTACTTATGACATTGAGATATTCAGAGAGAAAGAAAATGAAAATATCATGGTGTCTTTTAATCCTCTAAGTAGTTGAATTTATTATTAGGTTTTGTGCTATTGATTACATAAAAGCATAAAACATTTAAAATAAATAGTTTAATGTCAAATTATAATTTTAAAGCACCTTTCAAAATATCAAAAAAAAAAATGACATCATTGACACAATCAAGTGAATTTGAATGTACCAAAAATATTGACTTTCCATACTGGGCTTTTAAAATAAATATTTTCATAGACTATTATTTCACTTGTTTATTTCCAACAGCTGCATTGAGAGAATGTGTGTATCATCTAATTGGGAAGATGTCCACCAGCAATTACATCAGATGGAATCCATGGGATCCAGTAATTATAGTAGTTTGCATTAAGAGCAAATGGATGATTAATAA
This sequence comes from Sylvilagus floridanus, assembly GCA_949820135.1. NCBI lineage: Eukaryota > Metazoa > Chordata > Mammalia > Lagomorpha > Leporidae > Sylvilagus > Sylvilagus floridanus. The sequence continues at coordinate 77,267,098 of OX463227.1, forward strand.
GTACTTCTTGATGATGATGATGATGATGAGCACACTAAGAGTATTGGTATGATATTTACAGTAAAAAAGAGATAATTTTCACTTTTTTTCCTCACTACATTTGTGATATGCCTACTGAATTCCAATTTTGAAGTGAGAAAGCATCTTTTTTAAGGTCTCTTATGTGACAAAATACCACATATTGATGAACAAACTAAACAATTTATGGTAGTATGGCTTAGCTAGATGTCATACAAAGGGCAGTGAACAGTTATAATAGCTTTCTTATGTGTAATTCATTTTGACAACAACCTAAAATTAAATTATAAACATTAAATAATGTTGTTTCCTAAAGTCAAAGAAAAGGTCATTCTATCTAGAATTCAACTTCAATTCTATCTTACCCAATAAGTATCCACCTGTCCAGCCTAAGTTCAGATAGAATAGTGAATAATCGTTTTTGAATGAGTAAGGTAATTATATGGAACTTTAAATATCTCTCTTAAAAATTAAAATATATCTTATTATTTTAAAATTTAAAATGACCCACATAATCACAAATTCAATAGAACATAATTTCTGAAGTATAACCTAGGTATTCTTTTTAAAAATGAATTTGTTTATTTCCAATTTATTTGGAAGATAAAGGGTGGGAAGAGAAAGAGAGAAATCTTTCAGTTGACACGTCACAGTGCACTGCTACTGAGTTGTCATATTCAGTAGGTTAGGTGTATTAAAGGCATTTTCAATTTAATGGTATTTCAACATATAATTTGTTGTTAGGGTACTGCCCCATCATAAGTTGAACTGCATCTATAAAGTGAAATCTACTATTTAAACAAACATAGGCTAGAAAATAGGACCCAAAGAGACTCCTACATTTTGGATTCATATTTAAAGATTTACTTCTCATGGATTCATGATAAAAACTAATGTGGGCATTCTCCTAGTCTTTTCAAGCTTCCATAACAAAATGCATAGGCTGGCATTTAAACATAATTTATTTCTTACTTTTGGAGGCAAAGACATCCATGATCAAGGTGCTAGCAGGTCTAGTAGCACAGAGGGCCTACAGCTCACAGATGGAATGAATAAGAATCTCTCCCAAGCATCTTTATCAAGGGCACACATCCCATTCATGAAGGTTCTTAGTCTCAGAGTTTCCAGATCTTAGTATCATTAGGGATAACGATTCAATATATGAATTTTGGAGAGTCATAAGCAGCCCACAGCAGGCACTGTTGATGAAACTTCAATAGTTTGGTGCACTTAGTAGTGATTTCTTTCTTTCCTAAACTTTACTTTAAAAATTATCATTGCTATGTGAGAAAATTTATAATCTTAATATTATAGAGAGTAAGATTCTTGTTTGATAGACATTTTTCCCTTGATTTCTACAGTGTCTCATCAGAGATCCTGCCTCAGCATATACATGTAATCTGTCCAAAAATCTTGCTGGAAAAATACACTTTATGGCTTATAAGATTCATTTTGCTGTAATAACTGATATAAATACCTGGGATTTTTAAAAAAGATTTAGTTATTTATTATAAAGTCATAATTACACAAAGAAAGGAGAGCAGAGAGAGAGAGAGGTCTTCCATCCAAGAGTTCACTCCCCAATTGGCTGCAATAGCTGGAGCTGTGCTGATCTGAGCCAGGAGCTTCTCCCGGGTCTCCCATGTGGTTGCAGGGGCCCAAGGACTTGGGCCATCTTTTTACTACTTTCCCATTCCATAGCAGAGAGCTAGATCAGAAGTGGAGCAGCCAGGTCTCAAACCGGTGCCCATATAGGATGCCGACGCTTCAGGCCAGGCTTCTAAGCCACTGTGCCACAGCGCTGGCCCCATACCTGGTATCTTTAAGGGTATAGAAAACATTCCACACATTATCTCTGCTTAATCTTGATTTCTGATTATAGCGACAAGGTACTTGCTGCATTTTGGGTTATGGTAGTTTTGGAAAGATCCCTTTTTGTATGCGTCATCATGATACTCATTTAGTTTCATCCTCATTTTGGAAAATGTAAGATTCTCAATAATAAATATTTTCTGTAAGCCAATCTTCCTTTGGTCTTGTATTTTGAAAAGGACCACATTTTATATACCTAACTTTTTTTAACTTTTATTTAATAAATATAAATTTCCAAAGTACAGCTTTGGGATTACAGTGGCTTTCCCACCACCCATGACTTCCCTCCCACCTACAACCCTCCCATCTCCCACACAGCCCTCTCCCATCCCATTCACATCAAGATTCCTTTTCAATTATCTTTATATACAGAAGATCAACTTAGTATATATTAAGGAAAGATTTCAACAGTTTGCACCCATACAGAAACACAAAGTATAAAGTACTGTTTGAGTATTAGTTATAGCATTAATTCACATTGTACAACACATTAAAGACAGAGATCCTACATGGGGAGTAAGTGCACAGTGACTCCTGTTGTTGATTTAGCAATTGACACTTTTATTCATGGCATCAGTAATCACCCGAGGCTGTTGTCATGAGTTGCAGGCCTTTTGAGTTCACCAACTCTGATCTTATTTAGACAAGGTCCTAGTCAAAGTGGAAGTTCTCTCTCAAAGTGGAAGTTTTCTCTCAGAGAAAGGTACCTCCTTCTTTGATGGCCCTTTCTTTCCACTGGGATCTCACTCGCAGAGATCTTTCATTTAGGTTTTTTTTTTTTTTTTTTTTGCCAGAGTGTCTTGGCTTTCCATGCCTGACATATTCACATGGGCTTTTTAGCCAGATCGAATGCCTGAAGGGCTGATTCTGAGGCCAGAGTGCTGTTTAGAACATCTGCCATTCCTTGAGTCTGCTGTGTATCCCGCTTCCCATGTTGGATCGTTCTATCTTTTAATACTATCAGTTAGTATTAGCAGACACTAGTCTTGTTTATGTGATCCCTTTGACATTATGATCAGTTGTGAACTGAAACTGATTACTTTGACTAGTGAGATGGCATTGGTACATGCCACCTTGATGGGATTGAATTGGAATCCCTTGGCACATTTCTAACTCTACCGTTTGGGGCAAGTCCGATTGAGCATGTGCAATACTCTACATCTCCTCCCTCTCTTATTCCCACTCTTATTTTCAACCAATGACACAGAGAAGCAAGTGAAAAGGGGAAAGGAGTGAGTCAACACCTGAAAATATCTTTTTACTTTTAAAGGCACATTATAATTGTAATATTTCCGTGGAGAAAACATTACAGCATAATAAAATCATAGCTCCATAATACAATCTAGAGAAAGGAGAGCATTACTAAATCTTCTGGTCCAGTAGGGATAAAAATAAAGGGAATACCAATATTCTATGATTTAGAATTACTCAGAGGGGAGGACTATATTAGTATTGGGACCTAGACCTAAGTATTTGTAATTATCAGAAGGAGCCATGTATTTAAGTGATTACATATTGCCACTGGAATCAATGCTGGGCTACAGCAGAGAACATTCAGTAATATCTAACTCTCTATCTGACTACTAGAAAAAAATTCATTGAATTTCTGTTTCCAATACATAGATCATGGACAAAAATTTGGTAGTACCTCAGATAATGTCTTTTTCACCTGACTTTATCACCTCTAACTATTCCCCTGAGATACTGGAAACATCTAGTTATGGAAAAAGTGCTACCGACAAAGGCAGCCTATTCTGTTTGAAATTGATTCAATTGTGTTCTCTATTGAGCTCGGTTTGCTTCCTTACAACTTCTTCCCACTAGTCCTAGCTCTACCCTCTGGGTCTGCACAAAATTATCTAATTCTTCTTTCCTATGACAACCCTTGACATAGCTGAAAACAGCTATCATGTCTCTCAAATATTTTATTTTCCAGGCTATTTACCCATCACCAAAATAAGATTAACTACCCTTGACCTGCTTCATCTCAGGATGCTGATGAGACTAAGGGTGAGATAATAGATGTGAAAGTGAGTCAAGAATTCAAATAAAAACACATGAAATTTATCATTGTTATATTTTAAAACTAACAAGTATGAAATTCTAATCTTTCAGTTAAAATATCTTTCACCATTCAGTTGTTTGTATTTCTGCATTCTGAAGGTTTAAAACTGCAGTACTTGCATAGAAGTGTCAATCAAAAGGATTTTCAGGTATCAGAATATGTAATAATTAGGGCAGTTGAAACTAATTAGCAAAATCTCAAGGAAGGACAGATTATGTTCTGAGATGACTCTTTAAATTTCCTAAGACAGAAGAAGTCAAGGAACCACAGACCAAGAGATGACACTGTAGAAAGCAATGTCCTATGCAATACAATAGTCCTATTGACCCAGTCTCCCTGTTGTAGACCCCTTGTGCTCTATCAATATGAGATTAAATCTATATTTAATACCTGCTTATCGGTTACAGCATGAGGTATTGTAAGGACTGCAGGTATTGAAATAGATAGAGCCTAGCTCATGGCTCAATGATGATGAGTAATCTCCTAGCACTGGAGCTAGAAGTAATATCTTCATATATACAGTTTGATGATTTTATGCACCACATACAAAATTGTGGCTACATTTTTAAGCTAATGTGTACAAAGTTGGCTTTTCTATTCATATTTCCTTCTCCAGTATTAGCAGAGAGATATTGGAACACTATGCATTTTAATAGACATAGATATTGTAAAATACATATTCAATAACTGACTTAAAGTACTATATTGTAGACAATGTTCACTACTGGTCTCCTCATCTCCACTATCCAATTAGAGCAGACCAATTCTTGCTATATTTGCCCTAGAAGTAGGGAAATCACTGTTCAATTTGTTTCAATTCGAAGCCAGATAATGAGTCTGTCATGTCATGTCATGTCAGGTCATGTCATGTCACAGTCAAAAGAACATTCTTTTCTGTGATTTCCATGACTTGTACAAGAGAGAAAAAAAGGTAGATGCAAATACTAGATTATTATCCTCATTCATGCTATCCATCGTTGAGAAAAAAAGAGTGTACCATGTGAATTATGTGTCTTAACTGTATAGGCAAAGTTAATACGTTTATCTGTATTTCAGTTAGCTTCCTTCTAAGCTTATATTTTTCAGTATAAATATATGTACATTATAATATTATATAAATATAAGTACAGTATAAATGGATGTTTTCACCATAAAATGTTAAATATTTGAAGAGATGGGTATATTTACCTTGTGGTATTTATACCACATCTACTTGTAGTTTAACATCACAAGGTACCCCAAAATGTGTACATTTTTAAATATATATTAAAAAATTTAAATGAACAATTATAAATAAGTCCCTTCTCAATTTCTATCCATATTTAAAGAAACAAATCAAGTCTCCAAAAGCCCTTTCTTGAATTATTGTCACTAGTTTATTCCATAAATTTCCTATTCCAACAATGAGGTTTAGGAGTGGTAAAGGGAGTGACCCTAATTCACCATGTCCTTTAGGCTACCATTTAGTAAAATCTCCATGCAGGTCTACCACATTGGGGGCAGAGATGCATCATCTACTGCTTCCAATGTGTGCTGCATCAGAAAGCTAGACCTGAAACAGAGACTTGATTCTACATTCTACAACATGGGATACAGACATCCAAAATGGTGGCTTAATCTATTGTGCTATAACATCCGCCCCTGTGGCTTTCTTTTCTTTTTCTAATATGTAACATCTTCTCTTTTTTCATAGTTCTAAACATCTGGCTTTCATATGATACTGAGTTCACTATGCTGTTCTTTTCTCGTATGACCCAGAATCCATCTGGATATTTCATTAGGCTCACTGAGGTTGTTAACTAGGAAATACAATAACTGGAAGCTTCCCTCAGTCAGTGACTTGTTGGGAACAGAATCTCTTTAGCCTTTTCCTCTGGAGGTTAGACAAAGAATGTCTCATTGGATCTGCAGAGGTTGAAGTCATAATTTGTCTTCAAAATTATTCTGTTCTCTGGTAGGCATGTAGCTATGTAGATTACATACTGCTTGAAACATCCACATCCCATCTTGGTGTGCCTGTTTCCAGTCCTAGCTACTCTACTTCTCAGCAAGTATGCTGTTAATGTGCATCCTAGGGGGCAACATTGATAACTTGAGCCCCAGTCACTCATGTGGGAGACCAACATAGTTTTAGGCTCCTGTTTCATTCTGACTCAACCTCTGTTGCTGTGAGCATCTGGGGTGTGAACAGATGGATAAAAGATACCTTTCTGACTGTCCCTCCATCTGTCTTTCAAGTAAAATGCAAATGAATACATGAAATTTTAAATTATTCTATTCTTTTTCATGGTTGTGGTTGAAATCTTAGCCAATGAGTATCCCTTAGTTTCAATCTCTTTTAAAATAACCCTTCTAGATCTGTGAGTGAGACCCCAGTAGAAAGAAAGGACCAAAAGAAAGATGCACTTTTCTATGAAGGGAGGAGAGAACTTCTACTTTGCTTATGGCTTTGTCTAAACACTGATAGAGTTTGTGGTCACAAAAGGATTCCATAGCCTTGGCAGTGCATGGCAAGAGCCTCAGTTGATCACTGACTTCATAAATAAGAGTTTTCATTGTTAAATGAACAACAGAAATCACCATGCACTTGCTCCCCATGTAGGACCTCTGTCTATAATGAGTTGTACTATGAAAAGTAACTAAAACTTATTCTCAAGCAGTACTTTTCACATTGTGTGTGTGCAGAAACTGTTGAAATCTTTACTTAGTAAAGAGTTGATCTTCTCTGTACAAAGTTAATTAAAAATTAATCTTAAGGAAGAATGGGATGGGAGAAAAAGTAGGAGGTGGGACAGGAGTGGGGATGGGAGCGAGGGTATGAGAGGAAGAATCACTATATTTCTAAAGTTGTACTATGACATTTACATTCATTGAATAAAAGCTTTAAAATAAATAAATAAATAGCCCGTCTATAACCCATGTATATAAACTATATTTGGTAGATTTCATCTGTCTCTCTAGGTTTATGCCCTAGAACAAAATGTCAGTTCAGGAGATAAATGCCAAACAATGCTAAATACTTGGAACACCTATCAGTCACAGAAACATGGATTATATTGGTCTCATTTTGTTATGGTTTGAAAGGATTTGGCTCTGCAATCATGCAGACCTTTGAACCTCAAAGTCTTAATATAATGGTTAATAGAGAGCAATATTAATGATTGATGGATTAAGGGTGAAGGCTTTATCCAATTATGGTAACTGAAGCTGGAGGCTATGGGATATGATTGGATTGCTTAGGGTTACTATAATGGCTTTACAAAGAGAGAAGAAGGGTCATGAAAGATGAGTACACACTCTGTTTCCTGTCTTGTCACGTGATCTCCTCTCTGTACACAATTCATAGATCTATAGCCCATCCAACAAAGTCACCTGACTTTGGACTATGAACCTCTGAAACTGTAAGCTGAAATAACCTTCTTCCTTTCTATGTAGCAACATTTAGGAATTTTAGTTGAAGTAACAAAAATTTGACTAACACACATTTCAAGTGTGCCAAAATTGCTATCTCAAATTTATAACTTTCTTATGCCCCTGTAAGACCTATTAACTTAAATCAGATGTAACAATTTGCACACTATCAGATTTTTAAAAATTATCCAAATAAATAAGATTTTATATAGACTGGGAATTGTAAAGCTACAAGTGATACAAAACTGGTCTCATTAAAATGTACTGAAAGCTAAAATTGATAGGAATTTTTAAAACAAACATCAAAATAATTCTAAGAACAAAGAAGAAATCAAAATTGTTTTACCAGCCAATTATAACATGATGAAAACAAGAATCTAATATGTCAAACTAGAGTATTTTAGATGTAGATAAAGGAAAATATTCTTATATGTAATTGATTTTTAAGCAATAAATCACTTGAATTAAAATAATTAACATAAAGTAATTGTTTATAAGGATGAAGGAAAAAATAATTTAAAAAAGAGAAACAATAAAATAGATTAATAAACCCAAACATTGTGTGTTCAAAGCACAATCAAATAAATACACACATAATCTTATAAGAAAATAAAAAATTAAAGCAAATAAATCTATACATTAGAAAAGAAGTATAAATTTAGCTAGAGGAAAGTTTTTTTGAAATGCTATTTTCTAAACCTCTATACAAAACAGATATAATATTAGGGTGCTTCAGAAAGTCTGTGGAAAATTAAGGTAACAGTTTATTTTGGAAAGGAAATTTTTGATAGTCATGCATTTGAGGAATTGTTATAAAATCCATATAAGTTGTGCTTTATGAAAAAAATTGTACATGGTTTCAAAAATAATTCTGCAGCAAAATAAGCTTACCTTCTTACATTTTTTATTCCTTTTCATTTTTATTTGAAAGGTAGAGTATCAGAGCAAAAAGGAGAGAGAAACAGAAATCTTCCATCTGCTGCTTACTCTCCAAGTGCCTACAATATCTGGGGATGGATGTGGATGTTATTAATACAAAATCTTATTTTTAGAATTGCTTTAATTTTGACTCTTACCATCCAGGCTGCAAATGGAACAAATAAATATAAATTATTTGAGTAAATAAAATCAACCAATGACCATTCAAAGTGAGTAACTTGACCCCATTCAAGGCCCATCTTCAAGCTTTAGACTCTCTTCCCACTTGGTTGACTATCACATCATGGGAAATATATAAAGAAAGTTTTTCTCTGCCTGAAGAGTTGAATCAGCCGCCATATTGGACTTGTTTGCATCTAGACCCTGCATCATTGCTGCTGTCAATTCCTGGTAACATTTCATCTAATTTCTTGGCACAGAATATAGCATTTGCTTTCTCTGGTAGGTTCATTTTTGGTTTTGCTTTTCTGTTTAACTCTCTGAAAGAGAGAACACCCTGGCCCCTGAAACGTTAGAAGTACCATGCTGCTGGGAGACTTGGAGGATGTACCTGGCTCCTGGCTTCAGATCAGCACAGCGCTGGCTGTAGCGGCTATTGGGGTGGAACCAATGGAAAGAAGAGCTTTCTTTCTGTCTCTCTCTCACTGTCTATAACTCTACCTGTCAAAGAAAAAAAAAAAAAAAAAGGAGTGCCATGCTGCCATTTCAACCTAGTTGAGAACTAATGGAAGTTTGGCTATGAATGTGAAGTTCACCTTGATTTCCTCTCTTATCTAGTGCAATATTAAGGGAAAACAGGTTGGTCTCCTCGATTCTCCTGAAGGCAGCACAATTTTTTTACTTACCTTCCCTCTTCTCTTCCTTCCTTTGGTCTCTTTTTCATTCAAGCCCAGGGACACTTCTAAGGTGACATGGGTAAATTGGAGTCATTGATTAGGCAGACAACATCTTATTTCAAATCTGTGAAGACTAATTTTCAAATATCTTCAGCTGAATCCATAGGGGGGTGTTTCTTTATTCTTGAAGAAGAAAGAATTTGTCCTAAAGAAAAAGAAAACTTACATTTAAGTGTCTGAACTTTACTGAGAATTTGAAAAATGTGAAAATACAAATTATTAGGTTATATAATTCTGAAATGCATATATAAGAAAATCCCATTATATGTAACTTTTGTTTGTTAATTGAAAATTAAAAATACAAGTAAGTGAAAAGAAGCAAAGTTTAGTGTGTGTGACAAGTAGTATCTGAGTCTGAGAGAAAGGAAAGGAACAAGAAAAGTGAACAAGGAACCAAAGTGACCTGGTTCTAAAGACCATAAGTAGGAATTTCATTCCAATGATATTGGTAAACAACAACAACAGTTTGGAATTAGGGAAGGGCATGGCCTGACTTAAGTTGGTGAAAAGGTGGACTCTAAGAGCAAAGGGAGAGGAATGGAGACAAGTTGGATATTGCTGAACAAATCCAGCTAAGAGTGAGAGGTGTTGATTAAACCTAATGGTAGAGAAGAGTAATGGGAAATTGGGTGGGTAAATGGAAAGAAAATGGGGAGAATCAAGGCCATGTCCTTTGTTAGAAACCTGAGAAACTAAGTAGCAGGTAGGTCTTATTAATGACATGAAGCATCTGTCATGCTCCAGGCTTTGAGATATGTGGAGTAAAGGAGGATAGACAGTTTTCATTTGATAATGATATCTTAGAGAGTTGAAGGTAACCTTCAGAGATGGGAGTAAAGAATCAATGAAGTTTCTAATCAAAGAACATTTATTACCTCTGATGGGACAGGGTTTGACTACAGAAGGGTGTGAGAGAACTTTCTGTGATGATGGCAATATCTTAAACTTGAAGCATACAGCTACGTAAATTTCTCAAAATTAATGAAACAACACACTTAAGATCTGTGAGTTCCTAATATGTAAATTACCTTAAAATAGAAATACATGAATTAGACAAACAGCAATTTTGTTTTTAATCAGCCTATTGCGGACAGACGTTTTACAGCTTTGACTATAAAGAATTCATAAATCTATTCAAAGAGCTAAGTTATAAAGAACTTCCTTATAATAATGATAAATTGTCAGTTAAATTTCCTCATATGATCAATATATAAAGGTTTATCTCCCCCACCTAGACCTATACTTTTGTAATGGAGGATAGGGAAATCCATGGATTTCTTGTGTTCCTGTCTTATCCAGATGGTGTGAGCAATGGCCATGTTTGACCACAAATATATCATAGGATCTATATAATGTGTCTGCCTAAAGAGAGACACACTCAGAATCATTACAGTATAATAGGGGCTAATTTTATACATATTTGAACCCTCCTATTCCTAATTGGATTTTTTTATTTTTACTTTATGTGTTAATGAGTAATTGAGAGAGAGTCAGAGACAAAGACAGAGCTAGAGAGAGAGAGACAGAGAATGACCAGATTTCCAGAAGTCCATAAAAGCTTAGATTCTCCTAATTTTGGGAGTCCTCTTCCTATGATTAAACACACAACATCTGACATCTTACCCTCATCATATTGGCCTGTGTGTCCTGCAGCAGGAGATATGTGCTGAAATATGTCTCCAAATATTACATTTTCTGTGAAGAGCATATCATCTGGTTTTGTGGCCTAAAATTTCGTATTTTTTTTTTTTTGATAGGCAGAGTTAAACAGTGAGAGAGAGAGAGAAAGGTCTTCCCTTTTCTGTTGGTTCTCTCCCTAAATGGCCGCTACGGCCGGTGTGCTGCGCCGATCTGTAGCCAGGAGCTCGGTGCTTCCTCCTGGTCTCCCATGCTGGTGCAGGGCCCAAGGACCTGGGCCATCCTCCACTGCCCTCCCGGGCCACAGCAGAGGGCTGGACTGGAAGAGGAGCAACCGGGAAAGAACGCAGCGCCCCAACTGGGACTAGAACCAGGGGTGCCGGTGCTGCAGGAGAAGGATTAGCCAATTTTAGCGCCGGCCTAATATTTTGTATTCTTTGATCAATACATGTGTATAAAAAATTTAGCTTACAAGTGAGGCTGTGTCATATCTTCAGAACAGACAAAAAATTATTATACAATAAATATATTATGTCTTCTCAAGTTGTATATAGAATCCCTAGAGCAAAGACTGAGCTGTGGAGCCAGAAGGTTCAGAGAGTCCAGCAACATTTGAAAATCACTGTACAATGGATCCATGAAAATTTAGAGTTCTGAGGCCAGCCCTGTGGCGTAGCTGGTAAAGCTGGCGCCTGCAGTGCTGGCATCCCATATGGGTACCAGTTTGAGTCCTGGTTGCTCCATTTCCAATCCAGCTCTCTGCAATGCCTGGGAAAGCAGTAGAAGATGTCCCAAGTCCTTAGACCCCTGCATCTGCATGGGAGACACGTAAGAAGCTCCTGGCTCCTGATCAGCGTAGCTCCGGCTGTTACAGCCATCTGGGGAGTGAACCAACAGATGAAAGACTTCTCTCTCTCTCTGCCTCTTCTTCTCTCCCTGTGTAACTCTGACTTTCAAATAAATAAATATTCTTAAAAGAAAATTTAGAGCTCTGTACTTTTTAGGGAAAAATATATAATTCTGCAACAGCCTTAATTATGTCCTCAATCTCAAAATGTACCTGTTAGTAATCTATTTGATGGCCTATGCCCTATTATTTGCCATCAGTTATCTGTCATTTTGCTCTCAAAGATCAAGGTACAAATAATAAATAGTACCAATTTTTGCATTTGACTTTGTCTAAAGTAGATATCTTTAGTCTAGTCTCTTGAAACCTTTTATTGATTGCAAATATACACCTTTTAAACACTCTAATGGAAGACTCAGCCACTACTTTTTTGAAAGTAGTCTATACAGACAACTTAACAATCAACTTCTATACAGATGTACCTCTACTGTATTCCTTGAGATCAAACAAAGCTCTGTGTGCATTACTCCATAGAAATTTGCAGTAAGTACAGAATATATGAAATCTGCTATCCTGTTGACACCATATCTTCAGAGAAGAGGGAGATCTCCTTTACCAGCTCTCTTCTTTACAGTACTCCCAACTTCAAGTCCAGCCTCCTACTTTGGGAACTCCTTTCTCTAGGTGTGCCAGCCCCCTCTTCATAAACAGAAGGCATTAAATTATTCCTTAAGTCTTGTCCTAGGCCAGAGAAACAGAATTCCAAAACGTGGCTCTCTATTGTTAATTTCTTAAAATCAATTATATTCTAGGACTCCATAGGCTAAATAAAACATCTGTTTTAGGAATCTATTAGCAGCAAAACTTCCTCTGTAGGTTTAGGAGAGTAGATAGATCATGAAGGGTACTTAGACAATTCTGTGGATGTGAGTATATCTTGAAATGTAAATAAATTTGACTTTGGCCCACAACAATAACAAAAGTTGTGAATGCTATTAAAAACTAAATAGTGGTCACTGTGGAAAATACACAATGAGTTGTTTAAGCCATTACTTTATTGGTGTGATTAAAAACAAAACTCTAAGGAGGTAATTGTTTTAATGTCAAATTGAAAGACAGAATCTGAAAATATCTGTGCTAACTTATTGAATTATTTTGTCCTAGGCATTAAACACATACCAAACAAACTATAGTCAGATTTAATTTTGATCAATTATTTCAAAGTGATTTTCATTCTGTTTTACTATTGTGAATTTAGAAGCAAAGTTTTAGATATATTATTTTAAGAATATTTAAAAATATATATTTTACAGGTGTGATTTTACAATAAATCTCTCCCTTTCATGTTATTCTCTATATATGTAGGATTATTATATAGCACATGGAAAATTTTATTATGATAATTTATAAAAGAGAGAAGAATAGACATGATCTGTTTCAACTAACAAAACCACCAAATATCTTTCTTTTCAGAAAGGCAAAATAATCTGAAATCACCTTAAATTCTAAATGATATGATCTGACTAGAAAAGATAGTGTTATTGTGTCCTTTATATCATTCATCAACCTTCACTCTAGGACTAATTAAAGGAAAGCTCCATAGTAAGAAATGAGATAGTATAATAAAAATATCTGTTTATTTGTCTTAGATATATCATTTATATAGGTGCTTAAAGCACATAGAAACAGTCAATCTATTTTTAATAATGGATACCAGTGAAATATTCAAGTACCATTGAGTCACCAGTATTATATAATAAAGTACAGGGCTATTTTGCTCTTTGTTATGACCTACTATAGAGTCTGTATCTTGGTAAGTTATTCAAATTCCTATAAGCCAAATATTTGCCAGTACTGAAGAGGATGTAATCAACATGTTTTTGAACACATCTGAAGGAAAGTTAATTCAGAGTCATCTAATCCTCCAAAGTAGCTAGGCAGTAACTTTTCCTGTCAGTGATCTGGTGGATTCCTTTATTGTTTGTGGCAAGACAGTGAGAAATACTCCCTTCAGTATACCCGTGAGATGATTGCCATATTATGCACCTGTGATACCAGAGAAACAGAAAAACTTTTAGGGGTCTGAATATACTGAATTGTTAATTCTTAGAAGATGCTTTTCTATCTGACTGAGTGAGTGTCACAATTTTCAAGTTTCCTTGTTAGGACACTAGGAGCCAACCTTCTTGCTTCAATTTTCACCTAACCAATAACTTCTTTTTTAACTTTTATTTAATAAATATAAATTTTAAAAGTACAAATTTTGGATTATAGCAGTTTTTTTCATCCATAACCTCCCTCCCACCCACAAACATCACATCTCCCACTCCCTCTCCCATCCCATTCACATCAAGATTCATTTTCAATGATCTTTAAATACAGAAGATCAACTTAGTATATACTAAGTAAAGATTTCAACAGTTTGCACCTACACAGAAACACAAAGTATAAACTACTGTTTGAATATTAGTTATATCGTTAATTCACATAGTATAATACATTAAGGACAGAGATCCTACATGGGGAGTAAGTGCACAATCCTGTTGTTGATTTAACAATGGATATTCTTATTTATGACGTCAGTAGTCACCCGAGGCTCTTGTCATGAGTTGCCAAGGCTATGGAAGCCTTTTGAGTTCTCTGACTTCTATCTTATTTAGACAAGGCCATAGTCAAAGTAGAAGTTCTTGCCTCCCTTCAGAGAAAGGTACCTCCTTCTTTGATGGCCCCTTTTTTCTACTGGGATCTCACTCACAGAGATCTTTCTTTTAGGTCATTTTTTTTTGCCAGAGTGTCTTGGCTTTCTATGCCTGAAACACTCTCATGGGCTGTTTAGCCAGATGCGAATGCCTTAAGGGCTGATTCTGAGGCCAGAATGCTGTATAGGACATCTGCCATTCTATAAGTCTGCTGTGTATCCCGCTTCCCATGTTGGATCGTTCTCTCCTTTTTAATTCTATCAGTATTAGCAGACACTAGTCTTGTTTATGTGATCGCTTTGATTCTTAAGTATATCCTTCAATAGGACTATTATACACCTCTTTTAAAATTTTTTATTAATATAGTGAGAACAGATTTCATGGATTTCATAGATAGAGATCCAAGAAGACAACCATCCTTCCCTCACTCCCTCCAACTCCCTTCGCTCCCTGCCCTCTCTTCATCAGTTTTCACAGACATATTTTTCATCTATTCTATATTCATAGGCTTCAATAACCACTAATCATAATATTCAACAAGTGAAATGTAGGAAGATCATAGCTCCAGAGGAATATAAACATGGGCTAAAAATGACAATCATACCACTGAAACGTCCATTTCATTACTAAGCATTTATTTATATTCTGTATCAACTGTCACATACCAGAGAAAACATATATTATGTGACTTTCTGATACAGGTTTATTTCACTGAGCATAATGGTGTCCAGTTGCATCTATATTTTTATAAAAGACAGATTTCTTATTTTTTGTGACTAAGTAATATCCAACACTGAATATATATACATATATATGTATATATATATATATATATATATATATATAGCATTTTCTTTATCCATTCATCATTTGACGGACATCTGGATTGATTCCATATCTAAACCATTGTGAATTGAGATACAATAAACGCGGGAGTTCAAATAGCCCTTTCACATGCTGATTTCATTGCCTTTAGTTAAATTCCCAGGTGGAGTGGAATGGCTGAGACATATGGTAGATGTGGGGACCCATGGATAGGCTTGCCATGGGACCCCCCCATGCTGGGCTTGGCTTATAGCAGTAATGTGGATGTAGCAGCTGATTGAACTTTCCATCTAGCTGAGGATCGTGGAAAACAAGATGGCGCTGATGCCCTGCCTGCTGCGTGACTCCACAGCTGATCGTGATCAAGTGGCGGATTGGAGAGCTCTGTGCATGGACTGTGATTGATTGACTGTGATTGGTTGAATTCTGTATATAAGCAGACCATGGGAGAAGGAGCGGGGCACGCCAGCTTTCCCCCTTAAGGAATGTGCGTGCCATCTCCATCTCCTCCCCCTTCTCCCGGTTCCCCCACTCTCTTTCCCACTCTTTCTAAGTAAAAGTCTCTTGAAGACCGATTAGCTGCGAGCAGCGTCGTGCCTTCTGCGGCCGAAGGAGCAGACAAGTGGTGCTGTGACTCGGATAGTCGGACCGATCGCTGGAAGCAGGAAGTAAGAAAAGGGTAAACGTGCATACACGGGAATCTAGGCTGGTAAAGTGAAAGGCCTAGGATTACAGCCGCGGTTCCGTCGTAAAGATGGGGAGTAAAACGCCAGAAAGGCGGGAGTAAAAGGATAAACGTGCATACACGGGAATATAGGTGGGTAAAGTGAAACGCCTAGGATTATAGCCGCGGTTCCGTCGACAAAAGACGGGAGTAGAACTCCGGAAGATAGGCGGGAGTAAACCGTCGACAAAAGATGGGGAGTAAAATGCCAGAAAGGCGGGAGTAAACCGTTGACAAAAGACAGGGAATCTAGGCGGGTAAAAAGGCCTAGGATTATAACCCAGGGGAGTGGAGCACCGGAGGACAGGCGGGAGTGGACTGTCAACAAAAGACCGGAGTAAAATGCTGGGAAATAGGCGGGAGTGAGCCGTTGTAAAGACCGGGAGTGGAACGCCAGGAGAAAGGCGAGAGTACTGATTGTGATTGATCTTACCATATGTTTCATAAGCAATAGAGCCTGTTCGTCAGCGACATGGAGAAGCAAAAATCCTCCACTATATGGATTTATATATTGGAAGCAGTGTTCATAACATTAAGCTCATGTCTGCAGGAGGCAGGAAAGGTTCAAAAAGATACTGTAGTTGGATATTTAGGACTTGGGCTTACACCAACAAATGCGGCCCCTTTGGAATTTGCCATTGCTACGACAGGACTAAAAACCTTAAGTGATTTTCGAAAACTATGTGGAAATCTAAATTGGATACGGCTGTATTGTAATGAGAGGAAGAAGCACAGGAAAAAAGGCTGTGATAAAGACTATAAAGACTCCGTTACAGACACAGAATAGGGTTAAAAAGGCGAGCCAGAAAACAGTTCATTAATGCTAATCGTGGTAAAAAGTGTCTGAACTACCTATTCTGTTTTTGTATTGTGTATTAACTCTACCCCTATTATTGATAGGAATGCTTGAGCAGATTATGCTTGGTTTGCTTTACAAAAGAATGTAAGTGTTTCAATTTATCCTTAAAGTCATTGTTTGTTTGCTGGATAAAATATTTGCCATTTATGTCTTGTTAGTTTAGCTTTTGGCTTGTTGAGAGTATTGCTTGATCATTTATTATTGATTTGTAATTATGAAGTTTGTTAAGGGGTTTATGATTTTTTGTACTGAGTTTTTGTCTGAGACTGATTTGCAATACCACCTGGAACAGTAATTTTACAAGGTTGTACTTAACAATATAGGCCTCACCTTCCTCACCAAGTGGGTGAAATGGGAGAATTTTGAGGTAACTAGTGTTTAAGGCATACAAGATATGTGGAGTGGTTGTCTGCATTCAGAACATGTGAAGAATAGTACCAATTAAGCATTTTACTTTGAACCAAGTATTTCTTTATAAGATGTATCCTTTGCGCCTAACTGCTAATGTGAAATTATGAAGGAATTTGTTAAAATTTATGTGTTGGATTTAAGTAGCAAGTAGTGTAGTAAGAAAGCTGACCTAATTTGATTTGTTTTCTTAAATGTACTTCAAGCTGTTAATTCACAATTTGATAAAACTGTTCTGGCTTTCAAAACTCCAATAACCTGGTAATTCAGCAGGCTATGCTAGCCACCTTGCACTCTTACCCCCATGGAGAAGTGTGGCTTAACATGATGGAACGGTAGCCAATAACGGGTAATCGCTGATGGGCGCACCTAGCAACCTAAGACAGAGGGTAGGACAAGCTTCCTATTACCTCCATGACGGGTAAGCAGGTTGCGCGCCATTGGGAACCCAAGACAGGCACGTTTCCACGTCACTTAATATAATAAAAACGGGGGAGATGTGGGGACCCATGGATAGGCTTGCCATGGGACCCCCCCATGCTGGGCTTGGCTTATAGCAGTAATGTGGATGTAGCAGCTGATTGAACTTTCCATCTAGCTGAGGATCGTGGAAAACAAGATGGCGCTGATGCCCTGCCTGCTGCGTGACTCCACAGCTGATCGTGATCAAGTGGCGGATTGGAGAGCTCTGTGCATGGACTGTGATTGATTGACTGTGATTGGTTGAATTCTGGATATAAGCAGAGAGCGAGAGAGAGAAGGGGGCACGCCAGCTTTCCCCCTTAAGGAACGTGTGTGCCATCTCTTCCCCCTTCTCCCGGTTCCCCCACTCTTTCCCACTCCTTCTAAGTAAAAGTCTCTTGAAGACCGATTAACTGCAAGCAGCGTCGTTCCTTCTGTGGCCGAAGGAGCCGACAGGTAGACCTATTTTCATATTTCTGAGCTATCTCCATACTGTCTTCCACAGTGACTGAACCAGTTTACATATCCAACAATGGTATATAAAGGAACATTTTTCCTTATGTTCTCGCCAGCATTTATTGTTCATTGATTTCTGTATGAGAGGCATTGTAACTGGCGTGAGGTGAAACCTCATGATGGTTTTATTTACATTTCCCTGCAGGCTAATGTTCCTGAGCATTTTATTATGTGGCTAGTGGAAATTTGTGTTTCATCTTTTGTAATACTCCTGTTCCTTTCCTTTGCTGATTTCTTAACTGGAGTGTCTGTTCTGTTGTTGTTAGATTTCTTGAGCTCTTTATAAATCCTGATATCAATCTTTTATCAGTTGCATAGTTTGTAAATATTTCCTCCCATTGCCTCTTACCTTTGTGGAGTTTTCCTTGGCTGTGCAGAAGCTCCTTAGCTTGAAGTAATCATATTTGTCTATTTTTGTTTTTATTTCCTGTAATTCTGGAGTCTTTTCCAAGAAGTCATTGCCTACGCCAATATTGTGCAGAGTTTCCCCAAAATTTTCCTCTGGTAAATTGATAGTATTATTTCATAGATCTAGATCATTGATCCAATTTGAGTTGATTTTCATTTGAAGTGTAAGGTAAGGGTCTTGTTTCATATTCTAAATAAAGAGATCCTTTTTTTTCCAGCACCATTTGTTGAAGAGACTGTCCTTGCTCCAGGGATTGATTTTAACTCATTTGAAAAAGATTAGTTGGTTGTAGATGTGTGGATTAATTCCTGGGGTTTCTATTCTGTTCCAATTGTGTAAATGTCTATTTTTGTGCCAGTACAGGACTGTTTTGAATTTAAATGCCCTGTAGTAGGACTTTAAGTATGATATTTTGATGTCTCCAGCTTTCTTTTTTCTGTTTCAAATTGCTTTACCAGTTGGGGCCTCCTTTCCTTCCACATGGATTTTAGCATTGCTTTTTTATATCTGAGGAGAATGTCATTGATATTTAGATTAGGATCATAATGAATCCGGTTTGCATTTGATACCTTGGGCATTTTGATATTAATTTTTCTAATCCACAAACATGGAAGATTTTTCAATATTTTGGTGTCTGCTTCTGTTTCCATTTTAATGTTCTGTAATTTTCATTGTATAGAACTTTCATCCTTAGATAAATTTACTACAATGCACTTAATTTTTTTTTGATGTTACTGTGAATGGGACCAATCTTTGAACTTCTTTTTCAGGCATTGCATTGTTTGTGTATAGAAAGGCTTTTGATTTCTGTGTGAGGATTTTAAATCCTACAACTTTACCAAAATCTCTTATGAGTTCCAATAATCTCTTAATGGAGTCTTTTGGTTGTCCTATATATAGAATCACATCATTACAAGCAAGGATAATCTGATTTCTTTCTTTCCAATTTGTATCTCTTTGATTTATTTTTCATGCATAATGGCTTAGGCTAAAACTTCCAGAACTATATTGAAGAGCAATTTAGAAAGGAGGCATCCTCTGGTTCTGTACCTTAGTGGTAAGGTTTCAGCTTTCCCTATTCAATAAGATGCTGAATGTGAGGTTTTTGTCTTATATCATTTTGACTGTGTTGAAATATGTGCCTTCTATACCCAATTTGCTTAGTTGTTTTTTTTTATCATGAAAGGATGTTGTATTTTATCAAATGTTTTCTCTGCATCTATTCAGATATTCATATGGTTTTTATTCTTCAGTTTCCTAATGTGATATATCACATTATTGAGTTGCATATATTGAATCATCTCTTTATCCTAACGATAAATCCCACTTGGCCCAGGTAAATGATATTTCTAATGTGTTGTTGGATATCATTAGGCTAGTATCTTCTTATCTTCATGAGGAGTTCTGCATCTATTTATGTCAAGGTTATTGGACTATAGTTTTGTTTTGTTTTTTTTCCTTTGTTGTGTCTGTTTGTGGTTTTGGAAGTAATGTGAAGGTGGAATCACAGAAGCTGTTTGGAAATATTCCCCCTCCAATTGCTTTGAATTGTTTAAGAATTGGAATTAGTTTGTATTTAGAATTCTGGTAGAATTTAACAGTGAAGCCATTGGTTCTAGGCTTTACTTTGTTAGGAGGATCTTTATTACTGATTCAATCTAAGTCTTGGTTGTTGGTCTGTTTAGGTTTTCTATATCTTACTGACTCAATTTTAGTAGATTGGATGTGTCCAGAAATCTATCCATTTCATCTAGGTTTTACAATTTGCTGCCATATAGCTCTTTGTAGTAATTCTTAATGATTGTTTATTCCTTCTGTGGTATCCATTATTACATCTCCTTTTTCATCTTTCATTTTATTGTTGGAGTCTTCTTCCTTTATTGGTTAGTAGGAACAAAGGTGTATCCATTTTTTTTTCAAAAAAAAAGTTCTTCATTTCAGTGATTTCAGTATCATTCTTTGTTTCAGTTTTGCTTATTCTCTAATTTTAATTATCTCTTTGTTCCTACTAATTTGGGGTTTGGTTTGTTCTATATTTTCCAGCATAATAAGAAAGTAGCAAAGTTTGCTTCCCTTATGTTTCCTTCTTTGCATTCTGAGATCATGTGCATTTATCTTAAGGGATAAGATCCATTTAGTTTCTTCTCACTAAAGCTGAATTTCTACGTTGAAGCCTCCACCATTGTAGAAATGGTGATATAGTTCAGTCAAGAGTGAAGTGACCGCTGAAAATCTGTGCATGATAGGTTGGAAACATATACAGGAAAGGCTTCTCTGGTTTGAGGAAGAGAAGAGGACTCAGAGGTGATACTCTACCTGGCTATAAAGTCCACTGAATGCTACCTGAATATGGTACCCAACCCCCTAATCTACCCACTTCAGATATTGGAGAAGTTGATCAATTGTAATAAAACAGAGGTTATCACAGAGGTATTTGAATTTTTTTAGTAGAATATCAATGATCTGAGCAAATAATAAGTATAACCACCCCAGAGGACTACAGCAAGGGGAAGAACTAGAGGTTCCAAAGGATGTCAAATAGGCTGACTGGAAAGAATTGTCCATTCTATTAATGGATGTGAACTTGTGCTCCAAAGATTAGAAATGTAACACTTATAGGGGAAAGAGACTTCACTGATTTCATGTATCAACTTCTTAGTTAATGTAATTTTATATTCTAAAGAAAGCGTTTTTCCATTTTAAATTAAATTTTTCTTTCTGGGAAGCCTTACGAAAGAAATCTGTATGCCACTATTTTAATGGAAGACCATTTTATTTTAGTTGGAAACCTAAACTGACTTGAATATGCAAAATAGTCTTGCAGCTGATTTTAAGAAGAGCAATTGCAAGTTGCTGAACACTCTACTTAGAAAATTAGAGGAATTTGAGTTCCTGGGGACAACACAAGGCTGAAGAGGGGAAGAGGGACTGAGGCACAGAGGAACTAGCCTGTGTGTATGAGCCTTTCCAGAAGAGCTGTGGGTTTGGGGCAGCAGGTAATAGATAAAAACATAATCCTTTGGCTCAGTAAATATAGAAGAAGGTGGGCTAAAGCAACTTACAAAGAACTCTGGACTTTACATATGTTGTCAAATGACCCTGAAGTGATACACCCTCCATCATAAAGGGAGTATGCTTCCAAATAATTAAGCATATCAAAAATAATTACATAACCTGTATATTTTTCAGTTTTAAATTTTTGAAAGATTTATTTATTTAGAATCTAAGTGACAGGAAGGAAATATGTGACTACATCAACTTAATGTAGGAACAAATTATAGGAAATCTTTCAGTAAGAATAAACTAATAAAAGTATTTACCTAGGTACTCTAAACCATGAATCACCTAAGTGACTGATTTCACTTGTTTTCATTATTTCAGTAACAGGCACAATAGATGTAATAGATCTTAAATAGATATTTGTTAAGTGAAAACATGAAGAAAACCTGGAAGAAAAGAGAATAGTGTGGATACCAAATTGTCATTTATCGGGAGACCTATCGTAATAGCAAATAAGCTCAGCTTAGGGTATTCCCTTCTCTATCTGAAATGTGCCCCCCCCCCCTTTTCTCTTTCTCTTATCTCTGTCTCTGCCTCTTTTTACACACACACCCACAGACACACAAACACATGCGTGCACACACACACACATACACACAGGCTTGCAGCCACACTGCCTGGCACCTTCATCTGCTACAAGTTTATCTGCTGTTAACACTTTATTTAAAGGTGAGACTTCCCCCAGTCCAAATTACCACTTCCTAATCCATTTCCTCCTTTACTTTACTACATGGCCTGCATACCATCTGCTCCATTGTATACTTTATGCATATTCATGTTCTGTCACCACTCTTCTGATATGAAAGCTCCAGGGTGGCAGGAACTTCTGTCTGTTTTGCTCACTGACATATCCTCAGGAACAACATAGTGCCTGGTATATAGCTGGTACTTTTACAGGAATGCACATATAAATGAATGAAGGAAGGTTTATATATGACTCATGAAACTTGTCACTTGAATAATAAAAATTAGTTTTTACAGCTGCATTTAAAAATGCATACGGAAGACACTGAGGGAGTGGAAGGACAGAAAAGAAAGAAAAAAAAAGAAAGAAGGAAAACCCATTACCAGATATGAATTAAAGCCTGTCTGCTTTTGTGTATTCAAAACCCCAACCAACACAGAACAGTAGTCAGAAGCTGGGCCTAATTTCAAGGAAGGAAATGAGAAGCTTATTTTCTGTCTTTCCATTGCTTTTGAGTCTGTGTCTTGATACAAGCCAAATGTTGTCCATCAGCCTGTTACAGCATGGGCTCTCATGTGCTGCCACGTTTTCATTGCTGGCCCCCTGAGTTAAACTGCTCTGTTCTGCTGCCTCGCTGCCTAGGGCTCCTAGGGCTCCAGATAAAATGCTCAGCTGCCGCAACCATGCTGCCCGTCTCCAGTGTTTAAATGCATCTGCAATGTGGTGTTTGCATCAGACTATTTCTTTCTGGCTTCCAAACACAACTGAGAGAAACCAAACCACAGTTAGGATGACGACTAATCATTCTGCAGAACAGTGAGAGTCAAAGGTGTAGCTCTTCTGGTTTGCAGTTTTCCTTCTAAGAAACTCCACACCCCACGTAACACGGACTGATGACTAGCAAGTGTCATCAGGGGGACAGCTGAAACTGTTCAGCAGATGTAGCCTGTTACTATGCGTACACTGTAGCATATGGAATTGGAGATAATTAAAATTAAAATAAAGAGATTAAGGCTTTCTTAAAATCAGAGGTGTGTAGAGGCCAACAACCCTCCCTGTTTATTGTTTTCTACCTTTCTATAGAGTAGCAGATGTTGTGAATTCTACAAAATCAGAAAAAAATGTAAATGTTCACTACACCCTGAGTGGTCTTTAATGCAAAACTGCAGGAATGTTGACGTTCAGAATTTCCAGCAACTTATGTTTATTAAAATTGTCCACATATGCTTCTTTTTTTACTTGGTTTAGGGTGTTCTTTGATGTTGCTCCAAGCAAGCATGTGGAGCAATACGGCCGAAGGTCTTATTCCCCAAGAAAGAAACAGAAACACGAGATACATGTTGGATGTCATTAGTGAGTAAACCTTGTCCAGGAAACATTGAGAGCATGAAATACAGAAAGTGCCCTTTTTTGGGGGTTATCCATATCGACCCTTTACCTAAAGTACATTCTCATTAGTGTGGATATCCTTTAAAATTCTTCATAATACATGTATTTTGAAATTCAAATGTATTAAAGAAGTTTTCTCAGCACTTCCACCATATTTTTCCATAGCCTCCATAAAGTTATAAAGTTAGAAGGAAAAAATATGGAAATTTATCATAAGGAGACATTTTTGAATATTGTGAAGGTATTTATAATACATAACACATCTTAACTTTAAATGTGAACATTTAGGGTGCGTATCTTGAAATTGATATTTGAATAATGTTTTGAACTTGACAATATTTAGTATACAATATGTCTCTTAGGAAATATTAAAGCAAACGAATTTGGATTCAAATTCAAACTTAGAAATTAAATTTAGAGTAATTTATGGAGGATCAGAAGTCATTTAGTGACTTCTCCTCTATCAGTGAGGACCAATGTCAATTGAACATTGCGATCTTATAGGAATTTGGTTCCCTTTACTGACTGTGAGGGGGCACATTATAAAAATCAATTTAAAAAGGCAAAACCTGAAAAGAGAAGTAATGCCAATTTCTCATTGCATTTGAAAAATAAATATTAAACAGAATAAATTAACTTGTGCTTAAGAAAAAAAAAAAAACATGTTTCTTTCTGTAAAAGATCTAACCTCATTGTTTTAAGAGTCCAATCTCCTATTACAGACCTGCCTTTCCAGCGCCCTCTACTGGACACAACAGGTGATGAATATGTGCACATTCTTCCATAGTATTATCGGATTTTTATTTTTAAATCTGAATGAAAAGGCAGGACTGCAAAGAATTTGAGAATTCCATCCTTGCTTTCTACTGGGGTCATAACCAAGCCACCTAAGAAGCTGAAAATCTCTTCTCTTTTTCAAGACCGTTAGTAAAGCAAAGCAGTTCAAAATGATTTTGTTTGGTATTGTTACCCACCTGACCTTATTCCTTGGCTGGCTTAGTGAGTATTTTGGATGACTTAAATTACTGCACCTGCCACAAGTGCCCTCAGGGTGCTGTAATCCATAATATTACCTTCTATCCCTTAAACACAAAAGATGCAACATTCATTCCTGGCTGATGGAATTTATCAGTGAAATATGAAAACTGCAAGTGTGTTCATTTCCATCATTTCTTTTCTTTTTAAAAATTGTATTTATGTTATAAAAGTTTCATGAAATATCTATCTATCTATATATATGTAGAGAGAGAGAGAGAAAGCATCATTTCTTTTCTAGTATTAGTAATGGATGCATATGCACAATGGAGATAACATACTGTTTTACAAGTACTTAAATGTTTTTTCCAAGTAAATGTCTAGAAAATAATACAATCACAAGTAAGTAGCCCTTGCTGCCTAATAATGAAATTTGTTCTGCTAATTTTAATGTAAAGGACAGAAAAACCTTTATTATTTTACCAGAATGTAAAATAATATGAGATATCCACCAGGTTTGGGAATTTGATACAGCAGTTAAGACACCACTTGGGACACCCACATCCTATATTAAAGTCCCTAGTTCAAGCTCACTCTCAATCACTAGCTTCGTGCCAATTTGCACCCTGGGAAGCAGCAATTTTGGCTTACGTAGTCAGGTCCCTGCCTCCCACATGCAAGATCTAGGTTGAAGTCCTGGCTCCTGCCACTAACTTGACCTACCTGTGGTTGCTGTGAGCATTTGGGAAATGAACTAACAGATGCAAGATCTTTGCCTCTCTCTCTTTCTTCCCCTTTCTACCCTTTTCAGTCTTCAAAAAAATTAAAATTTTTTAAAACCTTTTAATATTTAGAAATTATGCATAACAGATTTTATTTGTTTTGGTGTGTGCAATTGTTCTCCAAAATAATATTAGTATTTACAACAAAGTGAGTCAAATACTCTGGGTAAAGAGGCCTCACTATCTCTTTGTGCTTTTCTTTCTCTCCTTTGGTTATTGGTAGAATATTTCAATTGAAAGCATCACAGGGTATGACATTTCATACATTTAAGAGCTCCTTTAGACTGAGTTTTGTCTCCATGAACATTAAGTGCATATGAATATTTATAAGATTTTAGTGCATAGCAAACCTATTCTGTCTCTTGTGTTTCTGAAATCTGCTGAGGCTGCTCGTGGTCTTTTATCTATGACCAAATAATAAAACCACCATTCTTTCTATCAACCTTACTGTGGGTTCATAATTGTAATATCCTAATAGCACAAACTTCCTGAAGTTAGAACATCTTTCTAGTTTTTGAAGTTATTCTCATATCTCTTACATTTTCAGCTAAAAAACTGCTATAATGATGAATAATCAAGTATAAAAGTCATGATAAAATATCAATTTAATAAAAATTTAAAATATTCTTAAAGAGACAGATAACTGCATATTTCTATAGGCATATTTGTATAAATATGTAGTATATATTTGAATTCACAAGTTATATAACTTTGAATACCATAAATTATTTTACTTTGCATTGATCTGTGTAGCCATTGACATTCTGTTGCAAAATTAGAATAACCTGTAGGTAAAGTACAAGGATATTCTTTTCAACTTATACAAACCAAACTTTGTTCAAGCCAATAGAGGCCTAACACACTGATCATGTTCTTCGGAACCTCTTGAAGTTAAATGTGGTCAGAGTTCCAAACATAAAAAGTTGATCTCATCCAAATTTGTAAATGGACAAAACCTTCCCTTGGACCAAATAAGAATCAGCTGCCAAGTGGTGTGTGGGCAAAGAAGAATTGAGCAGTTGATTCCATTAACACTCAACATAGTATATCAGATACTGTATGAGAGTCCTCAGAAAATGTTAGGGGGAAAATAACCTGTTCAACTCCCCTAAACCACTCAAGCTTGTCTTGCATTTGACTTTCTAGTTGTTTCATAAATTTTGTGATAATATTTTGGAGAATAAGTTTCTTTAACTAGAATCTTTGTCACTCAACTGCTGGGTCTAGAATTGCAATATTTAACATTCTTGTTGCATCAGGCTACCAACTGCTGTTTACTAACTGCATGTGGAACTAAGAATGGTGATGAAAGCTTGGTAGTATAATACTAAAATTTTTCAGTTGGAAATCAAGAGAACTGAGTTTTAGGGTTTTTTTGTTGTTGTTGTAGCCGTTTGTTTCTGTTACTATCACTGCATGCTTCATTGACCTTGGAGAAGGTGTTTTATTTTACTTTTAAAACGAACCTTTAAAAAATGCAAACTTCCTTATCTGTGAAAATATTGTTGGACTCAGATGGTTAAGTCTTTTGCAGCTGTGAAGTTTCTTAAGCCAGACTTGTAGATATTCAAAAGCTTCATCAATATCTCGGCTTAGTTCTTATATCTCAATGTTAACATGTCCAAAGACAGATTTTAAGTTTCTTCACACATCTGCTTCTTACCCAGTCTTCTTAGTCTCATAAAATATTAATAATTAATAATTCAGATCAAAATCCTGAAATCTTCCTTTCTTCTTTCTCTTCTTTGTACCCCAAACCCAAGTAATCAGCAAAAATTGTTAACCATACCTACAAAACTGTGCTAAAGACTAACCATTTCTTTCTAGCTCCATTTTTACGCCCTAATTCAAGGCATAATTGCCTTCTGATTGTACAAGTTGCAGTGTGTCTTGGTGTGGATTGTATCACATCATCCCAAGAAAATAGATTGAAGCCTCAACTCTTAGTTCCACAGAATGTGATCTTACAGATCCTGCAGCGCCGGCACACCAGGTTCTAGTCCTGATCGGGGCACCGGATTCTGTCCCGGTTGCTCCTCTTCCAGGCCAGCTCTCTGCTGTGGCCCAGGAGTGCAGTGGAGGATGGCCCAAGTCCTTGGGCCCTGCACTTCATGGGAGACCAGGAGAAGCACCTGGCTCCTGCCATCGGATCTGCGCAGTGCGCCGGCTGCAGCGGCCATTGGAGGGTGAACCAATGGCAAAAGGAAGACCTTTCTCTCTGTCTGTCTCTCACTGTCCACTTTGCCTGTCAAAAAAGAAAAAAAAACAAATTGTATAACTCTGTCTATATATATTATATATATAGATAGATATAGATAGATAGATAACTTACATATATGTTTTATATATATATATATATAAAACTTCCCATAGTTTACCCTATTCTCCTGGTCTACAACAATATTCGCTTCACCATTTCTTCTCTGACCTCACCTGTTACTACTGTTCTGCAAAATCAGTCAGACAAGTCTCCTTGCTCCCTTTCTGTTACATCCAACACTTTATTTCATGGCATTTACAATCGTTATACCACTCTCTGGTTTGTTTGCTGATATTAAATCCACTCAATAACGTTTTTTTTGCTTTCTTCCCAACTGTCACTTTTGCAATTAGATCTTCTCTGACATTTTAAATAGCAGTGTTCTCCTCTATTACCATAGCTACTCTCCTTTGGAGCATCTATCACCATTTGACATGGCATATATTTATTTAATTATCTGTATATTGTTTAAAAATTTCATGTACGAATGGTTGTTTTTTATTATTTTTATTTTTATTTAGTGCTGGTAGTCGTAGTACCTAGGAAAGTCCTTGGCAAGTAATAAGTGCCTAATGTGTGCCCATAGATTGACAGAATAATGAAAGATTAAGAAAGCAAAAGATATTTTTGATATTTTTAGTAAAATAAAAATAAAGTAAGATTAAATACAAGACTGATTCTATATAAGTTGGAATGAACTAGTAACATTTTATTCCAAGATGGCAGGCAACTCTTTAGCCATCTGCCAATTAGGTGCTGGAATTCCAAATATGAGGAAGACATCACCCCTATATGTCTGGCGCAGATGAAAGGCCACCTCCCGTGCATGAAGATGAATTCTAGTGCAGAGATGAGAACAAAGTCCAATAGTATCACAAATAAAGGAGGAATTGTTTCTGCCCAAGGCAGTTAAAGAAAATTTCACAAAAAAATGGAGACAGTTAAGTCAGGCAGCCTGGGACGTTTGCTGGTAGTGTTAGTGTTAATGGGTAGGATAGTGGGTATTTTAAGCAAAGGACAGAACATGCACAAACATGAGTTAAAATCGTACTGCTAGGAAAGTGTCATTTATAAGGCAGTTTCCCTAAATCTGAATCCTTGGCTCACTACTTCACCACTCAGTAGCCAGCCAGCTGCAGAATGCTATATAAACTCTGGAATACCTGATATCAAAGAAACAAATTATAGGTGCTGTCTACATTTGGGAAAATCGCAGGCCCCATTTTATTAAGTGTTTCAAGGCCAATAAGACATGGGACAGACAGCATAGGGCTCTGTCTTCAATTTAGCAGCAGAGTTAGATACCCAGCTCAATCCTACTGCTACATGATTTGTGTGACCAAATCCTAGTTCCCACTCCCAGCAGGAGGCATTCAGGGACGGGGCTGGACTCAAGACAAAAGAGTTGATATTCATTCATATTGCAGTGTTTTCCCTTCAGTTTTTGTAACTCCAAATACTTTGCAGCATTAATATTTTATTACCCTTTTCTTCTGTTGCAACAGCATGAGGCAGAAATGCATAGAGAGATGGAGTCGTTGCATGGGCTGATCACTATCCCTTGTGAAGTTGAATATTTCTACTTATCAATTCCTAGTTGATATTTTTTTAAAGCTTCCTTTTTTATTATTTATTTGACAGGTAGAGTTATAGACAGTGAGAGAGAGACAGACAGAAAGATCTTTTTTCCGTTGGCTCATTCCCCAAATGGCTGCTACGGCCGGCACTGCGCCAATCCGAAGCCAGAAGCCAGATGCTTCTTCCTGGTCTCCCATGCTGGTGCAGGGGGTCTTCCATGCGGGTGCAGGAGCCCAACCACTTGAGCCATGCTCCACTGACCTCCTGGGCCACAGCAGAGAGCTGGACTGCAAGAGGAGCAACCGAGAACAGAACCTGGTGCCCATATGGGATGCCAGCATCGCAGGCGGAGGATTAACCAAGTGAGCCACGGTGCCAGCCCCCCGGTTGATATTTAATATAATGTTAGCCATCACAACTACCCTGTCTATCCTAGTAAAACTAGCCTTAATATACTGAGAAATTAGGAAAATTGCATTGCTTCTAATACTAGCTCTACAATTAGTCATTTTGTGTCACAAGACAAGGCATTTACCTTTCTCTTGGTATCTACATCTATCCAAAGAAGTGCTTGTACTGCAATTGATGCTAAGATTCAATATTGCCCAATTCTAGAAAGTTAAAAAAAAATAAAGGTGGGAAAGAAACATGAAAAAAATGGTCATTAGCTTGCAATCATCATCAGTAGTTGCTTGAAAGGCAGTGAAGGTTATTTTTGTACGGTTATTTATTTTAAATATTAACTTTTTAGATGTGTGAAGCCTGGGGCCTTCTTGATCTACAACTGAGTAGTCATCCAGTCATGGTTAGAATACTGAATTTAAAGAATTTACCATTTAAAAATATTTATTTATTTATTTGAAAGGCGAAGTCACAGAGAGGCAGAGACAGAGAAAGAGAGGTCTTCCATTTTCTGGTTCACTCCCCAAATGGCCACAATGGCCAGAGCTGGACCTACCCAAAGCCGGGACCAGGGCTTCTTCAGGGGTTCTCACTTGGGTGCATGGGTACATCTTCTACTGTTTTCTCAGGCCACAACAGAGAGCTGGATCGGATGTAGAGCAGCCACCACTTAGACTTGAACTTGAGATGCCAGGCCTGCAGGCTCCGGCTTTGCCCATTATGCCACAACACTGGCCCAAAGAATTTACTATTTTACATGTAGACTTGATAGCACCTCTCCTCTCTCTCTCTCTCTCTCTCTCTCTCTCTCTCTCTCTCTCTCTCTCTCTCTGTTTGTTTATGTATGCATGTGTGTATTGTACTTCTCTTTTATAAACTTCTCAGGTAGAAGATATTGAAATCATCCGCAACTGCTTCACAATAAATCAGAGCAAACGTCGCTCTTTCTCAACAGCACTATATAGTATAAGCTTGACTTAAATGGGTGGTTGGTGGCCATTTCACATCCCTGCCACATTTAGTTGCTTTTATAGATCTTAGAAAGTATTAAACAATTCCCATGTGCATGACACATCATTTTTTCTGCGTCTGAAGTGGCAGGTAATATCGACTAAAACCCTCACTTTTATTTCCTTGATGGAACCTTGTATCTCTGAATTCCATTTTGACCCCAGGAAACCTTTCATCATGAGAGAACAAACATTAGTTCCCCCACCACACTCCTCTTCTCCATATTCCTAGTGGTGCATTTAGCTACATATATTTAGAATAAAATTAGGAAATATTTCTATGTGAACTGTGTACAGCATACTTAAGTAGCAAAATAGAAGTTCACTTAAAAGTGGAGCTATTAAATAAATCAGAAAGAAGAGAATTTGGGTTAATAGAATATGTAGAAATAACTGTAATACCCATAGTTCTTTTTTTTCAAAATGAGGACATACTTGAATTCTTTATTATCTTTAAAAATTTTGATTGTATTTTATTACCTTATTTTTAATTTTTTTTTACATTTCATCACACTGTATATGGCTGTTTACTCAATGTATAATTTAGGATATAGAAATCAATCACTTTAAATTAAAAATACTAGTAAGTGAAGTTTTTTAAATGTTACTATTCAGTGTCTGGTACAGTAATTAAGTTCATAGAGACTTCAAAAAAGAAACTTTGTATGTTAAGAAATTATATTTTAATAAAATCATTTAATGAAATTGTTGTATATGCCATGTTCACCTGGATCTGATAATCTAGTAGATCCTGAAATAAAGCCAATTTCTTTTTAAAAAAAAAGTTCTGTACAACTCAGCCCCATACATGATAATTCTATATTCCTGGTCTCTATTCATGTTTAAATGTATTTTCAAAAGAATGTGATTCTGACAAGTATTTAAAGGAAATATATCATCACATTGAGCCAGGTCTTATAGCTATATGTGAAGGGATTAAGAAGCTTAAAATAAATTGTCACAGATCCTTGATTCTCCCCTTCGTCTTGACAGCTAAGGTCACATTTTCCTGGCTGCAAATATGGAGATTGTTTTTGAACAGTTTTGCAGACCCAGTCTGGTGCACTTCCATTAATGTGTCCTCTTGGATTGGAGTAGGGATCATCTTTGCAATGATGTCTACATTAAAATATGCAAACTCTTTAAAAATCATGCGATATGGGGCTTTATTCATTTGCAACTGCTGCTGAAAAAATACATCTGAACACAGTTTATTTCTATGTCTGTTCAGTGGAAAATAAGCAGAAATCCAGGTACAATTAGGGTGACATGCCAGGTTCTGCTCCTCCTCTTAACTTCTCTTCTGCTGAAACATCCCCTTGACAGTCACCATGCCCCCTGCTTCAGATGTCCATCAGAACACTTGACAATTGATTGACTTCTGGCTTTTACTTGAAAGAATTTCAAGAATTCTTCTAAGCCAGTCTTAGAATCTTCAGAGTCTTCTTCTTAGGTGTGAAAAAATGCTATAAAATCGTGCACAGGTGGCTCACATTGTTGTTAGAATATCTGAATGACAAAACAGCGAGTTCTGCTGTAATATTTTTGAAAGCATAAATTTGTTCCAATGTCATTAATATATTAGTGCCCAATGTAAGTATAATACAAATTTCACATTTGTCTTTGTGGGAATACCTTCAGTAGAGACACTAGATCAACTCAGAAAACTATAACACACAGCTGAACTAAACTGCATAGGTACATACATAATTCATACATGAACACGTTGAACTTCTACTAAGTACTCAGTTCACCAAGTATGCTATGTGCCGCATTCAGTCCTATCTCATGCTAGAAAATGCCTCTTATTTCAAAAAATGCATCTTTTGCCATCTTATAATAAATTAAGACTTGCTATTCTCCACTTGCTTACTTCTGCAAGAAAATTATAGCATTTTTTAAAGTTCCATTTTTATTGTAATATCTATTAGCTTCTAAATCACTTAGTACATGTGTAAATATATACAGCCATTTTTATTGTTCATACCTTTTTAATGCATCATTGGTGAAGTTTTTGAGTCCTTAAGTGTCTGATTTTGCTACCAAATTTTGTATAGCATGATACATTTTAGGGGTAATTTTGTAGTATTAGAGAAGAAAGATCTGCAAGATTTTTCCTCCTTTGCCAAAATTTCTCTAAGAGGGCTAACAATGACTTCTTGTTGATTTTGAAAACCTTTTATTCTTGACTCTTGCTCATATCAATTCTCAATGACCACTGAAAAACCACTTTTCTTTTTTAAACTGGAGAACAGATGTGAAATATCTTGTTCAATAGTGCTCTGGAGGATTTGACTTTTATTGGGAACCCAGGAAGTAGCCTTGAAGAATTTTAAGCTGGAGAATGGTTAAGATAATGACAAGTATCCAGTCCTTGCAGGAGAGGGTTTTGCATAAAAGTTTTTTTTTTTTTTTAGATAGATATAAGGAAGTTCTGAATGTGACTCAAAAGCCTCTGAATTCCTGGAAGAGAAAGATTGTTTTATCTTCACTGGAGTGTGAGTGCTGGACATCCTGCCAGACTTGGAATGTCTGATAGTGTTTACTGAATTACATTCCAACAACACAGTTAAGGATTGGTTTTCACAGTGGTCACCAAGAGGCACTGAAAAAGTCAATAATGATGCAGATGATCAGTTTCTTCACTTAGACAATGAAGTATTCCCACGTATTTTAGGAAAGAAAAGTATGGCAGTGAGAATTGAAACACGAATGATTTTTCATTTATCCTAAATCTTATGCTCTTTGAGCTCCTGTTTTATACTTAATAATGGTGAAAATGATACGTTTCTCATCAGGGTATGATTGGTAATCATTCAATTCATCAGAAATCCAATTAATCAGAATATCGCACTTACTTATAAGCATTCATGTAAATGTCTGATATGCAGTTTAAAATATTCACATACTTTGGATATTTTAATTTTTTAAAAAGAATTTTGGAATATTTACAGAATCCTCTAAAGATTAAAATATGGAAAAATCCATTCTTAAGTAATATTCATATAATTATAGCCAAAAAAAAAGAAAGTCAGAAGTAGAATAATTGATACTATGGAATCATCAGTATGGCTTTACTCTAAATGTGGTCTCTGCTGGGCGATTCTGACTTTGTTTCAATTAAGTGTATATTACAACTCCCCAGGTGGGGAGCCCATCTGCTTCTCATTGAAGGCCATGCCACTAGAGCTCCTGGCTCTCTTCCCTGCCAATTAGTCCCCTATATGCATCTTATATCAGTGTTTCAAAGCTATGGATTGGTTTGAAGACTCAAGCCTTTTATAGTTTTGCTGAAATCTGGTTTAAGTATACACAAAGAAAAGGAAAGAGTAAATATAAAATTGAGAGCCTAGGCATTTCTATAAATGCTGTATATAACCTGACTGTGAAATGATATTCTTCTAGGCTTAAGTAGATGAGATGCTAGTAATGGATTCATTTTGAATAATTGTGTCATCTATCTCACTAAAATTCAGATATAACTGTTTTCCAAACATAGTTTAAATACATGTAACTATCCATAGTCCTGTTGTGCCTATTGACCTCTCAACGTGCTCTGAATGTTTTCTTCTCTCTATATGTGTATTGCTTTGGACCCTAAGCATTTTATTGCCTTAGAGCATTATTTTCTGTGGCAAAAATAAAACCAAACTGGAATTATTTAGGCCAAATGATACAGTGGGTTTCTAGGAAGCCTAAGGCATATTGAATGTTTTGCATTCAGAAGAAGCCACTGGAGAGTGACAGTTCAAGAAAAATACTGCTGTGAAAAAGTTGGAGAAACAGGATTTGGTGAAGTCAGGTTAACACATTAAGACACTAGTGTGTGCCCCCAAAATAGATATCCTAGAGACATGCTGTCGCCTTCAATATACTTACTTTAGTTCTTACCTGAATGTTCAGTTGTTTTCAGGCAATAGTCATAAGTTAAAGATAAAATTCTATTAAATAACCACCTAATAACAACAAACTGAGGGTTAAGATTATGATATTTATTTCTACTGTGAAGCTTAAGCGAAGCATTTTGTTGACGATCATTTCCATTTCAACTTTTCTTAGTAGTTATTTTGTGTTACTCTAATAAGTATACACAACATTGACATTACAAAGACATCTCATATAATAATGGTTTGACAAAAACAACAGGATTGTATATATCTTGCTTGAGACAGTCTAGAAGTATTTGAAGAGGGTCAGGGCAGACACACAGCACTGATCCTTGAGGTCATGCAAGGATCACACTCATTTCTCTTCACCACTCCAGAAGTTTTCCTTGTCTACATTTTGACACCAGCCACTATCATCAATTCTCTGTTTCTGTCATTTGAAGGGAAATGAAAAGATAGAGTGAAATTTTGCTTCCAGGAGTGGCACACACAATCTCCCACACCTTCTCGCAAGGAAGTCTAAGAAAACAATCTATAGCTGGACAGCTGTTGATGCGGTTAAATGTTCTAGTACTCAAAGGAAGAGGAGGAGAATGCATAGCAGTGCAGTCTCGCCATATCAACCAGCTAAATGTTTGCCAACATTTTTTTAATTTAATAAAATATTTTTCTTCCGAGGTAACAGTAAAGCTCTTTAAGGTTAATCATACCAAGTTTCTTCTGCTTCAGAAGATTCGGTGTGCACATGTTACATCAGGACAAACTCCTAATGTCTCCGAAGGCCTTGCCCATAACTCCAATGATGCCTGACACAGTCTCTTCCTGGTTCCTCATTTCAAACTGCATTGATCTGGTTTCCCTTTCATGGACAGATTAGTCTTTCACCATCTGTTTCATTACTCTTGTTATCCCTCCTTTTAGAAATTTTCTTCCCATAAATCTATATTTAAACAGCTCCTCCCCGTTTGTCAGAGTGAAACTCAACTAGCACTTTTTTTAAACTGCCTTTTTATTACCTTACTTAGTTTTTCCATCTCTACTATTTTAAAATGTATCTCATAGCACTTATACTATCAATTATTGTTTTGCTAATCTCTCAAGTTTGTATGTTCTCTGATTTCCTCTCTGGAACAAAAGCTATGTAAAAATACAGACCTCATTTGTCGCATTTTCTGAAGTGACATATGCCAACTCCTTGAAGAGTATGGTTACTGACACATAGTAGAGGTTCAAGGATGTACATTGGAAAAGACAGAGTGGACATATAATTACAAACATGAAATGTGCACACAAATATATAATCCTTGCCTTATACATAGGGAACATTTTGCTTTTACATTAACACTGTTTTCTTAATGTATTATGAAGAAATAAAAAGGCAGTTAAAGAGTAGAGATTTAGGGGAAGGTTTTTGGACTAGCAGGCAAGATGCCTGCTTTGGAGCTTGCAAACGACACAAGAGCGTGTAGATTTTATTTTTACTGTGGCTAGACAGATGTGATTCCTACTGTTTAGTAGGTGGCCCCCTGGCAAGGTTTGCATAATCTGGTCCTATGGAATAATATGCTTAAACAGAGCATAGCATTGTTATTTTATTTTGATTATTTCTTCAATACATTATTATACAAGCAACATAACAGAATGACTTTGGAATCTTAGAAAATAAAATAGGTAAAATGTAAATTCAATATATATTTACATATATAGTCATGGTTTAACCATTTTTTACAAGATAAGTTATGTTTTGTTCTTAATCCTCCAAACAGATCTGTGAAATGATTGAAAATAGTGAAAATAAAAACTTTCTCTGTTGTTTATCTTATAAAATCATATAATTTATTTAAGTTCTTTGAATACCTCACACTGAAGAAGGAAAACAAATCATCATATAGTGGCAAAAATGTTCCTTAGGACTTCTCAGTGGGTAGGCCAAAGGAAAAGTAGCAGGTTTTCTAATAAGTATGTAGTTCATTCATATAACCTGCAAAGTGGTGAGTTTCAGATATTTCCTTTGATTATTTCTCAGCTGGCCAAATTATGACAGAATTGCAGAATCAACATTAAATAGAGCTTCGTGGAACCATCTCCATTGCTGTCCATTTTATATTAAAGGCAGTTTCTAATTAAACCCTTTCTTATGATAATCACAATGATTCTCTCTGATGCTTGATGTTGATAGTATTAATAAAAGCAACTCCACTTGCAACTATGTCAATATTAAAGTAAGCCAATTTTATTAAAACAAGAAAACTTTTTTATATTCTAACATAAATGGAACCAAGACTGTGACCTTATACATATGTGAAAGTTGTTTTGATATCAGGGATGACCTTCTAAAATCTGTATCAAAATGTGGCCACTTAAAGTTCCCCAGAAGCGCCATCTGGGATGCCACATGTGTTACCAGAATTTGGGATGCCATATGATATCACCATATGCTTATTAATAAATTCCCAATATTAATAAGCCCGAGAGGATTCTTGCCTAACATTTAGAGAGGAATTCTAAATACCGGCACAGATAAGCAATGCAACATGGTACATTTTTTTTTCTTTATATAAAGCATTTATTTAAAGAATATAAATTTCCAAAGTACAGCTTATGGATTACAATGGCTCCCCCCCACACAACTTCCCTCCCTCCCGCTACCCTCCCCTTTCCCGCTCCCTCTCCCCTTCCATTCACATCAAGATTCATTTTCAATTCTCTTTATACACAGAAGATCAGTTTAGTACATATTACGTAAAGATTTCAACAGTTTGCCCTCACATAGAGACACAAAGTGAAAATACTGTTGGAGTACTAGTTATAATATTAATTCACAATGTACAGCACATTAAGGACAGAGATCCTACATGATTTTTTTAAATAATTGATTATCTATGCAATTTCCAATTTAACACCAAGATTTTTTAATCATTTTCAATTATCTTTATATACAGAGGATCGATTCAGTATATACTACGTAAAGATTTCATCAGTTTGCACCCACACAGAAACACAAAGTGTAAAAATACTGTTTCAGTAGTAGTAATAGCATTATTTCACATTGGATAACACATTAAGGACAGATCCCTCATGAGACGTAAGTACACAGTGACTCCTGATGTTGATTTAACAATTTGACACTCTTGTTTATGGCTCCAGTAATCTCCCTAGGCTCTAGTCATGAGTTGCCGAGGCTATGGAAGCCTTTAGGGTTCGCTGACTTCGATCTTATTCTGACAGGGTCATAGTCAAAGTGGAAGTTCTCTCCTCCCTTCAGAGAAAGGTACCTCCTTCTTTGATGGCCCCGTTCTTTCCACTGGGATCTCACTGGCAGAGATCTTTCATTTAGGTCTTCTTTTTTTTTGTTTTTCAGAGTGTCTTAGCTTTCCATGCCTAAAATATTCTCATGGGCTCTTGAGCCAGATCTGAATGCCTTAAGGGCTGATTCTGAGGCCAGAGTGCTATTTAGGAATCTGCCATTCTATGAGTCTGCTGTGTATCCCACTTCCCATGTTGGATCATTCTCTCCCTTTTTCATTCTGTCAGTTAGTATTAGCAATAACATGGTACATTTTAAGCTTTTATTTAGTGAGAAAAATGCATAGGAGAGTGAGAGCTTTATTTAGGAGAGAGAGGTAAATCTGGGTTCATACTGAGCACCAAGAACCAGCCCCATGGAGGAGCATCTAGGCCAGGAAGCCTAGGGTGGGTGGCCTGAAGCCCTCATGCCCTGGAGGCACAAGGCTATATACAGAAAGACCCCTCCTGGCAAGATGCCAGGGAAAAGAGAAGGGCAGACACACCATGTCCCAGGATTTTAACCCACTTTCAAAGGGGAGTGGTTAATTAACCTGATGGGCTGGCGAGCACCCAGGTGTGGCCAGGTAGGGGGATGAGGTCACACTGTGGTGTGGCTAAGGTATCAGGAAGGGCGTGAGGTCACACAGGGGCGTGGCAAAGGCATGGTCTTCCAGCTCACAAAGCTAATCTATTTTAACCTGTATCCCTGCCTACTTCAGTTTCAAACAAGAAAAAAAAAAAAAACGCAAAATTTAACTATTTCTTTCCTTAGCCATAAAATGTACCTTAATACATATAAGGCTTTCAAAAATTGTTCTAC
Source organism: Sylvilagus floridanus (assembly GCA_949820135.1). NCBI lineage: Eukaryota > Metazoa > Chordata > Mammalia > Lagomorpha > Leporidae > Sylvilagus > Sylvilagus floridanus. The sequence goes on from OX463227.1 coordinate 77,305,822, forward strand.
ATATCATTGTGATGAGGGAGAATACTTTATATATTAAGTAAATGTTGGCCACAAGGAAAAGTCTATTAACTCAGAGTGACTACCATATCCAGTCATTTTCTGAGAAAAGTAATTCAAGTTAATCATTGAATGTGAGTTACTGTGCCCTTTTAAATGTTTTAATTTTAATTGGCACAAAATGACTACATATGCTTTCTAGGAAAGTGGAATTAAAAGTTAAGTTTATTTTGTTGCAAGAGTTTTTTGAAAACAACTGATGATGTATATGTTCCATGAAAATCTTGAAGACCCTTTGCATTTATGGGATACAGTGTGATGCTTCTGTCTCCTGAAATCTTGGTTATAGCTATTTGAATCTAACTATACTTTTCCTTGCTGGGGGTTTTGATTGTGAACCACAAAGGGAAATTAATTAAAGAAACTGGATGTTGCCGCCGTGGCTCATTGGTTAATCCTCCACCTGCGTCGCCAGCATCCCATATGGTACTGGTTCTAACCCTGCTGCTCCTCTTCCAGTCCAGCTCTCTGCCTGTGGCCTGGGAAGGCAGTGGAGGATAGCCCAGGGGCTTGGGTCCCTGCACCCACATGGGAGACCAGGAGGAGGCACCTGGCTCCTGGCTTTGGATCCGCATAGCTCTGGCCGAAGCAGCCATTTGGGGGGTGAACCAGCGGAAGGAAGACCTTTCTCTCTGTCTCCCTCTCACTGTCTAACTCTATCTGGCAAAAAAATAAAGAAAGAAAAGAAAAGAAACTGGAGAAGAGAAATAGAATATGAGGCATTGAGAGAGACTGACACACAGTAAGAATGATGAAGAATCCTTAGTCACCAGGATAGTCATTATCAATATCTATTACAACTTAAAGTAACTTAGGAGAGTTTTAAAAGCCTCAGTGTCTATAGTCACTCAGATTAATTAAGTCATAGTATCTGGAATGAAACTGGAGATTCATTTTACTGCTTTTTAAAATATTTAGTCACTTACTGAGATTTAATCATCTTAAGCATTTTACATATTTATAACATATATAAATATTATATTCATACATACACACATAATTTATCATGAACATAGGAATATTAATATCACATAATGTTAAATTCATGACAAAGTTATAAAGTGAGGAAATCATTGTGTATTATAAGGTAGAAGGTATAATTCAGTGAAGACAATATTTATTCTACATATATTAATTTCCATTTATGAGAGAAAATGCGGAATCTGTATTCATGTGTCACTTTCTTCATTTAGCATAATGATCTCCAGTTTCATCAAGTTTGTTGCAAATGACAGGATTTCTCTTCTTTCTATGGCTGAATAATGTTCCATCATGTGCCACATTTGTTTTATACAGTTCTCAGTTGATGGACATCTAAGTTGATTCCGTATCTTTTTGTTGTCCTTGTGAATCAGGCTGCAATCAACATGGGAGTGCAAGCATCTCTTTCATATGCTGATTTCGTTTGCTTTGGATATATTCCCAGAAGTGGGATAGCTGGTTCATATGTAGATTCATGTTTAGTTTTTGAGGAATAGCCATATTGTTTTTTCAGATTGTTTGTAGTAATTTGCATTCTCATGAAGAGTACAGTAGGGTTCCTTTTTCTCCACAATGTTGCCAATATTTGTTATTTTTTGACATAATGACTATTCTAATTGGAGTGAAATGATAAATTCTGATGGTTTTTATTTGTCTATCTCTTTGGATAGTGATCTCAAACATTGTTTCATTTGTTTCTTTGCCATTTGTATTTCTTCTTAAAAAAAATCAGAGAATTCCAAGATGGTTGAATAAAGAAAGGACATATTGCTTTAACTGAGGAAAAAAAAAATAGAGTAAGTTCATTCTCACAGGAGAGTTGGAGAGAAATCTGCAGTGGAAACACTACAGAAGGAAGGATACCATGGATCAGTGTGGAAGGTGTCGACAGGATCCCTGCAGGTGAGAGCCAGAGAATATGCCACCTTTGGAAAATGAATTGAGAGCAGATTGCAACAGTCCATGCCACTGGTAATATTGCTGGAGGGAGAGCCTTTCAGACTGTTTTCAAGTCTGGGCTGGAGCCCTAACTGGAGACAGGGTACTCAACTAGCCCAGCACAAAAAAAAAAAAAAAAAAATTCTTCCAATTCCCCACCAGGGTACCTAGCAACCAGAGGGGAGAAAGTATCATTTTATGTAATGGTTGAGGTGGTTCTTGTGCACACATGTGATCCAGGGATTTTACTAGTGGGAAAAAATCTGTGTTCCTCGCTGACTTTGAGTCTGGCTGGGAAAATTCACAAGGGAGCTGGATTCCCATGTAGAACTGTGAAGTGCCCCCAACCTCTCAACATATCACAGGGCTTAAACTGCCAGGGCAGAACACACACAGACAGCTGGCTCTGAGAGTGTTGCTGCTGTCTCCATGAACAGGACAGGTTAGTGGGGCAGAACAAGCCTCTTCACCCTGTGACTGTGGGAGCCTTGTGTGCTGAGACTGCGGGAAATCTGCAATGGAACAATGAGGCACAGGGTATAGCTGGATCTCTGGGCAATCATTGTGTACAGTGCCAGAGGCTAAGAGTTCCCTAAATGCTTGGGGTGTGTCATTGCAGCAAGATCCATGCTCACACTGGGAACTGCACAGATCGTTTGTGCAATTCATGCAGCAGAGTAGGTGAGTGTTGCATCGATTGTTAGCTAACCTTGAGCATTGCCCACCGGGATGAGAGGAAATGAGAGTGTGATTAGGCCAGCAGAGCTGATAATAACATGCCACCTGCTGACAATAGAGATCTACCATGCCCAACTTGGGTGTCACCACAGACACTCGCTCCACCCTGGAGGTCCTTGGATATAGCCAGCACACAACTCTGGGTATTTACTGACAAAACAGACACTCCACTAAGCCACACAGGCATAATTCAAAGATTAAATCCATCAGAGGAGAAAACCATAAGGTACTTCTACAAATGCCTAAAAATAAACATAGAGCCATCCTACTATCAGATAAAACATACATTAACAAAAAATCTGTCAAAATAGACATGGAAAGTCATTATGTAAATTAAAATAGGGAATAAGTGAGGAAGGGTGACAGCATGGTTGGGAGGGAGGGTAACATGGGAAGTATCAACTATGTTCCTAAATCTGTATATATGAAAAACATGAAATTTGTTTACCTTAAATAAAAACTAAAAGATAAAAATAAATCTCATGTCCTTTGCCCATTTATTTACTGGATTGTTGTTGTTGAATTACTGTTCTCTTTATATATTCTGGATATTAATCCTTTATCAGAGAGAGAGCTTGCAAATATTTTCTCCCATTCTGTCTATTGTCTTTTCACTTTGTTAATTGTTTTGCTGTGCAGCAATTCTTCATTTGACATAATCTCATTTGTTGTCAGTTCCTTTTTTGGCTGTACTTTGGGAATGTTACACAAAAAATCATTGCCTATTGAAATGTCTTGGAGTATTTTCCCTAGTAATTTGGTAGTTTCAGATCTTTGATCCATTTTAAGTTGATTTTTGTAGGGCCTAAGGTAAGTCTCTTGCTTCAAACATCTGCATGTGGAAATACAATTTTCCCATCACCATCACCATTTATAAAACAGAATTTCTTCCTCAGGACCAGCGTTGTGGCATACTGGGTTAATTCACTACCTGTGATGCCAGCACTCCAAATGGGCTCCACTTTGTGTCCCAGCTGCTCCACTTCTGACCCAATGCCCTGCTGATGGCCTGGGAAAAGCAGTGGAAGACAAAGTATTTAGGCCCCTTCCACTCAACATTGCTCCTGGCTTCATCTTGACCCAGCCCTGACTGTTGCAAACATTTGGGAAGTGAACCAGTGAATGGAAAATCTCTGTGTGTGTCTCTCCCTTCCTCTCTGTAATGTTGACTTTCCAATAAACATAATTAAAAAAAAAAAGGAAAAAAGGAAGCAACTACTATCTCTCCAGGGAATGTAGGCACATTTGTCAAAGATAATCAAAGTTGATTGTAGATATGTGGATTTATTTTAGGGAATTCTGTTCTGTTCTATTGTTCTTTGTGTTTATGCTAACACTATGCCGTGTTGGTCCTAATAGCACTGTAGTGTGTCTTGAAACCTGGTAGCATGATGTATCTGGCTTTGTTTACGGTGCTCAAGATGGCTTTATCTATTTGGGAGTCTGCTGTGCTTCCATATGAATTACTTTGGGTAGTATGGATGTTTTGATAATATTCCTGTTATGAATGAACTTTGGGGATATTTCCTTTTTTGTGTGTCTTTTTAATTTCTTTCATTAATATTTTGTAAATGTCATTGTAGATTCTTTTTCATCCTTAGCAAAATATATATCAAAGCTTTTATTTTTAGTAGGTAGTATTAATGAGTTTTTTATAATCTCTCTTTCACCAGGATCACTGTTGTTATATAAAAATGTTACTGATTTTTGTGTGTTGCTTCTGTATTTCAAATTTTGATAAATTGTGTTTTCAGTTCTAATAGCCTCTTGGTGCATGGAGTCTTTTAATTTGCAAATATAAAGAACCATATCATCCACAAACAAGTATAATTTGACTTCCTTCTTTCTGAGATGAATACTGATTGATTCCTTCTCTCATCTAATGGCTCTGGCTAAAACTTCCATAAGTATATTGAATAAGAGTGGCTAGAGTGAAAAAAAAATAAGAGTGGCTAGAGTGGACATTCTTATCTGGTTCTAGATCTTTGTGAAAATGCTTATATCTTGCCACTATTTATATTATGTTGGCTCTGGGCTCATATATATACCTTCTATTTTATTAAAGCATGCTTCTTCTGTACCTAATTTGTTTAAGGATTTTATCTCGAAAGCATGTTGTCTTTTATCAAATGCTTTCTCTACATCTATTAAGATAATTGCTTGATTTTTATTCTTTATCCAATTGATGTGATGCATCACATTTATTTATCTGTAGATGATAAACCATTCCTGCATCCCTGGGATAAATTCAAATTGCGCAGGCTGGATGAGTTTTTTGATGTGTCCTTATTTCAATTTGCTGCTTTTTTTGAGAATTTCTGCATGTATCTTTATCAGAGCTGTTGCTCTATTATTCTTTTTTATGTCATCTTTTTCTTAATTAAGATAAAGCAGGCTTCACAGAAAGAATTTGGAAGAATTCTTTTCCTTTCAGGTTTTTTTTGGAATAGTTGGAAAAATTGATATTCATTCTCCCTTAAAAGTTTGGTAAAATTCAACAGTAAAACAATCTGATCTTCAAATTATCTTTATTGGAAGACTTTATTATTGACTAAGTCTTATCCTCAGTTATTGGTCTGTTCAGGTTATCTATGTTTATGATTCAATTTCAGGAAATTTTAGGTTTCTAGAAATCTATCCACTTCTTTTATATATATATATTTATATATATATATTATATATATATTATATATTTATATATATTATATTATATATAATATATTATATAATATATTATATATATTATTATATTATATTATATATTTATATATATATTATATATATATAATATATACCTATATATATATATATATACCTTTTCAATTTTTATATATATAAAGCTTTTATTTAAAGAATATAAATTTCCAAAGTACAGTTTATGGATTACAATGGCTCCCCCCCACACAACTTCCCTCCCTCCCGCTACCCTCCCCTTTCCCGCTCCCTCTCCCCTTCTGTTCACATCAAGATTCATTTTCAAATCTCTTTATACACAGAAGATCAATTTAGTACATATTACGTAAAGATTTCAACGGTTTGCCCTCAAATCTTTACATAGTATATATTGAATCGATCTTCTTTATATAAAGATAATTGCAAATGATTAAAAAGTCTTGGTGTTAAACTGGAAATTGCATAGATAATTAATCAATTTTTAAAAAAAAATCATGTAGGATCTCTGTCCTTAATGTGCTGTACATTGTGAATTAATACTATAACTAGTACTCCAACAGTATTATCATTTTGTGTCTCTATGTGAAATCTATCCACTTCTATGTCTCCCAATATGTTGGCATATAGTTGTTCATAATAATTCTTAATGATTCGTTATGTTTCTATGATATCATTTGTAATATCTCCTTTTTCATCTTTGCTTTTAATGATTTCAGATTTCTCTATTTTTCTCTTGGTTACACTGGCTAATGGTTTATCAATTTTGTTTATCTTTTCAAAAACCAACTCTTGCCTTTCATTAATCTTTTGTATTATTTTCAAAATTTCATTTCTTATTCTGTAATTTTCATTTTTTATTTTATTAATTTTTGGCTTGGTTGTGTTTTTTCTGGGTCCTTATGATACATTGTCAGATTACTTATTTTAAACCTTTCCATTGTTTGCTTATTACTGTAAACTCTCCTTTTAGCACTACTTTTACTGTATTTCATGTTTTGATAGGTTTTGTTTTCACTTCTTTATTTTCAAGGTATTTTTCAATCTCTTTTGGGATTTCTTCAATCACCTACTAGTTCTTCAGGAACTTCTTCAATCATAGATTTGTGTAATTTTTAAAGTTTATTTTGTAGTTAATTTCCAGCTGCTTTGCATTGTGATCAGAAAAGTTATATAATATGATATCAAATTTTTAACAATTATGTATTGACAGTTTTGTCCTGCCCATTATATGGACTATCTGTGAGAATGACCCATGTGCTCGAGAAAAGAATGTGTATTGTGCTTGTGTGGGATAGAATGTTCTATAAATGTCTATCAAGTCCATTCATTCTATAATGTAGATTAACCCTTGTTTCTTAGCTGATCTTTTTGTCTGAATGATTTCTCCCTTCATAAAAGTGGGGGTTGAAGTCCCTCAGTATTATTTTATCAGATCTTAGGATCTATTAACATTTGTTTTCTAAAACTGACTTTAGATGCAATACATTTATAACAGTCACACCTTCTTATTGAACTGATACCTTGATCACTTATTTAGAAAGTTGTCCTTTGAACGGCGTTTGTATTAATGTCTATTTTGTCAGATATAAATATAGCTACTCCTGGTCCTTTTTAATTTTCATTAGAACCACCCTCTTACATTCTGTCTCTATCTCCAATGGTGAAGATTGTTTCTTTAGAAAGTATAGAGTTAGGTCTTAGTTTTTTTAGTTCAGTCAGCCAGCGCATATCTTTTCATTGGAAAATTTAATCCATTTACATTGAGGGTTATTATTGACAAGTAATAACTAGGTCCCTCCATTTTTCTTTAAAGTTTCTATTGCTTGTTTTTTTTTTTAATAGCTTTTGTTATTTTGCTGTTTGGTTTCATACTTTAACACTCTTTCATGACGTTGATTGTCTTTCTCTACTTCTATATGTAGCACATCCTTAAGTATCATGTGTAAGGCTGTGGTGAATTCTTTCAAATTTAATTGAATTAGTCTTTACTCTTCACTAGGTAAAATATTCTGAGTTGGCTTTTTTTTCTTTCAAAACTTGGACTATTTCTCTACATTCTCTTCATGCCTAGAAAGTTTTCTTAAGCAATCTGCTATCAATCTAATGAGAGTTCTTTCAAAAGTTACTTGAGACTTTCCTACTGCAAATGTTAAAATACTTCCCTTGTTTTGTACCTTTGAAAGTTTCAATTTAATGTATCCTAGTGTGCTTCTCTCTGATCTTATCTATTTGATGTTCAATGAACATCCTGTATTTCGATACACATATTTTTGCAAATTGGGAAACTTTTCAGCAAATATTTGAATGTATGTTTTCTAAGACATTTTTTTCCATTCCTTTAGGAATTCACAGAACTTGAGTATTAGTTTGTTTGATGGTATCCCAGGGATCTCAAACCCTGTTTTTGTTCTTTTTCATTGTTTCTTATTTTTGTTTTTGTCTAAGATATTTCAAAAGTCGTATATTCAGAATCATATATTCCTTCATCTGCCAATCTAGACTCTAATTGTGACTTTTCACCATAATTCTTTTACTTGACTTACCTTTTCAATTTTTAAATTTCTGCCTGGATTTTTCCCCAATATCTCTATATATCTTTTCTGAATTTATCATGCATGTCATATACTGATTTCCTAATTTCATCTAACAGTTTATCTACATACTCATGTGTCACTTTGATTAATCATAAAAATATACTTTTGAATTCTTTCTCAAGAATTTCATCCATTCCCCTTCTTTCATGATCTGATACTAATGCATTATCCCTTTTGGGACATCATATTGCCTTGCTTATTTATATCCCTTGAACTTTTATGTTGATCTTCATGCATTGGAGGAATCCATTGTTTGCATCTCTTTTAGAGGATGCTTTCTGTTGATTTAAGGCTGTTTTCCTAAAAATGTCTCTGGGTATTTGTGTGGCAGATCTTTTGTCTTTAATTGCAGTTTGACTTGGTAGTTACAGTCTCCCTTTGCCTTTATTTGCTCTAGTAGATGGAAAAAGTTGTAGACATCAGGGGTACTTTTGTGACTCAGTGTAGTCACTGAGATTCCTCTTATGCAGGTGACCAGCTATCTCCTGAGGGACAGACTGAAGTCAGGAACTTCTCAGGCGTTGAGAGAAGGCCCTTCTGCTATTACTGTGAGTGGGTTTGGCATATAGACTTGCAGCTATTGTCCAAAATAAACTGGAATTGTAAATTACTACTGGATCAAGGAGCAGGAGGGAGTGTGCACTGCAAATGCTGATTGGCTGAGTGGCTAGATCTTAAGTTGTGACTTTGGCTCTTGGACACCAGAACAAGCACTTTTAGATCATTCTCCATGCCTCAGATTGGAGCAAAATTGAGCAGCATCACCTTTAAATCTGCAGCTTCTTTAGGGAGAGTGGGAGCTCTGAACCCCAGAGTGGCCTATGCAGAGCAAAAATATTAGGGTCTGGAGACCCCAATAAGTGGGAGAAATCATTCTGAGTTACAAGGGTCAAGAGGAGCTCACTTGAGAGCCCCAGCAAGTGAACTGCTGCTGAGTGAGGCAGGGCACTGAAACCCCAAACCAAAGTCTCCACACAGTAAACTGAGTAGGTCCACAAAGCCCAAGAAGCTCTTCATCAGGGGAGCAGGAGTTCAGAATGTTACCCAGGTTGGGCATAGAGAAGTTATTGTCAGTGGCAGGGCCTAGAGTCCAGTGATGTGCAGCTGACTCTGAGGCCCTCCTCTGTGCTGGTGCTCAGAGCAGGAGGATTCACTGTTTAGAGTGAGTGCAGGGTCCCAAGACCTTTTCACCTTCCCAGATGTGGGCACTGTTCAGAGCATGGGCATACTCCCTGTTGCATACATAGACACTAGAGCTTTGGTAGGGAGACTAGGGAGGTGCGCAGGAACCCTGACTGTGTTGTGTGTACACAGACTCCAGCCACAATCATTTAAGGCATTGAGGGGACTGGGCTGGTGGTAGGAGCATAAGGAATCCTAAACCTTAAAGGTGGGACATCCTAGTTCTACGGTCCTAGGGCCTGGATATCTCAGCCAAATATCCTCTGAAGTTCAAAAAGTTGTTGAGCCAGGGTACCAGGGGTTGTCCTTGTCCTGGTGGGGCTGTGTGCATTTCTAGAGTGCAGGAATGTTCTTGTCACCACAGGGAAGAACATGGGCAAGGTCCTTTGTTTCATAGAGTGCTATGGCTTTCCACAGTGACTGTCCAGATGACACTGCCACTGCCTGTATTCTGAGGGTTGGAGGAGAGGACAACATGCATGCCTTTTCTGAAGCAAAGTGACCATGGATTTTCTAGGGAGTTCTCTTTACTGAGCTCCTGGTCTTGTTAACTGGAGTCCTCTCTAGTGAGGATTGTCCACATACGGGGTTCCTGCAGGTGTGCTCTGCTGAGGCTCTCTTGTTCCCTTTTCCCCATGCAACAGGAAATCCCCCTGGCCTTGGGATTCAGGCACCTACAATTTGGTTTTGTTTCTCTCTCCATACTACTATGTCTGATATCATTGTCTTACTGTGCTTACTGTTTTCAGGTGCTCTAACTTGGGCACTCACCTTGGTAGCTTTTTTGGGTCTCTCAGCAGAGGAGGAGGTGAATGCAATGCTTCACCATAAGACTGTCTTGAATCTCCAAGTTCAGTGTTTTTTAAAGCTCCCTGGATGATTCCAATGTTTGGAATTATCTGAGTATGACCTCGTAGAAAAATTGGTGCACAGTTTTCAGGGGCTGTGAAAGTTGCCATGGTACCACAGCCACATCTATATCATAGAAGTATGATCACATCTTGAAATCATTGAGATACAATTATAGTCTTCATGGAAGTTAAAAAAATCAAACCTCATTGCTCAAACATCTTAGTTAGGAATCCTCATGACAACTAGGTAATAAACAATAAGATCAGAGGTATCTTAAATTTGCAGATAATTTCAAACTTCAGGAGATTAAAAAATTCCATTTCAGGGGCTAGTGTTGTGGCATAGAAGTTAAAGCTGCTGGCTGCAATGCTGGCATCCCATATGGGTGACAGTTGGAATGTCAGTTGCTTTACTTCCGATCCAGATCCCTGCTAATGGCCTGAGAAAGCAGCAGGAGATTGCTGAAGTGCTTGGGACCCTGCCACCCATGGGGAAGATTTGAATGAAGCTCCTGGCCTGACCTAGCCCTCACTGTTGTGACCACCGACCACCTGGGGGTGAACCTACACATGGAAGATATCCCTCCTTCTCTCTCTCTCTGTGTATGTGTGTGTGTGTGTGTGTGTGTTTGTGTGTGTGTAACTCTTTCAAATAAACAAATAAATAATTCTATTTAAATTAAATAATATTACATTAAATAAATAAAAGCCGAATCAGAGAAGCAAGTGTTCTATCTAATCATTTGGCTGGATCATAAGTTTCCAAAACTGATACAATGGTAGAAAATATTTTAAAAAGATGATTGTTGGAATTGCCAACATGTGCTTGTACAAACAGTAAATAAGACTCAAGTAGCAAATAAAATTAGAGTTCCATTTTGAAGAAAAAAATACATGTCACACAGAAGAGAGTCTTCTAAGAACTTAAGCAAGAACATGAGACTAAAACTATTAAAAATATCTTAAACACTAATAAATATACTACTGTAACGAGTTTACATTGAGGAATTATCAGAAACCTGATGTGGTTAAAAACTATTCCCATGCTAGTATTTGGATATCATATGTAAGTTTGTGTGAACCTAAATCCACTCATTTTGATACAGATGTATGTCTGCAGATGGCAGACATACTTTTGTGTTTTAATTAAAAGTAGACTATTTAAGTAGTCTTTGTGTGCTTAACATAATGGTAAGAGTATGACTTAAGTACATATTTATTTTTGAAACAAATGTAGACCTTAGGACTAGACTCATATTTTGACATCATAAATGGATTTTTTTCTTAAGGTTTATTAATGTTTTTTCAACCTGTTTCTTATTTTCCCAAGAAATTTGCTGCCACTTGCATAAACTAGTCAAATTTTCAACTTACTTAAAGGCAAAATATTAGTGTTGCATCAACATTGAGGAAAAATGTATTTATTACATAAAATAAACCAATAGTAACTGCTAAAATTCAAATCAGAAATATTAATACAAATGCATTCCTTTAGGTTTTGATTTTAGCTCCATCAAAGCTTTGATCTACTTTTAATATTTGTTTTCTTATTCACTTTTAATAGTGTGAAAAAGTGATGAAGTATTCCAGATGTGCTTGAAATGCTTATGACATATATTATACTCTGCTTCTGACTTCTGTCTTAAAGATTAGCTGCAAAACAGCATAAATAGATGTTCTTTGAAAAGTTACATATCGTGAATGTATAATTACTAACAATTTTACCAGCCCTCTTATTACTTTATTTAATTTTGTTTAAAAATCATATGTCATCCAAATTCTGGAACTTTTATAGGAGTTTTTTTTTTTTAATACAAGGCTGAAAACTCATCCTACTTATTTAAAATAAAAATATTTTTTAAAATATCCATTCTTAGTACCATAATAATTCACAAATCACACAAAATTATCAAATAATGGAAAATAAGAAGGATGTGGAAGAGATTCAGCAGATACATAGAATATGAACACTAACAAATGAATATGAACACTAACAAATTTACTGAATTTAGAAAATATATAATGAAACTACACTGAAAGGAATGGAGAAAGACTAGAACTGACCTAATTTTGGAAAACACTATCTTGCCTGGATTTTGTAAGCCTGCAGACAAAAAGAACTTTACAGATATATTATGCTGTGGTTAGTGAATGTGTTTCTCACTAGGTTATGAGTTATTGACTCTGAAGGTACTTTGTGTGTATACTAGCATTAAATCAACTAAGTATATTGTAGATGATGAACAAGCAGCTAACCGTATTTGAGATAATAAAACCCATGTTTCCCATTATTGGAGAAAGAACTAAAAAGAAAGTGAAAAGCCTAATCTAGCCTTTAAATAAACCTTATGATGTTGGATTCAGAATTAACTCATGGTAGGTACATTAATTTGGGGGAGGGGCTAATTTGGGGGAGGTGCATATATATTTAGGGGAGGAACTTACTTTACAAAGACGTATTTCTTAACTCTGTAAACTAAAAATGTCAAGAAGCAATGACACATTTATAGAAATGAGAGCACGAAATGGAAATTTCGGTCTTTGAAGACTATTAGTTAATAAAACAAACAAAGCTTCTTAGGAAAATGACTCAGGCAGGGAAATATAAAGTTGGCCTGAAACATCTGTGCTATCAGAAAGTATGCCCACTTGAATATTAGTCAAATATGAAGCAATTTAATTTTAGCAAGAAAATAAATGATGAAAATATTTGATGGTAACTCCAAAAATAAAATACTTAAATATTTATAAACCAGCAATGACATGAATAAGGGTGTCTATTAAGCAAATAGAGGGAGATTGTTCGTTGCAGTAGAATTTCAATGCATAGTGCAGAAAAAAGTGCTTAACCAAAATTCACCATTTTCCATATAGTTACAGAAAAATTCCTTACTAGATGCCATTATTAGATTGTCAAAATTTGAGAAGATGGATTTGGATTATACAAATTACCTCTTTCACTATAACTGTATAGTAAATCAGTCCAGTATATACCACCTTAAGTAAGTTATGAAGGTAAATATCACCAATAATGATATATACTGATACAATGAACTACAGCAAGGGATGCACTAAAAAGACACAGAAGAATTTCAGTGATAATCTTGCCAAAATACATAATCTTAGATTAATCATAATAATATCAAACAATTCTCAATGCAGAAATTCATCAAGAGAGTATATAAAAACTCTTTGAGGGGCTGGCATTATGGTGTACCCAATAGGGCCACCACTTCTGATGCTGGCATCCCGTCACTGAAATTCTTCTGTGTCCATGCACACAAGGTTTGTTTTTTTAAAATTCATGAATAGTAGATATGATAAAATCTATGCACGGATTTCAACATTTTTGTATTTTTCTTTTTTAAAGATGTATTTATTTACCTGATAGATTTACACACACACACAAAGAGAGAGAGAGAGAGAGAGAGAGAGAAGAATTCTTCCATCCTCTGTTTCATCCCCCAAATGGCCAGAAGACAAGTTCCATCTGGGCTTCCAGCATGCATGCAGGGGCCCAGTACAGGGGCAATCTTCTGCTGCTTTCCCAGGTGCTTTAGCAGGTAGCTGAATTGTGAGTATAGCAGTGTTCAAACTTGTACCCTTATAGGATACCAGTGTTACAGATGGTGGCTTAACCTACTGGACCAAAATGCTGGCCCCTCCAAATGTTTTGGAACCAAAGTAAGTTTATCTTTTAATTCCATTTTTTCCATCAACTTTTTGATGTTATTTGTATTACAGAATAATCATAATTTTAATACCAATAGTAAAAGAATGATGGCCTATTAGAAAAAAATTATAAATTATTCTACATCAAGTAACAAAGCCAATTGCGTATCAATTGCGTATCAATTAAATAGTTCAATATTAATAAAAATATATTTAAAAACATAAATTAAAATCAACTCTCTACTTAGCAATGATCTGAATGTTTCTAAACAAAAAAGTAGAACAAGAAGACTGAAGCTTTTCAGGCTGGGCATATGTTGAAGTAATAAGAAACAAGAATTTGTGTAGTTTTATCTTATTTTGCATTAAAATATATTTCTGTGTGTGGACATTTGGACTAGCAGTTAAGATACCACTTAAGAGGCATGTATCCTACACAGGAGTCCTGGATTCAGTACTTTGCTCCAGTTGTCAATTTCAGCTTCCTGCTAATGTGGACACTGGGAAATGTTTGTGGTGGCTCAAGTACTTCGGTCCTTGTTCCCATGTGGGAGATCTAGATTGATTTCCCTAAGATTCTGCTTGGCTCAGTCCCAGAAACTGTGGGAATCTGGTGAATGAACTTTGAAATAATGGGATGTTCCACCCCTTATATAAATAAATAAGATGATTTTGTAAAATATCTAAGTGTATTCAAAAAAATATCTGGATGCTCTCATGAGACCAGCGACAAAACCACACTGGATAGAGTGCATGACTGCCTCAGCTTATGCTCCTGTACATGCTTTAACTAAGAGGATCTATCTATGTAAACATCTAAACTGGAAATATTCAATTTTTAAAATTTTGTTTAGTTGAGAGACAGATATTTTAAATGTTAAACTTAAGTCGATTAACTTGTCTAGTTACGTTTTAGAACGAGGTTAATTTAAAAAGTGTAAGAATTCAAGCTGCACTTTGTCCTGAAATTTGGTGTCATATAAAAAATTTTCTTTCCTTTAAATATCTAAAACTACCTTTTGAGTGTCTTTTTTTTTAAGATTTATTTATTTACTTGAAAGGCAGAGAGGAAGAAGTCATTCATCCACTGGTTCACTCTCCACAAGGCCACAATTGTCAGGGTGGAGCCAGGCTGAAGTGAGGGGTTAGTAGCTACATCCGGGTCTCCAATGTGGTTGGAGGTACTATCTTCTGCTGTTTTCCCATCTGGATTGAAACTGAGCAGCTGGGACTCGAACCAGTGCCCATGTGGGAAGGTGGTGCTGCAGGAACACAACCTGCCCCTCCACAGCAAAAGCCCAAATGTTATTTTTTTGATAGGGCACCTTGACTCTTCATTTTGAATAGATGCAGGAGTGCCTTAACCAAAACTTCTATTGATTTCCAAGTTAAATCATTCCAGGTTAAATCATTTATTATGTAAATTGAAAGAATTTGTATTGCTTACTTTGTTTTCTGTTAAACTAATCTGTCCATCAATCAACTCCAAAATCAATATGATTACATTATCTTAGTCCCCATCAACTTGGAGCTGAGTGAACACATCAATGAGGGTGATAAACTGGAATTATTCTTGTTGCTGTAAAGGATTTATCTTCTGGAAAAGTTCACCAGTAGAGCCCTAGTGATTGATATTCTGTACAAAATCCAAAATAATAACCCAAGATAAATGTAAATTTAAAACAACAAAAATATTGATTGAAAAGTTGAATAAAAAATTCAAGTATCTTTAAGATTCTACACATTCAACTAAATTCATACAAAAGAGATCACAACCTCAATGTCTAAGGAGACCATTAATAAGAGTTCACAGAATATAATAGAGGAAATTTTAAAATTCAATTTCATTTGAAATCAAAGAAATTGCAAACAATAAAATAGTCAAAATATCAACAAAAAAATTAAATAAACCGTTCAGTACTCTTGAAGTGACAATGCTGTCCTCACTCACACATTCTTATGGTAGTGCAAATCTATGAAACATTTTTGGAAGGAAATCCAGTACATGAATATTATGCATAAAAGGCTTCAAAAATACTCATTTCTCTTTGATCTAGGATTTAATTACTTTACTTTTATAAATATATTGGAGAATATTCAAAATTATGACATTTTTAAACAAATTGATCATTTCTGTTATGCCAAGATTTATGAAAAATTGAAAACATTCTAAGAATTATGTAAACTACATTTAATTATTATTACTGAAATATGTTCCTATGAAGATTAGAAAATATTTAATATTCACCTAAATTTTATCTACAAAATTCAATAAGCAGTATTTGATTTTTCTCTTAAGATTTATTTATTTGAAAGGCAGAGTTAGAAAGAGAGAGAGCACTTCTATCTGCTGTTTCACTCCCCAAGTGGCTGCAATGACCAGACTGGATCAGGCCCAGCTAGGAATCTGAACTCCTTCTGGGTTTCCCACATGGGTGGAGGGGCAAAGGGACTTGGGTCCTGTTCCACTATTTTCCCAGCTGCATAGCAGGTAGTTGGATTACAGCCGAGATGAAAAACTGATGCTGATATGGGATATTAGCATCACAAGCAACATCTATACTCACTGCACCATAATGCCAGGCCCCAAAATTGCTGTATTTGAATAACTCTTTTAATAATCATGATTAGGAAAAAATTAATAGGCAATGTACCAATGTTTTTAACTAACATTTTTGGGGTAGTGATATAATTTCATCTTTTACAAATATTTCTTCAAAATATGCTATTATAATTATTTCAGAGAATGTAACATAAAATTTGAAAATAAGATATTTTGATATGAATAAATTCTATCTGAAGATTTAAGTAACTATTGATAGATTCGCCTCAATTACTTCTTCAACAAAAAGACATCATTGATGTTATTGAATTTTACACTAATAGGCTCTGTTTTTATTTCTTGCCTTTAAATATACCTTTATAATAACATCAAATTGGGATGGGGAGAGCCAAGGAAAATGTGGGTTGGGGTTTGGGGCCAGCGCTGTGGCATAGCAGGTGAAGCAGCTGCCTGCAGTTTTGGCATCCCATATGGGAAAGGTTTGAGATCAGTGTGCTCCACTTTTGAGGCAGCTCTTTGGTATGGCCTGGGAAAAGCAGTAGAAGATGCGCCAAGTCCTTGGGCCCCTGAACCTGCATGAGAAAACCCAGAGGAAGCTCCTGGCTCCTGGCTTCAGATTGCTGCAGCTCCAGCTGTTGCGGCCATTTGGGGAGTGAACCAGCGGATGGAAGACCCACCTCTCTCTCTCCATCTCTTTTTCTGTGTAACTCTGACTTTCAAATAAATAAATAAATCTTTAAAAAAAAGAAAATATGGGTTGAGAAAATCACCCTATGTTGTATTTAGATCCAGGTCTAAAAAACAATGCCACCTAACTCTGTAGGGAAAAACAAAGCTAGTCATACAAGAAGTAAAAACTCTTTACACAGAATTGATAATCACAGTTGCGATCTTAATCTGCAGTTTCTGCTCCCCTGTACAGAAACATTCTCTTGCATTTTAATAATTTCATTAATAAGGAGAAAATTTATTTTATATGTACATTAACTATGTAAAAAGCAGTATGACTACGATCTCACAAAATATAATGTATATAATTGCTTATTTGAAAAGTGAATTTTTAAAAATTTCAAATATATTGTGTTTCTAATAATTACAGAGAAAAGAGTACATTTGCCTGCATGTAATAAACAAACTATGGTCTTTATAGTCATGTCTACTTATGCAGAAAACAAATTTTCATGACAATGACTAGATCAGACACCAAGAATTCAATTAATTTTATTTTAAGACAGAAGAAAGGTCAAATTTCCTTTGCTTTGACCTTACTATTTACCCTGATGGTTGAAGTGGCTAAACTTAGGCACTTCAGAGAATAACAATCAATCTTCTCTGTCTCCTGGAAAGAACCCCTTAGGTGACGGAAGGCAGTGTTGTCTACACGGCTTCTCAGAAGTGACTTTCATAAGTGCATGGAAAAGTGTACTAACTGGAAGTCTATTTCCTACTTAGCGTCTAGCTGTTTTAGGGAAAACCTTACATTCCACTCAAGAGAAGCAGTCAGCTTACTCTAAAAGGTGCACTAAGTAATCAGGCATTGCTTAATGCCGAACTAAGTTGGATCAATGAGTGAGGAGTTCTTTCTTTGAAGTTTCTGTTGAAAGCTTTTATCTCTTCATTGCTGGAAGGACTTTGAGTCTTGAAGACTTTATATTTCCAGGCACACTGACATTGATCATTTCCTTTCCTGACAGATTCTTGATATCCAACAATGTAATTATATTAGGGCGGTGTCTTCCCTCTAACATCAGCTAGGAATTTTTTTTTTTTAAGTACCTAAAATCACTAATGATCTTCAGACTGAACCATGTGCAGTTCTTTCTCAGGAAACCTTTTCCCAGTTTTATAAATGAGGTAAGATATGGAAGAAAGAGGAGAAAATAAATACACAATCAAGCAATGCCTGTGTAAAAAATAGCTTGCTATAAACATTTAAATTTTACTGAATACTCTAATATACAGAACACCAAAAGTGCAATGTATATGAGCAAAAGTGACATTTTGAGATTTTACTGTTTACAGCCCTAAACTATACTCTTGAGGAATAGTGGTTTTCTACTTACTACTTGTTGAATTATTTATTTAGTGGAGGAGTAAGCTTGTGATTAGAAAAATTCAAAGTATACATTGTAAAAATTAAAAGAAAAAATAAGAAATGAAAGAGGAGGGAGGGTGGGAAGCTGGGAACACAGGCAGGCAGGAAGGTACAGTGGAAAGTATTATGTTCTTATATATGCATATATGATGTACATGAAATTTGTTTACCTTATATGATTATTTTTACTTTTCTTAATGCAATGTGCTGTGAAAACATATTGATCTCCCATAAACACTCACTTGATCTTTTACCTTAATTTACTGATAGAGGAAATATTATAGCTTTGCATTTATTAGTTGACATCTTTTCAAAAATTTTTTTCTAGTGCACTCTCCCATTTATGATTAAAATTTGTATGCATTGATGAAGTCACCCAGTCGTATCTCAATCACTACAGGATGATGTCAGTTTTTCATTCAAACATGGAGAGTGTCTATGTTCTGGTGCTTGGGAAGGTTAGTTTAGATTATGTTATCCCAAAGTTCAATCTGAATTTTCTTTACTTTTCAAATATGATATGCATTAGTATCACCATTTGTGAATGCTTAGTATGTAGTGGAATGATTAACTCAGCACTTAGAATGAAATAAGCAATATATATTTGACAAATTTCAATTTGTGGTACAATGGAGCATGGGAACCAAAAAAAAAAAAAAACAAAAACAAAGACAGACACAGATTCAGACAAACACAAAAGCAAATGCTCACAGCCATCATTCGTAGTATTTAAGTCTTTATACAATGAACAAGGAGAATTAAATGAAAACTCAAAGAGTCAGAAAGAGGTAAGAGGGTATTTCAAAACATGCATATTGATTTGAAAATATTCCACAAATTTTCTAACCTGCTTGTTGGTAGTCTGCTTGAGCGGCTATATAAAAAAAAAAAAAACCTGTAGATTGTATGATTTAAAAAATAGAAATTTATTTGCTCACAGTTTCAGAAGCTAGAAGTCCAAGATCAAGTGGTCATTTTGTTTCTTCTGAGGCCTCCCTTAGCTTGCAGATGATCACCTTCTTGCTGGGTCCTTTCATTTGTTGATTCACACTTGCTGTCACCTTCCATGTCTAGATTTCCTTTTCTTATATGGATTCCAGTCAAATTGGATTAGCCCCCACCTCCACAGCCTCATCTTAATCTTAATCAATTCACCTCTTTTAAAGTGTTATCTCCAGGTATAGCCACATTTGAGTTACTAGAGACTAGGACTTCAGTGAACGACAAAATGGTATTTATTCCATTTTTCTCTAAATTTAAGGCACTTCATTGCTAAGTCACATTTTCTTTAAAATCAAAGTGAAATAATGTTTTGAAGTACCGCAGAGTTGTGTTTTGCAGTGGATGTCATAATTTCTGTGAACTATCACAACATAAAATGTTTCTATGATAAATAATATGACCAATACAAATGCATTCGGGACCCGTGCTGTGACTTAGAGGGTAAAGCCACCACCTGCAGTGCCTGCATCTGATATGGGCACCTGTTCAAGTCCTGGCTGCTTCATTTCCGATCTAGCTCTCTGCTATGGCCTGGGAAAGCAGTAGAAGATGGTCCAAGTCCTTGGGCTCTGCACCCATATGGGAGACCTGGAGGAAGCTCCTAGCTCCTGGCTTCCGTTGAGCGCAGCTCTGGCTGTTGCAGCCAATTGGGGTGTGAAACAACAGATGGAAGACCTCTCCCTCTCTCTCTGCCTCTCCTTCTCTCTCTGTGTACTTTTGACTTTCAAATAAATAAATTCATCTAAAATAAACAAATAAATACAAATGCATTCTAGTATTTTCCTAACTACCACCGAAATGCACAAGTAATTCCATGGTTGAATAGGGCCCTTCAGTCAGAACCTTTAAAATGTCATTTTATATATTTTATGATTTTTATTTTCCTTGATACTTTGGTAATTCCTTGCCACTTTGGTAATTCCTTGCCATGTTAATTTAGACTTTATTCATAGGACACATATAGAGGATGATGTGAGTTTGATAAATTTTCTATATTTTAGTATATAGTAAGTAAAGTTTTCAATTATTTTTTCACAGCTAACTTTTAAAAAATTAAATCTTTGAAATTATTATGTTTGAAATTCTACCTTCACTAGTATGTGTAAGGTTCATACATCAGAATATTTAGAAACCACACCAAATATCTTTAGATGGGTGATGGGAGTGGAATCAGAGTTGCCCACTATCATGGGATATTCACTGGGCACTCCCAGCCTGTGGCTGAATAGGCCAGTGGGTGGTGCAGACAGAAAGGGTGTCATCATATGTTAACAGTAACAAACACATAGAGGTAAAGCTAACGTAGCAGGAAAGCATGCACACTAGTAGGGTCAGCCTGAAAAGAGCATGTTTAACCCTCCAGAGGACAAAGGATCAGTGTGTGCTGGGAGGTGGGAAGGGAAGACTGCAGTAAGGAAAAGAGGTAACAAGAAAATCAGAGTACTTCAGACAAGGCTCTCATGCAGCACAATCAGGGTAGCAAAACTGCGTGAGCTGCAGGCCTTGTCTCCCAAAATCAACCCTTGGGAAAGCACAAAAGAACAAAACATATACTGAAACACATAACATAAAGCCCTTGAGAATTGTCTGCCTAGATCAAAAGCTATCTTGAACATGGATGATGGGTGGCAGTTTGGGGCAGGGGTGGCCCAAAGGCAATGGCAGGATAGGTTGAGTGAAGGATATAACTTCTACTTTCTCCTCCTCTCCACATTGCCTGGGCAAATTTGTTCCTTTTCGTTTTCCCTATAAATCAATAGCTACAGTGGAGACTTTCAGTGGGGAGGAAGTGGCTGTAATGATATCAGGACTGCACAAAGTCCTGCTGGGTTGAGGAGCTAGTGATGAGAGAGGCTGTTTAATCATGTCTTCCCATCTAAACCTCAGGACTAGCGGATTGCCTCTTATCTTGGTGCTTATTTCTAAAAAACATTATAAGCAAATCCCCGAACATACTATTTGCTTGGTGCAGTGCCAGCAAATGAGCTAGTCTAAAATTTTGGTGCTTGACTTCTCTGCCCTTGGGCTGAATTATCTTCTCCTGTTAAACTCCCAAGAAGTAGCAGAGAATAGTCTGGTTTTCTCCAGTCTCCAGTACCCATCACAAGACAAGATAGCCTTTATCCCAGGGAAAATGAAAGCACAGGGCAATTAATTACACACACAAGCACATCCACCGTAAAAGAAAAAGAGAATAACATACATCAAGGACAAAAAGACACTCCTATTGGATTGAACAACAACAATAAGGCAAAACTAAGATTTAATAATATGTTGCCTACAGGAAACACACTTAAAATGACAATGAAAGTTTGAAAATAAACATGAAAAAAACATACACCAAGGGAAAGAAACCTGTAGTGTAAATTCACTATCTAAAAGATAGAACTCAAGAAAAAAGCATATGAGACAAAGATGACTGTTCTATATTTCAATGATTTTTTTAAAACTCAAAACAACTATTACAAAACCCATGTATTACACACGTTAGTCTCTAAATTTATAAAACTATAACTGACACTGTGATGGATTGATTCACTATATAAAGAGAAATAAAAGCAGATTTGTTCTTTAAACCATATGGTGAGCTGGACACCAGATGGATTAAACATCTAAATGGGAAAAAGTTATACTATAAAGTAAATAAAAAGTGGGAGAGTTCTTTTTAAACACCCACATCAAATTATAAGGTATTATATTTCTACATATTAACTATACCCAAATTAAAAATTTGTGCTCATGTATTATATCCTAGCCAAAGTGAACAGATATAATACCCTGTGCAAATCTATTTACAAGATCTAAAACTGACAATTAACATCTACCATACACATATACCATTAATGTAAGAAAGATAGCATAATGTGAGGCTGGTGCTATGGTGTAGCGAGTAAAGCAGCTGCCTACAGTGTCAGCCTCCCATATGGGTGCCTGTTCGAGTCCTGGCTGCTTCACTTCCAATCTAATCCCAGCTGGTTCAAGTACGGGCTTCTCCACTTCCCAACCAGCTCCCTGCAAATGTGCCTAGAAAAGCAGTGAAAGACGGCCCCTGGACCGACAAGGAAGATCTAGAGGAAGCTCCTGGCTCTTGGCTTCCACTTGGCCAAGCCCTGCAAACTGTGGCCATTTGAGGAGTAAACCAGTGAATGGAAGATCTCTGTCATTCTTTCTGCACTCTGCCTTTCAAATAACTAATGAAATAAATAAATAAATCTAAAAAAAGAGGATATTGCAGAATTTAAGTAAATATTCACAGTAATTTTGACTCAATAAATTTATCTTAGCTTACTGAATAAAAAATAACCACACAATTAAATACAATGACAACCATGTATGACTTTTATATGCATATTAAGATATAATTATCTTGGCTAGTGCCGTGGCTCAATAGGCTAATCCTCCGCCTGCGGCACTGGCACACCTGGTTCTAGTCTCAGTCAGGGTGCTGGATTCTGTCCTGGTTGCTCCTCTTCCAGTCCAGCTCTCTGCTGTGGCCCGGGAGTGCAGTGGAGGATGGCCCAAGTCCTTGGGCCCTGCTCCCACATGGGAGACCAGGAGGAAGCACCTGCCTCCTGGCTTTGGATCAGCACAGTGCACCAGCCGCAGCAGCCATTGGGGGTGAACCAACGGAAAAGGAAGACCTTTCTCTCTGTCTCTCTCTCTCTCACTGTCCACTCTGCCTGTCAAAAAAAAAAAGATATAACTATATTTTAGTCCTCTTCAGTTCCTCATTATCATGTAAATATGATTGCTGAAAATGATTCTAATTTATTATTTTAATAATTTTTATTCTTTTAAAGTATATTTCAGTTTTATTTAAAATTATAGTTCACTTTATATCAATATATTTATAAGCTATTTGTAAGAACATATATAAGAAATAGCTAAAACTAAGAAAACTAGTATTATCAAATTTTTCATCTACTTTCATTAAAGAAATTTGATTTCAAAAGTTTTCAGTGAACCAATCAATTATATGAAAGCCTGTGACATTTTTGTTTTTAAAAGTTTTGCTAATCCATCTATCAGCAAATAGAACATCGTAATTAATTCCTAGAACATTTTAATTTACAGACTCAAATTCTATATCTTGTATTCCAATTTAGAAATCTAATATACCAATTTATATTAATGAAGATTCTTGGGACTAAAATATATCCTCATGCTTGTTATATATAAGGCGTTGACATTTGTTCTCAGTTTTCATAAGATTCTCAAAATGGCTTCCTAAAGACAAATTATTCAATCTCTTGTCACTAAAATAATTTCCTTGCTTCTTACTTTGGATTATCTCCTGACCCTGCACTAGTTCTGTGCCAAATAAACGCAAAAAGGGATATTGAATATCATTAGAACCTCAAACGTTTTTACAGATATAATTTACTTCTTGAAAATGAAAATACAAAAATGACAATAAAACAACAGAAATTCAATTGTTCTTTCTCCCACCTGATTATGGGTATTTCATTCAGAAAAGAAGTCTGGAGGTTTAATTTATTTGGCATTTGAAGACTGAATGAGTGATTTTTAAAAGACCCTTTCAGTGCTGCACAGTTGCCATGAGTAGTGATGGCAATATGAGATGCTCACAGCCTCTCAGAGGGTGCAGCTTGGACAGAACAAATATCTCCACTCCTTCTGTTTCTTTGCTATCTCTTCTCCTCTCTGCCTCTATCAGTTGTTCTGCAGTCCCCTCTACCTATGCCTGATTCTCTCCAGGTTTTTTGGCCTATTTATCTGTCTCTTCCTCATTTCTATTTTCATTTCCTTTTTTGTTTTTTCACCCATTTCCTTGATTTTATTATTTTGCTTATTACAGTGTATATATACATCAGATAAGTTAAGCTTTTATATCTCCCTGCATTCTCAAGCTTTCAAGTCGCCTTTGTCTTTTGATTAATGAACTTCAGGGGAAAAAAAAGAAATTCACTTCTAATATAAAGGCCACTGTAGACTGAGCTGAATCATCCATCTTAAGAGCCAGCAAAACAGCTTCTTAAGTAGTTCCCTTCTTTCCAAGCAAATTAATTAGATGTTAAAAAAAAAACAACTCATAGTATCAGAGTATCAGTCGCAAAAAAGTATTAGAGCAGGGACTCAGGAGATGAGTTTCATTGTTTTTTTCTTTAAACCCTATTCTTGAAAAAATAAGTGAATCTATATTTTCTTCAAAATTCATTCAACAAATGTAAATACTTGGTGACAATGGTAGCCACTGGGTGCACAATGGTCTCCCAATGAGGAAACTGAAAGGTCAGTGGGAAGACAGAGTTAATAAGATAATTATACTAATCAATGTAATGTAAAAGGACTCTGGAGAAAAAAGTGCAGGTTTAGGACAGCATTCAACTGAAACTGTTATGGTTCTCCGAGGAAATGATGCTTGACTTAAGATTGCAAGTGTGAAAGAGGGAGGGTTGGCTGAATTCCCTCCTCTCTCCTATCTTGTCTACTTAGGGCAGTCACAGAAACTCTCTGAAAAGGTACATGCAAAGCCATATTCATGACATTAACTCCTCCAATTTAAAACTCCTTTAAGCTAATCCTTGACATTATCTTAAATGTTCTTTATCATCTAGTATGTTCTCACCTCTGTGAGAAACACATACAAGCAAACCAGGCTTCTATATCTGAACATGAATTATTTTCATTGCTAGAATTTGCTTGCCAAAGATGTGAATACTCTTATGACAAAGGGAAAGATGACTTGAATTCTCATTTGTTTTCTGTATAGAAATACACCTTCTTCTGTATATTCTCATAAATTATGTTTTTGCAGCCATACATTTGAAGAAATCTAACAGAGCTTTAGAGGGAAAATGTGGCTTCATGTATAAATGGCATGAATGCTCTACTTTCAAACATCTTCCCATAGGCCTACATAGCATCTAATTTTCAAAAACTTTGAAGGGATCCTTTGAGATAAGCCATGTTTATATGAAGAATTCCTTCATTGAAGGAGTTAGAAGTACTATAGTCAAGAAGAGGCCAGTGAATAGTATAAATTCTCAAGTGTGTGCATTTGGGAAACTCATGCAAGGTGAAAAGTGTCTGGCTGTGTATGTGTGTATATATACATGAGAATGGTTTCTGCTAGGCATCTTCTAGATAAAGTTCAATTTTCAGACTGTTGAAAATTAAACATTTATAGGGCTGGCATTGTGGCACACTGGGTTAGGCCATGGCCTGCAGTGCTGTCATAATATACAGGTTCGAGTCCCAGCTGCTCAACTTCTGATTCAGCTCCCTGCTACTGTTCCTGGGAAAGCAGTGGAGGATGATACAAGTACTTGGGTCCCTGCACCCACATGGGGGATATGGTTAAAGTTCCTGGCTCCTGGCTTCAGTCTGGCCTAGCCCTTTCTCTCCATCTCTCCCTGTAACTTTCGTATAAATAAATACATCTTTTTAAAAAGAAAATTACATTGATTTAAACATAATTATTTATTAACTTTGACAGCTCATAATAATAAAGAGTAGCAATATAAAACTAATTTTCATTAATTTAATTTATTTGAAATAAAATGACAGAGTCAGAGGAGAGAGACAAAAGATTTGATCTTCTGTCTATTGTTTCACTTCCTAAATGTCTACAACAGCTGGGGCTGGGCCAGGCTAAGGGCAAAAAGCCATAACTCCATTCAGATCTCTCACATTGGTGGCAGGGAACCAAGTACTTGGGACATCATCTGCTGATTTACCAGGCTCATTGACAGGAAGCTAGATCAGAATCAGAGTGACCAGGATTCAAACTGGTACTCAACATGGAATACCATCATCCCAAATGGAGGTTTGATCAACTGTACCACAACACCCACCTCTTAACTTTTAATTTTATCAACTAACTTTTCAGTAACTAAATATGCTCAATTATTAGCCTATTAACTTTCCATTTGTCTCATTCTTCACTGATATCACATAAATAAAACATTCTTGCTATAAATTCTTGTCTTATTTTCCTAGAGACCTAAGCAGGCATTAACCATTTTAATTTTGAAGTAGGATTTTTTTCTATAAATGCAAAACCTAAAAACCTAAGTCTTTCCCTTTGGAATCTGATTAAATAAATTATTAAAATTTCACATAATTGAATATCATGACAACAATTTTAAAAGAAAAAACAAAACTTTTGATAAAATATAATACTCTTTTAAATATGGTATATATAGATGCATATCTGTATAGAAATTTCCTAAAGATTATACAGCAAATATTAGTATTATTTATTAGCTGGGTTGTTAGGCCATGGGAGTTTTGCATATTTTTGTAGTTTATGTAATAATAATGTTGATCTTTCAGATGAAACTTCAGACAGACCTGTGTTATGTGAAGGTTTTAGTAGCCATACTGTATTATACATTATGTTAAACAGCTGTGAGATCTTCAAGGATACAATGGAAATCAATTCCCTGCACCAGAACACCAGAGTTCCACTGTAATCAGAAACCTATGAACACATTCCTTTGGGTCATGAGTAGTTTCCGTGGTTATTCATGTAATCTTAAGAAATGGAATAGTCTGTGCCCCATCACGTATCTACCCATCAGAAAATTTTTGTGAAAACATGAAATAGCATGATTAGTAACCAACAGGAAAAGCCATTTATAATTTCATTAATTGACCTAACAATTTTTAGGCAGGAAATCCAGTTATTTTGCATATACTGCAGCAATTATCTAAAACTATCATGAAAAAGTTGAAAGAAATTATATTAGATTTTCAAACTTTCTATGTGAGGTAGAAAATGTGATTTTTAGCAAGGAGAAGAGTAGAATTGAGTATGAGATTATACTTATCCTGATCTGCTACAAAAAGTGTTAAAGAAAACACATTGTATGTAGTCTGCTTCTTCAGATATTGTCAAATGATACTGAGTTATTTGATGCTTGCTTAAAATAAAGAGATCTAGAAATAATCTAAATAATTTGAAAACTGGCTATATAATCACAAAAATAAGTGATTCAAATTTAGTCTGGGTGATGAATTACTAAAAATATTTTTAAAACATTGATGTATCATGAGCAGATTGAAAACATTCTAAATTAATTTTTAATTTAAACTTCACCAATTTAAAGGTAAGCTCATGCTATCATTTGAACACATTCCCTCCAATTTCCATGCCTTTCCAATGTGAGAGGGTAAAAATATGGAATCTTTTTTTTTTTTTTTGACAGGCAGAGTGGACAGTAAGAGAGAGAGAGAGACAGAGAGAAAGGTCTTCCTTTACCATTGGTTCACCCTCCAATGGCCGCCGTGGCCAGCACACCGCGCTGATCCAAAGCCAGGAGGCAGGTGCTTCTCCTGGTCTCCCATGTGGGTGCAGGGCCCAAGGACTTGGGCCATCCTCCACTGCACTCCCAGGTCACAGCAGAGAGGTGGACTGGAAGAGGAGCAACCGGGACAGAATCCGGCTCCCCGACTGAGACTAGAACAGCGCCGCAGGTGGAGGATTAGCCTATTGAGATTCCAAAAATATGGAATCTTTTAGAGGTTTAGTTATGAGGTTTTTTCCCTTAAGGAGGGAACTAAGGTCCTTAAAAATGGACTTCATGCAAAGTTTCAAGGCTTGCTCCTCCATCTTCTGCCATGTGAGCACATGGAGTTCCTCTTCTCTGGGGGATGCAGCATCATGTTGCCATCTTGGCAGCAGAGAACAGACCTCATTAGACACCGAACCTGATGCTTCATTGACCTTAGACTTCCAAGCTTCCAGGATTGTGAAAAAATAAATTTCAATTATTTATAAATTATCCAGTTTCATATATTTTGTTAGAGTTCAAATGGACTAAAACAGCCAGGAAGCCAAATAAAAATCATTTGTAAATTTTAATTTTAATTTCAGATCATTTGTAAGCAACTGCATATGAGTGGGACAGCTAGTAGAAAGATGTTTATGTCCTTGAGGTAGAGGGTTTTGCAGGGAGAGGTAATAGTCTAAGTACAAAAGGTTTTTAAAGCTATAAATATCACCCATAGTATCAATACAGTTGTCACAAATCGTCTGACCACCATCAAACGTTTAAGCAGTAAAATTAACTTACTAATACTCAATTAACACATTATGAGAAAAAAATATATCTTCATACAAACCAATTTCATTTTAGATTCTTTATACACTTTATTCAAGTCTCCTTGTTCTCAGACTCAAGTGGAGACTATGGAATGCTTGCTCTTACTAAGCCATTCAGTGATGGGTCTCCTGCAACTGCCCATGTGCATTAGTCTGAGTAGAGTTCCCATCCCCAGCAGACGGGCTCAGTCAGCTCCAGGAACTCTTGCAATTGTGAGATGTGCTCAGGAAAACAGGGAGCTTCTCACAGGGCACACCTGCATCACTGCATTTCCCAGTGAATTTCTGCCAACTTCCAGGAATGTTCAAGGAGCCTGGGCTTCATGTCCACTGTTTCTAATGTGTCCACACATCTCTGGAGGGTTTTTGTAACCCTGACAGCGCTGCAGGAGAACAGGGCACAGATGCAATGCTATTGCAAGCCCAGAAACCCTGTGTCTTTCTACTTAGGAGATAATTGTTCACCCTCTTCTGCTTTTGGTTAAGATACTGTTTTTCTATGCCCTGTAATCCTTCTTCCCATGTTTGTGGGCAAGATGTTTTGTCTATACTAGCAAATTCTTTCCACTCCCTGGGGCTTAAGTTTTTGGTAGTAAAGCCAGGATCTTTCACAGGAGTCTCAGCTTTTTTGAACTGGTACATGCATTCCCTGTGGCAGTAAAAATAATCTGACCACTTGCTTAAATAGAGATAAGAGAAGTTGGAAGATAAACAGATTCCCAAAAAAGATTAATGTCTTAAAAATCACCTTCTTTGTATAATAAAAACTCATAATGACATATACAGCGTTAAGTAGAAAACATCATTGAATTAGAATTCTGAACCAAGGAGCTTAAACTATTGTTAGGAATCAGGGGCAGGACTGTGGTATAACGGGCAAAGCTGCTGCCTGTGATGTCAACATCATACATGTGTCAGTTCGTGTTCCCGCTGCTCCACTTCCAACCCAGCTCCCTGCTAATAGCCTGGGAAAGCAGTGGAGGATGGTCCAAGTACCTGGGCCTCTGCCGCCCACATAGGAGACCCAGATAAAGCTCCTGGCTTCAGCTTGGTCCAGCCCTGGCTGTTGTGGCTGTCTGGGGAGTGAACCAGTTGATGGGAGAGCTCTCTCTCTCCCTCCTTCTCCTCTTTTTGTAACTCCGACTTTCAAAATAAATAAATAAAAAAAACTTAAAAATACTATTAGGAATCAATTCCTTAAATGAACATTTTGTTTAAGTGAATTGTGTAAACAGTGGCTTATGCAAATTATAGAACAGATTTTTACAAGGGATGGTTTCATAATATGAGGGTTGGGGAATAATGAACGTGCTTTTAGGTGGCAGCCTTAGTTCTCCCCATAAAACCCCTGAAAGGCCACAGCAGGAAAGGAATTGTTCACACTTCACTCATCCTCCAACTTATTCTCTGCTTTCTAAATCACATATGGACAAGCCTCCCTGTTGTTGGAAGTGTCTTCATCAACTTACCAATATGGCTACTTGAGAGTTATTCCAGCACATGTCAGCAACAGAAGGATGTGTCAGACCTTTTTTCACACAGCAGATACTGATGAGCCGAGATCAGCAGGAAGCCACTGATAACCATTTTGAAAACTGCCATTGCCTTTGATAATAATTCTGTCATAGTAATAGCTACAAATTCTCTACAAATGTGCAGTTATCATGGTTGGGAGGATTCTGGCAATGCAAGTTGGACTTTTTCCCTTAGCAGGGCACAGTTACTGTGGAAGAAATCCATATCCTCCCTCCAAATTGATACTCCTCTTCCTCTCTGGTAATAGATATAATCTGTTTATTAATGACATAGATGGATGACTTCTCTCAGTCTCCATAGCAAGGCAAAGTCATGGGACCAGATTCTGAGAATGGAATGTTCTTGTAAGTGATGCGTACTGATTCTGGTAGGTGTCTTTCAATAAGATGCATATGTTTTCCTTTTACTTTTCAAAATTTTTGTTAATGCTAATTTAGATACAATGGCTGGAACTATAGTGGTATCTTGCACCATGAGGTGAAAGCTGCCTTTAAAGTAAGAAACAGAGTCTATCACTGATGTCTTTAGACCTGCCATTCCAGCCCTAAACTGCTCACCTAGATTTTTATTTAACAAATTATTTTCGTTTACATAATTTTAATTAGTTTTCCTTTAATGCTCATAGATCTAATTCTAAAAAAGTACATAGTGATCTGTCTGTGTTTTTGTCAGTATTCAGAATCCAAACTGTCATATAACTTCATCCTCAAAACAACTCTGGAATTCATTTTCATATTATAAACATTTTTGGAAATAAAATGCATTTATATCAATTAAAAGCTAAGCAGTTGCTATAAAAGATTCATATGGCATTTTCTAATAAGGACACTTCTCAAAAAATAACTACTGAGCTGGCATTGTGGTGTAGCTGGTAAAGCCATCACCTACAACGCCTGCATCTCATATGGGTGCCAGTTTGTATCCTGGCTGCTCCACTTATGATCCAGCTCTTTTATAGTTGCCTGGGAAAAGCAGAGGAGGATAATACAGGTGCTTGGGCCTCTGTTATCCATGTGGGAGACTGGGAAGAATTTCCCGGCTCCTGGCTCCTGGCTCCTGGCTTTGACCTGGGTCAGCCCTGGCTGTTGCAGCCATCTGGGGAGTAAACCAGCTGGTGGAAGATCTCCCTATTTCTTCCTCTCTCTATGGAAGTCTATCAAATGAATAAATAAATCTTTAAAAACTAACAATTGACTCTTTTAAATAATGATTTAAAGTTACAGTAACCATATAGAATAAGAAACATGCACAGGCTTCAATAACTTGTAAAGGTCTTCAAAATCACTTCAGCGAATACAGTTCTGTTGCTTCACATTAGCCATAAAAGGATTCATTTGCTAAGGAAATTTTATGATTATAAAAACAAATATTTTCCAAATAGAAGATTACATTATCATAGTATTTCATAATTTGAGGAACACCTCTTTAGAGTTTATACTTGCTTAAATTTTACACATGGCAAAATGCTCAAGCCCTTGAAACAGTAACCTCGTTTTCCAATCTTACTGAAATGTGTGAAATATCAAGCTGGCAAGCAGTGAATCTGTAACTGTGTGAGCAACCAGCTGGCCAATTATGGTTACTTTCTCCTAAATAGAGTAAAGATTTTTATATTTCTAAGGCTTTATAAAAAAAAAAAAAGAAAACTTGCATCCTGTGATTAAAATGATGGAACATCAATGTGCAACTGTTCTACAAGGCCCTTTGTGCAACCAGATTCAGCCAGAATAAAGCTGTAACCATACATACAGATAAAAATGTCCATTAATTTCAAAGAGGGTTTTCTTTTTGGAAGAACTTACTGACTCACCCTTAGCTATGCCAAGTTCATTTATTTTTTTTCTGACAATATAAAGCCCTTTTTTCACATTTCATTCTTTTGCACGTAGAGCTATTTATCAGTTAATAGAGAAAAACCCAGTTACAAACCACATCCTAGAAAGAATAAATTAAGTGAATTTGAACGACACAGGATGTTGTTAAGGATTTATCAATATTGCTAACATTCCTAGGTTTCACAATTATGGGTCTATAATTTCTTCCTTCTGTCTTCTTTGTTCATTTGAAATTCTGGCATAATTTCTGTTTGTGAGTGAGAAAATGATATTTACAAACCTCATGAGGGGGTACTATAACCCTTTTAGATTCATCATAGAGCACAGGACAAGAATATTTATGACTCTAATGAAACCTATGTGGTTCTCATAGAGTATTTCAAAAATGCATAAAGTCTACACAGCTTGAATCCGGAATACACATACATTCTTGTGTATGAAAAACTCTTAAGATGATGTTTTGCTTCAATTGGATGACATTGGCTCTCTGTATAAAAGAAGGAG
Organism: Sylvilagus floridanus; assembly: GCA_949820135.1. Lineage (NCBI taxonomy): Eukaryota > Metazoa > Chordata > Mammalia > Lagomorpha > Leporidae > Sylvilagus > Sylvilagus floridanus. The sequence continues at coordinate 77,338,114 of OX463227.1, forward strand.
TTTAATATGCTTGTATTTATTATGAGATAAGACAGGGTGGAAGGAGTTTCTTAGAAATAATGTGTGGTAGCAAACAGACTGTAACCAATAAAGAGAACCTAGCCCTTGAAAAGACAGCCAATTTTAGAATTTTGTAGAAAACAACACTGGAGAGAAGCCTAGTTGCACTTTGTAAGTAAAGAAAAACACATCCTTGTTGTTTAAAGTCACTCAATTCTACACTAAACTTAAAGCCTTAATTTATACCCCACTTCTGAACTGAAAGACAGGATTGTGAGCAACACAAATATTTCTTTTGGGGCAATCTTGACTTGAGATAATCTCCATTTGCTATATCATTGTGTAATCCTGGGATGCTGTTAATTTAGGTTAAAGTAAGAAGAGTGGCTTGTTCCATATTTAAAACACTTTTCACATTTAGTTCTTTTAACTGGTTTTCTAAACCCTCAAGGTCTATTGTGTTTTATTCTGAAGTAAGGGGTTCATTAACTTGCTAAGAACTTTTTACAGAAACTTATTGCTGACTTTGATAATGGTCTCTGAAGTCAGCAATAGAAGGGGAGGATGAAGATGGGGAGGGAGCAGATTGTTAACACACTCGGTTCATGCCAAATATTCTTAAAATGTTATGTAAAGATGTAGAATGTCTTTTCTGGGACAGACACTTAGACAGGAGTCCTTTACGATCTTTAAACTGTAATCCGCATGACTTACTGCACTCAGAGTCTAACGCCTTATTTAAGATACATTAGAGTCTTATTTAAAATATGTTGACATTTTATTTATTTTATGTAGGGTGTGTGTGTGTGTGTGTGTGTGTGTGTGAGAGAGAGAGAGAGAAAGAGAGAGAGAGAATATTCCAAACGCTTAGTCACTTCCAAAATGAGCACAGCAGGTAGGACTGGGTGAGGGGAAAGCAGGAGCCCAGTACTCCATTCAGCTCTCCCACCAGGGTGGCAGAGACCCAGTGCTTGAACCATTTCCTATTGACTCCCAGAATCTTCGTTATCAGTCAGCTAGACAGGAAGCAGAGCAGCCAGAACTCAAACCAGACGTTCCGATATGGGATGCAGCATCTTCATGTCTGCACCACAATCCCAGTGCCTCATTTCTTGTTTCCTTCTAGCTATTTTTTTCATAGACTGAGTGATTTTTATGAATTTATATATTCTTATATATTTTATACTGTACGTATTGTATATACATATTGCATGTATATATATTTTATGTAACACAGTAATGTGTTTTATTTCTATGAACTGAAAGATTGCAGATTAAGCTCTAAAGAGAAAACCTTAGAGTTATTTTCACTTTGAAGCTATTAGAACTAATGGAAAATTTACCTTGATTTTTGCTTTAAAAATATAAACATCATTCCTCAGTCATCACAAATAATTAATAAGACAAATGGTGCAATATAATTATTCAACCAATGAAGGAAGAGTTAGTCTATTTTTATTATGGAAAAAGCATTAAACGTGGTATCTACTTTATCGGATTTTCAAGTATATAATCTTATTAACTACAGGTAGAATGTTGTACAGCATATTTCTAGAGTGCTTTCATCTTCATAACAGAAATATTATGCCCATTGAGTTGCAACTCCCTAGCCTCCCATCCCCTCATCCTCTGGAAACCACGCTTCCTCTGTCTACTCCTATAATTGGACTATTTTACATATTTCATATAGGTAATATCCCAGTGTTTCTCCTCCTGTTACTGTCTTACTCCACTCCGCACCACACCTTCTATATTCCTTCGTGTTTTCCCTATAACATAATTGTCCTCTAATATATTTCATATGTTATACTTTATATTACATGAATGTATCGCATTTTCTTTAATAATTCTTTTGATGGACAGTTAGTTATTTCCAAATCTTGGCTCTTTTGAATAACACTACCAGATACTGCTTTCTAATTCTTATTTCAACTCCTTTGAATAATGAATTAGAGATAGAATTATGGGGTCACATGGCAGCTCTGCTTTAATTTTTTTCAGAATTCTTCATACTGTTTGCCAGTTTGTATTCTCCTCAAAGTGTATGGGTGCTCCAATTTATTCATATCCTGTTCAACATTGTCTGGTTTTTATTTTTGTTTTTGTTTTTTAGTTGTTTTTGGTAATAGCTGTTCTATCAGTATAAGATGACCTCTCTTTGGGGTTTTGATTTGCATTTCCCTGATGGTTAGTGTTATATACTAAATGTTTGTGGCCCCTCAGAAATGAATCTATTGAAATGTAATCCTGGGGCCAGCACTGGGGCCATCCCTGTGGCTTAGCCAGTGGAGTCCTAGCTGCTCTGCTTCAGATCCAGTTCTCTGCTGTGGATTGGGAAAGTGGTGGAGGATGGCCCATGTCCTTGGGCTTCTGAACCCAAGTGGGGAGACCTGGAATAAGCTCTTGGCTCCTGGTTTTGGATTAGTGCAGCTCCTGCCATTGTGGCCAGATGAGAACTGAACCAGCAGATGGAAAACTTTTCAGTCTCTCTACCTCTCCTTCTCTCTCTGTGTAACTCTGACTTTCAAATAACAAATAAGTAAATCTTAAAAAAAAAAAAAAAGAAATCGAATCCCTAGTGTAACCATTAATGATTCTTTAGAAATAAGAATTTGGGGCCGGCACCATGGCTCAATAGGCTAATCCACCGCCTGAAGTGCAGGCACCCAGGGTTCTAGTCTCCAGATTCTGTCCTGGTTGCTCCTCTTCCAGTCCAGCTCTCTGCTTTGGCCTGGAAGTGCAGTGGAGGATGGCCCAAGTTCTTGGGCCCTGCATCTGCATGGGAGACCAGGAGAGGCACTTGGCTGCTGCCTTTGGATCAGCGCGGTGCCACAGCACACAGGCCGAGGCAGCCATTGGAAGGTGAACCAATGGAAAAGGGAAGAACTTTCTCTTTGTCTCTCTCTCTCACTGTCCACTCTGCCTGACAAAAAAATAAATAAAAAAATAAGGATTTTGAGAAGTAATTAGGTCATAAGGCAGAACCTTCATGAATTGTGTTAGTGACCTTATAATTACAGGCCAAAGACTAGTTCCTCCCTTTTGTAGCATATGAAGAAGCAATGTGAGGTTGGCTACCTGCAGGCCAGGACATAGGTCAGCAGCAAACAACAGGTCTACAGGCACCTTGAGCTTGATCTTCCTCTTCTCCAGTATTATAGGAATAAGAATTTGTTGTATACATAATTGAATCTTTGCAATTTGGTTTTTTTTAACTTTTATTTAATAAATATAAATTTCCAAACTCCAGTTTTTGGATTACAATGGCTTCTCTCCCCCCATAACTTCCCTCCCACCTGCAACTCACATCTCCCACACCCTCTCCCATCCCATTCACATCAAGATTCATTTTCAATTCTCTTTATATACAAAAGATCAATTTAGTATATATTAAATAAAGATTTCAACAGTTTGCACCCACACAGAAAAACAAAGTGTAAAATCCTGTTTGATTAATAATTATAACATTGATTCACATAGTGCAACACATTAGGGACAGAGATCCTACATGGGAAATAAGTGCACAGTGACTCCTGATGTTGATTTAACAATTGACACTCTTGTTTATGGCATTAGTAATCACCCTAGGCTCTAGTCATGAGTTGCAAAGGCTACTGAAGCCTTTTGAGTTTGCCAATTCTGATCTTATTTATACAAGGTCATAGTCCAAGTGGAAGTTCTCTCCTTCCTTCAGAGAAAGGTACCTCCTTCTTTGATGGCCCTTTCTTTCCACTGGGATCTCACTCACAGATATTTTTCATTAGGTCCTCTTTTTGTTTTTATTTTTTGCCAGAGTGTCTTAGCTTTCCATGCCTGAAATACTTTCATGGGCTTTTTAGGCAGATCCAATTGCCTTAAAGGCTGATTCTGAGGCCAGAATGCTGTTTAGGACATCTGCCATTCTATAAGTCTGCTGTGTAGCCCGCTTCCCATGTTGGATTGTTCTCTCCTTTTTAATTTTATCAGTTAGTATTAGCAGACACTAGTCTTGTTTATGTGATCCCTTTGACTCTTGGACCTATCATTATGATCAATTATGAACTGAAACAGATCACTTTGACTAGTGAGATAGCATTTGTACATGCCTCCTTGATGGGATTGATTTGGAATCCCCAGGCACGTTTCTAACTCTACCATTTGGCGCAAGTCTGATTGAACACGTGCCAAACTTTACATCTTCTCCCTCTCTTATTGCCACTCTTATATTTAACAGGGATTACTTTACAGTTAAATTTAAACACCTAAGAATAATTGTGTGCTAATTAAATAGTTCAACCAATAGTATTAAGTAGAACAAAAAATACTAAAGGAATAAAATATTAAGTTCTTTCTTGACAGGACAAGGGCTAATCAAGTCATTGTTTCCCATAGTGTTCATTTCACTTCCACAGGTTTCCTTTTTGGTGCTCAGTTAGTTGTCACATATCAGGGAGAACATATGATTTTTTTCCCTTTGGGACTGGCTTATTTCACTCAGCATGGGTTCCAGATTTCTCCATTTTGTTGCAAATGTCCGAATTTCATTGTTTTGACTGCTATATAGTATTCTATAGAGTACATATCCCATAATTTGTTTATCCAGTCTACTGTTGATGGGCATTTAGGTTGATTCCAGGTCTTAGCTATTGTGAATTGAGCTGTAATAAACATTAAGATGCAGACAGCTCTTTTATTTAAATTCCAATGAGTGGAATGGCTGGGTTGTATGGTAGGGTTATATTCAGGTTTCTGAGGAGTCTCCAGACTGACTTCCATTGTGGCTTTACTAGTTTGCATTCCCTTAGTGTCCCTTTTCCCCAAATCCTTGCCAGCATCTGTTGTTGGTAGATTTCTGTATGTGAGCCATTCTAACTGGGGTGAAGTGAAACCTCATTGTGGTTTTGATTTGCATTTCCCTGATGGCTACTGATCCCAAACATTTTTTCATGTGCCTGTTGGCCATTTGGATTTCCTCTTTTGAAAAATGTCTGTTGAGGTCCTTGGCTCATCTCTTAAGTGGGTTGTTTGTTTTGATGTTGTGGAGTTTGTTGATCTCTCTGTAGATTCTGGTTATTAATCATTTATCTGTTGCATAGATTGCAAATAATTTTTCCCATTCTGTCAGTAGCCTCTTCACTTTCCTGACTTTCTTTTGCAGTACAGAAACTTCTCAATTTGATGCAATCCCAATTGTTAATTTTGGCTTTGACTGCCTGTGCCTCTGCGATCTTTTCCAAGAAGTCTTTGCCTGTGCCTATATCTTGCTGAGTTTCTCTGTTGTTCTCTAATAATTTGATGGGGTTGGGTTGTACATTTAGATCTTTAATCCATATTAAGTGGATTTTTGTGTAAGGTGTAAGGTAGGGGTCTTGCTTCATGCTTCTGCATGTGGAGATCCAGTTTTCTCAGCACCATTTATTGAATAGACTTTCCTTGCCCCAGGAATTGATTTTAGCTCCTTGATCAAATATAAGTTTCTGTAGATGTTTGGATTGATTTCTGGTGTTTCTATTCTGTTCCATTGGTCTATCCATCTGTTTCTGTACCAATACCATGCTGTTTTGATTACAACTGCCCTGTAGTATGTCCTGAAATCTGGTATTGTGATGCCTCTGACTTTGTTTTTGTTTTACAAGATTGCTTTAGCTATTCAAGGTCTCCTGTGCCTCCATATGAATTTCGGCATCATTTTTGCAATTTAATCTGGCAGCCCAACCTAAGATAATTAATGATGTGGACTATCTTTTCATGTACTCGTTGGCTATTTGTATGTATTCTTTAAAGCTGTGTTTATTCAAATCCTTTTCCCACATTTTTAAGAGAACAGAAGGTATATTTCCTCTTTTTCATATTTATTAGATTTATAGCAAGAAAGAGAGAGAGAGTAAACTTTCATCCTGTGGTTTGCTCCCTAAATTCCAAAGGCCTGGGACAGGCCCACGCCCAAAGCTAGGGTATGTGCACTGAATCCAGGACTCCAACGTGGGTGGCAAGAAATCAGCTTCTTGAACCATCAGTATTGCCTTCCAGGGTCCGGAGTAGCACAAAGCTCCTCAGGAGCTGCAGGTAGATGTCAAACCCAGGCACTCTGATATGTAGGATATGGTGTCTTAACCACTAGGCCAAAAACCTACCCTTGCTCACAGTTGTTTGAGTTTATTGTCTAGGTTTGGTTTGATTTAAGTTGTAACAGTTCTTTACTTATTTCAGATATCAATCCTTATGATTTTTAATATTGTCTTTCTTTGTGTGAGTTGTCTATTACTATGTTACATGATTTTGTCTGTATTAGACAAAGTTATTTTTTTAGCCTCATAATCTTTAATCATTTTTTTGTCCTAGAATACGCTTAGGAACAAAATAATTTTTTTTTAAACTTAAATCTCTAATGGAGACTATGCAAAATAGTAGATAAAACAATATAAAGAATCTGATTATGATAAAGAGGTTTAGAGTTTAGTGTGCTTTATTTGTGTGAAATATAGCAATATTAAAACATTCAGTTTAGATTAAATCAGTACATATGATATTAATGTGATTATTGTTATTTTCAATAGCAGGCCAACCAAATTTGTACTCAAAATTACTCCTCAGCTTTTACTTTTCTAATATAAAACATCCAGTGTATTGGATATATAGACTACCTAATTCATTGAGGAATTTGGATATTATTATGCACAAATACAGAAATCTTTTTTGCTTTAGACCTTAGCCATTGTGTTATGTTTATAGTAAACAGAAAACACAGGAAAGAAGTTCTATTTGAGGGCACACAACACATTTGAATTAAAGCATAAGTCATGTACTGACACTGCATACCCATTTATAAAACAGAATCTAAGTCTTGACACATGTTTACTAAAGATATTGAATTTGTCAATACAGTACATCAATATTTAATGGAAGAAAGAAGCATTGCAATGCTATTTCCTTTACTTTTTTAAAAAACATCAGTTTGAAAATGATGATTTAATAAAGAGTTCTTCATTTGTAAAAGTAACAAAGGAAAGTAACTCATGAAGACTTGGCTTGAATTAAATGATTTACAGCAGAAATTCACATCACTCAGTTTGCTTTAGGGCAAATAAAAGCAGGGGAAGAAGATTTGGATCCTCTTGACACACCTTGAATTTAACTTTCTTTATTTCCCTGACTTAATTCAGGACATATTATTTAAGAATAAATGGGTGAGAGAAAAGCTTATGGAAAGGCAGAGGTATTTTCGTCACCAACAAAATTTTTTTTAGCATTGGCCATTTTTCTATTCTATTGATGTCACATAATTGTTTCACAATAAAATTATAAGCCACAATACTATCAGTCAAGTCAATTCTATTATCCTGCTTGGCAGAAACCTAAAACATCAAACATAAATTCTTGGTTTGCATTAAAATTTTAGGAATCTTTAAAGCTTCCTTAAGGACAACAAGAAAGAACTTCTTCTATACATAAAATTTATTTCAGTGACATTCATAGAAATGGTTTTCCATTTTAGAGATAAATCCAAAGAATCTTGCAATATGGGCAGCCAGAATCCAAGTGGTCATCTGGGAATATTAATATCATTCAAATGGTTGAGCACAATAACCCAGGAAGACATACTCCTACCACTATAATCTTTAAAACATAAAATCATGTGGGAATATGATTCTAGTTTCCCTAGGACCCAAGTCATGCTGAAAGCTCCCAACTTGAACTCTCATTTGAAATCCAAATTTATGTCTCGATCTCTCCTTTGACTTCAAATCCACTCTGAATATATTTCTTTTCTGGCACAAAATCCCTGGTTTTTCCTGTAATACTACAAAGTTCCCAAGTCATCCACAAATCTTTTGTTTCAGATAAGTATTAATTATTCAGCCATAATCTTGTCATTCCAAGAAAGTATAGCAGAGATTAACAAAAAACAAAGCAAGAAAAACAAACAAACAGCAATTCTAGGAAGACTATTTGTTTTAAAGGATGAAGTCCACTTTAGTTCTCATCCTGATGCTAGTCTCACTGAGCACTTAAAAAGATTTATAGTTGCCTCCCTAGATGAAAGAGAAAAAGGGAGTAAACACATTTTCTTCATTTGGTAAATATCCTGGGTTCCTAAAGAAGATTTGTAGGGAGTATCCAAACACAATGGGTTATTAATATTAGTAGTCTAAATATACAATAGTACATGGAAGGGGAAGAGAAAGACAAAAGAAAAATAGAAAAGACATACAAATATAAAATGATAGGGGATAAATAATCTCGTTTAAATTAATCTCTCTTCCTTAATTAAAAAAAATATAATAATACTGTCTTCAAAAGGCTATTTTGGTTAGTCAAAAGTTATAGTGGAATTCATCACAATTGAGTATTTATTTTAAAAGTGAATTTAAAGATTGAAGGTAAGGAAGAGATAATTTGATTCTTTGATTTCATTTATGTTATTTTTAGAAATTTTCTATCCAAAAATAAGAATGAGCAAGATTTATTAGTGTCAAAATTCACACTAATGTACAGGAACCAAAAGGTGATTATTAGAATGGCCTGTCTTTCTATCTTATGAGATTTATTTTTGTGGCTTTAAATCTCCCTGATTTCCTCAAAACTCTTTACAGGATGAAAGAAAGTGTGTTTTGAAAATGTAGGACAAACACAGCCATATAATTACATTCTATCTCTTTGTTTAGAAATATTAATAACTGGGATAATGATTTTATTATTTAGTAAATACCAAATGATCGTCACTGCCTACTTATTTGTCCTTTTACTATATTTCATGACAATTTTAAGAGTTCTTTCAATGCAATAGGAAAAAAATGCACAGAATAAAATCATTTTCATTGGAAAGGTTTTCCTTAGTGGTAAAATATTTGCAATTTGTTTACTAATGTTTTAATTAATAAAGTTTCTCATTGATTATAGGTATGCATTTTTCTACCCAAGAGTGGATCAGTAAAATGTAAGGTAAGAAAATGAAAAAATTAAGGAAAGCATCTCAACTGAATAATGGAAAACATAGTCATTTCAACAATAAAAAAGTAATTCTTGATGAAATTAAAACCACTAATAAGCACTTCAGTAGATAAGGAAAATTATAATGTATATATTTGCTCTTTAAAAGTATGAGCTGAGCAGTTCTAGTAAATTTAAGAGATGCAGGAAGATAGAAAATTACAGATAGACTGTCTTGTCAGAAAATTCATCTTTTTCACTAAAAAATATGGTGACAGCTTTCCTCCTACTTTCTGACATTAAAAAAATTTATAGAAGATGTATAATAGTATGAAACTATAAATAGTCATGAGAGTAGACATAATATATTCCAACAATCCTAACTATATTATTGTATTATGCACCTTTTACTGTTCAATTTGCACATTATGTCTTCACTAAATGTAGGAGTGCCAGCAATGTGCTCATTCCTGATTTTGAAATTCACTGCAATAATTGCTTTATTTCAGAGGGCAAATACTGTGATGTTCTCTGCTTTTCTCCTATGATCATGAATTTTATAAAGGAGTGCAATATTTAGTCTCCTGCAATATTAATTGCTCTCTATGTCAACACTGGAGTTATTTTCTCATTTAAAGAATGCTAGTGTGGATTCTCCCTTAATGAAAGTGTCTTCTCTTATTTTTGGCTTTTTCTTCATCTCAGCTGTGGTCACTGCTCCCTCTTAGCTATTTTAGAAGATTTAATTATAAAAAGGGGAACCTGTTTCAGCTTTTCACTTGCCAAGATTCTTCTCATTCTGAATGTAATTTAAAATCAAGTGGTGAAACTGCAGATCAAGAAGCCCACCTATGGTGATCTAGACCCAATCCTTTTCCTTACAAAGCACAACATTAAAGCATATAATAGTGAAATGATTCATCCATGATTATAAGAAAAGTTTAAAAAGAGACTAGTTCTCACAAATGCTTTCAAAAAATCTCAAACATTTTTAAAAACTTGCTTTGAGGATATTCATGTTTAGCACATTTTTGGATAATATACTCCCAAGTATCCTCTCTGCTATCTATCATAGCACAGCCAAGTTCTGGGTAAAATAAAAAGAACTATTTTAATATATTATCAGCTCACAAGAAACCTTTACATGGGTGCATTTTTGGTTGCTCCAGGAATACTGAAGTTTGAAGTAGCTAAACTTGCTAATACAGCTTTAAAACAAGCCTCAAAAGAACAGAACAGTAGTCACATCTGAACATTATGGGCTATACCAGTCAAATTGAAAGAAAAGGAAAAAATGAAGAGATGAAATTAATTATAATAATTTAATGGAATCCCATATACCTGAAATATCACTTCAGCTTATGTAAGATGTTGTTTTACCTACATATCTCTTATGCTCGCTCAATAACTTTATGATTTTTCTCTGTGCTGTATTTTGAATGAATTTCTTCTGAGAGAACTTTTGATTTTCTAATTCTCCCTTCAACTCAGTCCAATATTTAAATATTCAACCAAGTCTTAATTTTCATTTCTTTTGTAAATTTCTATTTTAAGAAGATTTTTTAAATTCCTGGTCATATGTTTTTTTTCCTAAAGATGATTTCAGACTTGTCTTATTTAGAAAAGAATATTTTAGGGGCCATTGCCATGGTGTATTGGGTAAAGCTGCAGCCTGTGTTTCTGCCATCAATACTGGTGCTGGTTCAAGTCCTGACTCCTCTACTTCTGATCTGGCTCCCTGCTGGTATGCCTGGGAAGGCTGCAGAGGATGGCCCAAATGCTTGGGCCCCTGCACCCACTTGGTAGACCCAGAGGAAATTCCTGGCTCCTTATTCAGATCAGCCCAGCTCTGGACTTTGCTGATGTTTGAGGGGTGAACCAGCTCCTGGAAGACTTTCTCTATCTCTTTGTGTGTGTGTGTGTGTGTGTGTGTGTTAACTCTGCTTTTTAAATAAATAAGTAAATATTTTTTAAAAAGAATACTTTAGGCCGGCGCCATGGCTCACTTGGATAATCCTCTGCCTGTGGCGCTGGCACCCAGGGTTCTAGTCCCGGTTGGGGCACTGGGTACTAGTCCCGGTTGCTCCTCTTCCAGTCCATCTCTCTGCTGTGGCCTGGGAGGGCAGAGAAGGATGGTCCAAGTGCTTGGATTCCTGCACTCTCTTGGGAGACCAGGAGGAAGCACCTGGCTCCTGGCTTCAGATCGGCACAGCACCAGCTGTAGTGGCCATTAGGGGAGCGAACCAATGGAAGGAAGACCTTACTCTCTGTCTCTCTCTCACTGTCTATAACTCTCTTTCTCTCTCTCTCTCTCTCTCTCTCTCTCTCTCGCACTAACTCTTCCTGGTAAAAAAAAAAAAAGATACTTTAGAAATTTTAGAAATGTATGTATGTTTTGCTGTATATTGCTTCTGATCCCTTCTTTTCCTATGGTGTTTGGTTGTGTTTGGTTGCTCTTTATCTGATTGCCTTCATATTGTTCTTAGAGTATTTGAGGTTATGAAGACCAAGATGACTTTCTGCAGTAAAAAAGTCTGTGATTGTTTTTTTCCTGTGTGTAATATGTCACCACTTGCTCATAACTATTTCATTCCCAGATCTATAAAATGGCTGCCTTATGTCATAAACTCTCAAGAAATGTTTCCTTTTTATTTACTTTTTTTTCTTTGCATTAAAGGAAATTGTTTAGTTGTCATTAACTTCTTTTGGTACAGTGTTGAGAGGGAGTTAGATTTTTTTCTCTTTGTCTATCATGATGATGGTTTAATCTTACAGGGGCTTAACTTACAGTGGTAATGTCTATTATCATATCTCTTTGAGCAGGGTTTTAACTTTAATTTCTGTCTTTTGTTTCAGAATATCAAAATCAAATTTCAAGATTTGAGCAGGAAGGGGTACTGGCAAATTTGCTATGTACACAAGGCTTACAGACTTACTTTAGTTACTAGTCTTTGGCTTTATTTTAGTTTTATCTTGAAGGTTCCTCAATAACGTTGTCCGTAAATTCTTTTAAGAATAGTTCTCTATGTAGGGCCAGTGGGAACAATGCTCAGAACAGCTTCTTTATCATATTGCTGAAAGTGAAGTTCACAGAGGCTCTTCTTTCTTTGAGGGTAAATAAAATAATTCAAATAATAAGGAGCATAGATGGACATTATTGTATAATTCAGGTATATTTCTAGATTGTGAGTATATAATTTCATAGGGGGATATCCACAAAATGTTACTGGCTACATTGCTTGTTAGAAATAAAATAACCTAAAGTCTAGAGGCACAGTGATATCATACTACAATGGTCTTGTATTCTGAAATAATCCATAAAATCTACAATACTCATGCCATGTCATATTAGACAATAATAAAAGTAGGAAATTATTAATGCATTAAACAGAATAGATAAATCTTAGAAATGTTTCTTTCCTAACATTTCTATTTATTTATTTTTGAGGCAGGGAGAGAAAGACCTTCCATCTGTTGGTTCACTCCCCAATGGCCTCAAGACTGAAACTGGGAGCTGAGAACCCAATTGAAGTCTTCATGTAGGTGGCAGAGACCAACTACTTAAGCTATCATCTGCCACATCCAAGGGAGCACAGCGATAGTCAGCTGCAACCAGGAGTGAAACCGGGGCTGGAACTCATGTATTTCAATACGAGATGCCGATATCTTGACCATTACACCAAATGCTTATTGCTAGTAACAGCTGTCTAATTTAAGCAAGCCTGAAACATCAAAATGTGTGATACTATTTTTACTAAGCTCATAAGCAAACAAAAGTTTATATGATTCTTTTAGGCAAAGAAATGATAAAATATGAAATTAGCAACACTGTGGCAAAATTCAGAATATTGTTTACTTTTCAAAAGCAAAGAAATGAATGAAGTATGGGATTAATACACAGGCAAGCTCCAAGAATCTGATAATATCATAGTTCTATGTCCATATAGTTATTTTAAGGCATTTTATTTCATTTTTATATTATATAAATGACATACACTTGTATATTTATAGTTTATATGTATAACTTACTTGTATGTATATGTGTAAACTCACACACATAGACACACACATATATACGTAAACCTCACACAAACACCTATAGGTTTTGTGTGTATACATAGCCATGAGATTCCCTTTGAAAACTACTTAAGTTCTTTTTTGTGTGTGTTTTTATTTTATTTTTAGAATTTTATTTAAGGCATACAAATTTCATGTATTTCATCTATACAGATTTAGAAATATGGTGATATTTCTTACTCTACCCTCCTTCCCACCCCCCTCCCACCCTTCCTCCTCCTTCCTCTCCTATTCCCTCTGTTAATTTTTACAATGATCTACTTTCAGTTTAGTTTATACTCATAAGTTAAACGTATACTAGGTAAAGTAGTTAAGTTTTACTGCCTCTCCAAGACACCAAATAATTCAGCATTTGATGTAGTGACTCTGTAATTACGGTTTTACATGACTCTGGCACAAACTTCTTCCTGTAAACCAAAGGATCCCTCTCAGCTTAAAGAACAATGGCTACATAGTTTTGGCTAGAGTTCCAATCTATTTTCTAATCTGTTTATTGTCCTCTTCAGATGTCTGAACTTACAGCTTATGTACTATTTTAGTCTGGTGTTTTCACATGATTCTTTCAAATATGGTCACAAAGAGAAAGAAGAACAGAGATTTGATAACAAACACTTTAAACTATGGCTCATTATTTCAATGTATTCCATGTAATTCAAGCAAATCACTTTTGGAGTCTATATTATATGTGTTAGTTAGCTAGAATGAACATGTTAATGAAATAGTCTTTTGGATTCTACTTACATTGTTACCACACAAATATGGATCTTAAAATTTATATACAGTTGAACTTTGTTACTGTTAGATTGTGGTCTAACATGACAAACAATTTACTAGAAAATTTTCATGCAAGTAAGTGAACATCTCCCAGAAGATTTTGCCTACAATAAGGGCAGTAGTAGTACAGACTATAATTGTACGAATAATTACTCTAAACCACATGAAACTAAGAATTAAGGGCAGAGGAAGAACCAGATATTTTTTCCTCTTCTGTGAAAAATATATTATAAATGCTTCATTAGTAGAAAAGAGTCTACATTAAGAATGAAGTTTTCATGTATCAATTCACTTTGTGTATTTTCTTGTTCTTTTGAAGGAATCTGCTCCAATATTCCTTCCTAAAAGAGGGTTTAACCATGTCTTTTATTTTTATTACTATTACTGCTTAAGATTTCTTTTAAGATGAATGACAGAAAAGACAGAAATTGGTCAGATTGCACACAAAGTAATTTTTAAAATTTCTTTGTCTCATGGAAGCTAAGGACTATCTTACTAAGCTTTCTTTTTTTTTTAATATATAAACATACTCAGTTGCATGATACACTCCAAAAATTTGTAGATATTTATTTTCATTTTTCCTGTTTGTATTTTTCCGTAAGTAGTATCATTTGTTAGGTTTGCCCAAATGTGTTATATCTAAGATCACTGGAATAAACACACACACACATACACACACAAAGAAAAAAAAAAAACAAAGAAAAAATAAAAAGGCAATGGAAATCCTCCACAGGATGTGTTGTTTCCGTCAAATTGAAAGTTCCCTTAATACTACAGGAAGTATTGATTGTATTGCAGGTGGTCCCATTACCTTTGGTAGCCAATTCTCTTTTGAGAGTGAACATGTCCTCTCAAATGGACCCCTTAAATCAAGTTGGTATGGGATACCTAAACTTCCTGGCTACCTTTGGAAAAAGGTCTCCAGGGTAGCCAGCAATACCTCTGTCTCACCAACTGAAAAATACCAATTTACTTTCATTTTTAGATCTATCTGCACAGACAATGATCCACATTAAATTGTTATGATCAAGGAAGACATTGCTTGTGACTATCCTTCCTGGTTAGAAAAAAAAAAAAAATAAAAACTGGAGTTGATAAATAGTACACACATCAACAACAAAGAAAATAGGAGGGGCTGAAATAGCCCAGAAAAAATTGCATGTGACTTTGGTTACAACAGATAAAATAAATTAACACGTAAAATGTAAAGAAAAATGAACTGTGTGTTTGTGGGCACATATAAACTGTTGTGTGTGTGTCTGGCTTGTCAAAATTCTGTCAGAATATATTTCTTTGGGGGGGTCATCTTTTCAATAACACCTATGATAATACAGATGTTTTGTGACAAATTGGAATTCACTGTGTTCTGCAGCAAGTCTTGTTTATGGAAACACTGCAGACATTTTGATAATCATTTAAACATCTAAATTTGGCAGCAAAGCTCTCTAATTTAATTTTTTAAAGATCTATTTACTACATACTTGAAAGACAGAGAGAGAGAGAGAGAGAGAGAGAGAGAGAGAGAGAGAGGGTATGTCTTCCATCTACAGTTTCACTCCCCAAAGGGTCACAACAGCCAGGGCTGCACCAGGTGAAACAAACACTTGGGCTGTCCTGGGAGCTGGATAGGAAGTGAAGCAGTCGGGTCTCTAACCAGCACCATGTGGAATGTATGGGTGGCAGCTTTATCCCTAGGCCACAACACCAGCCCCAGGGCTTTCTAATTTAAAAAAGTAAAGGCTCATTCGTTTAACTAAACATGTTGACAGAGACACTTTCATTTAGGAACTGACTCCTTCCTGAGCATTTTCTCTTAACATAATAAAACAAACAAAAAAAACACAGAGCATCATTTTAGGCTTGACCTAATCAGGGTCAGTGTTCCCTTACACTTGACTAAGACTTTTTACTGACAGTAGGCTCCTAGACTCTCTTTTCTTAGAAAATTTACTTTAGAAATATTGCATTTGTTTTATGTAAAATCTTGTTCTCTGCTCCTTTGAGATGTAAATGTTCTGCAATCCTGGAATGTCTTTTTCTAGGACCTGGGAGCCACCTCTTTGAAATGCAATCACCAAGAAAGTGAGTGTCCTTGTCTCCCAATCCCTGAGAGAGCAAGGGAACCCAGCTTCTGAAAGCACCAATTATAGAACACAGATGCCTTAATCACACGACCAAACTTTCCACTAAAGTGTTTCAGTACTTTTCCCCTTAAGTTACTTCTGTTTTGAAAAAAACCTTCCATCTTTTGTTTCAGTGAAGTTAAGTTCAATAACTCTCCCCTATTATAATAATTTTAACCTCTCTTGCAATAGACTTTAATAAAGCCTGTTAAATTCATTTTTAATAACTGAAATAGGCAAGCATACAGGCTAAAATTGATTAGATTTGTGAGCTGGAAGACCACGCCTTCCCCACTCCCCTGGGTGTCCTACCTGATACCTTCACCATGCCCCTGTGTGACCTCATCTGGCTACCTGGCCACACCTTGGTGCCCACCAGCCAATCAGGTTAATTAACCACTCCCCTTTGGAAGTGGATTAAAATCCAGGACACAGTGTGGCCAGCGGTTCTCTTTTGCCAGGCCTCTTGCCAAGAAAGGGGCTTGCTGTAGTCCTGCACCCCCAGGGCCCAAGGCCACGCGCCCTAGGCTTCCTGGCCTAGATGCTCCTCCACGTGGCTGGTCCCTGGTGCTCAGTATGAACCCATATTACCTCTCTCTTAAATAAAGCTCTCTGCCTCTGCTTTGCTGCCAGTGACAAGCAGTGGATAGCAGCTCAAGATGCTTGCTGCACGTGGCTTTCCGCCTGCTCTCTGCTCTGTATGGACGCCACCCTAGTTTCTAGACTTTCCCTTCTCTCCAGCCTGAACTAAAGCCCTCACTTTCCTAGATACGTCTCGCACTAAATAAAAGCTTAAAACATACCATGCTGCCTTGTTTATCTGTGCCGGTGTTTAGAATTCTTCTCTAAACATTAGGCAAGAACCCTCTTGGGCTTACTAATATTGGGGATTTATTAGTAAGCATATGGTGAAATCGTATGGCACACCAAATTCCAATAGCACATGTGGCATCCCAGATAGCAATTCTGGGGAACTTTAAGGGGCCACATTTTGTGTAAATTTTAGGGGGCCATGTCCAGTTTCATAACTGGTGCAATTTTTCTTTGATTGGCCATGGACATTAAATGCAAATATCATATTAGAAAAAATTGACTTAAGGAATGTGGATTGAAATATATACTCTTAGATTACTTGCATATTTTTGTTACTATATAATAATATTATAATTTTTATGTTATAGTCTTTTTACATGTTGCAAAATGCTTCCAAACACATTCCATTGAAGTTTTACAACTCCTAGGTGAGGTTGATAAATACAGTATGATTGGTTACTTTGAGATATTTGAGGTTTGGGTTAATCATTTTACCCAAGATTTTAACACAAAAGATCTCTGTAGAGTCACTGTAGAAGTGAACATGTTTAGGTTCCATATTGTGATTCTTCTTCTTTTTTTTAAGATATGTTATTTATTTGAAAGGCAGAGAGAGAGAGAGAGAGAAATCTTCCATCTACTGGTTTGCTTCCCAAATGGCCGCAACAGCCAGAGCTGGATAGATCCAAACCAAGAGCTTCTTCTGGATCTCTCACATGGGTACAGGGGCCCAAGCACTTGGGCCATCTTCCACTGCTTTCCCAAGCAATCAAGAGGGAGCAGCATCCCCTAATACTATGACACATGCTTGGGTACACTAACATCCAAGAAGAAAGAATCCTTTTCATTTAGCAACAATGCATCACTTAGAAGCTCCATTTTCTCTTCCCTTCACCTAATGAGTTGACGCTGGTTAAGGACTATGTTTCTTTCTGTCTCTCTCTCATTCTTTTTTTTTTTTTTAAGATTTATTTTATTTATTTGAAAGAATTACAGAGAGAGGTAGAGATAGATCGAGAGAGGTTTTCCATCTGATGGTTCACTCCCTAAATGGTCACAATGGCCAGAGCTGAGCCAAACAGTAACCAGGAGCTAGGAGCTTCTTCCAGGTCTCCCTCGTGGGTGCAGGAACCCAAGCATTTGGGCCCATCATTCTTCACTGCTTTCCCAGGTGAATTAGCAGGGAGCAGGATTGTAAGCAGAGCAGCCAGGATGTGAACCAGAGCCCCTATGGTATGCCAGTGCTGCAGGCTGGGGCTCTAACCCATTAAACCACATTGCCAGCCCCAGGACTATGTTTTTTGAGATTATGGGAGATGAAATAAGATGAAAGGGGATCATGAGATATAATGAAGGAAAAAAATCATAAAATCAGTAAACTTTCCTAATATATGGTAAGTAGAGTTGAATTCTTTCTTATTGCAATTGACCACTAAACCCTAAGGGGAGGAAATGTCCTGTTTGAATCAGCATTCTCCTTTGATAATAAATACAACAAATATAAAATATCACAGCAATAACTTAGAGAGAGAGAACGAGAGAAAGCTTCCCTGCTGTTCCAAAGGGAGCACGTGCGGCCATCAATTATTTACGATTAAAACAAAAAGAAGAAGAAAATTGTAGAAAGTGTACCAGTTCTCTATAAGATCACACAGCCTCAGAGAATCAGAAACAGAAAGTCTTAGGGGGAGAATATTATATGATAAAAGGAAAACAGATGAAAACATAAAGAACAGCAGAGATGAAAAAAGACTTAGGCTAGATATTGAACTAGGGCAAAGGAACTAAAATAGCAATAGCAGAATTAAAATCGGTAATTGAGATGATACACAAAATCATTAAACGTTCAGGAAAATTGAATTAATAATCTGGAGGAGAATGTTTTAAGAAATCCATTAGAGTCTGAGAAAATTAAAAAGAGATGATCAATGCAAGTGAACATGATTGATGTGAATGAAGTACAAGTTGTGGAAGCTTCACTTGGAGAAAACCAGTGTCCTTGAAAAAAATGTGTGACTACATATACAAAAAAAACTAAATATAAATCTTAAAGCAATATGATCCCAATCTGATAACAAGGATGTCTATATGTATACAAATATATTCTTATGAATATTTATACTATTTTATGTATTTTTAAGGAATTATATCTTTAAGCAAACTGTTCTATTTGTTACCTGGGGATTTTATTTTAAAAAGATAATGTTTTATTTTGCTATTTGGTGTAACAAGTAGGAACTTATAAAAACCCTAAGTAAAATATTGATAGCAGTGAAAATTAGGTATCATGCTACAGAGCAGGTAAAATTAAGAGAACATGCTTTGGCAATTACTACTTTTATATGTCTCATTTTTCTAGTTGTGTTACATATTACCAACTTACTATATCTGTGTTTTTATGTTCTAAAGAGAAAAAATACATCATAGCTGTATGACACAGGAATAGTTCAACATGTCGGTTAGTTCTTTCCATGTGAATGTACAGGGGACTATACATTCCTTTGGGAATCTGTTGATTTTTCCCCCCAGAGGAAAAATATTTAATATCCTACAAAGTTTTGAAGCAGTAATTAATATGGGTAGGGAAGAGATCTGTAGATCAATCTATATATGTACCTATCTACTTATATGCATACAAACACACAAAGCTAGTAACACCTATATGAACTCAAAAAAAGTAATTTTGAGACCAGGGAACAAAAATGAGAAATAAATGAAAATATAAACAAAGGAAAATGTATATTAATGTAGCTTGAGCTTCTATATTCTGAATTTTTTTTAACTTTGTTAGTCATGATCTGTTTTGTTGAGAATATATACATTTTGGGTAGCATCTATCATCTTGGGTCCTTGAATAACATAGGTTTTTAAATGCAAACATTTAATTCACCATACAAAGATCTGAACTGACTTTAAAATACCCATCAGAAAGCCTAAATGGCATTTCTAGGCCATGTTATAGGCCTTTTCACTTATCCTCTATATGTAAATTTCTTGTTTTGAAAGACTGTAGCATTTTATATAGCCTTTGCCATCTGAATGATAAGTGTAATTTTGTACAATGGAAAGAATTGCTTTGAAGCAGTTGAGATTTAATTAAATTCACTGAGCTTTGTGATTTTAAAAATGCTACTTCTAAAACTAGAACACACACAATACATTTTGGAGCCAATGTTAGATTCCTCTTATAATTCCTTATCAGCCATGACAGGTGATATAAAAAAAATCCAACATGCAAAATGTATTGATTTTGAAAATAGTTCAGAACTCATAGTTAGCAATAGTATTGTGGATTATTCAAATAACTGTGTACTTCAATATTTACAATTAACATGTCTTAAATAATTCTCAATTTAACACTATTATATTGCATATTGTTGTACTCAGTATCTCCTTTAGTTAAATGAGGTGTTATTCAAAAAAAATGATGCCCATTGGAGATTTATATGACTTATCTCTTCACTTGGTTGTATGCTCCGGAAGGCTATAGATCATACTTTACATATCTTTTTATTTGAAACACATAGAAAAAGAGACAGACTAAAAGATCACCCATTCTCCTGTTCTCTTCCTAAGTGCACTGAGCAGCTGTGTTTGGGCCATACCAAAGCCAGGAACCAAAAATTCAACAGAAGTCTCCTCTGTGGATAACAAGGACTGAACCACAGAAAATTTTCCTGCTGCCTCTGAGGGTACACATTATCTGAAAGCTAGAATTGTGAGCAGAGCTGGGACTTCAACCCAGGTACTCTGATGGGGATGCAGGCATCCCATGTGGCTTTATAACTGCTGCACCAAATATCCGCTCCTAGACCATGCTTTATATTTCTCTATTTATCTTACCCGATGCTTATTTTGGTAAAATCTACTTGCCGTGCACTTGCTGATTAACTGATTGCTGTAAAATTTTGATAATTATTCATCAAATTTCAACAGCTTCTTTCCTCCAAAATATCAAAGATTCCACAGAAAGCTGTATATTTATGGCATTTAGCATTGCAAAGTTGGAAATAGTACATCTAGAAGCGATATTAAAAAGTAGAGGGATGAAGAACACATGATAAAATCAGTTCAACAATACATACTGGTCACATCATTTTATGCAGTAAATTACATTTCAAAGTCATTTTGCCATCAAAGATGACTTTATTTACTGGGCACAGAGAGAAGTCTCCTCTATTGCATAAGTTTCTTACATTTTCTGTTTGGATAGGCATGGATGTGTTTCAACCCAGATTTCAGCTTTAATTTTTCAGATTGCTATGCAATGCATCATAGACAACATGGTGCAGATTTATAGTAGTATAAATTGCTGCTGGTGGTGGGATGCTCCACATAGAGTATAGTACCCAAAATATCCTGAAGTCATCCTACAGCTTAGGCTAAGCATAGATGGTCCATATGTGGCATCACTAATATCCCTGTAAAGAGACTCCAACAATATAATTTTATATTAATATGGACCAGTAGAGGGCGAGGAGAAGAGAGAAGACAACAGGCATGCCAAAGCAGCTCTCTGCTGAGTTTCTAACATAAACGCAGCAAAAGGAAATGACTGTGTAGAATCATCGAGGTACAGGAATAAGAGAGCACAGATGTGAATATTCAATTACTACGCTAACCTTTTACATAACAGGGTACTTCAGCCGCTGTGGCAGTATGTTTCTGGAAAACTCTGTTCAGACTGTTTTGAAAGTATGTGATTCTTGGGGCCAGCACCGTGGCTCACTTGGTTAGTCCTCCATCTTGCAGCACCGGCATCCCATATGGGCACCGGGTTCGAGTACCAGTTGCTCCTCTTCCAGTCCAGCACTCTGCTGTGGCCTGGGAAGGCAGTGGAGGATGGCCCAAGTGTTTGGGCCCTGCACCCGCATGGGAGACCAGGAGGAAGCACCTGGCTTCTGACTTCGGAAATGCGTGGCTCTAGCCGTGGTGGCCATTTGAGGGCTGAGCCAATAGAAGGAAGACCTTTCTCTCTGTTTCTCTCTCTCACTGTCTAACTCTATCTGTCAAATAAATAAATAAAAGAAAGTATGTGATTCTAATAAATAAATACATTTTAAGTAATAAAAATAAACAATAAAGGCATTAGGACATCCTCTTAATATTTATTTTACTCATATCCAAAATGAAGAAATTGCATGTTATTTTACTAGATTGTGTGAAGTTCTATATGGTGCTATATGATATCCACATAATGGGAGTACAGTTGCTATGCCACGTGGAAATTAAGAATTTTCAATTTTCAATTGGGAATGTCTAACAGAAAATAACCAAAGGACATTTTAACATTAATATCTAGTAAAGCAGTTGCTCCCATCTCTATAAAAGCAAATATTTAAGTGGTTTAAAAAACAGTAAATAGTACTCAATTTTATTGAGTATGCCATCATATGAAAATTTATTCCTTTTGCTATAAAGCATTGTTTATCATTTCATGGTTAAAACAGAAGATATTGGCAATGCATATAGTGTTTTTTGTTCTGGTTACAAGATGATTTCAAGTAAATATTTGTAATTATAAGGTTTATGATTATTTATTTTTGATAATGTAAATATTTAATCTCTGAACTTAATATTATTTTGAAATGCGATAACATATATTCATGAACTTGTAATTAATTATAATTTTTATTTTCAGAAAATATGTGATCATGGTAAAGAATTTAGAGCTTACAGAAAACTTTAAATATATGATAAAAGTTAGTACATGTGTACTATTATTACAACAACTTGTTTACCTTTGTTATATTTTTTACAAGTTTCTAAGTTTAAAAATTTTAAGTATTCAATTTTATACACATTAGTTTAAGATTAAACTTTATACAGAATTGCATTATATGTAAGTTTACTGCAAATCATAAAGATTATCCCACTCCATGAAATACTGTTTAAAATTTACACTTAATCATATTGCATTGTTTATCTTATAGCTATATTTAAATTGATGTAATTATTATCCAAACATTAGACACTTAGTTTTCTTGAGTGCTTTTGCTGTTATAAATATCTCATGATTTTCTTCTTTGTACAAGCATGTTAGTCTAGAATTTTATTGCTTTTTGAGATAGAGTTCTTAAAGAGAAATTACTGTACTAAAGCATATGAACTTTTTATAGATCTTGGTTTGTATCAACAAATTGCTTTCCAGAAAGGCTGTACCAGTTTACACTCTGACCAGTATACAGATGAGATAGTGCATCCATATAAAATATTACTTTCAATGTGTTTACTGATGTATAGGTGAGCCATTGTACTTGCTGGTTATTTTAAACTGAAAACTCCCTGATTGTTAAAATGATTGAAATATTTTCTATGTTTTTCCATATAATTCATATATCTTTGTCTCTGAAATAGGCTCATGTCATTTTTATGCTGCTGTATTGATTAAGTAGTTAGTATAACTTGTATTAAAAATTTTAAATTTATGTTATAACTTAGTTTCATTTCTAAATAGTAATTCAGAGCTATTCTTTGCCTTTTAATACTATTATGACACATTTCATCTTTTATTTTCAAATTTCAGTCTTTTATTTTCCTCCTCAGTGTGGCTTTTATGATTAGAAATCATCTTCTAAGCTGATAATCAGATAAGTATTCACCTCAATTTTTTTCTTTTCTTTTTTTTTAGTGCTTAGGTCCTTCATTATAAAAAATTTTGATAGATTCTGTCATTTCAATACTACCAAACAAAAGATTTAGTGCTCTTCAATTATTTATTATATATAACTTGTAGCACTTTTAAAGATAGGACTAACAACTCATCTGAATTTATAGAGAAATTTAAACCTCTCATAATTCAATTCAAGATCTGTCAGAATTTCTCTTACCTGTCACAGCTTCTGATATCTTACAATAATATTGACACATTCTAAAAGGAAATATAATACCATATTCCCATAATCAGATATTTTAATAAAATAAGTAGAAAAATTTATCACATAAAGATTTCATTTTATTCTGTAATTTTTTGACTGCAATAAAAATTAGGAGCATCGCCATGATTTTCATCACATACATATACAATGTTATTTTATCCATTTGGGATTTATATGATTTTGTCATGATGTTTAATAAAATGAATCTAGAATTGTATGGGTGATTATGTTTGAAATAATCATTCAAATGATACCAGAGGTTGACCATTACTTTTTATTTTATAAAGAACTTGGACATATATTTCCTCTATAATTTGATCCATACAACAACTACTCTGATTTTTCATCCCTGCTGATTAGAAAAATAAGGCTCAGGATTTGAGTAACTTTTGTAAAATCAGTTAAAGTTGACACAGAGTTGAAGTTTAAAATGGTTTTTCTCTGTATCCCATGTTGTCTATTATAATGATTCCTTAGCTTCTAATTGTTAAACGTTCTTTTGTCAACAAAAAGAGGGAATTGTGATTTACACGTAAGAATACTATCTGTTTTGAAGGCAAACATATAGAGTAACTTGCATTTACAATTTTTCAAACTTTACTCCCCAAAATATGTTCATAAACTTCTTACAACTGTCTTTTAAAATAAATTGACGAATAAAGTTAATCAAACAGATCAAAGAAGCAATCCTTTGGGGTAAGAAGCATATTTATCAATAGTCTTAAATCTTTCTCTACAAGTTATAGCAGCATACTCAGCTCAAAAAATTTGCTCATGTATGTAAAGTTCTTATACAGGGAGAGTGACATAAATGTGATGTTGATGTTGACAATGATGATTCCATATTTTGTGAGATACTGAGATTTCACTTTTGTTCCTGAAAAGATGCTTGCATTGTGTGATTTCCCTGCATTGTTTATGGTGTCCTTTTAGAAAATTTTCTTAGTGTCTTGGGAACAAACTAAGTCAATATCTTGAACAGGCTTGTGAATAAAGCCCTGAAATAATTACCAACTGGAAAAGTTTTGTGTCATTCAAAACCAACTGAGATGGGAAGCAATAAGAGGAATGGAAATCAGTTTCTACAAAGCACTGATAGGATGATCTGAATAATTTATTGACACTTAGTTGGAAACTATCAATTTATGTAATACATGTGTATTGAACCAATCCACAGAAGTGAGGTTGGGTACTTGGCAGGTAATGTTAATTTGTTACCTTTGTTTTCCCTTACACAGAATAACTAATCTTCTAGGAGACTCTTCCCTCATATACTCTCATGGCTATATTTAGCATCATTGATGATTCTGACCAGAAACAATTTTTACTATAATGTGGAAAAAATGATAAATATTTATATCTTTGCTATGTCCTCCACAATTATTAGTTGATATTGTATGAGGTATTATATATTCTACTTACCTACATGAGTTTTGTCTATCAATCTATCATCATTGTAAATTTACAGGTTTCTATTTTATTCAAGAAATTATCTTCCATTTCTGTTATAATTTATTTTATGCTAATATTTTCAGCTTTTCTTCAGATCAGGAGATATAGTACCCTTCCATCTGGTTTTTACTCCTTTACCATGCCTTATTATTATTTTCAGAATATTTTACAATCTTCAAAATTTCCCAGGCTCATCTTCTAGCTCTGATAAGAATCTAGCCAATTCTCTAAAACATTCCATTCTTTTCAGTGGGGAATCATATTTTTACATCAAGATCTAAATGTTTTCATTATGATTGTAATTTCAGTGCTGATAGGGTCATTCAACTCAGAAAAATAATATTTCTATGAGATTGTGGGAATGTATATCCATATATTTGTATTATACTTATATATTATATTTATACTTATTCAATCTGACCATACATATAAAGCAGCTTGAAAAGAGTTCAATCCACACTACTATAGAAACTTAACCTGCAAGAAAGAGTTTAACATTTATCAGCAGTTCTGTTTTCCTTTTGTGTTAAAAAGTTATAAGCATTAATTTTATTTATTTATGTGTGCGTTTGCTTCTGATTATATCAGGTTTTCTTTTTCCTCCTTTAGTGTGCATGTGTAATTCATGTGAAGAGAGGAGGTGTTCTGTTTCTGTTTGTACGTAGGATTTTTTTTTCCAATTTCACATTGATTTACTTACATTTCTTGTGTATACAGGCTATTGCTAGACATTAGTATATTGTGTATTAAAACATAGCCATTGGAGTTCATATTTGCTTGTATTTAGAATGTTTTTCCACTGTAATCACATTACCTGAAATATTGAAATCAGATCATCTTTGTCCTAATATCTGCCTTCCACTGATACTTGAAAGTAGGATAGTAAACTAGTTTTCTTTCCTGTGTGAACTGGTCACTTCTTTGTGTGTTCCATGTGGAGTACCATGAGTACCATGTGGAGAACTGTGGGAACACTGTGATTCCACTACACCATGAGTACTCATGTCTGCCGTAGATCTTATACCACGACCTGGAAACCTGTGTTTATTTGCCTGAGGCAGTCACTTATTCCTTGCAGTCTTTTCTGTTAAAAAAAAAACAAAAACAAAAAGGAGGAGCAGCCTAGATTTTGTTATAAACCCCAAATGTTGTTCTAAGAATTGAATCATGGCATTTTTAAGTCCTTTGTAAATTATGAAGATTCTTAAGATATAAATCATCACTGAGTCTGGAATATTATAAAAGACAAGAGCACATAAATGTTTCTACGTTGTTTTAAGAGGAAATCATTTGTGCCTTATTTTTGGCCCCTCTTTTTGGTGGGAGTTAAAGTTCTACCTCAGAGATTAAGGCCCGTAATTTTAGAGCATCTAAGAATAGCAGGACAAAAATTGACCACAGGCCAGCTTGCACCTGCCCCTCCAAAGAACCCATGGGCTACTGGTGGGTCATGATCACAAAGCCTTCCAAAGCTCTGCCATGTTTCCTTTAAAGATTACCTCTGCTGGAATCCCGAGAACATCTGATCACAGCAGGAGAAAAACTTTAACTCTCTGCCTTTTACATTTCATCAGACTGACTCCTGACCTTCCCAGCCAAACAGGGAACCGGTGATAGAGTCTGTACTTCTGATTATATATAGTGGCTTTCCTAGCATATCATACAAATAAGCACCTTCCTCTGAAGTTTTCTAGTTCAGAGCAATAGAATACTTGCCACCATGCCTTGATCCTGAGACACGAAATCCCTTGAATCAGGTTTCCTATGGCTGGTGCTTTGAATCAATGAAACAGGAGCAGCACTGAGCTCTTCTCACAGCCAGGCCCTAAAACTGGCAATAAATTTGACTGAGCAATGATAGCCACAGGGGAATCAAACACTGTTTTTCATCTGTCATAAGAACTGATTTTTAAAACCACTTTTGAAACCCCCACAATTCATAGGTCACCCCCACTGTATAATGAGGAGTGAAATGCCTGAGTAAAATTATTGTCCTGAACAACACAATAATAATAAACGTATGTACCTTACTCTCATTAGGAAATAGTAAAACTGTAAGGGTGACTTATATAGAGAGATATTTACTTTATTTTATTTTTTCTGTTTGCAACTATTTGTTGACTAGGCCAAATGTAAAACACATTATAAAATAAAAAAATAAAACATAGTCACCTCCTTTGAATACTTATTTGCTTCTTTCCTGGCATCAGATTGTTTATTCATTTATACTTATATTTATTATTCATCAAAGCACTTTGATATTTAAAGCTTCATGTTAAGAGATGGAATGCAAATGGTTATTTTTTGTAAAAGTACCCCAGAATTTTAAGCTATTTGATAAATCCCAACATAATTTTAGCTTCACCAAATAAACGATAATTTGATTATATATTTCACTCAAAGTATTAAATTAATTTACATGGTTTTTTTAATAACAATTAAATTATGTAAATGACATTTTAAAAGATATTATTAAACATGTGTTTTCAAATAAGCTGATTCGTGTATTGTTAAAATTACATTACTTTTTGCTTCTCAAACTTTTGGCTAAGATCAAGTATAAAAAATTTATTTTGAAAATATAATTTGTGTTATAAATTATAACATTTTATATTGTAAAATAACTTCAATTTATATTAAAGAATCATCTCATTCTTTTTAAATATGTACACAGATTATTCATAGACAGATGATAGATTCATGCACCTTTTCTTCAGTCAATGGGATAAATAGGTTTTTACTTGTTTCTTTTTTATTGGATGGCTATTAAAGATAATGGCATGCAAGATCAAAACTAGCTTTTAATGGATTAGGAATAATTTCAAACAACAAAATAAATTAATAGACCATTTAATAATGTATTTTAAAAGCATAAATATTCAGTACAAATTTCAGAGAGATAGAGTCACTGTATGATCTTCCTTTATCAGAAATCTCCTATTGAAAAATAATTTTAGGTGATAAAATATATTGTAGTTAAAATTAGATATAAAAGACAAAATTGAGGAAAATTATAATGGTGAGGCTGTATTAATATACCTCGCTGATGATTTACATTTACTACAGAATCAGACAATGTTCGTAGAATGATTTCTTGAAATTTCAACCACACAGGAAAATTACAAATATAAACCTCTATTACAGAAATCTAATTACTGTAACTTTTTAAAAAAATGCAAAATACTCCAATCAGTTGTTTCTGTAAGAAGTTTCTTAAATGCAGCAGGAAATCAACTTAACTCTTAGTTTTGTGAAAAATAACCTCATTGTATATTTCAGAAGACCTGTGATTTAATCTTGATTATGTTTTAGGTCCATCATTTTGTGTTCCAGCATTTCTTTGTCCTAAGAAGATAAATGTAACTGCCAAATGCATTGCATTTATATATACTAAATATATGAATTTGTGTACATGTACCTTATTTTATAGTCTAATTTTAATATTCTAATCTGTAAGAATGAAATACCAATTGAGAAGATATCTAGTAATTATTTAGTATACCTCATTTGTTGTATTTTGTTAGAAGACTAAGTCATACTGTGTCCATTATTTACTTAGAGCAACTAAATTCCACTCAATCTCAGTTACAAATCTTTGATGACATGTTTAAATGCACTCTACATATACTTATTCATTCTAAAAAATGGAATTGGTGTTTCTGCTTTCTCCAAATAATAAGCAATCCATCCATATCAAATAGGCATTAGTTACATTCAATGAGAAATGATTCTGAAGACAAAAACATGCATTGAGCAGTCAAATCAAATAAACAGTAATAATAAAGCACCTTTGAAGACTAATTCCTATTGAATTCTTGTTTTCTATACTGAAATGATATGGTGTAATTTCCACAACAGGACTGCATGGGTCATTGCCGTTTCTAGTGGATTTTTAAACAATTGACCTACAACCTTTGAAGGTAGTGATTCATCATGGAAATGCTGACACGACTGTAACTGATGTGCTGTGAATGGCATTGCTGGGCTGTGCATTTGATTAGTAGGTGCAGCTAAACTGTTTGCTGTGTGTTCTGCTAACTTTGACCAAAGGGAAGTCTTTGATATTCCTACAAGAAATGGAAGTGTCTTGCATGATTTTTTGTGTGTGTGTGTGGTGTGAAAAGGAGCGTATTGTAGTATTCATTACCAGGTCAGTTTCTTGGGGTTGGCTAATCAGTGGCCCTAATACAAATCCATGATCCCAGCTTTTCCAGATATTTGTATGGCAGGCAGCTACACAGCAGCGGCTTCTATAATCCCTTCTCCTGCAGTTAGAGCTACTAGAAAAGCTTAATAATATCCCAGAGGCAAAGATGAAACGGTATTTCCACAGCTACTGTTTGCTGTAGAGAGCTTTTGAAGTCAAGCTTAAGATGTCTTTATTTCCCTACCAGAAAGATTTTTTTTTTCGCCCTCTTTTACTCTGGTGTTGTCATGATGATGGCTTTCTGCTTGAAAAATATTCCAAGTAGCTGCAGCTCTCCCATAAAGCATTAGGGAATGAGAAGAGCTTTTCATCAGGGGCTGTTGGAATCTGTAACTACAGTTTGTCACTGCTGAAACCCACGGCTATGCTGGTAGTGATCTCAATTTAAAACTCTCAGTTGCTTTCTTATCAGGTTTAGGGCAGCCACGACTTTCACTGTCAACTTATTGGGGATTGCCCTCGCTTTTAACTTCCGTGGTTAATTAAATTCTAAATTAGGTGTAGTGTAGAACTCCCAGTTCACCTTTGTTCTGTACCATCTAGACAACAGAAGGCAGTAGCGCCCAGAATGCACGGAAAGTTAAATTAATTGCAGTATTGGGTAACAAGGTGAAATTCACATACAACATTTTAAAGATAAGAGAAGGTTGTTACATGTTGATGTAGAAAGGAGAATTTTCAAACAAACCCTGATCATAGATCACAATGAAAAATTGGAAGAAATGTGGAGAGTAAGGCAGATTTTGAATTATTTAATTAATTGGACAGCACGATTGTCAAGTGCAATAAGACCTAATGAAATTTGAGGAAGAATGAACTAATACCATCTTAGAAAAGAAAAAGAAGCAAAGTAAACCAAAAAGTAAATGAAAACAGCACTAACATAACACAGTCAAGGGAACTTGAAGCTTGTTTAGAATACTAAAAGCTACAAGTTATCTTCATAGACAAGAAAAGATCATTTTTTAAAAAAGAGGTCATTTTATAATGATGTTATTTTATGAGAAAATCTAATAAAAAAGCTAACATATTTTATGAAAATAGTATTTTTGGCCAACTATGTGTATGGATTTTTAAAAAAAATGTCTTACAAACTTGAATTCATTATATTTCTTTTTGAACTTTCCACCAAAAAATTTCTCCAAGAGCCTAATTATCTGTATAGCTTTTTTTTTTCTTTTCATTGAGAGAAAGAAAAACCAACAGATATTTGAAGAACTTGTGTCTTGTTTAGTTTTGGAGTACATAATTCTTGACCACCTATAAGTACCATAAAATAATGACAATTATTTCATGAATAAATGCTGTCTGTGGAATCTTTCTTTTATATTAAAGATAAAATTATATAGAACATAATATTAATAATTACTATATTAAACAAGTCAGTAATAATTCTTTCATGTTTATGAAGGTTTTGCTAAACCTGAAATTCTCATTGATAAATAAAAATGAGATCATTTTTAAATCAGGAATATTTTACGTGCTCCTCCAGAAAGAATTGGAGAAAGCTGAGATACTTACTACATTACTACCAAATAAGTGCATGATTTTCTTCTCAGTGGTGATCCAAATAGTTCAATATCAAAGTTAGGAAACATGACTGATGGGGTTAGTCGTAGGATGAGTGCTATTTAATAATTCCATCAATCATCACAAAACATGCTCATTTACTTAGTTAATAACATCAGGCTGAGAAGGGTTACCTTGTACCTTGAAGGACAGATTTAAAATACAGTGTGACCTTGAGAATTAACAAGTTTCAGAAGTTATCAAAATCAAATTATAAAATCTTTCCTAAAATACATATTAATGTACATCTATAGATATAAAATACCTGAATAGCATATTTGGAACAGAGAGATATATTAATTTTACTAGGAAAGGATATCTTTCAACAGCAATGAAAAAATTAAAGTGAATCACAGATCACTGTGTCTCTGAGAGATGGGGTTACCCAGTGATTAAGTGCATGATCACCTAAATTTTCTGGTCTGGACTTAAATCTTGCAGCCACCTCTCCTTGTTTCATATGTTTATAGTCAAGCTACTTAGCACTTCTTTTTAAATGGTGAAAATTGTAGTGTTGGGGCCAGGGCTGTGGGACAGTAGGCTAAACCTCCTCCTCTGGCACCAGCATCCCATATGGGCTCCAGTTCATGTCCTGGCTGCTCCACTTCTGATCCAGCTCCCTGTTAATATTTCTGGGAAAGCAATATGACCCAAGTCCTTGGGCCCCTGTATCCATGTGGGAGACCTGGAAGAAGCTCCTGGCTCCTGGGTCTTGATGTTGGATTGGCACAGTTTCAGCCATTTCAGGCTTTTGTTGTGAACCAGTGGAAACCAGATCTTTTTCTCTGCCTCTCCTTTTCTTTGTCTGTAACTCTACCTCTCAAATAAATAAATAAAGTCTTTAAAAAAGAAAAGAAAATTATAGTGCCATTTTTACAAGGTTTTTAAAAGAATAAGCTTTTGTAAAAAATCAACAAGGTACAAAACTATATAAACATAAACATTGCAATGTTTCTGTTGCAAAAGAAACTGAACCAGGAGTGAGTAGAACAATTTGATACTAGTATCTATCAAGATAGGCATCCTAATAAAGGTGATTTAGGATAGAGTTTCTGAAGATGTTGAGATGATTAGTTTAGTTACGTCCCTAATGAATATTAAACTGAAACTCATCTATGAACAGCAGTGACTCAAAAGTTGAGGGAGTTTCACTCAAGATGGAGTGTCATGAAGGGTTTAAGATTAATACATGATAGAAATCTTGGGAACTACTGATCTGGGCTACTGGGAGGGAATTTCCACTTTGTGATTCACCCATAAGAAGTACTAATAAAAACTGGTTTGTTTTATTCACAAAAATAATTGTACTCATTTATGAAAAGTGCCAGTTTACTCCATGAAGCCAAATACAATAAATGCTAGACTAAATGATACTGCCCTGGAGGATGATTTCTCCATCGTTGTGGGTATTGGCAATACATGTGTCAGTCATTGCCACAAATAGCAAAATATATCAGGTAGTGCTGGCCATGAGAAAGTTCATGAGCTTTTATTGGTATGTTAGAGTATAATATATTTGTCTTTCTCACAGTTGAATGCAATAAGGCATCTACAGTTTTATTTATGTGTGATTCAGTTTCTTCATTTATACTACAGGAATATCACAAATAACAAAACACTTCTTGGAAAAGTTATTTCAAATATGCTTTAGTATTTTGCAAGGTTAAGGATGCTATACATGTGTACAAAATAATATTAGTCATCAAGTGCTGAAAATAGACAGACCCAAGTGAAAAGCAATTTAGAGAACATAAAATATTGCTCCAGTTTGAATTCCAGTTAATTAGGTCAAGATAATTTGCAGTTTCTCTAATATCTTTCTCTGAGAACTAAGGAACAGTGGTGATAGGCTTCTTCATAGCATTCAGAGATGGACACTGAACAGAACTGACTCCAGTGCTTTACTGAAATTGGCCATGCCCTACAGGTCTGTAGATTTGTGACCATTCCTCATTCATTGCCCAATGCCAGTTGTCATACAGAAGTCCTCTCAGCAGAGCTCTGTGCTCGGGCACTTACTTTTAAAGGCATTATAGAAATATGTCCTGAGTCATAATAAATTGATCGTTAAAGTTGTCACCAAAGCTGCTGAAATTGAACATAACAAGATCCAGAAATTTTTCAAAAGTTGATCTTATTCATGTTTATTTGGGGCATTATCTTCCACTAGTAAAAAGCATCTCTTGTTTACTTTAATAAAATTCTGTTTTCTCAGCTGAGTATGTAGGAAAGCATGTCAGTTTTCATGAATGTTTCTTCTGTGTGCTTTTATTTGTTTTCAGAAATACTATGAATATGGTGCATTTCAGGATTTAATATATAGCCTGCTGCTAAACTATTTATGTAAAAATAATATTGAATACATTATGAAAAAATGATATTAAAACTAAGCCTCCTGCAAGCACCTGAGAAAAATACCAAGCTCTGCCAAATGTTTCTTAAATTTAAAATGGAAATACTTGATCAAATTTGAGGAGAATGTTTTTAACCTTGGTCAAGAATTTCTTTCAATATGGTTGGGGAAAGGGATTCCTTTATGAGATTAAGGTTTTAAATTCTTGAATTTAGTTAGTCTCTTGAGTACCTGAAATAACTGTAAAGGGTCAAAGTGGCATTCTACTGATTTCATTAACAACAAATTATTTTTAACCAGCCTCACTTCTTTTCAATGCCTACTTCCTGATAATTGCAATATTGCAGGTGGTGAGATGAATGATGAATTTAATTTCAAAATATCAAGTATAAATCTGTGGTCACCACATTAAAAAAAAGTACAAACTCTATGATTGATATACTTGAGAGGAAAGCAAAACAAAGCAAGACCTTTCATCAAAGAACTCCTACTTTGATAATTAGGTTTTGAGCAAATTGTTGGGGCATTTTCTCTTCATTTTTCCATTACTTTCATTTTTTTTTCCAGTTCTGCTATGTATCTAATTGCACTTATTGCCAATTCACAAAATCAATAATATTTTTAAGGACTTGCCAAATGCCAGGGTAAGTATATGATGCTAGAAGTAAAACTGCACAGCAGACTGAAGTTTCTACTCTTACCATGACCACAAATAAACTAAGAAAGTGAACAATGAAATGTCATGTGCTTTTAAATTGCTAGATTTTCTTGGCAGAACAAGAAAAGAACAATTTAGCCAATCTTATGTTGAAGAATGGTCATTTTCCAATAGACAGATGTAGCCCTGTGATTAGATACTATCCGGCGCCGTGGCTCAACAGGCTAATCCTCCGCCTTGCGGCGCCGGCACACCGGGTTCTAGTCCCGGTCAGGGCGCCGGATTCTGTCCCGGTTGCCCCTCTTCCAGGCCAGCCCTCTGCTGTGGCCCGGGAGTGCAGTGGAGGATGGCCCAGGTGCTTGGGCCCTGCACCCCATGGGGAGACCAGGAAAAGCACCTGGCTCCTGGCTCCTGACAAGCGCGGTGTGCCGGCCGCAGCGCACCAGCCGCGGTGGCCATTGGAGGGTGAACCAACGGCAATGGAAGACCTTTCTCTCTGTCTCTCTCTCTCTCACTGTCCACTCTGCCTGTCAAAAAAAAAAAAAAAAAACAAAGCAAGAGAAATTAAGAACAAACAAAACAAACAACCAAATAAAAACCTTCATGCAAACACTTTGACTTAAATTGATAATATCTGGTTACATAAAAATGGGAAGGCACAAGAAGCTCATTGAAATTCCTTATTTTATGGATCAGTATGTATTTTACTTTGAGTTATATGTAGAATCGCCATCTATGTTGCAGCATGAAAAGCACAAGTTGTTCAGGAATTTCATGGGACATTAAAGGGCTTTTGTATATCCCTGGCATATAAAATGGATTTTAGAACTATTATTCAACAGTGATAATAGTTTAGACACAATCCCTGTACTAGAAATTGAAATCCTTTTATGTAAAAATCTTGCCTTAGTCATTTTTGTTAATACCAAGATGCAGAGCAGTGCTTATCAAATTACAAAATCACAGAATCACCTAGAAAATTTTGCTAAAACACACAGAGGTTTTCAGAAGGACAGATATGAACCAGAGAGTCTACATTCCTGACTAGCTGTTGGGTGATCTTGATGTTGCTGATTTGGGGACCACATTGAGACAAAAAGGATTAGTACTTTGCAGCATTATATAAAATATACCCTTGGGTTTAAGTCCGAAGGAATGTGTGTGAACTGTATATCTTCTCCCTCTCTTATTCCCACTCTTATTTTTAACAGGGGTCAATTTTCAATTGCATTTAAATACCTAAGAATAATTCTGTGTTAAGTAAAGATTTCAACCAACGGTATTAAGTAGAAAAAGAAAACAGTAAAAAAGAATAAAATAGTAAGCTGTTCCTCGACAGTCAGTACAATGGCTGATCAAGTCATTGCTTCCTATAGTGTCAATTTCACTTCCACAGGTTTCCTTTTTAGGTGCTCAGTTTAACAGGTATATTTTATATACTATGAAAGCATAAATTAAGGCAAGAGACAATATAATCTGTCTGTTTATGAAAGACTTCAAAGAAGTGAAAATTGAGCAGAATCTTGATTTTTATTAGAATTTCAATAGATGGGCCAAAATTTTTGAAAATTTAAAAATACTAGAGTCCAAGTTTTTATATAAACCAGTACTTCTAGGATTTATTGAAAACAAAGACACGATTGCAATTTGAAAAATGAATATTTTTAACTTCCTTGCTATAGTATGGAAATTGAAGTCTTTCCTAAGATCACAAATTTGTGTTCCATAGATATTTTGTGAAGAAAAAATAGTGCATGTTCTCAAAGTTTAGTTATTGCAAGTTGGCAAGCTTAATCTTTGTTTTTCCTTTATCAAACGAGCATCATTTTACAAAGATTCAGAAATTCTCATTATAGCATTTTGTTTGATGGCTAATTACATGTGTCAAATTTGTAAGTACAGGAAACCAGATATACGGTCAAACATCATTGTGGATGTCATTGTGATGGTGTTTTAAAAATGAGATCAGCATTTGAATCAATAGGTTTAATAGAAGCCCTAAAATATAAGAGGCTGAGGTCTCCTAGGAGAAGAAACCCTGCCTCTCTAGGCTGTCTTCAGATTTCAGCTATGAACACTAGCTCTGCTGGGTTGATTTTGGACCTTGCTGATAATGAACATATCAAGTCTCTATAATCTGGTTATTCAATCACTTAAAATATCTCTCTCTCCTCTCTGCCCCCGACCATGTTTATGTAGGAATCTACATGTGTATCTGGGAACTTCAGGCAACCCAAGTAAAATGAAGTTAAAATTGAAAAAATATAGGGTCTGGCACTGTGGCGCAGTGGGTTAACACCCCAGTTTGCAGTGCCTGCATTCCATATGGGTGCTGATTTTTGTCCCGGCTGGCTGTTTCTCTTCCAATCCAGCTCCCTGCTGTGGCCTGCAAGGGAAGTAGGGATTGGTCCAGGTCCTTGGTCCCTGCATCTGGGTGGGAGACCTGGAGGGAGCTCCTGGCTCCTGGATTCCGATCACCTCAGCTCTGGCCATTGCAGTCATTTGGGGAGTGAACCAATGGAATGGAAGGCCTCTCTCTCTCTAGTTCTGCCTCTCTCTGTAACTCTTTCAAATAAATAAAAAAATAAAAAAATATAAACTTTATTTGTCATCATAAGTTAATAAACCTCAAGGTACTTATGCAAGTGATAATATAAGTTAAATTGTCTATTCTCAAAGAAATGAGGATCCTAGACATTTAAGTATGTCAATGAAGTCTTTTTTGCCTCATGGACTGAATTAAAAGGTTTGCCATTTAGTGACATTTTAAGATTAGGAAACAAAAATTAGTCAGAAGGAGCCAAATTAAAGCTGAGAGGTGGATACCTAATGTTTTCCTATTTAAATTTCCTCAAAACTGAATTGTCTGATGAAAGGAATGAGCAGGGGCATTCTTGTGTTGGAGAAGGGACTCTTAGGAAGGTTTACAAGCACTTTCTTTCGCCAAACTTGTGACTTTCTCAAAACACACCTAATATGCGAACGTAATTTTAGTTTAGCCTTCCAGACAGTCAACAACGACGACAACAAAACATCTTGAGCACTCAAAAACTGTTGCCATTGTCTCTGCTCTTGACCGGTGTGCTTTTGCTTGGATCCTCCTGGTAGCCATTGCTTGGACTGTGCTTTGTCTTCAGGATCCTACTAGTAACGTC
Source organism: Sylvilagus floridanus (assembly GCA_949820135.1). Taxonomy (NCBI): domain Eukaryota; kingdom Metazoa; phylum Chordata; class Mammalia; order Lagomorpha; family Leporidae; genus Sylvilagus; species Sylvilagus floridanus. Next base: position 77,375,083 of record OX463227.1, read on the forward strand.
ACATTTCATCTCCTGTTACAATTCTTCAAAGATATTTTTCCAGAAGTTGATTCCAGTGGCTCATAATTCTCATTAAAACCTCTGTTCTTGTTTGAAGTTGATTTGGGTGCAACAGTGTGGACCTCAGTCAGTAGAGAGTTTCCTCCACTTTAATCTTAAAATCAGAATAGTGTGAGCTAAACTAGTTGATGTGTCCTTGGTTTCGGCTGTTGCTTCTGCTGTTAAGCATCAGTCTTCCTCAGTTAGGGAAAACATAAGATGAATTTGCCCTCAAAAAGTGATGTACATGGTGTGCCACTGTGTCCTTTATTTTCAGCATCATCCTACCCATTCTAAAAATGAGTTATATGTTTGTCAAATGCTGACTTGCTTGGAGCATTGACCAACTTCATAAGCTTCTCCCAAAGCTCTACAATTTCAAACTTCCTTCACAAGTTTTATTCTATATTTGATGTTTGCTCTTCTTTCAATTTTAGCAAAATCCCTATTGCTCTGATGGGGATGGGTGTCTCTAAATTGATACATATTTTTAAGATTTACTTATTTTATTTAAACAGTACAATTAGAGAGACAGAGGGAGAGATCTTCCATCCACTAGTTCACTTCCCAAATGGCAGCAGTGGCTGATGTTGGATCAGGCCAAAGCCAGGAGCCTGGAACTCCATCTGAGTCTCCCACATGGGTGGAAAGGACACAAGTAATTGGGCTATCTTCTGATGCTTTCCCAGGCACATTATCAGGAAGCTGAATCAGAAGTGAAGTAGCTGGAACTTCAACTGGCGTTCATATGGTATGCCTATATTGCAGGCAGAAGGTAAAACTACTGCACCACAAAGCTGACCTTAAATTGATATTTTTATCTTTGTTAGTGCTTAAAACTCAATCCTGTTCAGACACGTTAAAAAAAGTTAGTATGGGTTTGTTTGGATACAAAAATGTGAAATTTATGCATAATATTCTGCTTATATGCATTTTCCATGAACATTTTGAAAATCACTTGACTAAGATTGCATGCATATACACACATGCACACAAATCTCATTAGTTCTTTTTCTTTAGAGAACTCTGATTAGTACATTTTGCATATTTTATCTAGAAATGTATTATGTGTAAAGGATTGTTAGTGTTTAAGAATGGACATTTTTTGAAAACTTCTTGAGTAATAGTTTCATGATGATTGTATCACAGAGATATTCAGGGAAATAGTGGAACTATCTTGGACATTAGTTGTCACAGGTAATGGATGAAAATTAATACTACCAGAAAAAATGATTCATATATGTGGATAAATGAATGAGACACATTACTTTGATTAAAGTTATCTAAAAATTTATTTAGAAATCAGAGCTTTATGCACGTTTTGGTGTAGGAGCTGAAGATGCTTGAGACCGAATCTCTACTATAAAGTAGAGAACACATGCAATATTGTGCAGTAAGATGAAATTAGGTAAATCTGAGTACTCATGAGACCATAGGCAGTATCCCATGGAGATAAATGAATAAATATACTACTTTGCTAACAGCATCAATATGGTACATAGGATTTTCTGGTGTAGAGTGATTCTGTGGCTATTTTGGAAAAATAAGCCAACAAGCACTAAGTAAACTACATACACTGAATGTCTTTAACGTTTGGTCATAGGTTTGGAAATAACTGGAAATGTAAGATTGCCATTTTTACAGCAGTCTTTCCTTAGGTAGACTTGCTTTTGATAGTGTTATTAAGTAATAACGTGAGGAACAGCTTACGTTTTCTGCGACTTGGACTGACCTGGCAGGTTGGGGTGGTTACACACTGCAAGCATGTCAGGCAGTCCCACTTGCAAAGGTCTCAGTCCCTTCACCTCACCAGTGCCCTCAAACTGAGACACCAGAGATTTGCTGTAACTCACCTATTAGCCTGCTCTTTGCAATTTCCCAAGGTATTTCTTGGGTCATTCAGTTTAGACTGGGAATTTGGCTTGGGAATAGTTGAATGGCTTGACAATGATTATTCTGCAGTGTGGTGACTTGGGGTTAATCTGTACTTTTAGGTCTCTCTCTAGGGACAGAAAGGAGTAACCACTCTCCATGTCGTCTTAGACATTCAGCCACTGGACTGGCAAGGTGAAACGCCTGTGTTTTCTTTCATGGAAAGCTTAAGAGCCATGATTATGTAAAAATGATTGAACAATCTACGTGACATCATTAATTTTAAGCATGATGATATTACTATGAGTGCTGGGTGATGACAATTATAGCTAAAAGAACATATCTTTGTTCTCTGCTGCAGCTTTTAAAAAAACTTTTGTATTTCATGTTTCCTATTTCTCAGATAAGACCCTTGAAATAAAGGAATGGGTTTAAATTAAAGTGTAACAATTCTCTAGCTTAATTAAATATTACACAGTTGTCAACAATAATGCAACAAGAGAGTTTGCTGGTATTTACTTGAAGGATCACATTTTATGCATTTTCTCTGCATACAATGATACCTGTGGCATACACTCTTTCATAGGAAAGGCACATGTGAGGATTTCCAGAGAAAACTGTAGCAAATTAGGGAGAAGAGAAAGGAAACACACATTCTGAGGGAGAGGGAGAGATAGAGAGAAAAGAGAGAGGGAGAGATTTCTGCTGGTCAAATCTATTATATCTCCTTGAACTTGAAGGAGACAATTGAGAATATTAAAGTTCTTTTTCATCCAGGCAATTTAGTATTGTTAAGATTGACGATGTGAAGGGAGGTCAATATACAGAGATGTTTATAATTTTTAACTTTAAAATTAACTGCAAAAGCCAGAAAAGTAGAATCTGTTGCCACTGAGTATTCATTAGATGCTGTCAGCATCATCGCTTCTTTTAGCAGATGATGCAACAACTTCACTAAAGTGCAGTGTTTCTGCATCTGCACCAATGTGCCTTTGACTTTCACAGAAAAAATAAAAAGGCTACAGTGCAGCTTCCAATAATTTCATTCTTGTTGTTACCACTTAAAAATTCTCACTGATTGAGATGTTACATATCATTTTGAGTGGTGTTAACTTAATTATTTCTTATCTGTGGAGGATTTAAACATGCTGGTGTAGCTGGCATTAATTATTAAATAAAGGAGAAAATGATCTGTAGAGCAGAGATGTACTATAGATGAAGCTTTTTTTTTAAATCTTGCCCTCAACTTCATCTCTATTTTTTTCAGACTTCAAAAGGGTTCATGGTACCTGCAAATTAATTTTAGATAAAATAGGGAAATTTTAAGGACAGGAACTGCAAATTTAATAGTCTGTTTTATTAATGAAGGGTTTGCTTATCAGCACCTTTAATTTTTTTGAAATGCTTCCTTCTCAAGCTGGCAGGAAATATTGAAATGTCAGACCCCCACGGGAGCCACCAAAATATTCATGAGTGCCTCAGAGAATCTTATCTATGTACAAAGAGGGAAAATATGCCTAGATATAGATCAGAGAAGACTTAATTTTTTTCTACTTGAAATGCCTTACAAATGAAGACATATTATTTTCTGATATAATCAAAATTTAGTTTTCAGAAACTAGCAGCAAAATTCCAGGCATTCATCAAAACACAAAATGATTATAAATGAGTGACAGTAGTTAAACACTGCTTAAATGATTTGTTTTTATTTTAAAGACACAGCAGCACATGCCTAAGCATCCAGAAAACTCACCCAGTCCAGTGTCTTGATCCCTAATCATGATCAACCCTGAAATTTCTTCTTACTTCTGGCATCCTCCTTTCTTTCCCATTAAATTTGGCTGCTGTAATTATCTTAAATCATTCTATCCAAAATAGCTCATCAGATTCTAATATTCTCTCAGTGGAAAAGACATATTTTTCACTTGGACAGTTCTCTATCTTCAGTTGACTGATTCTTTAAATCTGTACACTTTCAATCTGGGTCTCTTCTTTCTTCCTTTCTACAAAATGTATGCTTCCTAAAATTCAGATTTATTTTTCCAGGTAAACTCTATTTTAAGGTTTATTTTATTAGAAACAACATAATAATTTTAATTTTAATATATCTGAAGAAAATTCAGAGAAATTATAAAAGGGATTGATTTGGAAAATCTGAAAAAGCAAAGTAAAGCTGAGTAAAATATTAAAATAGAGTTTCTATCAAAATTGTTACATGAAGTGTTTTAAGTTTATTTACTTACAACTCTCAATCAGTATTTAGAATTAAGCTATCACATGCAATAACAATTTAAAATTCCCCTGTAAGTAGTAATTTTTAATGCATCAATTATATAAACCATGCTTTCCTTTTCTGTGTACTGTTGATACAAAGGAGAACTTCAGAAATTGATTATAATTGGAGTTATCATTTCATAACGTTAAAATGCAATTGGGATGGCTATGTTTTAAATCTTAATGGTACTTAGTACTTAATATTGTTTTGTTATTTATTATAAGTAAGTATATCACAATAATTTGTGAACTGTGTTTGAAAGCAAATAGATGAACTCTTGAAGCTAAAATCTCAGAAGACAGAGCAAGGTATATCAAATAATTCTGGCAGAAGATAATTGTCCATGTAACATCACAAGTAATTTGTTTATAATATTCAGTCATTGATGGGAAGGAAAGAAAAAAATGTACAGCCCTTAATAAAATAATAGTTGAGTTTTAAGCTTATTTGCCTTACTTCTCTATAATAATCAATTTTTCTCATCCACACATTGTAATGCTTTTACAACATTACTCAACGAATTTAAAGAAAAACACTCAGGGAGAATGTGTTATTCTTTGATCTAATTTAAATCATTATAGCTCCCTTTAATCTTCAACACATTTTTTCCATCATATATCATTCAAAGAAGTAAAATAGTTCATCACTTTTATTAATTATAGAGAAAATCAGAATTAAAAACTTACTCATGATCTTTTTCAAACAGTGATAGGATTGTAAATAATTATTAAAATAAAATATAATAATCATAAACCAAAGATATAAATTCCACAAATTTGTTAACTTGAATTTTCTTTATGTAGGAGAGTACTTCCAAAAGCTTATGGAAACATGACACAAAATATTAGGGATTTTTATGTATATTTGGAGTCCTTAACACACCCATAGTAAAGACATATTATGAAAAAAGTATGCATGGATTTCCAGATGTATAGAAACCAAAGTAAAATTATTCACAAACTTTTTGAATCATCTTAGTAATTTCTGTTAAGGAACTAATAAGTTATCTTTGAGTATATATGCAACACTACATATATGTACATATATGCAAATATATATAAAGATCTCCTAGCACAATTTACAATGCAGGAAGCAACCTGAAAACACAAAATAACTCTCTAAAAACTCTCTTATAGAAGTAAAGGTATTTATTTCTATAAGATATTTATTTCTGCCAGGATGGTAGAGTGACAGCATTCTTCCGCAAGAAGCACCTGAGACAAGTTTCAGTGAACATGTCCGCTTTATTAATGACCACACACATTTCTTAAAGGACAGGCAGAAGGGGCATAACTACTTCAGGGCAACACGAATTCTATAGGATAGAACTGATATTGGTACTTCTATGCTTCCCCAATCAGCTTGATGTTCATATAGCTAGGATAGCTTTCCAGGTAGTCCTAACGGACCTGGGCCACACCTGGAACTTTTTACCTGATTGGCAATTACAGGGCCCTTTAGTAGGGAGTGCGGATGGGGAAACGTGCTTGGGGCTCCCACAGCCTGCCAGCAGCCAGGTTGTTGGGTCCTTCCCAGGAGGTGTGGTGTGCCATGTCATGTCAACCTCCTGCATGGAGGAGGTATGCAGATTCCCTGCCAGGTACAGTATCATCCACAAAATATTTATTTCTATAATAGAATCGTCTGTTTCTATAACAGAGATATTTCTTAGAGAAATAAAATATGGCTCACTGAACTGGCACAAAATACATTGCATCAATTTAAATGGTGTTAGAACAAAATATTTAATGAAATGGAAAATTAAATTAAATATTGTTGAGTTGGAAAACAGCAGCGTGAATCTCATCTTGCTTAAAAGTAAATTCCATATAAGTCAGGGAAGATATAATATGAAAAACTTTCAAATCTTTTGTCAACTTTTTTTTAAACTTTTATTTAATGAATATAAATTTCCAAAGTACAGCTTATGAAGTTTTAAAATAAAGGATATTGATTATTATTTATTTTTCCTATCCAAAGAATATATATGAAGGATTTTTCAAAACCTTCACTCTTCCTGTATGTAAAATCATGAATTTCATGGAGAAACTGAATTTTAGAAGCAGTAGGGACTGTTCCTGAGCTCTGAGTATTCCCAAGAGACTCTCCTGTGTCACAAATCATTCTATCACTTTCTTCCTGTCTCCCATCTTTCATTTTCCTACTGCTGCCCTCTCCTCCTATCCTTTTATTCTTTCATGGTCTACACTCCCAATCCAATCTACTCCTCTCCTCATTCCACTGTTTCCTTTTCTGCCTCTCTACCTCCACTTTCTTCAACTAGCTTTTATTTGTAGCCCTCTACACGCTTTTTCTCATTTTCTATCGATTACCTTTTGATAACTGGAGATTCTAAGGGTTGAATAAAGATATAACTTATCTGAAGTTGGTGCTCTGTTTTGCCTTTCTACCTTTCTAATAATAAATGTAATGATGTTTTAAGAATAAAATATCTACTGAGGAAATTGGAGTTTGGCTTCACAGTGAATATACCTGCATACACACATACACATACACACACACATAATACACACACACATACACACACATACACTGACATGTTCTATTTCTGCAGCTACTGAGAATTCTGGGGAAATGCTATATATTAACTACATCATTGAAAAATCTAAACCTACAATGATATTTTTTAATTCTTTGATCGCTTTTAAGTTCAACAATCCAATCTAGAGTAAAAATTCAAATGGTCATTCAATGTATTGTTCATCCCTCTCATTCCCTGAATGCCATTTGAACTTTGCCCAGAAGAATTCGAATCTGCTCTTGGATACCTTCTCTCTTCTCTTTGGTGGAGATTATTCTTTCAGAGAAATTATTTTATCCAATTCTCTAAAAGAAACTTACCCTTGATAATTATTCCTTTGCTCACAGAATAATAAATATATTGGTTAGAAGAATGCAATGAAGAGATTAAGACAGAACAATGGGAATGGCCTGATGTATCTAGGCTCCGTATTCCTGAATCCACTGGAGAAGAGAAGATCTCTCTCAGATTCTTGCTTCATGTTTTATTTCTCATCTCTGTGTATTAACACAAGCATCTTCACCACATAGCAGCTTTCTTTATATATTGGTAAATATGGCTACTGAAACACTGCATCACTCTAGGAATATTTTTTTAATCTCAAGAAAACAATTTAGCTTCACAAATATTAAAATCACCCCATTTTAGACCTGTCAGTTGTGGATAGTACCTGTCAGTGAGGTAGTATCATATAGAAATACAAAAATTTACACATTAGTTTGTATTTGGAATAATCAAATGTCCAGCCACTAATGAGTGGGTAAGTAAAATGGTGTACATACCTACAATGGAATATCATTTTAAAATAAAAAGGAAAAGGGTACTGAGTCATTCTATACCCTTCATGATCTTTTCAAACATTGTTTACTATACAAAAGCCAGTCCTAAAATACAAACTACTGTATGATTTAATTTACATAAAATGTCCACAGTAGACAACCTATAGAGGTACAAAGTAGATCAGTAGCTCGTTGGGGACTTTGGAGGAGAACAAAATTGATCTGATGAGTTAAATTTTGGTGATAATTGCAGAGCCTTATTAATTTAACCAAACAAAAATTAAACAACATAAATCAATGAATTGTAAGGTATGTGAATTGTATGTCAATAATCTGTTAAAAGGGATATATACATCTGAAATTCTCATGAAATGGGACAATTAATCTCACAATACCTTACCCCTTGTGCCACATTTACTTTCTAGGATGGATCCTAGATAAACAAGTAAGTCCAATATTACTGTCCAACAACATGAACTTGAATGGTTGAAAGTAGGTATTGCTCTTCTGACATGACCATCAACGTGTGACACTTGAACACTTTTCCTGATGGGTTTCATGATAAATCATTGTACCAGATTTCATTCAACTTCAGTCTGCATCTAACACACAACTTCAAATAATACTATGAAATGTGTATCTAGAGGGTGATAAAAGAGATATATTTGGGTATAGGAATAAAATATTGTACCTTATAGCCACATTTTAAGCTACTTATTGGACATATTGATAGTGTTGAAAATACCAGTGCTATAGATCAGATGGCCATCAGTCCATTTGCTATATTAGTTACCCTGATAGAGGACTGGCCCTTCTATAATGTACAGAGTTTGATAGGAGCACACATGACTTTCATTCACTTTCAGCATTTTGTGAAATATTGCACCTTATGAATATAATTGTAAATTACTTTATAAGGTTTCATCTAGCTTAATAGACAAACATATCCTTAAAATTTCCCTTGAATACAAAACACAGAAAAAATTAAATCCATGTAAGTAACTGATAGATAACTGCAGAATGATATATTTATTCCTAATACAAATTCTTTATCAACCAGGTTTTTAAGTGACATAGGATTTAGACGGATATGGCAAATATTTGATCTTAATTTTCAAAGCTGTCAAAAAGAAGGCACTTCTCAACTTGAATTTACATCCATTCTTGTTAACAATAAATGTCTCATAAGTGTATATTGTGCTTGAGTGATACATTAGTGATAATATGAAGGAATATAAATTTAAAAACTTTTTATAACATGAAGAAGAAACTGTATATGTATTTTTAAACAATTAGCTGAGATTTCCAGTGAGCATTTCTACACTTCACTAAACTTACTGAAATATTTACAGCTTACATATTTAATAGTAAAAGATAAGAAAGATTCAAACAAGGAGAGAAGGAGGAAGGGGAAGCAAACATGGAGGAAAAAGAGACCATAACAAATAATATTGTAAAACCTTTACTCTTACAAGAAAATGGTATAGCAACGAGCCAAATATACATCTTGTATTCAGACCTTGATTTTAGAAACAATGATAAAGAAACATGGGCTAAACATTTAAGAAAATGTATACAAGGATAGATTACAAATGAAGAGTTTGCTGACTCATTCTGTGAATGTAGAGATACTTCTTTTGTGACTCAAATTATGGGATCTGTTAATTACATTACAATAAACAAACCATCTTTTGTGACTTATTGCCCTGGTTTAAATGTCAGGAGACAGCACAGAAAGAAAATCCGTTAAAAAATTCCTTAACTAAAATATTAGTTTCAGAAAAAATTGCATCAATTTTGAATGCTTTACTAAAACTTATCTCATAAGTTATAGAAATGGAACCATACATAGAATTTATTCACTGTATTGTTCATATATAAGCTATTTCATTAAGGAAGCTGCAACCATAAATGATTAAAATAGCACAGATGTTTTTATGTAAAATATTTAAATTCAACTCTGATATATCTTTGTTGATTTTCTATCTGGATGAGTTGCCCATTGATGTTATTGGGGTGTTGAGTTCCCCCACCATTATTTATTGGAATTTATCTCACACTCTAGGTCAAATGAAATTTGCTTTTTATATCTGGTGGTCTTGTGTAGGGTACATATATATTTATGACTACTACATCTTCTTGTTGAATCAATCCATTCACCAAAATATAATGTTTTTTTGTCTTTTTTATAGTTTGTGATTTAAAGTCTGTTTTATCCAAATAAAGAATATGTACTCATACCAATATATACCTCCTTTGATTTCCATTTGCATGATGTATCTTTTTTTATCCCTTAACCTTCGGTGTATGTGTACCTGCAAATGTGAGGTGAGTTTCTTATACATAGCATATATTTGAGTGTGTTGCTTTTTTAAATTTGTTGGGTGAACCTACATTGTTTGACTGGGAACTTTAGTCCATTTACATTCAAAGTTAATATTGAAGATAAGAGCTAACTGCCATCATTTGTTGATTGGCTATTGATTATATGTGTTCTACTAGAGAATTTTGTACTAATATGTGTTTTCATAATAGTTACGTCTCTTTTTTTTTCTTAAAGATTTATTTATTTGAAAGTCAGAGTTACACAGAAATAGAACAGAAAGAGAAAGAGAGATCTTCCATCCAAGGGTTCACTCCCCAATTGGCCACAACACTGGGGCTGCATTGAATCAAAGCCAAGAGTCAGGTGCTTCTTTCAAGTCTCCCACACGGATGCAGGGGCCCAAGGACTTGGGCCATCTTTCATTGCTTCCCCCCAGGTGACAGCAGAGAACTCTATCAGAAGTGGAGCAGCCGGAACCACAAACTGGTACCCACACAGGATGCCGACACCTCAGGTGGCAGCTTTACCTGCTACGCCACAACGCCGGCCCAGATAGTTACTTCTAATACACAACTCCTTTCAGGATTTCTTGTAAGGCTGGTCTTATATCTACTTTTCAATATTTCATAATAATATGGAAATAAAAAAAATCCTTTTGAGTAGAATGCCTTACGTTATTTCATTGAAAAGTACTTCGAAGAGTTCTCACATTCAATTCTTTTGTTAAAAAAGTGTGTGTGTTGGCCAGTGCTGCGGCTCACTAGGCTGATGTTTCATTTCCTTTGGTTAAATTCCCAAGAGTGGGATTGCTGTGTCATCTGGTAGATCTATTTTGATACCACTGAGGATTCTCCATACAGTCTTCCATAATGGTTGTACTAGTTTACATTCCTATCATCAGTACTTTTGTCCCCACATACTCACCAGCATTTGTTTTTTGAATTCTGTGTGTTAGCTGTTCCAACTGGGGTGAGGTAGAACTTCATTTATGTTTCTTTTAATTAAAAATATTTATTTATTTATCAATTTGAAAGGAAGAGTTACAGAGAGGCAGAGGCAGAGAGAGAGGGAGAGGTTTTCCGTCTGCTGGTACACACTCAAAATGATTGCAGTGGCCAGAGGTTGGCCTATGTGAAGCCAGGAGGCAAGAGTTCCTTCCAGGTCTCCCACGGGGTGCAGAGGTCCAAGGACATTGGGCAACTTCCACTGCTTTTCTAGGCCATACCAGAGAAATTGATCAGAAGTGGAACACCCGGGACTCGAACCAGCTCCCATATGGGATGCCAACACTGTAGGTGGTTGCTTTACCTGGTACACCACAGTGGCATCCCCTCTCATTAGGCTTTTTATTTGCATTTCCCTGATGGCTAGTGACCCTGTGCATTTTATCATGTGTCTGTTGGCCATTTGAATTTTCTCTCTTGAAAAATGCCTGTTTAAGTCTTTTGTCCATTTCTTAGCTGGATTTTTTTGTTGTTGTTGTTGAGTTTCTTGAGCTTTACATAGCTTTTGGATATTAATCTTTTATCACTAGCATAGTTTGCAAATATTTTCTCCCACTTTGTTGGTTGCCTCTTTGTTAAGTGTTTCCTTTGCAGTGCAGAAGCTTCTAAGCTTGATCTAATGTCATTTGACAATTTTTGCTTTTGTTGGAGTCTTTCCCAAGAATTCTTTGCCGATTCTAACCCCTTGAGAAGTTTCTGAATGTTCTCCTCTACTAGTTTGATGGTATGTGGCAGTAGATTTAGATAACTGATCCATTGTGAGTTGATTTTTGTATGAGGTAAAAGGTAGGTTTTTTTTTTTTTTTTCATACTTTTTGCATGCAGTGATCCATTTTTCCAAGTACAATTTTTTGAAGGAGGCTGTCCTTTCTCCAGGGATTGATTTTCACTCCTTTGTCAAAGATTAATTGTTTGGAGGCCAGCATTGTGGTGTAGTGGGTAAAGCCACCGCCCTCAGTGCTGGCATCCCATATGGGCACCAGTTCAGGTCCTGGCTGTTCCACTTACGATCCAGCTCTCTGCTATGAGCCTTAGGAAAGCAGGGAAGAAGGCCCAAGTCCTTGGGCCCCTGCACTCTCATGGGAGGCCTGGAAGAAGCTCCTGGCTTCAGATTGGCACAGCTCTGGCCATTGTGGCCATCTGGAGAGTGAACCAGTGCATAGAAGACTTTCTCTCTCTCTCTCTCTTACCTTCTCTGTAACTATGCCTTTCAAATAAATAAATCTTTAAAAAAAGATTAGTTGGTTTAGATGTATGGATTGATTGCTGGTGTTCTGTTCTGTTCCATTGGTCTATATGAATATTTCTGTGCAATACCAGACTATTTTCTTTATAACTGCCCTTTAGTACATCTTGAAATCTGATATTGTGATGCCTCCAGGTTTTTATTGTTGCTGCTTAATATTGTGATAACTATTTATAGTCTCTTATCTTCCATATGAATTTTAGCAATGTTTTCTAGATCTGAGACTAATGTCATCAGTATTTGCATTGGGACAGTAGTGAATATGTAAATTGCTTTTGATAATATGGACATTTAGATAATATTAATATTATTTTTCCCATCCATGAGCATGGAAAATTTTTCCATTTTTTTGTCTCCCTCTATGTCTGTCTTTAATGTTTTGTTATTTTCATCACAGAGATCTTTAAACTCATTGGTTAAATTTATTCCAAAATATTTAAAGATTTGTAGCTATTGTGAAAGGGACTGATATTCTAAGATCTTCAGCCATGGCATTGTCTTTATGTACAAAGTTTATTGATTTTTGTGTGTGGATTTTATATCCTGCAACATTGCCAAACTCTGTTATGAGTTTTAATAGTCTCAGTGCAGACTTTTATTTCCCATATATATATATATATATATATAGGATCCTGTCATCATCAAACAGGAGTATTCAGAATTCCTCTTTTCCCATTTGTGTCCTTTTGATTTCTTTTTGTTGTCCAATATCTCTGGCTATATGTTCCAGAACTATATTGAATAGTATTGGTTAGAGTGGGCATCCTTGAGTGGTTCCAGACCTTATTTGAAATGACTTTGAAATACATCATCACAGTGTTGTATCAACATATTGTCAATACACTAAAAAATAATCAAATGTACTCAATCATGATTTGCTCATTAAATGTTGGATTTTAGGGAGAACAAAGGTGCTTGTTGACCATTTATTAGTAACTTCAAGTAAAATAATTTTAGTGAATAAAGTCAAGTAAATCACTTTATCATTAATTATCTTTTTAGAAAAATCTATTTTGCATATCTATATTTGCATAATGGGTAGTTACATCAGTTAGCAATGATATAAGCAATGGATTAATTAGAACGAAAAATATGCATTAATTTTACAAGAAGTAAAATCTGTGAAGTAGATAGTATTAAAGTTCTTTCAGTAGCTTCATGATTTCTTCAAGAATCTTCTACAACTCCATCGTTCCTGCTATTATTACAACTTTAGTATGATGTCTGTACTACCATTAGTCATCAAGTCCTTGAGCAATCTCATCCAAAGGTTACCAACATTAAAAGATGTCTTTTTTTGTAGAAATACTGTGTTTGAAGGAAGAAAATCTTTCTCAGAAATTTCTAAAGACATAGGTGTGTCTTTCATTGACATGACCAGGTTCCCATGAACCAGACTAAACCACAGGCAGCAAGAAGGAGTGCCATAGTCAACAGAGTCTAAAAATGATTAATTCTAAAGACTGAGGAAGTCTCTATTTTGTTATGGAAGTAAATTTATATAACTGCTTATTAGACAACTAAGCTTCCAAGCCAATAATATATTAGTACAGTAGTTTGCATTTGGTTTATATAGAAGTAAGTGTGCCCTTAATGTGAACCTCATTTTTTCCATTGATAACTATATTCCAAAAGAATGTTTTCTAAAGGAATGAATTAATTTTAAATTTTAATAAATCATTTTAGAATGTAAATTAAAAATTAAACACCAATAATTGAAAATCTATTCTGCCTAATATGATTTAAAATAATGGGGTGATTTGAGGACTTCAGTCTTTTTTTTTTTTTTTTTACAGGCAGAGTGGACAGTGAGAGAGAGAGACAGAGAGAAAGGTCTTCCTTTGCCGTTGGTTCACCCTCCAATGGCCGCCGCGGTCAGCGCGCTGCGGCCGGCGCACCGCGCTTGTCAGGAGCCAGGAGCCAGGTGCTTTTCCTGGTCTCCCCATGGGGTGCAGGGCCCAAGCACCTGGGCCATCCTCCACTGCACTCCTGGGACACAGCAGAGGGCTGGCCTGGAAGAGGGGCAACCGGGACAGAATCCGGTGCCCCGACCGGGACTAGAACCCGGTGTGCCGGCGCCGCAAGGCGGAGGATTAGCCTGTTGAGCCATGGCGCCGGCCGACTTCAGTCTTTATTTACCTTTTCAATGACATTTTTATTTGAAGGAAAACTACTGAGGGTTCTAAAGTGCTAGAATAAACAGTACCCATATACATATATATATATATATATATATGTGTGTGTGTGTGTGTGTGTGTGTGTGTGTGTGTACGGTTATTTCAGAGAGACAGAAACAGATTTCCCATGTAGCCATCAATCCTCAAATACCTATAATAACAAGGGATGGACAAGACTGATGCCAAGATCCAGAAACTCAATCTAAGTTTCCCACATGGGTTGTAGGGACTCAAATACTGAAACCATCACTGCTGCTTACCAGTGTTCACATAAGCATGATGCTGTAATCAGTTAGGAGCAAGCTGAGACTAGAACCCAAGCTAAGGGTGTTGTAACAGAATGACAAGCATCCTCTTAACTCTTTCATCAAGAACTTGCCCCAGATGTCCCTTTGGATAAATACGATGTGCCTCAAATCACAAACTTGCTGATATAATATTCTTAGACTGTAATGATCCAGAAAAAAATACTAGATTTCTCTTCACCTTCTATCCTGAGATTATCTTAAAAATTTATTTTTAGTTCTTAAAATGTTAATATTAAATATATTTATTAAATAGAAATTAACTATAATGGAACATTAAAATTGAGTCAGGAAGCTAGTAAGCAATATTTGGAGAAAATTTTTTACAAAAATGTAGCTACGGTTATTAAAAATACAAACAGTCCAGTGAGAGTAACAGAATAGAAAAAACACAAAACATTTAACCAAGAATATAAAATGGAAAAATATGCAAAGTAAATGTCAAGCTATCAATTTACAAAGAACTAAGCACATAAATGCTTAAAGAAAGGTGAAGAAAATAGAATAATTGAAGCAAATAAATCAATCAGTAAGGGGTTTATGTCATATTTTACTCATTTATTAAAGAGAGCAGAATTGTGCCCAAGAAATAAACTGGCCCTATACCCAAATCAGTTGTTCTTCAAGTTTCACAACTTATTCAGGCTACTTTGGCATTCTGATTTAGATTTTTTTTTGGATTTATCATTTTTAGCTGAATAGAGCAAACATTGCTCTAAAATATGATGAGATGATTTTGATAGAGCTATAGTTTATATTTCCAGCTTTAGCATCATCCTCTAGTCATGAATGAGGCACACGTACATTGATCATATTTTTTCCCTTTGACATATGGATAAGTATGAAAGGCAAACAACGAACTCACTCACATTCCCTAGTCTTCCCTATGCTCCTCAAGTTTAGACATAACCACATGCAGAGCGCTTGATAAACCATGGGTACTGAGACAAAGTGCTGTGATAGGTGTTGGACACTGTCACTCTTGCTGACTTGCTAGGTGAAATGCATGAGTTTGTTGTATTCATTGTATGAGACACACAAAAATGACCCCAGACCAGTAGCTAATGTGATCTATGGGGAACATGGGCATATATAAGTTGGGTATATTTGAAATATTGGGTCCAAAGTGTTATCTGGAATGTTTCTATGATTTAGTTTAAAACTATAATTGTTTCATTATTTTAGTGTTATCACTTATATTATTTAACTATTTTAATTTTGGTAACTTTTTTATCTTACAATAAAATTGTTTATCGTTTCCAATAAAATCATGAATTTGCCTGTGTAATGAAAAGTTTATTTTACTTTTCCTAACAGTCTATGGTTCTTATTTTAATTTTTAACTATTTTTAAACATTTGTTTTATTTATTTGGAAATTTGTTTTATTTATTTGAAAATAAAACATTTGTTTTATTTATTTGAAATTACACAGAGAGGAAGAAAGAGAGAGAGAGAGAGAGAGAGAGAGAGAGAAATCGTCTATCTGCTGGTCCACTCCCCAAGTGCCCAGTATGGCTGGAGCTGAACAAACCGAAGCCAGGAGATTCTTCTGGTCTCCTGCGTGGGTGCAGAGGCCCAAGAAGTTGGGCCATCCTCCACTGCTTTCCCATGCCACCAGCAGGGAGCGGAATCAGAAATGGAACAGCTGGGACATGAACTGGCACCATGAAGGATGCTGTGCTACTGTGGCAAAAAATGACCTAAATGAAAGATCTCTGTGTGTGAAATCTTGGTGGAAAGAGGGAGCCATCAAAGAAGGAGGTAACTTCTCTGAAGGGAGGAGAGAACTTCCACTTTGACTGTGACCTTGTCTAAATAAGATAGGAGTTTGTGAACTCAAGAGGCTTCCATAGCCTTGGCAGCTCATGATACTAGTCTCGGGTGATTACTGAGGTCATAAGTAAGAGTGTCAATTGTTAAATCAACAGGAGTCACTGTATACATCCTCCCCATGTAGGACCTCTGTCCTTAATATGTTGTGCTATGAGAATTAATGGTAAAACTAATCTTCAAACAGTACTGTATACTCTGTGTTTATGTGTGGGTGTAAACTGTTGAAATAACACAGTTTAGAGTGGATCTTCTATATATAAAGATAATTAAAATTAATCTTAATAAAGTATGGGATGTGAGAGGGAGTAAGAGATGGGATGGTTTGCTGGTGGGAGGGTGGCTATGGGGGGAAGAACCACTATAATCCAAAAGTTGTATTTTCAAAATTTATATTTATTAAATAAAAGTTTTCTACTTAAAAAAAAAAGAAGCCAATGCTTCAGGCCGAGGCTTTAACCCACCGCATCACAGTGCCGTCCCAATTTTTAACTTTTAAAGAATATTTATTTTTATTTATTTTGAGAGTCAGTTACAGAGAGGGAGTGACAGAGAGTGAATCTTCCATCCTTTGGTTCATGCCACAAATGGCTGCCACAACCAGCGCTGAGACTGGCCAGTCAGAAGCCAGAAACTTCATTCAAGTCTCCCACATGGTGGCAGTGGTCCAAAGACTTGGATCATCTTCCACTGCTTTTCCCAGGGTATTACCAGGGAGCTGAATCTGAAGTGAATCAACCGGACACAAACTGGAGTAATTTTTAGTAATCCTTTCTCATTTCTAATTTCTCTAATTTTTTTATCTTTTATTTTTTCTTCATTTTGAAAGAGACACAGCAACAAGAAAAGAGAAACTGTGCAAGATAAAGAGAGATCTTGTATATGCTAATTCACTCTCAAATGCCTGAACAGCTAGGGCTGACCCAGACTTAAGCCAGAACCCAGGAACTCTATCAAAGTCTCCCATGTGGAGGTCAGGGACCCAGGTAACCAAGTTATCAACTGCTGTCTCACAGTGTGTGCATTCACATTAAGCCAGGGTTGGGAGTAAAGTTAGGATTTGAAACAAGGCATTGTGATACAGGATACAGATGTCCCACGTGACATTCCAACTACTGTCCCAAATGTCCACTATTCTTTCTATCATTTTTGTTTAATTAGTTCTGCCTGTGCAAGTACTATAGAACTATTCTTGTCACAGCTTTTTGGTCTCTGGGAGCCAAGGTTAAGGCTTGTGTGAGTTTAATGTAGAGGGTGTGTTTGTTCCTTGAAGAGATGTTTATAGAAATTTCTTCCAGATTAAAACATCCTTTTCAGTGTATCTGAAGTGTTCATTCTTTGCATACCATTATATCTCAGAGAATGCAAGAACCATATGAAAATTATGTACTGGTTTCTATATCCCGTTAGAGTAACATTCATGTGTAATTTTTTGTGACTTACTTACCCTATAATGCTGTCGCTGATCAGTTGAAAAATCAGAAGATATATTATGCCAAAAATGATCATCCTGAGATTAAAATTTTAGGAAAATTTTACTTGAAAATGCGTGACTAGAGGCAGCTGCCAAGGGTTGTACTTACCTATCACACTGAAAAATGTAGGTTTTATTTACTATGATTAATAATTATTCCGAATCGACTTCCATCATTTTTAAGTTTCCTCTTGAATTAAAAAATTAAGCTACAATGGTGTTTACTCCATTTGTGGAACTTTATATAAGTTATAGGTTATAAATTTGATTTACAAGCCAATCAAATAATGATTTTAACTTTTTCAAACTATTTAGGAAATTGAAGTTTATGCTTTGGAAAATGTCTTAAAACTGTATAATACATGAGGGCATTGTGACACAGTGGGTTAAGCTTTTTTAGGGCTCCTGTATCTCACATCAGAGAGCATCCCATATTGAATTCAAGTACTCTGCTGCCTCGTTGGCAGCAGATGGTTGCCCAAGTTCTTAAGCTCCTGCCTCCCGTGTAGGATACCTGAATGGAGTTCCTGGCTCCTAGAGCCAACCTGGCTAAGCCCCAGCTATTGCTGGCATTTGGGCAGCAAATCATGGTCTTTCTCCTCTTTCTGCCTTTCAAATAAATGAGTAAATATTTATATATTTATATAGATACCTATATATACATGCATAAATGCATATATATGATAGTGTTGTGACTAAGCAAATTCAGATAAATTCGTTATTAAGAATAAAATGTTTTTGCACATTGAAAATACAAAAAAATTTAAGTTAAAAATGAAGTAGAGGTATTCTTGAAATTGTCAAGATGCTCATATACTTTATACATGGGTTCAAGCCACCTACATTATTCTTATTATTCAAATAAAAGCCATGGTTAAAAAAAAATTACATTCAGATGAACTAACTCTGGCGGCTTTTTTTGATGACAGCATTGTTGATCTCACGTGGTCATTTGGACTTCCTTTGTTGCTCAACATTAATTCAATTTTAAATATATTTAAGTCAAAAATGAAGCAACCACATCATAAATCAACCCATGCTTCCTGTTTCTGTTTTGAGTCATTTTATGGTAATTTGTTTGAATTTTCCTGAAAATCAGCAGGAAATTTTTAATCAAAGTATTCAATGAGTGGACTATCTTGAATCTTAAGCTTTGAAAGATTTTAGCAAATAGTTATTTAAAACAACATGCAAACTTGAAGATGTTGAATTTCAGTCATACAAAACACAAGATTCAAAGAAAACTAAGAACTTAGTATTTAAAATTTAATTTAGGATGGCGTGTTTGGGCTTTGAAATATTTGTTTTTGAGGGAAGAATAATTTTGTGGAACTTTTGTTTACAGTGAATAGATTTTTATTTTATTCAGATACAGAATGAAATTCAAAACATCTAAGATTTTGTAGCACTTAAATTTGGTGAAATAGTCAAGAGGATCAAATTGATAAACTTTTCTGGGCAAGGATTAACATATAAAAATATTTCGTAAAAAGGAAGCTGGAAGATTAAGCAGACTTTAAAATAACTGACTGAGAGCTGGCACCTTGGCACAGTAGGTGAATCCTCTGCCTTCGGCACCGGCATCCCATATGGGTGCCGGTTCAGGACCTGGCTGCACCTCTTCCAATCCAGCTTTCTGCTATGGCCTGGGAAAGCAGTAGAAGATGGCCCAAGTGCTTGGGCCCCTGCACCCGCATGTGAGACCAGGAAGAAGCACCTGGCTCCTGGCTTCGGATTGTCACAACTCTGGCCATTGTGGCCATTTGGGGAGTGAACCCTCTCACTGTCTGACTCTACCTCTCAAATAAATAAATAAAATATCTTTTAAAAAATAAAATAAAATAAATGACTGTTATGTGTACACGTTTCATTTAAATATGGAGTTGAGAACATCCTTCATTTATCATACTTTGCTCTCATGTAAGTCAGTAGAAAGAATCAACAATTAAATACAAAGTACAATTCTAAGAATATACCTGAAAAATTTATGAAAAGCTGCTATGACAATAATGAAAATAATCTTTGTTTAAAAATTGTAATGACCCAATAGTAGAGAGAAATGCAATTTTGTGTTTAAATGAAGTTTAAAACATATATATGTAAGTATATGTAAGTATATTTACATACATATATATAAGTGTGTATATATAAGTATATCTATTTATATACATATATATTGAAATTAATTTTTCAGTTTATTTTAATTATAGCATTAAAGTAATCATTTAATGTGATAATAATGTTGCACTAATGATAAAATGGCCTAGTAATGCCTTTTTTATAAAATAATAAAGTAAAAATAGCAATCAGGAAAGACTAGTGATACATTATTCTCTATTATGGATGCTCTATAAAATTCTCAGAAAGACTCCCAAACTAGAAGCTATTACTCATATGATTCCTGAGAGTTGAGGAAACTGAGGTACTAAATGGTTATATAATTTGCAAATGACAAAAGTAGGATTTGATTTAGACCTACCAGTTTGAAAGTTTTCTTTCCTTTTTAATTTGAATTTCTACCTGATAGCATAAAAAGCTCACCTACATTGTATTCCAAAACATTTACATATAAGGTATACCATATCAATTGTAAACTGAGAGTCACTAAAGAGAAAGTAGTTTTCAACTCCTTTTTTTTTTTGACAGGCAGAGTTAGACAGTGAGAGAGAGAAACAGAAAGGTCTTCTTTTCCTTTTTGTTCAATCCCCCAAATGGCTGATACTGTCGGTGCGCTGTGCAGATCTGAAGCCAGAGTCAGGTGCTTCCTCCTGGTCTCCCATGAGGGTGCAGGGCCCAAGCACTTGGGCCATCCTCCACTGCCTTCCCGGGCCACAGCAGAGAGCTAGACTGGAAGAGGAGCAACTGGGACAGAATCTGGTGCCTCAACTGGGACTTGAACCCTGGGTGCCAGCACCGCACGCAGAGGATTAGCCTAGTGAGCTGCAGCACGGGCCATCGTGTTATTAAAAAAAAGTTAAATTTTCAATTATGGAAATTATTCTCAGTATAGTCATTTTCTTCTGTTCATATTAATAATTGTTTAGTGCAGTAAACACTTGCATAATCTGTTTATTTACTATAGAAAGCATATTTGAATTTTAGTAAAACTATGAACTAATGCAAAGATTCAATCTAACAATTTATAAAATATAAAACAAAAGGCTTAAAATAAACAACAACATATCAGATAATAAAAACAAACAGTACAGACAAGTGGAATTCTTTTGTATTTGCAATTTTGGCTTGGGATTCAAATCAGCTACATAGTGAAAATATGTTTCGTTTTTCCTCTGGTTACTGTCCTAATACCAACCTTACTTCAAATGTCTAATGGTCATTGCACACATGTAAATCATTACATGGATACAGTAGTGCACCAAACTGCAATATTCTTCTCAGCCCCCTGCAAAGAGTCTTTAATAATACGAGAATTTGGAGGTTATGGGTCATTGTGCAGGATTGTAATGTGAGCATATATCTGGGCAGTCTTTAAGAAATTATCCCTGTCTTTAACTATTAGCATTTGTTTGTGATATCCTCTAAATAAATATTGAAACATTTTTAAAGAACAGGAATCATGTACCTTGGGAAATACAATAAATCCCTTATTTAATTCATAGTGCTATAGCAATTCATGAAATTGTAAAACTTCCTATGACAGCTAAAAAAGCCATCCTTAGAACAAACTGCTCCAAAGAAAATTCATCTGGTTTGTTCTAAAAATGGTGAGATTCGAATAAGAATATATCTGCTGATGAGCAACATATTTCTACCATTATCTAAGCACCATATGGCATAGCATTCTCAATAATTTTAGCATTTATATTACAATACTGAATCCAGGTTATCTTCAATCCTCATTAAAAGAGAAAGAAAAGTTACAAAGCTGCCTATGAAAGGTAAATATTGAAAGAAAGATTCTTTGCACCATTACCACTGTTTGTGCTCCCCTACTAGTATAATTTTTCATGCACAGCAGGTAAATAAGAAATAGGGCATCACCATAAGTGGCATGAATTTTTGTTTATCCTGGAGGAGCTAAATATAATAACACAAAATATTGAAGTTAATTTTTGTGTAACACATTCAGAATTGTCCTTATATTTGAACCATTGTTGTCTATTGTGAATGCATAATTAAATTAAATTATTTCACACCAAAACTACACTAAAGTAGTAGATCTTCATATGTAACATCTCTGGAAATTCAATAACGATAGGAACCAAGTAATTTTTGACTTCTATTGTTTAGACTCTTTACTAATGTGCAAAAGAGAGAACAGAGATTATTTTAGAAGTAATAGTTAAAATATATTGATGTTGGAAGACATGATAGCACTTGAATCCAGGCATCCTTTGAAGAGATGAGTTATGTTGCAGATGGCTCCCATCCGGCAAGACTGTTCTATTTTTAGTGCCACAGGTGGTAGAATAGGACATGGGAACAGGGGTGGAAAGGTTAGACTTATTAATTCTTTCAATGCTAAAGTACTGAAGTTAGATCAAGTTCCCAGCCCTCATTGCTTATCAGGAGTGCTATCTAAGGTGACATGGAAAGTATCACATTGATGAGCCTTAAACTTGGTGTATGATGTCAGTTTTTCTTAATTTAGCATTCTAGCCCAAAGAAAATCATTACATTATTCATAGTTGAAGTAGAAATACAGTATAAAATAGTCTGTAAGAAACGATTTCTAGACATGCATCTTAAAAGAATAACACATATGATTAGCTTGATGATTAAGAATGCATTAAAATTAGAGTATGGATCAATCAAGAAAGGCAAGGCACACATTCATGAGGACATTCTGATCCCAATTTCTGGGCAAACAGAGGCTTCACCATTTTAGCTATTGTCTTCTGAATATATGCCTCAATCATAGTCCACTCAGAGGAAACAGTTGTAGAACTTCAAAACAACAATTTAGTATTTTAACCCATAAACCACACACTCTGTTTCTGACCGTATTTTAACAGCAAAGTGAGTGACATGGCCACATCTAACTTCAGAGGACTGAGTAAGTGCAAGTCTTCCATGAGCTTGGATGGCAAACAGAACTTTAAAAATATATTTGATACAGATGAAAAAAACTCAGAGAGATAAAGTATTTCCTAAGCCAGAACATAAAAATATACTTGTACCTGATTTATTAACATTGTTTTGAAAGGCTTTTACAAATGACTTATTAAAAGACATCATCATACTAGTGCATATAGGACATAGAGAGGAGAGGACAAGGAGGATATAATTTCAGAGATAAATTGTGAGCATTGAAAATTGAGGCAAGCGTTACAGGACTAGTAATAAATAGTTATTGAAAGCAGAAGCAAAGTGGCAGAAAATGCCATACTAGCTATCTTGACAAAATTATAGTATTCTTAAATCAAATTCTCTAAATGTTACATAGCATTTTCAAATTCTTCATAGTGAAAACATTAGTTCATCTATTTTTTTACCCCAATGCCTTTATTGTAAAGATTTGAGAACAGGAATGACAAAGTTAATACGATACTTTCATACTCACTTCAGGACTGAGATTCAGAAAGATCTGTTACTAAAGTCCTTATTATGACCAGTTGACTCTATTTCCTTACCCTATTAGGTTAGTTAAAAGTGACTAGAAATGTGGATAAGCTTAGGAGAAAATGTGCAAAAAACTATCAAGGAAGCCATTAAGCATACTGTCACTGACCTAGCCTAGCAAAGTTGGATTTTATTAAATGGCAGCTGTGCCTGATTAAAAAATTATGACTCCCCTCAGGAATCCTAAGGGTCATTAAAAACCAAGTCATAAAATCTTCTGCTCCCTAAAGGCAAACGGACAAAGAACACTTCTGACTTCCTTACTGTAATTTAACTTTAACTACCATAATACCCAACAGGTACTTAAAAGATTTTTAAATATTGTCATTTTATCCCTTATACACCTACCACAAATTATTTAATAATTATATTAAATTAATACTTGAAAAATTCAAGTGATCTGAGATATAAATCTTATCTGATGCATGGTCACCTCAACCAATTTTTTGTTCAGACCCATTAATGAATTTTCAAGTAATATAATTTTATGAATAGTTTCATGTATCTTTACCATCATAGTTTTAAAAATGATTAAATAATACAGAAAACCATCTGAAGAAAAATAATTTATGAAAGTTCGTAGATTTACATAGTATTAGGCATGGAAGAGTTTATATCTTTCTAATCCTAGATATGTAAGTAATGTTTCAGACTTTAGTTCTGTGTATATGTGTGAGTATGGTGGGGTGGATGGTAGGGGGGATTGTTTACTTTGGGGAGATAATTCACTTCTTCTTGCTATTTTGGACCCAATATCTGATTTCTATGCCTAAGGTTGTTCTTAGTTGTGAGTTAAGTGTATTACCCTTATCCAGATAATTTACAGTGGTCATACTATGAAATTAGTGTAATGGACCAGAAAGGCTCTCATAGCCATTCTTAGAATGTCAGCACAAATATTCTACTTAATAGTCATTATTATTGTAAAGTTCAGGTTTTTCAAGTTCAAACTTCAGTCTATATTTCTTGGAAGATTAAAAATTTCACACTCCTACAACTCAATGACTTCTTCAGTTCATTATCTGGCTTTTACTGTACCAAATATATATTTCTGGGAGATATTTTACAAAGATTTATTTTATTTATTTGAAAGGCAGAGTTAAGAGAGAGGAGGAAGAGATTGATAGAGAGAGTGAGAGAGATCATCCATGCACCAGCCCACTCCCCAAATAGCCAGGAGCTTCATCTGGGTATCCCATATGGGTGCAAGGCCCCAAGGATCTTGACCATTTTCCACAGCTTTCCCAGGTTATAAGCAGGTAGCCACTTGGAAATGATTCAGCTTCTGGGCAAACTGGTGCCCATAAGGGATGCCAACATACAGGCGGCAGCTTAACCTGTTATACTACAACACTAGCCCTAAAGAGATGATATTTATCCTCCAGACATCATCAAAAATTGAAGCAGTTTTTATCTTTGAAACCACTATTATCCATGTGTGTGAGAGTAATATTGCTGGAAATTTAAATATATGCATACATAAATAATATATATGCTTAGTAAAATTGTATATATAATTTATGCATGTATAAATTTACACACATGCATCTAAATGAAAGATTTTACTCTACAATCTTTTGATGTTACAAATTTCATATGTATATGACTTTCTATGCAAAGAACTATGTATATTTTTATAGTTAAACTTTTATGAAATATTACAGTGTTTATATTGAATATTTGATGAATTAATTTTTTCATCTATCAACTACCTATCATCTAGCTATTATCTTTCAAGAATTTGAAAACATTGTATTGAGCCTTAGATTGTCCTTCAATCCTCAGTTCTTACTGTTTAAATTTTCCATGTACAGCCTGTCCCCTTAACTATGTTGCTATATATTTCTAGAACTGTTGTGTTTAGTGAAAGTGTTGTCTTGGAAGTTTTTAAGTTAGTACTATCTTATTTTACTTCAGTCAGCATGTTTACTTAGGGAAGTGTCTTAAAAACTTTGCTCTTTATCTCATCAGAAAAATTAAATAAAATTAATATAACTTTCACTGCTGCGTTTTTAAGTGCCATAGCTATACTTTGGATACAATTGAAAGAGTTTTCTTTCAAATTGTGTACCCTGAAATAATCTTCACCATACTAAGCCTTAACTTTAATTTTTACTTGCTATAAGCAAAGATCTTAAACAGGCCTCATTAAAGAAGATGCACAGATGACAAGTAAGCCTATGAAAAGATGTTCAATATCACATCTCTTTAGAAAACTGTGAATTAAAACAACCACATCTATTACAATGGCTCAAACCCAAACCATGGACAACACCAAATGCTGTTAAGGATGGAGAGCAGCAGGAACACTGACTCTTTACTATTGACAGGGTAAAATGAGTGACAAGGCAAAATGTTAACATCACTTTTGAAGATAGTTTGGTTATTATGAAAATAAGTGTATTCTTGCCACCCAATCTGGCAGTTTCATTCTTTAATATTTATACAAATGAACTGAAAATTTATATCCCTGCCCCCCTCAAAAAAAAAAAAAAAACAGCACACAGATGTTTACAGATTGTGTATTCATACTTCCCAAGACTTGGAGCAATCAAGATGCCTTTCAGTAAGTGTATAGATAAACTGTTTACGTACAGAAATTTATTCAGCAATCTTAAAATTTAGCTTATCAGGCTCTGAAAATACATGGAGGAAAGCTAAAAGCACAAACAAAAGAAATAAGTCTAAAATGTCTACAAAAGGTTCAAGTCCAGCTGCATGACAGTCTGGGAAAGATAAAAGTATAAGGAAAGTTAAAAACAAATTGATAATTGGGGTTGGAGTGGAAGGTATGAACGGGCAGAACACAGAGGACAGTAATACTCCTACGTATGATGGATACAGGTCATTAAAATTCATTCAAACTCACAAAATATACAAGACCAAGAGAAAATCTTAATTTAAAGCAAAGAATGTATGTGATAATTAGGTGTTAATTATTATCCTATAATATATTATTAATTATTATTTATAATTACTATTTTAATTATTGATGTATTATATAATACAGTGTTACTATGAGAATATTATTATCAATTAATCAACATATGATTATGCTTTGATAGGTGTTGACTAATGATTAAAAATGTATTTCTGTAATGTCTAATAGTGGGAGAGTTTGAACATTGAGAAAATGGGGGTAATGGCAATTCTATTTTTTGCACAATGTTGCTGCTATAATAAAACTTATTAACAACTATTACATTTCAATTTTTATAAAAGTAATATCTTGCAATGCTTATGTTGTGAGGACAGAGAAATATGTGTACAATATGTTCCAAAACACCTGAAATTGTGAATGGTTTCTCTATACACGTACACACTATGTGTCTTCCCAAACATACATGTATATAATGAAATTAAATTTATTATTAGGCATAGTGAAAAATTAACAATCGAATACTGTAAGAGAAGCTACATTAATATTCTCTCTATCTCAAAATATCTTATTGCACTGTTCACTTCTTTCTTATTCTTATAGACCACTGATAAATAAAAGTGTGGAAAGTAAAATCATGTGTTATGGGAAGTATATGTGCTGTATGTATAAACTGATTTGCAGGGACAATGCTGTGGTGTAGCAGGTAAAGTCGCCACCTACAGTGTCAGCATCCCTTATGGGTGCCAGTTCAAGTCCCGGCTGCTCCACTTCCAATACAGCTCTCTGTTTTGACCTGGGAAAGCAGTAGATGATGGCCCAAGTCCTTGGGGGCCCTGCACCTGTGTGGGAGACCCAGAGGAAGCTCTTGGCTCCTGGCTTCAGATTGGTGCAGCTCCAGCTATTGAGGCCAACTGGGGAATGAAACATCAGATGGAAGACCTCTCTCTCTCTCTCTCTCTCTCTCTCTCTCTAACTCTCCTTCTCTCTGTGTGTAACTTTTTCAAGTGAATAAATAAATTGTTAAAAAACTGACTTGATCATTTAACCATTGTTCTGAGATAAGTAGTATAATTATCCCCATTTTACAGATAAGAAAGTAGAGCTATAGATTAATTAACTTGTATTTAATTGCAGAGTTATTATGTATCAAGTCCAACTTCAGTCCAAGTTATAGACTCCTTTGAAATTAAATGGAATATACTTGTCAAGTGAACTAGAAATCCTTTAAGGAAATACAGAAATGAATAAGATTGATATAGAAATAGGGTCAGGCTTGTGGAAACAACCTAAATGAGCCACAATGAAAATGATTGAGAAAGGACTGTGCATCCTTGAAATAAAATACTCTAGAGATATAGCATGTCGTTCTACTAGCTGAAGATTGAAAGATATTTTTGTGATATGCTTTCAAGAGGAAATAGCAGGCATGCCCAATATGTACAGTATAATCCTGATGTATGTGTCTACTCCTAAATATTAGTTATGATAAGCCTAAAAACATAGAATTTTGTTTTTTTTCTTTTATGTTGCTATATTTTTGAGATTTTTAGAATAAACATATCATACTACAATTTTTTTAAATATATATTTTTTATTTGAAAGAGTTACAGGGAGAGTAGGAGAGAGACAGATTGAGATCTTCCATCTGCTAGTTCACTCCCCACCAAGGCCATGACTGGGCCAGGTTGAAGCCTGAAACCCTGAAATCCATTAGGATCTCCTATGAGGGTGCAGGGCCCCAAGCACATGGGCCATCTTGCACTGCTTTCCCAGAAATATTAGTGTGAGTTCAATGGGAAATTGAGAAGCCTAGACAAGCACTCATGTCCATATGGGTTGCTGACCTGGCAAGTGGCAGCTTAATCTTCTGTGCCACAACGCTGGCCTCTCATCATATTGCTTTTATATTTTTTGGAATTGAAATTATTCTTTTTTAAAAAATGTTTATTTATTTGAAACTCAAAGTTACACAGAGATAAGAGGGGAGGGAGAGAGAGAGAAAGAGAGAGAGAGAGGTCTTCCATCTGCTAGTTCGCTCCCCAATTGACCACAACAGCTGGAGCTGCACCAATCCAAAGCCAGGAGCTTCTTCCGGGTCTCCCACGTGGGTGCAGGGGCCCAAGGACTTGGGCCATCTTCTACTGCTTTCCCAGGTCATAGCAGAGAGCTGGATCAGAAGTGGAGCATCTAGCACCCAAATCAGTGCCCATATAGGATTCAGGCAGTGCAGACTGTGGCTTTACCTGCTACGCCACAACAACAGCCCCAGAATTGAAAATTTTCAATAAAGCCCTCCATGTCTTCTAAGTTTTTGCAAGAAACTATATAAAAATCATTTATTTGTTGATACTTATATATTTAACAGATTAACAAATTGTAGAGAAGCAGAACATTATAGCTAAGTAAAAGAAAATAAAACTCTCTATTCAGGGAAAACTGATCATAAAGTAATAGTTGATCATGATCTGGTTATAATTTCTTTAAGGCTATTGGCCCTACGAGATGGTGGGTTTTCAAATGGGTTTGGGAGACATAATATGCAAACTTCATTTTGAATAGAAGCATAATGAGAAATACGTAAACTGAATAATATTAAATATTCTTGGTTACATTTCAGACTACTAGAAAAAGCTTCAGATTACAGAATTGATACACTATTAATTTTAGTAGTTATATTTATCAAAAATAATCATTTGTGGGGCCTGCAGTGTGGTGTAGCTGGTTAAGTCACAGTCTTGGCTGTTCAACTTCCAATCCAGCTCCCTGTTGATGTACCTGGGAAAGCAACAGAGGACATCCCAAGTGCTTTAGCCCCTGCACACATGTTGGAAACCTGGAAGAAGCTCCTGGCTCTGGGCTTAATCTGACCCAGCCCTGGCCATTGTGACCATTTGGGGAGTGAACCCAGCAGATGGAAGGTCTCTCTTTCTCTCTCTGTCTTTCCCTCTTTCTCTGTAACTCAGACTTCCAAATAAATAAAATAAATCTTTTTAAAAATAGTAATTTGTATATCACTGTCACCGAAATCAGCAGAAAATTGCAAAATTGATTCTTAAAGGATTAAGATATGTTGCTATAGCAACAACTTATTATCCAAGAAGCCGTTAATACAACTGGAATATACCAGAAATGGGTTAGAAGTAGTTTCTGTGATTTAAAAAGGAAAGTAGAACTTTTGTACATTAGAAATAATGTGTTACCTATACTTTACCACATGAGAATGCTAAAAGGAAGGAATACATACACTCTTTTATAGTCCTGAAACATAGTTATCTAAATAAATTACTTGTTTAAGCTTTAATCTTGTCCTGTCAGTTCAATAGAAAGTCTTACAAATAAACTTTATTGAATAAATGAAAAAAAATTAAGGAAAATCAAGGATGAAACACAGTTTAGATAGTGATATGATTTTCTTTTTTTAAAGATTTATTCAGTTGAAAAGCAGATAAAAGAGAGAGAGAGAGAGAGAGAGAGAGAGAGAGAGAGAATCTTCCATCTGCGGATTCACTCCCCAAAAGGCTACAACAGGCAGAGTTGGGCCAATCTGAAGCCATGTAGGGTCTCCCATGTAGGCGTCGGAGGCCCAGGAACTGGGGCCATCTTCTGTGCTTTCCCAGGCACATTAGCAGGGAGCTGGCTAGGAAGAGAAGCAGCTGGGACTCGAACTGGCATTCATATGGGATGCTGGCACCAACAACTTTATCCGACTCCACAGTGACAGCCCCAATGACTTGATTTTCTATTCTTGTTACTAATTGACAAACTAAAAGGGAGAAACAAACAAACAAACAAACAAAAGCTGTGTTTCCAGCACCATCATTGCTTCCTCTGCCATGTCTTACTGCTCAGTCTCTACCCTCCCCTCCATGCCTCACTTTTCTGTATCCAGTTCTTCTTTTGTTTCAGGACCTTTATTGCCAGGCTTTAATCTTTGCTTGTGTGTGCTCTCTGAGTCAAACTTGATTTTTGAATGTATATGAAAGCTCACAGAGTGCGCATCTTTAAGTTTGCTCTGCCTGATATGGGCTGTGGTTTGCTGATACTCCCTTATCTGAGTGCTCATTACCATTCTAAGTGTGGACAATTTAGCCTCTATGTGCTTTCTGAAGCATTAGTGCTATCTCTGATTTTTTTTTATTAGACAGGCAGAGTTAGACAGTGAGAGAGAGACAGAAAGAAAGGTCTTCCTTCTGTTGGTTCACCCCCCAAATGGCCGCCAAGTGCTTCTTCCTGGTCTCCCATGTGGATGCAGGGGCCCAAGCACTTGGGCCATCCTCCACTGCCCTCCCGGGCCACAGCAGAGAGCCGGACTGGAAGAGGTACAACCAGGACTAGAACCCAGTGTCCAGATGGGATGCCGGCACCCGCAAGCTGAGGATTAACCAAGTGAGCCGCGGCGCCAGCACTCTCTGATGGTTTTGACATCGAGAATGGAATTTCAATCCTTCTTTCATTCATTTGTTCAACAAATTTGTATTAACTGTTTATCAGGCATTCGGTTGTACTGAAAAAAGTAGATATTGTCTGTATTCAAAGGTTTAAAATATAGATTAGAGAAATAAGCATGATGATCTCTTTTGTAATGCTCTGAAGAAAAAAAATGACAAAGGTCGGGGACATGGCTCACTAGGCTAATCCTCCACCTTGCGGCACAGGCACCCCGGGTTCTAGTGTCAGCTGGGGCACTGGATTCTGTCCTGGTTGCTCCTCTTCCAGTCCAGCTCTCTGCTGTGGCCTGGGAAGGCAGCAGGGGATGGCCCAAGTGCTTGGGCGCCTGTGCCTGCACCTGCGAGGGAGACCAGAAAAAGCACCTGGCTCCTGACTTCAGATTGTTACAGTGCTGGCCGTGGCGGCCATTAGGGGAGTGAACCAATGGAAGAAAGACCTTTCTCTCTGTCTCTCTCTCACTGTCTATAACTCTCTCTCTGTCTCTCTCTCTCTCTCTCACTGTCTAACTCTGCCTGTCAAAAAAAATGACAAATATAGAGAGGAAAATTAAACTAAAATATCTAAGGAGGGTTTGTATGTACAAAGGCCATGAGGTGAGAAAATGTTTTGCATAAACATTGGAGGAATAGACTGGGGGCTGAGTTCCTGAATAGAGGAATAGGGAAAAAGTGAAGTGCAATAACATAGAAGTTCTAGAGATGGACAAAATTATCCCACAAAATTTGGAATTTTATTTGAAGTGTGTACACAGGCTTTGGAAGAATCACGTAAATCAAATGAACATGATAATGAACTTGATAATAATTGTTGAGATATAATAGGTGAACTTTAAGGGCACTGCACAAGAAAAACTTGCATGGGAAATTAATGCAAGATTTGGAATCACTAAAATGTGCTCTGTAGGTGAATTGGTAAAGTATGGCTCATCTGGAGAAAGCACTATCTAGAAATAAAGAAGAATGAGCTATCAAGCCCTGAAAAGCCTTGGGAAAACTTAAATACATATCACTAAGTGAAGGGGGCAAACCTGCAAGGGCTACATACTCAATAATTCCACTAATCACATTGTGATAAAAGGAAAACCTATGGGGAAAGCAAAAGTATTAGTGGTTTGTTTTAGTGGCAAGAAAGTGATGAAAGGCAGAAAACAAATGACTTTTAGGACAGAGACTGCTCTATCTGATACTAGATTATAGAAACATGTCTTTATGCATTTCTTCAAATCCATGGATTATGTATCAAGAGAGCCTAATGTAAACTATGGTCTTAGAGTGATAATGTGTCAACAGATTCATGAATTGCAACAAATACAAAAAAGACTCATTCTGATGCTAATAATATGGGAGGCTATGTGTATGTGGGGGAAGAACAGGATATGGGAAATCTGCAACTTCTGATTAATTTTGATGTGAACATGAAACTGGTCTAAAATTAAATCTCTGGTTCTGGCACTATGGCAGAGTAGTTTAAGTTGACGCCTGAGATGCTGGCATCCCAGATGGGTTCCTGGCTGTTCTACTTCTGATCCAACTTCCTGCTAATGTACCTGGGAAAGCAGTGGAAAATGACCCAAGTGGTTTGGCCCCTGCCACTCATGTGGGAGACCCAGAAGAAGCTCTTGCTCCTGGCTTTAGTCTGGCCCAGCCCCAGCCGTTGCAACCATTTGAGGGGGTGAACCAACAGATGGAAGATCCCTCTGTCTCCTCTTCTCTTTCTCTGTAACTCTAACTTTCAAAAAAAAAAAAAAAAAGGTCTTTAAAACAATATAGTCTTGGCCGGCGCCACAGCTCAACATGCTAATCCTCTGCCTAGCAGCGCCGGCACACTGGGTTCTAGTCCTGGTTGGGGCACCGGATTCTGTTCCGGTTACCCCTCTTCCAGTCCAGCTCTCTGCTGTGGCCTGGGAGTGCAGTGGAGGATGGCCCAAGTGCTTGGGTCCTGCACCCCATGGGAGACCAGGAGAAGCACCTGGCTCCTGGCTACGGATCAGCATGGTGCGCGGGCCACAGTGGCCATTGGACGGTGAACCAACGGCAAAGGAAGACCTTTCTCTCTGTCTCTCTCTCTGTCACACACACACTATCCACTCAGCCTGTCAAAAAAAATATATATATAGTCTCTGGGGCTTGTGTGTTATGGGGCAACAGATTATGCCATCTCTTGGGAAGCCCACATCCCAGATGAGAATGTCAGTTCCTGTCCTGGCTAGTCTAATCCTGCTAGTGTATCTATGGATTTTGATGCAAATTCTCGTGTCCCTTTCACCTACCTGTGAATCATGATTGGAGTTTGGGGCTTCTGGTTTGTCCTGGCCCACTCCCAGCTATTAAGGCATTTGGGAGGTGAACCATTTGTCTCTCTCTCCTTCTCTCTCTGATGCTTTATGATTCAAATAAAAAATAATAATAAATAACTTTTAAAAAAGAAAATGTCTTAAAAATCAATGCAGTTAGAAAATGGTGGAAAATACCTAATATTTTGTGAAATTTGCTTTTACAGAAATAGGAAAATGATAGTGCAATTTAAAATTAATGGGAACTGAGGCCGACGCCGTGGCGCTGTAGGTTAATCCTCTGACTGTCGTGCCAGCATCCATATGGGCAGAGGTTCTAGTCCCGGCTGCTCCTCTTCCAATCCAGCTCTCTACTGTGGCCTGGGAAAGCAGTAGAAGATGGCCAAGTCCTTGGGCCCCTGTATCCATGTGGGAGACCAGGAAAAAGCTCCTGGCTCCTGGCTTCAGATCACAGCTCCAGCTGTTGCATCCTTTTGGGGAGTGAACCAATGGAAGGAAGACCTTTCTCTCTGTCTCTTTCTCTAAATCTACCTCTAAAATAAATTTTAAAAAATCTTTTAAAAAAATAGAGGTAATGGGAGCTAACATTTGATATAGAAGAAATTTTTGGCTAACTATAAGAAAAATCCAGTAGAACAAAAGAAATTGAAGCTATAGGAAATGGAAGAATACAAGGGGTTTTTGCAAGCCTTGAGAAATTCTAAGGCAAAGGCTACCAGCATATTTGCATGGAGTGCTCTTTGAAAATAAGTAACTATTTTCTTGATCAATATTTTATTCTTTAATCTTAAAAAATACACATAGAAGACTGTGATCGTTTGGTTTAGCTATCATAGGCTACAGCCAGGTTCTGAGGCAGCTTGTCTGCTAATGAGCAATGTGATCATTCTTCTGGGTGAGAGTTTGGTGGGTTTCCTTCCCCCACTTCTTTCACACGTTCTTCCTAGATCATTTCTCATAGACTGGAACGTGAGTCTGGCGTCCCAGCATGAAATTTCTCATTCATCAGCCACATTTTTGTCCTGAGTTATCTTGTTCTTTATATGGAGGGAATTAATTATTACAAGAATGTTATTATTTTCAACAATATGAAAAAGATAATGTTGAATATTTAGGCCTATAATATGCTTACAGTATGCTTCCTTACTGAATTCTTTACTTTGAATAATAACCAAGAAATAGTTTGATATTTTGAGAGATTGAAAACAATTCATCATAGCCAAAAAAAAAAAATGTGTTTTTTAGAAAAGCTCTGAATCCAAATAGCATATCAAAATCCCAGATTCAGCATCCGCATTTCCACCCTATGTTCACCTCCAGAGGCATCCACTTGACTCCCATTGACCTTACTGTCCAAAACCTTCAAAAAGACTGCAGGCCAGGAACAGACCAATAAAATATGCTGCTGTATATTTTGTCATATAAACTCTATGCTGTGCTTTGTCTGGCTGGACTGTCCAATCTCTCATATATCCCTCTATACTGGCAGATGGAATCTGATAAATAATATTGTGGGTCTGTGCTGTGGCCCATGGATTAAAGCCAACACTTGCAACACTAGAATTACATGTTGGAGCGCTGGTTCAAAAAATGGGCTAATCTTTTTCTTTTCTAGCTTCCTGTTCATGTGCCTGAGAAAGTAATAGATGATGACACAAGTGGAATTCTTGGCTACTGTCTTCAATCTGGCCCAGCCTTGATTGTTGAGGGGATTTGGGTAGTGAACCAGCATATGGAAGATTCATTGAATCTCTGTGTGTGTGTGTGTGTGTGTGTGTGTGTGTATGTTTCAGTTTCTCTGCCTATCACTATCTCTGTGTCATTCTGCCTTTTGAATAAATACATCTTTAAAAAGTACATAATGCCTCTTTTTGTAAAAATATTATCATTTTATATTTTAATGTGTTTTACAGTTTTATCCTGGATTACAAAGAATTTCTAAGTAAAAGATCAGTTTTATTCTCTTCTCTTCTTGGAGTCTCTTGAAATATCCTTATTTTTCACAAATTTAATAAATATCATTCTGCAAAACACAGAGCTACAGCTGGCTTAGTGCAATACTGGAGAGATATATTATAGCAAGAGGAATAGGAAAGACAGTGTCAGATATAATTAAGACTGGAATTTGTTGATGAGAAAATGGGAATGTCTCTTCATGACTTTTTTCCGAATTCTCCTATCTGAAATTACAAGAAATTGTTTAGGGTAAGATAAACCACTTTAATTCACAATTTTGGAGTGACATAGTAGTTTTTGGAGAAAATTAACCTTTAGAAAGAATGAAATTATAAAATTTCAGGAAAAACACATTACAGTGTAATAAATTGAACTCAGTCAATTTTATACTTATAAAAATATGCAGGCGCAAGTGTACTGACATCTGAAACTTTGAAATGTACCCCAAAATAAGGTGGATTTATAGAACAAAGTGCTCAATACATAGAAAAATGATAAGCAAGTATAATGCGATACTATAGATGGTGGTGTCTAAATCACTGTGAAGATTGTTGAACTTTACCATGTGTCTTCCATATTCCACAGTAAAAATTGGAAAAATAAAACAAACCTAAATTCAAAAATATATTAATCTTTCAATATTTGATTTGATTTAATATTTTAAGATTTGATTATGCAAAGATTTATATTATTGACTGTACTTACTGATAAACATCAATAAGCTTTCTTATGCATAGACGTACTTTTTGTCATTGCTCCAGTTACTACTACTGATTTAACTCTATCTATATAACTTCACAAACCTAATGATTCTTCAAATCTATTTCTGAAAAACCCAGAGAAAAGCAGTAGATAAAAGAGAAAAGAGGCTTTAGATTTTCTAGATCAATAAAGTCTTATATACTGATTGATGAACTGATGGAAACATATAGTCAATTTGGTTTGATTTGTCTGTTATGTGCAAGAAAAGGATGCTGTCCATATACTTCTAGCTTGAGATACAAAGCTTGAGATTTGGCCACTGTTTGAAAGAATATATTTACTAGACAGCTGTGCACATACAATAGCAGCAACATAAGAGCATAACTTAGAAACTGTATATAAAGTGAGAGGCAAATTATAAGTTCAGTAAATTACATCTTCATTTCCATTCATAAGGAATTCTTCCACACTTCTATGATCCATACCTCCTACCTGCAAAAGAATCCCTTACCCTATAGGAAGATGGAATCCATCATGTTCTGTTGTATTTAAAGGTTATTTTTGTTCTTGGTATAAAAATTAGAAAATATGGAGAACTAAAAATAATCTTATGGAAGAGATCATTTTTTCCGCTTTTTGAAGGATATTTTTCCACATTCTGTATGAGTATATTTATAAAGGCATTATTTATTAATTCATTACATTTTCTCCCTTTAACTTAATAGTAACAGTGAAAGTTGGAAGAATTGGAGACTGAAATTATGTGTGAGGTAAAGGAATTTTATTTAACCCCAATTAAACAACAATTTGTCAATGTTAATCTATGACTAAGAACACATATAGAATGTTTACCTGAAAGCTGAGATGTAATTATTAATTTTTGAAGCATATTTAGCTTCTTAGAAATTATATAACTTCATATACCAGCAAATCAATGATTTGACATCTACATATATGTATTTCACAAATTTTTTAGAAACGCCATATAAAAGCAAATTAGTGCCCAAATACAGCTATCTTTTTTTTAAATGACTTATTTATTTATTTATTTATTTGAAAGGCAGAGTTACAAAAAGGTAAAGGCAGAGAGAGATAGAGAGAGAGACAGAGAGAGAGACAGAGAGAGATATCTTCCATCTGTTGGTTCACTCCCCAAATGACCACAAAGGCCAGAGCTGTGCTGAACTGAAGCCAGCAGCCTGGAGCTTTTTCCAGTTCTCCCATGTGGGTACAGGGGCCCAAACACTTGGGGCACCTTCTACAGCTTTCCAAAGCCATAGCAAAGCGCTGAATGGGAAGTGGAGAAGGTGTGACTCAAACCAGTGCTGGTAAGGGATACTGGCACTGCAAGTGGAGGCTTTACCCACTAAGTGACATTGCTGGCCCCTTCAGCTACCTTATACACATACATCCTTGGCTACTGGTCCAACATTTGTTCACTGTAGTATTCTGAAAGTCAATATTTTCACCAAGGTGGTTATATATTTGTAAAAACCTTTACAAAAGAGGTTGCTCAAATTTAACTTATACTAACAATGAATATCAGTTTCTATAGGCTCACCCCTTAGCCAATACTGGGTATTAGCCATTTTTGGCAGTCTGAAAGACACCATTCTTTAAAACCTTTGAAATACAATAGAAGATCGATTTAGTATATATTAAGTAAAGATTTCATCAGTTTGCACCCACACAGAACATAAAGTGTAAAATACTGTTTGAGTACTAGTTATAGCATTACTTCACATTGGACAACACATTAAGGACAGAGATCCCACATAAGAAGTAAGTACACAGTGACTCCTGTTGTTGACTTAACAGTTTGACACTCTTGTTTATGGCGTCAGAAATCTCCCTAGGCTCTAGTCATGAGTTTCCAAGGCTATGGAAGCCTTTTGAGTTCACCGACTCTGATCATATTTGGACAAGGTCATAGTCAAAGTGGAAGTTCTCTCCTCCCTTCAGAGAAAGGTACCTCCTTCTTTAATGGACCGTTCTTTCTACTGGGATCTCAGTAGAAATCTCAGTGAGATCCCAGTAAATTGAATTTTAGATTAATTAATTTACCTCCATTTCCCATTTCACTTCCACACATTTCCTTTCTAATTAGATACTTCTTCTCATGTGTTTATTTTCTATTCTTTATTGCTGTGAGTGTGTGTGTGCATGCCTTGTTGATGCACATTCTGTTTTCCACCTGGCACTCTGCTGTTAAGACCTATCTGTACATATGCTTTTGTTATCCATTCTCATAACTACTGTGTTCCATAATGAAATTCTGCTATATTTCACCTGTGTTATTCTGATGTTAGAATCTTGGTCACACCCCAAAATCATCACTTCAAATAATACTTCCGTGCACATCCTCATACACATCTTGTTATGAGTGCTGTGAGAATTCCTTAGGGATACCTTAGGGACATATGCCCTAGCACAAATATGTTGAGTCCCAAACCAGGAACCTTGGCATCATCTTTGTCCCACTGGTGGTACATCAGGACTTCCAAATCCACATGTTCCTGCCAGTGTAATTTCTGCTATTTTAATGAGGACAGCATAGTGTAGTGCTTCTTCCTACAAGTCAAGGCAATATCAGAAATCTAAATGAGTTCATAGATAGAAAAACAAATTCTTTAAAAGGTGCTTGGCTCAGAGAAAGTGCTCAAATTAATTAATATTACCAATACTTCCACCTTTATTGGTAAAGATAATTAAATACATAAACAGGAAAATGTTCAAGCTAGAAAAATTAAAGAATGATCTCTCTCCCTTCTTATTAAAAAAAAAAATGATTATACCGAAGTCAGCATTTCCTGTTGATCATGGTTTAACATTCTGAGTATTTCATTTTGCTAAATCCCATTTTAAATCTCTCATTATAGTCTTTTCTGCATTATTACCAGATTCAAATAAGCTTTAACGCTAACTTTAATGCAGCAATCTCTTATTGAAACTAATTTTCCCTTCATTTCTTGACACTGAGAAGGGTCAAATTTATATATTTGGAAAAATGCTCAACTAAAAACATATATAGAGATATATACAATATTCTAAAGCAATATGTAAAAATTTTAATGTTATGCAACATTTAAAAAGTATCTCATATTTTATAATAAAATAAATTCAAGTATTTATATAAACATTTATTAATATTACATATATAACATAATAATATTATAACATTATAATTCTAAGCATATTAAGAAAAATGTTGAAAAAAAAGCCATGATTGTGCGATTTTTATTTTTCTGTTTGCATGCACTTCATTAACACAACTTTAGGAACATAGTAATTGTTCCCACCCTCCCACTCACACTCCTACCCCTCTTCTTCTTCTCTCTCCTGTTCCCAACCTTGTTTTTTTACTAAGATCTATCTTCATTTAACTTTATACACAGAAAATTAATTCCATTCAGGTAAAGAGTTCAACACTTTGTATGAGGAGGAAAAAGAAAAAGAAAGGAAAACAAGCAAAAACACTAAAAACAAAAAAGAAAAAAGTAAACTGTTCCTCAGCAGTCCAGACAAGGGCTGTTCAGAGTCATTGCATCTCAATGGTAAATTTGCTTTTTTTTTTGTTTTTTGATTTTTTAAAAAAATTTGCTTGTGGTATACAAATTTCATGTATTTCATATATATGTAGATTTATGAGCAGAGTGATATTTTACACCCTATCCTCCCTCGCACCCACACTCCCTCCTTTCCTTTGCCTTCCTCTCTTATCCCCTCTTATTTTTTACAGTCAACTACTTTCAGTTTATTTTATACTCATAAGATTGATGCTACACTAAGCACTAAGTAGAGTTCAAAAAACAGCAAGAAGAAGAAAAAAAAAACACTGTAAAAACACTGTTCCTTGACAATAGAGACTAAGGCTTTAAACAATCATCAAATTGCACAATGTCAATTTCACTGAACTGCAATATATTTTAGGTATTCTGTTAGTAACCACAGATTAGGGAAAACATATGGTATTTGCTATTGGTGGATTGGCTTATTTCAATAAGTATACTGGTTTTCAGTTGCACCCACTTTGTGGCAAAAGACAGGATATCATTCTTTTTGTTACAGCTAAGTATTATTCATAGTGTATATAAACCATGATTTCTTTATCTTGTCATCAATTGATGGATATCTCCGTTGATTCTATATCTTAGCTACTGTGAATTGAGCTACAATAAACATGGGGTATAGATAACTTTTTCATATGCTGATTTCATTTCCTTTTATAAATTCCCAGGTGTGGAATTGCTGGGTCATATGGTATATATATTTTTAGCTCTCTGAAATATCTCCATATTGCCTTCCAAAATGGCTGCACTTGCTTACATTCCTACTGACAGTGGATTAGGGTATCTTTTTTCCCAACATTCTTCCCAG
The DNA here is from genome assembly GCA_949820135.1 of Sylvilagus floridanus. Lineage (NCBI taxonomy): Eukaryota > Metazoa > Chordata > Mammalia > Lagomorpha > Leporidae > Sylvilagus > Sylvilagus floridanus. Next base: position 77,415,194 of record OX463227.1, read on the forward strand.
CATTTATTGTTTATTTCTGTATAAGGGCCATTCTAACTGGGCTGAGGTGAAATCTCATTGTGGTTTTGATTTGCATATCCATGATGGCTAGTGAGCCGGAACATTTTTTCTTGTGTCTGTTGGGCATTTGATTTCCTCTTTTGAAAAAATGCCTGTTCAAGTCCTTTACCCATTTAGTAACTGGATTATTTTGTTGTAGTTGAGTTTCTTGAGCTCTTTATAGATTCTGGATATTAATCCCTTATCAGTTTCATAGTTTGCAACTATTTTCTCCATTCTATTGGTTGCTGCTTGAGTTTGTTAAGTGTTTCCTTTGCAGTGCAGAATTGTTCATACTCTGGTTCTCTGGTATTACAGAATGTGACCTTATTTGAAAAGACTGTGGCTACACAGGTAATTATTTAACGAACACAGACAAAGCGTGGGTCCCTAATCCAGTATGAGTATGGTCTTCTATCATGACAGTCATGTGCAAACAGTAACAGTTAGGGAGATCATAATGTGTTGATGTTAACTGGGTTATGCAGCTTGTAGCCAACAGGTTCAAAAGATAGCGAAAAGACAACCAGAATCTAAGAAGGGCAGAAGGATTCAACTACAAGTTTCAAAGGGATAATGACCTTGACAATACCTTTGTTTCAGATCTCTCTTCTCCAAAATGGTAAAACAATAAATTTCAGTTGCTTTAGTCAACCCAATTTGTTATACTTTATTCTTTATTATAGCCTTAATAAATTAACATACATACATGGACTGCTAGGCTTACTGAGATAGGAAGACATGGTAAATCATGCACAAGCATGGCTTTCACAGAGAATCACTTGTAATTTGCATTTAAATTCCATTGACCACAGCAAGCCACATGGTCTCATTTAACTTCAAGTTGTGTCTTAAAGAAAGTGATGTTGATACTGAATAATAGAATTCTGAATTATGTAGAAAGTTTACATACTAATAAAAATGTTTCTAAAGTTCATTTAAAAATTCAACTAGTATCTGAAATCCTCCCTCCCTCCCCATTTTTTTTTTTTTTTTTTTTCTGGAAGAGCCATGGGTGTGGCAAGGTGAAGGTTATTAACCTCTTGAGGAACTCAGGAATTCAGTGGAACTTCTCAAAGGAGTGGAAAATATGATTTGAGTCAGGTTGAGAGACTGGAATTCAAAGAAACAATGCATTTTAAACTAAAATATTTTAAAAACTTTTTTATATTCTTTCATGTTTTATTCTGAACTTTTAGATTATTGATCTTTTGTTAAACATTATCAATATATGAACAGGGAAGAAGATACCAGCCAGATTCTATGTCAGCATGAAAAGAGGTTAAGGAAGGATTCACTATTGCAAATGAGATTGTACTACAGTTTTTCTGACTAAAAGAAAGAAGTTTAAGATATTAGAGGATTTACAGATCCAATAATTAAGTGGAAAGAATTATTTTTTTATAAATTACAAGTTTATAAGCCTAAATTTTTTTGTGTGTTTCTTTTTCCTCTACCAGTTCTACCAGTTTGACACTTACATATTCTACTCCTATTCTAATTGTTACTCTCAACATGTTAATGAACATACTGAGGCATACAGCTTCCTGGCAGCTAAAGTATTTTATTTTAAACCTTATACTTCGATTTTTATTTTTCTCTACTCTTCGGTCTTCTTAACTATGATTTTTAAGTCATCTAGAATTAGAGTGTATATTCTAATTTTAAAGTGTTTTTATAATTAAGTAATTACCAAAAAAATCTAGACTCTTTGTTGCTTTAGTGCCACTTTGAGAGGAGTTCTCAGTGTGGTAGATTTCCACATTCTTCCATGTCTGAATATTTATTTCACTCTCATTCCTGAATGATCTTTGACTAAGATGATAATTCTTGGTTCAGCACCATGAAGCTATTTCTCTCTTATCGTCCTAAATTAAGTGTGTTGTGATTAAGTCTGTGGTCAGTGATCTTTTTCTGTTGGAAGTGACCTGCTTTATTTTTCTCTGAGAGTAATACTTTCTGAGTTTGCTCTTCATTTTTTGTCTTTGAAATTTATTAAATACTCAATTGTGAATGTTTTGGCTATGATTTCATCCTTCTATGTTCATATACATATCTCCCTTCCTCTTCCAACCTTCTTATTTACAAGTTGGAGATGTTTTGAAACTTATATACATATTTATCTTAAGCTTTGCATCTCTTTATTAATCTTTGTTCCATGTGTATAACACATTAGAAGATTATTCAGTGAAATAATAGCAGAAAATTCCCCTAATTTTGAGAAAGAAGGGGACATCTAAGTAGAGGAAGCATATAGAACTCCTATTAGACATGATCAGAAACGATCTTCAACATAACACATTATAGTCAAATTTTAACAGTAAAACAAAAGAAAAAATGCTAAAATTCTCGTGATAGAAATGCCATATTGCCTTCAGAGGATCTCCAGTTAGACTGACAGCTGATTTCTCATCAGAATCCTGCAGGCTAGAAGAGAATGAAGAGATAGAATCCAAGTCCTCAAAGAAAGAAAGACAGAAAAATCAACCTAGCATAATGTATCCAGCAAAGCACTCATTTGTAAATGAAGATGAAATAAAGGCTTTCCAAGCAAACAGAAATTGAAAGAATTTGTCACCACTCATCCTTCATGACAAAATGATAGTTAAAGTTGTGCTATACACAGATACAAAAAGAGATAGTCAGCATCATGAAAGAAAGTGAATGCAGAAAATCTAGTAAAAATACAAAGGGAATGCCAAATAAACAACAGAAATATTAATTGTAAAATTTCAAGACCAAGCCATAAAACTTTTCAATAACCCAGAATGTAAATAGCATAAATACTCCAGTTAAGAGATACAAACTCTCCTGATGGATTTATAAACAAAACACATGTATTTGCTGTCTGCAAGAAACACACCTCACCAACAAAGATATACACATTATGAAGACGAAAAAATGGAAAAAGATATTCCATGCTAATAGACTGCAAAAAAGAGTAGGTATAACCATCCTAAAATCAGACAAAATAAACTTTAACAGGAGAACTGTTAAAAGAAGAGGATTATGTAAAGATTAAGAGATCAGTTCAACCAGAAGCTGTGACTATAGAACTTTATATGTACCAAATGCTAGGGCACTTGGATATTTAGAATAAATGTTAATGGTTCTAAATGGAGAGACAGGCTCCAATTAAAAATAATTGAGGACTTCAACACTTCATTTTTATCAATGGATATATCAACTAGACAGAAAAAAGTCAACAATGAAAAGCAGAGGTAAACTACACTATTGACAAAATTGACCTGATTAATATCTATAGAATATTTCATCCCATAACTACAGAATAATCTTTTCACCACAGCATGGAACTTTCTCAAGGAGCTATCATATTTTAAGCCATAAAGCAAATCTCAAAAAACTAAAAAAAAATTGAAGGACCTAGAGAAATAAAAAGAAACCAAATCCAAATCCAAGATTATTAGAAGGAAGAAACAATTAAAATTAAAGAAGAAATAAACAAAATTGAAACAAAAAGTAATGCAAAAGATCAGTGAAATGAAGAACTTTTTTTTATGAAAAATAAACAAAATGGATACAACACATTGGCCCCACTACCGCTCCAGCCTCAGAAAAGGGCAAGATTCAAATAAAAGTATAGATGAAAAAGGAGATGTTACAACTGATAACACAAGAATAAAAAGAATAATCATGAATTAGTACAAACATCTATATGCCAACAGATTTGAAAATCTAGAAGAAATGAATAGATTTCTGTACACATAAGAACTAAATAGACCAATTAATCAAGACAGAGATTGAATCAGTAATAAATATGCTTCCAACAAAAAAAATAGCCTAGGGCCAGGTAACTTCAGTGCTGAATTCTACAAAACATCTTAAGAACTAATCCCACTTCTTAAAATATATATAAAAAAACTGTGGATAAGGAGAAAATCTTCAAAAACTCATTCTTTGAGGCCAGCATCATATTAATTCCCAAACCATGAAAAGATACAACAAAGGACTGTAAGTATACATCAATATCCCTGATAGAAGCAAAAATCTTCAACAAAATATTAGTTAATGGAATCTAACAACATATCAAGAAAATCACCAACCTAGGATAAGTGGGATTTATCCCAGGAATGGAGGGATAGTTCAACATACACAAATCAATAACAGTGATATCTCACATTAACAAATTGAAGAATAAAAACCATATGATTATCTCCATAGATGAAGAGAAAACACTTAGGCCGGCGCCGTGGCTGAACAGGCTAATCCTCCGCCTTGCGGCGCCGGCACACCAGGTTCTAGTCCCGGTCGGGGCGCCGGATTCTGTCCCGGTTGCCCCTCTTCCAGGCCAGCCCTCTGCTGTGGCCCAGGAGTGCAGTGGAGGATGGCCCAAGTGCTTGGGCCCTGCACCCCATGGGAGACCAGGATAAGCACCTAGCACCTGGCTCCTGCCATCGGATGAGCGCAGTGCGCCGGCCGCAGCGCGCCGGCCGCGGCAGCCATTGGAGGGTGACCCAATGGCAAAGGAAGACCTTTCTCTCTGTCTCTCTCTCTCACTGTCCACTCTGCCTGTCAAAAAAAAAAAAAAAAAAAAGAGAAAACACTTGACAAAATAGAACATCCTTTCATGATAAAAGTCTTAAGAAATTTGGATATAGAAGAAACATACCTAAACACAAACAAGGCAATATATAACAAACCAACAGCCAGAATCAATTGAATGGTGAAAAGTTGGAATCATTTACACTAAGATTCAGAACTAGACAAGAATGCCCACTCTCACCTTTATTTATTTATTTATTTATTTTGGAAAGGCAGATTTAGATGTGTGTGAGAGAGAGAGAAACAGAGAGAAAGGTCTTCCTTTCCATTGGTTCACCCCACAAATGGTCGCCACAGCTGGAATGCTGTGGCCTTCACACTGTGCTGATCCGAAGCCAGGAGCCAGGTGCTTCCTCCTAGCTTCCCATGCAGGTGCAGGGCCCAAGCACCTGGGCCATCCTCCACTGCCTCCCCGGGCCACAGCAGAGAGCTGGAATAGAAGAGGAGCAACCAGGACAGAATCTGGCCCCCTGACTGGGACTAGAACCTGGGGTGCCAGCACTGCAGGTGGAGAATTAGCCAAGTGAGCCTCGGCGCCAGCTCCACTCTCACCTTTTAAATTCAATATGGCTCTGGAAGTTTTAGCCAAAGCCATCAGATAAAAAATATATAATTAAATAAATAAATAAGTTTAAAAAAGAATTCAAATGGAAATATATTGGAAAGGAGAAAATTAAAGTTCCACTATTTGCAGATGATATGATTCTTTACTCCACTAAGAGATTATTGGAACTCATAACAGAGTTTGGCAAAGTTGCACAATATAAAAATCCCTGTCCTCCTAAAGGCACTATAATGGCTTTTCAAATATTTTGATGACACAACTCCTGTGACCGTAACTGAGCATGCTTTTCAATACTAATATAAAAATTATACATTATATGTATTTTTAATTAGTAATATTTACCAGTTAACAAGATGCAAGTCAATGTGCAATGATCTTCAGAGACTACAGAGATAATCAAAGGAAAATAGGAGACCTCCTTAAAAACATGAAAACTCAACATAAATATATCTTAGGCTTATATATATGTATATTTATTTATACATATATATACGTTTCTAAACACACACACATGATAAAGCTACCAATTATAGGTATACTAGTCCAGGAATTTCATTTATAACAACAGTATGCTAAATCAGTTATATTACACTATGATATGTTTAATACAATACACAAACTATACATTCATGGGCATAATATAGATATAATAAACAAGATATATTTTAAAAATTATCAGCAGTACAATAACAAGCTTTCCAATAAAATTTGTCTTGCTGTTTTGGACTTCTGTATTTGAATCATCTCACCCACCAGATGAACACCATTGAGTAGTTTGAGAAATGCCCCTGTTTATGACCCCGCTCCACACTCTCAGAATCTGTTTCCATGCATCCTTTGAATGGTGCCATCGCCAGGAACCTGCTTTTCCTAGTCCTGAGTGCTTATGCTGACCTCCGTCTCCTAGGGTTTATTGCTTTAATGTTTCTGACTTAGTGAAATTTTTACCACCCTTTCTAAATTCATAAATTCTGATCTTGCAAATCATTAGCTATCTAAAGGGATAAATTAATCTGTACTGATGGGGTAGAGTTATAGGAGTGAATGAATAATCCTAACTTTGAGCTTCTATAAGCATATTTTTTTCAATAAAGTGAGTCTAAAAGTAGGAATTGCAAACGAAAATTTAAGCTTTGCATTCTTTCCAGTCAATAGAAATGATATTTTTGGAGTAGAACAAAATAACAGCACATTTTAATTCTTTTTCATTTCTGTTCCTTAATATCCCTTTCCTTCAAGAGCACACCTTACATGATACTCAGCAGTTATTACCTAAAAAGACAAATAGTTATACTTATATATCTTTAAAATAATATTTTCATAATAATTTACTAAATGGATAAAACCAATTTTTCTTAGGGTGAACACATGCATAGCTGTTAGATCCAGCTTGGAGTTCCTTCATCTGATGTGAGTGCCTGAGTCTTGGCTCTGCTCCTAACTCCAGGATTCCAATGTGTTCCCTAGGAGACAGCAGGTGGTGGCTGAGGTCAAGGAGTCCCTACTACCCACTTGGGAGACCCAGAGTTAGTTCCCAACTTTTGGCTTCAGCACTGAGTTCCTAGCTGCTGCTGGCATTTGGAGAATGAAAATCCTGACAGGAGATGTCTCTGACTTTGCTTTTCAAATAAATGAAATAAATGAAAAAGTTTTAAGATAATTTTTTGGTGATAAATAGAAATGAGAGTCAGTGTATTTCTGTCAATACCATCGGGTGTTAGACTTCATTCAGAGAAGTAGAGAACCATGAGGTTGAATATACTCCTACTTATTAATTATTTGTTAGGAGGATTTGACCTCACAGAACTGTGGAAGTTGGTTGAGTAATCACTGCAGAGCTTCTGTGTTAGTGTCTTATGTTGGAACATTTAGTCTACAGAGCAGGTAGTTGCGACGGCAAGATGGATGCAGTAAGGGCAGGCACAGCCAACAGCCTGCCAAGAGCCTCACTATCACAGGTGAGACCATATCAGGACTGGATGCCTATGAACTTGGTGGGGATGACAGTGTCCTGCAGAAGCTGAGCTCCTTATCACTGAGCTGATCATGTCCACCTAGCCCAGGAGACGGAGGAGGTGGAGGGGAAGGCAGAGCACTTGGCAAGTTGGCCTCTGCCAACGAGGTCAAAAAATAGATGAGAAATAAATGGGTGTGAGCTCAGAATGGCTACTGCCTCCCATCTGCTCTCCAAATATTTAACAAGGATCCTCTTTATGGTCCTCTCAAACTAGAAAAAAATACTGAAAAAAAATCACAGAAATGCAATTAAGCCGGGCTAAGTTTAGACATTACAAAGACACCAGACAGCATTCATCACTGAACCACACTTTGCTAGTTCTACAAAATTGTAAGTAGATTCAGAAATAATGAAGCTACATTGATAAAATCAGGCCACAGTGTGTGTCTGAGGCTACTAAGTATCACTCTAATAACCTGAAGGCAAGTCAGTGGATGGCAGCAACTATCAGAGGAGTTAAATTGATTTAGTAATCAAATCAGCATCTTGTTTTTCTTCACTGAACAAATCATCAAAATGGGTGATTTAATCATGAATATAGTCAAGCTTAAAGAAATTTTGAAAATTCACTTCTAATTTTAATAGCATTATCCTCAAATAAATAGTCAGCAGGTGATTTAAAAACCAGAGTTTCAAGTCATAATTATATTCTATAATTCAAGGAAGCATGCAAGGCACAGCACAAGAAAAATTTTAAATGCACAAAAGTCTCAGAGGTAAATTACCTGTCATTTCTGATTGCAATGTTTTATTTGGTCATTATTTTGTTTTGTCATTTATAAATATTAGTTGTCATCTGCACCAAAGCAACCAGTACAATTAGCATCTTTCAGAGTAAAATCAAGACAAATGTTTGTGTATAGGTCATTTACTACCTTAACTAGAATTAGGTCTGCAATCCTCTTAGACACTTAAGAAACATAGTTATTTACTTTAATGAATTCCTCTTAATCTTGGATATTAAAATTAACCCTACATTTCAAAAAATGAGAAAGAACTTTGGGTTCTATATTTCACTTCAGAAGAAAAAGTAATATAAAAAGCATTAGGAAAACAGTAAATCTAAATTAAAATTAGAAATGGGATTCTACAAAAATGGTAATGTTAGTTTTTTTCATAATATGAAGGAAAAGATAAATTGTAGTGCTGCTTCTCATTTCAAAATAATTGAAATATGTTAAGCAACACCAGAAGGAACAAAAATTCACTCATTCCCTCCAATAAATAAATTAAGAGATGTATTAGATATATTAGATAATAGATAGATAATACACAAATTTGGGATGGCTCTACCCCTGTAATAATTCCCTTTAAGAGACAAGTAGTAGTTTGCTGGCTCGGTTATTGTTTTCCTACCCATGTCTTTATGCTGCATACACAAATGTTTGCATACGTACAATTTTTTTAATTAAAATAAGATTAGGCCTAGCTAAGATATTTCATTTAATGTCATGAACATTTCTACATATCAATACTCAATAAATAGTATATTTTTTCTGATTTCATAGTATTCCATGAAATGATTATGCCACCATTTAAATAACCATGTACTGTTTTGAAAATTTAGTTTATCTTTTGCATTTTTAATTTTGCCATTATAAATACTTTTGCATGAAAGCCTTGTACATGTATGACATAATTGCTTAATTCCTTCCCAGTGGAATAAATGGAATTGCTTGGTAACAAGTTTTGCTCAAGTACAATTTGCATAGCGTCCTCATCTAATGTTTAAAACATGTTTATGTCCCTACATTTTTACCATCTGGAAAAGTATCATTTTTTTCAAAAAATTTCACTAACTTAAAAAACAATTTTGTTCGTTGTAATTAGCCTTTGAAATGATTTGTGAGGTTGAGCATCATTTTGTATGTTTAGTGACCTGCTGGATTTCTTCTATGAATTAACTCTTACTGCTCATGTTTTTCCTGGTGATCTGTATGTACTCTATATGCTTTAGAGATATTAATTCAGTTTTTTCTATTTTTTAAATTTTAATACTATAAAATCAAACATGCATTAAATAATTATAAAGTGCATACAAATAATTTCATAGAAAATATCATTAATATTGAGATCAAGAGACAGGGCCTCCAGCACAGAAGTCCTTATGTTCCTTTCTGACCATACCCAGTCAGATGCTATATTGACTTTCATGTCAATTACTTTCATATTGTTACTTCATTTGTGCTATAATATATTCATGCTTCTCCAAATAATTTGGTTTATTTTTTCCTGTTTTTCACCCCCAAAACTCTGTTCCTACAGTTACTTCTGTTTATTCTTCCTCTTCCCTGTCAGTATCACTCTGTGCTCTGCATTTTACAAAATATGTTGCTTTCTTTCATCGTAAAACAAAATCAACCTCTTTTGACTTTCCATTCTCTTTTCACTAAAATCCCCTTTCTCCCCCTCCTTACTCAAAACTTCATGTAGTTTCTCACCTTACATTCACTTTTTAAATCATAGCAATAAAATATACATAACATAAAGTTGACCATCTAAACCTTATTTACTGTGTTTGGTCAGAGACATTAACTACATTCAGATTGCTGCGCATCCATCACCCTTAAACATCTCTATAAAAATTTATTCATTCTAACTTGAAACTCTGTACTTTTTCAATATGTCTCCATCCCTTCTCTCCCCCCAATTCCTAGTAACCACCATTTTATTTTTTCAGTCCAATTTAATTTCTCTAGACACCTCATGTCAGTGTATCATAGCATTTCTCAGGTCTATGTTATTTTTCTTTTTCTTATTTTATTTTATTTTATTTTATTTGAGAGGTAGAGTTACAGATAGTGAGAGGGAGACAAAGAGAAAGGTCTTCCTTCCGTTGGTTCACTCCCCAAATGGCTGCAAAGGCCGGAGCTGCGCTGATCCGAAGTCAGGAGTCAGGAGCTTCTTCCGGGCCTCCCATGTGGGAGACTTGGCCCATCTTCTACTGCTTTTCCAGGCCACAGCAGAGAGTTGAATTGGAAGAGGAGCAGCCAAGACTATATAGGATGCTGGCACCAAAGACGGAGGATTAACCTGCTGCACCACGGCACTGGCCCCGATGTCTATGCTATTTCACTTAAGATATGGCCCTCAAGTTTCTTTAAAAATGCTACAGAAAATAGCATTGAAAGATGAGTTTATCATAAAAAATTTTTGCAGTCCATGCCTAGCCTTTTTTTCAAAATACATATTTTCCATGAACTCATTGAAAATTCTTTTTATTACTATTACTATTTTATTTTTTATAAGACTGAGTAATATTCCACAGTAAGTATATACAGTTGTTGGTTTATCCATTCATCCACTGAAGGACACTTGGGGTCCTTCTATCTTCTGACTGGGTGATTAATGCGGCTGTGAACACAATTGTATAAATTTCAGCTGGAATCTCTGCTTTCAATTCTTTTAAATATATACCTAAGTGTAATTTTGGTGCCATAATTCTATACTTTGTCTATTCAGGAAAACCATATAGCTTTCCACAGTGATTGCAACCTTTTGTAACACAGGTCTATGGTACATATTTTCACTGTGACTTGTATCCTGTACATGGTTTTTGAATTTTATAATAATTTTGCATAATCTGTTACTATTTCTGTTTATGGCTTCTAGGTGCCATGTTATTTTATACATTGTTAACATTTTTCTTTTTTACCAATCATTAATTTCTGTGCAATGGTAGAAAATAAATTTTGTAGAAATATTTCTGAAATAAATTATCCTCATATATACATCATTATTTTAAGAAATATGTTCTATAAAAGCACATTATTCTATATAATGTAGAAGTCTAGAATTTTATCTAAAGTTACTTGATTTTATGAAGGACAATATTCTAAATATAAGCACTGAACAGCTAGCTTTCCTCTTATTATTCTCTGTACAATGGGTTCCTAAAAGAGTCCCTAAAAAAAAAAGAAATTGCTCAATAAATATTTGTTAAATCTGCTTTTTTTACGCTTGACTATCTACAGTTTAGCAGTGGGTGAATGAAAATTAAACTGGAGTACTTTGGATGAGGGTAGTCATAATATTTTCAATCACTTTTTTCCCCTCTGGGATATGAAAGAAGAGAGTAATGCTTCCCAAAATGTGGCATGTGTCAAATTATCTTCTAAGGTAGAGATCTGAAGAAGATCCCTGGTGATATTTCACCCTGATTTCAAAAAAAAAAAAAAAATACTTACAAGAAAAAGCTTTCAATTGCTATCTTTCAGGAGATATATGTTGGGTGGTCATAATATACTAAAGGCTAGTTATATTTAGAAATATAAACTCCCACGATCTTTATGCAGGCAGTGAGATTTTTGTCTTGTAAGTAATTGTCCCTGAAATAATAATTATCTAAATGTCTCTAGACTTCATTACATATAAAATGAGGTAAAGATTAAGAGTATTAAAAATAATGACCTTCGAAATAGGGTAACTTTCATGCAAAGCTAACCTTTCAGACACACACAGAGAATTGTTATATAACTTGCTTTACTCAAATAATAATGAAAATGTTATTATACTTCTGGAAAATTTTGAAAGCTGCTGTGCAATATTTTGTATTCTTGGTTTCTGGACTTTGTGATCCATGGAGTACATTTCTAACACTTATGAAAAGAAATTTTTTTCCTAATTACAGCAACATTGTACATCTGATATTAAAAATCATCTATACAGCATCCATGAATTTGGTAAAATACAGCAAAGAAGATATGTACATGTACAAAGAGATATAGAGAAGAACGTACACAGTAGTATATTGGTCACCACAGATAATTGGGGGCAGCCTAAATTTACATCACCAGTAGAATAATTTATAGAATATGTCATAAAAATCATACCATAAAATACCAGACAGAACTTAAAATGAATGAGCTAGTGCTACGTATACCCCTACTGGTGAAAAACATAAAGACTAGGAAAAATCAGATCAAGTTGTAGACAAATAGATTTAAATTTTTAAAAATACAAAACTATATATGAAATTGTATATGTGCACACACACATATATATATACACGGTTATATGATTATATGTGTGTATATGAGGAAAAATGTGTCTATATGTGTGAGTGTGTATGCATAAGTATTGGAAGAAATGAGCACCAAGGTAAGGTTAGCCCAAGTTTTAAATGTGTGAAATCAGTTCTTAGTTGGGATGGGGCGTGGTGGAAGTATTACCTAGGAGGAATGCAGGAGGGATTAAAATATATTTGTAATGACATGTTTAAAACTTGTTCATGTTATATTAATTTATATTTCCAAAAATGTCTCATATGTTTTGTTAGTATTTTTAATTTGTAAAAATTAATACAATTCATAACAGCTCCAAAGTATTTTTGCCCCTCCTTTTTTATAGTCATCAAAAAAAAAAAAAAAGTAAAATTTTGTGGCCCAGGCTTAGCAAGTATTTTTATATCTCATTGAGGGAAGAATAACAGGAATGTAAAATTTGGTCTTAGGCAGACAATTAAATCTTGCAGTTTAGAGACCAGATTCCTATATATGAGTGACTTAGAAGACCCTTCTCTCTTTCATGCTATCTTGGCCACAAAACCAAACTTCTTGTCACTCTTTCTACTATACTCCCTGTTATATCAAATAATTATTGTCTTCAAATCACAAAATATCACTTTGTACTTTTACAGAAGATTGTCTCTCAGTCTGAAACACCTAGTTCTCCTTGCCTAAGAAAACTCCATATCCTTCAAGAAGCAAAATCTTTTAATGACGATTTTATTCCTGAGGCTCCCAGGAATGCTTAATGTCCTCTGAGCGTCAGCCGTCCTTGTTCTATGTCTCTGTCCCATAATCTATATGCTGCTCGGCCCTCATCCATGCTTATCACTTACCCTCCAACCAAAGCATCAATCCTTACAGTTGAGCAGAGGTGAGTCAGAATGTCTACATGGAATCTGAGTACCTACTGACCCTAATAGAAGGTCCCTCACAAATGATTATTGTACCATAGTATTCTGAGACTGGACCCAATACAGATTATAAATATTTCTTGGCCAAAAAAGTACTTCTTTTGAAAACATACATAATTTTCTGCTTCATCTTAGAGCAAAATCCATACTTCTGTAGAACAATTTCACTGGAAACTGTTTTCTCACTATACTACAAATAAAGCTATGTGCTCCTGGACTGAAAGGCAACAAACTTGAATATGGTGGTGTCTGGGGAGAATTTGAGATCCAGATCTATAGACTCTTAAATCTGATTATACCTAAGAGCAGGTTGGAAATTATTTCTCTGGACTGATTTTTTTTTTTACATAAAATCAACCATTAATTTTAAAAACATAATGAAACCTAGTATTATTTGCACTTAGGGTGATAAGTGTGGTTGCCTTTGTAATATAACAGTAAGCAGAAACAGAGCTGTCAGAAGTCAAATATGAAGTGAGAGGTAGCTGCTATATTCCTAGAACCATTAATGGAATATACTGCAGAATTAAAAACAACCACAAGATAGACTTGGAAAAAAATGAACTATTCCTACAGGATTTCCCAGGGGAAAGGAAATTTGTAGTAGAGTGAACTTCCCACCATCCAAATATTTGGGCTGATAATGGTAAAGGTAGCCCTGTTTTGTATAGACAGCCTGTGAGATCTGAAAACAGGAGCTTAGGAAACATATAAAATAATTAAAGACTTTTCAAAAATCTTGTTAACATTATGTGGAATAGAAGTTTTAAAAATCTCTGGTATGACTGGTAAGAACTCAGAAGACGCTGCCACTGCTTATTTATTGTAGTCACCTTTCCCACTGGTTACAGCCTCTGGTACAATGCCACCTGTTTTGCCAATCTTTTATTTCTCAACAGTAGTAGATTCGTATAGTGATTATCTGTCATGAGATAGAAAGAAAATGACCAAAATTGTAGAATACTTTAGTCATAATTATATATTATCATGTCTTACATTAACTTATAAGTGCTTACTTCCCTGAAAAATAGGGCTTGGAGGGATCAAACTGCATGTCCCATAGCATCATGGCCTTTTGGAGGGGGACCTGGAAGTTGATCAGCTTGATCAATTGATCAGTTGATCTTCTATTCCAGATATCATCCTCCCTCCTTTGTAAGGTCCTGTGTCCACTTTCCAGATACAAAGAGGAAAACCAGAAGAGCTCAATATTTCCTTTATATGCCACTCAATTCAAGCTTTTTTTATGGGCTCTGACTTTCCTCTCCTCTTTATGTGTGGTGTTTTCATTGTAGTTCTCATTTTGCCAGTGTCCACCTCTGGTCCAAGTTGACATTTCTTGAAATTCTTCAGCCGCTGAGGAAATAATAGCTTTCATGTTGTTAAAAGGATCACTTCCCGCTCTGAGGCAGGTTGACCCGTACCCCAGCCCAGCACTGAAGACTGAACAGCAGGTGCTTGACTCTGCAGTACTCCCCTGCTCAGAAACCGCACTCTCTCACTGCTTTCTGCCTCCTAACCCAAACCTTGACCTTGCTTTTGATTTATTATTTGAACATGATCTGCTCATATTAACTCTTTAACTCTTTGAAATGGAATGGTATATAAAATATTTACTTGTAGCAATGACTTGAGACGTCAAACTAAGAATTCTGTTTTCTTTTCCTTGTAGTCCATCACCTACTCTGACTTTAAAAGGGAGTTACACTAAATTACCTAAAATAATAGGCAAGCTCTATTAAGGTAGTTTGGAGTGGCAAAACTGGTTGAGTGAATGAGATAAATTTGTTTTTTTTTTTTTCCTCTCCCTTGTAGCACATATACAAGATGAGTTATATGGGAATAAAAAAGCATATAAAAAAGAAGATTGTTGGAAGATTAAATATAAGAACATTGTTCCTCCATGTTCTATATTCAGAGAAACTGATAGATATTGTCCCCAATAAATATATAAATATATAAAGCTAAGGGTCTAAATAGTATTCTTTGAAGTTCAGTATTTTTAACTGAAAATTCCACTGGTAACCCAGGCAGAGTAATGAAAAAAAAATACAAAGGAAAAAGTTTCAAAAAAGTCAAATTTTGATTTTTGCAGTTGAAATAATTATGTATTTATAAAATCCAGAAAAACTGAAATAAAAACATTAAGAGTGACAAGGATCTCAGGCTCCCTCTGTGCTTAATTCTAGTTTCCTGCTAATGTGTACCCTGGGAGACAGTAGCTCAACAAGTGGGTCCCAGCCACTGAGTTGGACGATTCAGATTGAGTTTCTTGTTCCCAGGTTCAACCTGGCCTATCTCAGCTATTGAGGGCATTTGAGGAGTGGACCAGCACTCTCTCTCTTTCTCCTTAAAATAAAATAAGCAATTTTTAAAAGCTGAATGACAAGTGGATTATTTATAAATATTTTATTTATTTGACAGGTAGGGAGTTACAGACAGTGAAAGAGAGAGACAGAGAGAAAGGTCTTCCTTCAGTTGGTTCACTCCCCAAATGACAGCAACAGTTGGAGCTGCACTGATCCGAAGCCAGAAGTCAGGTGCCTCCTCCAGGTCTCCCATGTGGGTGCAGGGACTCAAGCACTTGGGCCATCTTCCAATGCCTTCCTAGGCCACAGCAGAGAGCTGGATGGGAAGAGGGGCAGCTGGGATAGAACCCAACACCCATGTGGGATGCCGGAGCTGCAGGTGGAGGATTAATCTACTATGCCACAGTGCCAGCTGCACAGTGGATTTTTAAATACAGGTAAATTGTTACTAGTCTTTATATTCAGAGCAAGCAAATCATATATGACCTTAAGACACTTAAGAAATAATATGAGTGAAATACAGCTGATTTTTGAATAAAGTTAGGGTTGACATATTAACATTCTCTTTTTTTTGAAAATTTGCATAGAAATTTAAATATTGATTTATTTAGAAAGAGATCAGGGAGGGGAGAGAGAAGGAGAGAGCACTCTTATCCACTGGGTCACTTCCCAAATGCCAATGGGCTGGAATAAGTTGGACAGAAGCCAGAAGGGACAGGAACTCAATCCAGGTGTGCCATCAAGGTTTCAAGGACCCAATTACTGGAACTATCATTTACTGTTTCTTGAGGTCTGCCTGGGCAGGAAGCTGGAGTCAGGAGTCAGAACTAGCAATTGGAACCAGCTCTTCCACACGTGAGACAAGGGTGTCTTATCAGACTTTAACACTAGGGTAAACACAGACTCTGGTACACATACTTTTTATTCTTCAAGACTTCAATCCCAATATGCTGCTTTTGGCTAGAACCCCTACTGGTAATTTAAATAGCTGATTGACAGAAATTTTCAATACTATATATATTACCACAGAGAAAAAATATGCAAGAACTACAAAAGATCACTTTTTATTGGATTAGGCAATTTACTGAATAGATGAACTGCTCGTGCATTTTAAGTGGATTCTTGGCAACATTTGAGCTTTCCTCAGTAGCAGCAGGAGGTGGTTATAAAATTATTACAGTAATACAGTATGTACTAGTTAGCTTTATGTAGTCATAAATTTGTATTGCATCCTTGTGATGGTCTGTGTTTTTCCATTTTGAATGACAAACGATCTGTAAATGTGTACATAGGTTTTGGTGAATTTTAACTTTTTTTTTTTTTTTTTGACAGGCAGAGTGGACAGTGAGAGAGAGACAGAGAGAAAGGTCTTCCGTTGCCATTGGTTCACCCTCCAATGGCTGCCGCGGCCGGCGCACTGCGGCCGGCGCACCGCTCTTGTCCGATGGCAGGAGCCAGGAGCCAGGTGCTTTTCCTGGTCTCCCCATGGGGTGCAGGGCCCAAGCACCTGGGCCATCCTCCACTGCACTCCCAGGCCACAGCAGAGGGCTGGCCTGGAAGAGGGGCAACCGGGACAGAATCCGGCGCCCCGACCGGGACTAGAACCCGGTGTGCCGGCGCCACAAGGTGGAGGATTAGCCTGTTGAGCCACGGCGCCGGCCGAAT
Organism: Sylvilagus floridanus; assembly: GCA_949820135.1. Taxonomy (NCBI): domain Eukaryota; kingdom Metazoa; phylum Chordata; class Mammalia; order Lagomorpha; family Leporidae; genus Sylvilagus; species Sylvilagus floridanus. The sequence continues at coordinate 77,432,272 of OX463227.1, forward strand.
TTTAACTTTTTATAATAGATTTATGTATATATTATGTAACTAAAGGATAAAATAGACTATTGTCTACTAGTATTTTGTACATGCCAGACATATCTATTAAAATTTTTTGCAAAATTTCTAAACAATAGAGTTCTTTAAAAGTCTTTTCAAATTGCCACAAATCCCCACCTCCTGTAAATGAAAAGAAACAACCAAATGTAAGTGGATCCATGCCCTTCAAACCCATGCTTTTCACGGGCCAGTAGTAGTAGTATCAATTAATATAAAATAACCAGGTATAATGATTTTAAATGTCTGAGAGTTTTTCAATAAAGATAAAATATCAGTAATAGAAATTAAAGTATATCTAAAAATTGTACTGTAACTGTTCAATATTTTCTGAAGTACAAAATCTAAATAATAATCTAAATTATATATAATCTCCAAATACTTTCTTAGGATTTTATGAGGGTGTGTGAAAATTGAAAAATTGGCTCTCATAGAAATATAGAACTTTCTATAGCTAAGACAAAGATAAAGAAGATAAACAGACAGCAATTCTTACTATAAAACCACAGAAATCAACACTATATAAGTATATAGACACCACTCAATGACCTCCATATACCAACCTCAAACCTTTTGGTAATGACTATTTCTAACTTACTATAACTCAAGGAGAGATTTCCAAATTATAGTCAATAAAAAACAAAGGTCAGAACTGTACATAAAATATACCATAACCTATGTTTTAAAATTATGCATGTATGTATATATTTAAATTAGTTTAAAAGGTTGAGCAAGAAACATAATGTGTTGGAAAGGAAAATCCCCAAACTATATTGTGGATATTGCGAGATGTGGCTGGGCTCAGGGAGAACCCAACCTAGACTTAGCCAGGTTTTTCTCTTCTCTCACTGAAGAATACAACTGAGAGATATAGGTAGAGGTGAACAGAAGAGCAGGATTTACTGAAAGGCACAAGACAGTACAGACTCAGAGGTGAGTGTGAGAACCTCAAAAGAGAATTGCCCTCATCCGGGCTGGGCTCATTCTTCTATAGGATAGAGATTGTGCTTAGGGCAGGAGCTGATTGAAGATCTATAGAAGAGAAGATTTGACATGGGATTGCGGTGGACATGGTAACGTCCAAGGTTTTATCAAATTTGGTTCCTGATGTAAAATAAGGCTTAGCTTCATGTTGAGCCATGTTGAAGTGCCATGGCAGATGATGATATTTTGGTAGTGAATATGGCTTGAATATTAGCACCCCTTAACTCCTTCTCCTTTCCTGACTCACTGTGTCACCCACATCAGTAACAATAACAACTTCTGAAAAGATCACTGATTTACAGAGGCAGGGAAGCAAAAGAGACATAGTTATTTTCATCTGGCATGTTTTCCATTTTGTACCAAGTACATATGGTTGTTCTTCAAAAAGTAAGTAAGGTTTACTTTTATTTTCCCCAGCTTGCAAGAAGCATATCATGGGATCCTTTGGATTCCATAATCATGTAGCCAATTTTTATAATGAATGTCCTCTTATATATACAAGCATACCTCAGGAGAACTACAAGCTTAGTTCCAGATGACCACAATAAAGTGTGTATCACACACACAAAAAAGTGAGTCACAAGAATATTTTGATTTCCCACTAGATATAAATTGTATGTTTATTCCTTAGTATAGTCAATTGGCATGAAACACCACATGTTTAAAAAAATACTTTCCCTAATTAAAAACATTGTATCACTACAAGATGTTATTTATCATCCTAGCCCTTAGAGACTCATAATAGTTTTGTCGGTTGAGGGTCTTGCCTTCATGTTCATGATAACTACACGATTTGGGTGGTAGTTACTGAAGGCTGGGGTGGTCGTGGCAATTTCTTAGCACAGTGATAAAGTTTGCAACAGTGATTGACTCTTCCTTTCATGAAAGATTTCTCTGTAGCTTGTGATAGTATTTGATAGCATTTTACCTACATCAGAAATATTTTCAAAATTGGAGTCAGTCAGGCCCAGCATTATGGCACAATGCATTAAATTACCACTTGCAATGCTGGCATCCCATTTGATTGCTGGTTCTAGTCCTGGCTACTCTGCTTCTGATCCAGCTCTCATCTGATGTGAAATGATTAGCGGATGGTTCAAATACTTGGGTACCTCCCACCCATGGAATCTCAAGAAAAACACTTCACCTGTTAAACTTTTATCATGAGTTTGTAATATTTCACTTGTATTCTCCTGTTTCACTTCTTTTTCTTTAAATATTTATTTATTTTCATCTATTTGAATGGAAGAGTTATATAGAGAGAGGGATGGAGAAAAAGTGTCTTCCATCTCCTACTTCACTCCCCAAACACCTGCAACAGTATCCAGGACTGGGCCAGGTCAAACACAGGAGACTAGGACTCCTTGTGAGTGACCTAGGTTCATGGTTGAGACTCAAACAGCTAATGATGGATCAACTGTTTGATACATTATCAAAAGTTGAATCAGAAGTAGAATAATAGCGATTTATACCAGTGCTCTGATATATGATGCAGCTCTCGTAACAGATTACCCTACTGGGCCACAAGGTCAGCCTCGAGATTCCACTTGTTAATTCTATTTATCTTGCTATTTTCACCAAATCTAGAGTTATTTCCCCCACTGATGTCCTAAGTCCTCAATTTCATCCAGGAGGCTGTAAGCAGCTTCTTCGAAACTCCTGTTAACATTGTTATTTTTTAACCTCCTCCATGGAACACAAATATTCTTAATAGCATCTAGAATGGTGGATTCATCGTGGTAGGTTTTCAATTCGTTTTGTGCCCAGATCCATCAGAGAAAGCACTCTCTATAACCACTATAAAAGTAGTTCTTTTGCAAGTCAAAATTAGTCCTTAATCCACAGGTTGAAAATGGATATTGTGTTACAAGGAATGAAAGCAACATTAATCGCATTGTACATCTCCATCAGAGTCCTTGAATGAACAAGTGCATTGTCAATGAGCCATGATATTTTGAAAGAAATCATTTTTACTGAGCAGTAGGTCTCAACAGTGGGCTTAAAATATTTGGTAAACCATCTTGTAAACAGATGTGCTGTCATTCAGGATTTATTGTTCCTTATACAGACCTCTGACAGAGTAGATTTAGTATAATTCTTAACAGCCTTAGGATTTCTGGAATCGTAAATGAGCATTGATTTCAGCTTACAGTCACCAGTTGCATGAGCCACTAACAAGAGTCTGCCTGTCCTTTGAAACTTTGAAGCCAGGCATTGACTTCCCTGCAGCTATGGAAGCGCTGCATGACATTTTTTCCAGCACAAAGCTATTTCACCTACATGGAAAAATATGTTGTTTAGTGTAGCCACTTTCATCGATTATCTTAGCTAGATCTCCTGGATAACTTGCCATAACTTCTACCTCACTTACTGCTTTTCCTTGCACGTTGATGTTATAGACATGCTATCTTCCTTTAAATCTCACAAATCAACCTCTACTAGCTTCAAATTTTTTGCTTTTCCCATCCTCATCTCTCTCATCCTCCATAGAATTGAAGAGAGTTAAGAATCTTGCTCTTGATTAGGCGTTGGCTTATGGAAATCTTATGACTGATTTGATCTTATCTCCAGACCACTTTTTCATATCTCCAATAACGCTATTTCACTTTCTTGGTGTTTGTGTGTTCACTGAAGTAGCACTTTTAATTTCCTTAAAGAACCATTATTTACATTAACAACTTGGCCAACCAGTGCAAGAGATCTAGCTTCCAGACTATATCAGTTTTTTACTTGTCTTCCTTACTGAACTTAGTCAGTTTTTGTTTTGATTTAAAGTGAAAGACATATGACTTTCCTTTCACTCGAATACTTAGAGGTCATTGTAGGATTACTAATTGGTCTAATTTCAATGTTTGTATGTCTCAGGCAATAGAAAGGTTTGAGGAGAAGAAGAGAGGTGTGGGACCAGACAGGGAGCAATCAGAACACACACAACGTTTATTGATTAAGATCACTATCTTATATGGGTTCAGATTGCAGTGCCCCAAAACAATTAGTAACATCACAGATAATTGATCACAGATGACCCTAACAGACATAATATTCAAGGAAACTTTAAAATAATATGATAACCACCAACATGCAACACATAGGTATGCAGTGAGCACATAGTGTCAGAAAAATCACACTAATATACTTGTTCAACTTAGAGCTGTCAGAAAATTTCAATTTATAAAAATATACAATAACTAAAAAGGGAAATAAAGTGAAATGCAATAAAGCAGCATATGTCTGTACCTATATAAAATATTTTACTCATTTTGTTTGTCTGGAGAAAATTGACTAATGCAAACCAATAAGTTGAGTAGTGGAAAATAAGAAAGTACATATTATATAAGCTAAAGTACAGTAGAATTGTCTCAGGACCAGACGTTCCTAGTGAGAACTGCATATGGTAGGGCAGTGGAGATGCGCTTAGAATCATCATCTTTTCAGAAGCAACATCCAAAAAATAAGGAAGTTTGTGTTAATCACATAAATGCAAAGTCTAGGAAAGTGATAGAAAATAATTAATAATTGTTAAGTCCTATAATAAATAATAACTAGCATTCTAAACAATGTGACAATTGATTTTTTCCTTCACGTCTTGATTCATATCATATATATTCTAAAGTCAATTATTAAGAACTATTCTAGTTTAAAAATTTTACAGTTGTCCACTGTTCCACTTGAAAAAATTCTATGTATTACCTGATATAGAGATATAACATTATTTTCCAGATAGCCAAGGATTGGTATTCTAAGGAGCATAGTAACTCACTTTAAGGATCATTGCACTGTAATATTACTGTACTTATATCTCAGATAGGGTAGAGTCCACGTGTTTCATCTATGTTATTTTTAGAACCCATCAATGACAGAATCTTAATTGGTCTTTAATAAATTCTACTGAACTTTCAAAAAATAAGTGAATTGAAATAAAAGATATTTACTTTTATAAAGATCTATAAATACCAGAAAATGATCAATATTTGTCAGATAAAATGTCACCATCTGTCTCTGAATGACTTAAGAATTCTGAAAATGACACATCAGAAGTCCAAGTACAGTCTATCATCTGAAATGTAGCCTGTGGTTTGCCAACTAGCTAGGTACAGTGATACCTAGGTTAGAAAATTCTAGGGGATAAGCAGCTTTTTAAAAATTGTGTCTTGGATGAAGAAAAAGTTTGTCTTTCCTTAGCATTGGACCAGAAAAACAGTAACTATAGAAACTAAAGGAAATATGGGGGAATAGCCCTAACTAAGATTTAGTCCGTATTTTTCAGATATTCTCAAGAACACATATTCCTTTGTTGGCCACTTTCAAGGTTTTTTTTTGTTTGTTTGTTTGTTTTTGACAGGCAGAGTGGACAGTGAGAGAGAGACAGAAAGGTCTTCCTTTTCCGTTGGTCCATGCCCCAGTGTCTGCTGCGGCTGGCGTGCTGCAGCTGGCGCACCGCGCTGATCCGAAGCCAGGAGCCAGGTGCTTCTCCTGGTCTCCCATGCAGATGCAGGGCCCAAGGACTTGGGCCATCCTCCACTGCACTCCCGGGCCGCAGAACAGAGCTGGACAGGTAGAAGATTGACTGGGACAGAATCTGGCGCCCCTACTGGGACTAGAATCCGGTGTGCTGGTGCCGCAGGCGGAGGATTAGCCTATTCAGCCGGGGCGCCGGCCCACTTCCAAGTTTTTGATACATGGAAAAGCTTCTGTAGACGGAGAAGCATCTCTACTAATTGTACTACAGTAGCTCATATACATCCATACGTGCATGAATGAATAAATACATATGCGTGGATATGCCAATGATTTCCTATATGTTACTCATGGTTTTAATTGCCTTATTTATGATTATTATTTATTCTTTATGACAGTCATACAAAGTAGATACTATTATTACCCTCAGTTGAGGAAACTGAGGTCCAAAAGGGTTAAGTGGCTTTCCTTTGCCTTAAGACTAGTCAGTGTGCTGGAGCCAAGTTCAAACCCAGACAGTTTGACATTAGGGTTCAAATATTTATATTCTGTTCATGCATCCTCTCTAAAACCCTCTGACCAGCAATGTCACACCACAGGAAATCAGACTCCCTGAATAACTTTTGCTTATCCACCAATGAGAGGTAGAGAAGGAGATATCTTTGCTGACTTCTATAGCAAATAGAGTTTTTAAAAACAAAATACGCCATTATAACACATACCTTTTTTTAATTGAGGCATTGCCATTTTGCAAACATCTAATCTGGTGTGCTTTGTCTCATGAATTTGCCTCAGAACTGTCTGCCTTGCTCATCTTACAAGCATCCTGGTTTTTTAATATTAATTCTCAAAGCTCTTGAAGGAACATAATATTCTGCCTTGCACATATGTAGTCTTGCATTTTAGAGTACTCCTTGTTATCACTCTTCCTTAGATTTGCCATCAGGGAAATGAGGGCAATGGCAAGAACACTTGTGTGTGTTATGTTTATATTTTTACATTATTTGGGGGATTTCATCTCAAACTTACAAAGGTGACAAGAAAATAGTGTCTGTGCTAAGAAATAAATATCTACTCATAAAAATTAGAAAGTATGTTGAAGAAGTGCCATATTTAAATTACTCTATTATGAGCAGACTATTAATGTTGTTTATGGCTAGTTGCTTTCAGCTTCCCAGCATAGAATATCTCATTTCATATGTAAGTAAAAAGGTAAACGGGGGTTTTGAACAAAAGGTTCATTTATTGGAAATTTTTAAACCTTATAATATTAATCTGTACTTCTGTGCTTTCTTACCCTAATCCAATGCATATGCATTGAAGTATACCAGCTTTCACATTTAAAAATTCTGATTCTTGACAGCACTCATCTCAGTCTCTGCATAATTCATTATAATTACTATCAATAACTTTCTAGTGCCAGGCTCAATTCTCTCATGAGCGTAGAAAGGGGCTATGGCTGACTGTAGGCTTTTAGGCATAGAAAACTGTCCTAAGAGTGTTTATACATTAGTTCTGGTGGATACCCATAGACTCTAGAAGATATAGTGCTTTCATAGCACACAGGTTTGTGCTCTTACCTAATGAAGCAGGGAATAGTTCAAGACCAGAATCCATTAAAAAAAATCCAGAAGTGTGATCAATTGTGAACTGAAATTGATCACCTGGACTTGTGAGATGGCATGGGTACATGCCACCTTGATGAGATGGTATTGGAATCCCCTGGCACATTTCTAACTCCACCATTTGGGGCAAATCCGATTGAGCATGTCCCAAATTGTACATCTCCTCCCTCTCTTTTTGCCACTCTTATATTTAACAGGGATCACTTTTCAGTTAAAATTTAAACACCTAAGAATAATTGTGTGTTAATTACAGAGTTCAACCACTAGTACTAGGATAAAAAAAAATACTACAATGGATAAAGTATTACATTGTACAACAGCATTCAGTACTGTTAGATCTAAGAGTCAAAGGGATTACATAAACAAGACTAGTGTCTGCTAATACTAACTGATAGAACCAAAAAGGGAGAGAACGACCCAACATGGAAAGTGGGAGACACAGCAGACTCATAGAATGGCAGATGTCCTAGATAGCACTCTGGCCTCAGAATCAGCCCTTAAGGCATTCAGATCTGGCTCAAGAACCCATGAGAGTATTTTAGGCATGGAAGACCAAGACACTCTGGAAAAAAAAAAAAGAAGAAGAAGACCGAAATGAAAGATCTCTGCGAGTGAGATCCCAGTGGAAAGAATGGGGCCATCAACGAAGGAGGTACCTTTCTCTCAAGGGAGGAGAGAACTTCCACTTTGACTATGACCCTGTCAGAATAAGATCGAAGTCGGCGAACCCTAAAGGCTTCCATAGCCTCAGCAACTCATGACTAGAGCCTAGGGAGATTACTGACACCATAAACAAGAGTGTCAAATTGTTAAATCAACATCAGGAGTCACTGTGTACTTACGTCTCATGTGGGATCTGTCTTTAATGTGTTGTCCAATGTGAAGTAATGCTATAACTAGTACTGAAACAGTATTTTGACACTTTGTGTTTCTGTATGGGTGCAAACTGATGAAATCTTAATGTATACTAAGTCGATCTTCTGTATATAAAGATAATTGCAAATGATTAAAAAATCTTGGTGTTAAATTGGAAATTGCATAGAGAATTAATCTATTTTTTAAAAAATATCATGTAGGATCTCTGTCCTTAATGTGCTGTACATTGCAATTTAATACTATAACTAGTATTCCAACAGTATTTTTCACTTTGTGTTGCTATGTAAGGGCAAACTGTTGAAATCTTTACGTAATATATACTAAACCAATCTTCTGTATATAAAGAGAATTGAAAATGAATCTTGATGTGAATGCGAGGGGAGAGGAGCGGGAAAGGGGAGGGTTGCGGGTGGGAGGGAATTTATGGGGTGGGGGGGAAGCCATTGAAATCCATAAGCTGTACTTTGGAAATTTATATTCTTTAAATAAAATATTTAAAAAAAAACAGGAGTTTAGATTAGTGCTTGCAATAATAAGAGTTGGAATGTAGACAGTACATTTTGAGAGAAAAATCGAGATGTCATTATTTTTGCAGTACCAGAATTACTGTGCTTCTTGTGGTTTGGATGAAGAAGTAATACTTTTGCTTACAGTTAGCACTTCCTTCATGGAAGTGGAAGCATACGGCGTTTGGAAGGAAATAGAATAGTGATGTTGATAATTGTTGCACCTGTTTTGGATGTGTGGGTAGAACAAAAGTTTAGAAAGTGCCTGGGAGCTTCTCAGACCAGGAGGAAGAACAAACATCTTCATTGTTATATGTCTGCATGGGAAAAGGATGCAAGGGCTTAGAACTGTACCAGATTTACTACCTCTGTGGATAGTCACTGCACAATTCAATAAAAGTTGTCTCATTTCCTTAAGTTTCTTCTTCAAGGAATGAAACTGATGAAATCTTTACTTAGTATATACTGAATCGATCTTCTGTATATAAAGATAATTGAAATGATTAAGAGATGGCTTCTTTTTTAAAGAATAGAAATACACACATGTAGTCAGCATATATTTCATATTTCTCACAGTGTTCCAAGATTTTCTCCGATACTATTTTTGTTTGTTTGTTTTGCCCTTAGCACTTTCAGGTCCTTTGTGGTTGCTTCCTCTGCGTTATTCTGTCCTGGGTGTGCAAATGAGCCACAAGCCTGCTGTGTGTCCATCAGGGATACAAAGGTTGTCAGAAGCCCTCCAGACTGAAACCTTTCTGATTTTTGCTGGAAGGGAAGAGATAAGTTCCTTAATATAACTCTAACTTTTTCTTTAACATAAGGCATAACCATAAATTACTTAATAAGTCCTCATGGAATGTCTAGAAAATTGTAGTGTAGGAGGGTCAAGATAAGGGAAGCATGCCAAAGAAATACATTCTAATGAGTGTTACCACTTCAAACCAAGCACTTAAGGATGTGCTTCTTCATTTTATACTGCTGCCATTGCTGTAACCTGTGTTGAATCTCTTGGAATCGCCTTCAGAGTTAGTTTACAAGCCATATAAAAAAATCATTACTTTATGGTTACACCCCATAAAGTTCCAAAAAGAGAATAGGAAACAAATGGGGTGGGGTTTTACTCATCCATAAAATCAGCTGAAAAATGAGCTTTGTATCCTCCCCAAACACTGACAACTGATGTTCTTTTGGAAGTGCAGCAGAAAGAAAAATAGCCCTATCTTCTTAAAAGAAAAGCGTTTGATGCCCTGAATACTAAACTCTATAGTTTTTCATAAAATATGGCAACATAGAGAGTATGCTTTTCAAGGCTATAAATGATCCTGGCATTATGAATATTCACTTGTGTTTCTAGATTGGATGTGTACCCTTCAGTGAAAATCATCTTATAAGGAAGGTGATGGATACTGATATAAACAACCCAGATAGCTAAATCACCTTTATTCATGTGGGTCACCATATTAGGATATCATCAGTTCTCATCTTCTTTGAAGCTATCCCCTCTTACCAGGTCTCTATGTCCCCATTCATTACCTACATTTCTAAATCACACACATGGTTAAGATCAATCACTCCCGTTGAAACCTTCCAGTGACTTCCCTCTAACTTCAAAATGAAACATACTCTACTGCAATATTCAGATTTTTACAATTTGTTAATTTATAGATGCCAATCTGATTCATCTAGCTTTGTCATATATTCTTTTCTCCTTATCACTCTCCAGACTGATAGACAAGGGTCTAAGAACAGACTATGCTATGTCTAGTTACAAAATTTTACAATACAACTCAATACTGTTTCCTGAAGTGTCCATCTGAGCTTCTAGTGAACTGTGCAGCTATTGTTCCCGAATGGTTCTGCTTGTTCTGTACAGAAAGCATGGAATTTTACCATGTTAGCAGTTGTTCTTCTTAAATATTTAGTGTGTTCTGTTAAGATCACCAGCATCTTGGGTAATACTAAATTTCCTGACTCATTAGATGATTTTATTCTACTATCCAAATTATTTAAAAAGCACAGGGGGAGATTCCAAAATGGCTGAAAGGATGCATTGAGTTTGGTCATGGGAAAACACCAGAAAAACAGGGAAAAGATCTAAGGTCCTAGGAGATATTTGGAGAGAAGTGTTTAGTGAAAAGTCCACATAAAGAAAAAAAGAGTTCTGTGGAACAACAGGGGTTGTACAGACACACTGCAGCTCTTGGGACACCACCTCTGACTCCTGCAGTCAGTGGTGAGTGGGCAGACCTCCTCCTCCAAGCAAAGTGGGAGTCAAATGCAGAAGCCTGCGCTCCACTGGTGATATTGTATGGGGAAGAGACTAGCAGTCCCCACTGACTTTGAGTCCAGGCAGAAGAGCTGGGAGGGGCAGGGTGTCCACTTAACTCTGTGATTGGAGAGTATATTGCTTCTCTTCTCCTCACCAGGGCACCTAGCAACCAATCCAGAAAGCAACATCTTCCCAGAATAAGGTAATTGGAGGCTGTGATGGTCTGTGCAACTCTGGTAGCTTTCGGTTAGGGGAGAAATCTGCAGTCACCTCTGACTTTGAGTTCAGGCAGATATTCTGGCCAGAGACAGGGTGCCCACCTAACTCTGTGAATGGAGGGCACATTGTTTCCGTCTACTCTTCCCACCAAAGTGCCTGGCTCCAGGATGGGTTAGCTTTCTCTTTAGACAAGGAGGCTTAGAGGGCAGAGAGTAGATCCCTGTATCCTGTGATTGCAGGAGCCCTACCCGCTGTGACTCTGGGAATCCTGTAATGTGTGATAGGCCAGGAAACTGGTAAGGATATAAGGTATGACTGGATCTTTGGCCAATTATTGAGCCCAACTTCAGAAGCTTAGAATTCTCTGAGTGCTGGGAACAGACATCCCAGAGGGCTCCATGTTCACATTATACAGTGCAGAGATACTTTGTGTGCATTTTATGTACCTGAGCGAATGGGGGCGGGGTAGAGGCACAGAGAGGTTCACCATGGCAGAGATAGGTAGAGGCAGTGACTAGCCAGGGAAATCATCTCCTCTCCCCAACTCACTGTGGAGGACAGCTATACACGCAATGTAGATATCACCCTGGACTTTTGCCCCATCTACAAGTGCTGACCAGAGCTCACTGGCTCCACTCAGTATAGACATTTGTATATGCCCAAGGTGCAAGAACCTCCATATACCTAGAGGCACACTCCCAAGAACAAAGGCTTCTGAGGAGATATCAACAAGGTTTTCTCCATTTGTATGAAAATAAGCATAGAAATATAAGAAACATGAACAAAGAAGACAATATGACTCTCCAAAAGGAACAGAATAATAATTCAACATTACACTGTGAAAATGAGGAAATTGATGAAATGTCAGAAAAGGAAATTGAAAAATTGATTGTAGGAGTAATAAAAAACACAGAGAAGCAATGACACTAAAGAAATATTAAGAAAAATCAAACTGAAATTTTATAATGAAGAATATAGTATGTAAAAAAATACAAAAGACAACCTGAACAACAGATTCAGTGAGGCCAAAGATAGAATATCCCAGCTGGAATCTTGAAGTATAATCAGTGGAACAAAAAAAAAAAAGAAGAAAACAAATCAGAAAAAAAAGGAAAACCGTGTTTGGGATCTACAGGACACTATCAAATGACAAAATATACATGTCTCAACGTGTGGAACACAGAGTGACTTAGAAAATTTATTCAGTGAAATAATAGCAGAAAATTTCCCAAATTTGGACAAAGATATGGATATCCAAGTACAGGAAGCCAAAATACAGATGATCAGAGAAGATCTTTGCCGTGAGACATTATAGTCAATCTTTCAAAAGTAAAACACAAAGAAAAGATTCTAAAATATGCAAGAGGAAATGTCAGATTATGAGGGAACTTCAGTTATATTACAGCAGATTTTTCATCAGAAACCTTATAAGTTTGGAGAAAATGGAGAATTATAGTCCAAATCTTTAAAGAAAAATCTGTCAACCAGATTTTTTACTGTACCCAGGAAGGCTTTCATTTGTTGGTCACCACCAGACCAGCCTGACAAATCATACTTAAGGATGGGCACCAGTTTGTGTCCCAGCTGCTCCATTTCTGATCTAGCTCTCTGATATGGCCTGGGAAAGCAGTAGAAGATGGCCCAAGTCCTTATGACACTGCAGCCATGTGGGAGACCCAGAAGAAGCTCCTGGCTCCTGGCTTTGGATAGGCACAGCTCTGGCAGTTGCAGACGTCTGGGAAGTTAACCAGTGGATAGAAGACCTCTCTCTCTCTCTCTCTCTCTCTCTCTCTGCCTCCGGATTTCTGTAACTTTGCCTTCAAATAAATACATTAAAAATGCTTAATCGGACTTGCCCCAAATGGTGGAGTTAGAAATGTGCTAGGGGATTCCAATACAATCCTATCAAGGTTGCAGGTACCAATGAATGCCATCTCACTAGTCCAAGTGATCAATTTCAGTTCACAATTGATCACACTAATAGGTTTAAGAGTCAAAGGGATCACACAAACAAGACTAGTGTCTGCTAATACTAACTGATAGAATCAAAAAGGGAGAGAATGATCCAACATGGGAAGTGGGAGACACAGCAGACTCATAGAATGGTAGATGTCCTAAATAGCACTCTGGCCTCAGAATCAGCCTTTAAGGCATTCAGATCTGGCTCAAGAGCCCATGAGAGTATTTTAGGCATGGAAGGCCAAGACACTCTGGGAAAAAAAAAAAAAGACCTAAATGAAAGAAGGAGGTACCTTTCTCTGAAGGGAGGAGAGAACTTCCACTTTGACTATGACCCTGTTGGAATAAAATCGAAGTCGGCGAACCCTAAAGGCTTCCATAGCCTCGGCAACTCATGCCTAGAGCCTAGGGAGATTTCTGACACCATAAACAAGAGTGTCAAATTGTTAAATCAACATCAGGAGTCACTGTGTACTTATGTCTCATGAGGGATCTGTCTTTAATGTGTTGTTCAATGTGAATTAGTGCTATAACTAGTACTCAAACAGTATTTTACACTTTATGTTCTTGTGGGTGCAAATTGATGAAATATTTACTTAATGTATACTAAATTGATCTTCTGTATATAAAGATAAATGAAAATGAATCTTGATGTGAATGGAATGGGAGAGGGAGCAGGAGATGGGAGGGTTGTGGGTGGGAGGGAAGTTATGGTGCATAAACTGTATTTTGGAAATTTTATATTTACTAAATAAAAGTTTAAAAAGTAAATAGTAAATAAAAATAAATAAAACCAACACATAAAAATCAATGGGGCCAGTGGCATAGTGGGCAAAGACACTGCCTATATGTTGGCATCACATATGGGCACCAGTTCAAGTCCTGGCTGCTTCACTTCCAATACAGCTCTCTGCTATGGCCTGGGATAGCACGGAAGATGGCCTAGGTGCTTGGGCCCCTGCACTCGTGTGAGAGTCCCAGAATTAGATCCTGTCTCCTGGGTTCAGATCAGCTCAACTCCAGTTGTTGCAGTCATTTGAGGAGTGAACCGGTGGGTGGAAGACTTCTCTCTCTCTTTCTGTTCTGCCTCTCTGTAAAATTTTCAAATAAATATTTTTTTTTAAAAAGTCAATAGCATGTATACATAAATGTCATTGCTGAGAAAGAACTTGTCATATCAATGCCACTCGGAATAGCTACAAAAATTTAAATACCTTGGAATAAAATTTAACCAAGTATGTGAAAGATCTCTTACTGAAATTTATGAAATATTAAGGAAATAAATTTTTAAAAATGCAAAAAATGTAAAAATCTTCCATATTTCCAGATTGAAAGGATTAATATCATCAAAATATTGATGCTACTCGAATCAATTTACCGATTCAATGTGATACCAATGAAAATACCAAGGATATTCTTCTCAGATCTCCTTAAAAAATGATGCTAAAATTCATATGGAAATATAAGAGATTCCAGAAAGACAAAGATATCTTAAACAAACAACAAAAAAAGCTGTATTTGGTAGATACATTTACAGGTGTCTGAAGAATCTCCATTCTGTCTTCCATAATGTTTGTAATAGTTACATTCCCATCAACACTGCATTAAGGTATATTTTCCTCCAAATCCTCACCAGATTTTATTATTTGTTGATTTTTGGGTGAATGATTCTTACTGGAGTGAAGTGAGTGAAGTCTCATTCTGATTATTATTTTTATTTGCATTTCCCTAATGGCTAGCGATTCTGAACATTTTTTCATATGTCTGTTGGCCACTTCATCCTTTGAGAAATACCTCTTCATGTCCCTGTACTCATTTCTTAACTGAATTACTTGTTTTGTTGTTATTGAGTTTCTTGAGCTATTTACAGATCCTGGATATTAATCCTTTATTGATGGAAAGTTTGCAAATATTTTCTCCTATTTCATCAGTTGTGTCTTAACTTTGTTGAGTGTTTCCTTTGCTGTGAAGAGCTTCTTAGCTTAATGTAATTGCATTTGCTTATTTTTGTGTTTTGCCTACATCTATGTCTTCCAGGGGTTCCACAAAGTTTTTCTCTAGTAATTTGATGATATGAGGCCATAGATTTAAATCCTTGATGCACTTAGAGTCAATTTTGTATAAGGTGTAAGATATGGGTCTTATTTCACACTTCTACACTCACAGATCCAATTTTCCTAACACCATATTTTGAACAGACCTTCCTTTCTCCACGAAGTGATTTCAGCTAGTTTGTCAAAGATTAGTTGGTTGTATTTGTGTAGATTAATCGTTTGGTTCTCTATTCTATTCCATCAGTTTGCATATCTCTGTGCCGGTACCTTTAATAAGTGTTAAAATCTGTATTTTTATGCCTCCAGCTTTGTTTTTGTGGTGGAAGAAAATATAGCCTAAAATCCTGTTGTTAGAATGTAAACTAGTACAATCTTTAGAAATAATTGCAGAATAACTAATTCTAATGAAATACCCATGAGCCTGGTTATCTCACTCTGGTAGCTAGGGTTCAGAGATGGCTGCAAATGTTTATACATCTCCATATAGGTGCATGCTGCTGCTCCCATCAAGAGATAACGTTTGTCTTCATCTCTTTGAATTAGACTGGTCCTGTGTCTATTTTGAATAGTACAGTGGAAAGAAAATCAGTATTTGAATACTTCTGAGTGTGAGCATTATGAAATTCTGGTAGCTTCAGCTTTCTCACTGTCAGGATAACTTCTTGAAATTAAGATGCCACAAGAAGCCCACACACAGACAGGAGCTATGCGAATGTGCTCCAGTCAACATCATTATCCAAGGAATTGGATGAACTGAAAAACAGTATCAATTACCAGTCACAGTCAGAAGCCCTCTTGGAACATTGTGACTCCAGTCAACAATGGAAGCAACAGAAGTCCATCTGGCTGAGTCTACCACAAAATATGAGAAATGATAAAATGCTTATTGTCCTTAAAACTTTGAGTAATACATAATAATGCCCTGTATTTGTTTTTTTAATGTACTAATGCCACTCCTTGTAGAAAATCATTCTTCCAATTTTGAAAGGCAATGTGACTAACTGTACCCCTTAAAGGATGTTGATATGAAGCTTATTATAAACCAATTACTTTTAATTTTTTTCTATTTAAATAAAAAGCAACTTTATAAAGGTATCTATAGTATTTGCCCCATATTTTCTTCTCCAATTCTGGCCTCAGATACAGTGCTTCAGGCAGTTGCAGCCCACCTGTTGTGGTTGACTAGAATTCTTCCCCAAATTCTTATCATATGTTCTGCCTTATTTTGTGCCTTGTCTACATTGAGATAAATTGTTTCTCAAGTGTACAAATGCATTTTAACTTTCTTAAGTCGGTACTTTAAATATTAAGGCAGGTCAAATTGGATACATGTTCCTGTCTTTAATCTTGGGATTGAAAATTCTGTAGTATTTTGTAGGATTCTTAGATACCTTGGTTTAGAGACTACTCTTCCCTAAGTGCATCCTAATTCACCCTTTACTGAACTTTTCTTAGTCACTGCCCTCACCTCCTTACTCCTGCTTCCTAAGACCATCTAATAAACCCTTGTCCCTGTCCTTGCCACTCAAGGGAAACTCAGAAGTCCTTCTTTCTTGCTTTGCTTTCAGTGGAAGCCATATTAATACAGTTATATGTATGCTACTGTTGTGCCCTGAGTATTCATTACTTTCAAAATTTATATGTGGAATTCTCAACCCTTATGTGACTGATGGAGGTGAGACCTCTAAAGAAGTAATTAAGGTTAAATGAAGCAACACGAGTGGGACCCTCATCCAGAACTGGTATCATTACAGGAAGAGCAATAGATACCAATATCTCTCTCTCTCTCTCGCTGTTGCTCTCCATGTTTAAGAAATGTAATATTATGTGGGGCACAGCCATAAGGGAGCCATCTGCAAGACAGGAAGGGAGTTCTAGCCAGAAACTGAAGTGTCTAGAGCACTGACCCTGGAATTCTAGCCCCCAGGACTTTAAAAATAAATTTCTCTTACTTAAGCCCTCTAGTCCGTGGTATTTTGTTATGTTTCGCAGCTTGAGCTAAGACAACCATGAATTAGATGTGCAAAAATAAGGTGACAATATTTTATTTAACTTTTCCAACATGCTTTTGTGCCCCCTTTCCAACTACAAGAAGAAAAGTTATATTTTCTTTGTAAATATTTATTCTATTCAGAGTTTAAAATGTCCCTGAGGGAGCGACTTTCTTCTCTTGGATGGTCTTGCCTTCGCTTTCTTATTACACAATGATTACAGAAGGAAGACAAAAGCATACTAATTTTTGTGGTATGCTGATGGACATCTAATTCATGTGCTCTTTTTGTGTTTTTACATTTATGTATATTACATGACAAATTCTGTCTTATCACCGAGTGATCCACCTTAATAATTGATGAGGGATGACCTACAGAGTCTTGCTTTCTCTCGGCATTTGCTGAAGCCTGGTTGATCCCAATATGTTATTGATGTAATTGAGCATGCAATATTCTTGTCTGGGGTGCTGTAATCTAATCTGTGATCCTGAAGTCTCAGCATTGTCGCTTCTTCATCTCAGATGCAGGAATAATTCCACTCATAACCCCTTAATTCATTACGATTTCTCTCGGGAATGTGAACATTCCTATATTCTAGGGACATTGTGGTATAAGTAGAGATACCAATTTAGGTCTCCCTGCTGAGTCCCCTTCTTCAGCCACTTTTCCCCCACTCATTATATAGGACTGTCTTACCCTGGATATATGAAAATCTTTAAACTACTAAAAACAAAAGCTTGTAATTTTCTCAAATGAATTCCTGAGGATCCAAAAATAATGAAAACCCTGTGCTAGGATTCCAGGAAACATATCCAACTTTATTGCCTTTTTGTCTTAATTATCTCAAGCTGATATAACAAAAAATCATATATTGAGTAGTGTAAAATAATATCGGGAAATTTATTTCTCACAGTTCTTGAAGCTGGAAATCTGGGTTCACAGTGATGGCAGATTTAGTTCCTGGTGAGGAATCTCTTTCTCCGCTGTCCAATGTGACTTTAGAATAGCTTCCTAATAACTATGCCAAATATTTTTCCTTGAGGGATGTAGAGAGCCTATATTTATGTAAGATAGCCATCTGTTTATCTGTCTCTATTGTGTATCAATTCTTTTTAGTGTTTTAGAGAAGAGCTGAATAAAATGAATCTTTATACAACAATAAGATTATTATTTGTGGATTTAATTTAAAAATTTATATTTATCTATCTGAGAGGTAGAGTTGCAGACAGAGAGGAGAGATAGAGAGAGAGATCTTCCATCTGCTGGTTCACTCCCCAAAAGTCCACAACAGCAAGAGCTGAGCTGATCCGAAGCCAGGAGCCAGGAGCTTCTTCTGGGTTTCCCATGCAGCTACAGGGAACCAAACACTTAGGCCATCTTCTACCACTTTCCCAGGCCATGGCAGAGAGCTGCATCAGAAGAGAAGCAGCTGGGACACTAATTGGCACCAGTATGAGATTCAGGAGCCGCAGGTGGAGGCTTAGCCCACTAAACCTTAAAAACATTTTAAGGCTAGACAAAACACATGTGATTGTATACAAATGTATACACACCAGCTAGATTTGTGAAGGTACATTTATCCTAGTGAATAGATGCCTGCATTCAGCATCAGAGTCCCTGAGTTGAATTTCCAGCTTGTTCCGAACAGGAGATTTCTACCAATGCCAATCCTTGGAGAGAGTGTTTCTGGCTTCAGTAATTGTGTTCCTGCCACCCACATTGGACACCTGCATTGAATTTCCATATCCAGGCTCTGGCCCTGAACAAGCCTGAGCAATTTGGGGCATTTGAGGAGCGAAACAGTGGTGAGAGCTCTATCTCTCACATAGTTACATAAATAAATGAATTTGGTGAGATAAAAATAATTCGTTAAAGCACTACTGATAAAACTTTAAGTTTCAAAATGATTCATTTTACTGGATTTTTGTATCATAACCATAGAATGTGTATGCCATTTCTTAGATTTGTCCTAATTAACTATTTTTCCTCAGTGAATGTTGCATGCATGACTTTATTTCTCTTCCTAAAAGGAGAAAGTTACTTTGACAGCAGGTATTTTCACATCCACTGTCATAGTTCATAAGGAAGCATGGCCATTACAATGGGTGGTAAGGCTAACTCAATAGTATCAGGGATTTTTTTGGCTTCTATGCCATTCCATGTATAATAATTTTCCCATCCCCATTAAACACAACATCTGTGATTCAGCTAGTAAGTATTTCTTCACTATTGAATATCATTAAACCTGAATTTTGTAGCAGAGGTTTTTTTCTGAATATTAGCATCATTCTCCACATCAAGGTTAAAATTTAGTTACCTTGTAATTTGAAGCAGATAAGAGCCATTAGAGAAGCATTTTCATAGACAAATTCATGAGAAGTAAAGATATTATAATTCACATACTCATATAGTAGTCTATATTCACCTTTTGTGTTTACTATGGAAAGTTTGTGCTCGCTTTGGCAGCATATATATATTAAAATTACTTTGGAAACTTAATGCAAACCAGTGGGAAATATAAAGTAATACCATACAACATCTATTGGCAGATTCCACGTGCCGAGATAAGGATTTTATTCATATTAATTGTAGTCTTCAAAACAGTCTTTCTGATTAGCTATTTTATTATTTCTATTTTACAGTGAAGAAGCCAAAGTTCAGGCAGAGTAAATTTTCTATAATTTTAGAGGCAATAAATGGTAAAACTGGGATTTGTATCTCTGAAAACTTTAATAAATCATGTCGCCCTTCTGCTTAATAACAATATAATTATGACAAAATAGTGTATAGGTTGATATTACAGGAAAGGCTATGGTATAAATATTTTAGTTAAGAAATCATTTTGTGACCTCCACTGACAGAAGTAATTGATTCTGCAAATAGAATGCAAACTGCTTCTCAATACAAAGTGGTGGACCTACATCATTTAGTTTTTAAGACAAGTGCATTCCTCAATAGAGAATTCAAGCCTGAGAACACAGGGGTCCCCAAGAAGTTCAGATATGTGTGATAGCAAAAACATATTCATGGATTTAAAAAAAGAACTGCACCAGCAGTTTTGCATGTCCTGGAGAATAACATAGGAACCCTACCTTTGGATAAAATTTCTTCATTAGATCCAGGTAAGGTTCTCAAAAATCTTTTTTTTTAATTATTTAACTTTTTTTTGCTATTTTAAAAAGATTCATTTTTCTTTCTTTGAAAGAGAAGATTACAGAGAGAGGTAGGGACAGAGAGAGAGAGAGGTCTTCCATTACCTGGTTCACTCCCCAGATGGCCACAAGGGCTGGAGCTGAGCCAATCTGAAGCCAGGAGCCAGTAACATCTTCTGGGTCTCCCATGTGGGTACAGGGGCCCAAGGATTTAGGCCATTCTCTGCTACTTGCCTAGGTGCATTAGCAGGGAGTTGGATCAGATGTGGAGCAGCCAGGACTTGAACCTATACCCATATGGGATGCTGGCACAGCAGGCCAGGCTTTAACCCACTCACCACAGTGCTAGCACCCAAAATTTTTAAAATTTAGTTTTTATTAGAGAAAGAGAAAGGGGAGGGAGAGGAAAGGGGGAGAGAGAGAAGAGAGAGAGAGAGAGAGAGAGAGAGAGAGAGAGAGAGAGAGAGAGAGAGAGACCAATTTACTGGTTCACTCCCCAAATGTCTGCTATGACTTGGGCTGTTCAGAGGCCAGAGCCAGGAGTTAGAAACTCAACCCATGACTTCCACAGGAGTGAGGGGTGACAGAAACCCAACCACCTGAGCCCCCACTGCTGTTTCCTGGGTTTGCATTATCAGAAAGAAGCAGTCAGGAGCAGAACTGGATATTGAAACCAGTGCTTTTATTTGAGACATGGGCATCTCAACCAGTAGGCCAAACATTTACCTTCAATATTTTTAATAAACAATATTTATTAATTTATCTGTCTTCCAATGAATAGAATTTTGAGCTATAAAATATTGCTCTATCATCTAATAATAGCATTTAAAAAGGGATGGAATTGGCCGGCGCCGCGGCTCAATAGGCTAATCCTCCGCCTAGCCACGCTAGCACACCGGGTTCTAGTCCCTGTCAGGGCACCAGATTCTGTTCCAGTTGCCCCTCTTCCAGGCCAGCTCTCTGCTGTGGCAAAGGAAGACCTTTTTCTCTGTCTCTCTCTGTCACTGTCCACTCTGCCTGTCAAAAAGGGGGGGGGAGGGGTGGAATTAATATAAGACCAAAGTCATATAGCAACTTAGAATAGCGGAGAACAGTTGCTGCTTGGCCTTTTGGCTAAGATCAGGTATACAACAGCAGACTGCTTTTGCAGACTAGATATCTTGATAGCTTTAAAATTCTCCTTTACGTTTCGTATTTTTCTTGCCCAGTGTTGCTAACAGCAATATCTCTTAGAAAATCTGTAGAGAGTTGTATGCTTTACTCAGGTATAAGTGACTAGCCAGAGTCTATCAAACAACTTTCTGCCTCGTAGTGGCCCAAGGACAAGCAAAACTCTAGTCAAAGCCATTATAATGAATCTATAGGGACTTAGGAAGACAAAAATGAAATGATCCTTGTGTTTAAGATCTGGTGGGGAGTGGGGGAAATTTGAACTTTTATTGCATTTTTTGACTTATTTGAATGCTAAAATTCTATTTTGTATAATGTTAATTTTATAGTGAACATACATTATTTCTATAACAGAAAGGACATTTAAGAAAAAGTAATTCCACTTTTTATGCCACAATTACTGTTTCTGCATGTTTGAAGAGAAAAAAATTATTGGAATTCTCCTGGTGTCATTTCCTAAGAAACCAGGAAATCTCTCCTATAAGCCTTTTTCTCCTTCTTAGTGCCTGCTTGGTTCACCCTCCTACCAGGCACTTGAGAGGAGATATCTGGTAGGGCAGCTTCTAAACTGGCCATTCTCTCTTTCCAAATCCATACTCACAGTGACATTTGTAATTTGACACCCAAGTCAGAAAATCTTGTTCTTTACAAACTTCACCAATATTTCCAGTCTGTGACACTCACTTATCTGAGTAATTCAGGACATTCTGAACTGAGCATCACAGCACATACATTACTGCAGTCTAATTTTTATCCGATTTCTTTGTCTTCAGGAGTTTATGGTTTGTAGGTTAGATGACATACCATTTTCGTGTTCTTTTCAATCACCATAGTTAATAACTTAGACTACATATGTTATCAATATTTATTGAGTTTGAAAGAATGAAAAGATTGAGGGTGGGAAAAAGGGTAAATAAAGGAAAGAGAAAGACCATTGTTATATATCATGTGTGAAATATTTTACAGGCCGGCGCCGGCACACCGGGTTCTAGTCCCGGTTGGGGCGCCGGATTCTGTCCCGGTTGTCCCTCTTCCAGGCCAGCCCTCTGCTGTGGCCCGGGAGTGCAGTGGAGGATGGCCCAAGTGCTTGGGCCCTGCACCCCATGGGAGACCAGGATAAGCACCTAGCACCTGGCTCCTGCCATCGGATGAGCGCGGTGCGCAGGCCGCAGCGCGCTGTCCGCGGCAGCCATTGGAGGGTGACCCAACGGCAAAGGAAGACCTTTCTCTCTGTCTCTCTCTCTCACTGTCCACTCTGCCTGTCAAAAATAAAAAAATAAAAATAAAAATAAAAATAAAAAAAAGAAATATTTTACAATACAATTGAGAATATTATAACATCAAAAGACATGTGAACATTGCATCAACTTAGTGTGATGTATTTGTGAGAACCTCATCTCTATAGTGCAAAACACAGCCCTTTAAACCAGCCCTCCTATAATTTGTTGTATATTAGGTCAATGTTTATTTAAAAATATTAGGATGTTTTTATTTTACCTATAAGAACGCTTTATTAATTGAATTTAGTATACATTTAGTAATTATTATCATTGATAAATCATTCTCAATTATAAACTCTAAGGTTTCTTAAAAGTGTCATTTCCTTTAATCAAGTCAAAAACAATTTTTACTAAAACTCAAGTCCCTGGATGTATGATAGAAGGTAGTACACCAAACCAGGGAATCTCTCATAAGGGCATTATATCTTTTCCTACATCATTATTAAATTTTCCAGTACCCATTAATATCATCAAAAGTTGATTAAAAATTAGAGTCCAGAGCTGGTGTCTTGTACATTCTGTTGGTATTGAATAATACAGGCACACAAACACACACCCACACACACATTTTTATAGGAAAAAAATTGTAAGATGTTCTTCAGTTATTGGTTTTGAATTTTACTACTTTTGCAATTGTGTTATATATAGCTTTAATTTTTCCAGTTGCAACTCAAGAATTTTCTTATTGTTTGTTCTTGATAAAAGATGAAAATCAGCTGACTGCCAACAACTCTTTATTTACCTTTAGTCTTTGTTTTTAAATAATACAATACATTGTTTTTTCTGCTTGCCACCTGATCTGATTCTTTTCGCAAATCACATGGAAGTGTAACAGAAAAACAGACTGAAAATTTGAAATAGACTCCAAATAACTCGAAAATTAGTTGTTTTTCCATACAAATGCATTTCTGATCATTAGATACTTCCATAATTTAGACTGTGTTTGGATGACAGATTCCTTTGAAGATAATTATGTAAATAAATGGATATGTGTCCTCTAATACTCTAATATGTTTTGTTTTTATGTACATAACTGTTTTAAAAGTTACAGAGAGTCAGAGAGAAAAATCTTCCACCCAATGTGTCACTACCCAAATCCTGCAATGACCAGAGTTCAGACAATCCGAAGTCAGGAACCAGGAGATTCTTCTGGGTCTCTCACACAGGTACAGGGCCTGAAGCACTTGGGTCATCCACTACTGCTTTCCCAGGCCATAGCACAGATTTGAATCAGAATAGGAGCAGCCAGGATAAGAACCGGTGCCCAAATATGATGCTGACGCTGCATGCCAAGGCTTAGGCCGCTACACAACAGCGCCAGCCCACTGGCCCCAATGTACTTGAATTCTAAAAGCCATAGTGTTGTTGTGATTCAAGAAAAGGTGGAAAGGAAGCTTGGAGAAGATATTGTGGTACAGTGAATGTGTTCAGCCACTTTGTGGGGTGCCCACATCACATATTGGAACTCCTATTTGAGTTCCAACTACTCTGCTTCCAAGCCAGCCCAGTGCTGATGCACTTGGAAAGCAGCAGATAATGACTTAAGTACATAAGTTCCTGCCACACAGATAGGAGATTAGATGGAGTTTCTGGCTTGGGCTTGCCTCAGCCCAGCCTGTTGTAGCCATGTGGAGAGTGAACCAGCAGATAGAAGATCTCTCTCTCTCTCTCTCTCTCTCTCTCTCTCTGTCTTCTCTCAGTAACTCTGCTTTTCAAATCAATCAATCAATCTTAATTAAAAAAGGAAGGCTTGTGAGATTTTACTGATCTGATATGTATTTAGGTTTTCTCTTACTAGTAAGAATGAAAAAGGAATAGCAATTGAGAAATTTCTGTGTTCTAGTAAAATGCTAATGATTTAAGTGCAGCTAAAATGCTAACCTAGCTCTTCTGAAGTCTCATATTTACAAAGAAATTTTCTGAAGTCAACAGAATCCAGTCTGCTTAGTAATTATTTTAAAATAATATTCTGAAAATGATCAACATTCAGCATTTGGACCATAAATCAATTAATGCGAATACAAAACATGGCTGTATTCATGTGATTATGAAAAAAAAAAAATGTTGTCCTATCTCACCAGATGTGAAGCGTTCTCTACAGCAATTTTTCTAATGCTTCACCATCATTAACTTGAGCATCATTGTCCCACACCTGGATTCTTTCAGTAGCTTAGACCAGCATTTACTAAAGGACTCTTACCAGATGCAGCAAGTAGAAAAGATGTCACATGCCATGTGGGACTGTAATATAGTGCACCTGACAACTGGCAAAGCCCTTGGAAATGAGGCTTAATGGTTAAATGAGTGCAATTAAGTATGCTGTTACATCTTTGCTGTCCCAGAGTATGAGAATGCTTAATGTGACTCATCAGCCCCATTCCAAGTTCCAGACACTTAAAAACCAAATGTGCATAAATAGCAAAAACCACAGTAAATCACTTGCACAAAAGAATTTATAAATAATAAAATATAAGCAATTTTGGACTGCTAGATTCTTTTCAGTAATACAAGCTAGCATTATGGAGTGTAGTGATGTTACAATCATTTCCAATTCAACACAATTAACTTTCCTCTATCATAAGTTCCTTAAAATGCTATTTGCCTTTGCTAGAGTTACCTACCCATTTGTGAAGCATGCTTTCAAGGAGAGGCTGCAATGTCTTGCAATTCCACTGCCAACCTCAAAACAACATTGCTAAATAAAGGTTAAGAAATAGTTCTGCATTGACCTATCGTTGTAACTCCAATCCAACAGTCATTCTGAAGCAATCAATAGTACAGAGAGCCAAAAGTCCAAGATTACAGAAATTGCCCATTTGGACAATCAGGACAAAAAGAGGTAGAACATCATTTTGTACGTCTCTGATCAATTGTTGTCAGGAAAAAAGGAGGAAAAAATAAACTTCCTCAACTCACAGTTAATAAAACCATCATTTTAACTTTTGCAGAAGAAAAGTAACATCCCAACTTTGTAAACAGAAAGGAAGATTTCAGCCAGGAGACCACAAACTTGAAGAGGTCTAAAGATCATCTCTGATAAAGACAGCAAGTGGAGATAAAGTCAAAATTATTAACCAGCATGGGTTCAAGTCTTTCCATTACAGAACACAGAAAGTATGGTTTTGCTCTACAATTCTCCTGCACACCAGAAAATTACTTCTTTACTGGAAAACAATAAAGAAAGAGTGTCTGTCACGATTCTCAGTTTCAACAAAATTTAAAACCCCAAAATGCGCTGCATCATGAATCAGAATAATTATGCCAAATACAACTGCTGAGATTTGAGCAGAATTTTTAGATTTGACTTTACTTTATCTGAAATTTGCTTGCTAAAAAAATGAGATGCATTGCTAAAGAAGCTAAAGGGACCCCAAATTTAAAAGTATATAAAAAGATCAATACCATCAATTAGCTCAATGCCAAAGAAGAAGGATAAATGTAATGACTGTATGCTTTTAATCTAAATTGCTCCATGAAATTTTATGGCATTTTACAGTGAATATCACAAAGAAAAATTAGCAAGAAACAAAAACAAACTAGATACAATTGCATGTGTATCTAATATAAGGAAATAGAACCAGAGTCAGGGAACAAGGTCTATCCAAGTCAAGAATGTATAGTACCTGCTCGAGCAGATGGCCAAGCTGATGAGAATTTCAGACAGTTTACAGCCTGACATTAGTTCTAAAGTTAGTTCATCAGGAACAAAGATAAATCAACCTGAGACAGCTAAACTACGAAGGAAAGAATATATCAAATTATAACCAATGGTTCATTTCTTTCAGAGACGGCCATTATGATGAAAATTCGAGCTCTCATGTTTTTATTTCTGAGAATTATTCTGGAAAATCAGATATAATATAAAATGTATGATAATTTAAAGATGTAGATTTAGTACAAAACAAATCTACTCTATATTTATTAATTGGAAATAATTGGTAACTTAAAGAGATCAGTGCATGACTTTCATAATCATATTATTGTTTGACTTTCTTTCTTGTTACATATTAATGAAATGGTTAACAGTTGGCATATGGCATATGGCACTTCTTTCACAGTACTGAGAGCCATGTTACAGAATGCTACATCACCCTTCTAAGATTTTTTTTCCTTCTCCTTCTCCATATGGCATTCAATTCCAAAATAGATTTTTCTACAGAAACTGAGTTCCTCCATCCAATACTCCATAATTCAGAATAAGATAGGCTAAAAGATGAGAGCAAGTTCATATAAAATTTCAGCTCCAGTTGGTTCTATATATCATGAGTCCCATCTATATGTATGTATTTCTAGAAATCGATGATTTTCACAGAAACCTATTGAAAATTAACTCCCCTGTTTTCTGTAATATCTACCTACTCATCAGAATAGAAAATTAAAATTAAGTTTTTATTGTGTAATCAATCCTTTCAGGTTAAAAAAAAAAAACTTACCTATTCACAAATTTGACTTTAGAAATGCAAGGAATTGAACAGAAACAGATCAAAATTTGGCATGGAGAATCTCGTCATGACTTTCAAAATATAATTATATTGCAACTACTGAGCCTTAATGGTGGGGAGGGTTACAAAATGAATTAAATGAAAGAGTGTCACTAGTGATTATTGGTAGCCTCAACTACTTTCAGACATGATGCTTGGTTAAAGACATGTAATTTGATTAAAGGCTTTTTCCTAAATTATGCAATTAAATACTTTTGCCCATACACACAAAGATAGAAAATTTTATTAGCAATTTATTGTCAATCTGAATTCTGTAGGTTGTATCACAGACCTTACCGGAAAGTAACTCACTGCTGAAGGCTTTATGTTAATAACTGTTGGGTGATGAGTTCTGTTTGTGGTCCCCTGCTGTAGTTTTCTGACTCTACTGAGATTTTTTGGTTTAATATTCCTTACCCTGGTAATATAATAATAATAAATTGGCATTTTGGTAAGCAAAATAACTACAGTTCTTCCTGTTCTAAAAAAAATTACTTCCTTTTTTATGGTAGAATGACAGAGACAGAGACAAATAGAGATCTTCCATCCACTAGGTCACTCTCCAAATGCTTGCTGTGGCCCAGGTTGGGCTAATGCAAAGCAGCAGAAGTTCAATTGTGTTCTCTAAATGAGTGCCTGGGATCCAAATCTTTGAACCATCTCCTGTGGTATACATTACCTGTATACCATCTCCTGTGGTATACATTACCAAGAAGCTTGAATCAACAGCAAAGCTGCAACTCAAACCCAGGCACTCAGATATGGAATGCAGGGGTCATCTTAACTGCTTCACCAAACACTTGCCAATGCTTGTATTCCTTTCTCAATAGTAAACTGAAATAGTTATTATGCTTGTAGTAAGCAGAGATTTATCTCTCAGGCAGTCATAACAGTTTTTTTTTATGGTTCTACAAATATTATGTTTTATTTATAACTTTTTATAATTATCTAATAATTTATATATAGTTGTTTCTATTATGTTAAATTATTATTATTTATTTCTTTTTTAATTAATTTATTTTTTTGACAGGCTGAGTGGACAGTGAGAGAGAGAAAGAGACAGAGAGAAAGGTCTTCCTTTGCCGTTGGTTCACCCTTGAATGGCAGCTGCGGCCAGTGCACTGTGGCTGGTGCACTGCACTGTTCTGAAGCCAGGAGACAGGTGCTTCTCCTGGTCTCCCATGCGGGTGCAGGGCCCAAGCACTTGGGCCATCCTCCACTGCACTCCTGGGCCACAGCAGAGAGCTGGCCTGGAAGAGGGGCAACTGGAACAGAATCCGGTGCCCTGACAGGGACTAGAACCGGGTGTGCCGGTGCGGCTAGGTGGAGGATTAGCCCATTGAGCCAAGGCACCTGGCCTATTATTTATTTCTAATAATCCTATTGTTCTCCCTTCTCGATTGTGTGCTCTAGATACCAAGAAATCATGTTATATTTACTTTTGCATCCCCATTGCACCAAACAAAATTAGTGCTCAGTAGATATTTCTAATGAATAAATATTGTAAATGTACATACTGTTTATAATATTCAAATTTTTGTAACTAGAGATATTATTATGAGTGGGCAATGTTTTAAAATAAGGTTGATCCACCCATCTTCTACTAGTTTTTTTATTATACTAATGAGTAAAACCTAAAAGGAAGGAAACATGAAATAAGAGGCAAAAATAAAGCCACTTTGGGAAATTTTTTTTTTAAATTTTTTTCTTATTTAGAATATAAATTTCCAAGGTACAACTTGTGGATTGCAATGACTTCCCCACCCATACCTCCCCTCCCTCCCGCTACCCTTCCCCCTTGCCCACTCCCCCTCCCCTTTCATTCCCATTCAGATTCATTTTCAATTCTCTTTGTATACAGGAGTTCAGTTTAGTATGTGTTAAGAAAAGATTTTAAACCATTTGCCCTCACATAGCATCCTAGAGTGAAGCATACTCTTTGAGTACTAGTTGTAGTCACTGTGTACTTACGGCCCATGTATGATCTGCCCTTAATGTGTTGTCCAAGGTGAAGTAATGCAATAACTAGGACTGAAACAGTATTTCTGCATTTTTTGTCTCTACGCGGATGCAAATTGACAAAATCTTTGCTTAATATATACTGAATCGATCTTCTGTATGGAAAAACAATTGGAAATGATAAAAAAAATATTGGAAGTTACACTTTGGGAAATTTTAACTTTATGTGTCAAGAACCAAGAAACAAAGTTTTTAGGGTACCAAATGATATTGATATGTATACCTCCAGAATTATAGATAAGTTCAAAATTTAAAACTTTTAAAAGGAGACAATACTGTTACTAATTACAATGAACTTTAAAAGGAAATCACACTGTTCTTTTCATTCAGTGAGATACTCATTCTTCCAATTCGCTAGAACACACAGAGAATAAAAGATGAAATTAAATATATCCTTGTCTTCATCCTGCAACAAACACTTATCAGTGACGCTAAAAATGGATGGTGCCACTCAGAAAGTTGAAAAGGGAGACATTTTGAATACCTTCACAGGTCTCATTATTTCTGGTGAAAGTGGTGATTTTGTTTAAAAGAAGTTCCAGTTTACTTCTGTTTGTTATGCTGTATACATTATTTGAAATATCATTCAAAAACTGGAATTAATATACCAAGAGTTTTAAATAATTTTAATTAGGAAACAAGGGAGGAAAATAACAGCATATTTAGAAAAATGTGAACAGGTTAATTAGCTCTTATAGGAAGTGATTAATAGCTCATGTTATATCTTTGCTTCCACATCAAGGAGAATGATTGACCTACATGCTAGAGAGGAGAAGAAGGATCTATGTCAAATTCTTTTTGATTTAGTGAAATGCAGTTACAGATACTGAGTATAAAAGAGAAGCTTAATAGAGTATATAGGGATTGTTTTTCCTGATCAATAAATTTAGTGTTCTTTTCAGCAAATATTTTCTAAGAGCAAACAATGCCTATGATAATAATTATATAACTTTATGATAACACTCAAGTTGCCAAAACATGAATTCACAATGCTGAACAGGATCTTAGATTTAGTCCAGTGATTAAGTCTAATGTCATCTGTTGGAGTGATTAAACACATCCTTGACCACCTATTTAATCAAAATGTCAAATTGCATCAGTATCCAATTTACTTCATTCCAGATGTATATCATAGAATGGAAACAATTGAATTCAGAATGAAAATATTTATAATTGTAAAGTGAGTGCATCTGCAAAGGGGATAATGGGAAGGAAACTTGTAGAATGAAGTAGAATAAGAGCTATACACAAAATATATGCCTTTAAGTCTTATGAGACAGAAAGATATGAGCTATGATTTTGCTTTTAAGGTTCACTGAAGCCAACCCAAAAGAGTTAGATGAACTATTTATGTGATTCACAGAATTCATAAAGGCATAAATCATTTTTTCAAAAGGATCATTGATAATATTGATATTGAGATGATAGACATATTTCTTCTGTTTTAGTGGCTCTGTGCCGTAAGACAAAATTTCCAATGACTTAATTTACTTCCTGTAAAAATAAGATTATTTACATCAATTGACATACTGTATATCCTTCTGGAGTATTCCACAATTGTTAGTCCTTACACTTTCACTTTTGAGAATTATTAGGCACAAGAGACTTTGAGACTAAACTCCCTGACATAAATAAATATTTATATATCTTTTGGTCTGTCATAATTTGAATGCCATGATTTAGTGCTAAAACCTCCAAGATAATAGGATATTAAGGCTATCACTTAAACTGCTTTACTAGTTAATGATTTAACTTGCTGAATAATTTCAATTATAAGAGAATTATCAAAGGTGTGACTTCAGTTTCTCTAGTTGCTTATTAAAACATATCAGATATATTAGTTATACGATCAATCTATATCTTCTACATAGAAATTTTTGATACACAAATTCAGCATTCAATTAACCAATATTTAAAAAAGGAAAATAATAGCAATATTAAAAGTTATAATTTGCTATGGTTTTATAAAGTCACAGATAAATGCTAATCTAAACAATATATAAGATAACATGATTCAGTCTTCAAAAAGAATGGCTAATCGATTTGGCCAATATCACACAATTGCTCAATGGCTGAGCCAGGATTTAAATCCAGGCATCCTTGAGGTGGGTGTTATGGTACAGCAGGTAAAGCTGCTATCTGCAATACCTACATCCCAAATGGGTGCCAGTCCATGTCCTGGCTGCTCCACTTCCAATCCAGCTCCCAGGTAATGGCAGGGGAAAAGCAACAGAGCATAGCCCAAGTGTTTGGGGCCCTGAAACCCACCTAGGAGTCCTGGATAAAGTTCCTGGTTCCTAGCATCTGCTAGGAGCTCTCCCTGGCTGCTACAGACATGGGGGCCATCTGGGAAGTGAATCAACAGATGGAAGATTCTCTCTCTCTCTACCTCTCTCTCTCTTATTTTCAAAATAAATAAATAAATCTTTTAAACATACAAGAATAAATCCAGTAAGTTTAATGCTGTTTCATGTGTTCAGGTCAAATTCAAATCACAGTTTCTGGTGTTGAAAATATTGTGACAAGCAGGATAGACGTGACCCATCCTGTCAAACATCACTGAAGAGTATAAAGAAGTATAATTATCTTGCACTGAGTTTGTTTACTTCTGATATTAAGATTATTAGCATCTGCTGGCACTGTTGCATAGTGGGCAAAGCTGCTGTCTACAGTGGCAGCATCCCATTTGGGCACCAGTTCGAGTTCCATCTGCGCCACTTCCAATCCATCTCTCTGGTATGGCCTGGGAAAGCAGTAGAAGTTGGCCCAAGTCTTTGGGGCCCTGCACCAGTGTGGGAGACCCAGAGGAAGCACCTAGCTCCTGGCTTCAGATCAGTGAAGTTCTGGCCATGACGGTCAATTGGGGAGTGAACCAGTGGATGGAAGACCTATCTCTCTCTCCCTCTCTCAAATAAATCTTTAAAAAAAAAAAAAAAAAAACTACTAGCATCAAAATCTTTACATGATTAAATGCTCTCCGATTAATGTTTGGCATATTTACTTCATCAAAAAATGTCATCTGTAGGCAGCCTGTGGACAAATCAAAGCCAGTCTTGGCTTGTGGAGTTCTTGGGATAAGAAAGTCACATACTCCCATCCTGAAGGAGGATGATAATCATGAATGCTCTGTTAAAATTATCTGTGCCACTGGAGGCCCTAATAAGTTGCTTAAGTATGTTGTTATCTTTTGTGCTTCTTTGTGCTTCTTTGTGCTGGTTATGTATAAATACCACCGAGACATTGGAATAAATGAGCCTTGATCAGCCTTGTTGTCTCGGCTCCATTCTCTGTGATCACTTGTCTCTCTTTTAGGTCCCTCTCCCTCCCTCAGGTTCTATTCCACTGGTGCGGCTGGCCTGCACAGTCATCTAAGTTTTGAGTTATCTACTGCTGTCACCTAACAGAGTTGCAGGACTCAGACTGCAAAGATATCCAATAATATTTTCATCCAAACTTGAATTCAAAGAATGAGACTTTATCTCAAAAGCAAGTAACCTTGTCTACTTGGGAGAACATTTTTGTGCAAGCTACACAGTTATGAAACCAGAGTTGTCATTTCTACAGCATGAGTTTTGAAAGTAAAGGATGCTTTAAAGACTCACAACCAATCCCCTTGTCTGCTATGAGCTAGATAACTCAACAGTACAGAATCAATGATCACAATAATACCACTATTCATTGCATGGGAAGAAAAATAGAAGCTAGAGATCTTGAGATTTTGCAGTTGTGAATAATGGCGTTGATAAAGGAGTTAAAGAACTGTACAAGCAACAATTTTGAAAGTGAACTTTTTCCTGTCTTCACTGAAGAATTATCTATATTTAAGAAATCCTAATTAATAATGCATTCATAAAATGACTCAATCTTATCTAAGATTAGCATTTAACACTAACAACAAATATTTTGTGTTTTTTTAAGAAATTTGTTGTCTTAAGGTAAAATATTCATCTTATTTCTGTGTCTTCCACATGTAAATATAGTACATGTAATTTTATTATATATTAAATACATTGTGCAAATTCATTTCATACAAAGATTTAGCCTAGGGCCATTGTTGTGGTGTAGCAGGCCAAGCTGCCTGCTCCAATGCCAGCATCCCATATGGGCATTGTTCAAGACTCAACTGCTGTACTTCCAATCTAGTTCCCTGCTAATGAGCCTGGGAAAGCAGCAGCAGATTTTTTTTTAGCCTTTTTAACTTACTGATTGGAATTCTGGATTTCATTAGGTTCATCTTAATTATTTTTGTATCAATGTTTTCTGAAACCAAGATCGTATTATACACTCAGTACTTCCTTTTATATTTGTGAAAAATACTAAGATGTAGTATAGTATATATAAAAATATGACCAATGTTGTATTGCCACAGGTGTCCATATTTTATGTTTCTTTGTGAAATTTATTTTATATTTTATACCTGTAAAGCTTGGAAGCCTTATTTTCTGGCTTATCTTCTCCTTATATTCTGGCTCTTCTTCCCAACTCTGCTTCACTTGACATTATACACTTAGGGACTGTTATCAATGAATAGTTAATAAAAGCTCATAAGTAATACTAAAATAAAATTGGGAAAGGAAAGCAACCAAACTGAAAAATGCAGCATCAATCCCCAAATAACTCCAGAATTCATAGTGCATTCAGTGGTTTCCATTCCATCGCCCTTTCATTGTTTGCATTTGTTTACATTTGGCACAATTAAAATGGGCAAAACTTTCACTTAAAATTCGACTATTTTTGGAGGAATTCTTTTTAGTCATATAGTATTCATCACTCTTGGAAATTATACGGCCAGCACCATGGCTCAATAGCCTAATCCTCTGCCTGCAGTGACGACACATTGGGTTCTAGTCCCGGTCGGGGTGCCGGTTTCTGTCCCGGTTGCCCCTCTTCCAGGCCAGCTCTCTGCTGTGGCCCGGGAGTGCAGTGGAGGATGGCACAAGTGCTTGGGCCCTGCACCCGCATGGGAAACCAGAAGCACCTGGCTCCTGGCTTCGGATCATTATGGTGGCAGCACGCTGGTCACGGTGGCCACTGGAGGGTGAACCAGCGGTAAGGGAAGACCTTTCTCTCTGTCTCTCTCTCAAAAAAAAAAAAAAATTTTACCATAAAGAAGATTTTTTAAAGGATGAAAGTGTAACATCACAGATAATGAGAGGAAACAAAAATCCATGCCATCATCTTGCCAAACTCAATTCAATCATCTTAAATGTTAATGTATTAATTCCTCTAATAAAGATAGTAGCCACCAGAAGTGTTAACACAGATAGAATTATGTGTTGATATATAGACAGGTCCTATTATAGATATAAATCACAATGTTGGAGATTAAGTAACATTTTATAGATCAATTTATCAATTCATTAAAAGAACTATAAATTATCTCAACTTTATTCAAAGAAAATTCTCATATCATTATTACAGAAAATTTAGAAAAAATAAATTTTAAAAAATGATGTATTTTAAAGGAAATTTTAGCAGTGCATTTTATAATAATAGAAGCTTTTTAAAAACTTTAATATAAAAATAAATACATTAAATCTTAATTTTATAACAGATTAAGAAACCTCTCAAATGAAATGGAAATGATTTATGAAATAATTTATGAAATTTAACTGAAATAATTGAAAACATTATTTTTCACCCACTTTAATTACAAATATGAAAAAGATATACAGACAGATATATAAAAATAATAGAAGAGGCCACAGATAAATATAAATTATGAAACTGATAGTAACATTTATTTATTTTTATAAAGTATTTATTTAATATTTCATTGGGAACAAAAATAATTTATACATG
Source organism: Sylvilagus floridanus (assembly GCA_949820135.1). NCBI lineage: Eukaryota > Metazoa > Chordata > Mammalia > Lagomorpha > Leporidae > Sylvilagus > Sylvilagus floridanus. The sequence goes on from OX463227.1 coordinate 77,467,165, forward strand.
GAATTTTCAAATATTGAGGGAAACTTCCTGATGCAAGTTTCTGAATCTTGAATCTTTTTTCTTGTTTAGAAGATGATTAACATGAAATTGTTTCCTTTTTGTTGAAATTTATTTTATTTTCTCTAAATATATATATGTATTTATAAATTAATGTAAACTTCTCCTTTCCTCACTAGAAGCCTATTTCCTGATATTGAGAACTTTTATCTGTTTTTTGTCACTGATCTATACAAATCTTCCTGAATAATGACTGGTAATAGCAAATTTCAAAATATATTTGATTAATGAATGATCCATTTATGTAGTTTTGAATGTCTGTCAGAATTCCTATGTTAATATATACATGTATGAATATCTCTTCTTAGAGTAGAAATTGAGTCCTCCATTCTTCTTTTAAATATATAGGTGAAACTTTTGTTATTATATGAAAATGACAAAACATATATTCTTTGATAATGCAAATAGTATATACAATGCCAATAAAATTTTATGGCAAGTATAAGCTTATAAACTATATACAATGTACATGGTGCATTATTCATTATATTTCCAAATGTTTAAGTCAATATATGACTGGTATCAAGTCGTAGAGGAGAAACCACCAAAAAATGCATAGAATTAGGCAAAATTCATTGTTCTCTGAAAGATTAAAAAAGAATACAAATAAAATATATTCCTAGCACAACAGCCAGTGAAAATTTAATCTTGTCTCATTGTTAAGTTTGAAATATGATGCTTGCATTAATATTAGGGAAATATTGTAGCAGAAAGTCTAAAACTCAAGTTAGGCCTACAGTAATGGTATTCTACCAAAGTCCTTACAGAAATCCCATTATCTTTATGTCTTATATTATTTGTTCATAGGTTATAAAGTATAAAATCAATTGATGCCACATACACTACAACAAGCTTATTGCAAGACACTTTTTTTCTGCAACATATACAGAGGCTTCTCTGGACCATTCACTTTGCTTTATCTTTCATATATATTTGCCAAATAAAACAAATGTAATTTTCTATTTAATTTTTTAGAATATGCTATAGGTAGAATTGTGTCCTCTAAAAGATATTTTTAGGATCTGTTTTTGTGGTGTGGACTAAGCCATCACCTGCAAAGCCAGCATCCCATATGGATGTTGGTTTTATCCCCAAATGCTCCACTTCTGATTCAGCTCCCTATAAATGTGCCTGGGAAAGCAGTGGAAGATAACCCAAGTCTTTAGACCCCTGCATCCACATAGGAGACCTGGATGAAACTTCTGCTCCTGGCTTCATTCTGGCCCAGCCCCACCTGTTGCAACCATTTGTGATGTAAATCAGTGGATGGAAGATCTCTCTGTCTCTCCTTCTCCCTCTCTGGTTAACTGCCTTTCAAATAAATATTTAAAAAAATAAAATAAAAAGATACATTGAAGTCCTTATCCCCAGGACTTTATTTTCAAGGTCACTGTAGATGGAATTAGTCAATATGAGTGTCATACTGGAGAAAGGTGAACCCTTAATCCAATTGGATTGTTTCCTTCATAAGATGACTTGAAGGTGTGAGAAAAAGAATGCCAAGTGAAGAAAGAAGCAGAGGTTGGAGTTATGCTGCCAGAAGCTAAAGAATGACAAGGGCTAACAGAAACTTAAAGAGAAAGGAAGGTTTTAGAGAGACGCTGGTCCTACTAACAATAATTTCAAACTTCTACAGGAGACACTGTGGTGCAGCAGGGTAAAGCCTTGGCCTGAAGAGCCAGCATCCCACTTATGATTTTTCTCCTTGCTAATGCACCTGAGAAAATAACAGAGGATGGCTCAAGTCCTTGGGGCAGGGCCCTACATTCACATGAGAGACCAGGAAGAAGTTCCTGGCTCCTGGCTTTGGATTGGTTCAGCTCTGGCCATTGTGGCCATTTGAGGAGTAAACCAGTGGGATGGAAGAATTTCTCTCTCTCTCTCTCTCTCTCTCTCTCTCTCTATATATATATATATATATATATATATATACACATATATATATGTATATATATGTATATATATATTTGTGTATGTGTCTACCTCTCTCTGTAACTCTGCCTTTCAAATAAATAAAATAATATTTAAAAAAAGTGAAAATTTCAAACTTCTAGCTTTGAGAGCAGTGAGAGAAGAGATGTCCATTGTTTTGAGCAATTCAGTTTATTTTACTTTGTTAAAGCAGTCCCAGAGAAATCATACATCCCCAGGTAACTAATTACTCAATAGAATTATGCCATATGATAAACACTATACTCAGAGACATGGATTTCAATCTGGGTCTTCCACACTTTCAAATGAATGAACTTTGAAAAATACTAAGTTAAAAGGTCTAAATTTGTCAATGAAAATATCATTTACATTACATTACATTTTTGCTTTCTCCCTTCCTTTTTTATTACTTCATTCATTGAGTTACTGTATGTTAAGAACACTGTTATAAGAACTAATGAACAGGGGCCAGTCCTGGGGTGTAGTGAGTAAAGCCACTGTGTGCAGTGCTGGCATCCCATATGAGCACCAGTTCCAGTTCTGGCTGCTACACTTCCAATCCAGCTCTCTGCTATGGCCTGGGAAAGCAGTAGAAGTTGGCTTTTGGGCCCCTGCACCTGCATGGGAGACCTGGAAGAAGCTGGCTCTTGGCTTCAGATCAGCTCAGCTTTGATCGTTATGGCCAATTGGGGAGTAAACCAGAGGATGAAATATCTCTCTCTCTCTCTCTCTCTCTCTCTCTCTCTCTCTCTCTCTCTCTCCTTCTCTCTGTGTGTAACTCTGACTTTCAAGTAAATAAATAAATCTTTTTTTTAAAAAAAAAAAAAAGAGCTAACAAGCAAATCAAACCTATCCTGGAGTTTCTGTTGTATTCATAAAATCACATCAGGTACTACAATGATTTGTGCCTAATATACATGGCATGGAAACTGATCTCAGAGAATTAATATATTCTGAAAGAAAGGTAGGGTTCAAATGATTAATGCTAACTCTAATATTCCCATTCTTGATAGTTCAAAGAATACCAACAAAGGGTATCCCCTGAATGCAGATATGTGTGAAGAGTAAACATGTTAAACACAGATAAGAGTAGCAGGTGAAAGCCAAGTAGGAATACAAGAAGACCTAGCAGGATATTCAGAAAATAGCATAGCACGTGCAGTCCATGGAAATGAAGAGAGTATTTAACTAAATGGTGAAAACTAGCATTTCCTTGGGGAACCCGTATCACTACCTAGACTCTGTCAGTTACTGACAGCAAGTTTTTTTTTGTTTTTTTTTTTGTTTTTTTTTTTTTTTTTTTTGGATAGGCAGAGTGGACAGTGAGAGAGAGAGAGAGAAAGGTCTTCCTTTGCCGTTGGTTCACCCTCCAATGGCCGCCGCGGCCGGCACACTGCGGCCGGCGCACCGCGCTCGTCCGATGGCAGGAGCCAGGAGCCAAGTGCTTCTCCTGGTCTCCCATGGGGTGCAGGGCCCAAGCACCTGGGCCATCCTCCACTGCACTCCCGGGCCACAGCAGAGGGCTGGCCTGGAAGAGGGGCAACCGGGACAGAATCCGGTGCCCCGACCGGGACTAGAACCCGGTGTGCCGGCGCCGCAAGGTGGAGGATTAGCCTGTTGAGCCACGGCGCTGGCCTGACAGCAAGTTTTTTAAAAGTCAATAAATACTTGTCCTTTTCTACTGTATCTCCTAGAGTTTCGTAACTAATTTGACAACTGTCATTTATTGGTTTGGCACAAGTATTCATTTCTCATACAGAAGAGTAATATGTGAAATAACTACACAAATGCAAAGTATTTGGATGTTTTTAACTCAGTGTCTGATGATGAAAAATGAGATAATTATGTTGATCTTTCTGCTGGATCATCTGGAAGAAAATAGGATCTTTTAAAAATCTATGTTAATCGGCCGGCGCCGTGGCTCAACAAGCTAATCCTCCGCCTTGCGGCGCCGGCACACCGGGTTCTGGACCCAGTTGGGGCGCCGGATTCTGTCCCGGTTGCCCCTCTTCCAGGCCAGCTCTCTGCTGAAGCCTGGGAGTGCAGTGGAGGATGGCCCAAGTGCTTGGGCCCTGCACCCGCATGGGAAACCAGGAGAAGCACCTGGCTCCTGGCTTCGGATCAGCGCAGTGCACAGGCTGCAGCACACTGGCCGCGGCAGCCATTGGAGGGTGAACCAACGGCAAAAGGAAGATCTTTCTCTCTGTCTCTCTCTCACTATCTACTCTGCCTATCAAAAAAAAAAAAATCTATGTTAATCTATCTATAATACACTCCCACAAATCTCAAACTTTTTTTGCATTTTTCTTTGTAGAATCTTGGGTACATCAAAATTCAGCAGCAGGTACAGAAATTTCCCATATACCCTGGTTATTACACATACACAGCCTTAACCATTATCACCATCCTCTACCAGAGTGGTTTTTGCTACTATGGATGAACTTAGATTGACACATCATTATCACCTTAGGTACATAGTTTATGTTAGAATCCATTCTTTCCATTGTACAGTTTATGCATTTTAAATATATAGTAATTTGTGTTCATAATTGTAGGAACACACAGGTTAGTTTCATTGCCCTACTGTATGTTCTCCATATTCATTCCTCTTTCATTTGTAAACTCTGTTGACTATTGATATTTTTATTAATATAGAGTACAGATTTCTTGTGTTTCATAGGTAAATTCAAGAACATATCAATACTTTCTTTCCTCCCTCCCTCCCTCTCCTTCCTTCCTTTCTTTTTTATTTGTTTTTTCCTATACTATACATTCAACTAACTTACTTTATAATCACAGGCTTAATGTTCCATTATATATAGTGCTCAATAATCAAAAAGCAGAAAGCTTATTTTTCCAACGAATATAGAAAAGGCTATAAATAATAATCAGATCATAAGATATGTTTCACTCATATAGAGGTTTTTTTTGTACTCTATATAAATCAGAAAGTCATATAATATTTTTCTTTTTGGGGGCCAGCACCGTGGCTTACTTGGGTAATCCTTCGCTTGCAGCACAGGCATCCCATATGGGCGTCAGGTTTTAGTCCTGGCTGCTTCTCTTCCCCTCCAGCTTTCTGTTGTGGCCTGAGAGGGCACTGGAGGATGGCCCAAGTGCTTGGGCCCCTGCACCCGCATGGGAGACCAGGAAGAAACACCTGGCTCCTGGCTTCAGATTAGCACAGCGCCGGCCATAGCAGCCATTTGGGGAGTGAACCAGTAGAAGGAAGAAGTTTCTCTCTGTCTCTCTGTCTCTTTCTCTCTATCTCTCTGTCTTTCTCTCTCTCTCTCTCTCTCTCTCACTGTCTATAACTCTACCTGTTAAATAATAACAAAAACTTTCTTTTTGATATCACTTATTTCACAAGCATAATCATGTCTCATTTCATACATTTTGTGCAAAAGACAGAATTTCACTCTTGTTTATGGTTGAATATTACTCCATCAATTATATACCATATTTTCTTTACCCAAATTCCTTCATACTTTTATCTTTTCCAAAATATTGTATTGTTGGAATCATTTAGTGTATAGACTTGTCAGATTGGTTTCTTTCACTTAGTAATACACATTTAAGTTTCCTCTATACACTTTTATGACTATATAGCTCATTTCTTCTTACCACAGAAAATTATTTCATTGTCTATGTGTACCGCAATTTATCCCTTCATCTACTGAAGGGCATCTCAATTACTCTCAAGTCTGGCAATTATGAATAAAGCTGATTTAAAGACCTGGGTGAAGGAATTTGTGTGGACATAAATTTTAATTCTTTTAGAAAACAATTTGATGTTAAATTGTTGGATTTCACTGTAAAAAAGTATGTATACATTTTCCTTGGAAAGTAGCCAAATTGTCTTCCAAAGTAGCCACACCATTTTTCATTCTGATCAGGAAACAATTGAGAGTCTTTACTGTTCCATAACTTCATATGCATCTATTATTTTCAGTACTCTGTATTTTGACTCCACTAATAGCTCTATGGTTGTGGTCCATTGCCTTGTATGTATGTATGTATGTATGTATTTAAGAGATAGAGAGATAGATTAATAGAGCACACTTTGGCTTATTCCCCAAATACCCACAGCATTAGGACTGGGCCAGACCAAAATCAGGAGACCAGAAACAGGAACTAAACTCCAATCTCCCGAATGGATAGCAGGGATCAAAGTACTTGAGCCAATTACCTGATGGATCCCATGGTTAGCACTGGTGGAAAACTAGAATCTCAAAAGTCAGAGCCAGAAATCAAACCTGGGTACTCTGACATGGGTGTCTTAACCAGTGTAACTATGAGGCCAAATGGCCATCACTTTTTGTCCTTTAATTTGCATTTTCCTAAAGATATATGATGTGAAGCTTTTCCTCATGTGTTTATGTGCTGCCTGTATATTTTCTTTAATGCAGTATCTTTTAAACTTCTGTGCCAGCTTTTAGTCAGCTTGTTTCCTATTGTTAAATGGTAAGAGTTCTTTGTATTCTTTGGTTGACAGTACTTTATCACATAGTTGCTTGGGGAATGATTTCTTATAATCTGCTTTCACTATTTTGACAGGGTATTTAACAATCTAGATATTTTTAATTTTTTTTTTAATTTCAGAGGTGAAGAAACAGAGGGGAAAGAGAGGGAGAAGGGGGGGGGAGAGAGAGGGAGAGAGAGAGTTTACACCCTCTGGTTCACTCTCTAAATGACTATATTGGCTATGGCTGAGCCAGGGCAAAGTCAGGAGCTGAGAACTCAATCCAGCTATCACTTCAGTTATCACTTGTTGCTTCTATATTGCATATTAGCAGGAAGTTGGAATTGGGAGCAGAACTAGGACTCAAACTCAGACTCTATGATGTGAAATGCAGATGTTTAGTTGCTACACCAAAGGTATACTCAGGAACTTTTAATTTTAATGAAGTCCAGATTTTCAAACTGTTTTTTATGAATCATACTTTTGGAGTTATATTTTAAAAGGCATTGCCAAGTCCTAAGTCATGTAGATGTTTTCCTATCTTATTTTCTAAGAGTTTAATAGTTTTGCATTTTTCAATTAGGTCTGAAATCTATTTTGAGCTAATTTCTTTAAAGTGTATGATATATGTGTATATATATGTGTGTGTATATTCAGCTTTTCCCATGTGCATAGTCTGCTAGTTTAACACCATTCATTGAGAGAATTATATTTGCTTCATTGTATTCGTTTATATCCTTATGAAGGTTCAGTTGATGTATGTATGTGACTATACCTTGGCTCTTTATGCTGTTCCATTGGTCTATTTCTTTATGCTTTTTCTAGTACCACAGTACCTTGATGAGTATAGATGTATAGTAATCTTCTTTCTAAAAGAAGAAAGTTATATTTGTGTGAAAGGCAGGATCTTCCATTCAATGGTTTACTCCCCAAATGCCAGAAACAACAAAGGCTGAGCCAGACTGATACTACTAGCCAGCAACTGTGTCCAGGTCTCCTAAGTGGGTGGCAACAACACAGCTACTTGGACCATCATCTATTGTCTCCTGGGCACATTTTCACAAAATTACACTGAATATTGAGTAGATGGGAATCCACTCCAGGAATTCTGATATGAGGTGCAAGCATCCCACATGGCAGCATACTCTGATTCCACAAAGTCCACATTATCTTAAGTCTGAATGTAGCATAGTATTAATCCTCCGATTTTGTTCTTGTTCTTCATTACCACATTGGTTATTTTGCATCTTCTGCTCTCTGTATAAGACCATAAAATAAGTTTGTTGACATTCATGAAGTAATTTATTGGGACTTTTTAAAAAATTTATTTGACAGAGTTAGACAGTGAGAGAGAGAGACACAGAGAGAAAGGTCTTCCTTCTGTTTATTCACCCCCCAAATAGCCACTACTGCCGCACTTATGCCTGTCCGAAGCCAGGAGCCAGGTGCTTCCTCCAGGTTTCCTATGCGGATGTAGGGGCCCAAGCAATTGGGCCATCCTCCACTGCCCTCTCAGGCCACAGCAGAGAGCTGGAGTGGAAGAAGAGCAGCCAGGACTAAAACTCAACGCCCATATGGGTTGCCAGCGCCACAAGCAGAGGATTAACCAAGTAAGCCAGGGCGCCGGTCCCTATTGGGATTTTGCTTAAAGTTGCATTAAACCTATAGATAAGTTTGGAATGAATTGATATCACAATATTTAGTCTTCCTATCCTTGAAAGTAGAATATTTCCTCATTTATTTTATGTATTTAATTACTTTCTTCAGTGTTTGTGATTATCTTCATATAGATCGTCAACACATGTTGATACATTTATAACAAATAATTCCATTTGTCATGATGCTAATGTAAATGGTATTATATTTTGAGTTTTTTCAAGTTTTTTTATTTTATTTTATTTTTTATGAAATTATATGTAGATCTGGAGTTTTCAAGATGGTGGAATAGGGAGGGAGCTTACTGATAGTTCAAGAGATTATTTAATAAAAGTCTAGATAGTGTAGTCTCAGAGAACAATTAGGGAAAAAATGGCAGAGGAAACTCTTCTGTAATTAGCGGGACATGGTGGACCTATGCGGTGGGCCCAGGTACCCATGGCTGAGAATTCCAGCTGCCAAGAGCCTCCACAGCAGTGCTGGAAAATGAGGTGAGACGGGACTGCCGTAGCCACGACACTAGCAGAAAAGCATCAAGAAGAGCCTGAGGGAATGAGGCTTGAAGCCCCATTGGGGAATGTACACCAGCATAACTAGAGGAGAGAAAAAATAAAGGGATGGTACGGACATGATTCTCTCTCTCCAGTCACCTTAAAAAGGTTTATGAGCCAATAGCCTAGGTGCCATTTTGGACATACGTAACAGCTGTGCTAGCTCAGGGCTGCTCCCAGCAGCTATTACAGAATTAGAAAGTATCTCTATATCAATAATTATCTTTCGGAAGAACTGAGACGCTAGAGACAAAGCAGATGAGTACAAAAAAAAGTGAACTAAAAGCAGAAAAAGAAAAACATGGCGGTGGAGGATAGAGAAATAATTCCATATTAGGACACTTTCATATTTTTTACTAAAAATGATATTTCATGATTCTTTAGAGTACCAATTCATCAATATTATTGGCACCATTATGTGATATCTCCTTCCTTCATGTTCACTCTGCCAAATATGACTGCTCTGAGCCTTACCTATGTATTTTTTCTGTGAGTCACCTTATATAAAGCCCCAGGGAAGGATACTTGACAATGCTATTTTCTTCAGAGCACAGAAGAGAACTGAGGACTTCCTCTAGAACTATGTTGAGGGATTTGCTAGAGTTGCTTTGGACTGTTCACAGGGCTGCTAATATCCAGTTGCTGTGGTAAATGTATCTCATAAACAGCATCATTAACTGGGATGCCTTCTCATGAAATTCGTGATGTAGATGCCTCGGCAGTCTTTCCTGTCATCTCTCCTGGTTTCTGTGCATGGCCATCACGTTTTACATTTTCCTGAAGCCACGAGATCTGCTGGTGCTGTCTTTTCTGTTATGCAGTGTTTACATACAAACTTTCTGTTCTAACAGGATAGAGCTCTCCTGTGCTGTTCCTCTTCTTTTTTAAAATCACTGCCCTTGAGAAATAACACTAGCTGTCACATCTCACATGAAAGAGGTGCGCATGTGTAGTGGAGTGTTTGGGCGGGAGGTGGTGGGAGAGAGAGGACACTCATTTTCTGGTCCTGTCTGTTCCCTAGATCATGTTTATGTATTTTTTCTTCCTTTTTCATCTTTTCTGTTTTATTTTTTTGAGGTCTTGCCCTGTTCACTGTTTTCATTTTTATCCATTTCATCTCCTGGTTTTTCTTTTCCGATAGAATCTTTATTCCATTCGCCTGTTTCATTCACCTTCTGTCACATCTCGACATGGGAGTTTCCAATCTCAGGCACCCCATTTCATTTTTGCAGTCGGCAGGCTTCCACTTGTTGATAGCATTTTGACAATTTCAAAGTGTTTTTTAAACCAATACGCCTGCTGCTGTGTTACACAGATTCTATACCCAGATCCCTGGCTCTAGTGATCATGTGCTATAATTTTTGAGGACAAAACGTGTAAAGCTTTGCAAAGGCTCAAATGTTAGCTGTGGCATTTTCTTCCAAGCAAGTGAGTGATACTGTTTATCTTTCAGAGAACTAAAATTTGCAGCTAGTGAGTGAGTTTATTTCTCAAGAATAATTTAAAACAAAATGGAAAAAGAGAACAAACATAGCACCTCACTCTCAAGAAGCACCTAATTCTAACAGTTTAGAAAAGCAAAAGACTCCAGTCTACCTCAAAGCATGATTTCTGGTGTTGCCAAACAACTACCTGGCCAATGTTTTCCTTTCCATGTAGACAGATAAGTAAATATTATGTGCACACTCATGCACCTGCACATTTCAGTTTTGAGAGATAGAAGACAAAGAAACATTAACCCAAGAGAAGCAAATTGATGTAGATCAAGAAATAGTTACAGGAAAGTTAAAGATTACAAATCATTCAATGCCTTTTTTTTTTTCATTTTCAATTATCTTTATATACAGAAGATCAATTTAGCATATATTAAGTAAAGCTTTCAACAGTTTGCACCCACACAGAAACACAAAGTGAAAAATACTGTTTGAGTACTAGTTATAGCATTAAATCACGATGTACAGCACATTAAGGACAGAGATCCTACATGAGGAGTAAGTGCACAGTGACTTCTGTTGTTAACAAATTGACACTCTTGTTTATGGCGTCAGTAATCACCCTAGGCTCTTGTCATGAGTTGCCAAGGCTATGGAGGCCTTTTGAGTTCGCCGATTGATCATATTTAGACAAGGTCATAGTCAAAGTGGAAGTTCTCTCCTCCTTTCAGAGAAAGATACCTCCTCCTTTGATGACCTGTTCTTTTCACTGGGATCTCACTCGCAGAGATCTTTCATTTAGGTCATTTCTTTCTTTTTTTTTTTTTTTTTTTTGCCACAGTGTCTTGGCTTCCCATGCCTAAAATACTCTCAGGGGCTTTTCAGCCAGATCCGAATGCCTTGAGGGCTGATTCTGAGGCCAGAGTGCTGTTTAGGACATCTGCCATTCTATGAGTCTGCTGTGTATCCCGCTTCCCATGTTGGATAATTCTCTCCCTTTTTTATTCTATCAGTTAGTTAGCAGACACTAGTCTTGTTTATGTGATCTCTTTGACTCTTAGTCCTACCATTATGATCAATTGTGAACAGATATTGATCACTTGGACTAGTGAGATGGTATTGGTACATGCCACCTTGATGGGATTGAATTGGAACCCCTGGCACATTTCTAACTCCACCATCTAGGGCAAGTCCAATTGAGCGTGTCCCAAATTGTACATCTCTTCCCGCTCTTATTCCCACTCTTATATTTAACAGGGATCACTTTTCAGTTAAGTTTCAACACTTAAGAATAATTGTGTATTAATTACAGAGTTCAACCAATAGTATTAAGTAGAACAAAAAAAAATACTAAAAGGAATTTACTTTCTTTTCTAAGTTTTGTAAAACTTTTCAATTAAATGTTCTACCTAAATTCAGAGAGAACTGCCGCATGATTATACATTCTCACAACCGTTACTGGATTATACTCTTTTTAAGATGTTTCTAGTGACAGAAACAGGAAAGGTATAAAGAAACATCCAGGTTCTAATAAGGTAGTTTCCTTTTAAACTAAGTTCATCTCACAGAAATGCCATGCATCAAGTCATGGGCTCCGGCACCTAGATGACTGAAAGAAAAAGCAACTTCTTGTAAATAGTGGATTATTTGGCGTTAAGGATGCTGAAAAACATCCAATATATATTTTAACAAAGAGTCATTTTTTGTATTTAATTTTCTATGTAGGTAATTGTTCTCTACTCTGCTACTATATTCTAACAAAAGTAGGATGTACTACCCTTTTGTTCTTATAAGATACATAAATTTTCAAATTAAAATCCCTCAAATTGGGATTCATTTCTAATATTATCATGGTAGCCCAATATAGTTGGCACTTATAATCCTTTTTTTGTTTTTGGAAGAATGATGCATGATTTTAAATGTCAAATGAATCTGAAACATCTTTCAATAAATGTGAAATAAAAATACAAGTGATATGAAAATATTGTATAAAATTTAACTGGCAATATTTTTAGAAATTTCTTTGAGGTAGTTAAAAATAGTAGTGTATCTCACATCCCATGACATTTCAGATTAAATGAAAAGTGCTAATTTTTAGCTTACATAAAACAAAATTTTGTTCCCATCATTTAGTTTGGAAGTATTAAATTTCTTAGAATTTATTTTTAAAACATAAATTACTTGATTTTATGTAATGTGAACTTTAAAAATCGATCACATCCATAATAAACATTCATTTTAAAAGTTTTATTTAACTTTTAAATTGTGATTTTCAGTTTTTATGAAACTAAAAAATAATTTCCTTTGTTGTCTATAGGCATTTAGGCAATTCAATGAACACTTAACATAGCACATAGTACATCAGAAATTTTCTCTGGAATTGAAGCTTATCTGAGACTGTAATTCAGATTTCATGTTACTTGGCTTGAAATTTTCAAAGTAAAATCAGTTTATTGTAGAGAAAATTGTCACCTGGTCAATTTGTCCTTTTCTCTTGTGATGTTTCTATTATACATACCATCAATTCCTTTATTAATACATTTGACCAATAATTTTATTTTCTAATTTATATCTTTATGAAAATGTTTTAAGACCTTAATGTTCTAGTCATCTTTTCAATGGGAAAATAGAAAAAAAATTCTTATATATAAAAAGTGTATTTCTTTTATTTGCTTTACTATTTAAATATTCATTTCTCTTGAACTTTTAAATTCATAAAATTACTTTTTGATAAATTAAATATTTTAGAACAAAATCCACTTAGCCCATACTCCCATATCTATTGATTGGTGTGGAATTTTGAAGAACAACATGAAAATCCTAATATGAACTTTATTCATAGAATAAAGGAGTTGGCTATAGCTCACCTTGGACAGATGGCTAATGAATGCCTTTACTTTAGGACTCTGTGGTTAGTCTCATTCAAAGTGATGGCCACTTCCTATCTTTGTATGTGACTATCAGCCACCATGGGACGGTGACAATTAGAAGCAGCAGGACCTCCAGGTGTTTCTCTGTAATTAACTAATTGTGAAGTGTTTATATTAGCAATGCATGGAGGTGTCTTTTTATCCAATATAGAATACACTCAGGGCATATTATATTCTAAATAAATAAATATCATATCCAATGAAAACAAAATGAGAACTTGGAAGAGAAAAATACCCAGTAGTCTTCAAGAGAGGCATTGGAGAAATTTTCTGAGCAGAATCATGAAATCTATAAAACTGTGGAATTAGAGGCAGAAAAGGCCCTGAGGAATGATGGTCAAAGTCTTTAGCCAGAGGATAGCAGGCAAGTGGACTCCCCAGGGAAAGGCTACAATATATTTTTCACTTTTCAAGTATCTGACCAAGAGAGAACATGAAAGTGTGAACCTGAAAATATTTTGACGTTACCTGTTTCTTTTTTATTTTAAAGATTTATTTTATTTATTGGAAAGGCAGAGTTACAGAGAGAAGTAGAGATAGAGAGTTCTTTCATCCACTGGTTCACTCCCTAGATGGCCACAAATGGTTGGAGCTGTGCTGATCTGAACCCAGGAGCCAGGAGCCTCTTCCGGGTCTCCCACATGGGTGCAGAAGTGCAAGGACTTGGGCCATTCCACTGCCCTCCCACGCCATAGCAGAGAGCTGGATGGGAAGTGGAGCATCCAGGACTGGAACCGGGGCCCTTATGGGATGCACTTCAGGCCAGGGCTTTAACCCACTGTGCCACAGAGCCAGCAATAGGTATTACCTGTTTCTTAGAAATCAAGTACATTGAATGGGATCGTTGACCCATCTATAACTGTCTGAAATTGTTGTTTGCAAAAAGCACGGCAAGGGACATTAGCCTGTGTGGCTGGAGAGCCTGAGAAACTAAAAGTGGAGGACATTTGGTTTGTACAAATCTAACAGATATTTACAGCCTTTCATAGGAGATCCTGATGAAAACCAATGAGTAAAGATCTCAAATGTTACCTCTGGAGATTGAGAATGTAACCGTAATCATAACTGGTCAACTGGCTTCAGGCTCAAATTTACTTGGTGGCATTTAAATATCCCACAATTGACTAAAAGTATCTCCAGATAAATATCAAAATCTCAGAAATCCAAATTCATTATTTTTTCAAAAATATTTTGAAAAGAAATTATATTTACTCTTTTTTCTTTTTTAAAATATTGTATTTATTGAGAGGTAGAGTTAGAGACAGTGAAAGGGAGAGACAGGAAGGTCTTCCATTCCCTGGTTCACTCCCCAGATGGTCACAACGTCTGGAGCTGAGCTGATCCAAAGAAGCCAGTAGCCAGGGCTTCTCTCAAGTCTGCCACGTGAGTGCACTTGGGCCATATTCTACTGCTATCCCAGGACATAGCAGAGAGCTGGATTGGAAGTGGAACAGCCAGGACTCGAACTGGGGCCTGTATGGGATGCCAGCACTGCAGGCCAAAGCTTTAACCCGCTACTCCACAGCACCAGCCCCAGAAATTGTATTTACTCTTAAAGAAATAAGTGAAAATATTTATATTTATAGTGTATAACATAATATTTTACCATTTAGATAAATAATTTCAAAGGCTTAATTGGAACCCCAGGAGACCTCACCATATGGAGCAGATACTATAATAGTCCTTGTCAAATGATGTGTTGAATCAACAGATCTACTTGAGACAGATAGTATAGCACTTTTAAGTGTATTTATTTAAGAGTTTATTTTTTTATTAATTTTTTTTTATTTGAAAGGCAGAGTGAAAGGGTAAAAGAGGGAGAGACAAAGAGATCTTCCATCCATTGGTTCAGTTTCCAAATGGCTGCAAGGCCAAGACTGAGGCAGGTCGAAGGTAGGAGCCTGGGACTCCATCTAGGTCTCCCAGGTGGTTGGCAGGGATCAAATTACTTCGGCCATTTTTTGCTGCTTTCCTAGATGCATTAGCAGGCAGGTGGATCAAAAGTGAAACAGCCAGGGCTTGAACTGGCAATCATCTGGGATACAGGCATTATAGGCAGCAGATTAACCTGATGCACTACAATGCCAGCCCCACCCACCCCCTCCCCACAACTAGTGTCTTAAATGCTACACTGAACATCTACTCTTTGCATACCATTTTAAAGGTGAGGAAACAATACTATCAAATAATCATTTCTCATTCTCATACCCAGATTTTAGTTTTCTTAAACAAGCATGAAGGATTATACAGATGCTAGATAAGACTAAAATGGAGGAAGGTGATGTTTTTATTTTTGTATTCTATGTCCTTTACCTCTTTAAAAAATAACCCCAGGAACTTTTTTGTGCAGTGGAATAAGTGATTGCTTGTGATTAACAACATCCCATATGCGTGCAGGTTTTAAGTCCCAACTACTTCCCTTTTGATCTAACTCCCTGCTAATGTGCCCGGGGAAAGCAGTGGAAGATGGCACAACTATGTGGGCCCCTGCCACCCATGTTTGAGAAATGGATGGAATTCCAGGTTCCTGGCTTCAGCCTTGGCCCAGCACTGGCCATTGGGCCATCGAGGCCATCTGAGAAGTGAATCAGGGCATGAAAAATATCTCTCACTCTCTTTCCTTCTCTCCTGTCTCTCCCTCTCTCTGTAACTCTGGATTTCAAATAAATAAATCTTAGAAAAGTGATACGGAAATCTGTCAACATATGTCCACTCTCTGCCTCTAGCAAACAATTTGAATTTTCTTTTCTTCTCATGCCACTATATATGACTGATTGACAATCAGTAGAGTTATAACTTCAAAGTCATGGTTTATAATTTTCCAGTATTCTGCTCACATTTTTTGTCTTTTAAATTTTAAGTTACCCAGGGAGCTTATACTTTTAATGAAAATAAAACAATTTTTAAAATATCTGTTGTTATGTTTAGTAGTTTTAATCCCTTTTTAATAGAACTGACAGAAGAGGATTAAACACAAGAGAAAGGGAATGAATATTAAACACTTAGGAAAAAATAAAAAGTTTTCTCATTGGAAAGCACAAAGAACATGGAGTCAATACATTTAAATGACAAAAATATAACTATATCCCATATGTATTTTCCAATTCAACTATAGATATAAACAGCATATTTTTTAAAAAAAAGATTTGTTTATTTGAAAGGCAGAGTTACAGAAAGAGAGGAAGAGAACATCTTATCAGCCCAAATGGCCACATCCCATTCCCCAGATGGCTGCAACGGCAAGGGCCGGGCCAGGGGCCAGGAGCTTCATCCAGGTCTCCCACATGGGCGAAGGAGCCCCAGCACTTGGGCCGTCTTCTGCTGCTCTCCCAGGGAGCTGGATCAAAAGTGCAGCAGCTGAGACTCTAACTGGCACCCATCTGAGATTCCAGCATTGCAGGTAGCGGCTTAACTCACTCTACCAAAATGCCAGCCTCTAAACAGTACATTCAAAATGTGCTTTGTCAAAAAATAAAAACTTGCAGATAAAGGAAACAAATAGGTTTAGGTGAATGCTACTCTGATATTTGTGATAAAAATAAATTTTTTGAGTAATTTGACTCAATTAACTGATATAGTGAAACGTCAAATTCTCTTTGCGGCTGAGTTTAGTGGTTGACTGACATGATTACCCAAATTTGGAAGATGAACAGGCATAGTTTCAATGTATTGGTAATTGCTTCTTCGGCATAGTTAATATATATGTAGTTTTTACACCAGTTGGGACTCATGAACAATTTTATAGAGCTTTTTAAATTATCACTTCTTTTTATCTTTATATGCATTTGACTGTTAATATTATACCCCGCCTTTTAAATATGAGAAAACTGAAGCCAAGAATGGTTTGAACTTCAGACTATAAAGGCTTCTCTGAAGCCAGAGACCCTATTCAAACAACACAGCCTATTGATCATGTTTCACCATGTTAGAAACCAAAATGTTGATATAACACAGTTGGAATGGTAATTGCGTGTTCTTTTGGAAGTGACATGTAAAGTGTATCCTGTGAGTTTTACAGTGAGAAAGATTCATATTTAATTTTAGGTTTGCCCTATACTATCTCTGTGAATCTCAGCAGAAATTGAACTTTGAAACTCTCATCAATTTCATGGGATAAAAATTAACACACATGGGAAAACTACATAAACATTTATTGAACAAAGTATTTAAACTCTGTATCCCTCACCAACAATGAAGGCATTCAACTTTGTACCTAACATCTCTATAGTTATGCCAGTTTTTACAGACATGAAATAACACTTATTAACACTTATTATTATTATAACACTTATAACACTTATTATTATTAAAACAATTATTGGCCAGCGCCACAGCTCACTAGGCTAATCTTCCACCTGCTGCACTGGCACCCCGGGTTCTAGTCCCGGTCAGGGCACCGGATTCTATCCCAGTTGCACCTCTTCCAGGCCAGCTCTCTGCTGTGGCCCAGGAAGGCAGTGGAGGATGGCCCAAGTGCTTGGGCCCTGCACCCGCAGGGGAGACCAAGAGGAAGCACCTGGCTCCTGGCTTCAGATCGGCACAGCACACTGGCCATAGCAGCCATTTGGGCTTGAACCAAAAGAAGGAAGACCTTTTTCTCTGTCCCTCTCACTGTCTAACTCTGCCAGTCAAAAAAAATATTATTAGTTCTTAAATTATTACTTTATTTATCACAGGTATTCTTTGAAGTAGGTATTTTTATTAACCAAAGACTGGAAAAGAGCTATGGTTCTATCAACTCTCGGATCAGACATAAGTGGTCTCCACATCCTCATAGATCACGTGCATCCTGCGCCACACAGCCAGATATTTACTACAAGAGCGTAAAACCAAATATGAAAGAAATGACAGAGCAGAATGCACTTTCTTTACACTCTTCCTTCGAAACAAGTGTTGAAAAATATGCTCCAAACAGATGCTTCACTAGTATCTTTGTTTTCATTTACAGCTCAGTAGAATACTTTTCTTTATTCCCACATCCTTGCTAAAAGTGCTGGACCAAGGGGTTGTTCACTGAATATCAAACTGCTGGGTGCTTTTTTCTTCTTATATTCCTTGTGTTCTATTAACACTTAATTTTCTTGACCAACTCATCTTGCTTAACACCCTTCTCTTTCCCAATTCCCATAGTCCACTGTTCTGTCTCTATTATCCACTTCCATGGCCTCAGGGTGCTCTTCACAGTTTATTCTTGAAATGTGCTTAAAAAGTTAAAGTTCCATCCTTGAGCCTCTTGTACTATAACATGCTCTCTCTAGGAGACATTAGCCTTGTCAAATACTTTGTCATTCTCATTCTTGAATTACCAAAATCATTTTCTCTTTCCAGATTTGTCTTATCTCCAGGGATGTCTATCAGATCTCTATCCAATATTTAAATTTTCCTTTTTCTACAGATATTTACAAGAAAATGAGTTAAAAAAATAAAGTAGTATTTTTTTCTTTCTTCTTTCCTTTTGTGCTAATATTGATTTTTCTTTGATATCATGATCTCAGTGAATAGCTGGCTTATAAACCCTGCCAAATGAAATAGGAAACTAAAGAATAATCCTTGAATCTCTCCTTAAGAATATATGCCCCAATCAAAAAAAGCTACTCTCTATTCTGTAGCCTTACAATGTTATAAATTTAACATAAATCTTTCTATTTCCTCTAAAAAACAGCTCAAGTCCCTCTTTTTGCCCACAAAATGAAAGATCTCTGTGAATGAGATCCCAGAGGAAGGAACAGGTCATCAAAGAAGGTGTATCTTTCTAAGAAAGGAGGAGAGAACTTCCACTTAGACTTTGGCCTTGTAATAAATAAAGTCAGAGTTTGTGAATTCAAGAGGCTTCCATAGCCTTGGCAGCTCATCACAAGAGCCTCAGGTGATTACTGTCTTCATAAATAAGAGTGTCAATTGTTAAATCAACAACGGGTGTCACTGTGCAACTACTTCCCATGTGAGATCTCTGTCCTTAATGCGTTTTACTTTGTAAATTAATGGTAAAACTAGTATTCAAACAGTATTTTATACTTTGTGTATCTGTGTGGGTGCAAACTGTTGAAATCTTTACTTAGTATATACTAAGTTGATCTTCTGTATATAAAGAAAATTAAAAATGAATCTTAATGAAGAATGGGATGGCAAAAGGAGTAGAAGATGGGATGGTTTGAGGGTGGCAGGGTGGTTATGGGGAGAAAAATGCTATAATCCAAAAGTTGTACTTTTGAAATTTATATTTGTTAAATAAAAGTTTAAAAAGAAATGAATTGTACAAATAAAGAAAATACTTGAAAAACATGAAACAGCTGTTAATATCTAATGTAAAATAGAAATGATAAATAATTTGAAATGGAATCTCAGTACATTCAGTTTACCACCACCTTTTCCCCTCCACATAATGTGGTGGGCAACATATAGTAGAATAAATAATTTTCTTAATTTGCCTTCAGAAAAAAAAAATCTACTGGCAATGTTTTAATGCACTAAAATTTGCCCTCTCAATTCAATCTCCAAGTTGTAGCCATAACAATCCTCTAATTCAGTTACTATATTTATTATTGGCACAGTTACTATTTTAATTAAGTTAAATGGCTTACCTATAATTTCAGATGAATTTCAAACTCCTTGGATGGTGTTTTTTTCTTCATTTTTAATTTTAATTTTTAAAATATCTTTCTTAACTATCTCTGAAACAAGAATGTTTTCCAGTGGTAAACACATTTCCTACACCTCTGTCACCCAGCGTGACTTAAATTTCCACACATTCCTCATTCTCACTTAGCACTGGTCCTTTCTGAAGGTGCAGTGAAATCTCTTTTACTCAGCATCTCTTCCTCTTAATAAGATTATTCATGAGCTATTCTCAATTGGAATTTAGCTCATTCATTTTGTTTCTTCTTTCCTGATAACTTTTGTGACTCTCCAGTCCATGACCAGGAGAAGTGTTGTTCTGCTGTGTGCTTAAACCTCTACTTCTCCCAACATTCATCACAAGGTATTGGGATTTGCCTCCACATTGAAACCACAAGAATATGATACATTTACTATGGCTGTGGTTCCTTTTATCCCTTGCGTTCAGCAGATTTTCTAACTCAATAAATGTTTGTGGGATGAATAGAAAAGTGAATGTGATAGAGAAATTATTAAGAGATGCATTAATAAGTACAATACAGGAAAAGATACAGAAGTGACAATAATTACCACATAAACCACAATAAATATGTGTGTGTGTTTTTGAGTGTGTGTTTGTAGTGGGGTGAGTTGATACTATGTCATGGAGTAGAAGGGAAAAGAACAGATAACAGGAAACAATAGTGGCTCAAGTGAATAGAAAAGAAGTGGAGTTACTGTTCCAACTATAGTGTCCAAATTGCTCACCAAAAACATCAAAAGGTAAAGGCATGCATCGATTTCTGATTTATTTCCATAGAAAATACTACCATTGAATATCCTTTCAATATATGCTCCCAGGATTGTAGAGGAGAATCTCAATAAATGTTGAGCCTCCAATCTGGCAGATTCCTCATCACATATTCCTGATATGAAAGCTGTTATCATGCAATATTTCTTAAAGATGACATATTGCATAATATATTTTCGCTTAACAGAAAGAATAATGTACATATTTCAAACAGAGTGTGTTATTTTCATGAAATTCTTATATTATATTTTTCCAATGTTTAGCTCCCAGTCCTTAAGAATCCAAGGAAAGATAGTATATAAACCTATCCTAGGACATTTCATTATAAGACAGTTATCCAACCAGCCTCTATAAATAACTGCATCCTCTTGTTACCATAAAGGGCTTCTCCTTTTGTTTCATCACTATATAATCTGAGAAACACGTCCCAGCTTGATGTGAAATGTACTCAACCAAAAATTTTAAAGAGAACCTCTCCTCAATGTCTCCCTTCTATTTGATTATTTCAGGAAAAAAGAAAGTCCATCTAAAGCACCCCCCTTTCTCTTAATTTCTTTGGCTGACCTCCAAAATGTAGCTGTCAGCTAGTGTTAGCTAAATAAGTATGAGCCATGGCCCAAGGCCCATTTACTGTCAGTCACTTGGATGAAAATATGCCCCCTGTATTAGCACTGCTGAATGTCAGGAGTAGGGACCATCAATATAATTCTCTTCAGTCTGACGCCCAAAGACTGAGTAAGGACATCAAGAACTGTTACAAAACAGAAACAAAAAAAGTTCACAAACATAATCTCAGTTTAGGAAGTTCCTTAAACAATATAACTAAACCTCATCTATCAAAGGAATTTTTTGCAACTAATCTCATTTTCAATATTTTATGCTTGGCCATCTCATTTTTACTCATCCTTAATATTTTAACAGCTACTGTTTACTATTTTGCTCTGCAAATGTCAATGTTTGTATGTGTGTCTGTGTATATATTGTGTATGTATATGTATATAAGTGTTTTAGATCCTAATTTAGATTGTAGACTAATAGGGATATGATTTTTGTTTTATATTTATATCTTTTACCCATTCTCGGCTCTTTCTAGAGTACCTCATCTGCATTAATTTGTTGATACCATATGCTAACTAAAAATGTGAAAAAATAGCCTAATTTCTGATGGTTGGATGTGCTCAACTCTATAAATTCTCAAAATAATGTTTTCTTCCAATTTCTACAAAGTAGTTGAAAGAAGAAAATATAATGCATTTGCCAATCTTAGATCGTCTCTATCATCTCTATTTATAACTTAAAAATACAAATGGCAGAGTTCCAAGATGGTGGAGTATGGAGTATGCTTACTGTTCTATTCCAGAAGAATATAGTTTAAAAAAAAAGTAGTGCATCCTAGGGAAGAGTTAGGGAGAAAACAAGCAGATGAAACTCTATGCACCAGCCTTGGAAAGTGAGGTGAGATCAGACCGCATCAACTAAAGCCACTGGCATTAAAGCTGCAGGAAGAGCCTAGAGGGAACCCGGCCTGAGCCCTTGGGGAATAGTGTGTCAGCCAAACTAGAGAAGAAAAAAAATGGAGGGACACATTTCTTTCTCCCCAAGCCAATAGAGCTGGCACCATTTGGGACATATGTAACAGTTGCACCAGCTTGTGTCCACACTCAGCAACCAGCCAAATAGAGACTCTTGACTCTGATGGGGAGAGTTAACAGGGAGGCTGGGAGTTTGTGACTGTGAAAAAAACTGAGGTTGTGTGGGAGGACTCATGGTGTGGCTGGGACTTTGGGCAGTCACTGTGAAAGACTCCACATGCTCAAGCTTTCTGGTTACTTAGTGAGGGACATTGCTGGGGAATCTGAACTTACACCAAGGACTGCACAAATCTTTTGTGTGGTCCATGGGGCAGAGTAGATGAATGTTATACCCATAGGTCTAGTGCTCAGGCACTAGTATCTTTTCAGGAGGGAAACTCAGCTGAGCAGAATAAACTTCCCTTCTGATAAAAAAGGAGATTTACCTCACCAAACCTGGATGTCCTACCTTAGACACGCCCTTCACTCTGGAGAATTGAACATAGCTCCCTGGCAACACCAACTACAAGCCTCCAGATATTCACTGAAAGCAGACTTCACTTATCTACAGAGGCATAGTACAAAGATAAAAGTTACCACAGGAAAAGAAGAAGAAGGAGAAGGAGGAGAAGGAGAAGGAGAAGGAGAAGGAGAAGGAGAAGGAGAAGGAGAAGGAGAAGGAGAAGGAGAAGGAGAAGGAGAAGGAGAAGGAGAAGGAGAAGGAATGGCCGCCACCTCCACTGCCGCCAATGTGTGTCTCCACAAATGCCAATCAACAAATGCAAAAATTTAAGGAACAAGAATGAGGAAAGCAACATGATGCCCACAATAACACTTCAATGCTAGACTGTGAAGTTGATGAGATGGAAGAAATGCAAGAAATGGAATTCTAAAGTATGATCATAAAATTACATAGAAGTAATCAGAAGCAATTGCATGAACTACTGAAATCCATATAGGACATGAAAGAAAATTTCTTCCATGAAATTAAAATCTGAAAGAGAAATCAAAATTAAGTGAAGAATTCAACAGAACAATTAAAAACTGAAGTGGAAAGCCTTAACAACAGAATCAGTGACACAGAGGAAAGAATATCCGGCTTAGAAGACAATGCACAGGAAACAATGCAGTCAAATCAAAACAAGAAGAGAAAATTAAAAAAAACTAAAAAAGACTGTTGGAAAGTTTCAGGATACTATCAAATGACTCAACATATGGGTTCTAGGAGTTCATGAAAGTGTGGAAAAAGTGAAAAGTATACAAAGCCTTTTAGTGAACTAACAGAAAACCTCCCTAATTTAGAGAAAGAAAGGGACGTCTAAGTGGAGGAAGCACATACAATTTCTAACAGACATTACCAGAAAAGATCTTCATCACAATGCCTTGTAATAAAACTCACCACAGTAAAATAAAACAAAAAGATTCCAGAATGTGCACAAGAGAAATGCCAGACTACTTTCAGATGACCTCCAATTAGCTCACAGTGGACTAATCAGAAACCCTACAGGCTGAGAGAATGGGGAAATATATTCCAAGTCTTAAGAGAAAAAAACGGTCAATAGTATATCTTGCAAAGCTCTCATTCATGAATGAAGTTGAAATAAATAATTTCATAACAAATAGAAATTGAAAGAATTTGACACGGCACATCCAGCCCTGCAAAAGGTACTTAAGGACGTACTGCACACAGAAACACAGAAACATGGTCATCACTATGAAAGAAGGTAAAGGAAGAAAATCTCTCAGACTGAGAAGAACGTCTTTGGTATTTTGATTGGCATTGCATTGAATCTATACATTGCCTTTGGGAGAATGGACATTTTGATGATACTGATTCTTCCAATCCATGAGCATGGAAGATTTTTCCATTTTTTGGTATCCTCTTCTATTTCTTTCTTTAAGATTTTGTGATTCTCATAGTAGAGATCTTTGACATACTTGGTTAAGTTTACTCCAACGTATTTGCTTGGTTTTGTAGCTATTGTGAATGGGATTGATCTTAAAAGTTCTTTCTCAGCCATAGCATTGCCTGTGTATACATAGGCTGTGGATTTTGGGTATTGATTTTATATCCTGCTACTTTGCCAAACTCTAATATGAGTTCTGATAGTCTCTTATCAGAGTTTTTGGATCCCCTAAATAAAGAATCATATCATCTGCAAAGAGGAATAATTTGACTTCTTCTGTCCCAATGTGTATCCCTTTAATTTCATTTTCTTGCCTAATGGTTCTGGCTAAAACTTCTAGTACTATATTGAATAGCAGTGGTGAGATTGGGCATCCCTCTCTGGTACTATATCTCAGCTGAAGTGCTTCCAACTTTTCCCCATTCAATTGGAAAAAATGTTGCTGAAATTCATATGTAGGCCCAGGAGAACTTGAATAACTAAAGCAATGTTGTACAACAAAAAGAAAGCTGGAGGCATCACAATACCAGATTTCAAGACATACTACAGGGCAGTTGTAATCAAAACAGCATGGTATCGGTACAGAAACAGATGGATATACCCATGGAATAGAATAGAAATTCTAGAAATCAATCCAAACATCTACAACTCACTTATATTTGATCAAGGAGCTAAATCCACAGGCAGTCAAAGCCAAAATTAATAATTGGGATTACATGAAATTGAGAAGTTTCTGTACTTCAAAAGAAACAGTCAGGAAAGTGAAGAAGCAACCAACAGAATGGGAAAAATTATTTGCAAACTATGCAATCAATAAAGAATTAATAACCAGAATCTACAAAGAGATCAAGAAACTCCACAACCAGAAACAAACAACCCATTTAAGAGATGGCCCAAGGACCTGAATAGACTAACAATAGATGCTGGAGAGGATGTGGGGAAAAAGGGACACTAACCCACTGTTGGTGGGTATGCAAACTCTAAAGCCATATGGAAGTCAGTTTGGAGATTCCTCAGAAACCTGAATATAGCCTTACCACATGACCCAGCCATCCCACTCCTTGGAATTTAATCAAAGGAAATTAAATTGGCAAATAAAAGAGCCGTCTGCACCTCAATGTTTATTGCAGCTCAATCCACAATACTCTAGCCATGGAATCAACCTAAATGCCCATCAACAGAAGACTAGATAAAGAAATTATGGGATATGTACTCCATAGAATACTATACAGCAGAAAAAAATGAAATCAGGTCACTTTCAACAAAATGGAGGAATTTGGAAAACATTGTGCTGAGTGAAATAAGTCAGTCCCAAAGGGACAGATATCATACGTTCTCCCTGATCGATGCCAACTAACTGAGCACCTAAAAGGAAACCTATTGTATTGAAATGGACACTATGAGAAATGGTGACTTGATCAGCCCTTGTCTTGGACTAGTCTGCTGCAGTTCTTAAGGATAGAAATGTGGCTTTGAGATGAATAAAGTTTTCTTTGTGTGTGTATCTTTGGTCCACAGAGAGTTCAGTGTAGCTCAGCCTGGAGGATATAACAGCTATGGCCTTGTTCTTGGTGCTGAGTGGGACCCGGATGGTTGCTCCTTTGTCCTAATCACAAGCCTATGTATATCAGGGCTTATTATACCAATTTTTGTGTCTCTAGGACTGTGTGATACAGATGGGCCCTTCCTTAGCTCCTATTTGGAGAGTTTAACTGGTGCATGGCACCAACAGCAGTAGTCCTAGGGCTGAGGGATGTTAACTTAATACTGTTCCAGTTCTACAGAGTGTTGACAAGGAATGCAGGGGATTTTAGTCTGGAAAGTATATGTATAGAGAGTTGGAATGCAGGTAGGCACTTCCCTGTGTTCCCTGGGTAGATTCCAGTGACACTGAGAAATTTAGAACAAATTGTTTTAGTCCTGGTGTTTCAGATATCCCACTGTGGTAGTCAGTTTTTTATGTGGTTGTTAGTACCTAGAAGCTAAGATTAATCTCCCTTGCTCATGTACAGTGCATGAACATAGCTCTGGGGTAATGCCCAGAAACTCCTCTAGTCGTAGGATGCAGAGAATCTCTCCTCTGCCTCACATATTGTCATGATTCTTACCAGGTTGTTTATCTGAGAACAGAGGCAGCCTGCCCAACTTTCTGCTTCAGAGTATGACACTCTATGGGAATGAGGGAGGGGAAGGATATAAGGTAGTTTTTCTGTCCCAAGCCTGGCAGTTGTTCAGAACTCATTCAATTCTCCAGGCTAAAAAAAAAAGTCAGTTGGTGTCTGGGGAAATCCCTCTCAGCTAAATTTGTCAGTGGCAGGTCAAGTGGCAATGTCTTCCTACATTGACATGGGAAAACGTGGCTCACATTTGGCTGCAGAATGCACCATGTGGCTTGCTGCAGATGTCTCTGACTTCTCTCCTGTTGTCCCACAGGGTCTTTATTTTTTTTCCACTTGTTTGCTGTAAGTTTCTGTGAGTCAGAACTCTGGAAACTTAGTCTTTCCCTTGTTTTTATTAATAAGCATGAGTAGATTGTTAGTGTAGCTGTACCCTATTCAACCACCTTCAATCATCAGAGTTCAATTATTCCAAGTATTTAGTGTTTGAATCATAAAAAAAGTTACCATTTCCAGCCCCATGTGAATTCTGAGTACTATTCCCTCCAATATGTCAGGTGATCACCTGAACTCTGGTGTTAATGACACACATACACACATGTGTGTCTAATAAGTGGGAGATTCAGATCTTTGGAGAGCCATCTATTAGCAGTTTTTTCCTCAGTAAAACTTGCTATGGTCTTCCTAACTGTCTACTTTAATTCTCCAACTCTGAGAGTTTGTTGAGTTTTGCCAGGGTCATCACCTTTTGTCTCTCATTTCATGATATCAAAAATGCTCTCAAATAAATAGGTTAGAATAATTATAGGGCTTGCCTAAGTTGTTACTTGTTTCTTAGTGATCACTGCTTTGTTCATTGATGAGCAACATCTTTAACAATAAGATTTGTGTATTATGTCTGATTTATTAGTTTTTTTCAAATATAATAATGAATTATATGAAGTACAGACATTAGAATTCGAATCTAGTACCAAGACTCACCATGATGCAATGTAGTGCCAGACAAGTTCCTATGATGCCTGTTCCTAGGCTAGTATGAAAAGTTGAGCTTTTGGCTTCATTAGCCAGATGGCCAAGGAACTGCCTCTGCCATGACTCTCCTACTTTAGGAAGATAGCAGAGCAAGATTCCAGGCCTTGACAGGTAGAGCAAGAAAGTGAGCACAGAACCATGTCTTAGAACTGAATGCTGGGCCAGCTGAGACAGTATCCGATAGATCACATAGTTCTCTATCCCAAGGCCAGTACTGACAAATGGAGCAAGTAGACCTTTTCTAGCATCATATGGAGACCTGTTTCCCAATGGGAGAGATTTGTGTTTCAACATGCATTATCACCAGCCACATGAACAGGCAAGACTGTACAAAACCCTGAGGCCATGATAAAGGTGTCACACAAGTTAGCATCAGACTAGGAAGTATCCTACACCATGTCTCTTCTATCTTTAGGCAGGCAGTGAGAAGCAAGACTTGGGTATAGGGCAGGAAAGAAAGGAAATGAGCATGTCTAAGATCAGTGATGGGCTGATAAAACCTAACCTAACCCCAACAGTCTCTGTTCCTCATCTAGTGTCCATCGATGAAGACTTTGTGCAGACTCCAGTTCCAAGTGGAAACTTGTGTCCTTACTCAATCAGAATGATATGCCAGCAAATATAATCAGTGGCTGGTTACAACACTCTTAATCCATGAGTTCAGTACACCATCAATCTACCCACAGTAATGTTAGCTTTTGTTCTCTGCCTGTGCTGTGTAGATATTGGTGAGCTAGACTCTAATGTGATGTGGAATTGTGGCCTTTGTGGCCAGGACACTGCTGATCCCATTCCTTCCTGTACTCCAGACATCACGAAATGGATATAGAGTAATTATCTACTTTCATTGAATAAAGGGGATGGTCATCAAGTCACTTCATAAGAGCTGAGATTGACCCTTCCATAATGGTACCTAGGTCTATGCAGAATCCTCTATAGACTGGCCACAGCTGATAACTGTGGATGAAGCATCAAAGCATAATCTGGTCCCAGATAGAGACATACAGATATAGGCTATCCCTTTTAGACACCCAGCCAGCTTATTCTAAGCATCACAACAAGCAGTACATTGGGGGATTTCCTGACAAGGGACACCTTTATATTATGGACCACCTATAATGTTCCAAGAGCCACCTCACAGTAAATAAAGACTTTGGTGGATCTACTGATGAACTAGCAGAACTCTCCATATGTCAAAGAAAAGAAAGAAGCCTATTTAAAATTTCTAGAAGGATAGTACAAAGCCACATGATGAAGCTTGGACTAAATCATTTAATACTTTAATAAAATATTTAATATACAGACAATATCATATGCCTAAAAGCATCCAAAACTTCCCGGAAGCAATGGCCTTACCTAAAGAACAAAATAAGCAGCCTAAAATAAACTATATAGCAACTGATACCTGCAAACTTTTGAATAGAGAATACAAAATACCTGTTTTAAGGAGAATCTGAAATTAAACACTAAAATAACTCAATAATTTATGAGACTAACTTAATTGATAAAATATCAAATAGTAACCTTTGAGCAGAATAGTATACCAAACAAAATTTAAAATTTGATAAAATGCAAAATAGGCTAAACAAAAAGTAATAATTAGTGAGGTTGAAAGCTATTTGAAAATATACAGAGAAAAGAAAAAAGAGAGTGAAAGGGAATAAAGAAATATTATAGGACAGTTGGGACAGCATTAAAAGAACAAATAACTGAGTAACTGGGGATTAAGAAGGACTGGAGAATATAAAAAAATAAGAATGCTTATTCAAGTACATAAGAGAAAACTTTTCATACTTAGAAGAAGACAAAATTATTCAGATACCGGAAGATCAATAGTCATCAATCAGATTCACCTCAACCTAATCATCTTCAAGATATTTTATAATTATGATTCCAAATATTAAAGATAAAAGGAGGATTATCAAAGCTGCACAATACAGGAAACAAAGCATATAAGAATGTACCAATTCACCAGGTCACTGACTTTTTAAAAGAAACCTTTAGATTAGAAGAATGTGGGATGAGATTTCTAAAGTATGGAAGGAAAAAAAAAAAACTGCGAAATTCCCCATTAGATATAAAGAAGAAAAACAGGCTAACAGATGTCAAAATAATTTATCACCACTACGTTTGTCCTAAAAGAAATGATAAAGGCAGTTCTTCCAACTAAAATAAAGTAATATTAATAAGGATGAATCAGACATTAAAATGTAGAAAACTCACTATTAGAGGGCCTACGTAGACAAATCAGAAAAGTTTCAGTTTTGTAAAGATAGTGTGTAAACCGTTCATATCGTTACTATGAAGACTAAACCAATTAAAAATAATAACAAAATATTACCATACTAAGAGATAGGCACTATATAAAGATGAAAATGGGAAAGCAAAAATTCAAAACATGATGAGGGATAGAATGTGAATATAAGGATTTCTTTGGTAATTTTCCTCTTATTTTCTGTTTATTTATTTTGTTTATTTATTTTTAGTTTAAATAGCAATTATTTCAGGCTTGTGTTTAATTTTTATGAATTTAACCATTTAAATCAAACATTTCTGCACTGCAAAGAAAAAAATATTGAAACAAAAGACAAAAGGAAAAAGTGATGTAGATAAACTCTCAACAAGCTATTTTACACAATGCATGAAGAGTTTCCATGTATCAAAAAGAAAGTGACTAATAGTCCTAAAAAATACTTGGCAATGAAGTTTTCCATGAAAACAAACATTTACTCATGGATTTCAATCTCACTCACAACAATGCGGTAATCAGACAGCATTTTCTACCTATTAGAATGGTAAATATGCAAAAGCATTTGAAAGGACACTTGTTAATGAGGGTATAGGTAGAGGAAACTTCATACCCTTTTGACAGTATTAAATGGCATAAGTATAGAAAGTAATTTACCAATATCTGTCAAAACTGTTTTTATTTATTTATTTTTAAATTTTTAAGATAAATGAATTTTGTGTGTGTTATATGAACAGATTTAGGAAATAATTATACTCTCCAACCTACATTCTATCTTACCCATGCTCCCCAAATTCTTCCTTCTTCCTCGCTTATTCCTTCTCTTAATTTTTTACAGTGATCTACTTTCAGTTTACTTAATGCTCATAAATTAACTCTACACTAATTAAAGAGTTCAACAAACAGTAAGAATATAAAAAAACACTGTTCCTCAACAGTAGAGACAAAAGCTATAACCGATCATTGAATCTAAAAACTTTGATTTCTTCCCTATACATTACACTTTTGAGACTCTAGTAAACACCATGGATTAGAGAAAGCATATGATATTTTTCTCTTTGGACTGGCTTATTTCACTAAGTGTATTGGTTTCCAGTTGCATTCATTTTGTTGCAAAGGACAGACTTTCATTCATTTTATGGCTGAGTAGTATTCCATATTGTTTGTATATCATAATTTTTATCCAGTCTTTGGTTGATGGACATCTTGGTTGGTTCCCTATTTTAGTTATTGTGAGTTGAGCTGCAATAAACATGGGAGTACAGAAAACTTTTAAATATGTTGATTCCATCTTTTTTAAGTAAATTCTCAAGAGAGGGATGGCTGAGTCATATGCTATATCTATTTTCCGTTTTCTCAGGTATCTCCATAGTTTCTTCCACAATGGATGTACAGTTTACATTCCCACCAAGAGTGGATTAGGGTACCTTTTCCCCCTACAGGCATTTATTGTTGATTTCTGTATGAGAGCCTCTCTAACTGGGGTGAGATGAAATCTCATGGTGGTTTTGATTTGTTTTTCCTTGATGGCTAGTGTTCCTGAGAATTTTTTTCATGTGTCTGTTGGCCATTGGAATATCTTCTCTTGAAAAATTCCTATTCAAATACTTTGCCCATTCCTTAACTGAATTGTTTGTTTTGTTCTTGTTGAGTTTCATGTGCTCCTTATTGATTCTGAATATTAACTCTATCAGTTGTGCCATTTGCAAATATTTCTCCCAGTCTGTCGATTGCCTCTTCACTTTTCTGAGTGTTTCCTTTGCAGTGCAGAAGCTTCTCAGCTTGATGTACTCTCATATGTCAAGTTGGGCTTTCTTTGCCTGTGCTTCTGGGATCTTTTCCAAGAAGTTTTGCCTATGAAAATGGCTTGCTGAGTTTCCCCAACGTTTTTCTCTAGCATTTGATGGTATCAAGACATAGATTTAGATTCTTGATTAATTTTGTTATCTCCAGGGATTGATTTTAGCCCCTTTGTCAAAGATTACCTGATTGTAGATATGTGGATTGATTTCTGGGAGTCTCTATTCTGTTCCATTGGAATACATGGTATACATGTCTGCCAGTACCAAGTTGTTTTGACTATAATTGCCTGCAGTTTGTCTTGAAATTATGATGGCTCTTGTTATGGTTGTGTTGCTTAAGGTTGCTTTAGCTATTCAGAGGTCTCTCTTGTTTCCATACGAATTTTAGCATATTTTTCTTTTTCTGGGAAGAATGCCATTGGTAATTTCATTGGGATTGCATTGACTCTCTAAATTGCTCTTAGCAGTAAGTAAATTTTGATTATATTAATTCTTTCAATCCATGGATATTGAGATTTTTCCATTTTTTTGTGTGTCTTCATTTCTTTCTTTAACATTTTGTAACTTAAATCATAGAGCTCTTTTTCCACCTTGGTTAAATTTGTTCTGAGCTATTTCAGTTTTAGTAGCTATTTTGAATAGGATTGATCTTAGTTCTTTCCCAGCCATGGAATTGTCTGTGTATACAAAGGCTATATATTTTTGTTTATTAATTTTATATCCTACCACTTTACCAAACAATTTTATGTGTTCTGATAGTCACTTAGTGGAGTCTTTTGGTTCCCCTATTTATAAAATCATGTCATCTGCAGTTATGGATAATTGGACTTATTTCTTTCCAATTTGTAACTCTTTATTTTTTTTTTTCTTTTTTAAATGATTTATTTAGTTATTTGAAAGGCAGAGTCACACACACAGAGAGAGAAGAGACAGATAAATATATAGAGAGATCTTTCATCTCTTAGTTTATTCCCCATATGGCTGCAAGGGCCAGTGCAAGGATGGGAGCCAGTACTTCTTCTGGGTCTCCCCCATGGTTGTAGGGACCCAAGTATTTGGGCTATCTTTTGCTGCTTTCTAAGGCACATCAGCAGTGAGCTGGATTGGTAGTAAAGCAGCTGGGAATGGAATTGCCCCCATATGGGATGCTGGTGCCACAGCTGGCAGGTTTACATGCCCCACTGTGACTACTCTGGTAACTTTTTCTCACTTTATGGTTCTGCTAAACTTTCAGGACTATATTGAATATCAGTCATGTAAGTGTGAATCCCTGTAGCACTAATTGCTATGATCATTCCTCCTAACACTGCTTTCATGTATTACATAAATTTTGATATATTCTTTTTCACCCTTATTTGTTTCAAGAAATTTTTTTATTTCCATTTTGATTTCTTCTATTATGCATTGTTCTCTCAGGAACATGTTTTTCACTTTTCATGTGTTTGCATATATTCTCAAGATTCTTTATTTGTTAATTTCTAGCTTCATTCTTTTGTGGTCAGAAAAGACACATGGCATGGTTTCTATTTTTTTAAATATGCTAAGAATTGCTTTATGACCTAGAATTTGGCCTACTCTAGAGAAATTTCTATGCACTGATGAAAATTATGGTTATTCTGCAACTGTGGAATGAAGGATTCTGTAGATATCACCTTGGTCCATTGGGTCCATGGTGTAGATAAGCTCTGTTGTTTGTGATTTTTCTGTTTAGTTGATCTATCCACTGATGATAGTGGAATGCTGAAGTCACCCATTAACATTTGTTATTAATAGCCTGGCACTCTGGCATTTGGTGCAAATACACTTATTATAATCACATCTTCCCATTGACTTGATCCCTTAATCATTACATAAGTTTCAGTTTATGTGTTAAAATCTATTTTGTCTGGTATTAGGATAGTTATACCTGCTTGTTTTTGTTTTCCATTACCATGGTATTTTTTTCCATCCTTTCACTTTCAGTCTGCATGTATCTTTGTTGCTGAGGTGTGCTTCTTGTAGGCATTAAATCGATAGATCTTGTTTTAAATCCATTTGGCCACTCTCTATGTTTTATTGGTGAATTTAGGCCATTTAAATTTAATGTTAGTATTGATAAGTAACAACTTGGCTCTTCCATTTTTCCATAAATATTACTATAGTGTGATTTGGAGTTCCTTCCTACTTTTACTGGGAAATTTTGTTCCTTGAGGCTATCTCATAATGATGAGTATCTTTCTGTGTTTCTGTGTGTAGCACATTCTTACGCATCATTTGCAAGATCAGACAAGTTTTTACAAATTCTTTCAATTTCTGTTTGATATGGAATTTCTTAATTTCATCTTTCTTCATAAATGATAGCTTCTCGGGGTATGGTATTATGGGTTATCAAGTTTTTATTTGCTTTTTTTTAGCATTGTGATCAGGGTTAAGTGTCTGTTGTTTAAAAATAGATTTTTATTACCAAGAAATTATTTTATTAGTATCATGGTAACCACAAAGCAAAAATATACATTAGATCCCCAAAATAATTAACAAGAAAAAAACATCCTATACATAAAAGAAGATGAAAGGGAAAATGATAAAAAAGAAAAGAGTAAACCACATGTATTATTTAAAATGACTCCTAGAAAACCATGTAGAGGATATTTAAAAAATGAAAAATGCATACCTTTAACCAAAAAATCTATCTTAACAGCAAATTACTAGATTCATTCTCTATAGAGTCCTTGGATAAGGGGCATGGTTATTACGTCTTAATTTTTTATGAATCATGCTGAGTAAATTGGACATGAAGCAGTAGGTTAAGCCAGCACTTGTATACTCTGCCTCTCAACTTTGAGTGCTTCATTTAAGTTGTGGGTCCTCTATGAATCCTGAATCCTGTCACTCATATGCAAAACCTGGATAAAGTGCTTGACTCCTGACTTCAGCTTGCCTCAAACCTCGCTGTTGCAGGCATGTGTAGAATGAGCCAGGGGGTCCGGTGCTGTGGTTCACTTGGTTAATCCTCTGCCTGCAGTACTGGCATCCCAGATGGGTGCCAGGTTCTAGTCCCAGTTGCTCCTCTTCCAGTCCAGCTCTCTGCTGTGGCCCGGGAGGGCAGTAGAGGATAGCCCAAGTGCTTGGGCCCTGCACCCTCATGGGAGACCAGGAGGAAGCACCTGACTCTGGCTTCAGATCGGCACAGTGCAATGGCCATAGTGGCCATTTGGGGGTTTAACCAATGGAAGGAAGACCTTTCTCTCTGTCTCTCTCTCTCTCACTGTCTAACTCTGCCTGTCAAAATAATAAAAAAAAGAATGAGCATGGGATACCTGTCTCTCCTACTCTCTCTATTCATCTTTAAAATAAATAAATATAACTTTTTAAAAAGATTTAATTATTATGTGGTGAGAAATCATTTTTCTAATTGAAAATATCATATTATGTAGGTAGAATATAAAAATAATAAATTTAATAACTCCATAAATTTTAAACATTGTTATAAATTATTAACAGAGAATTTATATACATAAAGAAATTAAAATGTCATGTTATTCAAGAGAATGGAAAACAGCAATAAAATCCACAGATAGGCACATGAGAGCATAAACCTACACACACAGAGAAATCAAAATAACAATAACTAATGCTTCCTGAAGGTGTCAAGAAAAAGGAAAACACAAAGAAAGGATGTTTATTGCCAGAAGAATTTTAATTAGACTGACCCTCTATAGATTACCAGTGTAAGTTGGTATTTATTTCACTGATACATTCAAGGAAATATGTAACAGAAAGATACATTTAATGTGAAATTATTCTCCTGCTTCATTCTTTGAACTCATACATCTTTTGCCATCCAAGCATCATCCTTAGTTTTTTATGCACAGTGCCTCATACTGGAATAAAGAAATCAACTGGATTGCTGGAAAAGTTTTTGAAATATACTCTCCAATAAATATACTCTCTGGTGATGCCAGAGAGAGTTGTATCTCTGCCAAAAGAGTTGAATTACTTCCAAGGAGAAAGAGTAAAAGCCCTAAATATAATTCAAAGTCTATATAGAAAATATGTTAGTTCTAAAATACAAATAAATGAACTACCTTTAATTTGAGTAAAAATTGTCCCCTGTCAGTATAGAAATGGGTTTGTGAATTCCACTGATCTTCTTTAGAAAATAAAGTTAATCCTTTACTCTGTTCAATTCGAAAGTTTTATCCATGAGATTTATAAGTGAAACAGCTTTTAAAATCAGAATCACTAAAAGCTTTTTATTAGATACCATAGTGATACTTAAAAAAATCCTAAACTTTTGGAAACTTTCCTCATAATCTATGAAAGGAAGCTATAAAGCTTTGTTTACTCAGGAATGTTCACTGCATTAGTAATTATAATAAAGAAAATTCCTAACAACTTAAATATCAATGCCAGGGAAGTAAATAGTACTAAATTAGTAAAAAATTTGTTTTATAAAATATTTAATGGAATTAATGTAGTAACAATATAGCAGTTAGTAAAGATAAGCATGATATAGGAGAGTTGGACTGAGGCAACTTTTACTTTTTACACTTTTAGTATGATTATAATATTTTAAATATTATAAAAGTAGATTACTATATGATCTAATATTTCAAAAAGTAAAATAAGTTGCGTAATTCTCAAGGAGATCATACCCCTTTTAAAAAACAAAGTCCTATCTACTTGTTGACTGCTTTTAAAAATTATTTGATACCAATTTATCAAGTTTTAACTAAATTCTTAGATATTCTTGTGACTTGGTGCAGATGAAGTCCATATCCCCCTCAGCATTCTGAGAGTTTCTGTACTACACCTCCTCTACTTCACCTATTCCAGCACCAGATTATTTAGTGTCTTAGTTGCCCTGATACTTCACTCAGCCAAATATGGACAGGTTTCTTGACATTTCAGTTGCAAACTACTGATAAGTAGATGGTAGCACATTTTGGAACAAGAGATCTTAGATTTTGTCCTGCCTATCTTTTCTCTAGCACACAGGTCTGTCTAGCATGGTGGATTAATTAGTAAACGTTTAATGTGAAGGGTATTTTGCTTGTTTTACTCTATTGTTTTCTGCCTAACTCTGTTTCCAAACATACTGGGTCAGATATCCTAAAATTCCTTACATTGACTTGCAAATTTGTGTTATGAAGAGTTTCATTGTATTTTGCAATGTATCATGACTGTGCTCCTCCTAGTATATAAGTTATGCCAATAGGTTATCCTGTACTAGTGCTAAAATGGGGCAAGTTTTTAGTTTCCACTTTTCTACAAAGATTTTTCACTGGTTAACGTTCCCATCATTTAGACTGTTGGTCAATTTCCAAGTGGGCATGCTGTTTAGATACAGGGGAAACTTTCCTTACAGACTTTCTCAGGTCATGTCATTAGAAAAAAAAATTGAAAAATAAATTAATTATATCAACCATTCTATTGATTAATATCTATATATCCATTTATCTTGCCCCTCATCTTCTGAAACATTAAGATTAATTTGAAAAATATTACCCTTTATCATTATTTTATTTAGTGTATATATCCTAAAAATAAGAATATTCTCTTACCTTTTTATAATATAGATTAAGAAATTAATAAATAAGCGATGTAACATAATTATCAACGTACATATTTTCTCTATTAGAAATTTTACTACAGAAAGAGAATATTTGTATTCAAATATTGACAGTTGCCTTAATAATGCCCTTTAGAGTATCCATATCTAAACAATTATCCAGTTTAGGACTTTGCATCACACCACATTTTCCATCTTTTTAGCTACCTTTTTTTTATCTTTTATTTAATAAACAAAAATTTCCAAAGTACAGCTTTTGGATTACAGTGGCTTTCTCCCCCCCCCCATAACTTCCCTCCCACCCATAACCCTCCCATCTCCCACTCCCTCTCCCATTCCATTCACATCAAGATTCATTTTCAATTATCTTTACATACAGAAGATCAATTTAGTACATATTAAGTAAGATTTCAACAGTTTACACCAGTACAGAAACACAAAGTGTAAAAATACTGTTTCAGTACTAGTTATAGCATTACTTCACATTGGATAACACATTAAGGACAGAGATCCTACATGGGGAGTAAGTGCACAGTGACTCCTGTGGTTGACTTAACAAATTGACACGCTTGTTTATGGCGTCAGTAATCTCCCTAGGCTCTTGTCATGAGTTGTCAAGGCTATAGAAGCCTTTTGAGTTCACAAACTCTGATCATATTTAGACAAGGTCATAGTCAAAGTGGAAGTTCTCTCCTCCCTTCAGAGAAAGGTACCTCCTTCTTTGATGACCTGTTCTTTCCACTGGGATCTCACCCACAGAGATTTTTCATTTAGGTTTTGTTTTGTTTTTTTGTTTGTTTGTTTGTTTTTGCCAGAGTGTCTTGGCTTTCCCTGCCTAAAATACTCTCATGGGCTCTTGAGCCAGATCCGAATGCCTTAAGGGCTGATTCTGAGGCCAGAGTCCTGTTTAGGACATCTGCCATTCTATGAGTCTGCTGTGTATCCCACTTCCCATGTTGGATCATTCTCTCCTTTTTAATTCTATCAGTTAGTATTAGCAGACACTAGTCTTGTTTATGTGATCCCTTTGACACTTCATCCTGTAATTATGATCAATTGTGAACTGAAAATGATCACTTTGCCTACTGATATGGCATTGGTGCATGCCACCTTGATGGTATTGAATTGGAATCCACAGGCACGTTTCTAACTCTACCATTTGGGGCAAGTCCGACTGAGCATGTGCCAAACTGCACATCCCCTCTCTCTCATATTCCCATTCATATTTAACAGAGATCACTTTTCAGTTAAAATGAACACCTAAGAATAATTGTATGTTAATTAAAGAGTTCAACCAATAGTATTAAGTAGAACAAAAAATACTAAAAGGGATAAAGTATTAAGTTGTAAATCAATAGACAGGACAAGAGCTGATCAAGTCACTGTTTTTCATAGTGTCCATTTTACTTCAACAGGTTTCCTTTTTGGTGCTCGTTTAGTTGTCATCGATCAGGGAGAATATATGATAATTGTCCCTTTGGGATTGGCTTATTTCACTCAGTATGATGTTTTCTAGATTCTTCCATTTTGTTTCAAATTACCGGATTTCAGGGTTTTTTTGGTACTCTTGAGCTACCTTTTTAGGCAATAGTTACTCCGTCTTTTGAGAGATTGGCATTTTTGTGAAGGAAAATTATGATTCAAGTGGATTATGTAGTTCATAAGTACACATGATCTGTAATAAAATATTCTACCCATGAGAATTTCCTGATGAGACCTACATTATAATTGTGAAATAATGGAGATTTATGGACCTGAATTTAGAATTTCCTTTTGGCAATTTTTGAATTCCATTTGAGCAGGTCTTCAACGTGGAGGTAATTTTTTTCATATGGGCACATGATGCTTACAGTCATACACTGCTGATTTTAGGAGTGATTGTACATAAATGAGAAGCAGGAGAAAATGGAAGAACAATAGAAGAGTAAAAAATGGTCTCATTTTCTTATAATACCACACAAAAGGTGTCCCTGCTGAAAATTATTCACAGAGAATTATTCTGAAGGGTTTTCCACTGCGGAAGACAGAGGCATAAAACATACTAAAATTTTTTCCTTTTCCCTCCAAATATGTAAATTACAATCCACCAAACCTTCTCAAAATACTGCAAAAAGAATGTTTCTCTTAGTATCTAATTTAATTATTTAAAGAGTGCTCCCTGTAGTCATATTTCTTGGACATCACAAGTGCCCTAGAGATTTAGAAACCTGTGTGGAAAAAGATGGTAAGAGTGAGTGACTCAGCTACTTTTCACAGGTTTTATGCAATAGTAATGGAGCTACAACTGTGCTTTGAAAAATGTAAAGTCTTCATGTAACAAAACCAAGTGATATTGGTTAAGAAAATATAGGAAATGATCAAGACTCAGTAGATTATTGGAAAGTCTTGCTTTTATATATGACTAAAACAAATCTTATTATAAAAACAATGTTTTTACTAAAGCAGGTCACATAGAATCATGCTTTAAAATCTTAAAAATCACATTTGATGAATACTTTTCTACAACCTATCTTTGTTTCCCATAAAAGAAAATTAAAGCATCCATTTCACTGTTGGGACAACAGAGAAAACAAAATATCTATAATAATTTTTAAATGTGTTAACGAAATTTTTTTAATTTTCCTGTATCTCTTTTGTTCTCTCATCACACTGTGAAACTTAGTCAGGGTCAAGCAAGACCAGACCAGTGATTCAATTCTTTATTTCAAAGATTAAGCATATTCCAGTAAACATCGAGAGAAATTGATTTTATTCTGAGAGTGACTCTGAAGGAATATTTTCTACTAAGTTTTGCTTATACTTTCTTAAGTGTTTTAAAAAGTAACTCTAGTGAATAGTGATTTTGTTAATATATGCTATTTCTCAGCTGAATATCTCTTTTGAGTATTGCACTTTAAAGGCAATAATTATTTTTGTCATTTTCACATAAATCAGTATAATTCCTTTTCATTGTTACTGACATAGTGCTGTGGCAATTAAAAAGACAAACATTGTTGATAGCTCTATTTTGAAAACAACTGTTTCCTTTTTT
The DNA here is from genome assembly GCA_949820135.1 of Sylvilagus floridanus. Lineage (NCBI taxonomy): Eukaryota > Metazoa > Chordata > Mammalia > Lagomorpha > Leporidae > Sylvilagus > Sylvilagus floridanus. The sequence continues at coordinate 77,506,850 of OX463227.1, forward strand.
AATTCCACATTGTTTACAAGTTTATCTGTGTCTGCAATAACTCAGAAGTTAAGAATATACCTTCACACCTCCTTAAGAATTACTTTGTGGATTCCACTGGTGGATAAAATGACTCCTTTCCCCTTGTCAAAAGGGCAAACTTGTCAAGTTCACAGTAGTCAATATTCTGAAGAACATTCCTTTAGCTCAGAACTATGGACACAGCAGTGACTTTGGAGTGCTGGTTCTAAGATGTGCTGGCTTGACAGAGACAAATAGCATCAGCACTCACCAACTAGCTGATCAAGGACGAAGGGACACCCTCTGAAGCTGAAGCCCACTTAGATTCCCCCTATATCACTTAATAATGTGAGCAGAGTCTTAATTCTTTGAAGTTACTGATTTAAGGAGCTGAAGAGCAAAGGGAGTCTTTTTCTTGATCTGATCCTTGTTATTAAAGAAGCGGAGGGGATAAAACACTTTCTATTTTTATCGACTGATGTATTTTGAGGTCAGTATTTTAGTCTGTTCATCTATATCTTGCCCTCTGCCCTCATTTCAAAGTGCTTATTCACTTATGATTAGAATTTCAATTAATTTGCTGAAATATATTATATCTGATTACAGTTAACTCTTTGCAATTTGAAGTAGATCTTGTTTTATTTCAATTATACTTATGCTCATTATTTATTTTATACTCCAGTTTAATTAAGAACTTCAATTGAAAAAAACTCACAAAATTTACTGAAATAAATTCATCTAGTTGACAGTTTCTCTATAGTAAATAAGAAATCTGAATATTCTTTCTCTATAAAAATAGTCCCTCTGCAAATGTCACTCAAAAAAATTTTTTTTGGACAGGCAGAGTTAGACAGTGAGAGAGAGAGACAGAGAGAAGAGAGAAAGATCTTCATTCCGTTTATATTGGTCATTCAAAGCATTAAGGGAAATATTTGGCCACAAATTGTTTTGATATTTATAAAAATATTTAGGTACATGTTGGTTCAGAAATGTTAGCTCTTTTTTGCATTTCTCCTTTCCTTCTAACCTCTACCTTACCACAGAGATAAGCTCAATTTTGTGAATGGTATCAAATTGGAAAGTAAAAATGTCTGTTTTCTACATATTTCAGGAGTACTGAATCTTCTTTTCTTTCTTTCTTTCTTTTTTTTTTTTATTTTTGACAGGCAGAGTGGACAGTGAGAGAGAGAGACAGAGAGAAAGGTCTTCCTTTTGCCGTTGGTTCACCCTCCAATGGTCGCTGCGGCCAGCGCACTGCGGCCGGCGCACCGCGCTCATCCGATGGCAGGAGCCAGGTGACAGGTGCTTTTCCTGGTCTCCCATGGGGTGCAGGGCCCAAGCACTTGGGCCATCCTCCACTACACTCCCAGGCCACAGCAGAGAGCTGGCCTGGAAGAGGGGCAACCGGGACAGAATCCGGCGCCCCAACTAGGACTAGAACCCTGCGTGCTGGCGCCTCAAGGCGGAGGATTAGCCTGTTGAGCCACGGCGCCGGCCCTGAATCTCCTGAAAAGACACATATGCAAATAGGAAATAGTCACCATGAGAATATAAAATATAAGCCAATGTTTCCATACACAATGAAATTAGCAAAGATAGACTTTCTTGTTGGGGTCATCAGGAAAGAATTTGTAGATAAGTTAGCCTTTTAACTAAGTATTGCAGTTAAATAAAGGGAGTCAAGGACATCCAAATTACAGGAACCATTTGTGCAACAATATAAAGAAATGAACTTGCATGGCTATAATACACTGACCTAAGGATCTTGTACTCAACTAATTAGACAATCACATAAGAACACGTTCTGCAGAACCACAAGAAAATTAGATAATTGCTTACCTGGAATCTTTAATTATTCAGCAGTACTTTGAACTCCTAATGTCTTTACCAAAGATTTACTCCCAGCATTTCAAATAATTTGAATGGATGTTCCATTATATTTTATATTAAACTTAAAACTCAGCATATTTTTAAAAAGTTGTAACAACATCATAACTTGAAGGAAATCCTTTGGGAATGTTGTGTAATTATCATCATTGTTCCTTATGGACTCAGTGTTGAAAGAGGGCACCAGCGTTCAATGATAGTTGTTTTGTTCTTTGACTCCTTAATAGCTTATTCTTTCCATTATGACCTTATTACTTCAGATATGGACTGGTATATGATCCTGCTACTCAGAAATTCTCACCCTTAAATCTCTCCTGAATTAACCTTTCTGAAACAGTTTTGATCCTATTATTTCTCTGTTTAACAACCTATTAACTATCAAGGAATATAAATAATTACAAAAATGCATGGTTCAACTTTCAATATGACTATTGTATTATTGGATAAAGAGTAGAAGTACAAAAAATACAAAAAAAAAAAAAAACAGCCTAACAAGCAGAGTGTTGATTTTGAGTCACTAACATCTCCTGGGAGTATATCAGAATTCATTAATCACTTTTGTATGATTTTAAAAGTTAAATGAAAATTGTCAGTCTTAGTTTCTAAAAATAATCATTCAGGTCATTTAAAAGTTGCTACAAAGGTTAATGGTAGATATTAGAGATAATATAATTGATGCATCAGTATTTGTATAAATGTGCAGAACTGCTTATAATAGAGTTTACAACCCCTGGAAGGGGAAAAGGAGATCCAAGCAGACATTCTGGAAGAGACAAGAAAATCCAGAGGTATGCAAGGAGAGGGCAAGCAGGAGGTAAACAGGGCATCAAGAAAGAACGACAACAAGTAGTCAATAAAATAAGAAAATTTGGGTGGGCATTCTTATAAGAAGTAGGTCTGGGAGTCTATTGTATTCCACAGATACAATTAACAACAAACATATGGTGCAACTACTATCAAATGGAAGTGCCATGATAGAGCACAAGTACAATGAGGTCCAGGCAAACATGAAGACATGTGGCAAGACACATCTGATCCCAAGTTCCTAACCTGTAAATAAAGGAGCATTTATATTCCCTCTCCTTTAGAGCTAGATTTGCTCTACAACCAAGAGATGTTGCAATCTAAAGTGTGATGTCATCTTAAATGAACTTTATATTCCTGGGAATGTTTGGACTAGAGCAGAGAAAGGAATCCAATCCAGGCTCCTATATAGTTGTTTATTATTGTTATCATTAAGTTTATACTGGACACTCCAAGACTTTAATGGTTTAGGGTTTATAAATGTATTCATTTAATTTATGGAAGAGAATTCCAGTGTAACAATATATTCTCTATGGAGTCAAAAAGTTACATGAATTCTCAGAAGATATTGAAAAGCAAATAGTCTGTTTCTACTACTTCAGATCAGTAGTGGAAAAAAAAAAAACATACCCCATCTCCCAAATCAGAAAGTTTAGATTGAATTGTTTTGAAAAGCTCTGATTAACATCAAAGTACTTTCATTAGCCCCGTTTCCCAGAGACTCCATATTCTTAACCACTATGCCACCCTGGCTAATTGCATTTTAACCAATGATTAAATAGTTCTTAACTGGAGAAACCAAGATTTTTTCCAGGCTAAATAAAACAATGATAGAAGTATCAGTTGTCTTTGCTGAAAAAAAAATCTTAAAATTTAGAAACATAAGGGCCGGCGCCGTGGCTCAACAGGCTAATCCTCCGCCTTGCGGCGCCGGCACACCGGGTTCTAGTCCCGGTCAGGGCACCGGATTCTGTCCCAGTTGCCCCTCTTCCAGGCCAGCCCTCTGCTGTGGCCCAGGAGTGCAGTGGAGGATGGCCCAGGTGCTTGGGCCCTGCACCCCATGGGGAGACCAGGAAAAGCACCTGGCTCCTGGCTCCTGCCATCGGACGAGCGCGGTGCGCCGGCCGCAGCGCGCCGACCGCGGCGGCCATTGGAGGGTGAACCAACGGCAAAAGGAAGACCTTTCTCTCTGTCTCTCTCTCTCACTGTCCACTCTGCCTGTAAAAAAAAAAAAAAAATTTAGAAACATAAAACAACTATTTAGCCCATGAATCCATGGTCAGCTGAGTGATCCTTCTGGTCTGGATTGGGTCTACAATTTCTGGAAGGCATAATAAGCTAGACAGACTCATATGTCTGAAAGCAGATGTGCTCACCCTACCTCCAGGGAATTTTGACAATGTCCAGAGAGTCATTTTAATTGGCACAATGAGAGAATTGCTAATGTCACCTGTTGGGTAGAAGGTTGGATGCTAAACATCCTACATTGAACAAGACAATCCCATTCAACAATGAAGTATCCAGTTTAATTGGGTGCAATACTGAGATTGAGAAACACTGATCAACTTGGATCACAAACCTGGGAAAATTTTTCTTAATATCTTGTGTCTGTTTCATGAGATTTGATGCACATTTATGTTCTTGTGTGTGGTCCTTGTACAGCTCCAACAGGATGCTTTTTCTTTGAATATGGTTCATATGTTATTAAAACAACCTACACCAATAGGACATATTTAACCTTTTAATACACAGAATTTAAAATATTAGTTAAAAATACTGTAATTGATTAATAAGCAATCCAAGAGTCATTACTGGAACATCCATATGCTCATATAGTTATTACTCATAAATCTCTCCTTATATATATTTTTCTCCATGAACATAATTGTTGTTAAAGGATAAATTTAAAATCGACATATCATACTGAAAATTCAATATGTTGTATCCTATCATAAATAGAGAATTTCCTGAGACAATTTACCAATTATCTTTTTTAAAAAAGAATTATTTATTTATTTGAAAATTGGAATTACAGAGATGCAGAGGCAGAGAGACAGAGACAGAGGTCTTCCATCTGCTGGTTCACTCCCCAAATGGCCACAACAACTGGAGTTGAGCCAGTCTGAAGCCAGGAGCCAGGAGCTTCTTCCAGGTCTCCCAGGTAGGTGAAGGGGCTCAAGGACTTGGACCATCTTCTACTGATTTCCCCCGCCGTAGCAAAGAGCTGAATCAGAAGTGGAGCAGCCAGGACTAGAACCAGCACACATATGGTTGCCAGCACTGCAGGTGGTAGCTTTATCTGCTTCACCACAGCACAGGCCCCCTAATTATCTTTTGTAGGAGGTCTTTAAATATTGGTTTTGTCCATACATTGGGTAAGGGCAATCTGTTCAATAAATGGTGCTGGCAAAACTAGATGTATACAACTAGAAGAATGCAATTTTATTTACAGTTCCCACTTTATACAAAACTCACAGGATGAATCAAAAATCTAAATTTAAAACTTGATACTATGAAGTTACTGGAAGAAAATGTAGCAGAAACATTCTAAGACATTGGTGTAGGTGATGATTTCTTGGTTAAGACTCCCAAACACAGGCAACTAAAACAAAACTAAACCCATGAAATTACATCAAACTGAGAAGATTAAGCACAGTAAAAGAATTATCAACAAAGTGAAGAAGCATTCAACAGAATGGGAAAAATATTTGTGAGCCACCTATCTGACAAAGGATTAATATCCAGAATATATTAGCAAGTATAAGAACTCGCCAAAAAAGGAAACAGTCTAGTAAACAAATGGGAACAGGCCTCAACATACAGTTCTCAAAAGAAGAAATGCAAATAGCCAACAAATGTATGAACAAATGTTCAACATCACTAGCCATCAGGAAATGCAAACCAAAACAAACAAACATCACCTCACCCTTGTCAGAATGGCTAAAATCCAAAATGTAGAAAGTAATAAATGCTGGTGAGGATGTGAATAGGAAACATACACTGTTGGTGGCAATGTAAATTAGTTACAGCTACTGTGAAAAACAGTATGGAAGTTTCTTTAAAAAGTAGAAATAGGTGTGTAAAAACAGATTGGTTTAAAAAATAGAAATATGATCCAGCAATCCCACTTTTGGGTAAACACCCAAAAGACCTGGACACATTGTAACAGAGATACCTACACCAGCATTTCTATAGTAGTACTGTTCACATTAGCCAAAATATAAAGTCACCCAAAATGTCCCTCATCAGATGAATGCATAAAGAAAATGTGGTATATATGATGAAATATAATTCAGCTAAGGAAAGAGTGAAATCTATAATTTATAGTAAAATTGATGCAACTGTGCCGGTGCCACAGCTCAATAGGCTAATCCTCCGCCTGTGGCGCCCGCACACTGGGTTCTAGTCCTGGTCAGGGCGCCGGATTCTGTCCCGGTTGTCCCTCTTCCAGGCCAGCTCTCTGCTGTGGCCCGGGAGTGCAGTGGAGGATGGCCCAAGTGCTTGGGCCCTGCACCCCATGGGAGACCAGGAGACGCACCTGGCTCCTGGCTTTGGATCAGCGCGGTGTGCCTGCTGCAGCACGCCGGCCGCAGTGGCCATTGAGGGGTAAACCAACGGAAAAAGGATGACCTTTCTTTCTTTCTGTCTCTCTCTCACTGTCCACACTTTCTGTCAAAAAAAAAAAATGCAACTGTATGACATTATGTTGTATAAAGTAAGCCAGAGAGAGAAAGACAAACAACACACGTTCTCCTTTATATGTGGGAGATAAAATTGATGAACAAAAAAAAAAAAAAAAAAAAGAAAAAGAAAAAAGAAAGAAAAAGGAAAAGAGCAAATAAACAAAAAATAAACATCTGTGTGTATCTGTATTGCTACAAATATATTTTTGCCAAACTTTGCTTTAAAAAATATATTTTGTGAACTCTAGTCCCTCCATTGTGCTGTGGGAACATTGGGACTGATGACTTCTTTCTGAATGTGCCTTGGCACCTGCCACGCAACTACCTCTATTTCTCCTTCCCCAATGCCTCCTATCCTCCAGTAATCACTGTTCTGAATCTGTATGTTTATTTATAAAACATTATTGGCATTAATGAAAGAAGACAGAAAAATAAATATTGGTCCTTTTAGCTAATAGAGAAGAAACCAAGTTTATAAAAGTTAAGCAATTTTAGTTTTCTACTATCATTTCACAAAAATTATGAATGCAAATTGATTTTTTAAATTTTGGTGAAGTTAATGATCAATCTATAGCTATGTGATGTAAGATAACTATTGCTAATGGCCAATTAGCAATTCCAATGTTTCTATATGTTGGGGCTTTGTGTGTCCTTGTGTGAAAGATTATTATAATTGATAATTATTTTAACATAAGCAGTTAAAACTGCAAAATATTACATGGATACACTATGCAAAATTTTTCTAGTTTAGCCATTTTATAACTTAAATGTTACAACATTAATGAGAAAAATTAATATTTTAAAATTTAAAATATGTTTAAATATTTAAATTTTAAAATTTTAAATATGTTTGATAAATCCAAACATATTGCCTGAAAAAAATCTTGCTGCATGATTGGGGAATGCTAAAAGGGCAATTTTCTGAGACCATTATAAAATCAAACATATGTGATCATGTTTTCTGCAAACTTATATTTGCAGAAATGTGTTAGACGGATATGACCATAAAATTAATAACTAAAAAGCAGGGACCAGCAATGTGGTTAGTGTAGGTGAATCCTCCACCTGCAGCGCCAGTATCCCATATGGGTGCCAGTTCTAGTCCTGGTCGCTCCTCTTCCAATCCAGTTCTCTGCTAAGGCCTGGGAAAGCAGTGGAAGATGCCCCAAGCACCTGGGCTCCTGCACCCACATGGGAAACCTAGAAGAGCTCCTGGCTCTTGGATTCTGATTGGCTCAGCTCCAGCCGAGGCTGACTGGGCAGTGAACCAGCGATGGAAGACTTTTTTGTCTCTCACTGTAACTGCACCTCTTAAATAAATAAAATCTTTAATAAAAATTTAAAAAATTAAAAAGCAGCTTCAGGAAACTTCCCTATCTTTTCAGCCAATAAAATGTATGCCCACAGAATCCTAAATCCACATTTGCCTGTCTTCCTCCAACTACACATGTATATGTGCCATTTTAGTACAGGGTGATCTTTCTCACAGAAGTATTATTTTCCTATAATAGAAACAAGTTTCTTCTTATAGCATTTTTGCTTCAAAATATTAAAGAGAAGCAATGCAGGACACTTCAGGGAAGGAGAGAACTCTTTAATCTAACATTTTATCTCAGCTTTGTTGTTTCTTAGTAAGACTGTAGATCTTTGTTATTAAGTAATTTCTAAGATGCCTACTCTACTTCTTTGTAAAGTAAAAAAAAAATCACACTCTGCATGCTTGTTACAAATAATAAAACAGTTTATGTATACAAATAATCTTGAGCTATGCTAATTTATAGTACATCCTCAATTAATGTAACTATTAATTTCTATCATTTGTGCATATGTTTTTATATTAAAAGTCAATATCTATCAGAATCTAATTAGGTTTTCCAATTTGTGATTTATCTTATTGCTTACCAGTTTACAAGAGTTCTAAATTCTAACAGGAAGGAAAAACTGAAGAAAGCACTCTGGACTCCACCAATTTTCATTTACTTAATAATTCCTTGTTTTTCAATTGTTCATCTCTAGCTTTATTTTCCACGCTAAATCTTCTTCCTCTTTCCTCTACACATTATGTCTTGATTAATTTTTTTGAAAATTAGAGAAAAATTTTAAAATATGTTCAATGTGTACTTTTAAATCTAAGATGTGTGCCCAGTGTTGTAGCACAATGGCTGCTGCTTGTGATACCGGTATCAACACTCCGTACTGGAAGTGCTGGTTTGGGTCCTGGCTGTCCAGCTTCTGATCCAGCGTTCTGCTCACTCATTGGAAAGGCAACGGGTGATGGTCCAGCTGCTTGGATCCCTGCCACTAATGCTGAAGACCTAGATGGAATTCTTGGCTCCTGGCTTCTGCTGGGCCCCACCCCAGCTGTTATAGCCATTTGATGGATGAAAATATCTCCTTCTCTTTTCTCTGTCTCACTCTCTCTGTCTGTATCTATCTATCTATCTATCTATCTATCTATCTATCTATCTATCTCTATCTCTATATCCTTTCTGCTCTACCTTTCAAATAAATAAAATCTTTAAAAATAAAAATAAGATGTTAATATCCAAATAATAAAAAAAGATTCAAAAAATATACCTAGATGGTCAAATAGCCTTGGTTTTGACTAAAACATCACTTTTTATTTGGAATATTGACACCTAAAAATAATTATGTTTTTGTGATTAACACTTGGAAAACATTTTTGTTTTCTAACTATCCAAATAATTTTCAGTTTATCTCAGATTTGAAAGATAGTGAGATTGAACTTACATAAAATGTCATATTCATTAATTCGATTCCTCCATGTACAGCCACTGTTTCTTGAATGGACTGTTTATAGTGTTTTAAATAGTGTTATAAAACTTGAAGGACAAAATCATAGATATTCATAGACTACAAATAGCCCTAAAGTAACATATTTGCACAGAAATCTTTGGCAGATAACTATGGCAAGAAGGCAGTATGAATGATGGGCTCATTTATCTCCACCTCTTCAGAGACCACTTCGTATTTTGCATCAACTAAGTTAATACATTCTGTGTGTTTGACTGTGAATAGTCACTGCTATGAGATAACTTTCAACAGCCCAGAACAGTTTAATATTATCAAGGTTACAGCTGTACTTTTTCATAAATAATTCATTTAAAATGCATTTTTAATTAAAAATAAGCCATATGATTCATTTTGCAGTCCTATGGGCCATCAGTAGTTCATATGGGAATCATTCATTAATACCTTCTCTGGAATATGCAGTCTGCTTTCCCATATTTGTTCATAAATGAACTGAGTAATAGTGCCTACAAATCCCATGATTTCACTACAAATGTCGCAGAGGCACCCTTGACTACAACCTCCATGGATTTAAAGACAATATGGATTCATTCTATTTCAATACACAGATACCAGTCATGTAGTGCTTGGAAAACTTTATCCATTTGTCAGGCTAAGTTGTAGTTCAGACTTGAGAGCATAGAAAACAAGGCATCATATTTTGACTTACATATAACATTACCAGTAAATGTAAACAGACACAGTAGTGTAGAAAATAGTTTAGGATATCTGTCATTACAGATTTCTATTCTTGCACTTGAGGTCTTTGGAGACCAAGATTTTAAAATGGAACACTTATTGCAAAGTCTATTTTCAGAGATATTTTCAGCTCTCATTTCAAGTCACTGAATAATGGACAGTAGGCTGACTGGTGAATATTTTCCAAGCTTTGGCATTTGAAGAAGCACATAAACTCTTTAGGAATGAGTATAGCAATACTATAGTATTGACACTATAGTGTCAGATGTGAGCAATTACCTCATCTGACAGCGATACTGAGGCCATGAGGTTGATCACAATATAACCCCCTTTTCACTACAGAGAAGAACAAAAACTTGAGTTCATGGATACTACCTAAATTTATCTTCAAATTAATCCAGCTTAGGCAATGTGGCTTGTGTCATCAATCACACCTTTTCTCACACGCATTTGCAAACTCTCTTTCATACTGGTTTTTCTACCTCAGCACATGAATGCCCCCAAGATTTGCTCATCTTGCAAATTTAATAATATGGGATTAATGCTGTGGTATAGTGGGCTAAGCCTCTGTCTGCAGCACCAGCATCCCATGTGGGGACCAATTCCTATCCCAGCTACTCCTCTTCCAATCCAGCTCTCTTCTATGGCCTGGAAAAGCAGTATAGGATGGCTGGAGTGCTTGGGCCCCTGCACCTGGGTGGGAGACTCCAAAGAAACTCTTGGCTTTGGATCTGCCCATCCCTGGCCACTATGGTCATTTGGGGAGTGAACCACCAAATCAAAGACCTTTCTTTCCTCCTCCCTCCCTCCCTCCCTCCCTCCCTCCCTCCCTCCCTCCCTTCCTTCCTTCCTTCCTTCCTCTCTCTCTCTCTCTCTCTGCCACTGCCTCTCTGTAACTCGATATTTCAAATAGATAAATAAATCTTAAATATATATTTAATAATATGGGGCTGGCACAGTGTCATAGCAAGTAAAGTTGCTGCCTGTGGTGCTAGCAATCCAAATGGATGCTGGTTTGAGTCCTGGCTACCCACTTATGATCCAGAACCCTGCTAATGTGCCTGGGAAAGCAGTGCAGGATGGCCCAAGTGCTTGGGCCCCTGCACCCACATGGGAGACCAAGAATAAACTCCAGCAAATGGAGGAATCTCTCTCTCTCCCTTTATCTCTTTGTAACTCTTCCTTTCAAGTAAAGAAATGAATCTTTAAATAAGATAAGAGACAATTCAGAGTTAGAATTGTGCCAGGGGATTCCAATACAATCCCATCAAGGTGGCATGTACCAAGGCCATCTCACTAGTCCAAGGGATCAATTTCAGCTCACAATTGATCACACTGATAGGTCTAAGAGTCAAAGGGATCACACAAACAAGACTAGTGTCTGCTAATACTAACTGATAGAATCAAAAAGGGAGAGAATGATCCAACATGGGAAGTGGGATACACAGCAGACTCATAGAATGGCAGATGTCCTAGATAGCACTCTGGCCTCAGAATCAGCCCTTAAGGCATTCGGATCTGGCTCAAGAGCCCATGAGAATATTTTAGGCATGGAAAGCTAAGACACTCTGAAAAACAAAAAAAAGAAGACCTAAATGAAAGATCTCTGTGAGTGAGATCCCAGTGGAAAGAACGGGGCCATCAAAGAAGGAGGTACCTTTCTCTGAAGGGAGGAGAGAACTTCCACTTTGTCTATGACCCTGTCGGAATAAGATCGAAGTCGGCGAACCCTAAAGACTTCCATAGCCTCAGCAACTCATGACTAGAGCCTAGGGAGATTACTGACGCCATAAACAAGAGTGTCAAATTGTTAAATCAACTTCAGGAGTCACTGTGTACTTACGTCTCATGAGGGATCTGTCCTTAATGTGTTATCCAATGTGAAATAATGCTATTACTAGTAATGAAACAGTATTTTTACACTTTGTGTTTCTGTGTGGGTGCAAACTGATGAAATCTTTACATAGTATATATTGAATCGATCTTCTGTATATAAAGATAATTGCAAATGATTAAAAAATCTTGGTGTTAAATTGGAAATTGCATAGAAAATTAATCAATTTAAAAATATATATATCATGTAGGATCTCTGTCCTTAACGTGCTATACATTGTGAATTAATACTATAACTGGTACTCCAACAGTATTTTTCACTTTGTATTGCTATGTGAGGGCAAATTGTTGAAATCTTTACTTAATATATACTAAACTGACCTTCTGTATATAAAGAGAATCGAAAATGAATCTTGATGTGAACGGAAGGGGAGAAGGAGTTGGAAAGGGGAGGTTTTCAGGTGGGAGGGAAGTTATGGGGGGGAAGCCATTGTAATCTATAAGCTGTATTTTGGAAATTTATATTCTTTAAATAAAAGCGTTGTTAAAAAAAAAAGAGAGACAATTCAAAAAGAAAAATACAACCTCCTATTGAGTCTGTATCTTATTCTATCAACTATGTAGCCATGCTTATTCTTTCTTTTTTAAACAAATTGACTGCCACTTTCTTTTTATCTGTTTTATTTATTTGAAAAGGAGAGAGAGACAGAGAGAGAGAGACAGAGGGACACTAAAATATCATTCACTGATTCACTTCTCAAATGCATACAATAGTCGAGGCTAGGCCAGGACAAAACCACGAAGTGGGAACTTAGTCCAGGTCTACCATGTGGGTTGCAAGCATTAAGCAATTTGAGTCATCACTTAATGCCTAGACCAGTGTGCTTTATCAGGACATCCCAAGCAGTGTCTGAACCATTGCCCCTAATATTCTTGGCACTTTCTTATTCCCTACTTTAGTATAATCAAACACCCATACCACATTATTCTAAATAAATTGTTTTCTAGTGCAGGCGTTGGGCACAGCAGGTAAGCCACTGCTGATGTAACCTATATCACATATTGGACTATCAGTTCAAATCCCTGCTCTTCTATTTCTAATCCAATTTCCAGCTGAGTCATTCTGGGGGGCAGGAGATGATGGCTCAAATGCTTGCTTCTCTGCCACCACTTGGGAGACTCAGATTGTTTCTGGCTTTTGGATTTGGCCTGGCCCAGCCTTGACTATTGTGGGCTTTTGAGAAGTAAACCATCAGATGGAAGATCAACTTCTTTCTATCATCTCTCTTTTTCTCTCTGTCATTCTTCCTTTCACATAGATGAACACATTTTTAAGTTTTATTTATGCATTTGAAAGGCAGAGTGACAGAGAGGGAAGATTTTCCATCTCTGCTGGTTCATTCTACAAATAGCCACAATGGGCATAGCTGGATCGATCTGAAGCCAGAAGCCAGAAGCTTCCTCCAAGTCCCCAACATGGGCACAGGGGCCCAAGCACTTGGCCCATCCTCTGCTTATATCCCAGGAGCTGGATAGGAAGTGGAGCAGCCTGGATTTGGAATAAGGCCCATATGTGATGCCAGAGCTACAGGTGGTGGTTCAACCTTTTATGCCACAGCACCAAAATTTCTTTCTGTGGTCATCAATGATAATTTTCAAAATTCAATGAATGTGTGTTTGTCTTTTTATTGTTCCCACTGTCCTCGTATTTCACACTGTGACCCACCTTTCCTTGCTTATATGATATCATTATCTTCTGCTGCCACTTTTATTGCTTTACCTTGGGTTTTTTTTTTACAAAATCTTCAATTTTCCTTAAATATATGTGTTCCAAAATGCATTATTTCTTTTATTTATTCCATATATATCATTAGCAGATGATCCTATTCAAACAATTTCCTGAGAAATGACATCGAAGTTGTTAGATCCCAGTATACATATACAAACAATAGACCTCTAAGATTTTAGTCTATTTACCTAATTGCTTACTGCAGATCTCTGTTTATCATTTCCAGGTACATCTCAGACTCAATGCTTAAAATAGATGGTATCTCATTTCTTTCATCAACTCTTTCTGCTTTCTCAGGAAATGACAGTATCAGTTAATATCACCCAAACCACAGGGAATGTGGCTTTCCATGTGACTGTTGTTGAGGTTGCTTCCAGCACTCTCTAAAAATAGGTGCATCACCTCCTGCCTACAACAATCCTGCTTAGTGACCAACCATATAGCTCTCATCTTGAGGCTTATGGAAGCCCAGGAAGTTAGGATTGTGGGAAAATTTCACAAGATGTAGGTTGCACAGGAACAAGAAATGACAGCAGGTAATGAACAGCCTCCCCTCTTGATAGGCAATAATATGACCAAAGGAAGATTTCAGAAGGCACGTACAGTAGGAGCAATCACTATACATTCAAAAATATGGATAGCTGTATATCTGGGCATGAAGTGAGCAAAACCAAATATTTCAATTTCCAATAGCTCTGACAAGTGAAACAAAGCTCTTCAAAGAGATCTTCTGTCATAAGTTTCCTATATGAACCTTTAACCTCCAGCCCTATGTATAGGAATCTTGAATATGCTAATCTCTTTTCACTGTTACACCTGTCCTCATTGTTGTAGAAAATAAAAACCAGAGAAACACAAGAGAGCCCTTCTATTATGTTTAATGTCCCTCCACTGATTAATGAGAACAGACTCTGTTAGAATTTGGGAAACGGGAATAGCAGAAGGGAGGAAAATCAATTGATATTCCAAAGGTAATCTTCCTTGATACTAGCAACAAGAATAATCCTATAATCCTACCATCTCTTCCATCTTCATCTGGAGTTACACTTCCCCTCTTTGTCTTGCTGATTGGTGACAGCCTAGTAATTTCCAGATCCTTTCCTCATCACTCATGACCACAGACATGGTAGGATTTTCATGTCTTTCCTCTACTCCCCCAAGAAAGGCGTCAATTGGTTAAATTACTCACAAAAAGCAACTGTATTTCTCAAAACACATAGCACATTTTACCTGCTGTATTTAAATTTATACCTACCACATATTTCTTTCATATAGCCATGGGCACTGAATTCTGCTACCAGCTCTCTTCCTATCTCTGCTTATAACAGTCATTATCACCATCCCTGTAATTTAACTCTTTGGTGTGCTTAACTCCACAATTCTAATATGATCTGATGTTTTCTCATACTCTTATTTTCATTTCTCAGAATACATTGGAATTTATTTTCAAATCTCTGTCAACTGTTCTACAGTTGCCTGTAACCTTCACTCAAAGATGATTTATAAATTATGTGCTATATCAATCTGTTATTTGAAAATACCTTTGTGGTGGTATTCATAACTGCCAGAAAACCAGTCCACCTCACCCGCAACAACTTACTACTCTCCTGATTCTTCTTCCTTTTGCTACAACTATGGTTTTCATCTTTGTTAATTCTCTCAAAATGATACCTAACAGCCACATGATACCTGACAAACCTAATCACTACTTTTGGAGAACTTTAACTGATTACTAAGTGCAATCCTGTGGACTGTATTAGTTTCCAAGTCAGGTAAACTAAATGAAACGCTTTCTTGATCTATTCCACATTCATATAAATCATACATATACAATGAAGACCAGAAGGTCTCAACTTGTCTCCACTGTAGAGAATACTGATCCAGTGATCTTAGTGACTTGAGCTTTTCTGCATCTTACATTGTCCTTTGTCATGTCTTATTTGCTGATAAAATATACACAGCAAATTCAAAAAGTTTGTGGATAAATGGAATGATTCGATAAGCTTATTTTGAGTCAAAAATTTTTTAAGCCATCCTAGATTTTTTATAATATATCTTTTCCATGAGTGGTTTGATTTCCATCCATAAAATCAAACAAGATTCTCAAATTAAAAGCATTGTAAATTAAGCATTTGACATCAAAAATGACATCCCATCTCTGGTGCTGTTCCATTGATTGTAGCATATGGATTGTAATGTATCTTAAGAATCTATCTTTTAACCAAGGGGTATGAAAAGATATACTACTCTTAAAAAGCATCAAAGTGAGAAAAAAAATAGCAATGTTAGGTGGGAACACCATTAAGAGATTTTAGTGGCAAGTGCCAGGTTGTAAATTCCAGTCATCAAAGTGATACCCCATCTCTAGCCTCAGATTCTCTAAAAGGATCACCTCTGGAATTAACGCAGGAGTTTATATCCTTCCCATGGTTTTCAGCAGTTTTCTTCTCTCTGATTTCTTCAGTCTTCAATGTGGCCTTCTTACCTGAATTTTCTCATTTCTTCATATTACTTTTATTTATCACTTGCTTGCAAATTCTTCCTAAGTGGTGGCTATGCTGCTTCCCTGTTAATACTTTTTGATTTGCCGATAACCTGGCTGGTGAGCAGAACGAATCATTGTTCCATGTATAAAACTGTACATTTAGTTCAAACAGGAAAAGCTTCTAAGATAAAGGAATACATTAGGGAGATAAAGTAACTCAATTTACTCTAGTCTCTGAATAGATTTCAAAATTAGATCCCTTAGAAATTGGCCAGCGCCATGGCTCAACAGGCTAATCCTCTGCATAGTGGCGCCGGCACACCGGGTTCTGGTCCCGGTTGGGGCACTGGATTCTGTCCCGGTTGCCTCTCTTCCAGGCCAGCTCTCTGCTGTGGCCCGGGAGTGCAGTGGAGGATGGCCCAAGTGCTTGGGCTCTGCACCCCATGGGAGACCAGGAGAGGTACCTGGCTCCTGCCATCAGCTCAGCGCAGTGTGCCAGCCGCGACACGCTGGCCACGGCGGCTATTGGAGGGTGAACCAACAGCAAAAAGGAAGGCCTTTCTCTCCGTCTCTCTCTTTCACTGTCCACTCTGTCAAAAAAAAATTAAGTGGTTGGCCTAGGATCATACTGTAAGATCATAATAGAAAAGGTATAGTGGGGGTCATTTATGGATCACCCTGATATGGGATGTAGAAGATATGCTTATTATGAATATTGCACAAATCTGTTCACTAACCATACTGGATGATAAACATTCAAGAAGGGCCTTGGGTAATAAATAGAATGGAAATTAGCATCAATACATATTAAATCTGGAGTTTTAATTAAGACAGATAGCTAAGACAAAGAAGAATTATAGAGGGAAGAACAGTCACTCTAAAAACACTGAGAGTTTGATAAAATGGATAAAACAGAAAATGTTTCAAAAATAAAAAATCTAATATATTAAAAACTTAAAGTATAGAAATAATCATATCATTCTTAAGTTCCAGTGAGGCAAAACTTTTTGGTCTGTAATTTATAGTTCACTAAGGAAAGAAATACTGAATCTGGGGCCATGACCTTCTTGTTTGACCAGTGTATGTGGTCTCTTACCAAGTGGGGATTCTTCACTCCCTCAAATGGCCACAACAGCAGAAGCTGAGCAGATCTGAAGATAGGAGCCAGGAAGCAGGAACCAGGGGCTTCTTACTGCTTTCACACATGGGTGCAGTGGCCAGGAATTTGGGCCATCTTCCACTGCTTTCCCAGGCTGTTAACAGAGAGCTGGATCAGAAGAGGAGCACCCAGGACACAAACCGGCACGCATATGGGATGCCAGTGCCAAAGGCAGACTATGCCACAGCACTAGCCCCATGAGCTGATGTACATGTTTTCAATACAAACATAACAGACTCAGTTGCAACAAAATTAGTATGTATAAGATCTAACAAATTAGTAAGGAAAATTTAATTTTTAAGTTATAATGTAATTGGAGTATTAAAAATAATAGCCATAGGAAAGACTTTATCTAGAAATATGGAACATACTAGAATAATATATTGAAAAGAGGGTTCATGCAGCCAACTGATTTTTTTTCAAGGGGTCATGCACATACATTGAAGAAAAGACATTCTTTTCAATAAATGATGCTGGCAAAGCTGAATATACATATGTAAGAGAAAAATGAAATTAGATCCTTATTTCTCACCCTTATACAAACATCTATTTAAGATGGATCAAAAACCTAAATGGAAAACCTGAAACTCTGAGATTTCTAGGAAAATTCCGTACATGGGTTGGGCAGTGATATTTTAGAGAAGATTCCAAAAGCACAGGCAACAAAACCTAAACTAAACAAATGAAACTGTATCAATCTCAGAAGCTTCTGTGCAGCAAAGGAAACAATCAAGACTGAAGAGGCATCTGACAGAGTGGGAGAGAATATTTACAAGCTACTGATAAAGGATTAGCATCCAGAATATAACAGGAATTTTAAAAATTCAACAACAAAAATACAACCAATCCAATTAAGAACTGGGCAATGGAATTGAATAGACAGTAAAAGAATAAATAGAAATGACAAACAAATACATTAAAAATTCTACTAATATTAACCATCAGGAAAATGCAATACAAAACCTCAATGAGAGGGGCTGATGTTATGGCACAGAAGGTTAAGCTGCCGTCTGCAACATGAGCATCCCATGTAGGTGCCAATTTGAGTCCTTACAGCTAGATTTTCAGTTCAGTCCAACTTCATGCTAATGTGCTTGGGAGAGCCATGGAAGATGGCCAAAGTGTTTGAGCTCCTACTACCCACATGGGAGACCTGATGGAGTTCCCGACTCCAAGCTTGACCTGACCCAGCCCCAGCTGTTTTGGCCATTTGGAGAGCAATCCAGCAGATAGATAGATCTCTCTCTCTCTCTCTCTCTTTCTCTCTCTCTCTTTTTCAAAGCAAACTTTTATACACTGTTGGTGGGATTATAAATTAGTATAGCCACTGTGGAAAACGGTATGATGATTTCTTAAAAACTAGAAATAGAGCTGTCAAATGATCCAGTGATCCCACTACTGGGTATGTATGTGAAATACATGAAGTATTTGTATGACTGAGACTTCTGCTCCACCTTGCTTACTGCAGCAATGTCCATCATAGGCAAGATATGGAGTCAATCAAGCTGGCCATCATCCAACAAATGGATAAAAAAGTATGTGGGATGTACACACTATGTAATAGTATTCAGCCAAAAACCAGAATAAAACCTGTCATTTGCTGCAAAAAAATGTGAAACTGGAGAACATAATGTTAACTACAACAAGCCACATACAAGAAAGAGAAACATTACATGGAAGCTAAAAACAAAAAAACGAATCAGAAAACTCTCTGAGAACAGGATGTTGATTACTAGAGACTGGCAGGATGCAGGTGGGGAATAGAGAGAGTTTGAAGGAATAAGCTCCTAGGGTTGTGCAGCATAGTAGGGAGTTTATAATAATCTATTATTTTATGTAGTTATTATAGTTTATAATAACCTATTGTATTGTATGAAGAAATAGAAGAAAGAAACCCCAAGCCTCTCATTATGAAATGATGTCAAAGAAGGGTACTGTTTTGTCAATACATGCTATCTTTATGTAATGAAATGTCATAATGTAGTCCATATACATGCATAATTATTAACTTGGAAATAAATAGGTAGACTTTAAAAGAATTAAAACTACTATGATAGCTATTTGTAAGTGTTTGAGGATTATCAGTTGCTAAAGAGGGTAGATTTGTTTCAAGTGACTCTGCAGGGGTACAACAGTCATGAGTGACAGTAAAAGGGGAATCAATTCTATTTGTTTCTCTGAAATGGGCTGCTTTGAAGGGTGGTTACTTTGTAAAATGAGAGCCAAGTCAGAAGGCCCCCTACATAGATATTTTAAAGAGTTTCTATATTGAATGAAAATTGGACTAAATAACTTCTAAGGAACATTCCAACTTGAAAGAGTCTATATTTATTGCATTAGTGGAAGTTCAGGTAAAGAACCTATATATTTCAACAACTGTTTTGAGTTTCTCCAATATTTTTTTTTCTTCTTGTTTTTCAGACATTATGATTTGTTAAGACATGGAGGGGCGGGCACCATGGCATAGTAGGTTAGTCCTCCGTCTGCGGCACCAGCATCCCAATATAGGACGTGGGTTCTAGTCCCAACTGCTCCTCTTCTGATCCAGGTCTGCTGTGGCATGGGAGAACAGTGGAAGATGACCCAAGCGTTTGGATCCCTGCACCCATGTGGGAGACCAGGAGAAATCTCTTGGCTCCTGGCTTCGGATCGACCAGTGAACTAACAGATGGATGACATTTCTCTCTGTCTCTCCGTCTCACCATCTGTAACCCTACCTTTCAAATGAATAATAATAAATCTCTTTTAAAAGGACATAAAATGGATATTCATTTGTCTTATATTTCCCTTACATAATTGAGTTCTGATTCCTGAGTTATACAAAATTTGAAAATGAACGCCTTCAAAAAGCAGTAATTTGTTATTACCCACACAAAAACATTCACTTGTATGTTAGATAAAGGAACTCTCTCCTGAGTGTATCTCTTTTTCATAGTTATGTGGCGTAGTGTTCTGTGGCTGGTAATTGCATGTTTGAAACTAACTCACACGAAATATTAGACAGGCAATACTAACTGTTCACTCAAGAATGTTTTTTTCATTAATCTGTGACAAGCAACTTCATTGCTGATATGGTAATTAGGGGATAAGGGGATAATTCATTAATCACACACTCAGGAGAAAATAGCTTATGTGGTCTATTTTTGCCTGTGTTGAACAAATCACCAAATGCAAAGATGTTTATTGTAAAGTACTCTTCTCTGTAAGAATGAGGAAAATGAGACATCAACTTAGCATTTTAAATTCTCCATTTAAAACTGGCTTTTATAGTCATCTCTTCATGATACACAAATCTTGGCTTTCCAAAAGGCAGGATAACGGAAAAGAAAGAGAACTAATCATAGAGGAATAGGCAGTCAAAGAGCAGAAGCCAAGGCTGCTGTGAACCAATTAACTGAATGTATGACACACCACTTTGATATATCCAACAAAATCCCAGGATATGAGAGCAGGCTTCAGAAGACAAAATTGTGGATGTGGTTTGTACTTTTGCTAGCGAATATATCAGAATAAGTGTATGTTTCTTTTCAGTACCCACATGGGGCACTTAATTTTTAGATTTTATCCAAAAAATAAATACAATATTTGACAGCCTCTAAAGGTTATAAGCACATTTTGTTTTATAATTTAATATTGGCCCATGTTTCTGTTCAAACTAATTCTATTTTGGTTTCATTGCATTCATTTCTATTATTGTGATGTTGATTCTTTCATTTTTAAATTCAGAAAATAATGTCTGCAATTATATACAAAGTTAGTTATAACAAAATCTCTTGAATTCATTTGATTTTATAATCTTTAATTCTTTAGCGGAGCATTCATTTGATTAGCCTATTTTATATCCATGCCATTTTTTAAAATGAGAGAAATGAATTATTTATAGTCCAAAAACCTAGACATTCATTCACTCACTCATTTTACTGTTGTTTAGAATGTACATACTTACTTCTGAAACACGCAAACCAAAATTTCTAAATGAACAAAGAATGGAACCATCATATTTATAAAGTGGGATTGAAAATTATTTTCCTCATACCATGTTGAATGGTCCAAATTTTACTTACATTCTACTTCAGAAATGGAAGTACCCACTTTCATATTGTTCAGGATCTCAAGGATGCTCACAACTGCAAGTGCAAACCTCAGCCCTGGCTGGCCATTCCCCAGGCTCCAGTCCTGTAAACTTCATATCATCATAAGCAGATGATTAGTCACTAACCTTGAGAGTTTTTGTTGTTTTTGTTTTGTTTTGTTTTGAACACTTAATTATTTATTTCAAAGGCAATGTTCCAGAGAGGCAGAGGCAGAGACAGAGAGAAAGAGAGATATTGCATCTGCTGTTCCAGTCCCCAAATGGCCGCCGTGGCTGGAGTTGAGCTGATCCGAAGCCAGGAGCCAGAAGCTTCTTCCAGGTCTCTTACATGGATGCAGGGGCCCTAAGACTTGGGCCATCTTCTACTGCCTTTCCAGGCCATATCAGAGAGCTGGATTGGAAGTGGAGCAGCCGAGTCTCAAACCAGCACCCATATGGGATTCTAGCACTGCAGGCCGTGGCTTTACCTGCTGTGCTACAGCACCGGCCCCTTACCTTTAGCTCTGATCTTTGTTCAACTTATGCCCGCTGCCAGCCCTCTCATCTCACTTATTCCAAGTGTACATACAATTTTGTTCTTGCTTGAATGGAAGGAGCTGAATACCAGACTGAAATGGTAAATTGGATCATGAACTGTGGAGGCAGATTTTGTGGAACAGCAGGTACAGTTACTGATTGAAACGCTAGCACCCCACATATCAAAGTGCCTGGGCTCAAGTTCTGCCTCCAATTCCAATCTAGCCTTTTTGCTAATGCACACCCTGGGAGGTAGAAGATGATAGCTAAAGTATTTGTGTCTCTTCCACATGTATGAAAAACTCTTGGGGGCCAGTGCTGTGGCGTAGTAGATTAAGCCCTCATCTACTGTGCCAGCATCCCAAATGGGTGCTGGTTTGTATCCTGGCTGGTCCCCTTCCAATCTGCTAATAGCCTGGGCAAACACAAAAAATGGCTCAAGTGCCTGGGCCCCTGCACCCACGAGGGAGACTTGGAAGAGCTCCTGGCTCCTTGCTTTGGATTGGCTCACCTCTGGCCAATGGAGCTATTTGGGGAGTGAGCCAGTGGACAGAAGTTTCTCTTTCTCTCTCTCTCTCTCTCTCTCTCTCTCTCTCAACCCTGCCTGTAACTCGGCCTTTCAAATAAACAAACAAATCTTTAAAAAAAAAATGCAAAGCAACTCTTTGGAGTGCCAAGCTCTTGGCTTTGGCCTGACTAGACCACCCTGGC
The DNA here is from genome assembly GCA_949820135.1 of Sylvilagus floridanus. NCBI lineage: Eukaryota > Metazoa > Chordata > Mammalia > Lagomorpha > Leporidae > Sylvilagus > Sylvilagus floridanus. The sequence goes on from OX463227.1 coordinate 77,529,320, forward strand.
TGTTGTAGACATTTGTGGAATGAACCATCATATGGAATATCTCTCCACCCCCTTGCATTCCTTCCATTGTTCTGCCTTTCAAATGAAGAAAAATAAGTAAAATTAACTTTTAAAATACTGTAATCTGCATACTTTATTCAATAAGTTTTGGGAATCTGTTGAAAATGTCAAAGCAGATGAATGGATTATGTGAACTATTTGATAATAAATGTTAATGGACTGCTGGAGGGAATGGGTGTGGAGGGAAGATTGTATACTTGCACAAAAGAACACAAATAACCAGTGCTGTGTAGAAAGGATTCAGGATTATAACCTCTACCTTGAAAAAGCCTATATTCTCTTCTGGAAAGCAGAATGGAGAATAAATAATGATCTCTAGAATTAGTTACACAGTGTTGCTATCAATGTGTAGCTCATCCCATCATAAAACAACAAAAATGATAACAATATACAAGTATTTTAATATTCTAAGGTGTGAGAATGCCCATGTCACTGTAAGTCCATAAACACGTAAGACTAAACATTGCTACCTTACTGAACATTTGAATTCTTGTCAGAGATACCAAATGAAATGCAAAACAAAGCAAAAATGCAAAAAGAATGAAAAAAACACAGAAATGCCATAGAAAAATACCAAAACTCCATTATGGAATATTAGTCTTTTAACAAACTCAGACATTTGACTGGAGATTTCTTTCTGCACATATTTATTTAGGAAAAAAAAGGAATGGGAGAAAGAAATGGGAAGCAGTCAGAATTTAGGGTTACAAAAACATGGCAAGGGATAGACACACAGAAGTGCCCATGTGTACGGCACTTCTGTTGACAGTGTTGTTGTCAGAATGTAAAGAGATAACAGAAAATCACCATGAGAACAGCAGTCCTGTCCACAATGCCTGCAGAGAAGAACAGCCTTGGTTTGTGAATAAATGCTCTTTGTGTTTCTGGCTCAGCTTTGTCTTGTCTGCTACCTGATTCAGTCCACATTTTACCTGCTTGGCTGCCACCTTTTATATCCATGCGAGCACTATTCTTTGGCAATGCTCAGTTATGTAGCTTTACCTAAGGCACTATTCCAGTGTCAGCTTAGCTGGTTAGAACAAAATGCTCTATAATCTAATGGTACAGGGGTGATTCAATCAGGCCACTTGACATTGTACAGAGAACCTCTCCCCCCAGGGCCTGAGACTGTCCTATTCCAGCCTCTAAGGGATATGAGTAGTTGTCCCAACATACTGTCTGTGCTGAAAACCAATCAAAGAACCTGCTATGACAAGAGGTTGATTTCCGGAGAATCATCCTGTGGGAAGCCACATTGTTTTTCCACCAGTCATATTGTAGGATGGTTTGTCTTTGCTTACAATACTTGGAAGTAACCACTGTCAACCTGTAATTGAAAGCTACTTGGTCTATCCATTGTAATGCATCCTCTTCACACACAGAGGGCAATGAGAGTTGTAGCAGGTGTAAAATCACAGTCTTGGACTTGTTGGGATTCAGTATTTGTACATAAGATCAAAAGGCAATATTCTTAAGTGACATTATACAGGCAGCCAAGAAATCCTAAATAAGAGTTGCTATAGACCTGTTACTCAAAATCAAGAAGAGTAAAATGTCTGACACCAACACTCTGTGTAGATCTTTCATTTGGCTTAAAATTTGATGTAATTTTGACATCATGCCCTGATTTGTACACTACTGAGTCCAGGATTAGAGATTCTGGAACACTTTTGTGTCTAGTCTGAAGTCATTCAAATTTATAGCAATGTTTTTTGCTGACATGCAACATGTGAAAAAACTACTTTTGTATCAAAATTCAACAAGAGGGGCTGACGTCATGGCAAAGCATGTAAAGCTGCCACATGCAGTGCCAGCATCCAATATGGCTGCTGGTGCGAGTTCAGGCTGCTCCACTTCCAATCCAGCTCTCATTATGGCTGGGAAAGTAGAAGATGGCCTGAGTCCTTGGGACCCTGCACCTTCATGATAGACCTGGAGGAAGCTCGTGGCTCCTGGCTTCGGATCTGTGCAGCTCCTCTCTGCCTCTCCTTCTCTCTCTGTGTAACTCTGACTTTCAAATAAATAAATCTTTTTTAAAAAGTCACCAAGAAACTTGCACATCTATATATAGTATTTTGAAACATATAGCATTTGGCAAATACATTAATTATTTCTAAAATTTAAACAAATTATAACATTACAAGCTCAAAAAATTTCACCTATTCTAATGAAAAAGAAACAGAGGCTCAGGTTTATTAGAAAACAATAATCATAGTAATACAATATAGGGAAATAAGTCTGTTGCTTTTAAACCATTCATGTTTCATTCACATTATATTGTAGAACAAAGCTAATAAACAAAATGAATAGTAAATTTAAAACATATCAAGGTACATTAGGCAATGAATTATTATCCATTTCATCTTTAGGGAATAGTATGTATAGAGAAACTAGCATATTGTAATAGCTTACTATGGAAAATAATATAGCCTACAGACACTCGAATATATGACAAATATATTTTAAATGCACAGTTAAGCTTTCCAGTATGTTGGAGAAATTGCACAGGGGTCAGAAAGTGAGATGGAACTCTGAAGGAGGTATGGAGAGATTGCTAATGTGAGTAACCTTGGTCTGCGGTTGTATCACAGAACCAGACAAAAAAGATGATGCCTTAGACAAGCAGAGGGAATTAGATCTAAGATCCTCAAAAAAGACTAAGAGCAATGAAGGGTTATTTCTTTAGAAACTGATAGTGTGAAGAAAAAATAAAGTAAAGGATGATGTGCAGCAGAAAGAAATCTGTCTTTCTTGCTGTGACTTTGCCCTCGTGCAGCCCTAGCCTCAGACTGACCCTTATTCAGTAGTTTATCGGTGAAACACTTTTGCAGCTACAGCAAGAGTGTTTCCCACTGGAGAAATTCCACATTTGTTTCTATTCACTGTCTACATACTATTATTCACTGACTCTGAACCTCTATTATTGCACAATCTTTTACAGGTTTGGACTCATGAAATTAGAAAATATAGGGGCATGGCCGGAGCCTCAGCTCACTTGGCTAATCCTCTGCCTGCAGTGCCCGCACCCCGGGTTCTAGTCCTGGTTGGGGCGCCGGATTCTGTACCGATTGCTCCTCTTACAGTCCAAGTCTCTACTGTGGCCTGGGAAGGCAGTGGAGGATGGCCCACGTGCTTGGGCCCTTCACCTGCATGGGAGACAAGGAGGAAGCACCTGGCTCCTGGCTTCAGATCGGTGCAGTGGGCCAGCCACAGCACACCGGCCGTAGTCGTAGGGGCAAATCATTTGCCTTGAGCAAGTTAATAGAAACAACCACTATGCTATATTGGAACTTATGTTTAATAGAACTTTCAAACAGTGACAATAAAATAAAACAAAAATTATAATAAGCCTATTTAGCCTTTAAGAAAATCCAGTTAATCTTTTAATACTAAAAACTTAAGTTTTGGAAAATGTTCAAAATCACTAGCTATCAGGAAAATGCAAATCAGCACTACAATTAGGTATCACCTCACCCCTTTCAGAATGACTGTTATCTGAAAGACAGAGAAAGTAACAAGTAACAAGGGAATTCTTATACACTGTTGGTGGAAATGCAAATTAGTGCAGTCACTATAGAAAACAGTATGGCGATTTCTTAAATATTAGAAAAATACTTGCCATTTGATTCAGCAATCCTGTTACTGGGTGTATATCCAAAATATTTGAACACATTTCATCAAAGAGATATTTGTGTCACCATACTAATAGCAGCATTATTCATGATAGCAAAACATGGAATCAATCATAGATTCCATCATCAGATGAACAGATAAAGAAAATATAGTATATATACACAATGGAATATCGTTCATATATATATATATATATATATATATATATATACACACATTGGAAAATGATCCAGGAGTAAAAAATAATAAATTCTACTACTTGCATGATAGAATGGTTACAACTGGAAGACATCATGTGGGGTGAAATTTATATGTAAGAGCTACAATTTTTTTAAAAGTCAATAAAGTAGTGCTTGTGTATATCAGTTTTGCTGAAAATATAGTGTATTGTCATGTTTGGTATCAAATAGTTGTCAAGCAAATTCCTAAGAATTTTATATTGCTGGAGGGGGGTGTTGTAGCATAGAGAGTAAAGCTGCCATCTACAGTGTCGGCATCCCATACAGGCACTGGTTCAAATCCCAGCTGTTCCACTTCTGATCCAGCTCTCTGCTATGGCCTGGGAAAGCCATAGAAGATGGCCCAGATCCTTGCGCCCATGCGCTCACATGGAAAACCTGAAAGAAACTCCTGGCTCCTGGCTTTGGATCGGAACAGCTCTGGCCGTCGCGGCCATTTAGGGAGTGAACCAGTGGATGGAAGACCTCTATCTCTCTGCCTCTCCTTCTCTCTCTGTGTAACTCTGACTTTCAAATAAATAAATCTTTAAAAGAAATGAATATTCAGTGCTGGGGGCTGGCACTGTGGCAAAACAGGTAAAGTTGCCACCTGCAATACGGATATCCTTTATAGGCATCAGTTCAAGTCCTAGATGTTTTGCTTCTGCTCAAGCTCCCTGCTAATGACCTACGAAAAGCAGAGGAAAATGGTCCATGTGCATGGGCCTCTGATATCCATGTGGGAGAACTGAAAATAATTTCTAGTTCCTGGCTTTGCATGGCCCATTCCTGGCCAGTGGCCATCTGGGGAGTGAACCAGCAGATGGAAGATATCTCTCTTTCTCTCTCTCTCTCTCTCTCTGTAACTCTTTCAAGTAAATAAATACATCTTTAATGAAAGAATGATATGCTACTAAAGTTTTTTCAACTTTTATTTAATAAATATAAATTTCCAAAGTACAACTTTTGGATTATAGAGGCTTTTTCCCCATAGCCTTCCTCCTACCTGCAACCATCTCATCTCCCACTCCCTCTCCCATCCCATTCTTCATCAAAATTCAATTTTAATTATCTTTATATATAGAATATCAACTTAGTATATACTAAGTAGGCCGGCACCGTGGCTCACTTGGCTAATCCTCCATATGTGGCGCTGGCACCCTGGGTTCTAGTCCTGGTTGGGGTGCCAGGTACTAGTCCTGGTTGCTCTTCTTCCAGTCCAGCTCTCTGTTGTAGCCCGGGAGGGCAGCAGAGGATGGCCCAAGTGCTTGGGTCTCTGCACTTGCATGGGAGACTGGGAGGAAGTACCCAGCTCCTGGCTTCATATTGGCATAGTGCTGGCTGTGGCAGCCATTACGGGAGTGAACCAATGGAAGGAAGACCTTTCTCTCTGTCTCTCTCTCACTATCTATAACTCTACCTGTCAAATAATAATAAAAAAAGTATATACTAAGTAAAGATTTCAACAGTTTGCACCCACACAGATACACGAAGTATAAAGTACTCTTTGAGTAGTAGTTATACTGTTATTTGCTTAGTACAACACATTAAGGACAGAGATCCTACATGGGAAGTAGTTGCACAGTGACACCTGTTGTTTATTTAACAATTGACACTCTTATTTATGACATCAGTAATCACCCGAGGCTCTTGTCATGAACTGCCAAGGCTATGGAAGCCTCTTGAGTTCACAGACTCCAATCTTATTTAGACAAAGTCCTAGTCAATGTGGAGGTTCTCTCCTACCTTCAGAGAAAAGTACCACCTTCTTTGATGGCCCATTCTTTCTGCTGGGATCTCACACACAGAGTTCTTTCATTTAGGTTTGTTTTGTAGCCAGAGCGACTTGGCTTTCCATGCCTAAACTACTCTCATGGGCTTTTTAGCTGGATCTGAATACTTTAAGGGCTGATTCTTAGGCCAGAGTGCTGTCTAGGACATCTGCCATTCTATGAGTCTGCTGTGTACCCTGCTTCCCATGTTGGATAGTTCTCCCCTTTGTAATTTTATCAATTATTATTAGCAGACACTAGTCTTGTTTATATGATCCTTTTGACACTTAAGCCTATCATTCTGATCAATTATGAACTGAAACTGATCACTTGGACTAGTGAGATGGCATTGGTACATGCCACCTTGATGGGATTGAATTGGAATACTACTGTAGTTTTAATGATCTGGACTATGCTCAATCAGACTTGCCTCAAATGGTAGAGTTAGCAACATGCCAGGGGATTCCAATACAATCCCATCAAGGTGGCATGTACCAAGGCCATCTCACTAGTCCAAGTGATCAATTTCAGTTCACAATGGATCACACTGAGAGGTCTAAGAGTCAAAGGGATCACACAAATAAGACTAGTGTCTGCTAATACTAACTGATAGAACCAAAAAGGGGGAGATGATCAAACATGGGAAGTGGGATACACAGCAGACTTATGGAATGGCAGGTGTCCTAACTAGCACTCTGGCCTCAGAATCAGCCCTTAAGGCATTCGGATCTGGCTCAAGAGCCCATGAGAGTATTTTAGGCATGGAAAGCCAAGACACTCTGGGAAAAAAAAAAAAAAAAAGAAGACCTAAATGAAAGATCTCTGAGAGTGAGATCCCAGTGGAAAGAACAGGGCCAGCCATCAAAGAAGGAGGTACCTTTCTCTGAAGGGAGGAGAGAACTTCCACTTTGATTACGACCATGTCAGAATAAGATCAAAGTTGGCAAACCCTAAAGGCTTCCATAACTAGGCAACTCATGACTAGAGCCTAGGGAGATTACTGACGCCATAAACAAGAGTGTCAAATTGTTAAATCAACATCAGGAGTCACTATGTACTTACTTCTCACATGGGATCTGTCCTTAATGTGTTGTCCAATGTGAATTAATGCTATAACTAGTACTGAATCAGTATTTTACACTTTGTGTTTCTGTGCAGGTGCAAAATGTTGAAATCTTTACTTAATATATACTAAATCAATCTTCTGCATATAAAGATAATTGAAAATGAATCTCAATGTGAATGGAATGGGAGAAGGAGCAGGAGTTGGGAGGGGTGCAGATGGGAGGGAAGTTATGGGGGGGGGAAGCCATTGTAATCCATAAAATGTACTTTGGAAATTTAAATTTACTAAATAAAAGTTTAAAAATTTACTGTATGCTCAATTGGACCTGCCCCAAATGATGGAGTTAGAATCGTGCCAGGGGATTCCAATACAATCCCATCAAGGTGGCATGTACCAAGGCCATCTCACTAGTCCAAGTGATCAATTTCAGTTCACAATCGATCACACTGAGAGGTCTAAGGGTCAAAGGGATCACACAAACAAGAGTAGTGTCTGCAAATACTAACTGATAGAATGAAAAAGGGAGAGAATGATCCAACATGGGAAGCGAGATACACAGCAGACTCATAGAATTGCAGATGTCCTAAATAGCACTCTGGCCTCAGAATCAGCCCTTAAGGCATTCGGATCTGGCTCAAGAGCCCATGAGAGTATTTTAGGCATGGAAAGCTAAGACACTCTGAAAAAAAAAAAAAAAGAAGAAGACCTAAATGAAAGATATCTGCGAGTGAGATCCCAGTGGAAAGAACGGGGCCATCAAAGAAGGAGGTACCTTTCTCTGAAGGGAGGAGAGAACTTCCACTTTGTCTATGATCCTGTCGGATAAGATCAAAGTCGGCGAACCCTAAAGGCTTCCATAACTAGGCAACTCATGACTAGAGCCTAGGGAGATTACTGACACCATAAACAAGAGTGTCAAATTGTTAAATCAACATCAGGAGTCACTGTGTACTTTCGTCTCAATGGGGATCTGTCCTTAATGTGTTGTCCAATGTGAAGTAATGCTATAACTAGTACTGAAACAGTATTTTTACACTTTGTGTTTCTGTGTGGGTGCAAACTGATGAAATCTTTACATAGTATATACTGAATCGATCTTCTGTGTATAAAAAGATAATTGAAAATGATTAAAAAATCTTGGTGTTAAATTGGAAATTGCATAGATAATTAATCAATTTTTTAAAAAAATCATGTAGGATCTCTGTCCTTAATGTGCTGTACATTGTGAATTAATACTATAACTAGTACTCCAACAGTATTTTCACTTTGTGTCTCTATGTGAGGGCAAACTGTTGAAATCTTTACGTAATATGTACTAAACTGATCTTCTGTGTATAAAGAGAATTGAATATGGAAAAAAAAAGAAATGTATCCTGAAACTGTTTCTCAATGCCATGGATTGTTGTAAAGCAGAATAAAGAAGGTTCTTAAAAAAATTTACTATATAAAAGTGTACGGGTAAAAATTGAAAATGGACAATTTTCATTTGTTGTTTGTAGCTTATTAACTCTTATCTATATTTCTACTATGGCCTTTTTTTTTAGATTTTATTTTTTATTTGAAGGGCAGAGTTTCAGACAGAGAGAGGGAGAGACAGAGAAAGAGAGGTCTTCCATCTGCTAGTTCACTCCCCAAATAGTTGCAATGGCTAGAGCTGGGTTTATCTGAAACCAGGAGCAGCGACTTCTTCTAGGTCTCCCATGTGGGTGCAGGGCACCAAGCACTTAGGCCATCAGGAGGGAGCTGGATTGACAGTTAAGCAACCAAGACATGAACCAGCTCCCATATGAGATGCCAGCACTGCAGGTGGCAGCTTTACCCACTCCACCCCAGCACCAGCCCCATTAACTATGGTCTTTTAAAATTTTTTTTCTTGAACTCTTCTGATTCATAGTCAGATGCATTAACCATTGCACCACTGGCCCACCCACACCCTTGTACTCTTTATTTAGTGGAGCAGTAAGTCTTTGACTATGATGTAAATTGAAAATATATCAAAAGTGAAAAAAAAAATTGTAACTGAACTTTCAATTAGTGAATGAAACAGTAGATTAGACATGGCTGAAATAAGAATTAGCAAAAGTAAAGGGTCTATCCAGAATGCAATATAGAAAGGTAACATGGGAATATGTGAAAGAACATAAAAAGGAGCGGCTCTGTGGTGCACTTGGTTAGTCTTCCGCTTGAGGTGCCAGCATCCCATATGGGCACCCAATTCTAGTCCCGGTTGCTCCTCATCCAGTCCAGCTTTCTGCTGTGGCCCAGGAAGGCAGTGGAGGATGGCCCAAGTGCTTGGGCCCCTGCTCCCGTGTGGGAGACCAGGAAGAAGCACCTGGCTCCTGGCTTTGGATCAGCACAGAGCTGGCTGTAGCAGCCATTTGGGGAGTGAACCAACGGAAGGAAGACCTTTCTCTCTGTCTTTCTCTCTCACTGTCTGTAACTCTACCTGTCAAATAAATTTTTTAAAAAAATAACATAAAAGGATGGAGGATACGGTCAAACATTTGGCAAGGGGTTATGTTCCTTCTTAGGACACCTACATTCCCTCTCTGATTGCTTGGGTTTTATTTCATTCCTCTCTCTTTTTTCTTCCTTCCTTCCTTCCTTCTTTCCTTCCTTCCTTCCTTCCTTCCTTCCTTCCTTCCTTCCTTCCTTCCTTCCTTCCTTCCTTTTTCCCTCCATCCCTCCCTCCCTTCTTTCCCTTATTTCTTCCTTTCTTTTTCTTATTTTTTAAGCAGAAAGCACTCTAGTCAAGCTTAATGAAGAGAAATACACCTGACAGACTTGGGGAAGAGTGTTCCAGATGGCTCAGGAAAAAAACTGAGAGACCTTTATTTATTCAAAATGGAGTTTGCATGGATTTTGGTATGGAACCTCCATTTATCCTCCTTACTCCTGTGGGATATGACTGGGTGGAGGGCTTCCTCCACCTGATTCCTTCCAACTGTACATGATGGGAGGCAGCATGTAAAGACGCAAGTAAATGGTACACTGACAAGAACATGTGAGATATGGATTTAGTTCTAGGATTCTTGTTTTGCCCTGGCCCAGCCCTGACTATTGAGGGCATTTTACTTTCAAATAAATAAATTACAATTTTTAAAAGATTATTTATTGGCCGGCGCCGTGGCTCAACAGGCTAATCCTCTGCCTTGCGGCGCTGGCACACTGGGTTCTAGTCCCGGTCAGGGCACCGGATTCTGTCCCAGTTGCCCCTCTTCCAGGCCAGCCCTCTGCTGTGGCCCGGGAGTGCAGTGGAGGATGGCCCAAGTGCTTGGGCCCTGCACCCCATGGGAGACCAGGAAAAAGCACCTAGCACCTGGCTCCTGCCATTAGATGAGCGCGGTGCGCCGGCCGCAACGCGCCATCTGCGGCAGCCATTGGAGGGTGAACCAACGGCAAAGGAAGACCTTTCTCTCTGTCTCTCTCTCTCACTGTCCACTCTGCCTGTCAAAAAAAAAAATTAAAAAAAAAAGATTATTTATTTATTTGAAAGGCAGAATTAGAGAGAGGCAGAAGCAGAGAGAGAGAGAGAGAGAGAGAGGTCTTCCATTCACTGGCTCACTCCCTAGATGGTCAAAAGGGCTGGAGCTGCACCAGTCCGAAGCCAGGAGCCAGGAGCTTCTTCCAGGTCTCCCATGTGGGTGCAGGTGCCCAAGCACTTGGGCCATCCTCCACTGCTTTCCAAGACCATAGCAGAGAGCTGGTTCAGAAGCGGAGCAGCCAGACTTCAACCAGTGCCCATCGGGATGCCAGCACTGCAGGCGGTCGCTTTACCTACTATGCCACATTGCAGGCCCCACAGTGTTATTTTACACATCATGGAGGACAGAATAGCAAGTTCCAACAAAATACCACTTTGCCAATTAAAATGAGAAGAATATAAGCATGTAGCACTGTGTTTCTGAATCTGCATATGTGAAATACATGAAAGTTGTATACCTTAAATAAAATTAAAGGAAGAATCACATCCTTTAGAATCCTATCTCCAAATACATTCACATTCTGATATACTGGGCATTAATTAAATCAAATACACTCAGAATTCTTTTTTTTTTTTTTTTTGGAAACAGTATATTTTGATTGCACTGTGTGCCGAGCATCATTCTAAGAAATTTACATCTCATTTAATGATTGAGGTGTAAAGAAACTAATGATATTATTTGGGTTGAGAGGTAAAACTCTAAAAACTCTTTGAAATAGAGATGTACCACTTTTGTGCAATAATATAGATGAACATTTCATTTATAATGTGTGTTTTTACCACCCAGTGCATAATTAAGTTAATATTGAATCCATTAAATGAAGATAAATTATTTGCATCAGAGTATTTTACAAATATTCTACTCACAGTCTCTCCATTATCACCCCAATTTTCTTCTCCAAAATAATGAGAAGTCTGTTTGCAGTATGTTCCTCATTAATACTTTAGCTGTCTTCCCTCTTAGCTTTAAAATTTGTTGTTTTTCTTTTATATTTTGTGTTCACCTTTCATGTGTTGAGGTGTTCTTTACTTTCCTTACAGTCATTGTGATTTTAATGAATTTCTTATTCATCTATTAAAAGACATTATTTTCTCCTGCAAGTTGAAATTTTCTCTCATGCATCATTTTTTCCTTTTCTATGAATTCTTTTCATTAGCATGCAACTATGTTATAATAATTACCATCTGAAACAGTCATAGTCCTACTTTCCTTCCAGCAACAGTTCCATTTTTCTGCTCCCAGTTTCTTCTGAATGCTCTCCAATGAGGGTTTTCATTCCTAGCACATCACTCTCGACAAGAGCTCTGATTACCCCAACAATGCCAATTCCTGTGGTAACGTTCCCTCATTTTATTCAATCTCCTAGCAGTGCTTGGAGACAGTTGATCACTGTCTCCTTGAACATTGTTTCCACTCAAATTCAAGAACTCATTTTTTACACTACTCCTAACTCAAAGGACACATTTCCAATTGATTCTCCTTTTTAAAAATTTATTTTTAACGTTACAAATAAAAATTGTATATAATTATGGTATACCACATGGTGGTTCAATATGTGTATACATTGTGGAATACTGAATCAAGTTAAATAACATGTACATTATCTCACAGACATATTCTTTCATAGTGAAAATACTTAATCTCTACTCTAAAAGCAATTTTCCTTTTTTTTACATTAAAACATTTACTATGAATTATCTCAGACACACTAATTAAGTTTAAAGTAAATAGTATGACAAATATACGGGTACAAAATAACCAAAAGAATGAAGTGTTAACAATCAGATTGAAGATCCCTGTGTATTTCATGACATAGTTCCCTTTTTTTAAGTAAACACTTGGAGTTATCACTTTTATACATTTTGGAGGAACAGTTAATTTTATCTTCTTTTTGCATGCTTACATGTGTGAAATACCCTGCTGCATATATATATATATATATATATATATACCATAAACTTATGTTTATATATATATATGCATACCATATAATAAGTTTATGGTATATATATATACAATATATATATTCCTCTAAAGAAAATAAAACAGTGGATGTTAAAAATACTATTATATTATTATGTTTCACAGTTAATGAAAGACTGTTTAATACCACACTGTTATGATAAGAATTGGTGTCTTAAATAACTAATCTTTAATTTTCACATTTCTAATGGCTGAGAATTCTGAGATTAGAGTGCCAAGAAGATTGAGTTCTTGTAAGGCTTTCTTCCTTGTTTCCTCACATAGCAGAGAGAAAGAAAGTCAGACCTTTTTATCTCATTACAAGAGCATCAATCCCATCATAGGAGGGGGGGCAGGCCACTTTATGACTTCACCCAACTTTTTTCCAATTATCATCAAAAAAGGGGAATTAAGGCTTCAACATATGAATTTGGTAGGAGCACAAGCATTCAATCAATAGTAAACATTGGTCCTTTAAGTAGAGTATCTAAGTCTCAGTCTGGATAGAAAGATGCAGACACTCCATAATGACATTAGAAGATACCCAGAACAACAAGATTATGAATGCAAACAGCAAGAAATAGATGGATTAACTAATAAAGAAATCAGCTATTTGGACAGCAGATTTTTAGCAGAACATATAAAATCCAATTATAGTACAATAATATCTTGAAATGAGATTGATCAAAGAATCTTTACTATTTATTGCAAGAGACAGAGAGCTTCTATTCACAGATTCACTCTCCAAATGCCAGCAACAATTGTGGATGGGCCAGGCCAAACCTTGGAGTTGCAAACCTAATTGGGATCTCTCACAAAGTTTGCAGGGACCAAACCACTTGAGTCTTCACTTTCTGCCTTCCAGGGTGTTCCTTAGTAGGAAGCTATAATTAGAAGTGCATCTGGGACTAAAACCCAGGAACTCCTATATGAGTTAGGAATATTCTAAGCAGCACCTCAACCGCTGTACCACACATCCACCCTGAACAGAGACTTCATGCATATATATGAGTTAGCCATGCAGATTTTGGAGGGATAGGGTTGGTGAGGAGTATGCAAGAACATTCTGAATTAAGGAAAAAGGAAGCACAAAGTCCCAGGATAAGAATATGACTTCATTGCTCTAGGAAAAGAACATTTGAGTATAGTAGAATGAGAAAAGAGGAAAGAACAAGCAAATCGGTTTACTTGGGATCTTGTTGGCTCTCAGTGGAGACTTTCACCTTACTTTTAGAGAAGCATGAACCATTGTAACCCTTTGAGCAGAGAAATGCCAGGAGCAGACTCCTACTTTACAGAGATTACAGGGAGAGTTATGCAGACAGTCTGTTAGGGAGGAAGGGTGCAAGCAGTGAAAGCTGACAGTGTTACAGTAATCTCAGCTCAGGCCCTGTGTTAGTGAAAAGTATTCTGATTCAGGAACTATTTTGATGGTAGGCTCAATAGAATTTTGATGGAGTAGTATGGGGAAAAGATGAATAAAAGACCACTCCATGACTTTTGGCCTGAGAAGTTAATGGTATGAAATTGGCTTTTACTGTGAGGAAGCCAACATATACGCCAATTTGGGGATGGGAACACTATTTTTGCTTTAAACGTGTTATATGTGAGGTAATAAAGTTTGAATATGAAATGAGGTTTCCAGAACTGGGATCCTCACTAGCTTATTCTGGTATCAGAATCCATTCACCTTTGTAGATATGCAAAGTCCCCTTAAGTACTTTACTTAACATCTTTATTTTCTACCAGAATCGTAAACAATACAACTAACAAATGAATAATTGGCTAATAAATCAAAATGCTTTCTCTTTCTTGAATCTTTAATTTTTTAAAGTGCATTTTCAGACCTAAACAAAAGAGATTTAATCAGTAATATACTACATGAGTTTTATGTGTTTATTTCATATCACCAACAATTTTCAGAATAATTATGGGCAAACAGTATGTATATTTGGGATTTTTTAGTGACTTTCCTTTTTCCATTGTTTTGTTCCTTTCCCAGGTGAAAGTCAGCCGTAATCTGTCTTGGGAAGATCTAGGGATGCTATTGATCACATTCGTACTAAGAGAGAAAAGCTAAGGTACATAAGGCAATGTTCAAAGTCATAGCTTACTGACTAAGAGATCCTTTCACTGTGTAAAGTGCTGGATGACATTTTGGGGAAATGGATGCCAAAATGTGGAACTTGGAATGAAACAAAAACTTGCGTAAAGCTAATGGATATCTAGACTCTCACAAGAGTCAAAATAAAGCTATGATCTTCTCTTTAAAATTTGCTTCTTGGAATTTTTAAAGGGCTTTTAAAATTCCTGTTTATTTTCATTTTATTTGAAAGACAGAGAGATGGAGGCAGAGGAGAGACACTTCCATCCACTGGTTCACTTTCCAACTGTCTGCAAAAGCCAGGGCTGTGCTGTGCCCAAGCTGGGATCCTGGATTTCCATCTAGGTTTTCCATGTAGATGGGAGGGACCCAATTATAGAGTCATCATCTGCTGTCTACCAGGATATGCATTTAGCAGGAAGCTGGATAGGAAATGACGTAGCTGGGATTTGAACCATACTCTCTGAATTGGGATGTGGGCATTCCAAGAACGCCTTCACCACCCTTCACCTGTAAACGAATGCACACTTTTTTTTTTAAAGATTTATTTATTCATTTGAAAGGTAGAGTTACACAGAGAGAGGAGAGGCAGAGAGAGTCTTCTGTCTGATGGTTCACTCCCCAGATGGCCACAACGGCCAGCTCTGCACCGATCCGAAGCCAGGAGCTAGGAGCTTCTTCCGGGTCTCCCACATGGGTACAGGGGCCCAAAGGACTTGGGCCATTTTCTACTGCTTTCCCAGTCCATAGCAGAGAGCTGGATTGGAAGAGGAGCAGCCAGGACTAGAACCAGTGCCCATATGGGATGCCAGAGCTTCAGCCAGGGTGTTAACCCGCTGCACCGCAGCATCAGCACTGAATGCACACTTTCTGAACCTACATCTCTCTCCATCCATGCATGTGAGACCATGTGTCACTGGGAAGGAAGTAGGGTGCTCTTGCAACATCACTGTTGTCCACAACAGATGCAGCCTGTGTTTCAACACCTATTCAAACAATGCCCCTTGTAGGTGTCATGCTCAATAAAACACTTCCACTAAAAATCTCAGAATGAATTAAAAAGAAAACAAAAGCCTTACTTTTTAGAGCTGCATTTATATTGAAATTTAAACACCCAAGTGAAAAAGATTTACATAAAAGAATATGACCTACATGATATAATGTACATGAGTGAAAATTGCTTCTCAGTTCTTCATAAAATTGTAGCTTGATTGGCAGGTACACCATAAAAACAATATGCATGCTCTGCTTTCATTTTGATTTTCACTCTCCCATGTCACATTGGATTATATATTTATTTAATATTTTACCGCAGCAATAATCACTTCAAAGTGTATTAGTGCTGTGCCCTTCTCTGATATAAACAAATATGTACCAGAACACAGAATTTTTGTCTTAACCCTTGGTCTAACATGGCTTAACATGATCATATTTCCCCCTTTTTTGAAAAATAAAAATATTGATTTTATGCAACACACACATCACATCATAGCACATAAAGGAAGCTATTTATATAGACTAAGTTAATAAAATGTTATCAACTATAAGAATTCCAAACTAGCAGATTTACTTAATAATATACATATACCTAATATGTCACCTTGTAAATATTAAGTGCCTAATAGATGCTAGACAATGTATCAAATATAGAGGGAAATGAATAAATTTTTCAGTGTAATGTGACAGAAAAATTCACAAAACAGGAATAGAAATTACATATATTAAAATAGATGTAGACAGGGTAGGATCTGTGGATATGGATGAGAACTACTTAATCCAATTTGAAAATTTAAAGCATGTTTCCCATGTAGGACAATTTGATATTATTTTCCAAAATCTCATACATATGTACCACTTTAGAACTCTGAAACACAATACTTCCACAGTTTTTAACATGTTAATAATTTTAGTCATAATTTTTATTTTATTTTAATATTTTTATTAATATAAATATAATAAATTTCAACTATTTCATAAGTATAATTCTAAGAAGATAGCAATACTTCCCTGTCTCCCTCAAACCCCCCTCAATTCTACCTTTCCTTTTTATAATTTTTGTAATAACATAATTTCTATCCACTCTATTAATGCACCATTCATTGTAATATTCAACAAGTAAAAAAGTAGAAAGACTACAGTTCTACAACAATATAAATAAGAGCTAATATCAACACTCAAATCACAAAATGTACGTTTCATTCCAATATATTGTTTCAGTAATCCTAAAATAACATTTAGAATTACTAAATTAACATTTAGTGATTCTTGCATTGATCTGATGATAATTGATTTAATTTTTATGGTTGATAAATGGATGTAACAGTTAATGGAATACTGGAATATTGAAAATGGGTGCTCCCAGCAAACATTACTGTAAGGGAATATTCAAATTATCGAAGTGGGAAAACAATAAGCCCTAAACCAGTGCTGTAAATATGCTTGCATAGTTTGGTAAAAGTAATTAGTGGTGTTTGTTAGGTGAAGTTGGCATGACATGATATATAGAATAATTGGGGATATGAAATGAAGGACTTTGGAGAGACCCTCAGGATTTTGCGTTACAACTTGGTGAATTTGGGATGTGGCAATGATGCATACAGGCAGAATATAGTGAGGTGAAGTTGCATGTGGAATCCAAGTAGCACATATGATATAAACCATATATGAACTAAAGGTGAGGAAAAGCATAGCTTGAGAAGTATTTGGAAACCATTTCTATTCAGATAGTAATTACAATAATGAAAATTCTTATGATAGATGAAAACATCCAAAAAGAACACAGAGATGTAATGCTAAAGTCCAAGAAGCAACCTAAAGTAATAATGACACTTACGAAGAAAGTGGATGAGAACTATCAGTGCTCACAACAGGAATGAGAAGAAAAATTACAGGAGATGGAAGGCTGGAGCCAATATTACCATGGAAGTAAAGAGAACAGATCTCAGAAGGCAATCAGCATTGTCCACTGGGGCAGAAATATTCAATAATGATAAAGATTAAAAAGGGAGTGGTGCAGCCAGTTAAATTGCCACTTGGAATGCCTGTATCCATGTTAAAGTGCCAGTTCAAGACACTGCCACTAAGATTCTGATCCAGCTTCCAGCTAATGCATTCTGAAAGGAGCAAGGGATGACTCAAGTGCTTGGGGCCCTGTCACTCACATGGGAGACTTGGATGTTGTTCTTGGCTCCTGACTCAGCTTTGGTTGGGAAGTGGAGCAACAGATGGAAGATATCTGACCCCCTCTCTCCTTTCTCATCTGCCTTTCAAGTAGCTGAAAATAAATAACAAATAAATATCAAATAGGAGATGGACTAGGGCCAGCTCTGGGACATAGAAGGTTAAGCCTCCACCTGCAGCACTGCAAACCATTTGGGCTCCAGTTCAAGTCTTGGTTGCTCCATTGCCAATGAAGCTCCCTGCTAATGTGCCTGGGAAAGCAGAGGAAGATGGCCCAAGTGCTTAAGTCCCTGTGTTCACATGGGGTACTGAGAAGAAGTTCCTGATGCTTGGCTTTGGTCTAGCCTACCTGCGGAGTGATTGATCTCTCTCTCTCTCCCCACTCCTTTTCTCTCTGTATCTGTTCCTTTTCAAATTAATAAATAAATCTTTAAAAATAGAGAAGTGTGACTCTACTTCTATTTCTGAGCATAGACAACTAGAGGATTCAGACCAATTTATTGATGAGGAGAATGAAAAAAATAAAAAAAAAAGAAAAGAAAATTGGACTGAACAGAATAAAATGATGTAATCAAATATCTAACAGTATGGTCATAGTATAAAAGATAGAGATGGTTAATAGGGTAATTATTTTATTCACTAATTTGTTCTCCTTTCAGGGAACTATGGAAACAAATAGAATTTTCAAGATTACTTTGGACTCTAGAAGTAACTTTTGATAAAGCAAAAGTTAAGAATTGAATAAATCATACTGAAAATTTTCATGAAAATTTTTAAGTATTGGCATATGACAATGCACTTGTTAGATATTTCTCAGTTCGTTATTTCTCTGAAGATAAGAAATTTTCTTAACCCTCACACATTAAAAGATGGCTGAGGAATTCTCTTCAGATCTAACAGTCTGAAGGAGACCATTTCAGACATAAATCTTCTCAGCGAAAAAAACAATTCCATTGTTTATTTTCAGTGATGGCTCTGGACACCATCAACTCTTAAAATTGTTTCCAAAACGTTTTGCTCCTCTTTGTGTTTTCTATGTCAAAAGAATTATCTCTCTATTGGGACTATTTAACAGAGTGAATGTTCGAGCAAAGTAGAAGTGTGGAAGGGCTGTTTCAGCCTGGAATAGGGTGAAGGTGCTTAGGCCCTGGATAAAAATAAAGGAGATATTTTTCTATTAGACATTTGAACATAAAATTCAGTTTTTGAAAAAGAGTATTTATCTCTTTAAGTAATATGTTTCCAACTTCCTCAATTGTTTCTTCAATTTAGTTTGTCTTAACGTATAAAATTACTAGTTTAGGAATGATGAACTTTAATATCGCTAAAAAGTAGAAGTTTTAAAGAATAATTAGTTACGATGTCATAATCCCCTTTTAATAGCTTGAATGCCTGAAGATATTAAATACTGCAAATGCAAAATTCCTTCTCTGTTAGGGTGTATGGAGTGTTATGAGAGATGCAGTTACTAATATAACATCAAGCAACCAGTGTAGATGACAGAAAACTAAAAGCAAAGGGGAAAACCATGGCTGTAAAATCCCAAAGGTATTTAAAACATTTTAGCTGGCATGATTATTAATGCACAGTGTTATATAGAGAGTATAAAAAAGGTTACAGTGAATTGCATAAATACATCAAGGACTTCTCAATATGTGTTCTCTTTAACTCCAGGTCATCCTCACTTACTGCTTTAGTTGCCATTTAATTGCCAACAACTCTCAAGTATACATTTTCCATTCTCCATCTGTTTTTTGTCTGAATAACCCTTTCACCTGCTGGTCTCAAAGGTACATCTGACTTCATCAAAATTTAAACTCATGATATTTTTGTGTGGCATTATCATTTACTCTGCTTAGAAAATGAGGAACTTAAAATCATATTTCATGTTCTTCTTCATTTATTATTATTATTATCAGGTGCTATACTATGAATATCCTTTATTTTAAAAATGTAGATGACATTGCATCCTGCTTTGGATATATGTAAACAATCATTAAGGAAATTTTATTTAAATAATTTCAATGGATACTTCCAAGCTTATATATCAACAACATGACCCCTTTATTCTGTTTTTATCCTTCATTCTTATTTTTCCAACTCTAGAAGCAGAGAGAGAGACAGAGACAGTCAGAAATAGAAAGAGAGCTCTTATCTACTGGTTCGTTTCCAGCATGTACGGTTCATGGATTTATTCAATGCTTTATGCACCCATTTATCAGGAGTATATTGTGCCCTTACTGTGTCAATTGCAAAGGGATTTATTTCTAAGCATAAATTATATCAATACCCCAACATATTTTTAGGAATTGCTCTGTTTTAAAACAATTATTTTAAGACACATACCTCACAATGTGTTTGGATGTTCCATGAAGATGTCTCTTAACTATGGACTATTTTCAACCCTATGTTAGGACTAGAATACAAAGATGAATACAACACGATTTAAACTTTCTTTATGGTACAGAGAAGAAGAAGATACAAAATGAAAATACTAAAATGTTAGTGTGCCATGACAGAATACTCAAGGCAAACAGGAGCCATGAATTCTTTGGAAGGAACAAGTCTGAAAATAACTCAAATAAAGAATATTTCTATTCTAATGACTTATACAGTTTTTCAGATTTCTGTCTCCCTATAGTAATTTCACAATATTCTCCTTTTCAAATGCAACTAAGCTTTTTATTCCTAATTTAATCACCAAGAGTATATGTGTGCGTATCTGTGTATGTGTGTGTATGGTGTTCTCAGAAAACTCTCACACTTTAAGTGTGATTAATTACTTAAATGAAATGTACTCATCTAGTTATAGTAAATTGTATGTTGAGATCAGAAATAGACACTAAATTCAGACTGTTGTGGACTTTCCATACTATAATTTTTACCAATTTTATTAGTACTATAGTATATTCACTGTTTTTGCCCATAGATGGAATTATCCATAGACAAAATATAGCTCCTGTAAACTAAGCCACTATAGAGTATTTCACTGAAATCAGATAAATAGTTGCCAAGTTATCATTAAGCTCAGAAATATGGAAAGTGTGTCAAAGAAAGAAAAAAAGGATGATACACAATGAAAACTATAAAGGAAAAAAAAAATGGAGCCAATCTGGAAGAATCTGGATAAAAGCCAATGTTGAGTCAACAGGAGAACAGACACAGGTTTCAAAGTAGAAGAGACACAAGTATCAAAGTCAAGAGTGGAATATATGGCTGGTGCTGTAGAGTAGTAGGCTAAACTTCCACCTAAAGAGCCAGCATCCTGTATGGTCACCTGTTCATGTCCCGGCTGCTCCTCTTCATATCTAGCTCTCTGCTATGGCCTGAGAAAGCCGTAGAGTATGGTCCAAGTGCTTGGGCCTCTGTACCAGTGTGGGTGATCCAGAAGAAGCTCTTGGCTACTGGCTTCAGATCAACCCAGCTCTAGCCATTGCTACAATTTGGAGAGTGAACCAGAAGATGAAGGATTTTTCTCTCTGTCTCTCCCTCTGTCTGTAATATCACCTCTCAAGTAAATAAATAAAATATTTTTTTAAAAAAAGGAGTTGAATACCAAGGAAAATAGTTGAACTGATATGAACATCCTAGATCGGAATGACAAGTTCAAAAGTAGACAAAATGTTAGTCAAAAAGAAGACTCAGATTAAAAAATCTTGGTGTTAAATTGGAAATTGCATAGAAAATTAATCAATTCAAAAGATATATCATGTAGGATCTCTGTCCTTAACGTGCTATACATTGTGAATTAATACTATAACTAGTACTCCGACAGTATTTTTCACTTTGTGTTGCTATATGAGGGCAAACTGTTGAAACCTTTACTTAATATATACTAAACTGACCTTCTGTATATAAAGAGAATTGAAAATGAATCTTGATGTGAACAGAAGGGGAGAGGGAGTGGGAAAGGGGAGGGTTGCGGGTGGGAGGGAAGTTATGGGGGGGAAGCCATTGTAATCTATAAGCTGTATTTTGGAAATTTATATTCTTTAAATAAAAGCATTATTAAAAAAAAAAAGAAGACTCAGATTCACTTTCTAACCCATATTTACCATAGAGAACAAGTCATTCACCTACTCACAAAGTTTCAATAAACCTTGTACTGAAATCAAATTGGAAAACTTTGCAAGTCACCTTACTTTATAATTTTATAAACTCCACAAACTTCCATTTTCTGACCTATAAAACTAAAAATTTTATATTGCAGATCAGTATATTTGTGTATATGTTAATAATCCAAAATGTTACTAGTGTTGATATTTGACAGTGGTTAAACCTGTAAAGGATCTTAGAGATTATTCAGACTTTCTTCCTTATTTCCCTGATGACAAAACCTAGATCTGGAGGTATCAAGTGATTTTGTGAAGGTCATACATGTACTTAGTGCTGAAACCAGGAGAAACTCCTCAGTGTTTTAACTTCTAGTACAATGTATATTTCCAATTTTATACACTACACACACGTGTGACATTTAATAAATACAAACCTAATACCTACATTAATATATGACTACTTCTTAGTTAAAAATAACTATAACTACAATATTTTACTTAGTTAATCAATGTAAAAACATATGATTGTATCATTACATATTTGCATATACCACAAAATTCTAGTGGGAAAATAAATATATATATATATATATGTGTGTGTGTGTCAGAAGAAATTTTCTTGAGAAATGTCCAAAAATACTAAAAATTTGCTGTTTTACCATTATACAAAATTTTAAAAGGAAGAATTGAAGACAACAAGCAGGGAGATGTAAGGTTTCAATCTGTCAAAAAAAAAGAAAGTCTGATACTCTTCAAGTACTCATAGTTTGAAGAGAAGAAACGGATAAGCACAGAGGCTTTACAAATGAACCTCGTCCCTAGCTGTCATCTGACTTCTTAGGATATGGCTCCTCAATTGCAGTAGCTCTCACGAAGGCAGACAGAAAGGGCAAAAAGATCAGTGGCACAGCCCTGCTTTACCTTGACAGGTGAACAGAAGTGGCACTTCTAATGCTGTTACTAATTTATTAAGTATTCCAAAGTTAGAATTTAATCGGAATATTTTTGTCACATTATCCATCACCACTGCAGAAGAGATGGAATTTTCTTAAACAGCAGAGCAGTGTGGTGCCTTAGGCAGGCTTTTAGTCATTTCAGTTTGTCACAAAGGTCTAGTTCCATTTTAATGATTTAGTTAATTGTGTGACAAGCTATGAAAAATGGGAGTGACCCAATGCCTAGTCCCAGGAATATGCTAAGGTCTAGCGGCTAAGTGTCTGAGAACCACTCTCATCTGCCAATGGGAAAAATGTTTCTACCTTTTTCTTTTTTCCTTAATAAATTCCAAATTTCATATGTTAACAAAAGCTAAGTCAGAAATAGCTGTTCATTGATACAAGGATAAGACCAACATAAAAACTAAACTGGCAGTTTAACTGTTCAATTTAAATGATGAAATTTAGATAAAAAGACAATTAAGTGTTCAAAATGTAATGATCCATTTGACAGTGGGAGAAAAGAAGATTCAGAGAATTTCAAATACAGCCTCCTTATCTAGAAATCACACATAATATTTCTTTATAGAAGAATATATGTATCCATTGCACTGCATTGGTTTATGACTCATTCTGTCATTAATTAAGGCACACTAGAGACTGGCATTGCGAGGTACTGGATTAAGATGCCACCTGCAATACTGGCATCCCACATGGCTGCCAACTCAACTCCTAGATGCTCTGCTTCAGATCCAGCTCCCTGCTGATGCAGCTGGAACAGCAGCAGAAGAGAGTCGGAGTGTTTGGGGATCTGCCACCCACATTGGAGATCTGGATCAAGCTCTTGGCTTCTGGCCTTGGTTTGGACAATCCCTGGCCACTGTGGCCATCTGAGGAGTGAGCCAGCAGATGGACGATATTTATGTCTCTGTCTCTCTGTCTCTCTCTCTCTCTGTATCTCTTTCACTATCTCTATCTCTGTTTTTCACTCTCTCTCTCCTCTTTCTGTAAATCTTTCCATTCAAATAAATACATCTTTGAAAAAATTAAGGAACACTAATACTGTGTGAGTATCTGTGTAATACAATACAGCTAATGCACCTTCAAGAAAAATTCAATCAATTCAAAATATCATATTGAGTTCTATGATATTTGAGTCTGAAGTTCTAGGTCCAAGTAACTAATTGAGGAATCTTGGGTAATATATGTGAGTACACGCAGGCAAAATGACATTTAAAAATTTATATATTTATAGAATAGCATGTGATGTTTTCATACATGTACAGCTTGTAGTATATCAAATCGAGGTTGATCATATATATTGCCTCAAATATTTAACATTTGTTTGTGGTAAAAGCATCCAGAATTTTTCACTCTAGTGCTTTTTTTTTTTCAGAAAAATATATACTACATCATCATCTATAGTCTTCCTACTGTACAATATAACACTAGAAGATTTTTTATTAATTTTACATTAGGATTTTTTTATTCATTTGACAGACAGAGAAGTAGGACCAGACAGAGACAAGCAATAGATGAAATTCCTGTCTACTTCTTCAGGCTGAAGCTTGGACTTGGGAACCAAACCAGATCTCTCATGTGGGTGTCAGGGATGCAACATGAGCCATCAACTTCTGCTTCCCAGGGTACAGATTAGCATACAACTGGAACCAAACACCAAAACTTCTTACTCCTAGCTAGCTATAATTTAGTATCTGTTATGTGAACTTTTCACACACAACTCCACCCATCTCTCTCCCAGCTTAAGATAATCATCATTACACTTTTACTTCCATGAGATCCACATTTTGCATTCTACATATTCCACATGAATAAGGTCATGTAGCAATCTCTTAAGCTGTGTTTTCTCTGTGAAGTTGGACAAACATTACTTAACTTACATGATCATTGTGAAAATATTAACTGTGTAAAAGCAACGGTGTAAGCCCAAAACAATGTAAAGAACTTTAAAATCTTATGAAAATGGAATTAAAATATAAACTTATTTTGGTGTAAAATATTATGAAATTCATGTATTTGAGAGGTCATCAAAAAGTTTATGGGAAATTTGTTATGAACTTTTGAATTTCTTAATGTTGTTACACAAAAACAAACTTATTTTTTCTTTTCTTTTTTTTTTTTTTGACAGACAGAGTGGACAGTGAGAGAGAGAGACAGAGAGAAAGGTCTTCCTTTGCCATTGGTTCACCCTCCAATGGCTGCTGCGGCCGGCGCGTTGTAGCTGGCGCACCACGCTGATCCAAATCCAGGAGCCAGGTGCTTCTCCTGGTCTCCCATGGGGTGCAGGGCCCAAGCACTTGGGCCATCCTCCACTGCACTCCCGGGCCACAGCAGAGAGCTGGCCTGGAAGAGGGGCAACTGGGAGAGAATCCAGTGCCCCGACCGGGCCTAGAACCCGGTGTACCAGCGCCGCAAGGTGGAGGATTAGCCTGTTGATCCACGGCACCAGCCAAAATAAACTTATTTTTAAAATCCATTTTCCACAAATACTTTGAAATACCCTCAAAGAGCTGCATGGCATATTGATAGAGATCAGGAATCAAGAAGCTTAAGAGGAACCACTCTGACATGTTAAAAGAGACCAATGGGGAAACTAATATACCACACCCCATTCCAGGTATCACTAAGTAAAGGGTAGTCATTTAATGATTCTTTGCAGGCATTGCTATACATTCAGAAATGATTTTGGCAATCACTCTATTTAAAACTAAATTATTAAGTGATTTACACAATCTAAAAAAATAAATTATGAGAGATTGGCACTGTGGTGCAGTGAGAAAAAAACAATCTGCAATGGATGCTATGTTGGAGTACCAGTTGAAGTCCCAGCTATTCCACTTCAGATCTAGCTTCCTACAAATGTGCCTGGGATAGAAGCAGAAGATGGCCCAAGTACATGGGCCCCTGCCACCCATGTGGCAGACCCAGATGGAGTTCCTGACTCCTGGCTTCTGCCTAACTCAGACTTCATTGTTGTACCCTTTAAGGACTGACATAACAAATAAGAGGTCTCTTTCTCTGTGTCTTTCCATTGTCTGTTACTTTATATAGCAAATTAATAAAATAAGAAAAATAATTATGATAGTGATATATAAATTATGAAGAGGTTAATAAATGAATTGGATAAACATCCCATCTTTTCTTTTTCTGTTTTATAACATTTAGACATTCTGCACTCCAAGAACTTTATCACCATAAGCTAAAGACTTTTAGGTAAAGTAGATGTGTATGGAAATACAATACCTAAGTACAATCCAGCCACAAGAAAACAAGCACAAAGCAATTCTAGGATAGGAACATGTCATTATTTTATACTCACTGTAGTGTTGTTTAAATGACTTTCTGAAACACTGAACAAGAGGCATGTATGCTACCATTTTTTAACCAAATGATTCACATGAAAAAGAGAGTGAATGATAACATTCATTTGGAGATGGATTTTTTGTAATTATGTATAAGTTTTTAAAAAAATTCAAAAAAAATTCGTTGTAATAAAAACAAAAAAAAATTTTTAGACGGCAGGATTTATGTTAAACAACGAAAATAGACTAAGATATTTAAAGAGCATACTCTTAAAATGCCATATGTGTCTCTCTGCTACGTCCTGGGAAAGCAAAAGATGGTGCAAGTCTTTGCACCCCTGCAACTGCATGGAAGACCCGGAAGAAGCTCCTGGCTTGGGATCAGCACAGCTTTGGCCATTGCAGCCACTTGGGGAGTGAACCAGCAGATGGAAGATCTCTCTCTCTCTGCTTCTCTATAACTCTGCCTTTCAAATAAATAAGTAAATCTTTTTTTTAAAAAAATGCCATATCTGTATAGCATCATATCATAATTTGAGATCTTACATACTTCACAGATAATGAATTTAGCTATGTGTACACATTAAATTAAGTTCATAGTAATATCCATCTCTGAAAGCAGAATCTGATTTTCTGAGTGCATGCAAAGTCTCCAGTTCTACTATTAAAAGAATATTGAAGTTTAGTGTAGTAATTACTACTATTATTGCCATATCCCCTTTATAATCTGCTTATAGGTGACATCTCTCCCAAATTATTGCAAATGGCCAAATGTAATACATTATTTGTTATCAATCAACCTGTAATATATCCAGAACCATCCAGAGTGCTTGTTCTTCCTCATTTATATCTACACACCAGGAATTATGTGTTTATGTACCAAGTGGAACATTACCATGCAGTTTTTAATGATACCTCTGCTTATAATTGCTTAATCCCTGATATCAGCTGAAGGTTTCAGTCACCTTTAATGGCAAGCTTATGGAATATAAACAGAGGAGTTTCTTCATGGAAGATTTAAATTTCAAATACTCATTTTAAAGGTAAGATATTTAAGTTATTGGATAAAGAATTTTCTTTAGTATTTGTTTCTGGCAATCATATCTGAACTAATCCTATATGGTACACAGGTGACTTACATGATTCCCTTGGATGAGGGGTCAGGATAAGTGATCTCTAAGGCTTTCCCAGTTAAAAATATTTTTAAAAATTTTTGGCATTTTCATTTGTTTTATTTTAAAGACACACACACACAGAGAGAGAGAAAGAGAGAGAGAGAGAGAGAGAAATCTGAACGTGTTGATTCACTCCCTAAACTCCTGCAAGCAAAAGGAGTTGGCCAGACCAAAGCCAGGAATCAGAAACTCAACCAGGTTCTCTAACATTTAAAACATGGCTATCACCTCTTGCCTCCCAGGTTGCACAGCAGCAGGAATCTGGAATTGGAAGTAAAGTTGGAGATCAAGCCTGAGCGCTTCAATATCATACGCAGGCATCACAAATGCATGCTAATGGCTACACCAAGTGCCTAGCTTTTGAATCAATTTAATATGTAGCCTGGGAATAGCCACAAAAGATCACTGCCCGAAAGACCCCTCCCTGAATTCTGAAGATCTTGAAGCTTACTTCATTTCTCTCCTTTTCTTTGATTCTTGTTATTACAAACACAGACAAAATGTGTATTTGTTGTATTTCATTGTTCTATAGGCAGAAATAGAAGTTGCACAGCTGTTTTCTAGTTCACAATGTACCGAGAAAGTGAGAAAATTTGAGAAGTCCGTGGTGAAATTATATATACCGGGAGAAAAAAAAAATCAGCTCATAAACTAGGGACCTGTTTCCATAGTTCGGCATTTTGTCCTCTCATTCTGCCAGCATCCTCTCAAAAAGGGCTACCACCTGTGGTTGAGGACTGGAAGATTCCTCCTCCAAATTTTGCCCATTATGGGAATTCATGGTGAAGACTGGGCAATTATAAATTAAGAATTCCCTAGCTCTGTTGCCAGGAAGTCAACAAAGGGAAGTGTTTCCCAGAATCTTCAGTTTGGCTTTTTGAAACATAAGCCCTCAGAAGCAGCAGTATCCACCCACCGAATGGCTCTCATAGCACCATTTTAGAAAACCATGTTTCAGTCATCTCTGTGTATAAGCATGCTCAGAGGGCCCTGAGATCCTATCTGCGTGTTTTGTCTCTGAACTCCCAACAGCCCACAACATAATGACTTTTGGGAATCTGATTCATTAGCAAATCTGGGACTTGTTTTACTTGGATTCATAATAGGATTATCAAAAAGAATTATGAGGTAGCATATTTGGAAGAACTTTGAGACTCAGTTTAAGAAAGCATTACACAAGTGCAAAGTATTGTAAAGAGGCAATGGAGGAAAATGTATTGGCTGAGGAAATAATTGGCAATGTGAAAAAGCAACATTTTTTGCAGCTGAGCAGAAAATGCTGCAAAGAAATACTGAGCCAGGTGAATGGAAAAGAGATTCAGTTTTATTGGAGGAGGATGACAAGTGCCAGCAGCTTGGAAAGAAGTGGAAAGATGTGACTGTTTGGAGAACGTTCTTGCTAAGTACCTAACACGATTTCCAGATTGTCAACTGGACATTCACCCTAAGTTTCCCAAGTGCCAACTTCCTGTCATTAAATTCAAACAGACGGCTGTTTTTAAGAGTGTGCAGGTGGAAATCTGTGTCCATGTGTGTTTGTTTGGATGCAAAACTATTTATAAAAACTAAAAAAGAGTAATTATAAAAGTATACAGAAAATATCCAGAATTCACAGAAAAGAATGCTCAGAGAGGCTAATGAATATCATCCTTAAAACATTATTATTAATTGAAATTGTTACATTCTTATTTATTGAAATTGTTTTATTCTTATTAAAGTTATATTACTAAGTTTGTTTTTTTCTCAGATATTTTGTTTTAATTTATTTAACACAAGTAATAGTAATAATCAAAGTTTTATCTGCACCTCAGTTATTGTAAAGGAAGGGGGAAGGAGGGTAGAAGCTGGGCAGGTTGGAGGGTAAGGTAGGAAGCATCATTATGTTCTTATATCTATATATATGAAACACATGGATTTTGTTCATTCTATATGAATAAAAAATTAAATAATACTCAAGATATTTAAAAAGTACATGATCCATAGTCAGCAGGTATGTATAAGGAGAGTTATCTCAGTGAATATAAAACATGAAGTATATGTGAGCTTTTCAATAGAAGTAGACTGATAGGGTAGAGATCTGGTGCAGGCATCAGGCTCCTGACTGTGGCCTGGCTCAGCTGCAGCCAGCCATTTTGGCCATTAAAGGAGTGAACTAGCAGATGGAATGTACTCTGTCTCGCCCTCTCCCTGCCTCAATCCCTCCCTACTTCTCTTTTTCTCTGTAACACTGCCTTTCAAATAAGTAATACATATGTCTTTGTAATCAGCCCTTAAGGCATTCGGAACTGGCTGAAGAGCCCATGAGAGAATTTTAGGTGTGGAAAACCAAGACACTCTGGGGAAAAAAAAAAAAAAAACCTAAATGAAATATCTCTGTGAATGAGATCCCAGTGGAATGAACGGGCCATCCAAGAAGGAGTACCTTTCTCTGAAGGGAGGAGAGAACTTCCACTTTGACTATGACCTTGTCTAAATAAGATGGGAGCTGGTGAACTCTAAAGGCTTTCATAGCCTTGGCAACTCATGACAAGAGCCAAGGGTGATTACTGACACCATAAACAAGACTGTCAATTTGTTAAGTCAACAACAGGAGTCACTGTGTACTTACTTCCCATGTAGGATCTCTGTCCTTAATGTGTTGTACAATGTGAATTAATGCTATAACTAGTACTCAAACAGTACTTCACAATTTGTGTTTCTGTGTGGGTGCAAACTGTTGAATTCTTTACTTAATATCTGCTAAATTGATCTTTTGTATATAGAGATAATTGAAAATGTATCTTGATGTGATTGGGATGGGAGAGGGAGCGGGAGATGGGAGGGGTTGCTCTTCTGTTTGCCAATTTAATTTCCTTTAGATAAATTCCAAGGAGTGGGATGGCTGGGTTGTGTTTTAGGGTTATATTCTGGTTTCTGAGGAATCTCCAAACTGACTTCCATAGTGGTTTTACCAGTTTGTATTTCCACCAACAGAGGGTTAGTGTCCCATTTTTCCTGACATCCTCGCCAGCATCTGTTGTTGGTGGATTTCTGAATGTGAGCCATTCTAACCGGGGTGAGGTGAAACCTCATTGTGGTTTTGATTTGCATTTACCTGATTGCTAGTGATCTTGAACATTTTTTTCAAAATCAACGGCCTTTGTATACACAGGCAATGCCACGGCTAAGAAAGAACTGCTAAGATCAATCCCATTTACAATGGCCACAAAAACAATCAAATACCTTGGAGTAAACTTAACCAAGGATGTTAAAGATATCTATAATGAGAATTACAAAATATTAAAGAAAGAAATGGATGAGGATACCAAAATTGGAAAAATCTTCCATGTTCATGGATTGGAAGAATCAATATCATCAAAATGTCCATTCTGCCAAAAGCAATTTATACGTCCAATGCAATACCAATCAAAATACCAAAGGCATTCTTCTCAGATCTGGAAAAAATGATGCTGAAATTCATATGGAGGTACAGGAGCCCTCGAATAGCTAAAGCAATCTTGTACAACAGAAACAAAGCCAGAAGCATCACAATACCAGATTTCAGAACATACTACAGGGCAGTAGTTATCCAAACAGCCTGGTACTGGTACAGAAACAGATGGATAGACCAATGGAACAGACTAGAAACACCAGAAATCAATCCAAACTTCTATAGCCAACTTACATTTGATCAAAGTCCAAAACCAATCCCTGGAGTAAGGACAGTCTGTTTAATAAATTGTGAGGGAAAAATGGCTCTCCACATGCAGAAGCATGAAGCAAGGCCCCCACCTTTCACCTTACACAAAAATCCACTCAACATGGATTAAAGACTTAAATCTACCACCTGACACCATCAAATTATTAGAGAACATTGGAGAAACCCTGCAAGATACAGGTACTGGCATAGACTTCTCTGAAAAGACCCAGGAGGCGCAGGCAGTCAAAGCCAAAATTAACAATTGGGATTGCATCAAATTGAGAAGTTTCTGCAAAAGAAACAGTCAGGAAAGTGAACAGGCAACCTACAGAATGGGAAAAATATTTTCAAAATATGCCGCAGATAAAGGGTTAATAACCAGAATCTACAAAGAGATCAAGAAATTCCACAGCCAGAAAACAAACAACCCACTTAAGAGATGGGCCAAGGACCTCAATATACATTTTCCAAAAGAGGAAATCCAAATGGTCAACAGACGAATCTAATGTTATTCTATTTCCAAAATCTTTGTCTGCCACCTCCCCCCAAATCTGGAAATGTTTGATATTCTTCTGTTTAGTACTACAATTCAGAATTTTAATGAAGAAGGGCAGTTTAGTGCAACTTTAAAAAAAAAAAGATTTATTCATTTATTTATTTGAAAGTCAGAGTTACACAGAGAGAGAAGGAGAGGCAGAGTGAGAGCAGTTTCCATCCGCTGGTTCACTCCCCAGTTGACCTCAACGGCTGGAGCTGCGCCAATCCGAAGTAAGGTGCCAAGACCTTCTTCCGGGTCTCCCACATGAGTGCAGGGGACCAGGAATCAGGTCCTTGGACCATCTTCAACTGCTTTTCCAGGCCACAGCAAAGAGCTGGATTGGAAGTGGAGCAGCTGGTCTCAAACCGACAACCGTATAGAATGCTGGCACTGCAGGCAGTAACTTTTCTCCCTATGCCACAGTGGTGGCCCAAGTGCAGCATTTTAAGATCCATTACTTTGGTTGTAACATGGTATTTCCCTTCAATGTGTCAACTCTTCTGCTACGTATACTATTTTAATCACTTTTACATCTAAAACTCAGTGTTTGTAAGCACATTAACAGTGTTGACCCAGCACACTATCCATCTCAGGAATTTTTCATCACCTCCAATGCAACTTTGTACCCATGAACTTATAATCCTTCATTCCCATCCCATCCCTGAACCGGTAGCTTTGCTGGTTTTGTTACAGTGCTGGGGGTGGGGAGCATGGGGACAAAAATCTTGAGATCCAGTGAGTAATTTATTTATTTTGTATTAAATTTTTAAAAATGTATTTGAAACAGAGGCGGGGGAAAGAATCTTCCATTCACTGATTCATTTCCCAAATGCTAGTGACAGCCAAGACTAGGCCAGGCTGCAATCATGTCAAGAATTCCATCCAGTCTCCTAAATGCAGGCAGGGACCCAGTACTTCAACCGTCATCTGCTGCCTCTTCAGTTTTATACTAGCATGAATATGGATTCAAAGCAGATTTCCATAACTTGATCTCAGGCATTCAATATAAGACACAGGCATCCTATGTGATGGCTTAACCTGCTGCACTACATCACTCACCCCTCTAATGGGTAATTTAACTGGGAGTTCCAGAAGGTGCAAAATCCTAAGGTGCTTGATGCCTATCTTAGGTCAATCAGAGTCTAACACACAGAAGAGATCAGAGTAGATACCAGCTACTCACACTTACCAGGCCAAAGAGGGCTACAAACATACACTGTGGGATACAGCAATAAATACACGTGAAATCCACTAAAATACATTGAATTTCAATGTATTACCAAGACAATTGCTTTCACTTGTTTACTTGCCTGAATTAAATCTATGCAATCTATCTCCCCTATAATTTGTGGTCATTGATGTCTCTGCTACATTTTTCCTTCCCTTGATTTTAGTCTTAATTCTCATTTCCTGGAAGAAAGCATGGTTTACTGATAAGCCAATGATAGCTCACAGATTGTGTTCAAATATCTTGTGCAAGCAAATCATTCACATTTCCACTCTCAAATATGGGAAGAAATATGGGAAACAGAACCTTCATACATTGCTATTAGAAGTAAAATTTTTGTAGTCATTTTGGAAAACATTTGACAATTTCTCTTAAATATATACGCATATTATTCAATCAGGCAATTACACCCAGGAATCAAACTAAGGGAAGCAAAAGCATAGGACCATACAAAGGTGAATATCCATTATTTATAAAAATATTATTTTTTAAGGACAAAAACTAGAAATAATCAAAATGTGCATTGAGTTAAATGAAATCAGATATGGTTATCCAAGCAATAAAAGGATATGAAATATTGACACATGTTACATTATGGATACACACTTAGGAAATAATGCTATGTAAAAGAAATCATATAGAGAAAGTCTCACATTGTGTTATTTCAATTATATTAAATACCCAGAAGAGCCACATTCATAGAGACAGAAAGCAGATCAGTAGTTGCCTAAGGCTGTTATGGAAGAGTAGGAAATTATTGGAGGGGGAAGTGGAGATAAGATTGCTCTGAAGTAGGAGAAAACTCAATAGATGATGCAAAAGTTCTAAAACTTAATTATGATGGTAGCTGTGCAACTCAATAAATTTGTTAAAATAATTGGATTGCATACACACAATGCATTAATTTTATGGTGTTTAAGTTATTCCTCAATAAAACTATATAAGTAATGAGTAAGCAGGAATCTGGCCAAATTTATCTGGGCAAACTGTCGGAGAGTTCAGTTGAATTTTCCCTGAGAAATACCATCTCTGTGATCTTTCGTGAGTCACTGAATTCCTCCAACTCTAAAATATTCTTATTTATAGAATTTCTATGTTTTCAAGCTTTTTATTTATTAATCTCTTTTTCTTTGTTGAAATTACATGTTTGACTCAGGAGGAGATGTTTATTAACTGAGAGTCACAATTTAGAGTCACAAAGAAAATATTAAAGTTTTTGAAAATTAATGAAAGGAAGATAAAAGTTTGCAATATATAGTAATTATTTTTTAATCAAAATAGTAATTTTTATAACATAGTCCATGCTGCCATAAAAGTATTAAGTGGTCATATTGATAGTATGAAAAAGTCATGTTTTTCCTTTTTTTATGGCATTTTATATTGAACTAATATAAAAATTGCCACTGTATGGAGTATAATGTGATGTTCAGATGCATGTACACATTGTGTAATGTCCAATCAGGGTAAACATATCTAGCTCTTCAATTAATATTTTTATGATAAAACATTTATAAATAGATTTTTTTATTTTTAGACAAATATATCATACATTATCAGTATCTATAATCATCCTACTGTGCAATAGAACACCAGAGGCTTTACTCTAAAAATTGCAGCTTAGTACACATTAAATAATCTTGCCCCCTCTTTTCCCCAGTCTCTTTTAAAGACCACCACTCACTCATTAGATGGCGCTACGGCTCAATAGGCTAATCCTCCTCCTTGTGGTGCTGGCACACAGGGTTCTAGTCCTGGTCGGGGCGCCGGATTCTGTCCCGGTTGCCCCTCTTCCAGGCCAGCTCTCTGCTGTGGCCCGGGAGTGCAGTGGAGGATGGCCCAAGTTCTTGGTCCCTGCACCCGCATGGGAGACCAGGAGAAGCACCTGGCTTCTTCCATTGGATCAGCATGGTACGCCGGCCGCAGCAAGCCAGCGGCGACAGCCATTGGAGGGTGAACCCATGGCAAAGGAAGACCTTTCTCTCTGTCTCTCTCTCTCACTGTCCACTCTGCCTGTCAAAAAAAAAATTAAAATTAAAAAAAAAATTTTAAAAAAAGACCATCACTCACTACTTACATGAGGTCAGATTCTTTAGACTCTTTTATTTAAAGATTTATTTAGTAAGACAGAGTTACAGAGAGGCAGAGGCAAAAGAGAGAGAATGAGAGGTCTTCCATCCATTGGTTCACTCCCCAGGTGGCCACAATGGCCTGAGCTCTGCTGATCCAAGGCAGGAGCCAAGAGCTTCTTCTGTTTCTCCCATTGGGGTGCAGGGGCCCAAGGACTTGAGCCATCTTCTACTGCTTTCTCAGGCCATAGAAGAGAATCAGATCAGTAGTGGAACAGCTGGGACTTAAACCAGCATCCATATGGGATGCTGGCACGGCAGGCAGCACCTTTGCCTGCTACATCACAGCATAGGCCCTAGCATCTTGAGACTCTACACATGATGTTATGAAATATTTGTTTTTCTATGCTCGGCTTGTTTCACTTAATGCAGTGGTGACTATTTCTTTCCATGCTGTTGCTAATGACAAGATTTTTGCTTTTTTTTTTTTTTTTGATAAGTATAAAAGACAAAGGATGATAGGGGCTGGCGCCGTGCCGTGGCATAGTGGGTTAATCCCACTGCCTGTGGCACCAGCATCCCATATGGATGCCAGTTCTAGACCTGGCTGCCGCTCTTCCAATGCAGCTCTCTGCTGTGGCCTGGGAAAGCAGCAGAAGATGGCCCAAGTCCTTGGGCCCCTGCACCTGCATGGGAGACCAGGAAGACGCTTCTGGCTCCTGGCTTCATTTTGGCATAGCTCAGGCCATTGCGGCCATCTGGGGAGTGAAACAACGGAAGGAAGACCTTTCTCTCTGTCTCTCCCTCTCACTGTCCGTAACTCTATCTCTCAAATAAATAAATAAAAATCTTGAAAAAAGACAAATGATTATAGAATAAAATATAATAATAAACAGATAGTGATTTATTGGGGCCTGCATTGTTGTATAACAGGTTAAGATGCAGCCAGCATCCCCTATGGGTAGCAGTTTGAGTCCTGACTGTTCCACTTCCTATGCATCTCCCTGCTAACGCGCCTGGGAAAGCAATGGAAGATGGCCCAATTATTTGGGTCCCGAACTCACTTAGGAGACTTGGATGAAGCTCCAGCCTGGGCCATTGTGACCATCCGGGGAGTGAACCGGCAGATTGAAGATCTATCTCTATCTGTATAACTTTCTCTTTATAACATCAATAGATGATGTAAATATTCTAAAACTTAATTATGATGGTGGGCGTGCAACTCAGTAAATTTGCTAAAATAATTGGATTAAATCAAATTGGATTAAATCATTTTTAAAAAGAGTTGTTAGGGCCGGCGCCGTGGCTCAATAGGCTAATCCTCCTCCAGCGGCACTGGCACACTGGGTTCTAGTCCTGGCCGGGGCACCGGATTCTGTCCCGGTTGCTCCTCTTCCAGTCCAGCTCTCGGCTGTGGCCCGGGAAGGCAGCGGAGGATGGCCCAAGTGCTTGGGCACTGCACCCACATGGGAGACCAGGAGAAGCACTTGGCTCCTGGCTTTGGATCAGCAAGGTGCACCGGCCATAGCATGCCTGCCGCAGCAGCCATTGGGGGATGAACCAATGGCAAAGGAAGACCTTTCTCTCTGTCTCTCTCTCTCTCTCTCACTATCCACTCTGCCTGTCAAAAAAAAAAAAAGAGTTATTAATATAGAGATTATTTACCTAAGATATGCTATAGGAAACAAGGCAATAGAGGCCCATTTCACTCAATGCCAAACTGTAGACTGTGCTTGTGAAACTAACAAATGTTTACAGATAAACAACTTATGCAGTAAAATATACATTTGATTTCCTGTGCAAAAATGAGTTGTGCATTCAGGGTAAAACTGCCACCTGCAAAGCCAGCATCCCATACAGTTGCTGATTCATGTCCCAGCTGCTCTGCTTCCAATCCAGCTCCCTGCTGGAAAGCAGTGAAGTTGGCCCAAGTATTTGGGCCCCTGCCACCCATGTGGAAGCCCTGGAACAAACTTGGCTTCAGCCTGGTCCAACCCTGGCTTTGTGGCCATCTTGCGAGTGAACCAATGGATGGAAGATCTCTCTGTCTCTGCTTCTCTCTTTATAACTCTGACATTCAAACAAATAAAGTTTTTCTTTTTTAAGTG
Source organism: Sylvilagus floridanus (assembly GCA_949820135.1). Taxonomy (NCBI): domain Eukaryota; kingdom Metazoa; phylum Chordata; class Mammalia; order Lagomorpha; family Leporidae; genus Sylvilagus; species Sylvilagus floridanus. Next base: position 77,565,907 of record OX463227.1, read on the forward strand.
AGTTGTTGAGAAGAGAGAGAGAGTAATTTTAGGATCGATTGTTTTAATAATTCTCTATATGGGAGACAAATTAGTACTGTTTAAGAGAAAGGAGAGGGCAGACACAGAGAGAGAGAGGGAGAGGGAGAGGGAGAGAGAGAGAGAGAGAGAGAGAGCACATAGGAAGAAAAATAAAAGATTTTGACACTTTGCAGATAAATATATATCTTAAAAGTAGAAAGAGCTAAGAACTTTGAAATACATATAGACAAACAGAGATTCTTTATTATGTATCAGATAAAATTAGCACAGGAGTGAGCATCTGGTGCAGTGGTTACATCACCTCTAGAGACATCTGCCTCCCTAATTTGAGTGCTGGGTTTAAGTCCAGGCTCCACGTTTATCTTCCTACCAGTGCACACCCTATGAGGCAGCGGGTGATGGCTCAAGTACTTGTGTCTCTGCCCTCAACTTGGAGTACTTTTTTTTGAAGATTTATTTATTTGAAAGTCAGAGTTACACAGATGAAGAAAGAGGGGCAAAGGAGAGAGTTCTTCCTTCCGCTGGTTCACTCCCCAATTGGTCGCTATGGTGGGAGCTGGGCCTATCTGAAGCCAGGAGCCAGGAGCTTCTTCCAGGTCTCCCATGCAAGTGCAGGGGCCCAAGGACTTGGGCCATCTTCTACTGCTTTCACAAGGCATAGCAGAGAGCTGGATCAGAAGTGGAGCAGCCAGGACTTGAATCAGCACCCATTGGGATGCATGCAGCAGCTTTACCCATTAATCCCTAGTGCTGGCCCCCAGATTGAGTTTCTAGATCCTGGCTTCATCCTCGGCCAGGCCCAACGGCAGGCAGTGAGGGAGTGAGCCCCCAAATAGAAGATATCCATCTATCTATCTATCTATCTATCTATCTATCCATCTATCTATCCATCCATCCATCTATCATCTATCTCTACTTCTCTGTCACTGTCTATCAGATAAAATGAAAAATTTAAAAAGTGGGGCCGGCACTGTGGCTCAACAGGCTAATCCTCTGCCTTCCGGCGCTGGCACACCGGGTTCTAGTCCTGGTCGGGGTGCCGGATTGTGTCCTGGTTGCCCCTCTTCCAGGCCAGCCCTCTGCTATGGCGCAGGAGTGCAGTGGAGGATGGCCCAAGTCCTTGGGCCCTGCACCCCATGGGAGACCAGGAGAAGCACCTGGCTCCTGGCTTCAGATCAGCGTGGTGTGCCAGCTGCAGCATGCCTGCCGCAGCAGCCACTGGGGGGTGAACCAACGGCAAAGGAAGACCTTTCTCTCTGTCTCTCTCTCTCACTGTCCACTCTGCCTGTCAAAAAATAAAATAAAATAAAATAAAATAAAATAAAATAAAATAAAATACTTATTTCTTCTTATGAGGACATGCTGTTTGGTTCACTTATCTGCAGTGCATGACACCTCGTGCACTGATCCAGTCTGCCCTTCAATTTGATAGGACTGGTTTGTGGAGCAAAGACACATGGCCATCTCACGAGCTTTCAGCGAGATTCAGTGCTATGCCAAGAATCCTGTATTTAGCACAGCTACATAAATGGAGTGAGTAAACAATATTTGCTTTTATTTCATCATATTCTCTAAAAATACTGCTGGTCTAAGACAAAAATATCATTTTAGCAATATCACATTCATCTCAGGTGGCATAAACTTTTCATCAAAGAAAAGGACCCTCTTGTCCACACTGTATACCTGTGAATGTTAAGGATGTGCTTAGAATTGCTACCATTAGTTTCAAAATATTCCAGCCACTTGCCTGAACAGGTGCTGGAGTGTTACTATTCTCTATAGATCATACAGCCAGTTCCCCTTTCATGCATGATATTAGCTTTCTGTGGGTCTCTTGACATAATCTTACTACTGTCAGCATGAAAACTCTCTCTCCTTTTTCGGGAATCACCTTTCTGAATCTCTCTGCCTCATTGACTCTCTTTTCCATTTCAAATGTCAATGAAATGCATTCTATTTTTTATCCCCAGTGTTTCTTATGATTTTTTTTTTGCTTCTACTATTTTTGGTTTTCACTGTGTAGCTACATGTCTATATTTTGAACACACTTTTTTAATGTATATTATTTAAATCAATGAATTTATGAAGCATATATAGAAATGGACAACACGAACACAGAAAAATATACCGTTGATCATTTTATCTCTCAGCTATCAGTTATATCTTTAGACGACATGTTGGAAATCTGAAATTCAAGGAAATTTTTATGTTAAAATTCACCTAGTTGAAGTACCCAAAGTGAGGCAAGTAAGGAAGAAAATTGGTATTTTAATAAGTTCTGAGGAACTGGAATGTTTTTGACTTTTTATCTTGAGCTTTTTTTAAAAAAAAATGTATTTATTTGAAAGGAAGTTACAGAGAGATAGCAAGAAACAGAGAGAGGTAGAGATCTTCCAACTACTGGTTCACTCTCCAGATAGCCACAATATCCAGAGCTCTCCAGATAAAAGCTATGAGCCAGGGGCTTCTTCTGGATATCCCATATAGGTGGCAGGGGCTCAAACACTTGGATCATCTTCTGCTGCTTTTCCCAGGCCATTAGCAGGGAGCTGGATCAGAAGTGGAGCCGTTGGGGGTGAGCATTGTGGTATAGCAGGTAAACTTCTTCCTGCAATGCCAGCATCCCATATGAGCACCTGTTAATTTTCCAGCTATTCCACCTCCATTCCAGCTCCCTGTGAATGTGGGAAAAGCAGCAGAAGATGACTCAAGTACCTCGACCAGCCACTAACATGGGAGACTCTATTGCAGGTCCAGGTTCCCGGCTTGGGCCTGCATCAGACCTGTCCATTGAGGCCATCTGTATACCCATACATTTGGTTTTTTGTGCCTTTATTGTCTGTGTTCCCAGGGTCTTATCCAAGAAATTCTTACTGATGACAGTGCCTTACAATGTTTTCCCTATGTTTTCCTTTAGTAGTTTGATGATTTTGGGTCTTTGGTTTGGATCTGTGAATGATAATTTTTTTTTATGTAGGGTGTAATATAGGGGTCTCATTTTATACTTCTGTATGCTGATATCCAATTTCTCAAACACTATTCATTACAGGTACTGTCCTTTCTCCAATTAATGATTTTAGCTTATTCGTCAAGCATTAGTTAGTTATAGATGCACGGATTAATTTCTGGGGTTTGTAATCCATTCCCTTGGTCTACATGTTTGTTCTTGTACCAGAACCAGACTGCTTGGAATGTAAATACCCTGTAATATGTCTTGAAATCTGATATTGTGATTAATCAAGCTTTATTTTAATTTTTTAAGATTGCTTTAGCTATTCAGGGTCCCTTGTGATTCCATACGAATTTTAGCTTTTTTGTTTGTTTGTTTGTTTTTTTTTACTAGATCTGGGAACATCTTTGGTATTCTGATTGGGTTCACACTGAATCTATAAATTACTTTGAGAAGTATGGACATATTGATGACATCAATTCTTCCAATACATGAACATGAAAGATTTTTCCATTTTTTGTGTCATCTTATATTTCTTTCCTTAATGTATTATAACTTTCATTGTAGAGATCTTTCACATCCTTGGAAGTCTTTTAAGTTCCAAATTCGGTTTTATTTTCTTCTTTAAAAATTATAACCAGTTTATTTTCCTATTGAATATACTATGGTAATACTCTCATGGTAGTGAAAGGTCCCCTACAAGGTAACTTCCTCTACATAGACATGATACTGGTGCTTGGATTCAGTTTTCAAAATATATCAGTTTTTCTTAACATTCATGTGTCTTGTTAATTATTCTACATGAACCCATGTCACTTAACTTAATATTTATATAGAAAGTGTGAATATTTTCTCATTTCAAACTGTAAAACCTTACTGATGGGTGAAAACAAATTCTGGCATGAAAATTGAGAACGGGATAATGGTAGTGGAGAATATATGCAGAAGATTGCTAACAAGATGCATTGTTTTTTGTATACTGCATGCTAGGCTTATACTTTTCTTTCCATGAAAAAATATAAATATGTTTCAACCTATTACAGAAGTTTTGTTATGTAAATTGTCTCTATATTTTAAATCAAAGTTTAAAGAAGACATTGAAATGAAAGTTGGTTATTTTTGAACCATTACTCCATCATTCAAAGGATACCTGTCATCTAAATCATTACAAAATGAACAAAAGACTAAATAATATAATCTAATGTTTGTGAACATGAAATAAATTGAAGTTAACCGTGCTTAGGTGGTTTTATGGCATTGCTGATAAGAAATATTAAAATGCCGCTTATCAGTATACACAGAAAATATATCTTTTAACTAGTCAGTGAAAATCAACGCTTTTTACATTTAGCCATATTTTAAAAAGGAATATATGAAATGCAGAAAATGCAGCAATGACAATTTGTGTTTTGCCTTTTGATGTTCTTCAAATAGATATTATTCCAGAAAAGCATTTGGGAAATATGTGATATTGCAGTATAGATTTGCCTGTTGTTAAAGAAAAAATATAATAGTAAGTTTTTTTCGTTCTTTTAAATTTCAGATGTTCATTGTATTCAAAGCATCATTTTCACATAGTTACACTGATTAGCGCATATTTATCTTAACAAACTATGTATTTACCAATGCATTCCTTCAAAATAATGTATGATAATTAAGACAAGCATTTACAATATAGAGCTAGTCTGGGCACCATTTTTGGCACATGTTTTCCATTACAGATGAATGATGGTAAATTTGATATTATTGAGTGCTTTATTGCTTTTAAGAGACTTTTAAAGCTATATGAAGATATCTAATATCAAACAATCTTCCGTTAACAAAGCAATTACTGGGAAGGACTTTCACTGGGGTGTAGAGCCAAGCTCAGTGCTTGCAGAATGACCTTAACCAAGATGCAAGAGCAGTAATGTAAAAATATCTGCTTTGATGACAACTGAACAATACTTATTTGGGTGGTCACACTCAAACTTAATGGCATCTGAGCAAAACTAATCTGAGTAGCTCTTAGTAAAACTAAAACACAACTAACTGTCATGCCATAAATTATGTATGAAGTTTATAGTATGTATCATCTCTGTTAAATGTGTGTTTTGATTTGACTAGCACTTTGAAAACCAAGAATGGGGGGAAGTGTTTAGTCCCATCATTTTCTATGTATTAAAGTAGTTATATAGGACAGGAGCCTGATGATTATGCATTATAAATTGAAACACTGAGGGAAGAGTTAGAGAGAAAATTGCAGTGGAAAATTCATGGTAGAAAGGGGAATGCTGTGAATCTATATGGAGGATGTGGACACACAGCAAAAGCACTGACAAAAAAGGACGCCAACAGCCAACAGCATCAGTGCCTGGTTTGGAGACTGAGGTGAGACCAGGCTGCAGCTGCCCAATACACTGGTGATATAGCTGCATGAAGACCCTGGTGTGAGCCTAGCCTAAAGCCCTGTGAGAGACAGAGAACCTGTCAAACTAGAGGGATAAAAAAAGACATGTTTCTCTCTCCCCATCCCACCAACAGTGGTGACCTGCAACTGGCTCAGAGAGGGCAGGAAGAATTTTGGACATGTGAACAGCTATGTCAACTTGTGCCTGCACACAGAGCAATCAGCCAAGAGGAGATACCTCAATCTGGCTGGGAGGATTGACTGGGGCTGGGCACAGATATAGGACTGTGAGATGGCCAGCCTCCCAACACAGTACAAGTACTGGAGCCCAAACTGCCCAGAGCCCCCACAGGTAACTGGCACTGGTAGGGTGGCGTGGATCCTCAGTGCCCTGTTACTGTGGGAGCCATGTGTTCTGGGACTATGGAAAAACTGTGGCAGTGTCAGAGTGCAGAGTGTGGCTAAGTCTCAGGACAGTTGCTGTGGGCAGTTCTATATGCTCTGAGCACCCTGATTGCCTGGGTTGGGTTATTGTGGTGGCATCTATTCTCACACTGAAGACTGCATGGATTCTTTTTGTGGTTCTTATGGGAGCGTGGATGACTATGGTACCCACTATGGGCTAGCACCCAGGCATTGCTTGCCTTAGAAGACAGGAGGTGGGAGTGTGACAATGCCAATAGAGCTAATCAAACCATTCCTCTGATTTAAAAAGAAAAAAATAATAGATACCATACTCAACTTGGGTGTCACCCTGGATACTACTGCTACCTGGAACACTGAACAGAGCACTCTGGCCACAACTAGCACACACCTGAGGTGAGAAACAGGAATTTCCTTTCAGAGGATTTCCAATTAGACTCACAGCTTACTTAGTGAGCAGACATCTCACTAAGCCACAGAGCTATAGTCCACAGCTAAAAGTCATCAGAGGACAAAAAAAAATCAAGTATATCCACAAATGCCTAAAAATAAATGCAGAAATCCAAGAAATAAGAATAAGAAAAAAAAAACATTATGCCTCCAATTGGGCACAACAACACTTCAATACTAAAATGTGAAGATGAAGCAACTGATGGAATGTTAGAAATGGTATTAAGGCCAGCGCCATGGCTCAATAGGCTAATCCTCCACCTGCAGCACCAGCTCACCGGATTCTAGTCCTGGTCAGGGCACCAGATTCTGGCCCAGTTGCTCCTCTTCCAGTCCAGCTCTCTGCTGTGGCCGGGGAGGGCAGTGGAGGATATCCCAAGTGCTTGGGCCCTGCACCCACATGGGAAACCAGGAGAAGCACCTGGCTCCTGGGTTTGGATCAGCGTGGTGTGCTGGATGAAGCACGCTGGCCGCAGCAGCTATTATGGGAGTGAACCAATGAAAAAAGAAGACCTTTCTCTCTGTCTCTCTCTGTCACTGTCCACTCTGACTGTCAAAAAAAAAAAAAAAGAAAGAAATAGAATTAAAAAGATTAACCATAGAATTATTCATAGAATTACATGACATGAAATTAAAATTTGAAAGAGAAACCAAAATGAAATAATAGAAATGGAGAACTCAATTGAACAAATGAAAAATGTGGTGGAAAGTCTTAACAACAGACTTGATGAGGCAGAAAGAATATCCAAGTTAGAAAACAAATCTCTGGAAATTTTAGTCAGACCAAAAAGAAGAAAAAGAAATTAGAAAAATTAAAACAGGTTTGGAGACTTATGGGACACTATCAAGTGACTCAACATAAGAGTTCCTGCAGACATGGAAAGAGAGAATGAATTAGAAGGTCTATTTAGTGAAATAGACTTTTTCCCAACTGGGAGAAAGAAAGGGAGGTCCAAGAACAGGAAGCACATAGAACTCCTAATAGACGTGACTAGGAAAGATATTCACCATGACACAGTGTAATAAAACTTTCAACAGTAAAACATAAAGAAATTACCCTAAAATGTGCACAAGAGAAACATAAAATTCTTTTCAGAGGATCTCCAATTAGACTCACAATTGACTTTTTATCAGAAACCCTACAGAGTAGGAAAGGATGGTGACACATAGTTCAATTTTGAAGAGAGAGAAAGAAAAAAAAAAAAAAAAACCCTGTCAACCCAGAACACTGTACCTGCAAAGTTCTCATTTATAAATGAAGGTGAAATAAAGACCTCACATAACAAGCAGAAATCCAAATAATTTGTCACTACTCATCCAGCCTTACAAAAGATGCTTAAGAATGTGATACTGACAGAAACACGGAAACATGGTCATCACTATGAGAATATGAAGGTAGAAAATCTCCCAGTAAAAAGTTTAAAGAAAGTCCAAAGTAAATAATAGGAGTATTTATGGAAAATTGGCAGGGCCAAGTCATTACTTATTAATAGCCACCATGAAAGTAAATGGCCTAAATTCTCCAATTAAAAGACACCAGCTGGCTGAATGGATTAGAAAGAAAGAGCCATCTATTTGCTGCCTACAAGAAACACCTCACCATCAAAGATACATATAAACTGAAAATGAAAGAATGAATAACGACATTCCAAGCTAATTGAAACCAATAAAAGAGCAGAGTGAAGCCATCCAAAATCAGACAAAATGGTTTTTAACACAAAACACTGTTAAAAGAGACAAAAAGGACATCAATTCAACAGGAAGATATGACTATAATAATTTTACATGTACCAAATGCCAGGGTGCCTGGCTATTGAAAAGTAATGACAATGAATCCAAAGAGAGACATGGACTCCAATACACTAGTAATGGGAGACTTCAACACTCCACTTTCAACTATGGCCAGATCAACTAGATAGAAAATTAATAAGGAAACAAAAGAGCTAATGAACCCTATGAACCAAACAGACCTGATACCTACAGATCTTGTCATCCCACAGTTGCAGCATATGCATTCTTTTCATCAGTACATGTAGATTTCCTTAAATAGACCATAAGCTAGGCCATCAAGCAAATCTCAGCAAATTCAAAAAAATCTAAATCATTCTACACATTTTCTCTGACTACAATGGAATGAAACTGGAAATCAACAACTCAGGAATCTTTAGAGCATTTGCAAACACATGGAGACTGAACAACATGGTCCTGAATGAACAATGGGTCATATAAGAAATTAAAAGAGCACTCAAAAAATTTCTGGAAATGAATGAAGATGACAATATAAACATATCAAAACTTATGTAATGCAGCAAAAGCAGATTTAAGCGGGAAGATTATAGCAACTGCTGCCTACATACATAGGCACTAAATAAATGATCTATCAATGAATCCCAAGGGCCTAGAAAACCAAGAACAAACCAAACCCAAAATTGGTAGGAGAAAAGAAATAATTAAAATTAGAAAAGAAATAAACAAAATTGAAACAAAAGAACACAAAAGACAAATGAAATTAGCTGGCTTTTTTTAAAGAAATAAGCAAAATTGATACACTATTGGTCAAAGTAACCAAAAAAAGGGAGAAGACACAAATCAATAACATCAGAGAAGAATAAGGAAATGTAACAATGGATGCAGCAGAAATAAAAAAGATTCACTGAGAATTAATACAAAGAGTTCTGTGTCAACAAATCAGGAATACTAGAAGAAAAGGATAGATTCCTGGCAGATACAATCTACCAAATGTGAGTCATGAAACATAGAAATCTAAACGGACCAATAACCAAGATAAGCTGGAATCAGTGATAAAAGCACTCCCAACAAAGAAAAGCCCAGGATCAGGTGGCTTCACTACTGAATTCTACCAGATGTTTAAAGAAGAACTAATTTCAATTCTTTGCAAATGTTCAAAATAATTGAAAGAGATGCAATCTTCTCAAACTTCTTCTAATGAAACCAACATCACATTAATTCTTAAACTAGAAAAAGATAAAACAGAGAAAGAGAAATATAGACCAATTTCCCTGATGAACACAGACAAAAAAACCCTAAACAAAAAGTAGCCAATAGAATCAAACAACATAACAGACAGATCATTCAGCCAGATGAAGTGGGATTTATCCCTGATACATTGGGTTAATTCTACATTTGCAAATCAATAACATCACATTAACCAAATGAAGAACAAAAACTACATGATTATCTCAGTAGATTCAGAGAAAGAATTTGATAAAATGCAACATCTTTTTTGTGAAAACCTTAAGGAAACTGGGTATAGAAAGAAAATTACTCAACACGATCAAACTATGACAAACCCAAAGGTAGCATCTTATAGAACGAGTGAAAGTTGGAAGCAGTTCAATTAAGATCTGGAAACAGACAAAGATGCCCACTCTCACCATTACTATTCAATACAGTTCTGGAAGTTTTAGGAAGAGATTTTAAGCAAGAAAAATAAATCAAAGGGATACAAATTGGGAAGGACAAAGTCAAACTATCCCTATTTTAAGAAGACATGACTCTATATATTGAAGAAGCAAAAGACTCCACTAAAAGACTATTGGGACTCAAAGAGTTTGGTAATGTAGCAAGATATAAAATCAATACATGGGGCTGGTGCTGTGGCACAGCAGATTAAAGCCCTAGCCTGTAGTGCTGGCATCCCATTTGGCATCCAGTTCAAGTTCCAGCTGCTCCTCTCCCGATACAACTCTCTGCTATGGCCTGAGAAAGCAGTAGAAGATGGCCCAAGTCCTTGGGCCCCTGCACCCACATGAGATATGTGGAGGAAGCTCCTGACTCCTGGCTTTGGATAAGCGCAGCTTTGGCCGTGCAGTCATTTGAGGAGTGAACCAGTGGAATGAAAGTCCTCTCTCTCTATCTCTGGCTCTACTTCCCTCTGTAACTCCTCTTTCTTTCAAATGAATAAAATAATTATTTTAAAAAAATCAATGCACAAAAATCAACAGCCTTTGCATACACAGACAATTCCTGGGTTGAGAAAGAACTTGTAAGACCAATCCTATTCACAATAGCTATAAAAAAATTAAATGTCTTGGAATAAATTTAACAAAGGATGTCAAAGATCTATATTATGAAAATTACAAAACATAAAATAGAGAAATAGAAGATGACACAAAAATGAAAAATCTTCCATGTTCACAAATTGGAAGAACCAATATTATTAAATGTCCATACTACCAAAAGCAACTTACAGATTCAATGTAATCCCAAACAAAATACAAATGGCATTTTCCTCAGACCTAGAAAAATTTGAGAGTAAAATCCATTTGGAAAGAGAAAAAAATCCAAATAGCTAAAACAATTTTATACAACAAAAATAAAGCCAGAGGCATCACAATACCAGTTTTTGTGACATACTACAGGGGAGTTGTAATCGAGACAGCCTGATATTGGTATAAAAATAGATGAGTAGACCAATAAAAAAACACAGAAGCAAAATAAATCAATCCATACATCTAAAACCAACTTGTCTTTGATAAAGGAGCTAATATCAATCCTCAGAGCCAACACAGTCTCTTCTACAAATGATGCTGAAAAAAGTAGATCTCTACATGCAGAAGTATGAAGCAAGACTCCTATCTTATACCTTACACAAAAATCCACTGAAAATGAATCAAAGACCTAAATCTATGACCCGATACCATCAACTTATAGGGGAACAATGGAGAAATCCTGCAAGACTTTGGAATAGGCAAAGACTTCTTGGAAAAGACCCAGAAGCTCAGGTAATCAAAGCCAACACTGACAAATTGGATTAGGTCAAGTTGAAAAGTTTCTGTACAGCAAAAGAAACACTCAGTAAACTGAAGAGACAACTGACAGAATGGAAGAAAATATTTGCAAACCATGCAACTGATAAAGCATTAACATCCAGATTCTACAAAGAGCTCAAGAAAGTAAACAACCACAAAACCAACAATCCAACTAAGAAATGAGCAAAGCAGTTCAAGAGAGGAAATTCAAATGAACAGTGGTTACATGAAAAAATTCTCAGGATCATTAGCCATTAGGGAAATACAAATTAAAACCACAGTAAGGTTTCACTTCACCCCAGTTAGAATGACTTTCATACAGAAATCAACAAACATCAAGGTAAGGATGCTGGCAAGGATGTGGAGAAAAAGGTATCTTAATCTACTCTTGGGAGGAATGTAAATTGGTACAGCCACTGTGGAAGACATAATGGGGATAACCCTGAAACTTGAATATAGACCTACCATATGACCCATCCATCCCATTGCTGGGAATTTACACAAAGGAAATGAAATCAGCACATGAGAGTTTTTTGTTCACCCCATATTTATTGCATCTCAATTCACAAAAACTAAAATAGGACTCAACCCAGATGTCCACTAACTGAAGATTGGATGAAGAAATTATGTTATATTTACACCATGAAATATTACACAACAGTAAAAAAAAAAAAAGAGTAACCCTGCCTTTTGCAACAAAATGGATACAACTGGAAACCACTATACTTAGTGAAATAAGCTACTCCCAAAAGACAAATATCATATATTTTCCCTGATCTGTGTAACTAATAGAATACCTAAAAGTTAATCTATAAAAGAGAAACTGACACTGAGCTGTGATGATTTTGAACTGACCTGGTCTCAGTGGTTGAGGAGCAGTTTTCTTGTTTTTTGTTTTTTGTTTTTTTGCATGCTATTTGTTGAACTCTTTACTTTGTGTAGGGTTAACCTTATGAGTATGAAGTTAATTGAAAATAGATCTTTGTAAAAATTAAGAATGAGTATAAGAGAAGAAAGAGGAAGAAGGATGGGAGGGCTGGTGGTAGGGAGGGTAGGGTAAGAAGAATCACTATATTCCTAAATTTGTGTATATGAAATGCATAAAGTTTGTACACCTTAAATAAAGTTGTGTAGGCAAATAAATACAATAAAATAAAATCTCCAAAAATATAAACACTAATCTAATGTAAAATTTAAATGAAGTTCTTTGAGTCACTATTATATCTTAATTGAGAAAAATATACAAGCAATAGATGAAATTTGTCTTGTGCTTTTTACTTTGTCATGTGCACTCCCACATGATATTTGGCTCATGAATTACTGGTCCTTTGAGAGTTAAATAAATTTGATTCAACCTCTATTCAAGGCAGACCCCACCAATATCTCTGCAAATTTTCTCAGGGGATGGCAAGGCCTTAAACATTTGAGGTCATGTGATGTGCAGGGTGCCAGTCCTTCTTCACTTTTCTGCGAACCACTCAAAAATTAGGTTTTTGTTTACTGGTTCAGGGATAAAGCGAGGAACCTTGTACCAGACTTATTCCCTGCTCTGTCTCCTGCTGTCCCACCACCGCTCTCTCTCCTGGCCACTTTTCTACCCTCACAGCTTTTTTCCTTATTACTTGTCTTCTAGGGTCCTTCAAGGTACTGGAAATATCTACTGACACTGAAGTTAATTTTGTATATCTAAAATTATATCAAAATTTTCTGCTATTTATTCTCTTCTCCCAAAAGTGCAGGTAGAGTCAACATGATGGTTTGTCTACAAGATATGCTGCCTTATTTTTAAGGAACATGCCACTAGTTCACAGCCAACAAGATGATGTTACTATTAAATATTAAAAATACCTATTGGTATTTCCATTATAATTCCTATTTCACAGATGAGGAAAACTTAGATGCCCTGGCTGTCTACATTTACACACAAATGCAAGAGGTAAACTAGAGCTTGAATCCAAGTCTTCTAACCCTATACCAACTGACCTTTCTGATACCCCATGGAATCTCTCTGCTCTTGGTTATAAATTACCATCAACCAATTTCATCAGATATAGAATTCTTTATAAAGTAGATACTCATGTTTTTTCTTTCTTTATATTACTGAATATTTTCAGAATCTTGAGTTTCCCCTATCATATCTTTCTCTGTACGTGGCTTCTGTGTTCCAGCATGATTTATGTGTGAGTGCATACAGCTCACACTGGCTATGAAGATGGTATTACAGGCCAGTGCCATGGCTCAATAGGCTAATCCTCCGGTGAGGGTGCTGGATTCTGTCCCGGTTGCTCCTCTTCCAGTCCAGCTATCTTCTGTGGTCCAGGAGTGCAGTGGAGGATGGCCCAAGTTGCTGGGCCCTGCACCTGCATGGGAGACCAGGAGAAGCACCTGGCTCCTGGATTTGGATCATCACGGTGAGTCAGCCACAGCGCACCTGCCGCAGCAGCCATTGGGGGGTGAACCAACAGAAAAGGAAGACCTTTCTCTCTGTCTCTCTCTCTCACTGTCCACTATGCCTGTCAAAAAAAAAAAAAAAAGATAGCATTACACATGAGATACACACCATCCACAGCTTTTCTTCTTCTCTACTCAAATGTTATGGTCCTGTGAAATAGATGTGCACCAAAGTTGGGGGGATGGGAATATGAAATGAGCTGAGGAAAATTCTAGTCTGTTTTCTGAAAGTCTAAAGGAGACTAATGGTCATGGAAGTCCCACACAAATGCCCCATCCAACATTTTAACCCAAAAGATCCATAAATTGTGGTGAAATCTCCTTTGCAGTATGAGCGGCAGCTTCCTGACAGGTACAACTCTCTGGGGAGGCGGGACTGAGGGGTGTTTTAAACCAGCTTCCTTCTCTCTTTCTCTGTGATGTTTTCAGAAGTTCCTCTCACCACGTACAATATTCTGTCTTAAGAAACATTGGACTTGTGTTTATTAGGCTCCATTTGATGATTTTTGAATATGTAATGTTTTCCATATGAAGGCAGTTTTATTAATCAAAACTATTTATATCAGGGACTGGCATTGTGACATAGCTAGTAAATCCATCACCTATGATGCTAGCATCACCTGTGTGTGGCAGACAGTGTCCTGGCTGTTCCACTAACAAACCAGCTCCCTGCCAGCAGCCTGGGAAAAGCAGTAAAAGATGGCCCAAATGCTTGGGCACCTGCCACCAAAATGAGAGACCCAGATAAAGCTTTTGTCTCCTGGCTCCTGGCTTTGGACTGGCCCACTCCTGGTCATTTGTGTCATCTGGGGATTGAATGAGTGGCTGGAAGACCTCATTCTCTCTCTGTTTTTCCATCTCCGTACTCTTTCAAAATAAATAAATCCATCTTTATTGAAAAAAAAAACACATATTCAAACAGCCATGTTTTACTTCTAATTTCAATATGAATTATTAACTTTAAAAGAATTATTCAGTAACATATTAGCAAGTCCAGAAGTTTTGGAACTATGTTTGGGAACACTGTGTCTTAAATGATACAGCCATTAGGTGGAAAACATTTAGGTAAATATTAGTAATATTTAACATAATCATTCCAAGTAACTCTGTAGTCTTATAATATTTAAAGTGGTAATTTTTCTCTATATTTTTAAATTATTTATCTTAGGTTTATATTTATCTATATATTTATGTGGTAAACAAACGCAACTGTCTTTGTTATCTGGCAAGATTTTATTTGGGCAGAACTGCATATTGTAGTTATTATTATGATGGTTTAGTATGCATTTATATGGTGCTTTTCCATAGGGAGTTGAAGGTACTTTATTTAATTTGTGGGTAACTCATGTAACACTCAGCTAACGTATGTTGAATATATAAAAAATCTTAATAGTTCATCTATCTATGTTCAATGCCTCCGTGTTTAGTTCCTTAGGATTTACAAAATGTTGATATTGAAATTATGTCATTGTTACTCATGTGTTTATTGAAATATTTCTATAAAGAGCTGCTTCCCTTCATCTACTCTTTCGTTACCCAGTTCTATAGTTCACACAAGCAAAGCAGGATAAATGCTTGCATCTTTGCTTTTGTTTATATGTAGTTTATGTTTTGAAGCTCTGTTGGCTGTAATTCTCATACACTTTGGAACACCAGTTCTATAACTCATATTTAAATACCACAGCTGTGCCTTTCAAAAGAGAAAAATGAGTATTTTAGTGTTAGCAACATATCCAAGTTATTTAAAATTTGCATTTGATGTATTATACCCTGAAACATATAATGGTTCAATGCTATGTAAACTCTATTTCTTTCAAAATTCCACCCTCACCAGGTGTGTAGTCATATTGTCACCCATTTAATTCATGTTTCTCATGATGTTCTGCCACATTTTGTACTTCCCTCATGCTACCAATGTTAAAGTTTTGTTTCCTAATTCTATCATTGGATATGTAATATTAGGTTACTTAATTTGTCCTTTATAAACTAAAGCTTTCTTATACTGATAGTTCTAATTTTCATTTTATATCTTGAATGAGGATAATAAGGAATTATTGTGTGGAACATAGTCATCATTGATCAAGTGTATTAGATCTTGTTAGTTCTGTATGAATGGTTAATTTGTCTTAGGAATCTCAGAGTCAGGGAAGAAAATTAAGAAGCCAGAGATAATCTGAGGATCTCAGAAACTGTGCATGACATATTGAAGAAAAGAGATCCAATGGGAAGTATATTAAGTTTTTCTAACTAAACAAAGGCTCGGGAATAAGCAATGTCCTTTAGGAATGTAAAAATCTTGCTGTTCAAAAGCATACGGTCCAGATGCCTCAAAGTGAAGGGATGTGTCATGTGAGACTTGAAGAGAGCTTAAAGGGACCAACAATGGATATGGAAAAAAATTTAAGGGGGTCATGAAATGATCCCAGTAATAAAGTGTGATAGGTTGCACAAGCAGACTAGAAGAAGAGAGAATTAAACTAATGTGAAGAAGAAATGTTTGGTGTTCAAATCGCATTAGCAATATTACAGGTTTGATCTTTGGTGTAAATAGAGAAAGTCCACTTACATTCAAAAGGAGATGGCCTTCATATTAATTTAATCAGGATCATGTGTGATTCATTACTTCCATACTTGCATCTCCAGCCTTTCTTTATATTTTGGTATAATTCTAAACATGTAAACCCAATTTACAAGTACAAAAAACCATAACACAGACATTATTCCATCTCTTTTTTTTCTTTTTTTAACTTTTATTTAATAAATATAAATTTCCAAAGTACAGCTTTTGGATTAAAGTGGTTTTTTCCGCCCATAAAATCCCTCCCACCTGCAACCATCCCATCTCCCACTCCATTCCCATCCCATTCACATCAAGATTCATTTTCAATTATCTTCATATACAGAAGATCAATTTAGTATATACAAAGTAAAGAATTCAACAGTCTGCACGCAAACAGAAACACAAAGTGTAAAGTATGTTTGAGTACTAGTTATACTGTTAATTCACATAGTACAACACATTAAGAGCAGAGATTCTACATGGGGAGTAAGTGCACAGTGACTCCTGTTGTTTACAAAACAATTGACACTCTTGTTTATGCAATCAGTAATCACCCTAGGCTCTTGTCATGAGTTGCCAAGGCTATGGAAGCCTTTTGAGTTTGCCAACTAGGATCTTAGTTAGACAAGGTCCTAGTCAAAGTGGAAGTGCTCTTCTCCTTACAGAGAAGGGTATGTCCTTCTTTGATGGCCCCGTTCTTTCACTGGGATCGCACTCACAGAGATTTTTCATTTAGGTTTTGTTTTGTTTTGTTTGTTTTGCTGTTTTATTTATTTATTTATTTTTTGGCCAGAGTGCCTTGGCTTTCCATGCCTGAAATACTCTCATGGGCTTTTTAGCCAGATCTAAATGCCTTAAGGGCTGATTCTGAGGCCAGAGTGCTATTTAGGACATCTGCCATTCTATGAGTCTGCTGTGTACCCCACTTCCCATGTTGGATCATTCTCTCCTTTTTAATTCTATCAGTTAGTATTAGCAGACACTAGTCTTATTTGTGTATCCCTTTGACTCTTAATCCTTTAATTATGATTAATTATGAACTGAAACTGATCACTTTGACTAGTGAGATGGCCTTGGTACATGCAACCTTGATAAGATTGAATTGGAATCACCAGGCAAGTTTCTAACTCTATCATTAGGGGCAAGTCTGATTGAGCAGGTCCTAAACTGTACGTCTCCTCCCTTTCTTATTCCCACTCTTATATTTAACAAGGATCGCTTTTCAGTTAAATTTAAACACCTAAGAATAATTGTGTGTTAATGAAAGATTCAACCAATTGCATTAAGTAGAACAAAAGAAATACTAAAAGGGATAAAGTATTAAATTTTACATCAACAGTCAGGACAAGGGCTGATCAAGTCACCATTTCTCATAGTGTTGATTACACTTCAACAGGTTTCCTTTTTGGTGCTCAGTTAGTTGTCACTGATCAGGGAGAACATACGATATTTGTCCTTTTGCGACTGGGTTATTTCACACAGCATGATGTGTTCCAGATTCCTCCATTTTGTTGAAAATGACCAGATTTCATTGTTTTTGACTGCTGTATAGTATTATATAGAGTACATATCCCATACTTTCTTTATTGAGTCTTCTGTTGATGGACATTTAGGTTGCTTCCAGATCTTAGCTATTATGAATTGAACTGCAATTAAAATTGAGGTGCAGACAGCACTTGTATTTTCCAATTTAATTTCCTTTGGGTAAATTACAATGAGTGGGATGCCTGGATTGTATTGTAGGGTTATATTCAGGTTTCTGAGGAATCTCCAAACTGACTTCCATAGTGGCTTTACCAGTTTGCATTCCCACCAACAGTAGGTTAGTGTCCCTTTTTCCCCACATCCCTGCCTGCAACTGTTGTTGGTAGATTTGTGTATGTGAGCCATTCTAACTGGGGTGAGGTGAAACCTCATTGTGGTTTTGATTTTCATTTCCCTGATGGCTAGTGTTCCTGAACATTTTTTCATGTGTCTGTTGGCCATTTGGGTTTCCTCTTTTGAAAAATATCTGTTTAGGTCCTGGCCCATCTCATAAGTGGGTTGTTTGTTTTGTGGCTGTGGAGTTTCTTGATCTCTTTGTAGATTCTGGTTATTAACCATTTATCTGTTGCATATTTTGCAAATATTTTTCCCATTCTGTCAGTTGCCTCTTCACTTTCCTGTTTCTTTTGCAGTACAGAAACTTCTCAATTTGATGTAATCCCAATTGTTAATTTTGGCTTTGTCTGCCTGTGTTTCTGGGGTATTTTCCAAGAAGTCTTTTCCTATGCCTATTCTTGCAGGGTTTCTCCAATATTCTCTAATAATTTGAAGGTTTCGGTTCATAGATTTAGATCTTCAAACCATTTTGAGTGGTTTTTTTGTTAGATGTAAGGGAGGGGTCTTTCTTCATGATTCTGCATGTGGAAACCCAATTTTCTATGCACTATTTGTTGAATAGACTGTCCTTGCTACAGGAATTGGATTTAGATCCTTGA
Source organism: Sylvilagus floridanus (assembly GCA_949820135.1). Classification (NCBI taxonomy): domain Eukaryota; kingdom Metazoa; phylum Chordata; class Mammalia; order Lagomorpha; family Leporidae; genus Sylvilagus; species Sylvilagus floridanus. Next base: position 77,584,403 of record OX463227.1, read on the forward strand.
TCAAATATAACTGAATTGTAGATGTTTGGATTGATTTCTGGTGTTTCTATTCTGTTCCATTGGTCTATCCATCTGTATCTTTACCAGTACCATGCTGTTTTGATTATAGATTCCCTGTATTATGTCTTGAAGTCTGGTATTGTGATGCCTCCGGCTTTGTTTCTGTTGTACAAGATTGCTTTACCTATTCGAGGTCTCCTGTGCCTCCATATAAATTTCAGCATCTTTTTTTCACATCTTGGAGGAATGTATTTGTTATTTTGATTGGTATAGCATTGAATCTGTAAATTGCTTTTGGCAGAATGAATGCTTTGATGAAATTCATTCTTCTAATCCATGAGCATGGAAGATTTTTCCATTTTTTGGTATCCTCTTCTATTTCTTTCTTTATGATTTTATAATTGTCAGTCTAGAGATAGATATTTAACATCCTTGCCCTGTAATTAGGTGCATATACATTGATAATAGTTACATCTTCCTGTTGAATTGATCCCTTAATATTTATGTAGTGCCCCTCTTTGTCTCTCTTAACAGATTCTGTTCTCAAGTTTACTTTGTCTGAAAATAAGATGGCTATGCCAGTCTTTTTTGTTTCTGTTGGCATGGAATATCTTTTTCCAAACTTTCAGTTTCAGTTCAAGCATCTTTGTTGGAAAGATGTGTTTCTTATAAGCAGCAAATAGTTGGGTTTTGTCCCTTAATCCATTCAGCCAGTCTGTGTCTTTTAACTGGAGAGTTGAGGCCATTAACATTCAATGTGACTATTGATAAGTAGTAACTTTGCCTTGCCATTTTCCCAAAGATATTTCTAATATATGCTTTGAACTTCCTGTGATCTTTTATGGGAAGGTTTTATTCCTTTACCTTCTTTCATATTGATGGCCATGTTTCTGTGTTTCTGTGTGTAACACATTTTTTTTTGACAGGTAGAGTGGACAATGAGAGAGAGAGACAGAGAGAAAGGTCTTCCTTTGCCGTTGGTTCACCCTCCAATGGCCGCCATGGCTGGCACGCTGCAGCTGGTGCACTGCATTGATCCGAAGCCAGGAGCCAGGTGCTTCTCCTGGTCTCCCATGCGGGTGCAGGGACCAAGCACTTGAACCAACCTCCACTGCACTCCCGGACCACAGCAGAGAGCTGGCCTGTAAGAGGGGCAACCGGGACAGAATCTGGCACCCCTACTGGGACTAGAACCCTGTGTGCCAGCACCGCAGGTGGAGAATTAGCCTATTGAGCTGCTGTGCCGTCCTGTGTAACACATTTTTAAGCATCTTTTGCAGGGCTGAATGAGTGTTGACAAATTCTTTCAATTTCTGTTTGCTGTGAAAGGTCTTTATTTCACCATTATTCACAAATGAGAGCTTTGCAGGATATAATATTCTGGGATGGCAATTTTTTTTCTCTTAGTACTTGGGCTATATCTCACCATTTCCTCCTGCCTGAAAGGTTTCTGATAAGTCTGCTGTGAGTCTAATTGGAGATCCTCTGAGAGTAATCTGACGTTTCTCTTACACATTTTAGAATCTTTTCTTTATGTTTCACTGTGGTGAGTTTGATTATGTCTCATTGTGAGAATCTCTTTTGGTCATGTTTATTGGGAGTCTATGTGCTTCCTGTACTTGGATGTCTCCATCCTTCTCCAAACCGGGCAAGTTTTCTGCTAGTATCTCACTAAAAAGGTCTTCAAATTATTTCTCTCTCTCTCTCTATGCCTTCAGGAACTCCTAGGATCCAAATGTCTGTTTTTTTAATAGTATTCTGCAGATTTCTAACAATATTTTAAAAATTACTAATTTCCTTTTCTTTTCTTTTGTTTGACTGTACACTTTCCTGTGCTCTGTCTTCTAAGTCCAAAATTTTCTCTTTTACTTCACAGATTCTGTTTTTAATGCTCTCAAATGTGTTTCTCATTTATTCCATTGAATTCTTCATTTCATTTTCATTTCCCTTCAATATCACAATTTCACATTCTACTAAATTCCTCATTTCATTTTGATTACTCTTTAAGATTTTATTTTCATGAGAGAGATTTTCTGTCTTGTCCAGTATGATTTGCTGTAGTTCATGAATTTGTTTTTGATAACTTCTAAATGTTCTTATCATAAATTTTTGGAAATCCATATCTTGAATTTCTTCTATCTCATCATCTTCATTATCTTATATTAGAGTGTCATGTTCATTCGGGGGCGTCATAATGTCTTCTTTGTTCTCATTTCCTCAGTTTTTGAGTTTGTTGTTCGGCATCGTGGAGATAATCTTTTGTTTCTACTTCTTCCTTTTTTTTCCCCTCGCTTTGGTGGCTTTTCTCATGATACTATGACTCTAGATTAAGTGGACTGTCTTCTTTTGGTGAATCTTTAATGTTTTGTGGTGGTGTGGCTTGAGAATTCTGTTCAGTTCTTCAGGGTTAAGGGTGTACCAAAGGTGACTCACCCAGGTTTGGCATGGTACATCTCATTCTCTCTCTCTATTTTTTTTTTTAACTAGAATGGAAGTAATTCTGCTCAGCTGAGCTCTTCTCCTCGATGGTAGTCAGTGCCTCAGCACTAGCCCCAGTGGGTATAATATTTGTCTGCTCTGTCCCAAGGACTAAACAAAGGATCTCTGCAATCCTCAGTAAGTTCAGATTCCCCTGCAATGTGTCACCAGTTTCCAAGGTTACTGAGTTTGCGGCGTCTCCCAGTGAGACTACTCACATCTCAGCCACACCGTGAGTTCTCTCATATACCCTCAGTTTTTTTTTTCCACCATCCTGGTTCATAAGCTCCACACATGCACTAGTTCCGAATCTGTTATTTTTCCCCAACAGAGTCAGTTTTTCTGCTTGATTGAGGGCAGGTGCAGTCCTGAGTTGGCACAGTGGTTACATATGTCCAAAATGGCACCTGCTCTGTTGTCTTCCTAGCCTCTTTTTTTCTTATATAAATATTGTTTGTGGCAAATTACCTGACAGATATTACTTTTGGATTATTTTCTATTAAAAGATCTGGTTGACTATGAGTAAATTATGAGTTTGTTATTTCACAGCACTTCTTGAATATTAGACCAATAAATACTTTTTTTTGGACAGGCAGAGTGAACAATGAGAGAGAGAGAGACAGAGAGAAAGGTCTTCCTTTGCCATTGGTTCACCATCCATTGGCCGCCACGGCTGGCACACTGCGGCCGGTGCACTGCGCTGATCCAAAGCCAGGTGCCAGGTGCTTCTCCTGGTCTCCCATGGGGTGTAGGGCCCAAGTACTTGGGCCATCCTTCACTGCACTCCTGGGCCACAGCAGAGAGCTGGCCTGGAAGAGGAACAACCAGGACAGAATCCAGCACTGCAGGTGGAGGATTAACCTATTGAGCCGTGGCACAGGCCAGAACAATAAATACTTTTAAGAATGTATTGTGGGGGCTGGCACAGTGGCTCACTTAGTTAATCCTCCACTTACAGCACCAGCATTCCATATGGGCACCAGTTCTAGACCCGGTTTCTCCTCTTCAAGTCCGGCTCTCTGCTGTTGCCTGGGAAGGCAGTGGAGGATGGCCCTGGTGCTTGGGCTCTTGCACCCACATGGGAGATAAGGAAAAAGCACCTGGCTCCTAGCTTCAGATCAGTGCAGCTCCAGGCATTGTCTCCATTTGGGTAGTGAACCAATGGACTTCTCTCTCTCTCTCTCTTTCTCTCTCTCTCTCACTGTCTAAACTTTACCTGTCAAAAACAATGTATTCTGAATGTATGTCTATTTTTTATCTTTTTTTTTTGACAGGCAGAATTAGACAGTGGGAAAGAGAGACAGAGAGAAAGGTCTTTCTTCTGTTGGTTCACCCCCCAAATGGCTGCCATGGCAGGAACGCTGTGCAGATCCAAAGCCAGGAACCAGGCACTTCCTCCTGGTCTCCCATGCGGGTGCAGGAACCAAGCACTTGGGCCATCCTCCACTGAATTCCCAGGCCACAGCAGAGAGCTGGACTGGAAGAGGAGCAAGCAGGACAGAATCTGGCACCCAAACCAGGACTGGAACCAGGGGTGACAGCACTGCAGAAGGAGGATTAGCCAAGTGAGTCACAGTGCCGGCCATTTTTTAAAATCTTTTTTTAAGGAATTTATTTATTTATTTGAAAGTCAGAGTAACACAGAGAGAGTAGAGGCAGGGAGAGAGGGATAGAGAGAGGTCTTCCATCTGTTGGTTCACTCCCCAATTGGCTGCAATGGCCAGAGCTGCACGGATCTGAAGCCAGGAGACAGGAGCTTTTTCCTGGTCTATCACGCAGGTGCAGGGGCCCAGGTACTTGGGCCATATTCTCCTGCTTTACAAGGCCACAGCGGAGAGCTGGATCAGAAGGGAAGCAGCTTGGTCTCAAAGCAGCACCCATATGGGATGCTGGTGCCTCAGGCCAGTTCATTAACCTGCTGTACCACAGGGCTGGCCCCACTATCTTTTTTTTTAATCTCAATCTCCCTAAACATATGGATAAAAGGGAGATATAAAATGACTCTAGTGATTAATAGCAAGATACACTAGAAGACATGAAAGAATTGGAATTCAGAAAGCATATATAATATCCAAATATTGAAAAATAAAAGGCAGCACATTGCTAAGAATTGTTCTTTTTTATAGATCAAAATGACTTTTTTTTAACTTTAGACATGATATTTGGCATGTATTGCTGATGGGATATAAAGAGTCACCTGCATTCACTTGCCTGATCCCTTTTATAAAAACTTGTATTTCTAGCAGTTTCTTAGGAGAATTTATCTGCATTCAGTGCCCTGCCCTATAGTACGGGAATGGGCAGCAAAGCTAATGCCGGACTTTCATAAATATTCAAAATCATCAGTAGACATTTTGATATATTTTTCTGAGCAAATGAACAAAATATAAATGATAGAAGAAATAAAATAGTTAAGTCACATTTTTTCCTACTGTGAAGACATAATGCTTATTGTTTACATCTTTTCTTAGTTTTTTTCTTATGAACAAGTGCTGAAGGAAGTGTTTAAATGTTTCGTTGAATTTAATGTGCTATGTAAAAATACATATCACTCACAAACTCCCTTTCTAATAATGTAATCAATACTCTGACTTCAAGTTCATTCAAGTAATTTAAGTAAAGGGAAAAATAACACTGTATAACAGTGGGGTCTATTCTATCACTGAACCAATGTTCAATGTCTCATAAAAGCCTGGGCCCTGCACCCCATGGGAGACCAGGGAAAAGCACCTAGCTCCTGGCTCCTGCCATCTGATGAGCGCGGTGCGCCGGCCACAGCGCGCCATCCGCGGCAGCCATTGGAGGGTGAACCAACGGCAAAAGGAAGACCCTTCTCTCTGTCTCTCTCTCTCACTGTCCACTCTGCCTGTCAAAAAAAAAAAAAAAAAAAAAGCCTGGGATTAAATATTGCAAGGAAGATTGCAGGCCACTCTGTGTCTATTGGTCTGGCTCTTATCATCTCTTTATCTGTTTATATCTCTCATTTATTGTCCTCAATTCTGAGCCTCACTGTTCTCACTCACTCTCTGCAACTAGTTTGCTGCATTCTTAATCATTCTAGTAAGTTTGAAGAAGCAATCCTGTCCCACTCTCCTTTCAGATCATATGGTTCAATGGTGCTGACCTCAATTTCTACTTTAGAGATGCAACTTAGACTTTGTGAATAAATTATAGTACTTGATTCAGATATGAGTGTACAGAATATTTGTTAAAATCTCTAAATTTTGAATACAAGTTACTGGTTCAAGGCTCAGATCCAATACCCACTAGATTTATCAGCAGGAACTGGTTTCTTTTTCAATCCTCATTAAGATTCAGAGCAATGTCAATAGTAGTAAACAGCCAGTTTAACTGTTATTTCCATCAAGCAAGTTGAGAGGACTCAAACAGGGATTATTTGTGGAAGTACTGGATTATTAGAGAATTATTGGAATTTGCTATTGCTTGATCGTAATGCAATTGATAATGCAATTGTTAATGGTCATTTTGCCAAAACATGGAGACATTCTGCTTGAGAATGAAATCTACGCTGATATAAAATGAATCGGAAATTGATGGCATTACCTGAAAACCAAGTTTATTACATGATCTAGGGCATTACTGTTTTGTTTAAGGCAGAATACCTGTTACCATTTTGCTAACTAGTATTTTAGATTTTATTCCCTAAATAATTATCCAGATAATTTAAAAAATGTATCATGTTTGCTATTATGCCTATTTGAGTTATTTTAGCTATAATTTCAGATAAATAAGAGCATAAAAGTAAGATTCATACCCTGTCACACTGATATTCTTATCCTTGATCTTTCATAATTCTAACTGAATTCTTTCTAAGATTATAATCTCCTTTCTAGTTAATATGCTTATATCATGCTTCTTTGATTTCACAACATTAAGTAACATTTAATTTTCAATATCTGTTATGATTTAAATTATTTAAATTCTATTTGACAATGGTAATCTTTAGGGATTTTCCAAGACGTTATAGCTGCTAGTGGATGGGAGAATTCCTGGCTAACACACCAACATATTACAGCAGATTTGAAATGCAAGAACTTGTTCTACCCAGGATGAAGTATGAGACAGATAAACATTCTTACGTAAAACAAAGAAATTAGCATACATACATGTAAAATAAAGAAATTAGCATATGTACATTTTCCTCCACAGTTCATTTCATTTTCCTATTTCTTTCATCTATTACACTTATATTTTCCAGATTTGCTGCATCTACTCTCTGGAGAATTTTTTTCCTCCTGCAATTAAGTTTTCAATGCACCTTAGCTATTGATTGATTGAATTTCAAAAGACAGAGAACACTTATAAATATGCAAATTTTTTCATTGTGCCACAAATAGTATAACTGTGTACATAGGAAAGAAACTGTAATCTATATCCCTAAACTTTTCTCAACAAAGGAGAGTTAAATGAGTTATTTCAATTTTTAGAATCATACCATATTTATAGGTTTCCTATTAAGATAATAATTGTTTCATCGTATTTCTTTAGTTTTCAGTTATACCTTTTTTATTATTGATAGAGAATTTGCAAAAAAAAATGGATCTCTTAAAATATTTGTGGTTTATACTCTACTTTCACATCAAATAACTTTATTATTCCTGAAACGTTCCAACTTTCTGTTTTACATTAAGCAAAATTATTTTCTGAGACCCTGTGCAAATATAGAAGTTGTTTTGTTAAAATAATGGGATAAGATTGTTCTCCTAGAATAGTCAAAACTGTGCAGTATACATTTGAGTCTGTTTTTCTGAAAAAATATATTGATGCCAAGATTTTAATATTTTATATATTAAAATAAGTGGTTTTTCCCCCACTTTCTTTATAAATGAATTGAGATGGTCTGAAAACTCTCTCTCAAAATCAATTTCTTTTTGGCTTTGAATGCTTTGTTCAAATATCTGACATTTCAAATGCAAATTTAAAGCCCATGTTTCCCTTTATCTTCTAGGTGACATGTTACTATATATGAATTTACTAGTTTATTTTTATTTTTCTCTTTGGGTAGGCTTTTTACTTCATACTTATTTTGAACTTTACCAGCTTATGATTAGGTATGATATTTTTATTCAGGCACTCTACTAAATAAATACTAAGCTTTTCATCCTAGTAATGTATTTTCTTGGTAGGTGTAGAGTAAATTTTCCTGAAATTTCCTTTAAGTATAACTTGGTTATCCATGATTTTTCTTCGTTGCCTCATGTTTTCTCTCATTTATAATATTTTAAGTAACTATTACACATTTTTCTTTTTCTCTATTCTGAGAGAATTGTGAATTTTTTATCTTCCAACTTATTTATTTAGGTTTCCAAAGTTCCTGTTTTCTTATTTATTCTCCTACTTACTTAAAAAAATCAGGTACTTTTCAAATTTCCACAAACATCTCCTTATTTGTTCAGCTTTATACTGCTTTTCTATACAGGATCTATTTATTCTATGGATAAAATATTCTTTTAAATTTTTGAGATGATATAAATAAAAATTTGTTTTCAGGTACTGGTGTTTGGCCTGAAATTAAGACATTGAGTGAGGGCCAGCACCGCAGCTCACTAGGCTAATCCTCCACCTTGCGGCGCCAGCACACCGGGTTCTAGTCCTGGTCGGGGCTCCAGATTCTGTCCCGGTTGCCCCTCTTCCAGGCCAGCTCTCTGCTGTGGCCCGGGAGTGCAGTGGAGGATGGCCCAAGTGCTTGGGCCCTGCACCCGCATGGGAAACCAGGAGAAGCACCTGGCTCTTGGCTTCGGATCAATGCGGTGCGCCGGCCGCAGTACAGGGGTGGCGGTAGCCATTGGAGGGTGAACCAATGGCAAAGGAAGACCTTTCTCTCTCTCTCTCACTGTCCACTCTGCCTGTCAAAAAATTTAAAAAAAAATTAAAAAAGACATTGAGTAATATTGCTATAGCCCATTTCAAAATATGTGGATTAGAATTTCCACTCTTCTACCAATTCAAGTTTTTTGCTCATGCATTCCCTTGGAATCAGTGATGTTGGCAAATTTCATGTGTTTTAGCCACCCAAGTGGAAGATGTAGATTAAGTATTTTTTTAAAAAATATTTATTGATTGATTGATTTGAGAGGCAGAATTATAGACAGAGAGAGAGAGGTCTTCCACCTGGTGATCATCCCCCAAAATGGCCACAAAAGCCAGAGCTGGGCTGATCAGAAGCCAGGAGCCAGGAGCTTCTTCGAGTTCTCTCAAGTGTGTGCAGGGGCTCCAAGCACTTGACCATTTTCCACTGATTTCTCAGGCCAAATCAGAGAGCTGGATCAGAAGAGGAGCAATTTGGACAGGAAACAGTACCCTTATGGGATGCTGGTGTCCCGGGCAGATGCTTAACTTAAACACCACAATGCTGGTTCTCAAATTAAATTCTTGATCTTTTGCTTCCTCCTGGTCCAGTGCTGATTTTTGCAGGCATTTGAGGAGTAACAATCTAAAGAAAAATCTCATTTTCTCTCTCTCTCCCTTTAAAATAAGATTTTTTCCTACATTAAATAATCACTTTCCTGTAGACTCATTCATTGGATCTATGTCTTTTTCTTTTGTGTATGTTTTTGTGTATTTCATGAGAAGCCAATGAATCTTAGTTGTTATTTCCTTGGCAGAACTGGGCTAGCTAATGGGAAGGATTCTTCATCAAGGTTTCAGCTTTGCTTTTTATGTTTCCTTCCCGTAAATCAAGGTTAAAAGTGGTTTTGCAGTTTGTTAGTATTCTGTTGTCTGAATAACTAGGTTTTTGAAAATGAAGTCATGGAGAGTGGAAGGCAGATATTCAAGCTTGGGCTTGCTGTTCCTTCAGTTCCTTCAGTATTGCAAATTAGTAGCCCATCTGCTCTGTTACCAAGCCTGGCTGGTTCACTGGTAGGTTTTGTGACTTGTTACAAGTTGCTGGATCTCATTGTGCCTCTTTTAAGTACAATATTACTGTGTAGCATTGTTGTAAAGAGCATATATAACATTAAGACCAATATCTGGCCATAGTGAGCACTTAATAATTGTAGCCTTAAATGTGAAAATATAAGAACTCTATTGTGGTATATTTTTCCCTTGCGAAGAATTATTTTTTTTCCTACCTATTGTAGAGTTCTGAAACCACTTCAACCCATGTACTGCTTCTGTTGAAAGATGATCCACTGAAAAACTCTCTGTGTGTCTCTGTTCTTCTCTCCAGAGATTTGTTCTCTACATTTACTCTAAATGTCACTGTTACCTGGCTCTTTATATCGATTATAAAATATGAGGCACAGGAGAGAAAGAAGAAGTGCTGACTTGCTGATTACCCCTGCTGTTTTTTTAATAGATAATAATTATGAATGGCTAACACCATATCATAATCATTATGGTCAACTTCTGCCTCTGATCTTTGAGTTCAGAGTTAGAGTTCCCCTACTTTCAGCTTTGAATATATCCAGTGTTTGGCCTAGAAAAACTCTTCTTTTGGATTGTATTTGTGCCACACAATCAATACAAATCCATTATACAGTTAGATAATACCATTTTCCTCAACACTCAGAATCATTTGTGTCTGTAAACTTCAATGCCAAATTGAATCTGAATTTCCTCATTCTTGAATTTTTAGAGTGGTTTCTGCATTAATTAAATTGTTTATTTCATCTTTGAATATCATATGTATGCTTATCTACATTTAAACTTTGTTGTTAATTTCTTGAATGTTTGTAGCTTGCACTATTATATGTGAAAAAAAATATTGGCTTTTAAAATGTCAGAATTCAGTTATAGCTCTTCATAGAGTAATGACTTAATATGCATTTTAATATATGTATGTTCACCTATATATTTTAACATCATTTAATATATTATTATAAAACTTAAGAAGTTTAAAAAATTTGAATGGAATGTGTTTTCACTAGGGCAAATATAAACTGACATATGTTGTTATTAAATTTTAAATGCATGTTTTCTTGTATCACACCTCACAGACATTGAGAATATAGATTGGTTCTCTTTCACTTAGAAATACAATCTGTATACTTTGAGAACAATGAATTCATTCATGGGTCATATTAACTAGTCAATAATTTATGGCCCTTGTTTACGTGTAAGATATTGAACATATGCAATGTAAATCTTTATGGACAAAAAGTGAGTATCTTGTTATTAAAACACACCTGAGAAATTTAACTAATAGACTGTTTTCACCCTTAAGGTCAAGGTTATGGCTTAAGTAATGGAATAAGTTGATATGCAAGCAGAAAAGACCATTTACTCAGATGATCTGAAACACATAATTTTTCAGCATTCTACTTCGCTGTTTTGCTTGCAAGGATCAGTTTGAATGAACTAGGAATGAAATAGAATCAAGGTTTCATTGTATGACACCGATCCTGACTACTGTAAAAATGGTAGTGCTCCTACTTGAGAAACTGTCTCATTTAAAAAATCATAGCATTGGATTTCCACAAAATATTATAGGATTTTCAGCTTTTGGGGGGCTACCTTAGAGGAAACGTTCATGGAGTTCAAATTATACCTGGAAATTCTCTTCCACAAGAAGTGTAGATAAATCTGAGCAATTACTATTATGTCCTATTCATATTGGTTTTATGTTATAGTGAATTCAATTGCTATGCTAAGAAAAAGTATTATGGATTAAAATTATATTTTTGTAAACTTTAAAGAAAAAAGGAAGAAAAAAAGGAGGGGAATTGAGAGAGGGATAGAAGGTTAAAGGGAAGCATGGTTATCTTCTTAGAATTTGTATCTATGAAATACGTGAAATCTGTTCTTTTTATATTAATAAAAATCAAAAATAAAATGAAAACTGATAGTAAAATTTAAAGTACAAGCTAGTTGTGTCTCCTAAACAATGGCTACTCATATGTAAAATAAAATATATGCATATAATTCATATATAAATATATAACATGAAAATTACACCTATGGTTTATTTTCCCTTTCCTACTAAAATATAAAGTCAGTTTGCAAAGCCATGCCACAGTTTGGTTCATCATGTTTTTGTCTGCCTTTAAAATAAAGCAGCTATATCCTAACAAAGGAAAACTGGTAAACTTTAAAGTTACATAGATTATTCTTGACATGGGATTTGAAACACTTTGTTGATTAGGAAACTTACCTCTATTTTTATCTCATTCCTTAGCATTATGGGATCATTGCAAAATGCCTGTGGAGCCATAGCATGTGGAAGATGAATGTGTTCTCACTTAATTTATCTTGTTAAGTGATTTGAGTGACAAAATACTCCTGGAAGTGTTTCATGATCTCCAAATTTGACAGAAAGTGGTATTTATAAAGATTATCCTGTAGATATTTGGTTGGTCCCATGTTGATGTCTGCTTCCTCCAGGACTCAGAAGGAAATCACCTCTTCCACTTGAGGGCCTTCAAAGGCCTTCATCTCCTGGCTAATCTTTAGTGATTGGCAGGACCTCCAATTATGAGAGTTTCACTAGTCAGGTGAAGAGTTACCTTTTATTATTACATTTTATAAGCTGACTGAATTAAGTTACGCCTGTACATCATTTTTCTTACTTGAAATTAAAAAGATTTACTCTCACTGTTTTGAACAAGTACATTTTTGCTTGCAGCTGTCAAAACAAGCTGTCATTTCAATTATCTAGAGTGCCTATTAGTCAATTTTTAATAAAGTTCCAACTACGTTTTCCTGGTTTTTAATGAATGGCTTACCTTGCACACCTTTTAAATATGTGTTTCACGGCCCCTACAGAATTCTGAAATTAGGTAGAAAATATTAAATAATTTAATCATAAAATGTCTTACATTTTTCCATATTGCAGAACATGCACTCCTTTCTAGAATTTTATTTCCTTTTAAAAGCCTTTGCAGTGACAACCGAGGTTATAACACTAATGTATTTTAGACACAATTATCTTTCCATTCTTTAGAAATATATAAACAAGTAATGCCATTTTTGTTTATTTTCACTTTATTTTCAAAGGATGAAACTCCTTGGAAACTACTTGGAAACTCCCAAAAGGTTTATTACTGGACCCGCCTTGTGGCATAGCAGCTTAAGTCACTGCCTACAATGCTCCCATATGGGCACCAGTTCGAGTGCCAACTGCAGAACTTCTTTTTTTTTTTTTTATTTAAAGAAAGCTTTAATTTAATCATTACAAATTTCCATAGGTACAGCTTTAGGACTATAGCAGTTCTTCCTCCAATATCCGCCCTCCCACCCCCACTCTCGTCCCACCTCCTACTCCTTCTCCCATCCCATTCACCTTTATGATTCATTTTTAATTAACATTATATACAGAAGACCAACTCTATACTAAGTAAAGATTTCCACAATTTGCAACCACACAGACACACAACGTATAAAGTACTGTTTTTTTTTTCCAAGATTTATTTATTTATCTGAAAGTCAGAGTTATAGAGAGGCAGGGGGAGAGTGAGAGAGAGGTCTTCCATTTGCTGGTTCACTCCCCAGATGGCCACAATGGCTGGAGCTGCACCAATCCAAAGTCAGGAGTCAGGAGCTTCTTCTGGGACTCCCACATAGGTGCAGGGGCCCAAGGACTTGGACGACCTTCTACTGTTTTCCAGGCCATGGCAGAGAGCTAGATCACAAGTGGAGAGCCGGGACTGGAATTGGTGCCCAAATGGGATGCCAGCACTGCAGGTGGCGGCTTTACCTGCTATGCCACAGTACCTGCCTCTGTGTTACATTTTTTTCCACTGGAAATCTTTCAAACATTCTATTATATCTAGATAATAAGCAAAATCCAGTCTATTACAGCCCACATTTGAATCACCTGTATATTCACAACACATTGCATACTTTAAAAATTATCATATTATTTAATGATGTGTAGGGATAGACATTCTGGCATAGAAGATTAAGCCATCGCTTAGAACATTAACTTTCCTGATCAGAGCACTGGTTTGAGGAAAGCTTATTCTTCGATATAGCTGCCTGCCAACGCATCCTGCTAGGCAGTCCATGATGACGCAAATGCTTGGACCCCTGTCAGCCATGTGGGAGAACAGTATGGAATTCCTGAATTTTGGCTTTGGCTTGGCCCAATCCTAGGCTCTGTGGGAGTATGGGGAGTGAACTACTATACAGAAGATCCTTCTCATTTTTCTCTGTCTCTCTCTTTCTTTTTCTTGTTCTTTCCCTGTCATTCTTTCAAGCGGATGAAAATAAATAAAATAAACATTTTTTTAAATAGCAAAATTCCTCATTTAAAAAAAAAAACATGAGCATGCTAATAACAAGCTTGGTTTGAATCCTTTGTAGATTCCTTTATGGATGCCAACAGTATTTATCTTCAGGTTTTCATGAAGATTAAAGTATGGAAAACATGTAAAACATTTAGAACTGTAGTCAGCAAATAATGTCCAATAAATATTAATTAGTAATAATTCTAAAAACAGTTTTAGAAAATATTTCATGAGTACTATATATCCTTTCAAGTACAATATAAATTTGTAGGTTTATAAGCATTTTTTCCTAAGGAAATAATTCATGGCTTTTTATTGGATTCTCAAATGTGCCCATGAATTTAAAAAGGGACACAGAGATGGCCCTCTGTGTCTATAGATTGAATTTAACTACACATCCAAATTATTCAGGAAAAGTACTTCTGTACTGTATAACTGCAGACAGTTTGTCCTATCATTATTCCCCAGGCAATACAGCATTATAGCTATTTACAAAAAATTTACATTGTGCTAGATATTGTAATTCAATATTATAGGAATATATGCATAGGGCAGATGCACATAAATAACACACAAGGCGATATAAACGACTTGAACATCCTCAGGCTGTGCATCTGCAAGTTGGAGAGGGGCTGGACAATCCGCTGTGCATTCTGTGGGATGAAGGTATGGTGGTTTTTCTATCAACCATCATACCTGCCACTATCTTTCAAACTGACCACACTTCTTTCGGGCATTTGCCTCTTTTCCATTGTACATCCCTTCAAGAGTTATTGCCAAAGTGCTTTTTCAAACATTTTGAAATTAAGAATCAAGTGTTTTATCCTCTAGCCTCTTAAAATTTTATATTTTACAATAACAATACTGATTACAAGGTTAAAATCTGAAAATATTGGAATTTTCTATGGCACCACTGACATCTGGAAATGAATTCTTACTCTTCTTTTTAACTTACACTGCAGAGTATCTGGTTCTTCATTCTAACCTCTCTCCAGCCACTTTAACAGTTCGAGTTCTATACCCACTGTATCTTTCTAAAAACTCTAATGTTTTAATTTCTGAGGCTGGCTTCCAAAGGCTCCCAATTGATGCACTCAACAGATTACTACTCAGTGGATAAAACATATAATTAAATTGGTAGAAACAACAATGTGTGTTTGGCACTGAAAAAATTCAGATTGCTCTAAAAGCACATAGGAGGAAAGCATAGCTAACCTGGTTCTGGAAAATACTTTCTATTGGAGAGAGATATTTCATGTCAAGCTTGAAACCACCTAGCAATAAGTTAACCAAAAATAATAGGTGAGTAATGTAAGACTCAGGGAATGGCTCCATGTACACAAGAAACCAAAATATGCTCATTTCCCAAAGTGAAGAAAACCTTATGAATAGGAAGGAAAGAGCGTAGTGTAGTGACCATGGATAGAAAACAATGGCCTTATACTAATAAGAATGACTCTAGACACCCATCTCTGCCACAACCACTGACTTTTCAAATATGGTCTTGTGATTAGGTCTCAGGTCTAATTTTGCATCTGTCTTTTTAATTATAATCATCCTTGAGTGTGTGCAGTGGAGTCTTACCATAATTTTGATTTGCCAAATCACTAATGACTTTGATCAGGTATTCATGTGCTTTTAGTCATTTATCTAGCTTCCTTGGAGAGAAGTCCGCTAATATTCCTTGTGCATTTCTAGTTCAGAAGTTTGTCTTTTTATTGTTGAATTTTAGGATTTTTTCCGTGTGTTCTAGATATAAGTCACAACACAAATAAGAAAATAAGATTTTAAAATATTTTCTTCTATTCTATGTGTTATCTTGTTGACTCTCTTGATAGTTTGCTTGGAAAAACAAAGTTTTTTTTTTATTTTGGATTAAGCATAATTTTATCTATTTTTTAAGCTTTAATTGTTGATGTTGATGTTGTATCTAAGAAACCATTGAGTACTATACAGTCACAAATCGATAATTATTTATTTCCAAGATCTTTATAGTTTTAACTCTGAAGCAT
This sequence comes from Sylvilagus floridanus, assembly GCA_949820135.1. Lineage (NCBI taxonomy): Eukaryota > Metazoa > Chordata > Mammalia > Lagomorpha > Leporidae > Sylvilagus > Sylvilagus floridanus. Next base: position 77,600,082 of record OX463227.1, read on the forward strand.
AGACTTAATGCTTCTCTGTGTGTGTGTGTGTGTGTGTGTGTGTGTGTCTGGTGTGAAGAAGTGGTCCTGTTTAATTCATTTACATAAAGATATCTGAATTTTCCAGATCCCTTTGCTGAACAAAACTTCTTTCACTATAAATTTCCTTGGCACTCTTACAAAAAACTAATTAACCATAAATAGAAAGACTTACTTCTATATTCTAACAGTGGTTTGGTCTTTTGTCTAAAATCAATTGTGGATTCTAGATTTTATTCCATTGATCTATACATCTATCCTTATGCTAGCTTCACACTCTCTTGATTAATGTAGGTTTGTGGTAGGATTTACACTAAAGAAAAACGAATCTTTTCACTTTAATTTTTTTCAAAATTGTTTAATTTGTTATGAGTCCTATGCATTTCCATATAAACATTTGGACCACCCAGTCAACTTCTCCAAGAAACATAGCTGAGATTTTGGAAAAGATTATGTTGATTCTATGGACAGATAAGAAACATTACTCTATTAACACTATTGTTTTCTGATTCATAAAGGTGGAATATCTTTCCTTTTTTTAATTAAACTACTCTCAACAATGTAAATTTTATTTTTTAACATTGCACTATTTTATAAAATGTTTCTGTATTTTGAGAGGAGCGGCAAGATGGCGGAATAGGAAGGGAGCACACCAACAGTCTGGGGAGAGACAGTTTAATAAAAGTGGAGATACTGCAGGTTCAAGGAAGAGTAGGGGAAGAAACAGCAGAGAAAACCCTTCCAGAACTGGAGATTCAAAGTGGACCTGCGTGGAGAGCGTGGGAGCCCGCAGTTTGGGACACCAGCAGCAGATTCCACACACCAGCGCTGGAACGTGAGGTGAGCTGAACCTCAATAGCCCGAATTACCAGCAGGGAAGTGGAAAGAGGAGACTAGAGTGAACAAGGCTTGAAACCCTGCGGGGAAAAGTTCACCAGGCTAACTAGAAGAGAGAGAGAGAGAGAGGGAAAAAAAAAAAGTGACCCATACAGACACGAGCTTCTCTCTCTCCACTCACCTCTCAAAGGTGAGCAAGACAAAGAGCAGGCGCCATTTTGGAATACATCATAAGCAGGGCGACCTCGGGTGGACACCGGCCCAGAGCCTAGCAGAAAAACCTGACTCTGGGTGGGAGGGCTGAAATAACAGGAGATTAGAACCTAATGAATGTGTGGTGCTAATGAACTGAGACTGTGAAAAAAGAGACAGTGGGGGAGAGAACTCACGGAAATCACGAATTCATGTGAGTACTCTCCAGAGATGCTACAGTTCAGGAGCCTTGGCAGCCCAGTGGGAGACTACAGGAGAATCTCAGCCCACACTAAGGGCCACAAAGATTCCTTCTCTGGTCCTTGGGAAAGAGCTTCCAATCTCTGGCTCCTGTGGGTATATCATTCGCCTGCTAACCACCCCCAATTCCATTCAGCTGTGTGGAATTACTTCCCTTTTGAACCAAAAAAAAAAAAAAAGTAACAGAGAGAGATTTACCACGCCTAACCTGGGAGTGTCTCCTTTGACACACCCTCAACCCTGAGGAACCAAACAGAGCTCTCAGGCCACACCCATCTCAAGCCTCTAAGGCTCCATCAAAACAGACAGTCCACTTAATCTAGAGTCATAGTATAACAAGAAAAAAACACCACAGTGAAGAAACCAATATGCCAAACAACAAATGCAAAAACCGAGGTAATAAGAACAAGGAAGACACTATGGCATCCCCAAATGAAAAAGACACCCCAATTCAAGATTACGAAGATGATGAGATAGAAGAGATGCAAGAAGCAGATCTCAAAAAATTGATAAGAACACTAAGAAGTACTCAAAAACAAATTCTTGAACTACAGAAATCCTTAATGGACAAGGTAGAAAATCTCTCCCGTGAAAATGAAATATTAAGGAGAAATCAAGCTGAAATGAAACAACTAGTAGAACATGAAACTGTGATAGTGACGAGAAATCATAATGAAGTGAAGAATTCAATAGATCAAATGAAAAACACATTAGAGAGCCTTACAAACAGAATGGGTGAGGCAGAAGAGAGAATATCGGACTTAGAAGACAGAGCACAGGAAACTATACAGTCAAACCAAAGAAAAGAAGAGGAAATTAGAAATCTAAAAAATATTGTTGGGAATCTACAGGATACTATTAAAAAACCCAACATTCGAGTTCTAGGAGTTCCTGAAGGCATGGAGAGGGAGAAAGGATTAGAAGGCCTTTTTAGTGAGATAATAGCAGAAAATTTCCCAGCTTTGGAGAAGGACAGAGACATCCTAGTACAGGAAGCTCATAGAACCCCTAGGAAACATGACCAAAAGAGATCCTCACCACGACACGTTGTAATTAAACTCACCACGGTGAAACAGAAAGAAAAGATCCTAAAATGTGCAAGAGAGAAACGTCAAATTACACTCAGAGGATCTCCAATTAGACTCACTGCAGACTTCTCATCAGAAACCCTACAAGCTAGAAGGGAATGGCGAGACATAGCCCAGGTACTTAGAGAGAAAAACTGCCAGCCCAGAATATTATATCCTGCCAAGCTCTCATTTGTGAATGAAGGTGAAATAAAGACCTTTCATAACAAACAAAAATTGAAAGAATTTGTTGCCACTCGTCCAGCCCTGCAAAAGATACTTAAAGATGTGTTACACACAGAAACACAGAAACACGGCCATCAACATGAAAGAAGTATAAACGAAGGGAACCTTACAGCAAAAGATCACAGGAAATTCAAAGCATACATTAGAAAATATCTTTGGCAAATGGCAGGGCAAACTTACCACTTATCAATAGTCACATTGAACGTTAAAGGTCTAAACTGTCCTGTTAAAAGACAGAGATTGGCTGATTGGGTTAAGGAACAAAAACCTTCTATGTGCTGCTTACAAGAAACACATCTTTCCAACGAAGATCCATACAGACTGAAAATAAAAGGATGGAACAAGATATACCATGCCAACAGAAATGAAAAAAGAGCGGGTGTAGCCATCTTAATATCGGACTACATAAACTTTAACACAAAAACTGTTAAGAGAGACAAAGAGGGGCACTATATAATGATTAAGGGATCAATACTACAGGAAGATATAACAATTATCAATGTATATGCACCTAATTACAGGCCATCAGTTTATTTAAAAAATTTGTTAAGAAACTTAAAGGGAGACTTAGACCCCAACACAAGAGTACTGGGGGACTTCAATACTCCACTCACAGATATTGACAGATCAACAGGACAGAAGATCAACAAGGAGACAGTAGATTTAAACAACACTATAGCCCAAATGGATCTAACAGATATCTACAGAACTTTTCATCCTACACAGAAAGCATTTACATTCTTCTCAGCAGTACATGGAACCTACTCTAGGATTGACCACATATTAGGCCATAAAGCAAGTCTCAGCAAATTCAAAAGAATTAGATTCATACGATGCAGCTTCTCAGACCATAAGGGAATCAAGTTGGAAATTAGCAACTCAGGAATCCCTAGAGCATATGCAAACACATGGAGATTGAACAACATGCTCCTGAATGAACAATGGGTCACTGAAGAAATCAAAAGAGAAATCAAAAATTTTCTGGAAGTAAATGAGGATAACAGCACAACATACCAAAACTTATGGGATACAGCAAAAGCAGTGTTAAGAGGAAAGTTTATATCAATAGGTGCCTACATCAAGAAACTGGAAAGGCACCAAATAGATGAGCTTTCAATGCATCTCAAGGATCTAGAAAATCTGCAGCAAACTAGACCCAAATCTAGTAGAAAAAGAGAAATAATCAAAATCAGAGAAGAAATCAACAGGATTGAATCCAAAAAAACATTACAAAAAATCAGCCAAACGAGGAGCAGGTTTTTTGAAAAAGTAAACAAAATTGACACCCCATTGGCCCAACTAACTAAAAAAAGAAGAGAAAAGACCCAAATCAGTAAAATCAGAGATGAAAAAGGAAATGTAACAACAGACACCACAGAAATCAAAAGAATCATCAGAAATTACTACAAGGACTTGTATGCCAGCAAACAGGGAAACCTATCAGAAATGGATAGATTCCTGGACACATGCAACCTACCTAAATTGAACCAGGAAGACATAGAAAACCTAAACAGACCCATAAGTGAGTCAGAAATTGAATCAGTAATAAAGGCCCTCCCAACAAAGAAAAGCCCAGGACCAGATGGATTCACTACTGAATTCTACCAGACATTTAAAGAAGAACTAACTCCAATTCTTCTCAAACTATTCAGAACAATCGAAAAAGAGGGAATTCTCCCAAATTCTTTCTATGAAGCCAGCATCACCTTAATTCCTAAGCCAGAAAAAGATGCAGCATTGAAAGAGAATTACAGACCAATATCCCTCATGAACATAGATGCAAAAATCCTCAATAAAATTCTGGCCAATAGACTGCAACAACACATCAGAAACATCATCCACCGAAGTGGGATTCATCCCTGGTATGCAGGGATGGTTCAATATTCGCAAAACAATCAACGTGATACACCACATTAACAGACTACAGAAGAAAAACCATATGATTATCTCACTAGACGCAGAGAAAGCATTCGATAAAATTCAACACCCTTTCATGATGAAAACCCTAAGCAAACTGGGTATAGAAGGCACATTCCTCAATACAATCAAAGTAATTTATGAAAAACCCACGGCCAATATCCTATTGAATGGGGAAAAGTTGGAAGCATTTCCACTGAGATCTGGTACCAGACAGGGATGCCCACTCTCACCACTGCTATTCAATATAGTGCTGGAAGTCTTAGCCAGAGCTATTAGGCAAGAAAAAGAAATTAAAGGGATACAAGTTGGGAAGGAAGAACTCAAACTATCCCTCTTTGCAGACGACATGATTCTTTACTTAGGGGACCCAAAGAACTCTACTAAGAGACTATTGGAACTCATAGAAGAGTTTGGCAAAGTAGCAGGATATAAAATCAATGCACAAAAATCAACAGCCTTTGTATACACAGGCAATGCCACGGCTGAGGAAGAACTGCTAAGATCATTCCCATTCACAATAGCTACAAAAACAATCAAATACCTTGGAATAAACTTAACCAAGGACATTACAAATCTCTACAATGAAAATTGCAAAACCTTAAAGAAAGAAATAGAAGAGGATACCAAAAAATGGAGAAATCTCCCATGCTCATGGATTGGAAGAATCAATATCATCAAAATGTCCATTCTCCCAAAAGCAATTTACAGATTCAATGCAATACCAATCAAGATACCGAGGACATTCTTCTCAGATCTGGAAAAAATGATGCTGAAATTCATATGGAGACACAGGAGACCTCGAATAGCTAAAGCAATCTTGTACAACAAAAATGAAGCCGGAGGCATCACAATACCAGATTTCAGGACATACTACAGGGCAGTAGTTATCAAAACAGCATGGTACTGGTACAGAAACAGATGGATAGACCAATGGAACAGAATAGAAACACCAGAAATCAATCCAAACATCTACAGCCAACTTATATTTGATCAAGGATCCAAAACCAATCCCTGGAGTAAGGACAGTCTGTTTAATAAATGGTGCTGGGAAAACTGGATTTCCACATGCTGAATCATGAAGCCAGATCCCTACCTTTCACCTTACACAAAAATTCATTCAACATGGATTAAAAATTTAAACCTATACCCGACACCATCAAATTATTAGAGAGCATAGGAGAAACCCTGCAAGACATAGGTACTGGCAAAGACTTCTTGGAAAAGACCCCAGAAGCACAGGCAGTCAAAGCCAAAATTAACTACTGGGATTGCATCAAATTGAAAAGTTTCTGTACTGCAAAAGAAACAGTCAGGAAAGTGAATAGGAAACCGACAGAATGGGAAAATATATTTGCCAACTATGCAACAGATAACGGGTTGATAACCAGAATCTACAAAGAAATTAAGAAACTCCACAACATCAAAACAAACAACCCACTTAAGAGATGGGCCAAGGACCTCAATAGACATTTTTCCAAAGAGGAAATCCAAAAGGCCAACAGACACATGAAAAAATGTTCAAGATCCCTAGCAATCAGGGAAATGCAAATCAAAACCACAATGAGGTTTCACCTCACCCCGGTTAGAATGGCTCACATTCAGAAATCCACCAACAATAGATGCTGGAGAGGATGTGGGGGAAAAGGGACACTAATCCACTATTGGTGGGAATGCAAACTGGTGAAGCCACTATGGAAGTCAGTCTGGAGATTCCTCAGAAACCTGAATATAACCCTACCATTCAACCCAGCCATCCCACTCTTTGGAATTTACCCAAAGGAAATTAAATTGGCAAACAAAAAAGCCATCTGCACAGTAATGTTTATTGCAGCTCAATTCACAATAGCTAAGACTTGGAACTAACCCAAATGCCCATCAACAGTAGACTGGATTAGGAAATTATGGGACATGTACTCTACAGAATACTATACAGCAGTCAAAAACAATGAAATCCGGTCATTTGCAACAAAATGGAGGAATCTGGAAAACATCATGCTGAGTGAATTAAGCCAGTCCCAAAGAGACAAATATCATTTGTTTCCCTTGATTGGTGACGACTGAGCACCAAAGTGGAAACCTGTTGAAGTGAAATGGACACTATGAGAAACAGTGACTTGATCAGCTCTTGTGCTGACTGTTGTTGTACAATGTAATACTTTATCCATTGTAGTATTTTTTTTTTATCCTAGTACTAGTGGTTGAACTTTGTAATTAACACACAATTATTCTTAGGTGTTTAAATTCAACTGAAAAGTGATCCCTGTTAAATATAAGAGTGGGAATAAGAGAGGGAGGAGATGTACAATTTGGGACATGCTCAATCGGACCTGCCCCAAATGATGGAGTTAGAATTGTGGCAGGGGATTCCAATACAATCCCATCAAGGTGGCATGTACCAAGGCCATCTCACTAGTCCAAGGGATCAATTTCAGTTCACAATTGATCACACTGATAGGTCTAAGAGTCAAAGGGATCACACAAACAAGACTAGTGTCTGCTAATACTAACTGATAGAATCAAAAAGGGAGAGAATGATCCAACATGGGAAGTGGGATACACAGCAGACTCATAGAATGGCAGATGTCCTAAATAGCACTCTGGCCTCAGAATCAGCCCTTAAGGCATTCGGATCTGGCTCAAGAGCCCATGAGAATATTTTAGGCATGGAAAGCTAAGACACTCTGAAAAACAACAAAAAAAGAAGACCTAAATGAAAGATCTCTGCAAGTGAGATCACAGTGGAAAGAACAGGGCCAGCCATCAAAGAAGTAGGTACCTTTCTCTGAAGGGAGGAGAGAACTTCCACCTTGTCTATGACCCTGTCGGAATAAGATCGAAGTCGGCGAACCCTAAAGACTTCCATAGCCTCGGCAACTCATGACTAGAGCCTAGGGAGATTACTGACGCCATAAACAAGAGTGTCAAATTGTTAAATCAACTTCAGGAGTCACTGTGTACTTACGTCTCATGAGGGATCTGTCCTTAATGTGTTATCCAATGTGAAATAATGCTATTACTAGTACTGAAACAGTATTTTTACACTTTGTGTTTCTGTGTGGGTGCAAACTGATGAAATCTTTACATAGTATATATTGAATCGATATTCTATATATAAAGATAATTGCAAATGATTAAAAAATCTTGGTGTTAAATTGGAAATTGCATTGAAAATTAATCAATTTAAAAATATATATATCATGTAGGATCTCTGTCCTTAACGTGCTATACATTGTGAATTAATACTATAACTGGTACTCCAACAGTATTTTTCACTTTGTGTTGCTATGTGAGGGCAAATTGTTGAAATCTTTACTTAATATATACTAAACTGACCTTCTGTATATAAAGAGAATTGAAAAGAATCTTGATGTGAATGGAAGGGGAGGAGTTTGAAAGGGGAGGGTTTCGGGTGGGAGGGAAGTTATGGGGGGGAAGCCATTGTAATCTATAAGCTGTATTTTGGAAATTTATATTCTGTAAATAAAAGCGTTATTAGAAAAATGTTTCTGTATTTTATGTTTTATGTGCTGTTATAAGTAAAATAATTTTGATGTTTTCATTTTCAGATTGTATGTTAATAGCAGATAACATTACTGTAGATCTTTGTATATTGATTTTACATAGTGCAAAATTTAGAAACTAATTTTTTCATTCAGATAGTTATTTGGGGGATAACAGAGTTTTGTATATATAAAGTCATGTCATCTGCAAATAGAAATTTTTTCTTATCATTTTCCAATCCAATATGTTTTGCTACATTTTTCTTGCCTAATTTTCCTATGTTAAACCTCAAGTATGATGTTGACAAGAAGTAGTCATTACAGATACCCTTATTTTTTTCCCTGAGCATAAATGAAGGCATTCATTAACTATTGAATATGATATTATTTGTAGATTTTTCATATATGTGTTTAATCAGATTGCCTAGATTTAAAAAAATTTCCAAAAGGCATCTGTAAATTAAATATATTTTAATGTGTTTTGGGAAATCATGAAGATTCCATCCTTTATTCTATTGATACTATGCATTATATTGAATGATTTTTGGATATTAAATCACCTTTTTTTCTGAGATAGATCCTACTTGATTGTCATATTTAATTTCTTTCATATGTTGCTAGTATCTTGTTGAGACTTTTAAGTATATGTATACGCATATATTCATAGTAAATATTGTGTAAATTTCTTGTCATGAAATAAATATTCTGGTTTTTATATAAGGACAATTATGGCCTCGTAGAATGAGTTGGAAAGTTGTCCCTCTTCTATCTTTTTCAAGAGTTTATACAGGAATGACCTTCAATGTTTGCAGACTTCACTGATGAAGTTTTCTTTGAAGTTTTTTGAATTAATCATTCAAGGGGCTAGTGCTATGGTAAAGCAGGTTAAGCAATTATGATGCTGGCATCCCATATGAGCATGGGTTTGAATTCTAGGTTCTCCACTTCTGATCCAGAGCCCTGTCATGTGCCTGGGAAAGCAGCATATATGGCTCAAGTACTTGGGTCCCTGCCAACAAGCTGGCAGACCCTGATTGTTTTGGCCTGGCCCAGCCCTGGCTTTTGTGGCCATTTGGGAATTAATCATCACATGGTAGGTCTCTCTCTCTCTCTGGCTCTCACGGTCTCTCTCTCCCTGCTCTCTCTCTCTCTTTCTCTCTTCCCTCTCTCTCTCTGTAAATCTGCCTTTCAAATAAATAAAATACATATTCATAAAAAATTACTAATTGAACTTTTTGCATATTCTAGATCTATTTGGAGTTTCTAGTTTTATAATCTCTTTAAAAATTATTTGTTTATTTTATTCTTTTGAGAGAGAGAACACAGAGAGAGGGAAGGAAAGAGAGTGAGAAAGTATGAGAGCAAGAGATCCCTTCTGCTTATTCAACCCCCACCCCCATAATGCTCTAGGGTTAGAAAATCAATCCAGGTGTCCCATGCTGGAGGGGAAGGACCCAACCACTTGAGTCATCACCTGCTGCTCCCAGAGTGTGCATTATCAGGTGGCTGGAATTAGGAGGTAATTTGGAACTCAAATTCAAATACTCTGAAATGGATTGTTGACACCCCAAAGCCAAATGACATTTTTTCTCTTTGTTCTTGTTCTGTTGTTTTTAGGTGGACTACCTATATAAAGGAGCTGCCTTGATTTTGAAATCCGTTCTAATTTCCTGCAACTTAATTTTCCATAGACTTACACAATTCATTGAACATTTTAATTAAAAATATTTAGAATGTTTACCATCATATTTTATGTGACTTTTTTTGAATATTAGACAGACATATACCCTAAGGAAAACAACAGAGAGCTCCTATCCACAAGTCCGCTCCCCAAATGCCTACAGCAATCAGGCTGAGTTGGGGCAAATCTAGGAACTAGGAATACAATCTAGGTCTCTCAAATGAGTGACAGTAAAAATTACAACTGCCTCCAAATCTATATTCACAGGAAACTAGAATCAGAGCTGATGTTAGGAGTCAAAACTAGGTTCTCTGATATCAGACCTAGCATCTTAATTGTGTGACTAAATTCTTGCTCCTATGTGATATTGCAGCTTATTTTTCCTTTTTTTTACATTTCTTGCTTTGTGTTGTATTGATAAAACTTTCTTTCCTCTCTTCTTTCTCAAAAATATAGATTATATATATTATGTATATAAAAACATATAAATATATTTACTTTGCCACAGTTACTCACTGCCATACTTCGAAAGTAGTCATGATTGGTAGTTTGTTGGTATGTTTTCTAAAATGTTTTATGAACATATAAACATACATGTAGATTGTATTGTAGAAACTGCATCATATAATTCAAACTGTTATGCAACTTTTGTATTTAAATACAATCTCCATGGAAATTCAGACATATTTCCAAATTAATAAGTAGATGTATCTCTTTCTTTTATTAATTTCTGTAAGTATTTCATTGTTTGGAAGTAGCTTGATTTATTCTTACTGAATGTGTTATTAAAAAGTAATGTGTACTTATAAAAAAAATCAATGGTATAAAATAATGATTAAAGATTTTGTTAAAGAGCACTGTTACTACAGTTTAGAAATCTCTCTATAATGGGATTCTAATTTATCTGAGGAGCCTATATAAATGACAACCCAAGATTATAGTTCCATAGTCCAGCAAAACCACCCATTTCATGGATCCAATGATCCCCATTGTCTTTTACTCCACTAAAATTTTATGTTGTCCTCTAAAAAACCAAATTTAACTAGCTTTCTCTTATTCTGAATTTGATTATCAGTGTTATATGCAATTTTCACAAGAAAGATATCTCCGTCATTCAAGATACTCTTCACCTCAGTATTTCATGTCCATTCTCATCAAACCAACAGAAACTCCAATGTGTTTATTATTATACTTATAAAACATACTAAAATTATTATTTTATATAAAAAATAAACTAAATGTTGAATAAGATAGAATAAGTATGTGCAACTCACTGGGGAAATCACAGGTTTATCATCTACAGTAGATATTTGCCAAATATTGGTTCAGTAAATTAAAAAGTCAGTAAACATGATTTCTTTCAAAATTACATTCTTGCGTTGGGTTGGTTTAATTTTCTTTTTAAAGATTTGTTTATTTATTTGGAAGGCACAGTTACAGAGAGGTAGAGGCAGACAGAGAGAGAGAGAGAGAGAGAGAGAGAGGTCTTTCACCTGCTGGTTCACTTCCCAAATGGCAGCAAAGGCCAGAACTGTGCCTATCCGAAGCCAAGCACCAGGAGCTTCTTCTAGGTCTCACACGTGGGTGCAGGGGCCCAAGCACTTGGGCCATTCTTCACTGCTCTCCCAGGCCATAGCAGAGAGCTGGATTATAAATGGAGCACCTGTGACTCAAACTGGCACCCAAATGCAATGCCAGCACTGCAAACCAGGGCTTTAAACCATGGTGCCATAGCACCATCCCTTGGGTTGGTTTTAACATCATATTTCTTACAATCATTCAGGATTTTAATATGGGGAATCTAAATGAAAGATCTCTGCGAGTGAGATCCCAGTGGAAAGAACGGGGCCATCAAAGAAGGGAGGAGAGAACTTCCACTTTGACTATGATCCTGTCGGATAAGATCAAAGTCGGCGAACCCTAAAGGCTTCCATAGCTAGGCAACTCATGACTAGAGCCTAGGGAGATTACTGACACCATAAACAAGAGTGTCAAATTGTTAAATCAACATTAGGAGTCACTGTGTACTTATGTCTCATGAGGGATCTGTCCTTAATGTGTTGTCCAATGGGAAGGTAATGCTATAACTAGTACTGAAACAGTATTTTACACTTTGTGTTTCTGTGTGGGTGCAAACTGATGAAATCTTTACTTAGTATATGCTGAATCGATCTTCTATATACAAAGATAATTGAAAATGATTAAAAAAAACTTGGTGTTACATTGGAAATTGCATAGATAATTAATCATTTTTTTTAAAAAAAATATCATGTTGATCTCTGTCCTTAATGTGCTGTACATTGTGAATTAATACTATAACTAGTATTCCAACAGTATTTTTCACTTTGTGTTGATATGTGAGGGCAAACTGTTGAAATCTTTACGTAATATATACTAAAATGACCTTCTGTATATAAAGAAAATTGAAAATGAATCTTTTGTGAATGCAAGGGGAGAGGGAGCGGGGAAAGGGGAGGGTAACAGGTGGGAGGGAAGTTATGGGGGGGGAGCCATTGTAATCCATAATCTGTACTTTGGAAATTTATATTCTTTAAATAAAAGTTTTAAAAAATATGTGGAATCATAAATTATAAAGTTAATAATTGTATTTAGGCAAAGTGTGATTATTTGATTCTTTTACTTATAGAAGTGACCATTTTGGGGGCCAGTGCTGTGGTGCAGTGGGTTAAGCCACTGGTCTCTGGTAGAGGTGGACATAAATGTGAACCGGGAATCAGTTGGTTGCTATTTCCCTTGTTCAAGGAGGAAGAGTGCTTCTTTAATAGAAAGAGAAAGAAAGCGAGTAAATTACTACTCTGTGTGCAAAGTTGGAGTAGCCACTCAGGAAACCTAGAGGATTTAATTGAGGGTTTATATATTAGGGAGAGTATGAAAACATAGGAATTGCTTATACTCTCCAACAAAAGATCACCAAAATTTATCTAGCCGTGTTTTCAAAGGAAACAGAAGTGAAACTATTGCTAAGGCAACAACACCTTAACAAGCAGTAAGTGCTCTGCACTCTGCTTCCTGATGGCTCATTACGAAGACAGGAAGCCCGATTTCTGTTTTCTGATAGCCATGGAGCATTTTCTCACTCTAAGTTGTTATTTTATATAGATTCCAATTTTTGTGGCATCCTGATCTGTATCTGTTGATTATATAAATGGATATGAATAGTACCTAATATATACTAAACTGATCTTCTGTATATAAAGACATTTGAAAATGAATCTTGATGTGAATGGAATGGGAGAGGGAGCGGGAGATGGGAGGGTTGCGGGTGGGAGGGAAGTTATGGGTCGGGGGGAAAGCCATTGTAATCCATAAACTGTACTTTGAAAATTTATATTTACTAAATGAAAGTTTTTTAAAAATATTTATTTATTTATTTGGAGAGAAAGGGGGAGAGAGAGAGAGAGTGAGAGAAAGAGACAGAGACAGAGATACAGAGAAAGAGAGATATCTTCCATCCACTGGTTCACTCTTCAGTTGGACACAATAGCCAGTTCTAAAGCTTGGCTCCAAGCAAAAGTCAGGAGCCAACAACTCCACCCAGGTTTCCCACCCAGACACTTGGGCCCTACTCTGCTTCATTCTCAGGTATATGAACAGGAACCTGTATGAGAAATGGAGCAGTTAGAACTGGAACTGACATTCTAATATGAAATGCCAGCTTGAAAGATGCTGTTTAATCCACTGCACCACAATATGGCCCCTACAGTGCAGTTTTTGACGGCCTTGCTACATTGGAAAGACTTCAAGTTCTACATGTCCTGCAAGTAATTTTGGAGAACAATAAACCTACTAAATATAATAAGATCATCTCAGCATTTCCCCTTTTGCATTTAAGTCCTAGAGAATACACAAAAGAGGCCCCACACCCAGAAATGATTAATACTGTGTTATCCTGAGTGTCAGCCAATTTCAGGAAAAGTAGTCTACCATTCATTTTATACACACAGGTATGCACCATCACTTCAAGATACCAATGGATATTTTATATTCATGCAATGCCAGTTTTTAAAGAAGCAATAATAATCCTTTTAATTTTGCATCAACTTTTGAATAAATTCAAGAAAAAACATGCTGACATTGTTTGGAATATGAGAAATATGACCCACGAAGCTGTCTGAGAATGCACTGCCTTTGTCATCATTGAATTTAGCATGGGTATTAGCTGTTCTGTCTAGCACATGTTGTAGAATCACTAGTTCTATGTACTAGGACTTATTTAGGCAAAAATGTAATTACCTACAAATGAGATGTGCTGTAAGTAAGTGCAAAATATCCCAGATTCCAGAGATTTAGTAAGAGAAAAAGAATGTAAAAAAATCACTAATATGTTCTAAATATTAACTAAATGTCAACTACATTTTAGAATGTGTTTGGATAAATAAAATATATTATTCAATTGATTACTCCTATTCCTTTTCACTTTTTAATGTAGCTACTAGAAAATTTGAAATTACTGTGTGTATTGAATTTATGTATTGTGTTGCATGTGTATTAGATAGTATACACTGGTCACTCCTGACAAAGGATAATGTATGTTACATATACATCTGGGAGTATGTGAAGTCATGATAATATTTTCTTTTTAGAAATTTGGTGCTATTTAGAAACAGATACATTTAGGAAGACACCAGGAACAAAAAAATTAATTTACTTGAGTTCTACAAAAGTTCAAACAAGAGATGAGAAGGAACTGAACCCTATAGTGTCATGGAAGAACGAAAGAAAATGTCATGGGTTAGGAACACTGAAGTTGAGTTGAAAATTTGGGTTGAAGAAATTAGAGAAACTGAGGATAGTACTTCAAGTGCATGAGTAGATGTGATAATGTGATAAATGTCTTTAATTAAGAGGCAGAAGATAAAGAACTATTTTTTTCCTGTAATCCCAAAGGGAAATGAGGAAGTGACTTGAGAATGTTAGTAGCAATTAGTCAACTAAACCCCAACTATTTTAAAATAGCTTTAAATAGTGCACTGCAATTTAATTTCTTCAATGGGGTGAAAAGATTTTGTAATTCATGTAATGAGTTTCTTCTCAAAAGAAGCTTCTGGGAAGAAATTTGTAAAGCAGAAAATTTTCCCCAGAGCAAAACTTTGTCTTTCCTTGATAGAAGAAATAGCATAAGTGTGATATAAAGCTAACCAAAAGTAATTATGGGTATTTTGGAGAGGGGAAAATAAATAATAGTGTTCAAAAATGGTTGTACCTTTTTAAATATTTATTTACTTGAAAGATTTACAGAGAGAGAGAGAGAAAGAGAGAGAGAGAGAGAAGAAAGAGACAAAGAGAAAGAAATCTTTCATATTCTAGTTCTCTCCCCAAATGGCTGCAACAGCCAAAGCTAGGCCAGGCGGAGGCCAGAAGCAAAGAGAACCTTCCAACTCTCCCACATGGGTGCAGGTGCTTTCCCAGGACCATTAGCAGGGAGCTGGATCAGAAGTGGAGCAGTCAGTCTACTTCTACCAGTTTTCTGGGAGATAACTTTGATCAGACCAAAAATGTTAAGAAATTAACATATTCTAAATTGAGAAAAGATGCTTTCACATAAGAATACAATAGAAGATATACAATTTTTCAAAAGCTCTGTTCCAATAGCAAAAATAAAAGCACGATTTACCTCTGCTCCTATAACCGTTAAAGATTGTTACTGCTTAAAATGTCCCAGTGCAGCCTGTTCAGATCATGACTGATGTTTTACAGGCACTTTACCATGTCATAAACTCTGCTCCTTCACCATGCTCTCTTTCAGTAGGTGACACAATACTGTACCTTGTTCATCTCAGACATGGAAGAATCATTCTAAAGCCTCCCTCTTTTTGTTTTAATCTGAGTCACCAGGCTTCTAAATTTTAACCTTAAATTTGTCTTGAAACCATCTGCTGCTTCTCTTATCACCATCCTCCTTGTTGAAGCCATTGTCTCTCTGTTGGATACCTGGTTACCCAGCTTCCACTCTTGACCCCCTACAACTCAAACTCTACACTGCACCTGTGAGATTTTAAAACTGCACATCTGATCTTTTACTCTCCATTTATTCAATGACTTCCTATTGCGTGTAAGGATTAAGATTTTGAGGATTAAGGATTTTAAGATTATGACCTATATTCTTAACAAATTATTTAGTCTCCGTGTTGTTGGACACCTACTGATCTATTTAGTTTCCTTAATTATAATTATCCTTGCAGAAATATATGCTCAAGCCAAACTGAATAAGAAGTTTTCTCAGTTTGTATTTGTTTCAGTCAGGTCTTGTGCATGATATTCTTTATAGCTTGGTAACTCTCCCAAATTTTCACTCCTTTTTATCTTCTGTCTCAATGTAGGCAGTCCTTCCTCCAGATAACTTTACTCAGACACCAAGATGAGATTCCTCCACATGGTAAGTATTTTGTTAATATGCTGAATTTTAGTTGTTTAGAACACTTTTAAATATTTGTTTAGTCTCTATAAATGTCCTGGATGGCAAGAACTGTGTCTTTTCTTTCTTTAAAAAAATTACATGAGAAGTAGGGAAAGCTCCCAACTATTGTTTGGCTCACCAATGGCCACAACTGCTTAAATTAGAGCCAAGATCACAAAACACAAACTAGGTTTCCTATAGTCAATGGCATGAACCCACCCAACCGATTGAGTCATCACTGCTTCCTGCTACGGTTCATATTAGCAAGGAATTAGTGGTCAGGAGCCACAGGAAGGTATTAAATTCATATACCCCAATATGGGATGCAGGTGCCTTATCCAGGGTCTAAACTGCTAGGCAAAATGTTCATCTGTTATTTTTAGCATGTATCTTCATATTTGCATTCTCAAAATGTGCACAAATGCCTAAACCACAAAAGATACTAGTGAGAATTTATAGACTAGATGTATGAGTGAATAAATGATCACATTGCCATAATGCACTGCTTACAACTCTATCACATTTCATACCCCTTTAACAGAAAGCTCCTAAAGGCTTTGCATCTCAGTGCCTGGTGTATTGTGTGCTTTATTGGGAGCCCTAAAATATGTTGATTAAAAGATTAGTGAAAATAGGGGGGCCGGTGCTGTGGCATAGCAGGTAAAGCTATCATCTGCAGTGTCAGTATCCCAGAGAGGCACCAGATCCAGTCCTGGTTGCTCGACTTCTGATCCAGTGCTCTGGTATAGCCTGGAAAATCAGTGGAGGATGGCCTTAGTCCAGGAGACCCTGCACCAGTGTGGGAGACCTGGAAGAAGCTCCTGGCTCCTGGCTTCAGATCGGCACAGCTCTGGCCATTGTGGCCATTTGGGAAGTGAAACAGTGGATGGAAGATTTCTCTCTCTCTCTCCCTCTCTCTCCTTACCTCTGCTTCTCTGTAACTATGCCTTTCATATAAATAAATATTTTTAAAAAAGAAAATAGGTTATGTCTGCATGCCAGATAAAATGTAATTCTATTCCATTTAATTAATCTTTTCTTTTTCTGAGGAGATATGCTCATGGATATGAAATCACTGAAACACCTATATCTTTCATTTATGAGCATAAAATCAGATGACCAAAATGCCTTTGTCAAGTCCTTGACTGTAACCTTTGAAGTAACCTATAATGTGACTGATGGACAGGTGTGAGGTACTGAGTCCTGTTAGAACTCTTTTCATCACATGTTTTTGTAAACCAAGAAGAAATCCAGACCCCATGTCACACATTTTTAGCAGTAAGAACATATTTCAAGTAGTACACAGAAACA
This sequence comes from Sylvilagus floridanus, assembly GCA_949820135.1. Taxonomy (NCBI): domain Eukaryota; kingdom Metazoa; phylum Chordata; class Mammalia; order Lagomorpha; family Leporidae; genus Sylvilagus; species Sylvilagus floridanus. The sequence continues at coordinate 77,617,533 of OX463227.1, forward strand.
ATTCCAAAAATATAATGATACTTCCCATCCTCCTTCCTTCCTTTTTCTTTTTAAATTTTTGTGATAATATAATTTTAATTTACTTTATAATCACAGGGTTAATGCTAAACAAATAGAGTTTAACAAGTACAAATAAAGACTACTAGTCATCATGGCATACCACTGACAAGAACTGGAAATAGTAATCAAATCCTAAGATGTCAATTGTACTGATATATATTAATGTGCTTGTTTTGTTTTTGTTGTTCTCTATATTAACTAACACAAATCATAGGAAACATGTGATATTTGTGTTTTGGGTTCTGGCTTATTTCACTAAGCATTATGGTCTCCAGTTGCATCAATTTTGTTGCAAAAGACAGATTTTATTCTTCTTATGTCTGAGTAATATTACATTATGCATATATACCACATTTTCTTTTTTTAATCATCAGTTGGTCGATATTTGATTGTGTAGGAAAAGGTACCCTAATACAGTTTTTTTTGGAAATGTAGCCTGGTACAAACATTATGGAAGACAATGTGGTGATTACTCAGAAATCTAAAAGTAGATCTACCATATGTCTCAGCCATCCGACTGCTGGGAATGTTCCCAAAGGAAATGAATTCAGCATATGAAAGAGTTCCTTGTACCCCAGATTTATAGCATGTCTCCTATTTGTAATGTCTCTCACTCTATGATTTTGGCAAAGAAAAGCACTGTGAGGCATAATACTATTTCAAAACCTAAATGACTAGCCAGTGGACAAAGACATACAGTGAAGATATTCCTTTGACATTCACCTCAAACATCTTATAGGGAATAAGTATAAAATCTCAATAATTAGTACCTAGATTGCTCCTCTGTGTTTACAAAGATCAACCCTGGCAGTTTTCTTAAATTCCCTTTTGAGTGCTTGATTTACAGTATGTCAAATTTGATAAACATTAGAGATAGAACAACAACAAAAAAAAAAAAACCAGACAAGATCCATCTCAGATTTCTTAGTGGCCCTTCTTGTAGCAGTCATCACGAATCAACACTCACTGTGGAACCCCTTGTTTAATAGCTATGATCCTTATATGTGACCTCCAAATTGGATTCTGAGTCTTTCTGTGTACCACAGAAAAATAGGCTGGATTATTGAAGGAAGAGGAGGTAAGAAGGAATATTAGATAAGCTGTAGCTCATGACAGACACACAGAATAGAAATAAAAAAAAAAACATGATAGATTAATTTTTAATCACAAAAAGTGAGTTCATATTAACTTTACCATAGGAAGGAAAAGTAATAAATCTTAGAAAGCAAAACATTCAAAGCATGAGTATTATTTGTCACTAAAGTAGACAAAAGAAAGAATAAAGGAAGGAACTGTGCATGATACAAGTGATTTTAAAGTGCACTAGTATTGCACAGTGGCAGTCATAAGATCCTATAGAATCATACAAAATTTATTGTAAGTGGTTTTTGTATTTGTATGTGTTCTGTGTATGTTGCACTTCATTCCTGTTTGCTCTATTGATTCATAATTAGCCTTGGCCAAGCTTCACTTTCTAGGTTGCAGATATTTTCCCTTCATATTTTCATGATGACCCTTGCAGATATCACATCACTATCTCCCAGATCTGAGAGTCATTGATGCATCCACATGATCGGGTGCTTAAGACTTTCACTTAAGACTTTTTTTCTTTTCCTTCCCCTCCCCTCCTCTCTCTTCCTCTCCTCTCCCTTCCCCTCTTCTCCCCTCTCTTCCCTTCCCTTCCCCTCCATTTTCTTTCTTTTCTTTTCCTTCTTCTTTCCTCCCTTCTTGCCTTCTTCAGCCAATCACACGACTGCTCCAGACAGTCTCACAGTCCATTCAACCCAACCACTTAGCATAGTGTATTAGCTTTCTAGGGTTTCTGATACTGTAGTCCCAGCCTCTTTTTACTTCTTTACATGATTGTCTCCTCTTTCCTAGGTCTGGGCTAATCCAGTAGGATCTCATATCATCTAGTGATTCTACAAGCACACCCTCTCCCTTTCTCTCAGTCTCGCTCTCCTTTTATTCATTTGCAAGGTAGTTACGGGGCAGGGGGCAGAGATCTTCCATCTGATGGTTACCTCCCCAAATGGCCACAATGGCTAGGGCTGAGCCAAGCCAAAGCCAGGAGCCAGGAGCTTCTTCTGGGTCTCCTATATTGGTGCAGGGGCTCAAGTACTTGGACCATCCTAAATGTTTTCCCAGGCACATTAGCATGGAGCTGGATCAGAAGTGGAGCAGCTGGGTCTTGAACTAGTGTCCATATGAGATGTCAGCACTGTAGGCAGTGGCTTTACCTGCTACACTAATGCACCAGCCCCTACAAGGTCTCTATTTCCAAAATAAACTCAAATTTGATTTTGGGTGGAGGACAGCAGTTTGCAGGGACACTATTCAAATCACTGCACCTAGCATAAATTCCTCTTAAAATCTAACCCTTGGTTCTACTACTTTTATATGTTGGTTGTCTTCAATTGCTTGCCAGAAAGATAAAAGCAATTCAATGTGAGAAACCAGAGTGTAGTGCTTATTTGCTGCTGTACTGCCTTCCTAAACAAAGATGGTTGGGAAAGTCAATGCAACACAACTTCCAAATTATCATAGGCTAAAATTAACTTTGAAATTAATTAATACTCTTCATGTTATGTAGGTTAATCATCCACACAATGGAACTTTATTTCTAGCAAATATATTAAAACAGCATTGTGTAGAATAAAATATACATGCAACATATAATAATATTTTACAGAAAGTCCAAGATGGAAGAATGGAGAAAAGGCAGACTGCTCTAGCTTAGGGGAAAACAGTAATAAATAAATAAATAACATGGGGAAAGTGCATTCTCGTGGAGAATTGGAAGGAAAACTACAGTGGAAATTCTGCGGAAGGAGAGACGCTGTCGATCTGTGTGGAAGGAGCAGACTTGCAGTAGCAGGCATAGACATGACACATGATCCCAGCAGCCCAGAGTGGGAGAAAGTGCCAGCTTTGGAGAGCAAGGTGAGATCAGCTTGAACATCCCATTCACTAGTAATATAGCTGAAGGGAGAGCCTAGTGGACTTCATTGTCTTTGAATCTGGCCTGAAGCCTGAGGGCAACAAGGTGCCCACTAATCACAGCAGGAAAAAAAAAATGACAGATTTTGCTCTCCTGATCCCCTGCAATGTGTCCCACAATGTGCTGAGATAGGGCAGGTGCCATTTTGGATAGAAGTAGGTAACAGTGAGGCAGCTCTTATGCACTATCTGAGCAACTGGTGGGGACAGTTGTCATCTTCCAACAAAAAAGAAATTAAAAGAGAAAAGAAGCAAATATTCTGGAAATGAATGAAGATAACAATACAACACATCCGAACTTACGGGGTACAGCAAAAACAATGTTAAATTGAGGCTGACAGTAATTTGTGCCTATATCAAGAAATGGGAAAGGCACCAAATAAATGAGCTATCAATGCATCTCAAGGACCTAGAAAAACACCAACAAACTAAACCAAAATTAGTGGGCAGAAAGAAATAATTTAGAGAAGAAATAAACAAAATTGAAGCCAAAAAATGTATAAAATATTAGTGAAATGAAAAACTGTTTTTTTTAAAAAAATAAACAAAAATGAAACACCATTGACCCAAAACAATAAAATTAGAGATGAAAAAGGAAATGTAACAAGAGGTATTACAGAAATAAAAAGAATTATTAAGAATTATTACAAAGAGCTGAATGCCAACAAATTGAGAAATCTAGAGGAAATGGATAAATTCCTGGACACATACAACCTACCAAAATTAAGCCAAGAAGACATAGAAAACATAAACATAAACAGAGCAAAAACCAATATGGAAATTCAATAAGTAATAAAAAGACAATCACAACAACAACAACAACAAAAAACAGTATCTGATGGCTTTGTTGCTAAATGTTAACAACAAATGAAACAAAACTAATTTCAAATCTTTTTAAGCTATTTAATACAACTGAATGGACATAATCCTCCCAAACTCCTTCTATGAAAGCTGCATCACATTAATTCCTAAATCAGAAGATGCCACAGAGAAAGAGAACTATAGATCTATATCCCTGATGAACGTAAATGCAAAAATCCTTAACAAAACACAAGTCAACAGAATCCAACAAAAATTAACATAATCAAAATGTCCATACTACTTAAACAATTTACAGATTTAATGCAATTCCAATCAAAATACTGACATTCTTCTCCTATCTAGAAAAAAGTGATGCTAAAATTCATATGGAAACACAAGAAACCCTGAACAGTCAAAGTAATCTTATACAATTAAAGCAAAGACAGGGGCATCACAATCCCAGATTTCAAGACATACTACAATGCAGTTATAATGAAAACAGCCTGGTACTGCCACAAAAATACAAATGCAGACCAATGGAACAGAATAGAGACTCCAGAAATCAGTTCACATATTTACAACAAACTTACCTTTGACAAAAGAGCTAAAATCAATCCCTGGAGCAAGAACATTCTCTTCAACAAATTTTTCTGGGAAAACTGGATCTCCATGTGATAAGTATGAACAAGAGCCTTACCTTTCATCTTAAACAAAATTCCACTCAAATGGATCAAGGACCTAAATCTATGACCTGATATCATCAAATGATTACAGAACGTTGAGGAAATTCTGCAAGACATCCACATGGGCAAAGACTTCTTGTAAAAGACCCCAGAAACACAGGCAATCAAAGCCTAAATAGACAAATGGGATTACATCAAAATTGGAAGCTTCTCTACTTCAAAAGATTCACTCAGCAAGTGAAGAGGCAACCAACAGAATGAATGAAAGTATTTGCAAACTATGCTACTGATAAAAGATTAATATCCAGAATTCATAAAGAGCTCAAGAAACTAAAAAATGATAAATCAAACAATCCTGTTTAGAAAAAAATGCTCAGGATCACTAATCATCTGGGTAATGCATATCAAAACCACATGAGGTTTCACCTTATTCCAGTTAGAATATCTCAAATATAGAAATCAACAAACAATAAATGCTGGCATGGACGTAGGGAGAAATGTACCCTCAATCCATTGTTGGTGGGACTATAAACTCGTGCATCCACTGTGGAAGACTGTATGGGGAGATCTCAGCAATCTGACTAAAGACCTACTATATGACCCAGCCATCCCACTCATGGGAATTTACACAAACGAAAAGAAAGCATATGAATGAGTTATCTGAACCTCCGTGTTTATTGCAGCTCAATAATCAATAGCTAAAACAAAATGAAATCCTGTCCTTTGTAACCAAATGAATGAAATTGGGAACCATTATACTTAATGAAATAAGCCAGACTCCAAAAGATAAATACCATGTATTTTCCATGATCTGTGGTAACTAATGAAGTACCTAAAACCTAAACTATAGGAGTGAAATTGTCTTTTTGAGACTCCATGATTGTTTATATCCCCTGTCTCAACTGTTGAGGAACAATGCTTTTCTATCATCAAGATATTTGTTGAGTTTTTTACTTTGTGTAGGGTTAATCTTATGCATATAAAGTAAGTTGAAAATAGATTTTTGTAAAGAATATTAATGGGGATAGTACTGGGAGGAGGAAGAAGACTGGGAACATTGACATGAGGAAAAGTAGGGTGGGAAGTATCACCATGATTCTGAATCTGAATATAGGAAATGCATGTACTTTGTATACCTTAAATTAATTTTAAAGGAAATAAAATAAAAATAAAAATAAAAAAACAAAAAAAGTAGTGTGAAATAACCATCTAAATAATTGTTGCTTTGTTAGCATTTATAAAGACTTAAAGATGTAGGAAACAGAATAAGGTTAACTTAAGCTTTTTATTTCTCTATAAAGTTCTCAATAGAAAACTTGGAAATTTGAAATGTTGTGAACTTGGACATTTCTCCCGCATGCTATGTGCAGGGCCTAGTAAATGCATTTGTTACCCAGGCTGCTGCTGCTGTGATGGATGACAACGTCTTCCATCAAGACTCACTTTAAATGCAAGAGACATTTCAGTATTTCTCTTCCCATCTTTTCCCTCAATTCTCTGTTTATTATAATTCAGCAGTAAACTTTTTCAAAGCTAACTAAAGAAAGGACCATTGGAAATAATAGGATCAGCATCACAGAAAAAAATTACTGAGTACTCAGTTTGTAAACAATTGCAAAGCACCAAGATGATAAAAATGCACTAGACGTGAGGCTTGGTTTAGTCTATTGGGAAACTAAGAAGGGGAGGAGGAAACAGATGTACAGCTCCCATGCTCTGATAGACCTGGGCATGGTATGGGAGGGAGAGGAAGAGAAGGCTTCCTCAAGAAGGGGATATTTCAACTGAGACCTGAGTGCTGAGAATGGTTAGAAAGAAGTTCTAATGAGTCACAGCCCAGCTGAGTGACTATAGTTTACAATACTGCATTATAGACTGCATAAAGAACAGGGCTGGGACGCTTCAAGCATAACAAAGGATAAGCAAATGGAGATGTTAATTGCCTGAATTTTTTCAATTTATGCTGTCTACATATACTGAAACATTGTACATTATTCCATTTAAATGTGTATTAGATATTAATAACGTTGTTATTGTTTGCTGGAAAGAAAAAGGCACAAAGTAAGAATAGAAAATAGGCAAAATAGGAAAAAGGGGCTGTGGCACAGTGGGTTAACGCCCTGGCTTGAAGTGCCAGCATCCCATATGGCACCAGTTCAAGACCCGGCTGCTCCACTTCCAATCCAGCTCTCTGCCATGGCCTGGGAAAGAAGTAGAAGATGGCCCAAACTCTTGGGCCCCTGCACCCACGTGGGAGACCTGGAGGAGGCTCCTGGCTCCTGGCTTCTGATAGGTGCAGCTCTAGCCATTGTGGCCAACTGGGGATTGAACCAGCTAATGGAAGACCTCTCTCTCTCTCTGCCTCTCCTCTCTCTGTGTAAATCTGACTTTCAAATAAATAAATTAATTAAAAAAAAAAAAGATTTTAAAACCAGGAGGTCAAAAGAGCCTTTTTTTCCTTAGAAACTTTGACATGCACTTGGTTGTTTCTCTAACATTTCAAATGAATGACAATAATTCTATAGTTATCTATAATGCATTATAGTTTCCTGAGTTCCATGGTATGTATAATCCCAATGTTCACATATGCTTACCTTTGTGGTATGTAGATCCACTAGTGTTATCATCTCCATTTTATAGGTGGGAAAATGGAATTTTTTTTTTTTTTGACAGGCAGAGTGGACAGTGAGAGAGAGAGAGAGACAGAGAGAAAGGTCTTCCTTTGCCGCTGGTTCACCCCCCAATGGCAGCCGCGGCTCCCGCGCAGCGGCCGGCGCACCGCGCTCATCAGATGGCAGGAGCCAGGTGACAGGTGCTTTTCCTGGTCTCCCATGGGGTGCAGGGCCCAAGCACTTGGGCCATCCTCCACTGCACTCCCGGGCCACAGCAGAGAGCTTGTCTGGAAGAGGGGCAACCGGGACAGAATCTGGCGCCCCAACCGGGACTAGAACCTGGTGTGCTGGCGCCGCAAGGCGGAGGATTAGCCTGTTGAGCCACGGTGCCGGCTGGGAAAATGGAACTTTTACAAGTAAAATAAACTGCTCTAAATGTAACTCTTGGAAAAAGTCTTCACTTTGGTTCCTTCTGTGCATTATATATTTTGTGGCATTTTGTGGTGGAATGAGAAGGCCATCATGGCATGGCATATATTTTTTGTTCTTATGGGATACCTATAATTAAAACAAGGTCAAATAGGTTTTGAAATTAAAACTATCTCTCATGGAATTACTGCAAGGTTATAAGATAGCTATGTGAACATTCACTATTGCCTTAGCACTTAAACAATAGAAGTAACTTTAAAAGCCACATTGTAAGGTAGCTGTGTGTCTCCCAAATCACAGATGAGGAGCATGAGATTCAGGGAACAATCAACAAGTATGTTTTGCATTATTACAATGCAGAGCACGTGGCTTTATTCTTAGCATACCACCTGTGCCTGACATATTATGGGACACATTCATGTGTGCACGTGTATGTGTGCGCATGCACTCTCTTTTCTATTTTTTCTTTTTTATTATTTTTTCTTTTTTTAATTTTCTTTCTTTATTTTTTTGACAGGCAGAGTGGACAGAGAGAGACAGAGAGAAAGGTCTTCCTTTACCGTTGGTTCACCCTACAATAGACGCCACGGCTGGCACACCACACTGTTCAGAAGCTAGGAGGCAGGTGCTTCTCCTGGTCTCCCATGCAGGTGCAGGGCCCAAGGACCTGGGCCATTCTCCACTGCACTCCTGGGCCATAGCAGAGAGCTGGACTGGAAGAGGGGCAACTGGACAGAATCCAGTGCCCCGACCCGGACTAGAACCTGGTGTGCCGACACTGCAGGCAGAGGGTTAGCCTAGTGAGCCGCGGCGCTGGCCGCATGCACTCTCACACACATCTTTTCAATTAATGACTGAAGAGAATTACACAGGCTATACACAGGTTCGGATAAACTTAGGCGTATCAAAATGCCCAAATAAATGTCAAACACAGGGGACCCAGAATGGCAGAGTAAACTTCTGATAGAAGATAGTTTTATTTGAAGTCAATAATTTTATTAATTTTTCATTCAGAAAATATTCCTTACAAACTGACAAAAGTTACCATAAGATGCTCACAGCAGTGTAGAGGAGATTTGTGAGAATTCTCTCCTTTTTCCTTTCTTATACCATAAATATTGTAATAACGAGATATTTTTCAGAAAGTCACAGTGATAATTTTTATTTCTTCCAGGTTGCAGTCCAATGCTATTGTGGATACAATCACTAAGCACATTCACCTTTTTCCACATCACTGATTCAGTATCGAACTTTCTAGTGTAGGTTTCCATGGGACAAATATGCCGCTTCCCTCAAATACTAAATTAAATGTTTTGTAGTTTTTGCCTAAGGAAGGAACTACTGAGGTATCTGGGAAACTTAAGGTCTCATCTTACTGTGAATTGACAGTAAACTGAGTTAAAAGCTAGATCATACAGCATAGAGAGGCATTCTCTACTAATCAGGCAATAATAGGGATAGGATCAAATGAGTTGACTATAATTGGTTCCAGGAGTCCTGCGGTGCCTCACATCATGTGGCAGACTTCTTAGCACAGTTTTAAGTTGTGCATCAAAAAGCATACTTTTTCAGTTAAAATTGATGAATATAATGTATATTTATATAAATACTTTCAGAAATGTCTCTTTATAAGCAGTGGTAACTGTTATTTTGAAAACTGTATCTAAGCTGGATGAGCATAGAATGATTGGGAAAATGCTAAACAATGACATTCCGTCACCAAACAAACTCTGGCAGAATTTGATTAGATCCTTCACCAGTGACCAGATTTAAAAGTCAGCTTGAGCCTATTTTTAGGCTGCTCTCTTCCATTATCCATATCATTCTTGGAATTTCTTTAAAGCAGGAAAAAGTATTTGTCCAGAAATAGCAATAATACCTCCATATGAGTTGAATCCTGGTGATGGGGCAGGAAGTGAATTCAGCCTGTTGGGGTGTCCATTTTTTTCTGATAACAGTGCAGTTACCCCTTTAGGTCTTAAGGCACTATGCTTGTTGGAAATTAAGACCAGTCTATTTTATCTATTGCTGTGTTTTATACACTTGCACAATGCCTGAAATGTAGTGGGGACTTCACAAATTAGTTGAGTAGATGAGCTCATGTTAAAATTTAATAACACAATACAATTTAACTTCCAAAATGCTTGTGATATTGACAGGGAAGTGGCAGTTCATATTCATCAAATGTGGTCAATTTTCCTCCATGTGCATCTTTCGTGCACGAGCAGGATAGGTCGCATGGTGCTGAAGTACATTTCGACAGTCTCAGTTCGCACAGTCCTTCTAACTGGGAGCATCTTGTTGAACTGAATACTGTTATAATGCTTAAAATGTAGGTTTCTTGATTTCACAATATCACCTTAAGTGACTTCATCCTTTATTCATCTGATCAACTTGTTTCTGTGCCAGGGGAAAAATGTTCTTTGTTGGGCCTTTGGAGAGACAATACTTTGGCCTTTAATCTGATAGATTCTTTTCGCTAATTATTAATCTTCCTAATTTTGTCTTACACACTAACTTCAAAATTTTGCTATGATTAAAACTATGCCCCATGACAGTTCTTAATTAGGTTTTCACAAGGCATACAGGTAGTAAAATCCAGAAGGTAACTTTCATATTGATGCAGAGAAATGAGGTGCCCTGCAGATGACTATACCTTGAATATCATACATCTGCTTGTCTCAATTAAGACAATGATTCCTATGATATGATTTTGTAATTCATTCATATATTTTAAACATCTATTATTTGCCAGATAGTGTTTGGATTCAAAGGCCATAAATTCTTTTTTTAAAAAAATCTAGTTGGAGTGTAATAGAGTTCTCAAATTATACTTGACTTTGCTCCACATATCATTTTTAGTGACAGGGAGCTCATTTCCATAAAGCATGTGATTCTTTAATTGGATTGAAGGAAAACGTTTTCTTTGAATTCTAATTGTGTTTTTGGAACAAAAATATTTTGTAATTAACTTTTTGAATTATAACCCGTTAGTGTTTAAAGACATTTTTTTTCTTGCTATCTCTCCCTATTTTCCCCTTGAGTTGAAAATCTTGTCTTTGTCATGCTGAACATTTTCTTTCTTGAATGTTAAGATGTCCAGTTAATCTCCATCTTGATTAATCCCTCCCTTATAGTATCTCATTACCCTCACCCTTATATTCATGTCCAACAGTTAAACTTATTACACTTGAGATAAGATGGGCCAATGGAATCAGTCCTTCATAAAACATATTTGCAGCATTTTGACCAAAATCAACTATGGACACATATGACTCCAATATTATCACTTTATTTAATCAGAATTCTGATATGGTCATTGGATCCTCTTGGGTATATAAGAGTACTTCAAAAAGTTCACAGAAAATTAAAATTAAAATATAACTTTGTTTTGCTAAAAAATACTTTGAAATCTATGCATAGTTTTTAATAATATACATTTTCATGAGTTTTTGAAGCTTGTTCATTTACATAGACTTCAGAAATGTTTTATATCATGATCTACTTACCTTTTAATTACATTTTACAAGAACTATTTAAAGTATTCTAATATTTATAAGATTTTGATTAGCAACATTTTACCATACTATCTCCTTTGAAATGTTTCCTTATAATGTAATATGAAATCTTCAGTTAGTAGATATTGACATTTTTTTTTGACAGGCAGATTGGACAGTGAGAGAGAGAGAGACAGAGAGAAAGGTCTTACTTTGCCGCTGGTTCACCCTCCAATGGCCGCCGCGGCCAGCACGCTGCAGCCGGCGCACCGTGCTCATCCGATGGCAGGAGTCAGGTGCCAGGTGCTTTTTCCTGGTCTCCCATGGAGTGCAGGGCCCAAGCACCTGGGCCATCCTCCACTGCACTCCAGGGCCACAGCAGAGAGCTGGCCTGGAAGAGGGGCAACCGGGACAGAATCCGGTGCCCCAACCGGGACTAGAACCCAGTGTGCCGGCGCCGGAAGGCAGAGGATTAGCCTGTTGAGCCACGGCGCCGGCCTAGATATTGAAATTTTAAAGCATCTATTTAGAATTCTTAGTTGTCATAGTGCTATGGGGAACATCTTTTATTGTTTTGTTTCTTTCCCAGTGTAGTAATATCAGATTAACATAGATACTAAAAACCACAGAAATAACTATCTACATTAGGAATTTGAGCAAATGACTAGAAAATATGCATCTGTATTTAAATGCAATTTACAATATATTTTGTTAAACACATAAGTTAACTTTTATTATAATATGTTCAATTTGAGGGTTTTTAAAAATAATTTATCACTTTTCTACTCATATATCCATGTTTATTATAAAACAGTTTTAACATAAAACTTAAAACATATCCTAAATCACATATCTTTCTATGATAAATTATTAGAATATTAGAAATTTCTTTGTATTTTATAGAAACTTTATCTCTTGGATCTGATATGAAATTTAAGTTTAAAAATATAGAAAGAAAATATGTTTTACCATGATTACCTTTCTAATGAAAAATGTGGAGAGGTACAAAGAGGAAAATATTGCATCTTTATTTGCTTACATAGTATTATTTATTTTCATGTAATTACATTTTACAGACAATGCCGCATGTTTTGTCCATACAATGCCAAAACATCTGGATGAAATGTCAAAAGTATAGAAACAAACCCAGATGGTTTTTAAGTGCAGGCCAAACATCCAGATGGAGTCAAGAAGGCAAAGTGTCTGGATGGCAAATATCAAATCTTTCATTCATACGGCATGGCATCATACAGACACAGTGTACATCAATCACATCTTCGTAGGGAAGATGGAGTTAGGGAATCAGCTTCAGGTCAAAGAGAAAGAAGACAAATGTACTGAAAAAAGTAGAGTGAATATGAAATCAATATTCAACTTAAAAAAAGTAATTTATAATTATTAACTTTAAATTATAACTTATTTAAAGAAAATCTAGGAGAAAACAGAGCCATTTTATTTATTAGTTTCACTTTTTAATTGCTAAGATATTTACTGGGTTTCTGATTTGAGATAATATTCCAAACAGCTCACGTGTGCAATAAATGGGCTCAATTAAAAAAGGCATTTGGTGCAGATTAAAAGTTCCTTGATCTTTAATATTACAATATATTGCAATCCTGAATTGCATCTAGCATGTCACATTCAATAAACAGTCTTCTTTGCTATCTCCAAATAATTAACTTTATCTTTGTCACAGGGAACAAAAGTAATGAAAATAGCATAGCCATTATTCATTTATTCTTACCATGAAAATCTTATTATTTTAGCCTGTCTCCCTGTAGTAACTTCTTTTTTGGTGTCTTGCAGAATTCACATGAAGTTATTTCTGGCAGAAGTCTTCACAGTTTTAGCATTAGTCTCTTTTTTCAAGACCTGAAAAAAAAAAAACAGGAGAAAAATGGACAACATGATTCTAAAACATACATATTATTTAAATAATCACTTATTGCATCTAAATTGAAATGGGTAAAGAACAAATCTCATATCCCAAAAATGCTTCTTTAATGTGGTAACCTGTCCATCCCAAAGAACCCTGATTCCAGTATGGTGGCATCCTTTCAGAACTAATACTGTTATACGTGATTCTGAAAGTGCTTTACATTCTTAGAACTTTTCTATTGGTATTGGCTTTAGAGCTTTCTGCATTAATTGAGAAAATCTATCTTATGTCTTTATAATGTTTATGGAGCTGATTGTGTCTCCTTAGGAAACATATTCTAAGACCTAACTCTCAGCATCTCTGATTTAGAAATAGGTTGTTGAACTGAAAATCAGGAGTCAGTATATTATTTATAACCCATGTGTCAGTTACCAAAGGAATGACAAAATCTATGTCAATAACCTTATCACCATTTTGAAAGTCTCTCTCTCTCCATATATGTGTGTGTGTGTGTGTGTGTGTGTGTGTATCTGTGAAGCAAAAATGAACGCTGACATAGAATTTCATTGCTCTATATTAAAATAAAATAAACAGTCATGTAGATAACAATTAAAAGTTTCCCACAGACTTTCATCAATATAGCACAGAGAAGATAGGGATTAATGGAAGTCAAGGGTTACAGGGTTCTAGTTTGGAAGGATGAACAGGGAAGAGGTTTTGAACAAAAGAAAGTATTCACAGAAGCTTTGGAGAGTTGGGAAAAGAAAACAGAAATGTTTAACTTTTAACTATTGAACAATGATGAGACTCCTCTGAATGAAGATGTTGTCTACTGGAGGGATCAGCATGTACCTGTAAAATGGTGAATGGAATAAATGGGAGGGTCTAGGGTCTAGAATGTATAATACAAAAAGAATATGGAGCAAGGGATGATAATGTATATTTACTTTTACAATCATCAGTCTTGGAAAATCAGTGTGAGGCAGGAGAAACAGAACATAACATATTAAATTAAGGATTAGTCTGTAATTGAAAAGTGAAGCCAGTTTGAGGAATATCCTGAATAAAACTGACACACAGGAAGATTGAGATGAAATATTTATCTCCTGGAAAAAAGTATTGTGCAGCTAAGTTTTTTTTTTTTTTTTTTTTTTTTTTTTTTTTTTTTTTTTTTTTTTTTTTTACTAGGGATCAGGTCTCAGAGGCTTTTGATTTTCCTGGGCTATGGCACAGGTCTCTGACAGGTTGTAGACCATGACATCCTTGCTGTGGGAAATAATCTAAGAAGCTGATCCTTCCTCTCCAGGGCTGGCATTCTATTGGTGTGGGTGAGTTAGGATTAGAAGGTAAACATGTTATTGTCCGAAGAGACTTGGTGCCTGCATAGAATTGCATTATTAGAGCTCAAATGCAAACAAGTTCAAAAATAAAGGCAAGGGCATTCTTGCCATTTTTGCTCCAGAAGCTTCACTGGTTTGACCTCTAAGTATCAAGAACTCTGAGAGCCTTTATAAACACTAATGCAAGCTCAGTGTCCTTCTGAAAATGCCCATGCACAGTGGGACTTCTTCAAGTGTTAAAAAGCATAAGCTGAAGCATAAACAGGAGACCGTGGTGAATATTGTCTAGGGATGGCAATGACCTAGATTCAGAAAACTGAAGCTCACACTTTTGGACACATCAAGAAATGTACTTAAAAGAGGAGGGATTTTGCAGGAAAACATCCAGTTATGTGGCAGTAAAGTTAGGAGGTAGAAATATAATCTAGGAATTATTATTAAGAAGATCAATATAGAAAGAGAACAAGTGCAGCACTCAGATTACAAAATTAAATAACTATTCAGGGAAGTCTGAGATAATGAGCCTGCTAAAAAGGGCTCAAGGATGCAAAGTTTGATGTTGCCTGTGGCAAGTGAAGGCATTAGGAAGAAGGTAATATTTAGTTTGAACTTCGATGGAGAGGAAGGATTAGTAATTATGATTGATGTGGGCACATATAAACATAATAGAGAACAAAATCCAAAACAGCAAGGCATGCAGGGGTAGGGGATTCAATATTAGCACTGACATATTTTTCTATCTAGTATATTGGTTCCTATGATATGATTGAATTCTCTAATGTGGAGAAAGTTTGCATATCATTACTCATCCATTCATTCATTCACTTAGGCATATTTATTAATTAACCTGTTATGTGATAAGCATTGCATAGGAGACAGAAGCATATAATTTCAGAACTGTATGAGTAGTTTAGCCCAGAAGTAAAGACACCTAAATTCTGTATTAGAGTAACTAGGTTTGATCCCTGGCCCCAGTTCCTGACTCCATTTTCCTGCCACAGCAGATCCTGGGAGACAGATGTGAGAATTCAAGAATCAGGTCCCTGCCACCCACATGAGATATGTGGATTCCACTCACAGCTCCTAACTTCAGCCCTGGCCCAACCCCACCCATTGTAGTTATTTGCATAGTGAATAAACAGATGGGAGCTGTCTATCTCTGTTTCTGTCTCTCAAATAAATAAGTAAATAAAATCAAACAAATTCACGACTGTTCAGAGGGACCATGATGAATTAAATATTCATTGATTGAACTATCCTGATAAATCAACCTCACAGAAGCATATGAAATTGATACACAGGAAAGAAACTGATGTTGGGGATACTAATATAGGAAGACATTGTTGTAGTCAAAGAAAAAGAAGACAAAACAAAGAAAAAAAACAGTGCAAATGGAGAATATTTGGTGGAGAAAATGCTTGGAGTGATGCGTTATGGAAAAATTTGAAAAGTCTTAGTAACTTTTGGAGTATCCTGAGGGACAGAAGAGTAACATCTTTAATGTTTCAAGTCTTAGAAAAAGAGCATAGGCACATCAAGCATAAAATGCAGGACAGAGAAGTATTGCTTCAGATGCAAGAAAAGACAGCAAATAGAATTTCGCATTTATTGAATTTAAAGCCAAATTGTCATGAGAAAAATTAAATTGTAAATCATCAAAATATAACTGATAATTAGCTGTTGATGTGGGTGCATGTATCAGGAACTACATAATTAGACCATGATAATAAGTGACTTCACCAGGGCATAAACTAAGTTTTTACCTAAAAGCAAATCAAAGCAAAATACACAGCAGACCTACTCTATTGTGTTTATTTATTAAAATTAAGGAATGTTGAATTACAGGCAAAGTATATCAAATAATTGCAGGTAGCATACATGTATAAAGTAAAATCACACTTCTTGTGCTTACCTTAGCTTATCCCATCAACATTTTGTGACTTTATAGTCACCTTAATTTCTTGTTCAAAAAAAAAGGTTCTGTTTCGATTACTTAAATGATCAGATTAATTCATCTTTCTACAAATGAATCACTTATTTTTATTAAAATGTAGTAAAATATAATTTTCTCAAAACAATGTCAATGTAAATAATAAAATCCCAATGCAAAAAATTAAAAATGAAATATATTAAAAGAGAGTAAAATAAATCTTATTTTATACATCCTAAAACAGATTATAGACATTTAGAATGATATAATTATAATGCCAAAATTATTGATCTTTGTTGGCTGTCTAGTTAATGTAACACCTAAGTAAGTGACTCTATGTTCTTTTATATAATTCTAACTGACAACCTGAAGCACAGTATTTCCCTGAGTACTTAACCAAGTCCAGTGAGATGAATCATTGGAAAGCACTCTTCATCTTGATTTGTGTAAATCGATTCAACAAATACTAAGCCAAATATTGAAGAGGATAAAGAAACCCCTAAAATTTTTATAGATAGACAGGGACTGAATAAGCCAAAGTTCACAGTTGCATATAGTCATCATAACTCATTCCTGACTCTATTATCTTTAGATCTAGGAAAGTATAATAGATACTTTCCTTAATGCAAAATATATCCGTGCTCTAAAACATCTAGAAGAAAGTTTTAGCATTTTCTATATATTATTCATTTATCTATTAAAACTTCCAGTTGGGGAAACTTTAATTTCCTTTTTAATTCAAAGAAGACTATGAGACAGAAAAAGGGCAAAAGGTATCAGAAGAGTTTTCCTTATTTAAATATCCAT
Organism: Sylvilagus floridanus; assembly: GCA_949820135.1. Lineage (NCBI taxonomy): Eukaryota > Metazoa > Chordata > Mammalia > Lagomorpha > Leporidae > Sylvilagus > Sylvilagus floridanus. The sequence goes on from OX463227.1 coordinate 77,634,571, forward strand.
AATGATAAGCAGAATATTAAAGACTTGAAAAGTATAATTAGGCCAAATGTCAAGTTCTGTTTTATATCAGAATAATGTGACTTCTGTAATGTAGTTCAGCATAAGCTTTTTGCTTTCCAAGATCTAGATTAATTTCTTCAGTGTTTAAGTAAAAACTTTGGTAGCTTGTTTGGGGATGTACATGTGTGTAGATGGGTTTCCATGCTTGTATGTGCATCTACCTAGTTGTAAATTATTAGCAGCAACATAATCTCATGCTTCTATGAGAAAGTCAGTAATTGTCTCATTATTCAAATAAATGTAACAATTTGCCTATATAGTGATTTCTTTGTTGAAAATAGCATTGCATTATAGTATTAGAAGCAAATATATTAGATCTTCATGATTTTTTTAAAGATTTATTTATTTGTTTGAAAGTCAGACTTACACAGAGAGAATGAGAGGCAGAGAGAGAGAGAGAAGTCTTCCATCCATTGGTTTACTGCCCAATTGGTCATAATAGGCAGAGCTGTGCCAATTCAAAGCCAGGAACCAGAGCTTCTTCCAGATCTCCCACAAGGGTGTAGGGGCCCAAGGACTTGGGCCATCTTTTACTGCTTTCGCAGTCCATAGTGGAGAGCTGGATCAGAAGTGGAGCAGCCAGGACTCGAACCGGCACCCATATGGGATGCCAACACTGCCACAGTGCAGGCCCCATCTTCATGATTTCTTATATCAGAGTTAGGAAGTTAGAGAATATAGTCTGAACTATTTTTCATAACCTAATTTTCAGTTTTAAAATCTTGTAAATTATTATATACTGACTTGATAACATTTTGTGTGAGAAGAAAAAAGTCATACAACTTTATTTACAGTGTTATAATCCTAGACAAATGAAACTATTTGATATTGATATCATTATTGGGAAAATGTCAAAAAATTTAGACTGTAATGAGAAATGCTAAGAAAATAGTATAGAATAACTAGGCATGGGAAATGATTGGTATTTTTAAAAGCATCCAGAAAATAAAAGCTAAATATGTCTTATGCTCTGAAGTAAATGTCAAGACAGTTCCTCCCCTGCCCTGAAATTGTAGGTATATTCTGGCAAGAAAAGTGAAAAGGAAGGTTGTCAATTCCAATCATAGAAATTACTCTTTCAGGCAGTGAAGCTGCAGAACCGGGAAATCAACAAAATTGCATTAGCACATCCCAGTCTGATACTGTATGCAGACAGATTGTCCAACAGTGGATCATCCAGGCATTGAGCTTCTTTTTGCCCCTTACCCTGTTTCGCTCTTGTTACCATCTTAAGCAGTAGTGCTGGGGGCAGAAGAGAAGTGTTGAAAGGAATAAGTCAATAATTTGTTGGCAATTTGAGCAAATTTCTAGCAAACTCTAGAACTTAATTGGATTGTAATTTAAAATATGTCAGACAAGATCAGGGCCATTTTTTTTTTTTTAAGGCACAGCAACAGAGAAAGAGGAAGACGGATTTCCATATACTGGTTCATTCCCCCAAATGGTCACAAAAGCCAGTTCTGGGTCAGACCAAAATGCCAAGACACAATCCTGGTATCCTACATGGGACCCAAGCACCTCGATTATCTTCTACTGCATCTCCAGGTGCATTAGCAAGAAGCTACATGGGAAACAGGGCATCCAGGACTCAAGCTTGCACTCTAATATGGGATGTTGATATTGCAAGCGGCAGCTTAAACTGCTATTCCACAATGCCAAACTCATCTAACTCTTGGCAGTGTCAGAAAAGACTTGGAAATATCAGTCATAATAAAAATCTTGCTAGACTAATTATACGTTTACTTTGGGGTAGAGATGAGGAACATTTGCTCTACACCATCATCCCACTGATTAGACATTTTATTCAGAAATAGATCTATTTTTAAAAAACTGATTGTTACTTTATTTTAAAGAGAGAGAAGGAAAAAAGAGAAAGAGAGAGAGAGAGAAAGAGAGAGAGAGAGAGAAATCTTCAATCCACTGGTTCACTATCAAAATGCCTACAACAACCACAGCTGGGTCTAAGCCAGGTGCCCAGGACTCTGTCTTGGTCTTCCACATGAATGGCAGGGACCAAAGCAATTGAGCCATTATCTGTTGCCTCCTAGTGTATGCATAAGCACGAGGCTCTATTAGAAGTAGAAGAGCTAGGACTAAAGCCTTCCACTTTGACATGAAAGGGAGTATCCCAAGCAGCAACCTAACCATTGTGCCATGTGTGTAACCTACTAGTTCCATTTTTAACCTTACATTCCTGATTCAGGAGCTGGCATTGGTTTTAAATTCATTTCTATAAAATTAATAAATTGATTAATGCAATTAAATTGTGTGCATTTTTGTTATTTAAAAATGATTCACAAACTTGTCTGGAATATCATACCTAATAATTCAGTAGGATACAACCCTCTTTTTGGTATCTTGTGGAAATATTGAGAGCGGTAATTAAAAGTCTAGTAGGTTAGATATTATATATTAGTTGTAGGCAAGGTATTTATAAAAATATATTGAAAATGTTCAATTCCAAATCTATTTATGTTTTAAGGGTAGGATGCATTTGGAAAGAGTTATTCTCATGAGAAATAGGGTAATTTGGTGTACAGATAGTTAAGTTTTGGCAATGTGCCTTAATCAATTTTGAAGCCTGAAAAGCTACTAGAATCTACTAATACACTCCAGAGAAAAGTTATGAAAAAAGAATTTAAAATTGGAGGATTTTTCCCCCAATTATATGCAAAAGTCCAAGGTGATACCTCTCCTGGAGAGTTCCACAAATTGTCTCAGACTCAACCATAGCATGTGGGAAAAAGCATGGCGCCCACCCTAAATTAAAATGGATGCCTAACCAGGGCTCAGGCTCCCACAGAGGTTTGGAAATTGCCAAAGTCTGCAGCACGGTGGTTGCAGACATGGTGAGGTTGCTGTGTTAGGGCAGCTGGCAGGCAATCACAGCTGAGAAGAATGTGTGTCAAGAAACTGGGATAACAGGGCCCATGTGCCAGGCAGAACATATTCACCATGAATTCTCATAAAAATAATATTGGATAAAGTACTTATTTCTTCACTACCACTTCACTCAAGACACCCAAATTTACTGTTTTCCAGAAAACAAAAGATTTATGTAGAGCTATGATTTGCAACCTGGGATTCAATGGTACTGTGTCAGATATTGGGGCATATTTTTCCCTATCATTGCATTACCTACATATAAAATAGTGGCCAGCTGGCTAATGCATACCTTTCTCTGGTTTATGAATACAAAGAAACATTTTGTCCATCTATATGACTTGAAATGAACATATGTGAAGAATCTCCAAAAAGTTAGAAGAGGGGCTGACATTGTGGCACAGTTGGTTAAGGCTTTGCCTGTGATGCTGGTGTCTCATATGGGTGTCAGTTCATGTCTCAGGAGTTCTGCTTCCACCAGCTCACTCCTAACGGCCTGGGAAAGGCAGCAGCAGAAGACCCAAGTGCTTGGGCTCCTGCCACTCAAGTGAAATACTCCAATGAAGCTCCCAGCCCCTGGCTTTGGCATAGCTCAATCCTGGCCAATGTGACCATCTGAGGAGTGAACCAGCAGGTGGAAGATCTTTCCTTCTGTCTCTTTGTCTCCCTCTCTGTAACTGTAATGTTCAGATAAATAAATAAATATTTTAAAAAGTTAGGTGAAATGCATATTATAAAAATGCAGGAATTTAAAAATATTTTGGACTAAAGTCTCTGAATTCAATATATTCACAAATATTTTTGAATATGCTTCTATATGTTTCATACATTCAGACACATGTATATCATCTGATAATCTATAGATTGTACTATATTGGAAATAATCCCTGTACCTGTGTTTACATTAAACTTATATGTTAAAACAATAAAAGAAATACAACTTCAGAAACTATTTCTAGTAATATAATCCCACTAAGATATTTACTAATCCAGTCTTTATGATGATTACCTACCAAAATTAAAAATACAAATATTTTATGCTGCTAAATGTATAAAATACATACTAAGCTGGAAGGTAGTCTGAAGAATTAACCAATTTTCCTTTATATCTTTGCCACATTAAACCACCCCAGACAGATGATAATTTACCATATGTTTAGTGACCTTCAGAGAAAAGGGCTCTAAAGCTTTTGAAAGTTTATTGTACAATGTGTAACAGTCCTTGTGTTCTCAGTGTACACTGCTCAATATTTTATGCCACATATTATCTCTCCATTTTCTGAAATTTATGACTATGAATTTATTGTCATAGTTTGTAAGGCATCATTTATTAACTTACAAAAAAATCCCAGTGAATTATGACATTATCTCCATTTTATGTAAGAAAAAATTGAAATGTTGAGTGATTTTCTAATAATCCATAGTAGTATAGGAAAAAGCCAAGACACTAATTAAGGCCATCTATCGCTTCTCGGCTTTTTGGCTAAGATCAAGTGTACTAATTGAGGTCATCTGAATTCAAAGCTGGTATTCTCTACTATAAAATTTGTTCTGTCTCTCTGTATACAAGAGCACAATTGACAGCATGATTTCATTGGCTCTAGGCTTTTTTGATTATTTTAACATGGATTGTACAGGCAGTAATTTAGCCTACCAAAAATGGAGATCTCCATGGCACATTTATTTAAGGAATAAATGCACAAAACAAAATTTGAAAGCCAAAGTGGATGTTATCTCTGAAAGAGAGATAATTTGGAAGCAACTTTCATTTTATTTATTGACTTACACATGCTTTCTGCCTCTATTTTCTGCCTTGATATAATTTCAGAGACCAAAGAGCAATTGTGTTTTCTGTGCTAGGTGATTCTTTAGTTTATCTAACTGATATTTGGTCATTTTCTTGTGCTTTTCCCAAGTTCTTGGTTTTTCCTGTCCAGCTTGTAATTATTTAACCTAAAAATCAAATAGGGAACAAATAAAATCTGAGCAGTTTAGGTTTTAAGTGCATGCTTTACTTCCAGGATATTTTGAATATCCTGACATTTTCAGTGCTTTTCATGGTCAGGTTGGCCACGAAGACTGACACTGTGTACATCATGAATGCCATCTGATTAAATGACAAACATTTACTAATTATTCTGAATTTGAAAATATTCAACTACTGACATGATTATTAATATAAGAGAAAATATAAATCCTGAATATCAACATATGTACAAGCACATCTACTGAAACCACTGAACTGAATGCTAAAGGAAAGCTAACATTACAGACAAGAAGGCAACTGAAGCACAGACTGAATGGTAGGACGTGGGATGTGGGGGGCTAATTTCCTGGGAAGACGTGAGAGGTTTTTATACAGCAGTAGCTCTGCTCGTAGCCTTGTAGAGCAATTTCAAAGGGAAGCTTGTGCAGTGGCTCTGCTGACTTCATTCTGTATGAACTATCGTAGCAGGAGTCAGTTAGGGCTTGAAATCCAATCACAGAATGAGCAGCTGTTACAATATCTAAAGCAAGTCCAAAATAAAATATTCTTACTGGGACACAGAGTACAAAATACTTTAAGAACAAGCCCTTTTCGATTTAACATCTGTACATCTCCATGATTAGCATAGATGGCATATTGCCGTTTTCTTCAACGGAATTACATGTCCCTAATAGGATCTGTTTTCAATTTAATAGTAAACTTCCAGTCTATTTAACTACAAGATGAATCTTATAATTGAAAGTGGCTTCTGATATACTTACACTATTCTAACTGTACTCACAAGTTAATTATAACGTGAATTGAAAATGAAAGATAATCTAATCAATGAGTTTTAGTGAGTGGTCAGCTGATCGCAAATTTCCAGAAATCCCTTATACACACCAGCCATGATAATAGCTCATAAGTACACACACATATATAATATGTAGTGTATATAGTAGTACACCAATGCTGTCTTTAAGTGTTTGCCTTATAATTACATTAATGACCTAGGAGTGAGGCATTGCCTGAGGGTAAATGGTTGACAGTAAAAATAGATCTGCATATTAACCCAAAATAAAATATCTGTGCTTCCATAGTTATTTCAAAACTTCATTTATATATATATATATATATATATATATATATATATACACACATATATATATACACACACACACATATATAAAATACATAAATAAAAAATTCAATGGTCAATAGGTCAATGTCTGCTCCTACAATGAGTATTACCAACTTTACTAATTATCTGAAAGATTTGTCAGAGGCATATTATGAAGTTTTGTGCCTAAAATGCTTAGCAAGTATGAGGAATAATGGAGGCATATTGTAAATGCCTATCCAAAACAGGGTATGAAATTATAGCCAAGACAAAATGATTAAGTAGCTAAACACTTAACTGAGGAGCAAATCAATAAGCTGGAAAATAGCTTTGAGGAAATCACTGAAAATACAGAGCCATAAATATAAACTCATTAGAAATATAAAAAGTGAATTAAGACAGTGTGTATATGAATGAAAAATATACAATACAGGTTTTAAGAGAGTTTATAGGAAGGAAAAAAACAAAAATGGGATGATTTAATAAGAAAATTGCTAAGAAATTTCTAGATGTGAATATCAAGACATAAAATCAAAGTTTAAAGAACAGTTGATCTGGAAAGCATAAATAGAAACAAATCCACATGCAAACACTGGTTTTGGAAAACACCACAGACAAAGGAAAAAGGTCTCAGAATAATGATACATGTTCAGCAACAATAATAAATGGAAGATATAATAAAATAATTGAGTATTTGGAGTATTAATGGACAACATAGAATCATAAACCTAGATAAAACAGTATTAAAAAAAGAAATTTTTGCCAGCAACGCATCTCACTGGGCTAATCCTCCACCTGCGGTGCTGGCACTCCTGGTTCTAGTCCTGGTTGGGGTGTCGGATTCTGTCCCGGTTTCTCCTCTTCCAGTCCAGCTCTCTGCTGTGGCCTGGGAGGGCAGTGGAAGATGGTCCAAGTGCTTGGGCTCTGCACCCACATGGGAGACCAGGAGGAAGCACCTGGCTCCTGGCTTCAGATCTGCACAGTACACCAGCCGTAGCGGCCATTTGTGGGGTGAACCAACGGAAAGAAGACCTTTATCTCTGTCTCTCTCTCTCTCTCTCAGTGTCTAACTCTGCCTGTCAAAAACAAAAAAAAAAAAAAAAAGGAAGAAAGAAATTTAAATCAATTAATTTTCAAATATAAAAGAATGGGCATTTCATGAGTTATTGACATTCTCTGAAACTAAGGATCCATGAGCATTAATAAAATTTAAACTAGAAGAAGTACAAGAAACAGGATAGAACAAAGAAACAAATGTATTTCTAAATAGAATAAATATCAAAAAAGAAAAGAACGACAGTCTGTTAAAATTTTGAAAAAAATCATAGAAGAAAAATACTGATGGAAATGAAGAGTGGATCATGAGATTTTAAGTTAATATAATGTAGGTCTCTAATAGAGCTCAAATATGATAGCAACATAATCACTAAAGAAATAAAAGTGAAAGATAAAACTTTCAAGTAGTAAAGGGGAAAAGTGAAAAATAAAAAAGTGACTATTTCAAAAGATATTAGAAAGTAAGAAATTAAGGTAAAAGGAAAAAATTATAATAATCAGTAAAACAAAGTGATAGAAGGAAGTAAAATATACTATCACAATAAGTTATAACCATGCTAAAATGCAGTCTCTGTATTATGGCAAGTAAGAAGTTTTGATGTTTCGGGTACGTGCTTGCTACGACATTAACATTTTGAAAAACAGCTGGAAGACTTATTCTGTGTTACCTGAAAAGAGCAACATTACCAATGGTCAGAATATTTAGGGAACTCACTCTTGGCTGACGATTAGGAATAACTTTAACACTGAGATTTTCAAAAATAGAGAGTTCCAAATGAGAGAATTTCTTTGACAGGCTTGACAAACCTTAGGCAGTGGGTGTATGCTTAATATATTTGTTCATCTTTCTATTACTAATATTCTATCATGCCAAGATTTGTAGGTGTTCAGAGAAAAAAAAAAACTTCTGAACATAGAAAATACACTTTTCTCACTTAGAAGTATCATCTAGGAAACATGCTTTGAGGATTTTTTTCACTCATCATTGTATCCCAGAGCCATGTCATGGTGTCTGACACTTAAAACAATCAAATAAACAGTTTTGAATTTAGACACAGACTCTGGCAGATTTAGATAGTCTCAGGAAAATAATGGAAAAGTAAAAATGATAAGGAGTGTAGACTATGAGAGAAATAGAAACAAAAGTTATTACAGTCTATAAACTCTGTACAGTGGGAAATATAGTATGTACAGAAAGTCATAAACACTTTTCAAATATATAAGAAAAAGTGATTTTACCAGATGCATTGAGTATAATCCACTGTGATAGAATACAATTCTAAAATGACAGTATAGTAATCTAGACAGTATTGTGTAGATTAGTATTATTTTTTTTTCAAAGAAGAGTTATTAAAATTAGTGTGTGCCACATCAAATGAGTTTGTTAGGAAAAATGCATTTTATAAGTCAACTACATCCAGCTCAACACAATTCTCTATGCAGAGAGAAGACTGAAAGTTTAGTTTTACTCTTCCATCTGGAAAGGAGCTAGTAACTTCCATTAAAAGAGCATGCCCCACAAGCACATTTATTGCTATAAATATTCTTCCTGGCAATATTTATGGCAAGAGATTATGATTATTTATATATATATATACGTATGTATACATATATATATATATATATAGAAAGATCTATATATGGCTATATGTCAGATACCTATATATAGCAAAATGATTTTCTAAGTACTATAACTTTACTAAAATAAAGCAGTGCATTATTTACCAGACGTAAGTTCATTTCATCAAGCACATGGCAGCAAAAGAGATGAATTGCAGGCTCTTTCTGCAGAATTCAATAAATTATTTTTTATAATAATAAAGGATCTACCATCACAATTACACTACATCCCCACTCCCTTTTTAGTGTCTGTGGGAAACAAGAAGTTTCCAAATTCCAGATCTTTTAAAATTATGATTGTTATTTAGCTATGTTATAGGAAACTTGAAAGAAATATAGACTTTATCTTATTTTCAAGTTGTTAAAATTCTATGGGGTTCAGTAAGGTCGTATCTGATTGTCCAAATCTCAGATGCATCAGCTACAGGCTCTAAACATTTTATTCATAAACTGCTCTTTCCCTAAAAAGTATTTTTTGAGTTTCTATGTACCACAGTGTTTCAGTCACATGCCCCATCTAAAGAATCCTTTGGGGCTCTGCAAACATTCAGATTACTTGACTAATCTCCTGGAGATTATGATTTGGTAGTTCAGGAAAACCTAGTAATCTGTGTTTTTTATTCTCCCTCAATGACTCCTAAAATCAGGCAAGGTTGAGAACAACTGACTCATGGCACGTTGCTCCCTCAGCACTTCCTCTGCACACCATATGGTATCCTGTTCCCTAAAGGAGGTAACACACTCTGAACAATGAGCTCATACTAGGAAGATAAGCTCCAGAGCACTGTGACCCTTGCCCAGAAGTTCAGAAGATATCAATAGTAGAATTTGTTTTGGCTGCATTTAGACCAAATTTATCCAATAATGGTATTGAAAACATCTGCCTTTTTGGAGGCAAATATGGATGCAATAAAATAAGTGCTTTCTTGTAGAAGAATCATGTGGAGACATGAGGAAGGAAACTTGTAACTGAAGGAATAACTTAAAGTCAAGGCCAGACTTGTGACCCAAGGCTGGCAGCACCAGAAGAGGCACACTGCAACTTTAGGCTCTTTGGTGTGGAGAATGCAGGTAAGTTTGCTTTGTTTGTGTACCGCTTTTAGACTGATACTTTGCTTGCTTAGTAATGCAAATCAATATATAGCAATGTGGCAGTCATATAGTATATGTTCAATAAGTGGCAGGGATGAGAAATTTTATTCTTTCAAGGGTAATTTGCATATTTATAACACCATTTGCAGGCCATACAAAATTATCAACTTAAAAATTAGCCTGCCTTATGGGGCCGGCTCTGTGGCACAGTGGGTAAAGAAGCCGCCAGCGGTACCAGCATCCCATATGGGCACCAGTTCGAGTCCCGGCTGCTCCACATCCAATTCAGCTCTCTGTTGTGGCCTGGGAAAGCAATAGAGGATGGCCCAACTCCTTGGGCCCCTGCACCCACATAGGAGACCCGAAAGAAGCTCTGGCTCCCAGCTTCCAAACGGCACAGCTCTAGCCATTGTAGCCAGTTGGGGAGTAAAGCAGTGATTGGAAGACCTCTCTCTCATTCTTCTCTCTACCTCTCCATCTCTCTGCATGTGTAATTCTGACTCTCAAATAAATAAATAAATCTTTTAAAAAATTAGCCTGCTCTAGATTTGTTGAAGTTGAGTCCCATTTGTGGCTGCCTTGGCAGGGCCACACCAAATGATTTCATGTACCTTTTATAGTTCATGGGCTGAACGTTCCCCACCCCTGCACAGTAAAGCAGCAGCGGTTTTCAAAGAAAGAATAAAACTAACATATTTCATGAAACAATTTTAAAAAGCTATCTATTGATTTTAATTAAGTTCTTGCTGTTTTTGCAAACTCAGAGATTTTGTAAGGAGAAAGACATTTTAAATCCTTATTATGCATGTTTCATATTGTTATGAATGAAATTAGAGTCCTAAAGATTATAATGCACACACCCAAATGACGGCTTGAAATCAGCTGACATCTACCAAAGATGTAAAAAAGCTATGAGATAAGATGGATTGTGTTCTTGATATAAATAGTAGAGACAATAGCACTTCCAGCTAAGATTTCAGATTTTTTCTTAAAAAAGAAATGTTTTTATGGTGGAAAAGTGTTTATTGAACTTGTGTCTCTCTTCAGAGGTCAATCTATAATGACTTCCACTGCAGGTTTGGAAACCACATTCTCTTGTTCCGCCAGAATACAGTTTCAAGAAAGTCTCATTTACCCCAGGGAAGAAAATCAATACTAATACAGTGCAGCCTTACTTTACAGCCTTACTTTCATGTGGTTCTTGAAAATTACAGATGCTACAATTAGCATATATACATTACATACCACTTTTCGAACTATAAAGTATGGGGGCCGGCATGGCACAGCAGGTCAAGCTGTTTCTTGAATACGAGCATCTGATTTTGGAGTTCAGTTTTGAGTCCTGACTGCTCTGCGTCCAATCCAGCCTCTTGCTAATGTTCCTGGGAAGGCAGCAGAAGGTATCACAAGTACTTGAGTCCCTACAACCCATGTGAGACACCACGATGGTGTTCCTGGTTCTTTGTTTCGCCTGGCCCAGACATAGCTCTTGTTGCCATTTGGGGAGTGAACCAATAAACAGACGATCTCTCTCTCCACACACACATTTGTGTGCCATTCTACTTTTCAAATTAATAAGTAAAGAAATTCTTAAAAGAAATAGAATTTATGAATACCTAATTAGTATGTTTTATAACTTTGAACTAAGAAAATTGCAAAGATAAAAATATAGTGGGTTTTTTGATTGGTTTCCCACAGAAGTGATTAATTATGAAATGAATCATTTTCAGTGCCACTTGTTTTTCTGCTAAATATTATAATTACTTATATTATGTAGTAGAAACCCAGCAGAACTTATGATTATATCTTTTAAATATAGCAGGTATTTTATATCAGGAATTTTATGTGTAGGTTTCATAATTTTTCTCTTGAATATTATAATAAAACTATAAAACAGCATTGTGTTAGGTCAAGTTACTGTGTTAACCTAGGCATGGATTGAGGAGATAAATGCTGACAGACAATAAAGAAGAGGACATGAGTTTGCTGAATATTATAAAAATATAGAAACAGTAAACATAATCATAGCTACCAACTTCAGATTCCAAAGAAGTACTTTTATAGCTATTTATGCATTTATTTTAAAGACAGAGAGAGAGACAGAAAAACAAATGCATAGAGAAAGATCTCACATCTGCTTGTTCACTCTTCAAATACAGCAATAGGCATGTGCCAGGCAATAGGCATGTGTCAGGATCTCAGTCCAAGTGAACCATGTGGATACCTGAGTACCTGAGCCATCACCTGCAGCTTCCCAGAGAATATATTAATAGGAAGCTTTAATCAGAAGTAGAACTGAAAATTGAACACACATATTCCAATATGAGAAGCACATCTCACAAGTAAGATCTTTGTTGGGCATTGCCTAAAACCTGCATTACAATATGGCACCTGGTGGATATTCAAGGGGCGTGTCTGCGGTTGCTGCAGTTAAGCTACCTAAGATCAGACCACCAGCAGGGATAGGTCAGCTTTAGTTCCAGACAGGTGGACAGTGCATGATCCCTATACTTTGCTTAAGATGCCCCTCTGTGTGGTCCACTCATGCCTGCATCACATTTTTGCTGATTGGCTCCCCTACTGCGCATGTCTTTCTTAAGCTTTATAAGCCTGTACACTTCCTCAATAAAGTAGTTCCTGCTTCGACAGAACTCACGGGTGCTTGCTGAGGTGGGCATGACCTGGCGACCTTACCTCTCCTGTTCGCCTTGTGGGGGAGTCCTTGTACTGCCCCTGCTGATCAGGGGCTAGCTTCAGGCTTAAGACCCCAACAAATCTTCACTATGCCAAAGACCCACTCCATAGATTACATATCTTTAAACTAGAATGAAACCTAGAAACATGGAATTTATATACTGAATGGGCCTTAGGGGCTATCTATTAAAACAATACTTCTGTGGTATGTTGTAAATGTATGTAATTCAATTGTTTTTTTTCAAGTTACATTCAATAACTATAAATTTCCAAAGTACAACTTTTGGATTATAGCAGCTTTTCCCCTCATAACATCCCTCCCACCTACTACCACCCCATCTCTCACTCCCTCTCCCATCCAATTCTTCATCAAGATTCATTTACAATTATCTTTATATACAGAAGATCAACGTAGTATATATAAGTAAAGATTTCAACAGTTTGCACCCACACAGACACACAAAGTATAGAATACCATTTGAGTAGTAGTTTTACCATTAATTCACATAGTACAACACATTAAGGACAGAGATCCTACATGGGGAATAGGTGTACAGTGATTCTCGTTGTTGATTTAACAATTGATACTCTTATTTATGATGTTAGTAATCACTCGAGGCTCTTGTCATGAGCCACTAAGGACATAGAAGCTTCTTGAGTTCACCAACTCTGATCTCATTTAGACAAGCTCATAGTCAAAGTGGAAGTTCACTCCTCCCTTCAGAGAAAGGTATCTCCTTCTTTGATGGCCTGTTCTTTCCACTGGGATCTCACTCACAGATCTTTCATTAGGTCATTTTCTTGCTACAGTGTCTTGGCTTCCCAGGCCTGTGAAGCTCTCATTGGCTTTTTAGCCAGATTCAAATGCTTTAAGGGCTGATTCTGAGGCCAGAATGCTATTTGTGACATCTGCCATTCTATGATTCTTGTGTGTATCCTGGCCCCATGTTGGATTGTTCTCTCGTTTTTAATTCTATCAGTTAGTATTAGCAGACACTAGTCTTGTTAATGTTATCCCTTTGACACTTAATCCAATCATTATCATCAATTATGAACTTAAACTGATCACTTTGATTAGTAAGATGGCATTGGTACATGCCACCTTTATGGGATTGAATTAGAATCCCTTGGCACGTTTCTAGATCTACCATTAGGGGTAAGTTTGAGTGAGCATGTGCTGAACTGTATATCTCCCTCACTTATTCCCACTCTCATATGTAACAGAGATCACTTTTCAGTTAATTTTAAATGCCTAAGAATAATTGTATGTTAATTAAAGAGGAAATACAAATGGCCAACAGACACATGAAAAAATGTTCAGGATCACTAGCCAGCAGGGAAATGCAAATCAAAACGACAATGAGGTTTCACCTCACCCCAGTTAGAATGGCTCACATACAGAAATCTACCAACAACAGATCCTGGAGAGGATGTGGTAAAAAAGGGACACTAACCCATAGTTGGTGGGAATTGAAACTGGTAAAGCCACTATGGAAATCAGTCTGGAGATTCCTCAGAAAGCTGAATATACCCTACCATACAACCCAGCCATCCCACTCCTTGGAATTTACCAAAAGGAAATTAAATTGGAAAATGAAAGAGCTGTCTTCACCTCAATGTTTATTGCAGCTCAATTCACAATAATTAAGATCTGGAATCAACACAAATGCCCATCAACAGAAGACTGGGTAAAGAAATTATGGGATAGGTACTCTATACAATATTATGCAGCAGTAAAAAAAAAAAAATGAAATCCAGTCATTTGCAACAAAATGGAAGAATCCGGAAAACACAATGCTGAGTGAAATAAGCCAGTCCCAAAGGGAAAAATATCGTATATTCTCCCTGATCAGTGACAACTAATTGAGCACCTAAAAGGAAACCTGTTGAAGTGAAATGGAGACTATGAGAAACAATGACTTGATCAGCCCTTGTCCTGACTGTTGAAGAAAAGCTTATTATTTTATCCCTTTTAGTATTTTTTTTGTTCTTCTTAATACCATTGTTTGGGCTGGTGCCTTGGCTCAATAGGCTAATCCTCCATCTTGTGGCGCCGGCACACCGGGTTGTAGATCAATTCTGTCCTGGTTGCTCCTCTTCCAGGCCAGCTCTCTGCTGTGGCCAGGGAGTGCAGTGGAGGATGACCCAAGTGCTTGGGCCCTGCACCCCATGGGAGACCAGGATAAGCACATGGCTCCTGCCATCGGATCAGTGTGGTGCGCAGGCCGCAGTGCACTGGCCGCGGCGGCCATTGGAGGGTGAACCAACGGCAAAAGGAAGACCTTTTTCTCTGTCTCTCTCTCACTGTCCATTCTGCCTGTCAAAAAAAAAAAAAATACCATTGGTTGAACTCTTCAATTAACACACAATTATTCTTAGGCATTTAAAATTAACTGTATTTCAATTCTTTAAAAAGGAAAATTTTTATTTTATTTATTTGAAAGAGTTACAGAGATAGAGGGAAAGACAGAGAGGGACATTCTATCCTCTGGTCCATTCTATAGATGGCTGCAATGGCCAAGGCTGGGCCAGGCTGAAGCCAGGAGCCAGCATCTCAATCAGGGTCTCCCAATTCAGTGGCAGGGGCCCAAACACATGGGCCATCTTCCTCTGCTTTTCTAAGGCCATTGACAGGGAGCTGGATTGGAAGTAGAGCAGCCAGGATGTGAACCATTGCCCGTATGGGTTGCTGGCATTGCAGATGGAAGTTTTAAGTGTTATACTACTACACTGACCTCTGTAATTCTATTATTAAGAACATTTTGCAGTTTAGAAATATAGTGGGAAAGCAAGTTGGACAAACTGATGATTCTTGCAGCAATTAATACTTTTGTGATATACTTGGAGTGGGCATTGACAAATAGGTAGAGTGATGTCCTCTAGCTGCCAGCAATAGGCTGGGTGGATGAAAGACTGGTCTTGTGCTGTGCTTAACATCTTTTTCCTATTCATTTATTATTTTCTCCAGCAAAAAAAAAAAAGAATAGATGCAAATCTTGCCAATCATATATAAATGGTTACCATCTGACATTCATGGTGACCAAAAATCAAAGAGTGAACAATCTAGAAATGTGTAAGTGTATGGATTTCTATGAAAAACATTTAAACATGTAAATGAGGGAAAGTTTTCAATGGGATATGTTGCTGTTGGAGGGTTTGTTTAAAGTACAAAATAAATGACGCTATATAAAGGAGTTTTGTTCTCAGATGGTAGAGCAGTTTCCTGAAGCTCAGATTCAACAGCATGCTGAAAGAAGAAGACAGGGACTTGCCTGGCCACTTGGGTGCATTTTCCCTGTGCTTGTCTGACGGCATGTTTTTCTTTGATAATAGACACTCATAAACACAAGTCATTGAAATGGTGGGAAGGGGAATATTGTGGCTCTGCGAGCTTTGAGAGTCTTTGAAATTCAATGTGGTATCATTCCTATTGAAGAGTTACTGAAGATCAAGGGCAATCAATCCTGATGCTTTCAAATTTATAGATATTTTGGCTGGAGGGAATGGAAAAGATTTATCATCTTGGAATATTTCAGGTCTGCTCTCTTCCACTTCATCTCTGAGTCCATATCCTAGTGGAATAGTAGAGAAAATGTTTGTAGATGGATATCAGCTGCTGATTCTAATTAGCAACTACTCAATAGTACATAGTCCAAACACAAATAAAACAAAGAGGGAGTTTCTTCATTTTTGGTCCACCAGTATTTCTTTTAACTTTAAAACCTTTGAAATTTTACCTACGAGGAGTATGTAAAGTATATTTCACCTTTATCTTTTATATCACCTCCTCATAGAAAATTTAAGTCATATTTGGTATCACGAATGATCTGCAAAAAATGCCCAGAATTTTCTATTGACTTTTGGCAACTCTCTTCACCATCCTCCCTAAATTTTCTGTCTCTTTGAAGTAGTCCCAAATGTGGGAATCAACAATCTTACTGTTTCTAGTTGAAATTAATCCTTCCTTCTTTTCAAAGTCTTGGGTGAACTTTCACTGTTTTTTTCATTCAGGAAGAATAATATATACCTGTTTCAGGCTGTCGCAGTCTTTTAGGCCTTATTGCTCATTGTTGCTGCTATTTCAATTGTAAATTACTTCTTTCTTCCTATAAAGAGACATCTTCTCTTGAAGAGCTTTCTTTCACCTGTCTCCTTTTTCTCTATTTCTCATGCTTATTCGTAGTCATGAATCCTTCCTTCCAAAAATACTTCTTTATTAAAAAATCATTTCACAATATAGAGAAAGATTTAATTCTCACTTTTAAAAATTTATTTTTTATTTGAAAGGCAGACAGAGAAAGAGATAAACAGAGAGGTTGGGGGGAAGAGAAAGCAGAGAGAGATCTTCCATCCATTGATTTACTCTCCAAAGGCCTGCAACAGCCAGGTAGGTCCAGGCTGAAGTCAGGAGCCTGAATTCAGTCTGAGTCTCCCACATAAATGGTAGCAACCCAAGTACATGAGCTATAACTGTTGCCTCCTAGGGTGCACATTAGCAAGAAACAGCATTCAGGAGCAGAACCAGGACTCAACTGCCAATACTCCTATGTGGAAAGCACAGTTAACTAGTATTTGGGAATCCAGAGTACTTTAAAAGGTTCATGAAATTACAGAACTGAAACATACGTTTATTTTGGTTCAAAAAAATTTTGAAATCCATGCTGTTAAAGAAGGCTTCAAAAACTATTTAGGACATCTGCCATTCTATAAGTCTGCTGTGTATCTCACTTCCCATGTTGGATCATTCTCTCCCTTTTTGGTTCTATCAGTTAGTATTAGCAGACACTAGTCTTGTTTGTGTGATCCCTTTGACTCTTAGACCTATCAGTGTGATTGATTGTGAACTGAAGATGATCACTTGGACTAGTGAGATGGCATTGGTACATGCCACCTTGATGGGATTGTATTGGGATCCCCTGGCACGTTTCTAAAAACTATATGAGAAATGCATATTATGAGAAAAGTAATGAATTTCAAAAAAAATTTTGTCCCAAAATAAAGGCATCTTCATTTGTTTTCTTCCACAAGCCTTTTGAGGTCATCTCATTAGTAAGAGGATTCATAAATACAAAAAATGATAAAAATAAATAAAATCCAGCAGAAAGTACATAACAAAATTAACACATGAGAAAAATTAATTAAAAATGAATTTATATTATTTTTGCTTTACTGATAGCTAATATATTTTGGAGACAAGACAAATTTTCCACAAAAGTTAAAGATTTGGTTTGGCGATCCATTATCAGAGTCATCAACATCAAAAAATGTGTATAAGGGTAGGCATTGTGGAGTAGTAGGTTAAGCCACTGCCCGCAGAGACAGAATCCCATAGGGGTTCAGGTTTCAGTCTGATTGCTCCATTTCTGGTTCAGCTCACTGCTAATGTGTTTGAGAAAGCACTGGAAAATGGCCCAATCCCCAAGCCCCTGCCACCCAAGTGGGAGACACAGAAGAAGCTCCTGATTCCTAGTTTAGTCTGGCCTAGACCTGGTTGTTGCAGCCATTTGGGGAGTGAAACAGCTGATGGAAGATCTCTCTCTCTCTTCCCCCATTATCCTCTCTCTCTCTGTCTCTCTGCTCTCTCTGTAATTCTGCCTTTCAAATAATTAAATTAAAAAATCCTTTAAAGAGAATTGGATTTAATTTTAAAAGTCTGTCATTTACAGCCAGAAATAGAATAAGTGATATTCTATCTTGTTTCCTGGGGATTTTAGCAGGGTTTTAGGCTCTACACCATATTATCTAACATTTGCTTTCAAACATGTATTTTTAAATTTGCATTAATTCATATTTTTAATATTCTTAAAAATTTAGAACTCTAGGGGAAGCGATTCAGGACATATTGAAATAAAATCATTTAGCTCACATAATTTTTAGGTGACTCTACTTTGCCTTTGATGAAAAGAATAAAATACTACTTTACTAATAGTGTTGGCTCTGTTACTGGAACCAGGAAAAAATACAGATTTAACAGAAGAACAAAAATCCAAGAAGTGTCAAAGCAAAGCTAGTTGTTCTCTTAATGATGGAGCTGGATTAACATATAACAGTTACACATCATGTTGAACCAGAAGCACTTTTTTCATGCATTGGAAAATTTTCATGAGAGAGTATTTCAAGTTACTGACCATCTCATCAGGAGAATTTCTACCTAAAACATAAATTATTCAAATACACTAGATCAGTAAGAAGAGTGGCAATTAATAACATAACAATGTGAATTACATTTCAATTTGTGTCAATGGATAATGCAATATATAGATTGATCTTCTCTATTCTCACTACACAAGAATGCCAAATAAACTATTCTGAAAAATGTTATGTTGTAGTCATGGTGGTGTTAGAAGCAATCTAAATAGCCCAATATAAGTTAGTAATTTTTGCTATATGAATAGGAAAGCTAATATAAAACCTGGGTCTTCTTTCATGTAAGAATGGCTAATTTCCTGAACAAATCTGTCTGGAATTGACTTAAAGGAAAAGATATATAATACCGGAATTTGATCCAATGGTACCATTTCAGTCCTTAATGAATTTTCTGCAATTTTAAGGCAAATTATAGACTTGCAAAGCCCTCTTTCTAATTTTGCAACTGGACCAAGTAACATTTGCAACCTTTCAAAAGAACGTGGGGAAGTTTAATGAGGTGACATCTAAAATGTTATCTAAGGGAAAATATTTTTATCATCTCTGTAGATAATGCCTCAGCTTGACTGGAGAAAAAAAGATACCACAAGATATCATTGTATGATGATAAAGCAATGAAGGAACACCTGCAGGAAATTGGCTTCATGAAAGGCAACGACAAAGACCACATCAGGATTACCTGAAATCAATCAGAGGCAGGCAAGAAGAACACAAGCCAGATGAAGTGGAGTCTTTCATGACAGGCAAGAGAACATATCAAAGCTATCCTTGCTAATTTCAAAAGCCCATTCCCTCCTCCACAGGTGAGAACATCACATCAGACAGCATGCAGGCTCTGCTGGACTTCTGTGAAGATGCTGTGACTCCATTTGTGGGTTTCTTAAAGAATGACTTAGGAAAGAAAAGGGCCAGGAGGGCTGAGCATTGTGAATTTAGATCATCAGTTAGGGGGAAGTCAATGCAGAGTTTTCCTCCACGTTTGCCATCAGGAATATGTTTGACCCAGCTGTACCTTCTTTTCTGCATTTTAATTCTGAACTAAGAGTAATTTAAATACTACCTTCCAAATGAAAAGCAGTCTTTCCTTGAAGAACAAGAGGTATAGTTTTATGGGGCAAAGAGTAAAACAGGGAAGTCAAAAATAGACGGTGTCTTTCCTTGAAAGGCGAAGTGAAAGTTAAAGGAGGGATGTTGGGTATAAGATCGAAGTTGGCGAACTCAAAAGGCTTCCATAGCCTCAGCAACTCATGACTAGAACCTAGGGAGATTACTGACACCATAAACAAGAGTGTCAAATTGTTAAGTCAACAATAGGAGTCACTGTGTACTTACTTCTCATGTGGGATCTGTCCTTAATGTGTTGTCCAATGTGAAGTAATGCTATAACAAGCACTGAAACAGTATTTTACACTTTGTGTTTCTGTGTGGGTGCAAACTGATGAAATCTTTACTTAATATATACTAAATCAATCTTCTGTATATAAAGATAATTGAAAATGAATCTTGATGTGAATGGAATGTGAGAGGGAGCGGGAGATGGGAGGGGTGCGAGTGGGAGGAAAATTAGGCAGAGGAAAGCCATTGTAATCCATAAACTGTACTTTGGAAATTTATATTTACTAAATAAAATTTTTAAAAAAAGATGACAGCTTCAGGCCAGTGCCGCACTCACTAGGCTAATCCTCCACCTGTGGCACTGGCACCCCAGGTTCTAGTCCCCGTTGGGCGCCAGATTCTGTCCCAGTTTCTCCTCTTCCAGTCCAGCTATCTGCTGTGGCCCGGGAAGGCAGTGGAGGATGGCCCAAGTGCTTGGGCCCTCCACCACATGGGAGACCAGGAGAAGCTCCTGGCTCCTGGCTTCAGATCAGCGCAGTATGCCGGCTGCAGTGGCCATTTGGGGGGTGTACCAATGGAAAGGAAGACCTTTCTTTCTGTCTCTCTCTCTCACTGTCTAACTCTGCCTGTCAAAAAAAAAAAATGACTGCGTCAGAGAAAGAGAAATAAAAATATGTACTATAAACCACATCACAACCATTGAAATTAATGTCAAACAACTTATAAGACAACAAAGAAGGAGGAATTACTAAAAGTTGTCAAGTAGTTCAAGAGCCAGATAAAAGGAAAAAAATGGGCAAGGACTTACTCTACATAGAAACAGAGTAAGATAAGCAGCTTCATTAAAGACTGTGGAGGCAGAAAAACCCCTGATAACAGCAGAAAGCATATCCAAAACAAACATGAGGAATATTTATTGAAAAATGTCATGACAGATTACTTTTGAATAATAGCCTTGAATGGAAATAGACTACACACTCCAGTTACAAAAAACAGATTGGCTGAATGGATTAAAAAGAAAGAACAATCTATGGGCTGCCTAAAAACAACATCATGACAACAAATTGAAAAATCTAAAAGAAATAGATAGATTTCTGTAAACATATAATTTACCAAAACTGAGCCATGAAGACATAGAAAACTTACTAGAGCAATAGCCAAGACAAAGATTGGATCTTTAATAAAGACCTACACTACAAACAAAAGTCCAGGACTGCATGGGTTCACTGCTAATTCTACCTAACAAAGAACTAAAGCCGCCACTTCCTATACAGCTCTCTACTATGGCCTGGGAAAGCAGTAGATGGCTCAAGTCCCTGGGCCCATGCATCCACATGGGAGACCTGTGGCTCCTGGCTCCTGGCTCCTGAGTGGCAGCTTTGGCCATTGTGGCCATTTGAGGAGTGAAACAACACATGGAAGACTTATTTCTCTCTTTCTGCCTCTGCCTACCTGTAACTATGCTTTTCAAATAAATAAATTTTCAAAAAATTAAATACCTTGAGATAAGTTTAACCAAGAATATAAAAGTTTTTACAATGAAATAAATAGGAAAAAAACACAAAAAATGGAAAAAATATTTTAATCTTCTATGTTCTTGGATTTGAAGAATTAGTATCATCAAAATGTCATTACTACCAAAAGCAATTTACAGATTCAATGTCATTCCAATCAAGATGCCAAGGACATTCTTCTCAGAATGAATAAAAAAATGATGCTAAAATTCATATGGAAATATAAAAGAACCCAAGTAGTGAAAGCAGTCTTAAAAATCAAAGGCAGAGGCATCACAGTACCAGATTTCAAGACATTATAGTTATTAATCAATGTATCTACAATCAACTTATCATTGACAAATGAGCTATATATAGTCATTCCTTAGACAGAAGAGTCTCTTCAATAAAAGGTATTGGGTAAATTGGATCTCCACATGAAGAAGAATAAAACAAGACCAGTATCTTACACCACATACAAAACTCAATTCAAAACGGATCAATGATGCAAATCTATGACCTGAAGCCAGCAAATCACCGGAAGAAAACACAGTGATACTATGGAATACAATGGCATAGGCAAGGTTTTAATAGGTAAGACCTCAGCAGCACAGGCCATAAAAGCAAACATATATAAATGGGATTGTATCAAGCTGAGAAGCTTCTGCATAGCCTAAGAAACAATCCACAAAGTGAAGAGGCAACTGACAGAATGGGAGATAATATTTGCAAACTATGCAACTGATAAAGGATTAATATCCATGATCTACAAATAGCTCAAGAAACTGACAACAACAAAACAAACGACTAAGTTAAGAAACATGCAGAAGATTTGGACATGTTTCAAAAGAGGAAATTCAAATGACCAACAGACACATTAAAAATGCTCTTGGTCTAACCACCAGAGACATACAAATATAAACCAAAATGAGGTTCCACCTCACCCCAATTATAATGCTTGTAATCTAAAAATAAAAAAAAAATAGTAAGTGCTAGTGTAAAGATGGAGAAAAGGGTGCCGTAATCCATGGTTGGTGGGAATATAAACTAGTATTACCATTATGAAAGACTCCTCAGACATCTGAAAATAGATCTATAATGTGACCCAGGCATCCTATTCCCAGGAATTTACCCAAAGGAAATTAAATCAGCAAATGAAAAGTTTTTGTATCTCCATGTACTGCAGCTCAATTCGCAATAACTGAGATATGGAATCAATTCAGATGTCCACCAACTGATGATTGGATAAAGAAAATGTGAGGGAGAGAATGATCCAACATGGGAAGCGAGATACACAGCAGACTCATAGAATGGCAGATGTCCTAAATAGCACTCTGGCCTCAGAATCAGCCCTTAAGGCATTCGGATCTGGCTCAAGAGCCCATGAGAATATTTTAGGCATGGAAAGCCAAGACACTCTGGGAAAAAAAGAAGACCTAAATGAAAGATCTCTGTGAGTGAGATCCCAGTGGAACGAATGGGGCCATCAAAGAAGGAGGTACCTTTCTCTGAAGGGAGGAGAGAACCTCCACTTTGACTATGACCCTGTCGGAATAAGATTGAAGTCGGCCAACCCTAAAGGCTTCCATAGCCTTGGCAACTCATGACTAGAGCCTAGGGAGATTACTGATGCCATAAACAAGAGTGTCAAATTGTTAAATCAACTTCAGGAGTCACTGTGTACTTACGTCTCATGTGGGATCTGTCCTTAATGTGTTGTCCAATGTGAAGTAATGCTATAACTAGTACTGAATCAGTATTTTACACTTTGTGTTTCTGTGTGGGTGCAAACTGATGAAATCTTTACTTAGTATATACTGAATCAATCTTCTGTATAGAGATAATTAAAAATGAAAAAAAAATCTTGGTGTTAAATTGGAAATTGCCTAGAAAATTAATCAATTTTTAAAAAAAATATATCATGTAGGATCTCTGTCCTTAATGTGCTGTACATTGTGAATTAATACTATAACTAGTGCTCCAACAGTATTTTTCACTTTGTGTTGCTATGTGAGGGCAAACTGTTGAAATCTTTACTTAATAGACAGTAAACTGATCTTCTGTATATAAAGAGAATTGAAAATGAATCTTGATGTGAAGCAAGGGGAGAGGGAGTGGGAAAGGGGAGGGTTGTGGGTGTGGGGGGGAGCCATTGTAATCTATAAGCTGTATTTTGGAAATTTATATTCTTTAAATAAAAGCGTTATAAAAAAATAAAAAAAAAGAAAAAAAAGAAAATGTGAGATAAATATATGAATATGACTGAACCATAAAAAAGAATGAAATCCTGTCTTTTGCAACAAAATGAATGCTACTGCAGAATATTATGCTTAGTGCAATAAGCCAGTCCCCAAAAGACATATATTGTATGTCCTCTCTGATAGGTGGTATTTAATATAAAATATAAAAAACCCACAATGTATAAGAATAAAAGTAACATCGCATGATTTTTATTGCCTATACCCTTGTCTATACCCCTGATTTACAATGGTCTTTCTGCTTTTTGTTTGTTGAACATTTTGGCTAATCATGCATTAAGCCTATGATTAGAAGTAATCTAAATTATGTTATAAAATTTAAAGGAATTAGGGGCCAGCGCTGTGGTGCAGTGAGTTAACACCCTGGCCTGAAATGCCAGTATCCCATATGGGCACCGGTTCAAGACCCAGCTGCTCCACTTCCAATCCAGCTCTCTGCTCTGGCCTGGGAAAAGCAGTAGAAGATGGCCCAAGTCCTTGGGCCCCTGCACCCCTGTGGGAGACACAGAAGAAGCTCCTGGCTCCTGGCTTCAGATCAGTGCAGCTCTGGCCATTGAGGCCAGTTGGGGAGTAAACCATTGGATGGAAGACCCTTCTCTCTATCTCTCTCTTCTCTCTCTCTCTCTCCCCCTACTTCTCCTCTCTCTGTGTAACTCTGACTTTCAAATAAATAAATAAATCTTTTTAAAAAATTAAAGTAAATAAAAAAGAAAGGAGAGATAGAGGGAAAATTGAGGAAGGGAGGGAAATACTGTTATCTTCTTATAATTGTGTCCATAAAATACATGAGACCTGTTTTCTTCATATTAATAAAAAATTTTAAACAAAATAAAAAATATTTTTCAGGACAAAAAATAAAATGTATGCATATACCCTTTAAAATAAAATATTTTTTAAAAAGTGAGAAATATTATAATATGATAATATGTATTTAAACCCAATAATTACATTAAATGAAATGGTCTAACCACACCATGTGAACATTTCTAACACACACCATGTGTTAGAAATGATACAGATAATGACTCAACTATGTGTTATCTACATGAAAAATGATTTTAATATAAAGACATATTAGATTAAAAATCTAACACTGAAAAAATATATGCCATATTAACCTGAATGGAATAAAGGATGGAGTGATTATGCTGCTATCAGATAAAGGAGATTTTAGAGCAAAGGTTATCACCAGGGAAAAAGAAAGTCATTCTATGATAACTGAGTTACCAGTTTTTAAGAGGTCACATAATTCTAAAATTGAGCTTATCTAAACAGAGCACAAAACAAATTTATTGTTACAAAAGTAAGTTAGATTACTTGGGAAAAAGGTATGGGAATTATCAGAGGAGGAGAAAGAAGTAATCACAATCAGGCACATGGAAACTTTTGAAAGTAATGAATATTTGCATGCTCGTCATTTTGTTAACATCTTCAAAGGAGTACATGTATGTCAAAATTCAACACACTGCATCTTTAAAAATATGTTTCATATATATCATACTGCAGTAGATATCATTTTTAAAAGAATATTAACAACAACAAAGTAAACTTACTCTGTAGTCACAGTGTTGTCATTGTAGTACTAGTTTTCCTAGTCACTGATAAATGGAAAAGTCATCTAACTTCTCATTGTTTACAAATAACAGCCCTTACCTATTGGGTAAGTCACATACAATGTGTAGAAAACTACAGCACATAACAATGGCTATCACTGTGGTTGCTATTATTATCAGTGTTGTGTGTTCTTAAAGCAATTAAAATATGGCATTTCTATATAAAAATTATGGTGGATGCTGTAAGGAGAGGGCAAAAGAAATTTTATCAAAGATATGGGTTTATAGAGGAAAATGTCTATGTGAGAAAAATGTCAGAAGAGATGCTCACACATAACCCAGTACACTATATTTATAAAACATTTAAAATTAAATTTAGGATAATGATTTGAGAAATTGAATTTCATTAATTCCAATATACTAAGAAAAGTGGAAGAATGAGAGAAAAGACTGCTATTCTTAAAATTAAATAAAATAATCCCAAATTTCACTGAAATCATTTTTGTGTATATTTTCAGGGTCAGAATTGCAAAAATAACTTTTTGTAAATATTTGGAGCAAATGTAAAATTAATCTAACAAAATCTTTTATTACAGTTTAATTAATGCCAATATTTCCTGGTATTGTCCATTTTTATTATAGATTTAATTTACACATCTTTTTCTAAAGTTTCCATTTTCAAAAAGTATATGATTTAATTTATAGGCAATGGCCATAACTGTGTCAGCTTTCCTCTTTCTTCCCCTTCTGAGTTCAGGCTTTTGTTTGCCATCATACTTTCTCATTTAACTGTAGTCCTTTTTTTTTTTTTTTCCTAGCCTATAACAATTTCCCCTTCCTTGTGTAAAAGAAAAAACAAGAGGGATTTTATTTGGTGTATCAATAATGTTCATCCCATTTTATACTTCAGAAGGAAACTGATTCTATTCCAAAATGTACTTTGTACATTCTAGATACTGACACAATATGGTTTCTTTTTTCCCCTTACAATGCTTCACCATGATTTAATTCCATTTGTTCACTTTTCAGCACAGCTTCCTTCAGAATTTTCAAGAAAAGGGGAAACTATCAGCTAGCTTCTAGAAAAACAAAGAAAAAAACACATCTACTTGTCAGCCACTGTCAACACTCAGCAACAGCACTGCAGTATACCCCATTAAAAAACTTGTCTTCAAATTTCAAGGCAATGTAGTGTTTATGGAGATTCAAGAGCAGGCAAAGCTTACACTCTTCTTTTTACTGAGCACCCATCCTAAAACACCCTATGATGAGAAAGCACTTAATTAATCTCTTATATTATCTAATTAAATATGAGAATGTTTGAACAGTTCTTAGTAAAATAATTTTCTTTTGGACATTGAATTACCCAGTTGTAATAAAAAGTAAGATTTCTTTGGAGTATAACTCCGGGTAATTATTGAACATTTTCTTCATGTTGAAATCACATTATCTTGCTATGTATTAGGCATTTAATATGCATTTACTGGAATATTAAGAAAAAGGACATATTTATTTTAAGGAGTTTTCTGGTTGAATATTAAAGCTTTAAAAATATAATCTATGTCCTAACGATCCTCTTCTCTGTGCTATTGGAAGCATATCAAACATTAAGCAATGTATTATACTAATAATTACATTCCATTTTAAAAAATGTGCAAAGTCAAAAGTTTTATTTCAAGGGCTTAATAAGACAGATAGATGATATGATAGATGGCTAGATAATTAGGACACTAGATAAATACAAGTTTAAAACTAAACAGAATTGGTCATGAATCGGTAGTACCATAACTTGTCTAGTTCTCAAATATGTTAGAAAAGAAGCAATTTTTGCATCTAATAGTATGGAGTAGAAAATCTCATCATTCTTTTATCATAATGATATTGACATTTTATAGTTTCTGTAAACTTGAACAAATATCAAACATGTTTGGTTTTCTAATAACAAGGAAAAATCACCTGTTAAATCTGCCTTACAATTTGCAAAGTCTTTACAAATAATGCTAGCTAATCAGTACAGCAATAGCATAGAAGGGAAGTGTGCAGAGAAGGATAATGGAAACACTAGGCCCTGATTGTTCTATTAAAATTGGAGCAATTCATCACTTAGTATCATTAGGCACAGATAACTGGAATGCTATACAGAGAACCTTTCAGAGTTTTCAGTATCCTTCAATCAACATAAAGTAACGGTTAATAAAAATGACACATCTGTATTAAAATATGCATATGGGTTACTGAAACAAATTAAAATTTGATAATTATTCTCATTTTACAAAATCATTAAATAACTTATTAGGCAAAATTAAACTTTAGTGAATGGACTATATGGATTTTTTTTTATTTTGTGTATTTCATTATGGCACTGACAAATGGCATGTAATTTGTAACACTGTCATTTAATAATTAAAGTGAATTTTATTATTTTGTTTTCTGGTTTCTCATTTCTAGAGACTGTAATTTTGACTTGTGATTAGTAACGAATCTCACTCAGCAGCACCTTTTAATAGAACTCAGCATGGACAATTTTCCACACAGATTCAATCTCTGCCTGAATCACACTAATCCTTTGATTGGGCTCACAGAAAAGCTTAGATCCCTGTAGAGTTCCTGATGCACTGACTATTCATACAAATAATAACAAGGCGCCGAGCAGTCAGAAATGTAGGCCTTGCACCTGTTCTTTGCCCCGGTGTGGCTGCAGTATGAGGCTTGTTGATTTTTTCACTGCGACTAGATCTAACATATTTACGACCTGGAGACTGGAGGCCTTTTGCAAGATTTCTGGCTACAGCAGTGGTTGAGAAAACCTTTTAATGGTCCTTTAAC
This sequence comes from Sylvilagus floridanus, assembly GCA_949820135.1. NCBI lineage: Eukaryota > Metazoa > Chordata > Mammalia > Lagomorpha > Leporidae > Sylvilagus > Sylvilagus floridanus. The sequence goes on from OX463227.1 coordinate 77,662,674, forward strand.
TTCTGGCTCTCTCTTTAAAGGTGGCACAGTGAAAGGTTACTCTCTAAGCAAATTAAACACGCATGCACATGGAAACACAAGCACATGGAAACTACTTACAGTACAAAGGAAATTGGAAGGTGCTCTCATGTTTTTATTTGGACAAAAGAGGAAATCACCTGTTTTTTCCTGCCAATCCTTTTTGATAGTTTAGTAAACTTTTAAATCTATGTTAATCCTCATACTTAATGGTCCCCAGGAAACTGTTTAGACTCCTTAAACAGTAACCATGGTGGCCTGAAAGAATAAGTCATTGGTTTGTGCATTATTCTTTCTAATTATGCAGCCAAGGTGAAATGGTTTTTCTCATGTCCAAATATTAACTTTTCTTAAATATCAACATACTTATGATTTAAGACTCAGGTTGTAGAATAATATTTATTAGCCCACAGTTAGAAAATCATTGGAACATTGTTTTTCCTTAGTAAAATGATACTTATTCAACAAAAGGATCAGATTATTTATTTTATTCAGGTAACATGGCAACAATGATTTATGGTCTTGATAAGAAAATAGTCCTCAGGATGTAAAAGATGTGGCACTAAACTTTATGGAATCTGAGGTTATTCCAGACTCAGGCATAACACATCTACACATTTTTCCAAACAAATTACACTTTGGATAGCAAGTTTATTTTCAATGTATTTAAATACCCCTTCAGGAGAAATGGAAGAATTATTTTAATAATCATATAGTGACATACATAAGTTTCATATCCATAAGCTTATTTTAGGAATATATTTGAAATAGATTCAATCCTATTCATATAGACACTGATTTTTTAAGTATTTTAAAATGAAAAGTATTTATTTTAGTGTACAAAGTGCACTGTTTTCCTAATCATATAAAAATATAATATTTTCAGCTGGCGCCGCGGCTCAATAGACTAATCCTCCGCCTGCGACGCCGGCACCCCGGGTTCTAGTCCCTATTGGGGTGCCGCATTCTGTCCCGGTTACTCCTCTTCCAGTCCAGCTCTCTGCTGTGGCCCGGGAGTGCAGAGGAGGATGGCCCAGGTGCTTGGGCCCTGCACCCGCATGGGAGACCAGGAGAAGCACCTGGCTCCTGGCTTCGGATCTTCGCGGTGCCCCGGCCGCAGCGCGCCGGCTGCAGCTGGCATTGGAGGGTGAACCAACGACAAAGGAAGACCTTTCTCTGTGTGTGTGTCTCTCTCTCACTGTCACTCTGCCTGTCAAAAACAATAAAAACAAAAAAAAAAATAGTAAGAGGGCATCAAACTAAAGAAACTCTAGAAAATGCACAATCATATAGAGACTGAGCAACATGCTTCTGAAGAACAGTGGTTCAGAGAAGAAATTAAAAGAGAGATAAAAATGCATTTAAATAATTGAAAATGGAAATGTCGCATATCAAAATTTATGAATACAGCAAAAACAGTGTAAAGAGGAAAGCTTGTATCAATCAAAAAATTCAAAAATTATCAAATAAATGACATAACAATGCATATCAAGGGCCTAGGGAAACAAAAAAAAAAAGTCAATCCCAAAGTTAGTGGGAGGAAAGAAATAATAAAAATTAGAAAAGAAATCAATAAAATAGATATTAAAAGCTATAAAAAGATCAGTGAAATGAAAATATAGTTATTTGAAAAAATCCAAAAAAAGATATACCATTGTATAAAAGCTGTTGATTATCTCAACAGCTGCAGAGAAAGTATTTGATAAAATACAACGTCATTTAGTGATGGAAAATTGGACATGGAAGGAACATACCTCAACACAATCAAAGCAATAGAAAACAAAAGCAATGCCAGCACCATACTGGATGGAGAAAATCTGTAAACATTTCCTCTTAGATCTGCAACCAGACAATGATGCCCACTTTTACCATTATTATTCAACACAGTTCTGGAAGTTTTAGCCACATCCATTTGGAAAAGCAATTATGGGACACAAATTGGAAATTTATCTTTCAGGCTATCTTCATACCATTAACCAGAGAAACTCCAAACTCATATCAATTCTCACTCATGAAAAAAACAAAAAACTAGTATTGATGAAAATTTACAGCAAATAAAATTAACTGAAGCTAGTGAGAATGGGCCATCCACTATATGAATGACTATATGAATGCCACGTCCTCAAAGAGCTGAAAATTCTATAAACATAGAGAATTTTTCCACATAACACACACACACATACACACACACACTTACATAAGTACATGTGTATTATCCTAAAAGCATTATTCATAGATAATGGAAATGAAGCAACAGTCAATCCAGAAAGAAAATGATCAATAGAGGCAAAAAATGAAATACTATACAGCCACAAAGGTGAATGAGACAAAATTATAAGCACCAACATGACTAAATATCCAAAACTAGTATTGAGTAGGAAGAAAGCCACACATGAAAATATGCAATATATCTTCATTATGTAAATTTAAAAATTAGGCAAAATGAGTCTTATTTCATTGTGGTTCAGAAAATTTCTGAAAAATGGAATTATAATAATTCATTTTGATAAAAAAACTTCTTTAAATCAATGAATAGTTATTTTCATATTTTCCACAATCTTTTGACAATTTCTTGTATTGTTTTTTTTTTATATAAAGCTTTTATTTAAAGAATATAAATTTCCAAAGAACAGTTATGGATCACAATGGCTCCCCCCCCCACAACTTCTCTCCCACCCCCCACCCTCCCCTTTCCCGCTCCCTCTCCCCTTCTGTTCACATCAAGATTCATTTTCAATTCTCTTTATACACAGAAGATCAATTTAGTACATATTACGTAAAGATTTCAACGGTTTGCCCTCGCATAGAGACACAAAATGATAATACTGTTGGAGTGCTAGTTATAGTATTAATTCACAATGTACAGCACATTAAGGACAGAGATCCTACATGATTTTTTTTTAAAAATTGATTAATTGTCTATGCAATTTCCAGTTTAACACCAAGATTTTTTAATCATTTGCAATTCTCTTTATATAAAGAAGATTGATTCAATATATACTATGTAAAGACTTCATCAGTTTGCACCCACTCAGAAACACAAAGTGTAAAAATACTGTTTCAGTACTAGTAATAGCATTATTTCACATTGGATAACACATTAAGGACAGATCCCTCATGAGACGTAAGTACACAGTGACTCCTGATGTTGATTTAACAATTTGACACTCTTGTTTATGGCATCAGTAATCTCCCTAGGCTCTGGTCATGAGTTGCCGAGGCTATGGAAGCCTTTAGGGTTCGTGGACTTCGATCTTATTCCGACAGGGTCATAGTCAAAGTGGAAGTTCTCTCCTCCCTTCAGAGAAAGGTACCTCCTTCTTTGATGGCCCCGTTCTTTCCACTGGGATCTCACTCGCACAGATCTTTCATTTAGGTCTTCTGTTTTTTCCAGAATGTCTTGGCTTTCCATGCCTAAACTATTCTCATGGGCTCTTGAGCCAGATCCGAATGCCTTAAGGGCTGATTCTGAGGCCAGAGTGCTATTTAGGACATCTGCCATTCTATGAGTCTGCTGTGTATCCTGCTTCCCATGTTGGATCATTCTCTCCCTTTTTCATTCTATCAGTTAGTATTAGCAGACACTAGTCTTGCTTGTGCGATCCCTTTGACTCTTAGACCTATTAGTGTGATCAATTGTGAGCTGAAATTGATCACTTGGACTAATGAGATGGCCTTGGTACATGCCACCTTGATGGGATTGTACTGGAATCCCCTGGCACAATTCTAACTCCTTCATTTGGGGCCGTTCCGATTGAGCATGTCCCAAATTGTACATCTCCTCCCTCTCTTATTCCCACTCCCATATTTCACAGGGATCACTTTTCAGTTAAAATTTAAACACCTAAGAATAATTGTGTGTTAATTACAGAGTTCAACCACTAGTACTAGGATAAAAAAAAAAAATACTACCATGGATAAAGTATTACATTGTACAACAACAGTCAGCACAAGAGCTGATCGAGTCACTGTTTCTCATAGTGTCCATTTCACTTCTACAGGTTTCCCCTTTGGTGCTCAGTTAGTCATTGCCAATCAAGGGAAACAAATGATATTTGTCTCTTTGGGACTGGCTTAATTCACTCAGCATGATGTTTTCCAGATTCCTCCATTTTGTTGCAAGTGACCGGATTTCATTGTTTTTGACTGCTGTATAGTATTCTGTAGAGTACATGTCCCATAATTTCCTAATCCAGTCTACTGTTGATGGGCATTTGGGTTGGTTCCAAGTCTTAGCTATTGTGAATTGAGCCGCAATAAACATTACTGTGCAGACGGCTTTTTTGTTTGCCAATTTAATTTCCTTTGGGTAAATTCCAAGGAGTGGGATGGCTGGGTTGAATGGTAAGGTTATATTCAGGTTTCTGAGGAATCTCCAGACTGACTTCCATAGTGGCTTCACCAGTTTGCATTCCCACCAACAGTGGATTAGTGTCCCTTTTTCCCCACATCCTCTCCAGCATCTATTGTTGGTGGATTTCTGAATGTGAGCCATTCTCACCGGGGTGAGGTGAAACCTCATTGTGGTTTTGATTTGCATTTCCCTGATTGCTAGGGATCTTGAACATTTTTTCATGTGTCTGTTGGCCATTTGGATTTCCTCTTTTGAAAAATGTCTATTGAGGTCCTTGGCCCATCTCTTAAGTGGGTTGTTTGTTTTGATGTTGTGGAGTTTCTTAAGTTCTTTGTAGATTCTGGTTATCAACCCTTTATCTGTTTCATAGTTTGCAAATATATTTTCCCATTCTGTCGGTTTCCTATTCACTTTCCTGACTGTTTCTTTTGCAGTACAGAAACTTTTCAATTTGATGCAATCCCAGTAGTTAATTTTGGTTTTCAGTGCCTGTGCTTCTGGGGTCTTTTCCAAGAAGTCTTTGCCAGTACCTATGTCTTGCAGGGTTTCTCCTATGCTCTCTAGTAATTTGATGGTGTTGTGTCGTAGGTTTAAATTTTTGATCCATGTTGAATGAATTTTTGTGTAAGGTGAAAGGTAGGGGTCTTGCTTCATGGTTCTGCACATGGAAATCCAGTTTTCCCAGCACCATTTATTAAACAGACTGACCTTACTCCAGGGACTGGTTTTGGATCGTTGATCAAATATAAGTTGGCTGTAGGTGTTTGGATTGATTTCTGGTGTTTCTATTCTGTTCCATTGGTCTATCCATCTGTTTCTGTACCAGTACCATGCTGTTTTGATAACAACTGCCCTGTAGTATGTCCTGAAATCTGGTATTGTGATGCCTCCAGCTTTGTTTTTGTTGTACAAGATTGCTTTAGCTATTCGAGGTCTCCTGTGTCTCCATATGAATTTCAGCATCATTTTTTCCAGATCTGAGAAGAATGTCCTCGGTATCTTGATTGGTATTGCATTGAATCTGTAAATTGCTTTTGGGAGAATGGACATTTTGATGATATTATCTTCATTATGTAAATTTAAAAATTAGGCAAAATGAGTCTTATTTCATTGTGGTTCAGAAAATTTCTGAAAAATGGAATTATAATAATTCATTTTGATAAAAAAATTTCTTTAAATCAATGAATAGTTATTTTCATAATACATATTTTCCACAATCTTTTGACAATTTCTTGTATTGTTTAAATACATATAAAAGATAAATCTCAAATGAGGAAGACAGTAATTAAAACTAAGGATCTTGAGGCTGGCTCTGTGGTGTAGTGGTTAAAGCCACTGCCTGTGGTGCTGGCATCCCAAATGGGTGCCAGTTCGACTCAACTGCCCCACTTTAGATCCAGCTCTCAGCCATGATCTGGAAAAGAAGAAGATGGCCCAAGTCCTTGGGCCCCTGCACCCACGTGTGAGACCTGGAAGAAGCTCCTGGCTTCCATTTTTGGATGAGCGTAGCTTCAGTCTATCTGCCTCTGCCTCTGCCTCTGCCTCTCTGTTATTCTGCCTTTCAAATAAGTAAACAAATCTTTTCAAAATTAAAAACAAACTAAGGAACTCATAGTGCTTATCTCTTGGGATATGTATGTGCTATAATTAGTTAAGTATGGAATGCACTTTATAAGAACACACGGAAATTCTATTTCTAATCCCAGTGGTGGATATACACCAATGTTTTTAAAAAATGCCTCTTATTTAAAATGCACATATATGCTATATGTACTGTAATTTTATAAGAGTGAATTCAATCAACTACAAAAATTTATATAGACTGTGTTCTTACCTAAGATAAAATTTCACAATATCAAGCAACACCTGCTGCTGGTGAACTTATTCTTTATTAGTCTTGCCTATAAAGAAGGGGAAGCAAGAGTCCAACAATGTAGGCACCTAATTTTAAAAAATCACAGGTTCACAACAGAAAAGGAAGACCTTTCTCTCTGTCTCTCTCTCTCACTGTCCTCTCTGCCTGTCCAAAAAAAAAAAAAAAAAATCATAGGTTCAGACATGTATTAAAGTAAAATGGCTGCTTAGAAGTTTCTTAATCAAAATAGTTTTTCCTAAAACTCCACTGGGCTTCTTTTGTATTTAAAGCCACTCCAGCTGTTGGTTACAGCATAGCAATACCTCAGTACTTTAGAGATTAGGCTTGGCAATGCATCTATTAGGAAAACAGTATACAATATAATCATAAAATTGTTAAATTCAGGGGCTGGAGCTGTGGTGTAGTAGGATAAACCTCTGCTTATGTCCCCAGCATCCCAATATGGATGCTGGTTTATGTCCTGCCTACTCCACTTCTGATCCAACTCTCCACTGATGGCCTGGGGAGACCATATAGAAGAAGCTCCTGGCTCCTGGCTTTGGGTAGGCCCAGCTCCAGCCATTGCAATCATCTGGGGAATGAACCAGTGGATGGAAGACCTTTCTCTCTATTCTCTCTATTTCTGTCTATAACTTTATCTCTCAAATAAATAAATAAAATATTTAAAAACATTTTTAAATTCAAAACAGCATGTTAGGTGAAATGACTTGAATAAAACATTTTTAAAGTTGAATCTCTTAAGTCTCTTTGAACCAATTCTGGCACAATGGATATTAGACTAATTTTATTCACCACTCAGACTTAGTAATTATTGGCCATATATCTTTCAGAAAGCCGTTTAACTTTTGGGTTCCTTAACATTTTGAATTACAAGAGATAATGTAGATTGAAATATTTGCATGGTGCCCTGTGATACACAAAAGTGTTAAATGAATGTTAACCATTTGGATAATATATTTGTCTGCCTTTCATCATAGCCCTGGGATTTCAGGCACAGTTCCCCATCTGGAAATAAACTAGCAACCTATTGATGAGAATGCATTCAATCATCAGATTTCTTGCTAATAAACAATGGACATTTATTTCACTTAGTGAATCAATATTCTGTGACAGTACAGGAGTAAATACAGGAATCAAGTTGTAGCAGAAACTACAATTTTTCTTCTTTTTTTAGTATAGCTAAATTAATTTTTATTTTTTAAATTTATTTAGGGTGCACACATTTCTTCTTAGACATTAGATTTAGTATGTTTTGCTTGGATCTTGCCGAATTTTTAAAATTCACCTAATGAAGCAGGTGTTGGCACAGTTACTTAAGTCACCACTTGGGATACTTGCATCCCATAAGGAAGTGCCTAGAGTCCCAGGTCCTCTGTTTCCAATAGTTTCCTTCTAGCATGCATCATGAGAGGCAGATTAAATTCTGGGTAGCTAGTTTTGTCTTGGCTGTTGTGTGCATTTAGAGAGTGAACCAGCATATGGAAAAACTCACTGTTTTTCTGCCTTTCAAATAAAATAAAAATAAATTAATTAATTTTAAAAATAAATAAAATTCAACAGATAGATAGAAATAAAATTTCTTTTATAAAATAAGGACTGGCTTCAATATTTCCCCTCATTCTCTAATGGCACCAGTTGACTGAAACTGCGTAGCAGCTTCACCTTTTTTTATTTAAATTTTTTTAATTTATATAAATGAAACAAATTTAATGTATCTCATACATACAGTTTCAAGTACATAATGACACTTACTACCCATCCTTCTTCCATCCCTCACTGATACCCTTCCTCCTGCTTCCTTTCTTGTTCTTCTTTTAATTTTTGTGATAATGTACTTTTTTTTGTATGAGAACAAGCTATATTATTAATCAAAGAAGCCACCTAACCAGACAGGCAATGGATGGAATCGGGCACTTAGGTTTATCTAAAACTTATGGAACATAGTAACCTCCACTTAATACACTAAAACAAAGTAAATCTTTGAGAATGAGTATTACTATTAACACTCAGAATTACATGCTGGAGGACAGAGGTCCTGCATGGGAAGTTAGTGCACAGTGACTCCTGTTGTTAATTTAACAATTACTCTTACATTCAGCTTCACCTTTATCCTGCCTATAATTTACTAGATGACCACTACTGCCTTTTGCGTCATCTTTCCGGTCCCTAGAACTATTGGAACTGAAATTCCAGAGACATTCAGAAGAAACAGCAGAGACAGCCTGACTTCACTTTGCATGAAATATTTTTATACTCTCTGTCTCTGTCTCTCTCTCTCTAAAACTTTTACATATGAGTCAATAAACTTAAATAAGCTTAAATAAACATAAACATCTACACATGAGGCAATACATGGTATTTGTCTATTATTCACTTAGCATAATGATCTCCAGTTCCATCCATTTTCTTGCAAATGTCAGAATTTCATTATTTTTTGTCTGGATACTATCCCATACAGTATATATGCCACATTATCTAGCCATCAATTAATGACATATATGTTAATTCTATATCTTGACTACTGTGAGTTGGGATGCTACTAACATGAGGATGCAGGTATTTCACTCAAATGCTGACTTCACTTCTTTTGGACATATTGCCAGAAATGGGATAGTTGGGCCATGCAGTAGATACATTTTTGGTTTTTGAGGAATATCTATGTTGTTTTCCATAATGGTTGTACTAGTTCACATTCCCACTAACAGTGTATTAGTGTACTCTTTTCCACACAACCTCACCAGCATTTGTTATTTTTTGTAATAGTCATTCTAACTGAAATGTTATGATATCTCATTGTGTTTTTATACATAAGAAGCCATCATTAAAATGCAAATGCTGTGATGAGAAGAAAATCTAAATGTTTTCATGTTTGAGTTCAGAAAATATAATATATGACTTTCTTTAAAATTTGTATTTTCTTGGGTACTTTAATGCAATGAAAAACACTAATCATTTTCTACCCAAGTCAATTTAACCAGTGAGAGCATAGCATTTTAAGTTTAAAAGAAAAAAAAAACTTCTTTAAATTACATTTCTAATCCTATTAAAGCTAATTATAATTTAAATAATTGAAGTGTTACCATTTTCTAAAATTCTTTATTTCAAGTGTGGATATTCAGTATTATAATACATTAGTAGGCAGGTTTACTTTCATATAAATCTTACAATCCAACACGATTTCCCGCTCTTTGCCAGTTTGCTGCTTCCACATAAACAAAATCTCTATTCCACTAGAGGAGCCCCAGCTAAAATTTGTGGTCCTATCCTTGTATCTTCTTTTCCCCTAATATCTCATGTCACATTTACCAGATCTATTTTTAATTTCAACTGAGCATTTCCTACAAATTTTCCACTTTAAATTAACTCTGACTGCCATAATTTCTAACCTGCATTATCCCAATAGTGCAATGACTTAACAGATCACCTGTCTTAATTGTGCCCCCTGAATCCCTGCTTGTCAGACAGTATTTACATTGCATCACTTCTCTTCTCAGAATCTCCAATGACTTCATATTGCACATATAATTCAGAGTGCTTTTCACATCCTATAGGCTATGAGCCCTAACCTTCCTACTCTGGGTCTCAATTGTCCCCTCATTCAATTCCCTCCCTATTCCCAATCCACTCTCATACACTGATCTCAGTTCTGCCAAAAATGTCCTGTTTCAAGGCCTTTGTCCATGCTTTGGCCAACATCTGTTTTACTTTTTCCTTGCTTGCTTCAGCCTTCTGCACTGTGTGCCTCCCCTCCCCCATCAAGAGCACCTCACCCACATTAATATTTCCAAATGCCTTTCCTACTTTAGACTTATCCATAGTTCTTATCATTTACTCATACATTATATTATTGACATATTTATATTGGTATTATCCACTTCCTCCACTGCAACATAAACTTTGTATGCATTGGTCTTTGCTTTATTCAATTCTGAACTGAGTCTGCAAAACTGTATCTACCTCAGAGGTGCAAGGAAGTATATATCAAGAGAATACAGTGAACTTATATAAACAGATTTATTGAAATTTCACAGGGATCCAAGATGGCTGAATAGAGAAGCTTTGCACTTGCCTCCATTACAGATAAGAATGAGATCAACAAAGGAAGGACCCCATTCCCAGAAAGTTCACTGATGAGAAACCTGGATAAGGAAGTGATGGGGATTGTAAATAGCACAGATACTCTTAAAGCCAGCATATAGACTTGTAAAAGCACACTGCAGCTCTTCATTGGTTTCCCTCCCCAGGAGAACCCCATCTCACTTTGAAAAAGCAAACAAAAATCTCTGTAAACCCAGCACTTGCTGCCAATTGGCAGCCCTAAATGCAGGAGAACTCCATGGGCTTCACTGGCTTTCAATCTAGTCTAGAAAGCTGAGTGGGGTCCAAGCAAATTCTTTGCTCCAAAATAGCAACCCACATTGCTTCCCCCCTCAAAGCCACATAATCATAATGAGCTACTGTAGCACAGTCACTGCTAAACTCTATTATGCCTTAGGGAACAACAGGCAGCCCTGTGACCACCAGAAGGTCCTGGAGCATGATACCAGGGCACTTTACAACCATAGAGCAGGCACTTTTGTATCCTTCAGCTATAGGATTGCTGGGCAAGATCCTGAGTCTCATTCAGTCTACAGGTCTTAGAAAACTCCCTCTGCTTCTTGGTGCTCAGCCAACAGCAGCCAACACACAACCCCAGAAGACCAGATATGAAGAGGTCCTCTTTTGCAACAATTTGCACAGAGTGCTGGGTGGCCAGAGTACAAGTCCCAGCATCATCTTTGCATGTCTCGAGGGAACTAAGGGCAGAACCTTCTGTTTCCTGCAGTTCTGAGACTGCAGCTACTGATGATATAGCCCCTGGAGTAACTCAAACTCACCAGTTGGTTCCGGAGGGCCCTATCTGCACTCCTCTGTTTCAACCTGCTGCCTGCCAGTCCACAATCTTCAGCATAACCTGTATGTGCCCTATGAGACCTGAGTAAGACTCTTGCTGCATCCCACAGTTCTGGGACTGTGGACTGTTGGCTCTGTGAGTCACAGGGATGCCTGGACTCCCCTGTAGAAAACAAGTCAGGCTCTATACACATTCTTCTCCTTCAAGACTGTGGCTACTAAAGAACACCACCTAATATAACCTGAGATGACCGTGTGGAACCTGGGTAAGCTACCCTCAGGACCCTGTAGCCCTGGGACTGTTAAAGCTATATTCTGGAATCACCTCAGTGCACCCTGAAGAACCTGAGTAAATACCCCATTGTATCCTGCAGCTCTGGGCCTGTAACTGTTGGTTCTATATATTCCAGGGAGAGCCACAATTATAGCTAAGAAAGACCCTTCCTTCATTCCCCCAACTTAGAATTGCACCTGCTAAATGCAGAATGACAAGCATAGCCTGTAATCACTCTCTGGCACCTAGGTAAGGTACCCTCTGAGTTCTGTGGCCTTGTGACTCGAATTATTGGAACTGCACTTCAGAGTCACCAGTGTTTACCCTGTTTTGCTGGGGAGGACCGTATCACCTTTCCACTATTTCAGACCATTGTCTTCTAGTGCACAATTCCTGTGTGTGAAACGTGGCACCTGAGTAAGGGCTCCATTGCATCCTGCAGCTCCAGACTGTGACTCTTGGTTCCATAAGATCCAGGAATACCTGAACTTGTCCAAGGTACATAGAGAAGATCCTATTTTATTCTACTGCTGTAGGCCAATACAGAAAGTCTACCAAACAAGAATATTACTTCCAGTAGAGCTATCCTCTAGATAATTTGAACTGGCTTCTTACAAACAGTAAAGTGACCATTTTATGCTTTTAATGGAGAAAAAGCTGAAAAAATTGCTTTATATTATGACATGAGAACAAAAGGTAGGAATGGCAGAGATAAAAGTAGAGGAAAACATGTTGCCATTCTCCTAATGATATTCTCCCACTACTAGTAAGAATATGGGGTGTATTCCTGTACTTAGGTTCCAGTAGATCTACTTACAACTTTATAGGTTTTTTATTGTTCTTTTTGAATTTTATTATTTTGTTTTGCTAAAGTGATCGGCACTGTGTTTCTATTATTTCAAAAATTTTGTTTTAGTGTGTGGGAGACCAAATAAATATAAATTTCTTTAAAAATTATACATGACATAACTGTTAAATTAAAATAACCTATATATAATTAGTAAATAAATAATGAAATATATTTTCTGTCTTCCAAGGAAAATTACCAGGAGAAGATACTCTAACCATTTAGAAATTGACTAGCAGAGAAAGGTCATTTATGAGAACCTGATGAGAAGTACAAATACCAGGTGACAAAAGGTTTCTTATTTTATATAAAAATGATGCTTATGTCCATAGTTAAACAGTTTTCTTCACAATGGCAAGGTTCAAATTGTCTGGAAGAATATTGTGAGTGATTTGGTGCAAGAGTACCCATATGTTAATGTAATTTGTTCTAGTTGAAAAGCACACTTTTGGGAGGAAAAAATTGAAAGAAAGAAAGAAAGGGGTACAATATTTTTTTATCTGAGAAGAGCCACACACTATGCATTGTGGCTTAGGATTCACTGAAATCATGGGGAATTCTATAATTCTTTAATTTTTGATGTTTTCACTAAAAGTACCCAGTTTTAGCTTGCTTTTATACTTAATATGTCATTTTAAGAAAAGTTATTTTAATTCCTGAGATCACATATCCAGAAATTAAATTTATTGAACAAATCATTCTTTCTTAAAATTTCTTTTGTCATTTAAAAAGTGAAAAAGAAATATCACACTGTTTTTATTTAAGTAGATTTTATGAGTGAAAGATGACCTAGTTTATAGTATATCTTATCAACAAAATCCACGTTTGCCTAGCAGATCAAATCACTTCACTTTTTTTGTATTATTCAGATTACAGTACTTAGTCGGTTGGAGATAAGTCATGATCAAAACAATTGATGTTCACAAACTAGAAAAAACATTATACATAAACAATGGTCAGATCAACAGTTTTTTTTTTTTTTTTGCAATAATTTCACATTACGGAATTGGGACAACCAGCATTCAGGGTCTGTATGTCATGTGACACTGGGACCTAATTTGTAATCATTTCCCTTACAGCCACATGATTATGTCATCTCCATGGATTCTAGAATTATACTGCGCTCTTGTGTGGAAATTAGTGGACTTGAAGAACTTATACAAGACCCACATAGGGTTTGAGAGCCTTTGAACACATATGATTGATCCATACAGACTCTGAGACTGTGGTGATAGTCCATATTTGCCCATTATTTTTAAAATGAGGCCACAAAGCAGAGGCTAGAATCTCTTAATTGACAATTAGCAGAAAGGCTGGTCAATGTTTTAGCTGGTTAAAAATAGTTTCAGGAAAGAAATTATCATATATTTCAAACATCATATCATTTGTTGGGAAGAGCATGCATTGTAGAAGCTCCCACTGTGAACCTCTGGATCCCAGATAACACTGCAGCTTCCTAGGAGGAGGGGGTTCTAAGTCTACTCTCCATAACTACCACTGTTATGTCTGATCTCTCTCCTTCATCATGAATATTTGAGGTAGTCCTAGAATTAAAGCAGTCAAATCCCTAGCCTTCCTTATACACTTAGATAGCAAGGTCACCCCAAAGCTTAAGCAAGCCTTGAAGTCCCTGAGACTGGAGGAAGGTACTTACATATTGAAGTGGGTCTGGCCAACACATACAATGAGCATTAGGATCTCTGTGATTTGTCAATGACTGAGCTACATTAGAAAGAAGATCAAGTAGATTTGGTGATGTTTTTGAAAATTAAAGAACCGTAACCTCTCAAACTGAGAAACAGAGTTAATTGCCTAGAATTCATTGAGATCTGTATTCATATGCCAAGTGTTGGAACCAGCTGTCCAGAGAAAGAGGTGGGGGTCGAGGATAGAGGACCTCTGTGTGTTAGATGCCATGCATTTCCAGGGATGCCAGTCCTCACAGAGCCAAAGTTAGCCCCTGCAGCCATAATGGCAGGAAGCCACAATGCTGGGATGACAGCTGCAGCAACATAAAGTGTCTGATTGCACTCCCGAATGAACACTGCTTCCTTGTTCTTAATGACACCAGATGGCACAGCCTACCCGGGGACACTTAGGATGCTGGGTTTGCACATGTGATGATCTTATGAGGACAACTGGGAGAAGGAAGAAGATGGAAAGTGTTTGGGAGAATCTGTGTAGAATGTAGTAGGAGGAAAAAGGTGGGCTTCTGAATTGTGGAGTTCTTTCAATTCTACCACATGGTTCATATGTTTATTAACACAAAGCTTGAAGTAATTAAAATGTACCTTGATATAAGGCACAGAAAACAACAATATTGACACATCTGCATACAGGCATGGATTGCATATACATCTTCTTTAACAATATTGGATAATTCATAATGTGAAAATATTGTAGAGAAAATATGATGAATTTCAAAATTGAAAATTCTGAACCTGTGCCATAAAATTGTAGCATACAGGAAAGTTATGCAAATATGAAGTTACTTGATTTCTCTTTTAATTTGACTCTACTTTCTACCCCAGAGATATTTTTACAAACAAAGTGATGATTTATTTGGCTATAAATCAAATATCAATGTACTTTTAAAAATTATTACCACTAGAATATATTTTCTGAATGTAATGATTTATTTAGAAATTGGACTTAAACATTTCTAATATTTAGGTAAAATAATAAATTAAAAGTAATTACAAATATAGTATATGAAACACATCAAATATTAAGTAGGCACTTAAAAAACATGTTTTTCAGTATTTGGGCTCATGGGAATTAAAAATCCTGTCTGAGAGTTAATGTACCCTATTCCAGATGGTTTCACCATTAACTTTGTCTTTGAATTCTCCTTTTAAACTCATTAGTGAATAAAAAGTTAATATAAATGATCACTGCCTATGAAAGTTCAATGAGGAAAAAACACAATCATCCACTCCACAATGACACATATGTGAAAGGACAGTTCTCTAAAAAGCCTAAGGTGGTTCCATTATACTTTTCATTTGACAGTCATGTTTCTAGGTTAAACATTTGAAACAAGATGATCAAAATGTTCAGGTTTTAAAGTGTTTGGCGGATAAAGTACCCAATAACACAGATTACTGTTACAATAGCGTGCACTAAGTGCATGTGTGATGGATATGTGTTGAAGCCTTAACCCCACTACCATACCTGCTATCTACTGCACAGTAAACATTATCATAAATAAGTAAGGTTATGGAGTATTGCCTTATCATCAACATAGGGATACCAGTCCCTTATCTGTGAATTGATTGGTTTTAAAGCCCTTATTGGTCTCTTTTTTGGCCAAATTCTAATTTGGAATATTGTAGACAGAAAAAGGAGAAAAGTCATATTTTAAACTGTTACTTTGGAGAATAATCTTTACTTGGAATGTAATCTTCTGTCATAATATGTTATGAAAGCACACACATGGATAGTTTCATAATTATAGCATTCAAAGCTGTAAATGCTAGACTGAAGATTGCAAATCTACTTTCATTATAACCACTTGTTTTCAATCACTGATAACATTTGAAAAATTGTCCTTGGGACTAAAATTCTCACAATCTAACAAATAAAGAAAGGTGCAATGAATTTATGTGTCAAAGTGGGAGTAAGGGAGTAGAAGAGGGTGAGGGTTGAGTGCTACTTTGTTAATAACAGTATCCTCATTGAATATGAAGTCTCACTCCCTTTGACTCTATCTGAGCATCTACAGTGTAGGTGGGGGCCATTAAGTGACAGCGTCAAGCCCATCATCTGAATAATTCATGGACTCAGCCTGCTATTAAGAAGACAGGTGTAATTTTCTTTTGAATGACGTGAATTGTTTGTTGTTTAAGCAGTATAAACGTATCAGATAATTTTTAATCTTCCACTCCATTTTCTCAATAGTGATTCAAATGGTGAAAGCCAAATAATTATAAGCTTGAATAAAAAACACTCTAAACTTTCAGAATAGTGCATGTAGTCCTTTGCAATATAACTTTTAATTTTATTCTATTCTTCTGACTTGAAAAGTTGGAAGGGTGATTATTAGACAGTGATACACATTTTAATGATCAGCATATATATGGTTGAAAAATGAATGTAAGAAGCCTTGGAAAAGATGTAAAATGTAAAGATCAAGTACTGGAAAGGGGTGCACATTGGGTTTTCTTTGCGTTTATAAAATCTTTGCTAGTTTTGAGTGTATTCAAAATCTTCGTACAGTATGTCTAGGTGAAAAAAATGGCAAATCATGTTTCAGTTTAATTGAAAAGACACAGAATAATCATGATAAAATCAATGAAACATGAACAAAGATGCAGCAATTTCAGAGAAAATTAAATTTAAAAATCAAACAAAAATGTCTATGTGCATCAATATTTCAGCAATTTTTATTTGTAAATCTTTGTTTTATATTTTATTAAAACAGTGGTTAAGAATGTTATACTACTATAGTTTTTTTTCTTATTTAAGGTATACAAATTTCATGTATTCTTATATATAGATTCAGGAACACAGTGATACTTCCCACACTATGCTCCTCCCCCCCCCACTCCCACCCCTCCTCCTCATTCCTCTCTTATACCCTCTCAATTTTTACAATGATCTACTTTCAGTTCACTTTATACTCATAAGATTAACTCTACACAAAATAAAGAGTTTAGAAGAACATGGATCCTCAGCTGTAGAGACAAGGGCAGTAAACCATCATCAAATCTCAAAATGTTAATTTCATTCCTATACATTATTTTTGGTACTGTATTAGTTATCACATATCAGCAAAAACATATGGTATTTGTCTTTTGAGTACTTGCTTATTTCATTAAGTATAATGGTTTCCAGTTGCATCTATTTTGTTGCAAAAAACAGGATTTCATTTTTTATGACAGAGTAATACTCCATAGTATACATATACTATAATTTATTTATTCATCTCAGCTGATGGATATCTGAGTTGATTCCATATTTTAGCTATAGTGAATTGAGCTGCAATAAACATGGGGGCACAGATAACTTATTCATATGCTGATTTCATTTCCTTTGGATATATTCCTAGGAATGGGATTGTTGGTTCCTATGGTAGATATTTCTTCGATATCTGCATTCTGTCTTCCACAATAGCTGCACTAGTTCACACTCCCACCAACAGTAGATTAAGGTACCTTTATTCCCACATCCTTGCTAGCACTTATTGTTTGTTGATTTCTGTATGAGAGACATCCTATGTTTGATGAAATGAAATCTCATTGTGATTTTGATTTGCATTTCCCTGATAGCTAGTGATTCTGAGAATTTTTTCATGTGTCCGTTAG
This sequence comes from Sylvilagus floridanus, assembly GCA_949820135.1. Lineage (NCBI taxonomy): Eukaryota > Metazoa > Chordata > Mammalia > Lagomorpha > Leporidae > Sylvilagus > Sylvilagus floridanus. The sequence goes on from OX463227.1 coordinate 77,680,242, forward strand.
GCCTTTGAATTCCCTTATTTGAAAAATGCATGTTCAAGTCCTTTCCTCATTTCTTAACTGGAATATTTGTGTCATCAGTGTTGAGTTTCTTGAGCTCTTTATATATTCTTGATATTAATGCTTTATTATTTGCATAGTTTGGAAACATTTTCTCCCATTCTGTAGGTTGCCTCTTCAGTTTCTTGAGTGCTTCATTTGCAGTGCAAAGGCTTATCAGTTTGATATAATACATTTGTATATTTGTGCTTTGATTTACTTCTATAGTCTTAATGATCTATAATCACGTTAAAATTTACCTTATGGGGTGAGATGGTCATTTTTCCATCCAATTATTGACTATAGTCATTATTTATATTCCAAATAAACTAGGGTCATTTGTTTTTTACTTGTTAAACTTCATATTTGTATTAAGCCATTTTATTGTAATGTAAATCTAAAATATATTATGTCATTTTTTTTTAAAAAAGGCCAGCGCTGTGGTGTATGGGCTAAGCTACCACCTGCAGTGCCGGCATCCCATATGGGCACCATTTAGAGTCCTGGCCACTCTTCCAGCTCCACTTCTTTTTTTTTTTTAATTGACAGAGTTAGAGAGTGAAAGAAACAGAGAGAAAGGTCTTCCTTCTGTTGGTTCACCACCCGAATGGCCACTACGGCTAGAGCTATGCTGATCTGAAGCCAGGAGCCAGGTGCTTCCTCCTGGTCTCCCAAGCAGGTGCAGGGGCCCAAACACTTGGGCCATCCTCCACTGCCTTTTGGCCACTCCACTTCTGATCCAGCTCTCTGCTATGGCATGCGAAAGCAGTAGAAAATGGCCCAAGTCTTTGGGTCGCTGTACCTGTGTGGGAGACCCGGAGGAAGCTCCTGGTTACTGGCTTCGAATCAGCACAGCTCCGGCCATTGTGGCCTACTGGGGAGTGGACCAGTGGATGGAAGACCTTTCTCTCTATCTCTCTCTTTGCCTTTCCTTCTCTCTCTGTGCAACTCTGAGTTTCAAATAAATAAATAAATCTTAAAAAAATAGCTAAGAAAAAAAGAGAGAGAGAAGGAAGGAGAATGGGAGAAAGACATTTAAGGAGGGCAGGATGGAGAAGTATTCTTGTATCCTCAATGTGCATCTCCAACTTCTGATTTTTACCCATATCCTGATTTGATAACTGAAATTTCTCACTAACAAACAGAATTTTATGTTTCAAGCCGTTAGTATATCTCACCTTAACTACTGAAATAGCATCAAACCTCGATTCACATTGTTGAACCGTTTTATTCTTGTCTCCACATAACCAAGATAGAGTGGCATTGAGGTACACCAGGTTAAGCCACACTTTGAGACAATGGCTGTCCATGTTGGAGTGCTGGTTCAAGTAGCAGCTACTTGTCTTCCAATCCAGCACCATGACAAAGTGTCTGGAAAAGCAGTGTGTGATGTCAAAGTACTTGATCCCCTGAAATATGTGGGAGACCTGGATGAAGTTCTGGACTCCTTGTTTTGACTTGGCCAAACCCAACTTTTGCAGCTATTTTTGGAGTGAATCTGCAGGTGGATGGTCTTTTTCTGTCTCTCCCTTGCTGTTTCCATTACTCTGCCTTTCAAGTAAATAAATAAGTAAATATTTAAAAAGAGAAAAATGAATGCAATTAGGAAAGTGATTGTATAACAACAAAATAGTTCCAAAAAATGTGAAAGAGTATGTAACAGAAATTTTAACTTTCCCTCTTAATTATTCCAGCCTTATATTTCATGAATAATTTTTGTGCTTCTTTCAACATTTTATTGATAAAGGATATATGTATTGGGGTCAGTGATGTGGTGTAGCGGGTAGAGCCACCGTCTGCAGTACTGGCATCCCATATGGCCACAGGTTCGAATCCTGGCTGCTCCTCTTCTGATTCAGCTCTATGCTATGGCTTGGGAAAGCAGTACAAGATCAAGTCTTTGGGCCCCTGAAACCACGTGGGAGACCTGGAGGAAGCTCCTGGCTCCTGGCTTTGGATTGGCACAGTTCCGGTCGTTGGGGTTATCTGGGGGCTGAACCAGCAGATGGAAGACCTCTCTCTCTTTTTCTGCCTCTCCTTCTCTCTCTGTATAACTCTTTCAAATGAATAAATAAATAAATAAGAACATATGTATCAAGAAATGAGTGCATATGTACAGAAAAATTATCCATAGATAAATGAGTTGTTAGTCCACTAACATGGGAAAGAATAATATATTGTCATTTACATGGTATGAATCAGTGAAGCAATATTTATAACTCTATGCTGAATATATGACATGATTTTTATACTCTATGTATATATTAACTACCAAAGATAACAGAGCACTTGTGATATTTCTCTTTTTTGGACTGGCTTATTTCACTTAGCATAATGATCTCCATTACATTCTGATTATTTTAGTGGCTGGGTAATAGTCCACCACCATGAAGCATGACCCCTACCTTTCACCTTACACAAAAATCTACCCAACTTGTATTAAAGACCTAAATCTACAACCCGACACCATCAAATTATTAGAGAACACTGGAGAAACCCTGCAAGATATAGGCACCAGCAAAGACTTCTTGGAAAAGACCCGGGAAGCACAGGCAGTCAAAGTAAAAATTAACATTTGGGATTGCATCAAATTGAGAAGTTTCAGTATGGAAAAAGAAACAGTCAGGAAAATAAAGAGGCAACTGACAGAATATGAAAAAATATTTGTAAACTATGCAACAGATAAAGGGTTAATAACCACAATCTACAGAGAGATCAAGAAACTCCACAACCACAACAACAACAAAAAAAAACAAAAACAAAAAACAAACAAACAAAAAAAAACACAAAAAAACACTTAAGAGATGGGCTAAGGATCTCAATAGACATTTTTCAAAAGAGTTTCATGACATCTTATATACCCTGGATATTAATCCTTTATCAGAAGCATTGTTTGCAAACTCTCTCATTACATTCTTCGCCTCCTCGCATTCCTAATTGTTTCCTTTGCCATGGAGAAGTGTCTTAGCTTGATGTACTCACTTTTCTCTATTTTTGCTTTACATTCTGTGCTTTTGGGTTCTTGTCCAAGAAGTCTTTGCCTAGACTAATGTACTGCAGTTTTAACCTATGTTTTCCCTTAGTAAATTCATCATTTGGGTTTTTGGTTTCGATTCCTGTTCCATTGTAAGTTGATTTTTTTTAACCTTTATTTAATAAATATAAATTTGCAAAGTACAACTTTGGATTATAGCGGCTTTTTGCCCCCATAACCTCCCTCCCACCAGCAACCATCCCATCTCCCACTTCCTCTCCCATCCCATTCACATCAAGATTCTTTTTCAATTGTCTTTATATAAAGAAGATGAATTTAGTATATACGAAGTAAAGAATTCAACCGTTTGCACCCACACCGAAACACAAAGTATAAAGTACTGTTTAAGTATTAGTTATACCGTTAATTCACATAGTACAACACATTAAGGACAGATATCCTACATGGGGAGTAAGTGCACAGTAACTCCTGCTGTTGACTTAACCATTGACACTCTTATTCATGACATCAGTAATCACCTGAGGCTCTTGTCATGATTTGCCAAGGCTATGGAAGCCTTTTGAGTTTGCCAACTCCAATCTTATTTAGACAAGGCTATAGTCAAAGAGGAAGTTCTCTCCTCCCTTCAGAGAAAGGTACCTCCGTACCTCCTTCTTTGATGGCCCATTCTTTCACTGGGATCTCACTGGCAGAGATCATTCATTTAGGTTTTTTTTTTTTTTTCCCCACAGTGTCTTGGCTTTCCATGCCTCAAATACACTCATGGGCTTTTAGCCAGATCTGAATGCCTTAAGGGCTGATTCTGAGGTCAGAGTGCTGTTTAGGACATCTGCCATTCTATGAGCCTGCTGTGTATACTGCTTCCCAAGTTTGATCATTCTCTCCTTTTTAATTCTATCAGTTAGCATTAGCGGATGCTAGTCTTGTTTGTTATCCGTTTGACTCTTAATCCTATCATTATGATCAATTATGAACTGAAACTGATCATTTTGACCAGTAAGATGTCATTGGTACATGCCACCTTGATGGGATTGCATTGGAATCCCCTGGCACGTTTCCTACTCTACCATTAGGGATAAGTCCAATTAAGCATGTGCCAAACTGTACATCTCCTCCCTCTCTTATCCCACACTTATATTTAACAGGGATCACTTTTCAGTTAAATTTAAAAACCTAAGAGTAATTCTGTGTTAATTAAAGAATTCAACCAATAGTATTGAGGAGAACAGAAAATACTAAAAAGAGTAAAGTATTAAGTTGTTCATCAACTGTCAGGACAAGGGCTGATCAAGTCATTGTTTCTCATAGTCTACATTTCACTTCAACAGGTTTCCTTTTTGGTGTTCAGTTAGTTGTCACCGATCAGGGAGAACATATGATTTTTTTCCCTTTGGGACTGGCTTATTTCACTCAGCATGATGTTTTCCCGATTCTTCCATTTTGTTGCAAATGACCGGATTTCATTGTGTGTTTTTTTTTTTTTCTGCTGTATGGTATTCTATAGAGTACATATCCCATAATTTCTTTATCCAGTCTACTGTTGATGGGCATTTAGGTTGGTTCCATGTCTTAGCTAATGTGAATTGAGCTACAAGAAACATTGAGGTGCAGACAGCTTTTTTATTTGCCAATTTAAATTCTTTGGGTAAATTCCAAGGAGTGGGATGGCTGGGTTGTTTGGTAGGGTTATATTCAGGTTTCTGGGAATCTCCAAACTGACTTCCATAGTGGCTTACCAGTTTGCATTCCCACCAACAGTGCATTAGTGTCCCTTTTTTCCCACATGCTCTCCAGCATCTGTTGTTGGTAGATTTCTGTATGTGAGCCATTCTAACTGGGGTGAGGTGAAACCTCATTGTGGTTTTGATGTACATTTCCCTGATGGCTACTGATCCTGAACATTTTTTCATGTGTCTGTTGGATATTTGTATTTTCTCTTTTAAGATTCATTTATTTATTTGAAAGGCAGAGTTACACAGAAAGAAAGAGAAGCAGAGACAGGGTTGTCTTCCATTCACTGGTTCACTCCCTAAGTGGCCGCAATAGCCAGAGTTGCCCCAATCCGAACCCAGTAGCAAGGAGCTTCTTCTGGTCCTCTCACGTGGGTCCAAGTGCCTAAGGCCTTGGCTATCTTCTACTGCTTTTTCAGGCCATAGCAGAGAAATAGATCAGAAGTGGAGCAGCCAGGTCTCGAACTGGCACATATATGGTGTGCCAACACTGAAGGCAGCAGCTTTATCCACTATGCCACAGAGCCACCCCTGTAAATTGATTTTTCTGTAGAGTGTAAGGTAAGGGTCTTGTTTCAAAGTTCAGCATGTGGAAATCCAATTTTTTTAATATCATTTGTTTAAGAGATTATCTCTTCACCAGGGAATGATATTATCCCCTTTGCTGGAGATTAGTTGGTTATAGATGTGTGGTTTTTCTGGAATTTCTATTTTGTTTTGTTTCCATGCTGTTTTTTTTTTTATTATTTTTCTTACACCAGTACCAGGCTGTTTTGATTATAACGTTCCTGTAATATATCTTGAAATCTGGTATTATTATGTTTCTGGATTGTTTTATCTTTTTTGAGATTGTTTTGGCTATTCATGGTGTTTTGTGCTTCCATATGAATATTAACATTACTTTTACTAACAAATTGAAAAATGTGATTGAGATATTTATTGGAGTTGCATTGAATCTGTAGTTGCTTTGAGTAGTATGGGCATTTTGATTATATTAATTCTTCCAATCCGTGAACACGGAAATTTTTTCATGTGTTTGTGTCTTCTATTTCTTCCATTAATGTTTTACAGCTTTCATTGCAAAATACTTAAATTTTTGTCTATTATGAATGGCATGAGGTGATGGGTACTTTCTCAGCAAGATCATTTTTGTTGTATAAGAAGGATATTGAGTTTACATGTTGATTTTATATTCTGCGATTATGCTGAATTCTCTTGAGTTGTAATGGTTGCTTAGTGAAGTATTTTGGTTCCTACATATATAGGATCTTGTCATCTGTAAGCAAAGATAATATATCTTCTTCCTTTCCAATTCGCATCCTTTTGATTTTATTCTTCTTGACAATGTGTAAAACATCCAGAAATACATTGGATATTAGTGGTGAGAGTGCACACTTATCTCATTCCAGATATTATTAGAAATACTTCTAATCTATGTTTGACATAGATTGCCTTTTTTGCATTAGTGTATATTTATCTTACATCCAGTTTATTTAATGTTTATCTTTTTTATCATGAAAGAAGTTGTATTTTATCAAATGCTTTCTTCACATCTATTGAGATAAACAGAGTTTTTAATCTTCATTTTGGGGATGTGATGTGTCACATTTGATTTGCATATGCTGAAACATACCTTCATGCCTTTGCATATGTTGAAACTTTCCTTGTTTTGAAGGATTATTTTTGATATGTACCTCCAGAGCTTAGTGGAGTGCCTAAGGCTTACCTTGAGTTCCAGGAGTGTGTGCTGGGTGAGGTTAAGGAACTGTGGCCACAGTTTGTGGGTAAGGCAAGCATGCAGAGTGACATCCAAACTGGTCATGGTAGCCAGCCTTTGGTTATAGTCCATTGCAGGGAGAGGATGTTGGAGTCAGCAAGTACGTTTATTGTCATAGCCTTTCTGTACAGTAAGGTGACCAACTGATTCATATCCTAGAGTGAACTCACAATTCCAGTGCACCTCACTCACCTAGGAATGGGTAACATTCAAGGATTGACCCATATGGCAGTTTATATCTCGACCCTTCTGCAAAACCCTTCCCAAACAAGTAGGGAGATCTGAATCCCTGCAGCCAGATCATATGGGTATTCAGATGATTAGTTTGATATTCTGCTTGGTTTATCAGATATCTATTTTATTTATTTTTAAGATTTTTTATTTATTTGAAAGTCATAGTTACACAGAGCATGGAGAGGCAGAGAGAGCGAGGAGAAAGATCTTCTATCCAATGGTTCACTCCTCAATTGGCTGCAATGTCTGGAGTTGTGCCTATCCAAAGCCGGGTGCCAGGAGCTTCTTCCAGGTCTCCCACGTGGGTGCAGGGCCCAAGGACTTCGACCATCTTGTACTGCTCTCCCAGGCCCATAGCAGAGAGCTGGATCAGCAGTGGAGCAGCAGGGTTTCGAACCAGCGCCCATATGGGATGCCGACGCTTCAGGCCAGGGCATTAACCTTCTATGCCACAGCACCGGTCCCTATTTTTAAGATTTATTGACTTGAAATGCAGGGTAACTCATCAAAATTGTGTTTTAACTTTTCTTCTTTACACTATATTATTTTAATTTCTCCTGTTATTTTCTTTTTTAGTTTGTCTTCTTTTTTGCTTTTTTTTTATAAATACAAATGAATCCATAGTTCACAGTGCATTCTAGCCAAAAGTTTTGAATTGTATTAAATAGCTAGGTATGAAGATTCATATTTATTTGTGTTTAAAATAGAATATATCACTTATTTTAAAGTTCAATCCTTTTTCCAGGGAGAACTCACTCTGGACTCTATATAAGCAAGTGTTTTTTCGGGTCTTTTGAGTTGCTGTAACAATATACCACAAACTGGTGATTTGTAAATAACAGAATATTATTTCCAACAGTCAAGGAGGTTGGAGATCTAAGATCAAGATGCCATCAGATTTGGTGTTTGATGAAGGCCCTTTCCAAGTTCACAGATGTTTCTTTCCACTAGGGACAAAGGAGAGCTCTCATGTATCTTTTATGAAAGCAAAAATCTCATTCATGAGTGCTATACCCTCATGAGCTAAACATCTCCCAAAGGTCTCACATCCAAATACCATCATAATTAATACATAATACATATATGTATATATATATATATGGCACACAACTATTCAGTCTATAATAGGAATGTCTTGAAACCAGAATTTTTTTCATTTATAATTCCAGGTCATCAGTTTACCACCCATAATCAGATCACTCCATAAATGCCAAGGAAACAGGACTTTTGTCTCAAAGTAGAGTGTTTTAAGTACTATTCTCAGATCATGGTGATGCCAATGATTCTCTGTTGGGTCCATGGTGAAGGGTCAAAAACATAGGCTCTAGTAGACCTCTTTATTCAGATCAGATACTCACCAAGTTTCCCAAGACTATACCTTCTTTTTATTTTAAACACATTTTAAACTCTGTAGTTGGGAACAACTAAGCTTCTAAGCCCATTTTTTCTGGGAACAGCTCTTTCATGAAACTGAATATGGCCCTGTCCCTCCTATCATCATGGTTTTACTACCAACACAATCTCATCTGCTTGAGATTCTAGATAGAAAAAAGGTTCATAACATTTATTCAATTTTACATATTGAATAATGAATTACATATAAATAGAAATAGTTTTCCTAAAATTCATAAAGTTGATTGAATTATTGTGTCTGTTAAGTTGAAGGCCACACATTAGGGCAATCTGTACCCTACTCAGTCCTCAGCCTGATTTCATCCACACCCCCTACCACCTGAACTACTAGGCCAAACAGCTGCTCTGTGAATTTTAAAAAGTGCCCAATCACATAAGCCTTTATAGAGTGAGAGTAGATATCTCATTCAGTTCAAGTATTTTGGCTCCCTGAATACTGGAGACTTCTGAAAAAAAAATACTGTTACGTTGCTTAAACAAAAATTTTGTGATGCAGCAGGCATATGTTACTGAAAAAGATGTCTTTCACCTTCAAATTTTTCATAGAAAACATTATTTTCTAAAAGGAGAGATTAGGAGGTTTGCTGGAAAATATGTTTAGCAGATAGATGATCTCTCTCTCTCTCTCCTCTCTCTGCCTTTGAAATAAGATTGAAAATTAGTAAACAAACATTCAAAAATAAAATTTTTGGAAAAATCCATTTCCACTGTTCCCAGTAGATGTATGCCATCTGTGTCCTGCCCTAGTCCCTCCTGTGTAAGTCGTTCTCCCAGTCATTGCTGATCCTTAAGTTGAACATTGCCTATTATCCTCTCCTGATGTGTGAGAAACTAAGCCTATTAACCGTGTCTTTGTGCTTTTTCTTTTTTTTTACATTTATTTTCATTTCTCTGGCTATTTCACAAATTAGATCAACAAACACAAATTCCTTCTGTCTTGCACAGTTAACACTATCTCAAAAACTCCTAAATGTAGGTCTCCAATTTATACCTTCAAATCACTCTTCAATATTTTGTAATGTAACTCTGTTCACCAAAACTCAGTGAGGCACTTGTTTGAAAACTAAAATTGACCTCTAAGTTATGACATTAATGTTTGATCCATTTGGTCTTTTGGAAGCATGTGACCATACAGAGATCAATGTTCTATCTTGTTTTTGTCTTATCTACATATCTACATTCACCTTCCAGGATACTTGTGTTCCTCTTACTATCTTCCTACTTCACTGAACATTACTTTTCCCATTTCCTTCCTTTTTTTTTTTTTTTTTTTGGTTGGTTGGCTTTGTTTTCTGCTTCCTCAGTAGATATCAATGTTATTTGGAGTGGATGCTTCAATTCCTATATTTTTCAGTCTTCACATTTTCTCCTGACATCTATATACCATCTGAATTAAGAACATTCAGATAAAGGTGAAGAGCCCAACCATTAGCAGTGGCCCAGAAATATTTAAGCTATTTCATACATTTGTGCCTTTGTGCATACTGTTTCTTCCTCCTAGTAATATCTATGTCTTCTTCATAGCTTTTTACTGCTTTTTAGAGATTGAACTACAGTATATAGCTGGTGAATCTTCTGGATTTTGGTGGGGTGAATTACATGCTCCTTCAATGAAACTTCAAAATGTTAATGATAAAATGAAATTAAAAGATGTTTATTTTGCTGCAAATATTAGAATCCATGCATAAACTTTTCATAATATGCATTTTCCATGAACATTTGGAATACTTCTAAAATTCTGGTCCTCAGAGAATCCATGATGTCCTATGTCTCACAAATACCATAATTTATCCATATGCCTCTTTAATAACTTGGTGGGCAAGATTCAAATTGAAGTAAAATGAATCCACTGGTATAGTATTTCCCACATAATGGTCTCACAGATAATTTTCTAAAAAGAGAAAAATGCAACTTTTACTTCTTTTTTACTTCTTAACTTGTTGAATATTACTCAACATCAAAATAAGAAAAAAGAAACAAAATGTTTTCCTTACCTAATTAGGCTTTTCTTTAAATCTTCATTAGATAAACTTAATAGATTTTTTATACATGTCACATTTCAGAATGTGTGTGAATTTAACATGTCTATTTTAAAATCCAATCAATATACTTTCTCTTCCTTTGTAGCCTTGAAACACCTTATACAATCTTGTTTGCACAGAAGTTCTTGCTTAATATCAGTTTGATTTTTATATTAACTACTATGTCTATGACAAATTTGCATTTTCTCTTATTTTTTCCACTGGAGATGTTCTCTTCCTGATTATTGGAGCTCAAGGAGTACCAGCAACTCTGTGAAGATCTATTTCTGCACTCCATGTGTCAATCTTAATTACAACTCCATAAAGATACTTTTTTTCTCTCCTGGAAGAATTGATTGTAGCCACCCAACTCCAGAATTTAGCTGCGAAATTCTAAACTCAGCAATTCTTTTACTGAAATACCAATATACCGTAGAGTTGGGCTAAAATTAACCTGCCTTCCAGAGTTCCGATCACAGTTACTATTATTTTCACCCACATCCCATTGTCTGTGCGAGCAAAGGCTTAACAGGGTGACAGAAATACCAAAGTACAAAAATATATTTAGGCAATAAAGTGCTGTTATACGAGACTTCCTAGCTCGGGTCTATTTTTCCGTCTTTAATTATATCCATGTCACAGATATCAGGCAGGTAATTGCAAATATTGTGCTGTCTTTAACAAAACACAGAAGAGTCTAGAATCTTGTAGTTCATGCACTAAGAAGCAAAGCAATTTACAGATATGTTGACTTTAATATAACAAATGTTTCCTCACACCTTTCTGTGACAGATAAAGAGGAATAGTCACAAGGAAATTCATAAGACTCTCGATGTAAGTGTGATTCTATGAAGTGTTATAATATGTCTTTCCCCTTATAAGTAGTCAAGCACAAAATTATTTTCATGAACTGATATCTGTACCTATGGTTTCTAAGAACAAATTGTTATTTATCATATTTGGTTCAAACCACCTAATCTGAAGTTAAACAATGGATCACACTGTTCTACTTATTCATTTTACTCTGAAAATTTTTTTAAAGATTTATTTATTTATTTGAAAGTCAGAGTTACACAGAGAGAGGAGAGGCAGAGAGAAAGAGGCCTTCCATCCAATGGTTCACTCCCTAGATGGCTGCAATGGCTGGAGCTGCGCTGATCCGAAGCCAGGAGCCAGGACTTCTTCTGGGTCTCCCACGTGGGTGCAGATGCCCAAGGACTTGGGCCATCTTCCACTGCTATTCTGGGCCATAGCAGAGAGCTGGACAGGAAGTGGAGCAGCCTGGTCTCAAACCAGCACCCATATGGGATGCCAGCACTTCAGGCCAGGGCGTTAACCCACTGCGCCACAGCGCCTGCCTCTTTACTCTGAAATTTTAAAAGACCTCCCCCAGATTGAATTTAGCTGTTCTTTTTTTGTTGTTGCATAAAATGTTACCAAATGTTAATGACCATCTTTACCTGCCTTCTGCTTCCTCAGCCTAACCCATCTCTGATAACCCATTTCTACTCACTCGCCAAATGTCACATTTGTAAAATAAATAAATAAACAGTAAGTAACCATGAATCAAAAAGTGCGGATATTTTAAGGAAGAAATTCTTGCTATTAAATTGACATAAATTGAAATTTTCTTTATTTTCGCCTCAAGCTCCTATTCTTTTGTTTTTTATAGCCATTCATATGATTTCCATATTCTATACTGTCCAACCCTCTTAAAATTATTTTTATTTGACGGTATAATGACAGAGAAAGAGGTAGAGGAGAAAAAAGTGATCTTCCAGTCACTGGCTTACTCTCCAAATGGCCACAACAGTAATATCTGGGCCAGGCTGAAGCCAGGAGCCTGCAACTTTACCTGGGTAGCCCATGTGGGTGTTAGAGGCCACAGTACTTGGGCCATCTTCTGCTAATTTGCCAGACACTTATCATGGAGCTCACATGGAAATGGAGCAGGTAGGGCTGTAGCCAGAGCCCAAAATATATGCTGGTGTTGCACTCAGTGGCTCAACCCACTGCACCACAACACTGGCCCCTCAAGTCTTCCTTCTTGTCACTGGACCTCAACCTCTCTGGTTATCTCAGAATACTACTTTCACCAACCACCACCACCATTCCCTCCATTGAATGCTCCAAACAGTGTTTGTAATTCCTTGAGTCTTAGAACTCAGTGTATGTAAGGGCTTTATTGATTTCACAGTTTAATAGATCTATTTGGTTTTTTAATCAGAATTTGAATATATTTCATCAAACAATACTCTGTGAAATTGTGAATGTCACAGCACACACTGCTGTATGTCAACTAAACTCTTGTCTTTTGCATTTATTATTCACCATGACTTTGTGTTTGACCTTTATTTCCATACCTAAGCTTATTGTCTTCATAAATAGTGCTTATTCTAAACTGTGTTTAAGACCTAGGGATGGAGGGAGACAGGGAAGTATCTTTGTATTCTTGGAATTTTATTTATGGAATTCATGAAAACTCTATTCAATATATTAATAAATTAAAAATAACTTTAAAAAGTTACTACTATCCTTAACATGTCAATATCTGCATTAGACATTGGAATCCACAAGTCTCACTGCTAAAACTTGTATGATACTTGAAAATAATAAACTTTATTTCTAAGAATATAATGTGTCCACTCATACCACTTAGAATATAATATATATTTCAAATTTGTCTTGTAATTGATCAGTTCCTATTAAGTACTCACGACCTTGCAACTTGAGAGTTTACATAACTAGATAAAAGACTTGCTTTGTACAGTGGCAGCTACTGTTAAAAGTATTTGAGGAAAACGAATAAATGGAAGTGCTGAGCCATTTGAGGCAATCTGAGGCAGACTATCCTGAGAATTCCTGTCGGTATATCTGAAAGTTGGAAACCACCCAGGATGAACTGAGTTTTTTGGATTCTGGATGAGGAAAAACAGGAGTGCACATTGTGGTGCAGTAGGTTAAGTCCAAGTTTGGAACATGTGCATCTCATATGGAGTGCTAGTTCCAAAATTCTGCTCTTCTGCTTCCAACCCAGCTTCCTGCTAACGTGCTTAGGAAGCATCGGACAATGGCACAAAATAAGACCTCAGTCCATCTCACCCAAATAGGATACCAAGATGGATTCCTAGCTCCTAGCTTTGGCTTTGTCCAACTTGGTTCTTGTAGGCATTTTGTGGGGTTAGCACAAATGACCTCTCTTTCTTGATCTGTTCTTCTCTCTGTCACATTTTGTCTTTCTAATAAACAAATCTTAGAAAAAAAGAGGGGGCAGGCACTGTGGAGCAGCTGGTTAAAGCCCTGGCCTGAAGCGCCGGCATCCCTTATGGCGCCGCTTCTAGTCCTGGCTGCTCCTCTTCCCATACAACTCTCTGCTATGGCCTGGGAAAGTAGTAAAAGATGGCCCAAGTCCTTGGGCCCCTGCACTCACATGAGAGACCCAGAAGAAGCTACTGGCTCCTGGCTTCGGATCAGTGCAGCTCCGGCCAATGCAGCCATTTGGGAAGTGAATCAGTGGATGGAAGTCCTCTCTCTCTTTGTCTCTACCTCTCTCTGTAACTCTGTCTTAAAAAAATAGAAAAGAAAAAAGAAAAAAAAAAGAGAAAAAGAGGACCACAGTAAATCAGCAGCTTATCTGCTGTGGCAATGCCAGTGGTTAGGCAGAGCCACATTCCATAATTATGCAGAGCCACATTCTAGTGAGATCTTCAGAATGACTGCATATGGAATTGGGGTCCCCCTCTGTGTGTGCTTTCTTATAGACCCTTTAAATGTCATTCTTAAGCAATATTTCAGCTCACTTGATGATAGGCATTTTGGGCATTTGAGAAATCTGAAGCCTTGGCAATAGGTTACCCAGGGTGATAAGACATGGAAAAGAAGTTATAGTTTCTAGAATTATATAGCCATGGACGGTAGGTAGTGGTTTGCATCTGAGGTGGCAGGTTAACAGTGACAATGATGAGGTACTGGGGAGTCAATCAAAGTTCGTTTTCTTCCATAGGCAGAAAAGCAAATGCTGTACTTAAGTAGTGTTTAAGGAAGCCCAAGAGCACTCAGTAGGCATTCTCTACACATATGGATAGCCAGCGCTTCTGTGGCTGATTTTCTATGAACAAATGTGGAATAATAATAAACAGATACATAGTTCGAATTGAAAGGAAAGCAAACCAGTCCAAAAGAGATGTTGATTACTTATAGTAGGAAACATAGATTGCTAAATCACACTTAATGGCAGTATAATAGGACTTTTCAATTTTTAAAAGCTTAAAGTTAGGTAAGGAAGTAATTTGTCAGTAAACATCTTTAGAACCAAAGTGGTTTGTAGCTGAGACTGCCAATAAAACTTTTTTAAATGGAGTTGATTTATTTTTAACAAAATGATTGATTTCTGTGTTTACTTTCATAGTAGTTAATCTGTTCATGCTTAGCAAGTTAGCCTGATTCTTCCTGCTCTCAAAATTTAAGCATTTTGGATAATTTTCAAAGGCTTTTTAATCTTAACTAAGATCTAAGGCTAAACAAAAGTATCACAGGTATTTCAATAATTGGTATTATGATTTGGGTTTCACTTCTCTTAATAAGGTGTTTTTTTGCTAATATGATTATAACCCATTCTACAAGGATAAATTTTACATAGCAAATTAGTTAATCATAGTAATACCTCTATTTCCATACGGATCTACAGTTTTTTGAAAAAACAGACATTCCCATGTGTTTTCTCAATATTAGTTCCTTTATTGTAAAAGAATTAAACCATAACTTCTTTTAAAACAAAGGAGGGCATCTTCTACTTCTTTTTATACAAAGCTTTCAAATCAAAGAATAATACGTAACAACTGAAATATTTGGGTGCTGAATTAAAATGAAAAATTTCATCATTTGTAGTACAATTGTAAATGCTATATCAGAAGTTTTGTGGCACTTATACAGTTTCATTTAGTTTCTAAAGATAGAAATTTGGGACTTTGTGCCAGTGACCTCATAATGGTTACATTAAATATTCTGGTCCAAAAAGAGCTTCCTTTCCCTGGCCACTCCTATATTTGGCTTAGAAGAGTTCCAAAATTAAACAATGAACTCTTCAAAGATGTGTGTTCCTTTCCTTTTTATGTTGAGATCTTGGTATAGGAAAGTATTGTAGTCTATGTATTGTCCAGTTTATAAGAAATAATTTAGAATTCACAGAGAGGTTATTAATGACTAAAATCAGTATTTCCATTTTTTTTCTAAAACAATTGTAACTTGTGGGATAGTTATTTTTCAGTGGGGGAATTGAGAAACTTAGCTATGGGGATTTTCTTTATAGGAAAAATATGATTTGGATGGGGTGGAACTCCATTGACATTGATCAAATATAATAGTCAAAACCCCATTCCTTCCATCTAAGATTCTGGACTCAAAACATTAAGATGATAGCTAGTTGCCCACGGTGACTGTCTAAAAGAGTAATTGTTGCAGGGAATGTCCTTATAAAAATGTATTTCTTCTCTGTGTAGTGATCCACATTTTATAGATTGCCTTTACTTACTTGGAGTCACTGGATCCTCATAGCAGCCGTGGGAAGCAGAAATGATGACACTTATGCCTGTCGTATGGATGTGAGTGAGAATGTGTGAATCTGGAACTTCTAGGCCCACACTCAGGGATGCGCATTTTAGGTTGGCGTAAGGGCTAATGTTTTGTTTTGTCATTATTGTTCAAATTAGTTCATATAAAGGGCATAGTGTTATATAGAGGTTAGTCTTTTTGAAATAGAAAACTGAAGATTTCATGGTGTATTGACATAGAGCAGGTAATAGTATCCCTAAATAGGAACATTGTTTAAGATATTTGACAGGCAGAGTTACAGAGGGAGAGAGAAAGACACAGAGAGAGAGAGAGAGAAAGAGAGAGAGAGAGAGAGAGAGAGTGTGTGTTAGTTTAATTTTCCAGCAGCTGATTTTCTGCCCAAATGCTTGCAATGCCCAGGGCTGGGCCAAGCCAAACCCAGGAGCCAGGAGCTCCACCTGGGATGCACATCTTATGCTCCTTTCTCAGGTACATTAACATGGAGCTGGATCAGAATTGGAGCAGTCTGGTTTCAAACTGGGGCTTATATGGCCTGCCCAAACCCCCTGCACCACAATGAACATTTTTAAATAGAAACCTTGTCTTGGTATCAACTGTTGAAGGATATTCTCAGTTTGATTAATGTTTATTGTTTCCTCAGAGAGGAGAAACATTTAACTATTTTGTCAGGAGGGTATATATTCAATTACCATATATTTCTGTACAGAGAAACCACAAAGAAATTACACACATGCTGATCCACTTTAAATCAAGAAAACTGAATAGCAAATTTGTTATGCTGAAAACAGTTTAAAGACCAGGGATGGCAATACAAGATCATTGCTTAATACAACTTGAAATATAGAAGAATTAAAGAGCAGGGCATTTATTATTAGTGACTTCTAGCTTCAATATTGCATTAATTTCTGTAATTATGTGAACTAAGCAAGTAAATTTGTAAATTTTTAAATGTAAAACAGAATAGAATTTTTTCTTATAGTAGTTGTGAGGATTTTAAATAAAATAGTATTATAAGATCTTGACTGACAAGTAATAGTCTTATAAAAACCACTAGTTCTAACTCTTTCTACTATACCCTAAGTCCCCAGTAAGTTATACTTACAGTCTAGCCAGTATGTATATCTAGGGCACACTGCTGGGGGAGGAGGTAAGATATGAGCATTGACAGTGAAGCATAGTATATAGTGTTAATGAGGGGCAGGGAGGGATCTGAAAAGAAATGTTTAAAAACAGGAGCTATGGTGCTATCAGGTTCCCACTTCTCAACAGAATCTGTTTAAGAACTTGTGGAAATTTCTCTTCTCTTTACTAATTATCTCTATAATCTGTTCTTAGAGAATTATCAAATCACATTATTACACCATTACCACTACCACTGTTACTACCTCAAAGAAAACAAAACATGTAGAATTAAAAGTATGAAAAAAGTGCTTATAAAAGTAACAAAAACAAGAGATGGAAATATGATAAGATAAGATGTAAGTTAGCAAATTTAAGATGTATGAAAAGAATAGATGTGTAAAAAAAGAAATAAGCAATCTTACATGGACACTAGATATCCATGACCCACTACATGTGTTTGAGGAACCAAAGATTCATAATATACTATATGTACATATGAAGCACTTTAGATACACACTTTGTACAAGATCTTTATTAGGCCTTCCATTGATGGCAGTTTTTGCAAATATAATCCATAGGTGATCAGTAGGTTAACTGCCACATTATTTGTCCCTTTATCTCTCTAATAGAACAAAGCTGTATCATTGGTCCCAGGAACTTTTCTTATTTTATTGAGAGCTACAACTGTAATATTCATGGCCATATTGCTGGGTAAGAATACTTACACATACTTTGGCAAAAAAGAGTGAGATAGATAAAGAATGAAAATAATTCATGCAGTGTGCTCCTGACCTAGGTATATTCTACTCTAATATGTTGTTAACCTACCCTCCTCTCTTATCCCTTGATTTTCATGGTGATAATTGGCTTGTTAGAATATTTAGAGGCTAATGTTGCTTTTAGTTAATTTTTCACATGACAAAAGAAAATAAATTATAAAATTCTTAATGCAACAGTTTTGTAATAACAAAATCTGGAAATTATATTACATATAGTATAAGAACAATTTCAAGCTGAAATTTAATTATTGTTTTTCATGTATAAACCTCCAACATCCAAAACTCTTCATATGCCAGAGATTCTTCACTTAATAGTTCTGTGATGTAATTAATTTCTTAACCAAAAATGGAACTTCCACTTTGTTGTTAATTTTCATGTCATTATCACTGAATAAAATCTAATAACCTATATCCATTAAAATACCACTTGATGTAGTAAATAAGAGGGTTTGTATTAAATAGTATCAAAATATAATGAAGGTAGGGGGGCATTGTTAGTAACAGAACAGACCAGGAAGCTACAGGCTCTGCTATACAGACACAGAGATAACTATAATATATGAACCAGAAACTGGAAATACCAGCAGAGAATCTATAGAACCTGGTCATTCTAAACCCAAGAAAAGGTCCCAGTAAAAATTATAAAAATTTAGTCATTTGGACCATCAATTATGTCTTCCAATATGGCCTGGAGGAAGAAATTAGGAAGAAAAAATCTTTACCAGGAGGACTTTAGGAAGACAACTCAAAGAATTGATTCTGTCCAAAATTCAGACTTCTGTGAAGGCTGCTTGAGAGATTGGCTTGTCTTACAGCTTGTCAGAATGCTGACAGGATCAATGCCAGAGTTTGGAAATTTCTGAAAACAAGGATTACCAGCATGTTTGGGCTGCTTTATAACAGCCAAATTCCACAAGGAGCAAGAAACTAGAGGACTTTTAAGAATTTCAAAATAGGCTGATGGTGAAGCCTCTGTGTTATGTGTGGAGAGATAGTTGGTTCTACAAGTGTCAAAATCCTTGTCCTCTGTAAAAAATTATATGACTCACAAAGAAAGAGCAAAATGTGACTCACTTGAAGGATAAAAAGCAAACTCTAGAAAATGTATTTAAATGCAAGTCATTAAGCTGCTTAGTAACAACTCTAAAATAAATGTAATAAAGACAGAGAAAAACATACTTGAGCAGCTAAACAAAATCAGACAAAAGTGCAAGAATAAAATTAGAACATCAACAAAGAGAAAGAAATGGTATGAAAAGATTGAAATAGAAATTCTGGACCTGAAAATACAGTAACTGAACTAAAAAATTCATTAGAGAGGTTCAAGAGCAGATTGATCATTAAGAAAAGAATTGACAAACTTGAAGACATGATTTGAAATCATCAAGTCAGAGGAGAAAAAAGAGGAAAAAAGAGAAGAGGGTATATGAGACATAGTGTATAGTAACAAGGAGACAAATACACATAGGAACCTCAAAATGAAAAGAGAGAAAAAATGGGAAGAAAGCTTATTTAAAGAATAATGAACAAAATCTTATCAAATACAAAAGAAAAAATGAATATGCAGATTCAAATACTAAAAATAACTAGGAGTTGCCATTGTGATACAGTGTATTGATCTGCTATCTGCAATGCGGGTATCCCCTTGAGCTCTGGTTTTAGTCCCACATGCTCCACTTCCCATCCTTGTTAATGAACTTGGGAAAGCAAAAGAAGAAGGCCCAAGAACTTGGGCCCCTGCCATCCATGTGAGAGACTCAGATGTAGTTCCAGGCTCTTGGCTTCACACTGACCCAGGCTTGACAATTGTGGCCTTTTGGGGACTAAACCCCAATGGAAGTGTGTCTTCTCCCTCTCTCTCTCTCTCTCTCTCTCTTCCTATCTTAACTTCAAATAAATGAAGTAAATCTTTAAAATAAAAAACCCAACTAGAATAAATCCAAAGAAAACTATAAAATGACTCATTATAATTAGACCACGTAATGTAAAAGACCAAGAATCCTGAATGCATTTAAGAGATAAAAGCGAGGGGCTTGTGCTATGGCACAGTGGGTTAAAGTCCCGGTCTTCAGTGCCAGCATCACATACGGGCGCCAGATGGTGTCTTGGTTGCTGCACTTCTGATCAAGCTCTCTACTATGGCTTTGGAAAGCAGTAGAAGATGGCCCAAGTCCTTGGGCCACTGCACCTGCATGGGACACCCGGAAGAAATTCCTGGTTCCTGGCTTTGGATCAGCTCAGCTCTGGCCATTATGGTCATTTGGGGAGTGAACCAGCAGATGGAAGACCTCTGTCTCCTCTGGCTTTACCTCTCTCTGTAACTCTGTCTTTCAAATAAATAAAATAAATCTTTTGAAAAAAGGAGATAAGTGATCTGTCACATACAAAAGAAATTTTATATGAAAGGAAAATCTGAAAAGTAAAATTAAATTTTTGGAGTGCTATACATAAATTTTCTTTACTCCTTCATTCATTGCTTCCAAACAAGATATAAGACTGAATAAGAAATAAACACATGAATGCAGGAATCAGACTAAGTAGTTGGGTTCTCAAATGTAATGTGAGTGTGAATTTTGGTAAGTTCTTTGATCTTTGTATGTTGTTTCCTTCATTTGTGCAAAAAGACATACAAATAGAATCAAGTTCTTAGATTTTTGATTATATATATGTATATGTTAGAAGAATGTGAGACATATATTAAATATTATATGAATGTAAATATTTGCTACTATTTTAGATGTATTCTTTGTTGAAAATCATTTGGTTCATAATGATTTGCCACAAAATGGCAGGAGATCAATTGATGGCTTAGTCAAGGTTCTATGTACTTGAAGGGAAATCATATAGTTTCACAGGAGACATAGATGGAAATAGAATACATCAATAGCAGGATATACTAAGCACATAACAGACCATCAAACTGGTATTGGAGAAAGATGAGAAAGGGATAGGTTGAAAAATTAAGGATTTGTTTGATGGTTGGTTGATATCTGAATTGGTTCCTAAAAAACAAATTTTATTCTAAATATTGCCAGGAAAGGAATTGTTGTCATTGGCAAAAGAGAGTAAAGTATGAGCTTTGTTCTATAACAGAACACAGTTATCATCTAGAAAGTAGCATGATATGGATTACAAACATCAAAAAGTGGATTTAAAATAAACAATACCAAATTGAACACTAGAATACAAACCTGCCAGCGGAGGTGAGAAATGTTATACTCTCACTGAATGCGACTTCCAAACCTATGGTTCTATGCATGTTTTCTGAGTGCAGTCCAGTTCAACCTCAAAGAATCCTGGCCTCTTCCCCGGCAGAATTCACATCAGGTGGACTACAGTACAGGGCTATGTGCTGAGATACTTTGTTTTCTTAACTGCATTTTTGTTCTTCCTAGTGATGTTTGGAAGGGAAAAAAAATCACATCCTAATGTTTACCTGGACTTCAATCACTCCCATTGAAAAGATTTGTCAAAATTAATATGACTTTCAACTGTATTGTTCAGACTATTTTCAGGGGCAACAAAAAGTGTGTGTAGGCCCTGTGAAACCAACTTTTCATAGGAGTAGTTACACTCATCGTGGCACCCAGTCAACTCCTTCAGGGTTGAAATAGTTGGGTGGCTGTTTTTCTTTGCAGAATCCAAGGTTGCATTTTGAAGTACATTGCATTTTGAACTACAGACAGGGACATTTCCAGTTGATGACATAGAAATAAGAATATTTTCCCAAGAACTATTTGCGAATGTCATCTAGGAAGGAAGAGTACCTTAATAACAGGAGAATAAAAGGTTAAGGCCTTTGGGGAAATAAAAGAGTACAGTGAGAATGCTTTAATATTTTCAGATGAAGATCAATGTTCACCTCTGACCAGCCTTGGTGAAAAATGAGGATTTCATCCTTATGCCCAATTTGTACATTACACTGTAGGCAAAGGAACATTTTCATTATCTATATTCAAAGGCATTGATTGAATGCCAAGGATACACTATGCACTATATCAAAAGCAGAATTAGACAAGTTCCTACTCTGGAGGCCTATGATTTAAACGTTATTTTCCCAAGCTATATCCCAATAGGAAAGTAATGCCTTCCATTTCCTTCTCAGAATTCCATTCCATCTCCTCACTTCCTCTCTATGCATTCTCCCTTGACAACACCCAAAACTTTGCTTTTTATGTAAAGGCAGAAACTTGAGAAAGTGATTTTTCTTCAGCACTACTGTTATTTTCCATCATTTTGTATTTCTAGAAGCAGAGTTTCCTTGACAATGTATTTCCTAGGCATAAGTCCCAACTGAATAACTACTTAAGGTCCTTTCAGTAATCCATAGGGACAAAAATATACCAGGTAATAAAATGCATCGTTTTCTCTCAATTACCCTCCTTTTAGTGCATTTTCAACTTTCAATTTCCTGTTTCCTTACTTTAATAGTTCTGAAATATTATCATTTATTTCACTCTGCCATCCAGAGTGAAGACTATTGAAAACTCTTTAAAGGCAAACTTGGAAAAAAATCTCATGACAAGTGATCATCAGAATCCTGTAAGATGAGCTAAAACACCTGCTTCTAAAAATTCTTTATCCTCCTACTCCATACTGCTGAATGGTTTATTCTTTTGAAAGTTTTCAAAACTTGACACACAAAAAAATAGTACGATTTTAGGTCATATAATGGACTTTAAGAAGTACATAGCGAATTGTTTTATGAAAAGCACAGCATACATTTAAGAAGTGTTTGCACTGAAACAAACTAATCTGTTATTCCATTTCCACAAAATTTTTGAAGGATTTTCATACACTGTTATAGCAAAGGTCAGTCAGGAAATGCACCACTCCTTCTTGGATTGAGTTATTATTAAATATCACTCATGCACACACACACACACACACACACACACACAGCGAGACAGAGAGAGAGAGAGAGAGAGAGAGAGAGAGAGAGAGACAGAAATGTAGAGACGAACACTTTCATTGCTTTAATTAAAAAAGATGTATCAAAGACAGATATTTCTGTTTCTTGTTCTTAAATACTCAACGTTGCTTTCTCTTGCCGTAAGCTACTAATAGAATCTAAGGACACAAAACAACATGCTTTCTTCCTCAGATATTGAGCTGTGTGTAAGTGATCAAAGTTTAAGGGAGTACCTCATAGCTTTTGATCACCTTGATGAGTCATGACAAACTGACTTTCTTTTGTCCATCTTCAAGGGTTCTTTTGCCTTGAGGAAATGTACATGGATTGGATGGGATGAAAGGTGGAAGAGGCAAAATTTTAAACTTTATTTGAAAACCAGACAGGAAAATAAGAGAGGTTGTTATATATCTTAACAATATAAGCTATGCATTAGGTGTCTCCCTGTATCCAAGATTTATAAAATAATGTGAAATTTAAAATATGAAGAAAGAACAATGAAATGTTTTTCCCAGCCAAAGTGAACTGGAAAAAAATAAAACTAAAGAAATTATCTTTTTTCATATTCAAACTTTTCATTCTTGATATTTAAAGGATTCATGTCTTTTGTTCTTTGTTACATAACCATATTACCCCCAAAGTTTAATTTTAGCCCCCTCACATTTTCTTCCATTTAGGTTCATTCTAATATGAATGTTTACCTCCTTTCTCTATTTAACAATATTGTTTGATTGATTTAAAGTCAAAGTTACAAAGAAAGAGGGAGAAACAAATGCTCTTTCTGCTGGTTCATTCCCCAGATGGCCAAAGCAGCCATGGCTGGGCCAGGCTGATGCCAGGAGTCACGAGCTTCATCTGGGTCTCACACATGGGTGGCAGAGGCCCAACCTTCTGGGCCATCTTCCTCTGCTTTTCCCAGGGTATTAACAGGAAACTGGCTTAGAAGTGGAGCAGCCAGGATATGAACCAGTGCCCACATGGCATGCCAGCATCACAGGTACTAGCTTTATCCCCAAGGCCAGCCCCTACATCCTTCAGTTTGCTTCCTGAGCCTTTGTATCACATCTTAAAGATCAACTTGGATATATCAAACCAGCAATATAATTTCGGATTCCTTGTCCCTTAAGGCTAATTTTTCTGCTTTTGCATGTTCTTCTGCATACATTCAGGTCCTTGATACTGCTCTTCAGACATGCCAATCATATATCCTTAAAAAATGGCAAATTCTTACTGTTATTCTATCCAGATTCTGCTTCTGCCTTGTGACTCTAAAATGAGTATCATCACATTGTCAGCAAAGAATTGTCATGTAATTTTTGAGTTCCCATTGCCCCCATTAAAGAAAATCTTTGAAAGTACATGCCTTCATGGTCATTCATCATGGTTTTATTTCCAGGATAAATTCTTAATTAGAAAGAATAGTGTTTTACAGTGTAGATGAGGAAGCTTGGATTTAGAGGGAGTGAATTACTGTGGGTCGTGCTGAGCCCTAGAACCAGAGGCTTGCCCACATACTTCTGATTCCCTTCAGCTATGTCTTTATATTCATGCTGACTGAAACAGCCTCAAGTTAAAGAAGAGAGGGAGCAGGGTGGCAGCTACCAGTATGTAAACCAAGTATGCGTGTGCATATATATGTGGGACCTTCAGAATGTTCATGAAAGATGCACATGATCTTTTGATTCAATTTTTCCAGACACTCTTGTTTGTATTACCCAGAGACTCACTGTGTGTGTGTGTGTGTGTGTGTGTATATATATATATATATCATAATATTCATACAAAAAGAAACCATATTCCAAACATGCAGTTTTAAAAAATATTCTTTACACATTTGTCTCTTCTTTTTATCTGATGAAATGAAAGATTGCAGAGAAAAATACTTCAAAAAATCCTTTTCTTGTTACCTTTACCTAATAACAGCTAAATTGAAAAGCCTTCATATGCTTCTCCTGCTTATACCTACATATATATATATACATATCTATATTATATGTATAAAATATATAATAGATTAACTTTTTAAAACTGTCCATGTGACAAGGGATCACAAGCAAAATTAAACACCCAAATTGATAAAAGATATTTGTAATGCAACTAGATAATAAATAATAATGCAATAGATAATTACCATATTAAATATAAAAATAATTTCACAACCTTAGAACAAGAGAGCACAGTAAAAAATGGCAAGCATTTGGAGACAGTCTCGGTGTTCCCAGGTGGGAGATTTCTGCACATAGAGTTTGTGAATCTTACTCACACACATGTGTGAAGGCAGCCATTCAGAAACTCAACAAACTCAGCAGGATATCAGTTCTGTTACTTAGTCATCCAAGGCACCAATCTATTATTATATCTGCTTGTGCAGGAGAGAATTAAATTCTTCTGACAAAATTCTAAAGATTCCACATTCAGAGACAAATGTCCTCTAGAATCTTTCAGTTCTTCTCTAGCTCATTTCTGAAGCTAGTTGATCATTAATTTGTCTAACTCTTTGATATATCCAACTTCTAAAAATAAAATGATAATGTTATATGATCTATTCATAAGGCTGACTTGGAAATAATTTTGGAATTCTATAGGTGTTTTGACACAAATGGGCTGAATATATAAATATAATTATAGAAGTTACATAAACTAGAACTTCGTATAGTAGCATAAGAAATTATTTCATAGTAATTGTGAAATCAAACTCTTGTGTATAGTTATAACAGAATGCTATGCTCTATTTATGGCACTTAATATATACATTTGTATATATGCATTTATATATATGTATTACATATATATCCATGTCTCTGAAAAGAGTAAAAAAAAAAGAATCCTGTTCTCTCCCTTTCTCACTCTCTCTCATCCAGAGAAGAAAATAAAGAATGAAGTAATTTATATATATATATATTTTATATAAATATAAATAAAGATAATATATACTATTTATTTATACTATATTTTATACATGGCACTTTACATTTATTTATATATGTAATATGTATATTCATACATATGTTCATGTATCTGAAAAGATAAAAAAGGAATCCTGTTGTCTCTCTTTCTGTCTCTCTTCCCCAGGGAAGAAAGGAAAGGAGGACAACAATTAAAGGAGCATGAAGGTTATATATTTTCCAATAACAAATGGATCCATAAGAAAAGGAGACATTTTAAAAGGAAAAGAAATAAATGTCTATTGCAGAAAGTGTTTGTTTTGCTAACTTTATTAGTGTTGAGCATGGTGCAATCATATCCTTGGTCACTACTTTTTTAATAAAATTGTTTTTGGATTACATTTGTGTTAGTTCAGTTCTTACAAAACACAGACATGTAAAAGATTTGTGAGTGTACAGATGGATATTTGTAAAGAATAATTTGAAGGAAGCAGGAATAAGCGGAGAAAGAAAGAGAGAGAGAAGGGAAGGGAGGGAGAGAGTGAGAAAAAGACCACGATGCAGTTCTGAGTGGATCAGAATCATACAGGGTAGGAAAAAATTCATCACAACTCTATAGATTTTGGCTTGGCTTGTTGGAAATCTCCTAGCGAACCTTAGAAAATATTACCAAAAAATCAAGCTGGAGACCTCACAATAGCTGGTTTCAAACAATACTACATTTTGAGATTCAGTGACTGCTTACAATCCTTGTCTCTTCTGTTGAGGAACAGTATTATTTTTATCATAATATTTGTTGAACTCTTTGCTTTGTGTAGGGTTAACATTATAATCAATAATTAAAATTACATCTGGGTAAAAATTAAGAGTGGGAAAAGGAGAGGGAGGAAGAAGGGTTGGTCCATAGGTGGGAGGGAGGTAAGGTGGGAAGTATCACTATGTTTCTAAATCTGTATTTATGAAATACGTAAAACTTTTATAACTTAAATAAAATAAAAAAGAATACTGCAAAGCTATTTTAATTAAAACATCATGGTAATGGAATTTAAACTGACACACAGGTCAACAGAACAGAATAGAGCACCTAGAAATTAATCCACATACATATTGTCAACCAGCTTTAGAGAATGGATAATGTTTTCAATAAATGCAGCTAGTAAAACTGTAGGTATATATGTAGATGAAGGAAATTACATCCCTAATTCTCACAATATCCTAAAATCAACTAAAGATGGATCAAAGACCTATTTAAGAGCAGGTACTATGTAATGTATTGGAGTGAAGTACACATTTTGAGATTCAGTGACAGTTTACAGCCCTTGTGTCTGCTGTTAAGGAACAGTGTATTTTTTTTGTTCATACTATTGTTGAACTTTTTGCTTAGTATAGGGTTAACCTTACAATCATTAAGCAAACTGAAAGCAGATATTTTAAAAATTAGAGTGGGAATAGGAGAGGGAGGAAGAAGAGGGTTGGAGCATGGGCAGGAAGGAGGTGGGTAGAAAGTGTCATAATGTTCCTAAATCTGTATTTATGAAATATATGAAACTTGTATAACTTACATAAATTTAAAAACAATAAATAAAAATAAATAAGAGCAGTTGCTATGAAACGGCTGAAAGTAGATGTAGAGTAAAGGCAAGACACGGGTGTGGATGATGACTTGTTGGATAAGAACCCAAAGTTCAGGCAACAAAAGCAAAACTAGACAAAAGAGATTATATCTGATCTGGAAGCTTCTGCACAGCAAAGGAAATAATTAATAAAGTAAAGAGACATCCAACAAAATAGGAGTCAATATCTGCAAGCTACCTCCCCAACATAGGATTCATATGCAGAATATATTAGCAACTCAAAAAATAAGAGAAAAATATCCAACGCAGTTAATAAATAGTTCTCAAAAGAAGAAAGACAAATGGCAAACAAAATAATGAAAAAATCCTCAACATCATTAACAATCAGGGAATTTCAAATTAAGACCACAATAGGATTTCACCACAATGCTGTCAGAATGGCTATTATCAAAAAGACAGAGAGCAGCAACAAATGCTGATGAGGAAGTGGAGAAAAGGGAACTATCACTCACTGCTGCTGGGAATGTAAATTAGTGCAATCACTGTGGAAAATAGTGTGGAGATTTTTTTAAAAATCTTAAAAACAGACTCTCCATAAGATCCATCAATCCCACCACTGGGTATATACTCAAAAGTTATAAATGCAATATATCAAAGAAATAACTTATCTACCATATCTATAGGACCACTGTTCATAATATACAAAATATGGAATCATTGAGGTGAATCAGATGAATGGATAAAAAAATGTGATACACACACATGGAATATTATTCATCTGTAAAAGATGAAATTGTATTAGTTTCAGCAAAATAATGTGAGCTGAGGACATCATGTTGAGTGCAATAAGCCAACTCATAAAGACAAATACTGCATTTTCACCCTTGCATGTGGAAGCAAAAATTTATAACAGAAAGAAATGATTGTGTATCAATTTTGCTGCAGATACAGTGTCTTGTCAAAATTGGGTTTAAGTCTTTGTCCAACAAATTAGTAAGAATTAGAAACCACCATAGTTCAATTATTTTGTGACTGTTTAAAGTTTACTCTATATGAGCAAAGTTGAACATCCTTTCATCTCATTGTTTACATCCCTTACCTATTTTCATGCTTGACTCTTGCCTTTTATTAATTTTTTGACTCTTCATCTAGTAGAATCATAAGCCTTTGACTATAATGTAAATAAAAGTATGTTATTTCCAAATGACTAGATATAAAAGTATGATATATATTTGCATGATGGAATACTCTTCAGCCATAAAAAGAATGAAGTTCTGTCTTTCACAACAAAATTGATGCAACTAGAAACCATTATGTTTAGTGAAATGAGGCAGTTACCAAGAGACAAATATCATATATTGTCCCTCTTTGTTGTCAAATACAAAGCACAAAAAATGTAATGTATATGAGTAAAACTGACATTTTGAGATTTTATATCCCTTGTCTATACTCTTGAGGAACAGTGGTTTCTCTATTAAAAAACGTATATTTTAAAAATGAAAATCATTGCCGTTGGCTGTGTATTGTTGCCCTTAACAGTGGGTGAATCTTCACAGTGAGTGTTGGTAGTATTCCTGGAAAACGCAATTTATACAAAGACACCAGATTTCATAAAGGATACGCAATGGATTGAAGCATCATATCAAGAGGTAATGTAGGTAAGGCTGACAAACAAAAATGTTATCCAATTATCAGCTGACCTGCAGTTTTTCATATCTACTTATAATTGTTCCCTTGTACCGATGTTTGTATAGTATCTGTGACTTGCCTCTGGTCATTGGATATAGAAGAGGATGATGCTTTTTCCTCGATTAGATTAGATAATATAACGACATCCATCTTGGAAACAGGTTTTATCCCTTGTTGGCTTTGGTAGAGTTGTCATGTTAGGGAAGTTCACATAGTAAGAAACAAAGGGTCACTCCATTAAAAATTGAGAATTGAGAATCTCAATCCAACAACACTTGAGGATATAAAATTTTGCCAACAATCATGTTGGCAAACATTCAGATGAGACCCCAACCCAGGTTGACAACTCCATTAGTGCTTTGTGAAATACACTGACTCAATAGGACCAGCTGTGGTATAGGTGTTGTGACACTTGGGGTTCTTGAATCTCATTTTGAAGTGCCAGTTGGAGCCCTGGTTAACCACTTCTAATCCAACTTCTTGCTAACATGCCTGGAAAGGCAGAATATGATCACCCAAAAACTTGGATTCCTGTCACCCATGTGGGAGGCCCAGGCCTAGCTCGGCTCAGCTCTCGCTGTTACAGCCTACTAGGCCGTGGAACAGCATGTGGAAGATTCTATCTCTATCTCTACTTCTATCTCTATCTCTGTCTCTGTATCTATCTCTATCAGTGCCCTTACCTCTCTTTTCATTGCTCTGCCTTTCGAATAAATAAATCTTAAAATAAGGATGGATGGTGTTCAGCTAAGGCATACTCAGATTTCTGATACACAGAATATTTTAAATAATAAATGTGTCTTATTTTATACCACGGAGTTTCTGGTAATTTGTTATCTGAAAATAGAAAAAAAAAACTACATTGTCAAAAAAAACTATGGGGGAAATATATATCAAGTGTAACAGGTATATGGGTGACTCAGGACTTTAATTATTTTTATGGATTTTGTGATATACGTGGAATTCTTCAGATATTCAGAATTTTTAGTTTGTTATAGTTTATTCACTCCAATCCTCAGTTAATTTTCTGTTAGTTCTTCGTAACTAAGCTCTGAGAAAAGAATTTGAGACAGAAGTTGTTAGAAATTCTATTTTCCACTTAACCATTGGTTAGAATACTCAAATTATGTTTATATATATAACAAATTACTGGTGGTACACTCCTCCTTTTCCTGTAGTTCATTTTGATGTATTATAATGCCATTTCGTATCCTTTAACTGCCCTTATGTTCCACTATAAATTGCATTTAACAGCATGAAAATCAGAGATGTCAAGGTAATCTGAATGAGTATATAGTAAAAAGTCGACAGATATAAATTACCTTGGGTCAATAAAAATCACCTTCTCACAGAGTGGATTTAACCTGGTGATTATGTAACAAATATTCAGTGACACAGGACTTCTGAGCTCTATGTATTAAATGATATTCTGCCATTTTTATTTTAGAAAATCCAAATTTACCCCCATATACTGCATGCAACATGCTCCCTACAGTTCAGCATAATACCCGTAATTTAGGGAAATGACTCATTTTATAGGAGGATTTGGCATTCTCCTTGCAGTGCAAATCCATTCTTTCATCTCCAATAGCAGGTGTTAATGTAAATTCACTGCACACTTTTGGAAAGGGGGAAGAAGCTAAAGGTTTGGGCTGTTTGCAAATCGCCTGTTATTGTACCTCTTTAAACTACTGTCTTTGACTGCATCAAGCTTTGATAGCTCATCTAGTTGCAATAGCATGAGCGCAATGCTGCAGGCATGAGGCGATTGGGGGCAGTGTGCTATTGACAGAATCTCCTGAATGATGATTTATTATGAACATCAATGGTAACAACACTTGTACTTTCTAAAAAGCCTGTTTGTTCCTCTTGCCTCACCTGGGAGGAACATACTGCCCAGGACTGAGACAGTTTGTACTGTATTACTTAGCCTTCTCACAACTGCTGCAATTGTACATGGATTGGTGGTGTTTTTCTCTGGCATCTCTTTTGATGACTTAAAATTATTTACAATTGTGACATGCCCAGGTATATGTGAAAGTAAGTCAACTTGGTAAGAAATAAACAAAATATGTGAATGTCTCTTATATATGTGTTGGGTGGTAGTATGTATTAGAGTTTGTGTTTGGCTCACAGTTGGTTTCCTAAAAGAATAGGAGTTGCTTGTGAAATGAGACTAATATTTAAAATTCTATCTTAGAAAACAAAAAATCCTATGTACATATTTGTTACAGGCAGGCTAAAACACACAACTTATTACTAGATTCGTAAACTAAACAGCAATGGTTACAATCTCCCTTGGCTATTTTCTGGGCATTTAGCACTTCAGTTTATCATATTACCAGAATAAAAAATTGTGATCTTTATGTTCATTTACAGTTTTAAATATATTAAATACTGTTCATCAAAATTTTTAATTATAAGGCAAAATGAGGCCGGCGCTGCGGCTCATTAGGATAGTCCTCCACTTGCGGTGCCGGCACCCAGGTTCTAGTCCTGGTTGGGGCGCCAGATTCTGTCCCGGTTGCTCCTCTTCCTTCCAGCTCTCTGCTGTGGCCCGGGAAGGCAGTGGAGGATGGCCCAAGTGCTTGGACCTTGCACCCACATGGGAGACCAGGAGGAAGTATCTGGCTCCTGGCTTTGGATTGGCACAGTGCGCTGGCTGTAACTGCCGTTTGGGGGGTGAATCAATGGAAGGAAGACCTTTCTCTTTCTCTCTCTCTCTCTCTCTCTCTCTCTCTCTCTCTCACTGTCTGCCCATCAAAAAAAAAGGGAAGGGAAAGGGCAAGGGCAAGGGCAAGGGCAAGGGCAAGGGGAGGGGAGAGGAAGGGGAGGGGAAGGGAAGGGAAGGGAAGGGAAGGGAAGGGAAGGGAAGGGAAGGGAAAGGGGAAAGGGGAAAGGGGAAAGGAAAAAGGCAAGGCAAGGCAAAATGCAACACGTAAAATTCAATAGTAGTTTCAAACCAGTGAGTGAGAAATTCTAGTGCAGGTTTTAACAAGTATGATTAAAAATATAACAAGCTGGAGGTCAGACTCCACATAGAGATGCTTAATGAAATAATTACACACACACACACACACACACACACAAGTACTTCAAGAAGTCTCTGGGATAAAATGGAATTTAAAAAAAGTTAATTTTTGTGCCAAATTTCTTGAAATCCATGCATAGTGTTTTCCTGATATGGATTTTCCATGAAAATTTCAGACTCCTTGTGTGTGTGTCTGATGTGTTTGTATATGTATATTTACATTGTTCTCTTTTTTACTTTATATTTCTTCCAACTTAGAAAAGCCTCTATCACATGGAGTCTGTGTCTTTTTTAAGAGGTTTGAGTGTCCATTAAAATTTCTCACTTAAACTATTTGCAATATTTTGTCAGACACTAATTAAAAAGAGACATCACATTTAGAAGACGATGAAAATTGTTGAATGATAGTTGTGAAAGAATATCCAACAGAATTGGATCCAAAAAAACATTACAAAAGATCAGCCAGGCCGGCACCATGACTCACTTGGCTAATCCTCCATGTGTGACACCAGCACCCCGGGTTCTAGTCCCAATTGCTCCTCTTCCAGTCTAGCTCTCTGCTTTGGCCCTGGGAAGGCAGTGGAGGATGGCCCAAGTGCTTGGGTACCTGAACCCACATGGGAGACTGGGAGGAAGTACTCAACTCCTGGCTTCCGATCTGCGCAGAGCCAGCCACAGCGGCCATTAGGGGAGTAAACCAACAGAAGGAAGACCTTTCTCTCTGTCTTTCTCTCACTGTCTATAACTCTCTCTCGGTCTCTCTCTCTCACTGTCTAACTCCGCCTGGCAAAAAATAAAAATAAAAAACAAACAAATAAATTTAAAAAAAATCAGCCAAAGAAGAGCTGTTTTTTTGAAAAATAAACAAAATTGGCACACCATTGGCTCAACTAACTTAAAAAAGAAGAGAAAATACCCAAATCAATAAAATCAGAGATGAAAAGGGGAATGTACTAGTTTTGGGTCTGCTTTGCTGCAGTTTTTCTAGATTCTTGAGATGCGTTGAAAGCTCATTTATTTGGTGCCTTTCCAATTTCTTGATGTAGCCATCTATTGCTATAAACTTTACTCTTAACACTGCTTTTGCTGAATCCATAAGTTTTATATGTTGTGTTGTTATCCTCACTTATTGCCCTAAAGTTTTTGATTTCTCTTTTGATTTCTTCTATGACCCAGTGTTCATTCAGGAGCATATTGTTCAGTCTCAATTGTGTTTGCATATGCTCTATGGATTCCCAAGTTGCTAATTTCCAGTTTCAATCCACTGTAGTCTGAGAAGCTGTGTGGTATGATTCTAATCTCTATTAATTTGCTGAAGAACTAAATCCAATTCTTCTCAAACTATTCAGAACAATCAAAAAAGAGGGAATACTCCCAAATTCTTTCTATGAAGCCAGCATCGCCTTAATTCCTAAGCCGGAAAAAGATGAAGAATTGAAAGAAAATTACAGACCAATATCCCTGATGAACATAGATGAAAAAATCCACATTAAATTTCTGGCCAATAGAATGCAACAACACATCAGAAAGATCATCCACCCAGAACAAATGGGATTTATCCCTGGTATGCAGGGATGGTTCAATGTGCACAAAACAATCAATGTGATACACCACATTAGCAAACTGCAGAAAAAAAACCATATGATTATCTCAATAGATGCAGAGAAAGCTATCGATAAAATACAACACCCTTAAATGATGAAAACGCTAAGTAAGCTGGGTATAGAAGGAACATTCCTGAACACAATCGAAGCACTTTATGCAAAACCGAAGGCCAGCATCCTATTGAATGGGGAAAAGTTGGAAGCACTTCCACTGAGTTCTGGTACCAGACAGGGATGCCCACTGTCACCACTGCTATTCAATATAGTTCAATTTCTTGCCAGAGCCTTTAGGCAAGAAAAAGAAATTAAAGGGATACAAATTGGGAAGGAAGAAGTTGAAATATCCCTTTTTGCAGATGATATGGTTCTTTATTTAGGAGATCCAAAGCACTCTACTAAGAGACTATTTGAACTCATAGAAGAGTTTGGCAAAGTAGCAGGATATAAAATGAATGTACAAAAACCAATGGCCTTTGTATACACAGGCAATGCCAAGGCTGAGAAAGAACTTATAGGATCAATTCCATTCACAATAGCTACAAAAACAATCAAATACCTTGGAATAAACTTAACCAAGGACGTTAAAAATCTCTACAATGAGAATTACAAAATCTTTTTTTTTTTTTTTTTTGCCAGGCAGAGTGGACAGTGAGAGAGAGATAGAGAGAGAAAGGTATTGCTTTTTTTCCGTTGGTTCACCCACCAAATGGCAGCCATGGCCAGCGCTCTGTGGCCGGCGCGCCGTGCTGATCTGAAGCCAGGAGCCAGGAGCTTCTCCTGGTCTCCCATGCGGCGGAGGGCCCAAGCACTTGAGCCATCCTCCACTGCCTTCCCAGGCCACAGCAGAGAGCTGGACTGGAAGAGAGGCAACCGGGACAGAATCTGGCACGCGGACCAGGACTAGAACCTGGGTGCTGGGGTCGCAGGCAGAGGATTAGCCTAGTGAGCCACAGCACTAACCTAAGAATTACATAATTTTAAGAAAGAAATAGAAGAGGAAATCAAAAAATGGAAAAATCTTCCATGCTTATGGATTGGAAGAATCAATATCATCAAAATGTCTATTCTCCCAAAAGCAATTTAGTTATTCAATGTGATACCAAGCAAAATACCAAAGACATTCTTCTCAGATCTGGAAAAAATGATGCTGAAATTCATATGGAGACACAGGAGACCTTGAATAGCTAAAGCAATCTTGGACAACAAAAACAAAGCCGGAGGCATCACAATACCAGATGTTAGGACATACTACAGGTCAGTTGTTATCAAAGCATGGTACTGGTACAGAAACAGATGGATAGACCAATGGAACAGTATAGAAACACCAGAAATCAATCCAAACATCTACAGTCAACTTATATTTGATCAAGGATCGAAAACCAATTCCTGGAGCAAGGGCGGTCTATTCAACAATGGTGCTGGGAAAAACTGATTTCCTTTGCAGAAGCATGAAGCAAGACCCCTCCACTACACCTTATACAAAATCCACTCAACGTGGATTAAAGATCTAAATCTACAACCAGACACCATGAAATTATTAGAGAACATTGGAGAAACTCTGCAAGATATAGGCACAGGTAAAGTATTCTTGGAAAAGACCCCAGAGGAACAGGCAGTCAAACCCGAAAATTTAATAATTGGGATTGCATCAAATTGAGAAGTTTCTGTACTGCAAAAGAAACAGGAAAGTGAAGAGGCAACCAACATAATGGGAAAAATATTTGCAAGCTATGCAACAGATAAAGGATTAATAACCAGAATCTACAAAGAGATCAAGAAACTCCAGAGCCACAAAACAAACAACCCACTTAAGTGATGGATCAAGGACCTAAACAGACATTTTTCAAAAGAGGAAATCCAAATGGCCAAGAGACACATGAAAAAATTTTCAGGATCACTAGCCAGCAGGGAAATGCAAATCAAAATCACAATGAGGTTTCACCTCACCCCAGTTAGAATGGCTCACATACAGAAATCTACCAATGGCGAGTATGTGGGGAAAGAGGGACACTAACGCACTGTTGGTGGGAATGAAAACTGGTAAGCGACTATGAGAGTCAGTTTGGAGATTCCTCAGAAACAGGAATATAACCCTCCCATACAACCCAGCCATCCCACTTCTTGGAATTTACCCAAAGAATTTAAATTGGCAAATAAAAAAGCTGTCTGCACCTCAATGTTTATTGCAACTCAATTCACAATAGCTAAGACCTGGAATCAACCTAAATGCCCATCAACAGTAGAATGGATAAAGAAATTATGGGATATGTACTCTATAGAATACTATAAAGTAGTTAAAAAAAATGAAATCTGGTCATTTGCAACAAAATGGAAGAATCTCGAACACATCATGCTGAGTGAAATAAGCCAGTCCCAAAGGGGCAATATCATATGTTCTCCCTGATTGGTGATAACTAACCGAGCACCAAAAAGGAAACCTGTTGAAGTAAAATGGACATTATGAGAAACAATGACTTGATCAGCTCTGTCCAGACTGTCAATGAACCACCTAATACTTAATATCTCTTAGTTTTTTTTTTCTACTTAATACTATTAGTTGAACTCTTTAATTGACACAGAATTACTCTTAGGTGTTTAAATTTAACCGAAAAGTGATCCTTATTAAATATAAGAGTGGGAATGAGTGCGGGAGGAGATGTACAGTTTGGCACATGCTCAATTGGACTTGCCCCTAATGGTAGAGTTAGAAACGTGCCAGGGGATTCCAATTCAATCTCATCAAGGTGGCATGTACCAATGGCATCTCACTAGGCAAAGTGATCAGTTCAGTTCACAATTGGTCATAAAAACAAGACTAGCATCTGTTAATACTAACTGATAGAATTCAAAAGGAGAGAACAATCCAACATGGGAAGCAGGATACACATAGAATGGCAGATGTCCTAAATAGCACTCTGGCCTCAGAATCAGCCCTTATGTCATTCCTATCTGGCCAAAGATCCCATGAGAGTATTTTAGGCAAGAAAAGCCAAGACACTCTAAAAACAAACAAACAAAGAAGCAAACAAAATACCTACATGAAAGATCTCTGTGAGTGAAATTACAGTAAAAAGAATGGGTCATCAAAGAAGGAGGTACCTTTCTCTGAAGGAAGGAGATCACTTTCTCTTTGACTGTGACCTTGTCTAAATAAGATCTGAGTTGGCAAACTCAAAAGGCTTCCATAGCCTTGGAAACTCATGACAGGAGCCTGGGGTGATTACTGGCACCATAAACAAGACTGTCAATTTGTTAAGTCAACAACAGGAGTCAGTGTGTACTTTACTTCCCATGTAGGATCTCTGTCATTAATGTGTTGTACAATGTGAATTAATGCTATAACTAGTACTCAAACAGTACTTTACACTTTGTGTTTCTGTGTGGTTGCAAACTGTTGAAATCTTTACTTAATATATACTAAACTGATCTTCTGTATATAAAGATAATTAGATATGAATATTGATGTGAATGGGATGGGAGAAGGAGCAGGAGATGGGAGGGTTGTGGGTGGGAGGAAAGTTGTGGTGGGGGAAATCCACTATAATCCAAAAGTTTTATTTTGGAAATTTATATTTATTAAATAAAAAAAGAAAATAGATAACAATGAACAAAGTGATCAGATAAAAGAGGACCAGGTTTTGAGAGTAACAGGCCAAGTAGAAGATTCAAGGGTTTTGGATTATTCAGAACACAAGCCAGATTGGGAGTTATTGGTTATTGGGTTATAAGTTAATAGGAAAGATGAGATGGATATAGCAACCCTAATCCCTTCTGTTGGGAATTTTGGCTAAAAAAAAATGATGAAAGATAAAGTAACTTTCTTATAAGCAAAAGTATATTTTTGTTTGTTTCCTTTTAAAGGTGTGAGGAACTTTAGAATGTTTACAAGTTCCTAATGTCAAATAATAATTTATAGAGTAAGTGCTTGGTGCAGTGTGAATATTTTTGTCTCACATATTGAAATCTGAACTTTCCCAAGGTGACAGTATTAGGAAGTGGGGCCTTTCTGGAATAGTCAGATCATGAAGATGAATCTTCCTGAATAAATAAGGACCCTTTTAAATGAGGCCCCAGAGACACACCCTTCACCCCTTCCTGCCTGTTATTACACAGTGAGAAGACACCATCTGTGAGCCAGAAAGTGGGTCCCCAGTAGACA
Organism: Sylvilagus floridanus; assembly: GCA_949820135.1. Classification (NCBI taxonomy): domain Eukaryota; kingdom Metazoa; phylum Chordata; class Mammalia; order Lagomorpha; family Leporidae; genus Sylvilagus; species Sylvilagus floridanus. The sequence goes on from OX463227.1 coordinate 77,717,774, forward strand.
ACGAATCTAGTTTTGGATTTCCCCAACCCCTGGCACCGTGAGAAATAAATTTCTGTTTATAGGCAACCCAGCTTATGGTATTTTGTCATGGCAGTCTGCATGGACTAAAACGGTTCTGGAAAAGGCTAGAGGAGCAAAGGTACTACTGTATTACAGGGATATGTTTCACCTAGCAGAAACAGAGTCTCTCCCTTCTTTGGGCCACTGTGTGTAAATGTGCTTAGGGATTTGTGTCTTGTGATGGGAGGTGAGGGGAGTGTTTATATGCAGTGTTTCCTCTGTGACAGCATGAGAGTTCATTTGCTGAAACTAAAGGGAGAGGTAAGAAAACAAGATATTTGAAGACACTAAGGAAAGCTTGAATATCTTTAGGATGATAGGAAAAATGCTACGTAAAAAAGTAGTAGTCAGATTAAAGTCAGTGTTCAGGGCTTAGTGCACTTGTGACCACAGATTAAGATATTTTACTTTTCCTTTTGCTAAGTATTTGAAATCATTTGTGTATAACACTGTTACAACATTTTAAGTGGTAATGGCTATCACAGTGTGTAGTGCACATCTAAATTCTGTAAATTGATACACCAACTTATCCCTTACCTGCCACCTCTAATAGGTGCTAATTCAACCATTTTTATTTTCATATTCTTTGTTCAGTCATATTGAATTAAAGGCTCTTGGAACTCTAAAAAAAAGTTAAGAAATGATACTCTTTCCTTTGAACTGTATCTATGAACTACATAGAATCTATTCTCTTTGTATTAATAGCACATCAAAATGAAAATTGATGAGACTCGTGTTGTAATTATGCATTTTCTGTGACCTTGAAAAGCTAATATATTATTAAATCCTTAAAAATCAAAGAATTATGAATGAAATAAAAATTATGAAATGTATGCAAGCAAATTATTTTGTTTGATTTTTGCAAAGAAACTAACCTTCCTATGTCCTGCATGTAAGAACATGAAGAATTCGTTTCTAGTCTCTCTCAGGAATTCTGATGTAAATATTCAGGATTCTCTTTCTTTATTGCCCAACTCATTCTTCCAGAGTGATTTCATGACTTTCATGTCTTTAATTTTCATCTATAAAATTATATTTTATAAAATAATCTATAAAATGATATACCAAATTTAGCTCTTCATCTGCAATCTCAAGTTAGAAAATATCATTTTTATTTTTCCTCTAGATTTTTCTGGATATGTTCATGAACTGATTATATATACCAACCTTAATATCTGCTTGTATATCTAATGGTAAATGTGAATTGATATTTAAAATAGTCTTGATTTTTCAAAGATGTTTCTCCAACCTGATATGAGGAAAATCTTTTTTCTAGAAATATTAACCTATTATTAGTATTTCAAACTATAGTTTTGCTAAAGTGTCTTAACCTGCTTTGCCATCTTGTAAGGTTAGACTAATTACAAACAAAAATTAAGCACTATTCTCAGTCATCCACTTTTTAATTTTATCAGAGAGAAAGGGCAATTTTTAGGTGGTTATTTCACATGATAATATAATGATCAAAGGCTGGTGCCTTTGAGTCTACATTTAAAATAGAGCTTTGTTATTCAGATAAAAATAACTATTAATGGAAGATTTGATAAAATCCTCCCATCTATGTAGCGTCTATCAATAATGCCTTCCCATATTAACCTTTAGCTCAAAAGACCCTTCCCACATGGTGAGTCCACAGTCACACATCTATGACACTTTGCCTGAAGGCTTTCTCTGGTTATGGAAGTCTGCATGGCCTTCATATAGGGAGTTTCATGAATAGTTCAGAAATTAATGTTCCCCAGGACAAATTTCAGCTAAGGACAAATTATCAGTTGTCCATTCAGTTGATATATCTCTATAGCATAATTTACACTGTCTACTAGGTGTCTCTAGCTGAAGTTAACAGCAGCTACCCACAAGTGAAATTGACATTTTGAGATTTGATTATTGTTTATAAAGCACTTGTCTATACTATTGAGGAATGGTGTTTTTCTATTTAAAAATTACATATCAAACAAAAGCTTAGTTTGACATCTTTCTAGAAATTTGAATAAGTGACAAAAATAATAATAAACTAAATAAAATATTTTTTATAAAAAGAGTAAAGCGGGGCCTGTCATTATAGCATAGAGGGTAAAGCCACCACCATAGGCATCTCATATAGGCACCAATTCGAGTCCAGGCTGCTCTACTTCCTATCCAGCTCCCTGGTAATGCACTTGGGAAAGCAGCAGAAGATGGTCAAAGTGCTTCGGCCACTTCATTCACACGAGAGACTCAGAAGAAGCTCCTGGCTCGTTGTTTCAGACTGGTCTAGCTTTGGCCATTGCGGCATTTGGGGAGTGAACCAATGGATGGAAGCTCTCTCTCTCTCTCTCTCTCCGCAACTCTGCCTTTAAATGACTGAATAAATCTTAAAAAAAATGAGTATCCTGCCGAGAAAAGCCTTGTGTACGAGATCTCCTGCTTTCTCTGATTCATTTCCCAGATTCTTTATTCTCTGTTTTTAGTACCACTCCCACAGTAGACATAGACTTACAGGTTTTTCTCTGGGGATCTTGAGGGCATATATCACACTTTGGAGATCACTCTGCTATTAGATAAAAAGTATATCACTGATTTCAAAGGACAAAACAGCCTCAAATTTAGCTCTTTCCTATTGTTCCTCATGGCCTCTTTCTTACTTATGGTACTTTCACACTCAATATCTGACAATTTTGTTTGACATCCTCTTACATTTTTTTTTTGAAAGGCAGAGTGACAGTGAGAGAGAGAGAGAGAGACAGAGAGAGAGAATGGTCTTCCTTTGCCTTTGGTTCACCCTCCAATGGCCGCTGAAGCTGGGGCACCATGCTGATCCGAAGCCAGGAGCCAAGTGCTTCTCCTGGTCTCCCATGCGGCACCCGCCTCCCTCTTACTTTTCTATTTGACTGCATCATTCTGTGATGTTTTTCTCCAACATGACCTGGTAAATTTCCAGGAGACATGGGTCTTCTTTTGTGTCTGGAACTAAATATAAGAGTAAACTCTGAAAAAAATCATGGAAAGATGTTATCAGAAGAGTTTTATTTTGCTATAAAAGTTTAAATCCAGGCAAATTTTTTTCACAATACGCCTTTTCATAAACTTTCTGAAGACGCTCAGTACACATTGATTTCAAAAGTTTTTGCACCAAAATAACCTTACTTTTAATTTTATTTTCCAAGGACTTTTTAAATACCTCACATACTTTTTCATAAAATGTTGAACACCTCTGTTACTTCTAGAAATGTGAAATACATGAATTAAGGAAATATTAATGGGTTAATAAATGGAGGAACATCACAAAACACTATCTGAATATATTTATTCAATGAAGCATGATGTTTTCCATTGCTCTCTAATGTATCATAATGGCTACAATTGTTCTTTACACGGCTTTTATTTATAGCCATGAGCTCAATACTTTACAAGTACAACTTTAAAGGTAAAGATATTTTCTCTACTATGACAAAATGCATTCTTTTCTAAAAATTAGGCAGAAGAGATGGAACGATACCCATGAGCCCTCTGAAATATGCCAATATATGTATCAAGCTTATGCTTAAAGTACTAAGATTTAGAAGACAATTTCTATGCGTAAATAGTGCTCATCACTAAAGGAATAACATCTGCATTTGCTTCCTTACCTCCTCATTAAATAAGAAAGAATGTTCATCCTATGCCTTCTTAAAGGCTTTGCATGGTTTGTACAAGAAAGTTACAATACGTATACAAAAAGTTGAATGAAAGGCATGCTGTTTCTGTACAATTATAATAAAACAACACTTAGCCACAACACAACCAAATCTATGAGATGTTCAGAACAAAATACTCAGCTGAGCAAGCAAATCGAGTTGTATACAAAGCAAGATTGCAGTTAAAGAATGCCAAAATTTTTTTCAAAATGTAAGTTAAGCAGAAATGAAGGTTTAGGCAACAACATATATTATGTAAAGCAACAGAATACATTTTACTGCTTTGACCTTTAAGATGCTCTGATAACACAATTTTACCCCACATCCTTTTTGCTTTTTCCACTTTAGATAAGTCCTACAGAAACCAAACTATCAAGATACAAGACATGCAAACACTTTAGATCGACAGTTTCCACAACGCTCTATAATGTTATAGTCTCACAAATTAAATTCTAGGCCAGCGCCGTGGCTCAACAGGCTAATCCTCCGCCTGCGGCGCTGGCACATCGGGTTCTAGTCCCGGTCGGGGCGCCAGATTCTGTCCCGGTTGCCCCTCTTCCAGGCCAGCTCTCTGCTGTGGCCCGGGAGTGCAGTGGAGGATGGCCCAAGTGCTTGGGCCCTGCACCCCATGGGGAGACCAGGAAAAGCACCTGGCCCCTGGCTCCTGCCATCAGATGAGCGCGGTGCGCCGGCCGCAGCGCGGGAGCCGCGGCGGCCATTGGAGGGTGAACCAACGGCAAAGGAAGACCTTTCTCTCTGTCTCTCTCTCTCACTGTCCACTCTGCCTGTCAAAAAATAAATAAAAAAATAAAAAAATAAAAATTAAATTCTAAAGGTTAAAAAGAACTTAACACTAAGAGAGAATTAGAAAGGGGTCGGTGCCCCAACTCAACAGGCTAATCCTCTGCCTAGCAGCGCCGGCACACCAGGTTCTAGTCCCGGTAGGGGCGCAAGATTCTGTCCCCATTGCCCTTCTTCCAGTCCAGCTCTCTGCTATGGCCTGGGAGTGCAGTGGAGGATGGCCCAAGTGCTTGGGCCCTGTACCCCATGAGAGACCAGGAGAAGCACCTGGCTCCTGACTTCAGATCAGTACGGTGCGCTGGCCGCAGTGTGCCGGCTGCGGCGGCCATTGGAGGGTGAACCAACAGCAAAGGAAGACCTTTCTCTCTTTCTCTCTCTCTCTCACTGTCCACTCTGCTTGTCCCCCCCCCCCAAAAAAAAAGTGGAAAGATGTGCCCTCGGGGAGCTTAGAGTCTGCTTCTACAGTGTTGTAACAACATGATTTCCTGACTCATGGTACTATCCCTTGCTTTTAGTCTCTTAAATTTCTGGCTTTTGGACCAAAAAAGTTACTAATGACAAATATAAACAAATGTATTCACACAAACTTTTCTTTTTTTCTTTATCCCAAAATTTGCCATGAGAAAGAGCCAAAGTGGGAGCATCAGGGAGTGAATTTGGAGTCTTTGGAGTTACCTGTCTTTCACAAAAACAACAAAATACATCTCTATCAGAAGTCACTGCTGCCAAGATAAATTCACTTCGGGCAGTAGGTATTTCAATAGATAATAAACTGGATGGATTAGACGCCAGAGTCGCTATGTTAGGGAGCCCAGATGGAAACACAGATCAAAACACAGAATGGCTAGAAGGCATGGTAAAAAATACAGGCACAAGAGGTCTCTGCCTGTTTCTCTTACAAAGCCATCAAAGACAGAGGTCTTTGAGCTTTGGAAGAAAAAACTAGGCATAAAGAAAAAAAAGAATTATTACAGCAGGTGCAGGCTACATTTTTTCCTCTTTTCCAGCACTGCCATTTTCACAGAACCTAAGATCACGGAAAGGCAAAATCCTGTATTTTATATTACACATTTTGTTTGAAGGAACACTTCATCTATTAAAACAAAAGTCTGTCTCCAACTATCATCTTTAATCTCCTTTTCATCCAATATTTAGATATTTTTACATGTCACATTTCTTGGAGAAAGATGTTACTAAATAGTAAAAATCTCCCACCATCAAAGAATGGAAGAGCAAAGTGAAACAAACTGTAAGATTTAAAGACAAAGTAAAACTAATTCAGACTCAGAGAAGCACCTTCACATAAATATCCACTAAGCTGACAGTGATGTGTTGCATTAACATGATGTCTTTCTTCAGCATGGTGCATAAAGCATATTGTGCTTATGGATTGAAAAATCAGAATGTAATTACACTATTGAATGTTCCAGTGGTCAGCTAATATTTGCCATGATAATCCCCTTACTAGCTAACAGGAAGCCAAATAACAGATTCATTTTAGATAAAACAATAGCATTATTATCTTTGTTTTCTATTGTATTGTGACAGCAGATCCCAGCAGATGTTTCAATTTTTGTCGCTATGCATAACACAGACTTCTGTGTAAACCGCAGCATCAAGCACTCTATATTTGCACTGATGTTTTCTTCTGACTCTTTGATTAGAATGATATTATTATGATGATCGCTTAGTACTTATTAAGCCCACTCATGAGAGCTTTGCACAGCTGCATGACGGTGAAAGATGAAAAAAGACAGGGCCAACGCTACACAGAGATTTTATTTAAAAAATGCACAAAATTCCCTTCACATTCAATAGGTTATTACCTAAGAAATGTTTTATTTGTTTTAGCCTTGCATGGTTACCTATTTAATAAAATTAGATCAATTTTAATGACTCTGTTAAATTGTATTGTCTCCATTTACAAAATGGACCAAATAAAATCCATTCTTGAGGTAGTTAAGAAGCATTAAAATAAGACTAGAGCTGGCACTATCAGTCAGGATTCTTCAGAGACACAGAAACAATATGATAAATGTACAGATAGGTGAATTATATGATAGATAGATGGCATAGACAGAAAGAAAGATATATGATAGATAGCAGGTGATTTATTAGGGAAACTGGCTTAAATGATTATTGAGGTGAAGAAGTCACAGAATAGACCTTCTGCAAGTTGAAGGACCAGGGAAGCCAGTAGGATGCCTCAATCATAGTTGAAGGCCTACAAACCTGGAAGGCTACAGGTCTAAGTCTCAGAGATCAAAAGCCACAGGACCTGAAACTCTGATGTCCAAGGACAGGGGAAGTGTTTCACAGCTCCACAAGAAAAAGAGACAATTCACCTTTTTCCTGAGCCTTAGTTCTATTGAGGCCCTCAGATTTGGATTGGATGGTGCCCGTTGTCATGGGAATGGTGGGTCTTCCCTAATAACCCATTGATTCAAATGCCAATCTTTTGTAGATACACCCTCTCAGACAGACCCAGAAATAATGCTTTATTAGCTATCTAGGTATCTTCCAATCCAATCAAGTTGACACCTAAAAGTAACCATCACAACACCTATGCCAGAAACTTAAGAACCACTTTGATTTACCGGTTTGGTTCCTAAATCCAACCTGTTACCTTGCTCTGTCAGATTACCCTTCCACTTGTAACTGGAATCTCTGTAGTTTCACCATCTCTGTTACCACTAACATAGTCCACCAGCATCATCCTTCATTTCAACAAGTTTAGAGATATTCAAGTCCCAACCTTCTCACAATGTGCTATCCACATTCAAGCAGAAATATGTTATTGAAATGCAAATATCTTCACAACAGGTTCCTGCTCAAACCCTTCAAAGGGTTTCTAAGCTTCTTGGATGAACATAATTGCCAATATGACATGAATGGTTTTACATCAGGGTGCTCTACCTTTCAGTTTCCATGTTGCGCTTGTCCCCAGCCACTCCTCAGTTTGCCCTTTATTCTTAGACTTGTTTTTAGGCCCACATATAATATATTTTCTATCTGGCCCTATATATCGCTGAACATACTGCTGTGGAAGGTTTGATGACACTCTTGAGAAAAAAATAGCCCTCCATTAAAAAATATGCAGGCATAACAACATAAACAAGAATGATTCTGCCTCAATTTCAATTGAGGCATTAATATGGCAGTGATAAATAGTAATTGAGAAATGAATAGTGATTGTGAAAAGGATACACTACTAACACCCTCTTAGTGCCACTCATAATATTTAGTGACTCGCCCTATAAGGTACTTTCATCATTCTCTATTAGGAACCACCATACTCACCATGATTCTTCACAAATCTCCAACTTTATGATTCTTCATTATAGATTCTAGACAACTGATAAAGGAACTTACATATCTTATTATATTATACTTTTCCATTATTTCTTCTTTAAATTATACAGTATACTTTCCAATTAGGTAGTAGCTTCCAAAATTCATACATTGAAACCTAATCCTCAAAGTTACATTATTGAAGATTTGAACTGTCAGAGGTAGTTAGATATAAAGGGTTCCATCTTCCTCAATGGGATTAGTGGCTTAATAAAATATATCTCAGAAAGTGGACATTTATCCCGCTGGTTAAGTTGTCTGTGTCCCACATCGGGGTACTTGACTTAAGTTCCCAGCTTCAGCTCCTCACTCTAGCTTTCTGCAGTGCAGACTCTGGGAGGCAGCAATAATAGCACAGTTAATTGTTCCTTGTCACCCACGTGGGATACCTGCATTGCATTCCTGTCTGGCTCTGGTCCTGGCCCACCATTGCTGTTGTGGGCCTTTCAAGAATGAACTAGCAGATTGGAGTTCTGTCTGTCTGCCTCTCTCTCTCTCCTGCTGTCTCTATTTGTGTGTGTGTGTATGATATGTCTGAGTATATGTGTTTGTGTTTGTATCTCTCAAATAAATAAAAAAAATATAAAAATAGACCCTGAAAAGTTACTTAGTCCTTCACATCATGTGAGCTTGTGTCAAGAAGCAAAAAGAGGAGCAGACGTTGCTGTACAGAGGTTTAAGATACTGCTTAGGATGCCTACCTCACATACTGGATTGTTGTTTCAAACTCCACCACCTCTACTGCTGATTCTGCTTCCTGCTAATGCATGCTGGGAGACAGCAAATGATACCTCAGGTTCTTGAGCCCCTACCACCTGCATTTGATACTCAGATGCAGTTGTAGACTCCTGCCTTCAACATGGCCCACCCTGGCTGTTGTGAGCATTTGGAGAATAAGCCAGTGGACAGAAGGTCTCTATCTCTTTTTTTCTCTCTCTCCCTCTTTTCTTCCTTCTTTTTCTCTTTCACTCCCCTCTCTGATATTCTGTCTCTGCCTTTCAAGTAAATGAAAATAAAAATAAATAATCATTAAAAAGAAAAAGGAGAAAAAGAGAAAGTGAGACACCCATAGATACTGAATCTGATGGTATCTTAATCTTAGATTTCCTATCCTTCAGAATTGTGAGCAATAAATTTCTGCTTTTAGTAAATAAGCCAATATAAAGCAGTTTTGTTATAGCAACCTGAACAGAGTAAGTCAGATGAGTAAACTCATTTATGAATTTAATTTTAGAATAGCTAAAGAACATTTACAGAATATTCATTATCTAAAGGAAGGATTTTTGATGGAGCTGAGAGCCACAGAGGAAGTGGAAATGGGAACAGGTAGACAGTGAGATTAAGCACAACTGAATGCACCTTATACTCCCCAAGCCAAGCTACTATCCACAGATTAGCCAACTTTGAGATTCTGTTTCTTACATGATGTGATTCCCAGTGTATGTATTAATTTGGCTAGGCTGTAGTCCTCAGTGAATCAGAGACTGATGTAGGTGTTTTTGTGGAGACATTTTATAGATGTAATTAACATGTTCAATTGATGGCCTTTGAGTAAAGGAGACTGTACTCCATATTCTTAGTGGGCCAGATCAAATTGACCCAGGAGTATTTAGGAGCAGAGCTGAGACATCCCCAAGGAGGAAGAAATTGTTCCTGAGAAAAACAGCAACAGAAGCTTCTGCTCAAGAGTATCAAATTGCACTTTTCCTAGGGTCTGCCTTGGCTTGCCTGAAACAAGAGTCAAACCCACATAAGCCAATCCTGGAAACGCATCTCTTACTTCCCCTGTTTCACTGGTTTAGTTGTCTGGCAGAACCCTGACTTACACACATGCCATAGAACATGACAATTAAAATAAAATGTTGAGAATCATTGGAATCATTGGAATAAGTCTACTATCAGAAAATTTCAAGACTTGCTTGTATCCTCAAGAGTGGAAGATTATACCCCAGTGAATAAAACTGAAAAGTCTAGGGAAAGAATATAAACTTTACATTTTAACCGTAAGGCTTGGATCAGACATGTTCAAAAGATAAGTCCTACTATACTGGTCTCCCTTTTCTTGGATTATACTTAATCATTTCTGATTTTTTGGTTTGCAGGAAAGACCTATGAACTTCCTGGAAACACAAAAATTGTTCTGTATGGACAAAAGTAACAAATCAGAGGAAATGGAGTACCAGGTAAATTGGAGCCTGAGAGGGAGGTGGGAAGTGAGTCAGATTACACAGTTCTTGGTTGGTCTCAACAAGCATTTTATATTGCACCTTAAGTGCCAATGGAAGCCATTGAGTCATTTTGAGAAAAAGAATGATGTAGTCTAATTTAAGTTTTAAGATCATTCTGGTTTCTGTGTGGTATGGAAAAGGGATTTGCAAAGGGCAAGAGGTTGTACTTGGAAGATTGAATATGAAGCTATTACAGCAACCTAGGCAGAAAAGTCCTTTACAAGAATAATCCTAAAAGATAAGCAGGAGCAGAACATTTTAATTTACAAAGATCCTCTTCTTGGAGTATATATAAGAAGACTCCCACAGCAAAGATTCATCCACCAAAATTGTTTCTTCCTTAGGTCATTAGACTGTCTTCTAAATTTCCAGTTCCTTAAGGCTAAGATCTTTGCTTTGCCCCTGTAGATCTACCTTCATTCCTTTCTACCTGCTCTATGCACTGGTGACTGAAACAGACTGAATACAGTGCCTCAGAGGACACTTCGCCCCTGGCTTCCCAGTGATTGAGCTGAAAGGAGAGAAAGGTAGTTTATCTGAGAGGAAGGGAGGAGAAATTCAATAACTCTTCTTGAGTAGCTTAAATATATGTTACTTTTATTTTCTACTGCACATTTCTCCATATTTTTCATTGCATTTATAATCTAATAGCATGCTTTAAAAATATTGACTGAATCTTCTTGGTGAGTGTTCTAAAGACAGATAACAGTTAAATGCTTCTAGAAAAGACAGACCAAAGAACCTAAAAATGCTAGATAATTGGGATCTGTTGGTTTTGCAATAAAAAAGTAGAAAATACTTTTAGGGCTTTCAGCAACTCTATGAGACCAGGTCATGTGTTTATAACAGCCACTTCAAATTATACATTAAAAAAGAACTTCAAGTGTTATCAGGATGATAAGGATCCACAGAATTTAGAAAATACATGTCATTAATCAATTCATTGCATTATACAAACTTTTTTTAATGTCCATAAGTGCCAGATATTGTTTGTGATATTCTAGATATAGCAGTGGATTGGTAGATCAAGATTTCTGTTCTCTTAGAACTTACATATTTTAGGAGAGAGAGAATATATAAGCAAGGAAATGAAATTCATATAGTGGTATATGGCGATCCGAGTCACAGCATCACTTGTCAGCTCCTTCGGCTGCAAAAGGAACGACGCTGCTTGCAGCCAATCGGTCTTCAAAAGACTTTTACTTAGAAGGAGTGCGAAAGAGAGTGGGGGACCGGGAGAAGGGGGAGAGATGGCACACATGCTCCTTAAGGGGAAAAGCTGGCGTGCCCCCCTCCTTCTCCCGTGGTCTGCTTATATACCGAATTCAACCAATCACAGTCAATCAATCACAGTCCATGCACAGAGTTCTCCAATCCATCACTTGATCATGCTCAGCTGTGGAGTCAGGGCATCAGCGCCATCTTGTTGTTTTCCACGATCCTCAGCTAGATGGAAAGTTCAATCAGCTGCTACATCTGCATTACTGCTATAAGCCAAGCCCAGCATGGGGGGTCCCATGGCAGGCCTATCCATGGGTCCCCACAGTATATGCTGTTAAAGCAACAAAAATTACAATAATACAGGAGGTGAGAATGGAGTACTACAGAATGACTGGTCAGCCAAGCAATTTCGTTAAAAAAGAGAGCAGTGGCAGTGAAGCTTAATGACAAGATGCATAGTAGCAGTAGAAGTAACCATTGATTCAAATTTTCCAAAGGAAAAAGGAATTTGACTGTTACTAGGCACCAACATGTCAGAGAATGTGAAAAATCAGATGAGATAGTCTGGGATTAATTCACATTCAGTTTTGTAGACCTTAATATGGGGTTTAGAAATCTCAGGTCTCTTGTGGAATGTCAAAGATTCGACAAAGGATAATGGAGAAGGCAATGTGCAAAGCTCTGAAACACCACCAAGAGTGCCTTTTACAAATAATCCTCTGAAAGAACCCATATATTGAGTCACAAAGGTTGCAGTGGAGAAAAGGAAGTTGTATTGTATATATTTATGTCTGCAGCAGCAGAATGAGACAGGGTTTTAGCACTTCATTTAAGGTGCACAAGTTGTTTGATGGGATGTAATTGTTATCTACCAGGAAGGTTAACGGTTTGAATAAAATGATGACAGATAACAGATTCTACAAGGGCAGCAAATGGGTTATATCCAATAAAGTGAGCCAGATTGACTTATGGATCTTATTGCCCCAGAAGTGGATTTATTTTCTGTGTTATGCTCAATGATCATGCACAAATACATGAAACGGATCAATTAACTATTTCATAAAGATTTTACTTTTTATTCAGGACTGTGAATCAGATAACTTTGCAGATTTTCCCCAGGAGTTTCATTTGAATTGGATAAGGGTTATTTTAAGAGATAGATAACTCCTTTATTTTCAGCTTCAAAAGAAATGATAAAGAGCTGGCATAGTTTACTATTTTCTTCCCATTTTGCCTTTGGTGCTTTTCTATTTCTACTTTGTAACTGTAGTTGAGACTTGATCAGTGGATATATAAAGGCTATGAGTAGTTTAAGAAAATAAGGCAAGCTAATAGGAATAAAACGGACCATTTTTTAATTTCATAAGTCTTGGAATACATTTAGGGTGCTATTCCATTGGCTTTATGGAAGTAGACAATTTCTTTGCAATTGGTTTGAAATTAATGGACTGATCTGTTTGATTCTTAAGAAAATATTTGTATAGATACAATGAATTTCATATTAATATATCATATTTTGATAGTTATATTTAATATGTATGTTTAAATTTAAAAGCAAACAGATTTGAAAGGACTAACTTCTTTTGTGCATTATCACTTGATGATAGAGTATGACTGGTTGGCTTTACATTACAATAAATTTTATTAAAGAAATAGTGCCACTTGGAAGTGCCAGTTTAAAATAAAATATAATCAATTATATGAGATTATGACTTTGAAAGATTAAAAGGAGTGCTATTAGGGCTATTGTAAAAGCAAGCATAACTTATGCACAAGTAGGAAACAAATCATGTAATCTTTACAAAGAGAGAACCATTAGATGGATTTCAGGGACCATTAACTAAGTGTCCCTGGAAAACCCATGACAAGGAATGATCATAAAAATCTGCAATATGTGAGCAATTATGAAATGATTAGCCTATCTTTTCTCTTCATTGAAGATTATGACCAAGACTCCAAAGAAGCAAAGGCAATTTATTTTATTCCTGGCTGTTTTTTGAATCAGCATTTAGGTGATTAGTCCCCACCTCTACCACCAATTTAGCATATGTCTTTGGATATGTCACTTAATCCTTCTAAGCTGTAGTTTATATATATATATATATATATATATATATATATATATATATATATATAAAACAAAATTGTTGGATGGGGGGGGATTCTGGTATTGAACGCCACAGAAGGTTCTGAGCTGGATATCGTTGTGTTGCGGCCAGCATTAATCTCTGGATCTGGGTTTCCCCTGAGCTTGAATGCCCTTCTTACTCATATTGCTTTGTGAGAGGAAACAGCTGTCGACTGTGAACATCAACTAGAGCACTGTCCACCTTTCCACTGAGCCTATGACTTCAGGTCATTAGTGGACATGGGTTGTGCTTACCAGCTTCACAACAGCATGCCATGAACAGGTGTGAACACTTTTACGGGTCAAATAGAATCAAAAGAAAGGCCTCAGAAGTGTTCTCAAATCTCTGGAGGAAGAGCTCTAGTTTATGCACATGTCTGAGACAGCTACTTTCGGCACGCAAGGGACCTACACTGTCTGCTGGACAGTGTTGTATTACAAGTTGGTACACAGTGAAGTTTGTGTTAAAAGTCAAGCTAAATCCAGCTCTTCTGCTTTTACGCATATTACAATATCAGGGTTCACAAACAAATACAACAATAATCAAGGGAACTCATTTTTCTGAAAAGTAGGAAGGTCACATGACAGTGCCTGTGAGCAGTACATGAGTGCCCATACAAAGGAGACCGTGGAAAGATGGATACTACCAAAGTCCAGGCAAAGATCTCTAATTCTATCCTAATAAACCCATATGGGTTTCCTCTTAATTCTGGCTACTGAGATTGTCTAATGAGTAATTATATTTTCAATTTCATACCTTCATTATAACTTACACATTAACTATGACCCACATTATATAAATTGCCCTTGAAAAATGTCCAATGTGAAATTTTTAAAAATTTATAAGGTTCTCCACAAACTATGATTTAATATGCTGATTCACAAATTTGTATCTGTGAGTGTGCCTAATCAGTCTTGCACTAAAACACTAAGGGGCATAAAACAGTAAAGAAGATCATGAAATCACACTTAGGTTGACTGGGTTCAAATAGGGCAACTTTGCTTGAACATTTGCAGCCATGTGAGCTTTATAAGATGACTTAATCTCTTAGACTCAATTTCCTCATCAGTAAAATGGTGTTAAATAGCTCCTAATTCACAAAGGTGCTGTCATGAGGCTCAAATGAAAGGATGAAGATCATAGATTGGTTTCTGGTGCAGAATAAACATGCAATAAATATTAGCTGTAATTGCTTTTCTATGTAACTGGCTGTTACTGTGTTCCACCCTTGGAACCCAGGCATATGTTCAAGAAATAAATAATAAAAAATACAATATGAGGTCCCAAATCACTTCAAGGGTTACTTTGTATTTTGAAAAAAAAATGTACAAATAAATATTAACAAGTAAAACAGGCATTCCTGAAATAGTACACACTGCAGAAATTTCAGAGTGTGTATTTATAAATGCAAGCTCTCCACATTCACTTTCATGTTGAAATGACAAATAATTGATTGGTTTTAGAAAAATAGTACCTTTGCTATACTAATATTGAACACTAATTCATCTTCCTGTATTCTGTATTCTCTTTTTATTCAGAATCTCGGAAACAAACCAAAACTGAACAGCAATTAAAACCCAGTAGCTATATTGAGAATTACCTTGAGTAAGTTAAATAAAGAACATGCACATGCTCTTGTAAGTTGTGCCAAGAATTCAAAATCAAGATAAAATTTCCAATTAGTAAAATCATGTAGAGTGAGCAGATATGTGCAGTGTTGTAATTCTAACTAGAAATATTTCATATTTATATAAGGTTTCAAAGTTGTAATAGACACTGTGATCACCACCACCTGCTCCTCTCTGGTCTTACTGAAAGAACCCTTCCCACCACAGATGCTGAAAATGCTAGTAATTCACTTGATCAGTCCTTGTAGCTAGGGCACAGGCATATAATTTCAGGAGAACTCACCTTAATAGTTTATGAATGAGAATTTCTTCCCTGATAAAAAGAACAAGGTTTAGGAGAAAACATGCCTTCATCCTACCTTTAGATGTTATTCCCTGTGGATGTGAAAATTGGAGACAGATCTTAGGTCATAGAGTCATGCTAAGGAACTTTTCAAAGAAGCCAACCTAGAAAATTCTATGTTAACCAATCCTGAAACATTTATTTTCAGAATTCCTGCAATGTGAGATAACATAACCATATGGCTTAAATCTCTTTACTCAAGTGTTCTAATTTGTATTGAAATAATATTTTAGAAGAGGTAGAGTTATGGTAACTGGTGGTAGCTTTTATATCCATATATGATTGTTATAAAATCATTAAGTTTAATTAAAATAATTTACCACATACAGGTTATTGGGTGATTATCTCCTAGTTATCAATAAATCCTATCAACTAACACAAAGAATAGATAAAAAATAAGATTAAAATTTATAATACAGTAACTGTTATATGTTGTCATTTAAAAAGAGAAGAGAGGAGGGATGGAAGGAGAGAAAGAGAACATTAAAAAGATATTTACCAAAATTTTAACACTAGTTACCCCAAATACAACTAAAATATAGTTTTTAAAAATTATTATAATCTCACCTGTACTTTTCTGTGTTATTTAATTGTCAGCAGTACTCATATCTAAGTAAAAACCATAGCTAACTTTATTTTTAAGAAAGTGATAAAAAAGGATAATATATGACTCACCCATTAAACTTTGATGAAGTTTGGGAATGCCATTAATGAGGTATAAAACCCTTACTGAGTAAGTGTAATGAATGCAAATTTTCTGGCAAATAATTTATTGTGCAATATGGCATATTTGAGCTTTCTCAATATGTGTGCTGTGCATGTTCTTATTTCTATCTTCTCCATAAAGACATGTGTGCAGGTATGTTTAGGCAAAGCAAAACATTCTGATCAAATAACTACTAATTCTTTTTTTTTTTTTTTGACAAGCAGAGTTAGACAGTGAGAGAGAGAGAGAGAGACAGAGAGAAATGTCTTCCTTATCCACTGGTTCACCCCTCAAATGGCTGCTAGGCCAGTGTGCTGTGGCCAGCGCGCTGCACCGATCCGAAGCCAGGAGCCAGGAGCTTCCTCCTGGTCTCCCATGTGGTGCAGGGCCCAAGGACCTCGGCCATCTTCCACTGCCCTCCCGGGCCACAGCAGAGAGCTGGAATGGAAGAGGAGCAACCAGGACAAAATCCAGTGCCCCAACCAGGACTAGAACCCAGGGTGCCGGCACCACAGGCGGAGGATTAACCAAGTGAGCCTGAGCCGTGGTGCTGGCCCAAATAACTAATAATTCATAATGATGGTTTCGATTGAAATAGGATATGATGGAAAGGCAAAGAATTTGTGTTTTTTATTTTGTATACTTTTAGTATTTCAACCCTAATCGTATATTAACTCTAACTCTTTAAAAGATGATTGATTTTCATTTATTTGAAAGGCAAAGTTACGGAGGGAATGGAGGGTAGAGAAAAAGATCTTTCATCCACTGCTTCACTCCCCAAGTGGCCGGAATGGCCAAGGCTGTGCCAGGCTGAAGCTAAGAGCCCATAGCTTCTTCCAGATCTCCTATGTGGGTACAGGGGCCCAAGCACTTTGGCCATCCTCTAATGCTTTCCCAGGCACATTAGCAGAGAGCTGGATCAGAAGTAGAGCA
Source organism: Sylvilagus floridanus (assembly GCA_949820135.1). NCBI lineage: Eukaryota > Metazoa > Chordata > Mammalia > Lagomorpha > Leporidae > Sylvilagus > Sylvilagus floridanus. The sequence goes on from OX463227.1 coordinate 77,734,830, forward strand.
GCTGGATCTTGAACCGGTGCCCATATGGGATGCTGGTGTCACAAGCGGCTGCTTTATGAGGTACACCACTATGCTGGCCTCAACTATACATCTTTTAATTAATAAACCATAAAGGAAAAATAAAGCAAGTGCTTATTTTGTTACTTTCAAAGTTTGCTATTAAAACTATCAAGAGAGTGATAAGTCAGCATGCCTGGGTAGGAATTAACATTGAACACTGATATGAAAGATTAGCTGGTGTTAGATATGACATTGAAAAAGGACACTGGTGAAGTGTGTTGACCCTTGCAAAACACCAGAATGGAATACTGCTTGGTGTTTCATTATTCAGAGACATGACAGGCAGGGTGGTTTGGCTTTGATCCATTTAATGACTTTATTGACATCTCTAGCTTCCAAAGAGGTTGAATTATAATCAAACATATTTTAGTGACCCAAATTTATCTTTTCTCACAGATGGAATTAAACATGTCTTTTCCTTCTGTATAGATTTTCAACTCAAGCCATAAATCAATGAAATCTATGTACCCAACACCTCGCTACCTCAGGAGGTAGCTAAAGCCTTTTTTGATTCTTTTTGCTCATTTTACTCTTCACCTTCAGTTTCCTCCAAAGTGATTACAATTTAAGATGATTCTAGGAAAATCCAAAGAAAGCAGATGTTCAAAATGGACTGTACTTTTAACTTGTTAATTGGGTTGCAAATTCATAGATATTGTCTCTACTCTCAGCTAAGAACCAGATTCCCTTGACCAGTTTAGAGACTATTTCTCCTCAAGTGTAAATACCAAGGTAGGTTTCAATTCTAAATTGTTTCCATGAGATATTTAGTGAAGAGCAGCATATTGAATTTAGGAATAAATAAGTGAACATATGATAATTTAGCATGACCCATGTTGGGCACCCATAGCTTTAGTGTTACTGTTTAGAGATCAGAACTGACAGCTGAAAACCTTCTAAGGTTTTCTGTTGATTTGATTGATGTTTTAATTTTGTTTTCAGAGCATATATCAGTTAGGACACTGCTTGGTAAGTTTACATTCCAAACTGAGTCCTGGCTCTGCTCATAATTCCAGCATTCCAGCCTAGATGCAGAGAATGGTGGCTCATGTAGGTCTGGTTTGGCTATACATGTAAGAAACCAGATTAAGTTCTAAGATACTGGTTTCAGTCCAGCCCAGCCTGGCTGTTGCTAAAAACTGGGGAGCAAGTCAGAAGATGGGAGATACAGTCTCTTCAATAATTGAAATTAATTAAATTATTAAAATGGTTTACAATAGCTCATTAAATATTTTATGCACAAAGAGAAAAAAAGAGCTCTATGTTCAAATCACAAAATTTTGGCAAATAAGTGGAAATCTCATTTCCCTAATTTGATCAATACACATTCTACACATGTATTGAAATGCTGTACCGTATCCCAGTATTATGTACAATTATCAGTAATAATAAGCTTTTTAGGGGCCAACAATGTGGTGTAGTAGGTTAAGCATCTGCCTGCGGTGCCGGCATCCCATATGGGTGCCAGTTCGAGTCCCGGATGCTCCACTTCCGATCCCGCACCCTGCTTATGGCCTAGGATAGCAGTAGAAGATGGCTGAAGTGCATGGACACTTTCACCCACATTGGAGACCCAGAAGGAGCTTCTGGCTCCTGGCTTCGGAACTGGCCAATGCAGCTATTTGGGGAGTAAGACAGCAGATAGAAGACCTCTGTTTCTCCCTCTCTCTGTAACTATCTCTCTCAAGTAAATAACTAAATTTTTAAACTCAAAACTTTTTAAATACTTAAACAAAATTAAATGTTTTCATATTTGCAAGGAAGGATATTCGTTAGAAAATGGGATCTGGGCTAGTGCATGCTTGTCGTTTCTATAATCTTGTTTACTAAAATTTCTTCCTGCCAATCCCTTGCTTTATGAGCTGATTCCATTCAGTATCATCAGGCCTCAACTGTTTAGGATGGTGTCACATTGTTGAAGGAATGCAGGGAGCTTACTGCCTATTTTTGAAGTGGTTGCTAATATTGACTTCACAGATGACAAAATTGCAGTCTTCTCTCATGCATTTGAAATGCAATTATTTTATTTATTTATCCATCTTAATTTAACCAAAATACTTTTCGGCTTATACTAAACTCATATTTGTTCCATGTTTGTACTGATACTAGCATATCTACAGCTTTTACAGAATCCTTTTGTTTAATTTTTCCTCCTAAAAAGTTAGAATAAAGACTCAGAAATATATTTTTCATCAAACATTAAATTCTACAAAAAATCATAGGATCTTAAGAGGGAAAAATTGGAAAATCTAGTTTAGATTAGGTGACAGGTGTGGAGGGGAAACTATTGTAATTATATCATCATACACAAAATAACCAGACAGACAATCTTCTTAGGTAGAGCCACAAAGCTATCAAGAATATGACACACACACAAATGATCCATTTTTCTGGTAAAATTATGGAAGAATCCATATTAGCTAGCCTGCCCTTTTTCACTGTGATCAATAGCCTTGAAATATCTCATTTTCCTTACCAGTTGCAAGATCTAATGAAAGCATATGGAATTGCAGTAACAGTGTGAATGGACACTACTAGGAGATTTATTTTAAAGCTTCTGTGAAAGCTTGGTGCTCATTAAAGTGGGGATTAATGACACTCTCCACTAGAGCCAGGTATAAAGGAGGCAGGTGTGCAGGTGTCTGAGCATAGCTCCACAAATCCTCCTTGATCTTGACCTGCTCCCTCCCTGTTACTCCAATCTTAGCCTGTTTGAAGAGAGAGTCCAAATCATGTCAAATTGCTCAGTGGACTCTGCCACCTGGCTTTACATCCAAGGACAGCAGAAAAATAGCATAAAACTCCAATTTAATATCTTACATTAAAGAAGAATAAAAGATGCAGTAATGTTGTGGTCCCAAAGATGATAGAATTTTCTAATTTGCTGAATAAAATATATTAGCATTAGTTTATAACTACATTAGAAACAGTCACATTTTAATCTGCTTTTATTATCTTTATTTTTATAAAGGTAAGAAATTTTATGTATTTGATATATACAGTTTTAAGAACATATTAAGAGGCCTGGAGTTGTGGCACAGCAGATAAAGCCAACAGCTGTACTGCCAGCATTGAAGTACCCATATACAATATGGGCGCCAACTTGAATTCTGGCTGCTCCACTGCTGATTCAGCACCCTGCAAAAGTGCCTGGGAAAGCAGTAGAAGATGGCTCAAGTGTTGGGTCCTTGTGCCAGTGTAGGAAACCTGGAAGAAGATCCAGGCTCCTGGCTTCGGATTAGCCAAGTTCCTGCTGTTGTAGCCATTTGGGAAGTAAACCAAGTGGCAGAACGAAGACCTCTCTCTCTCTCTCTCTCTCTCTCTCTCTCTCTCTCTCTGCCTCTGCCTCTCTGTAACTCTGCCTTTCAAATAAATAAAAAAAAAATCTTTTGAAAAAACATAATAATACTTCCCACCCTACCATCTTCCCTTCCTTGTTCTCATACTCCCTGCTCCATTTTTATTTGTTTTTTTTTTAATTTTTGCAATGACATACTTCCAATTTACTTTATAATCACAATCTTAATCATCCACTAAATAAAAAATTCAAAAAGTACCATGTAGGAAAACAATTGTTCCTCAGGAGTATAGACAAAGGCTATAAACAAAATTCAATACTCAAAGTGCCAATTTCAGTCATTTGCACTACTTTTTTGTAGTCACTTTAAGTAAAGTACTGGATAGAAAAATTTCATGAAAATATTATTGTTAGCAAACCAGGGGGGGTGCTTTAGTTCTTTCTAGAAATGAGAGATTTCCAGGAAAATGTGAATATAATTGGAAGGAGAATTTTCTGTATCTTCTTGTAGATATCCTAGGAGAGCCCACAACCCTGGAATTTTATTACAGTCTTCAAGGTCTTACTACCAAGAAGCTGTTTTTTGGGTTTTAGGAATATTTATGAAATGGATATACTCTGTACTATATCTTACTTATTCTTTTTTTTTTTCAATAAGTATAATGGATTACAGCCCTTGCCTCTTTCATTGAGGAACAGTGTTTTTTTTTTTTTTTTCATACTATTTGTTGAACTCTTTTACTAAATGTTGGGTTAATTATCCAATCATTAAGTAAACTAAAAATAAACTTTTGTAAAAAGTAAAAGTGGGAATATGAGAGGGAGGAGAAAAAAGGGTTGGGTGGGTGGGAAGGGAGTATCACTATGTTCCTAAATCTATATATGAAATACATAAAACTTGTATAACTCAAATCAAATTTTAAAAACTATTTTTTCAGTGAAGTTTCAAAATCAATGGAAAGAAAATAAGCTAAAAAAGGGTTTAGTCAAGTATTTTAACTGCAAATTCTCTACTATCAAATATTAACTGGCTTTAGAATACGTGTTATTTGAAACATTAAAAATTTGATTTCAATCCAATTAATGGTGAACTGTCCTGTAAAAGATAGAATCTGTATAGAAAGAAAGTTTCCCTTATTTTTATCTTTCTGACAGCCAAAATGAAAAGCCATGGTACTGCAGAGTATTAAGCTAGATCAGTGTAGACAAATCATGACTACGGTAACCCTGAGTGACAGCTGAAATAATTTTCTATGTCAGTCTTCCCCTCCCCTCCATATGCACTCTTCTTCTCTGTGTTCCACTTTATCCCCCTCCCACTCTATCACACCCCCCTGCTTCTGTGTTTCATTTTATGTTACTCTCCCCTCTTTTCCCTTTGCCTCTATCTTTAGCTTGATAGCAACCCCCATAAAATATTGTTCAGCCCTTTCTCTGGCTCTCAAATTTGAAAATATCGTTGACTGTTTTTTGCTTCACTATTTTATTTCTTTTTTATATTATGCCTGAATTCCAGAATTGTCTTTAAAAAATCCCACAGAAATGTCATATCAAAACCACCATATTGTGACCAATATTTTCTGCCTTAATTTGAATTCTGAAATAACAAGGAAAGAGTTATAATTTGTTTAGTCAAATCAGCTCTAGAGATGAGAGACTGCTACTTTACTCTTACAGATTTTTTCATCAGTTTTTCTCAGCTACTGAATATGTTAAACTAGTACTAATGGTGAAATAATAGAAGGCAATTTCCATTTCCAGGTATAAGAGTGATAATTTGGTTGGAATAGAAAACTTTTACTTATTTTATAGAAAAAAGTATACAGTAATCTTAGACCTAAATACAAAAAATGAAGTTTTACCAAAATAAAGAGAGCACATCTAATGAGAAGTCATTAAATTGGCACCTTTGGAAAATACCCTGATGTTCAGGTTTGTAAGACAAAGCTTTGGCAAGGGCATGAAGTTTGCTACGAATCACTTTGGTAAGTTACATGATTTGTGAGGACCTTGGTTTCCTTATGTTTCGAATGAAGTATGTAGACTCCAAGACTTCCTCAGTTCTAGGGACAAGATCATAAAATTGAAACTATGATACTTGAACATTTTCCATTTTAAGTTTCTAAAGGGCCTAAATGTCTACCCAGGCTGAGGTCACATAATGTTTCAAGTTCATTGCACTCTTTAATATAATGATACAGAAATAGAGAAAAACCTACTAGTTGTCAATTTTAAGTCTGATGAGAAAGTGAGGTTATATGCTCTCTTTGCCTGATCAATCATTATTTTACTATATTTTGTACTCTGCCATGTTGGATTCCCTGTGTGTCTTTAGCAGAAGTCAATCAGGAAATCATTTAATGGTGTCCCTCAACTCTAGCTTTGGCTTCCAAGACATAATAATACAACTGAATAAATACCAATAAATGAGTGAGCAAAATATGTTGTAAATACTGTGTTAATGTGGGAATGGCAAAAACTTCTCTATCAAGATGCAGGCATAGTGTTTATTATGTTACCAGTAGCCCATATACCTATTACAAAACTCTGCAAGATAGATATCATCATAATCCCAGTTTAAAAATCATATGCCTATTTTCTTTTTATGAGATGGGGGTGGGGGATCCATCCACTGGTCTACTACCAAAAATCTCCACAGCCATGGCTTGGCCAGGACAGAGCCGGGAGTCCAGAACTAAATCTGAGTCTCCCTCATGGGTAACAGAGACTCCTCCACATTTGGGACTGCCTTCAAATGTGCTTTAGCAGAAATTGGTAGTGGAAAAGCCAGGGCATGAATCAATCACTCAGATACATGATACACACATCTCAAACAGCTATTCAACTGCTGTTCCAAATGCTTACCCTATCAACCCCATTTTAACAGTGAAGAAGTTCAGATAAGAGCAGGCTGAACATTGTAGTGCCTGAGTTTAAGTACCAATTGCATTCTTGATTCCATTTTCTCTAATGGTTACCAGGGAAGCATATATGGATGGCTCACGTCGTTGAGTCTCTCCCATCATGTTGAAGAACTGAATGGAGATCCCATTTAGCTCCTGGGTTTTGAGGAGATCTCTCTTTCTCTCTACCCTCTCCCCCATCTCACTGTGTGCATACCTTTCAAATAAAATAAATTAATAAATAATATAAAAATAATTCAGATAATATGTACATAAAAGAACTTATATACAATTAATTAGAACACAAGTTTATCTGACTCATATGTTTGTGATATTTTTTTCTCCTTCAAAATGCTTGGTAACATAAATTATAATTATTTAATAGCTAATTATATAAATATACATTTTCCAAGTCAAATAGCCAATGATGATATAAAAATATCATTCACTTCAGACCTTGGGCTATCCAGATAGCTTATCTCATATGCATAACCAAAGGATAATAAAAATTAATTCATTTTTATTTCGAAGTCCTCATTTACTAATATGTGAAGTACTCTTAATTTATTGCAAATATTAGCACTCATTCCATATTTATTTATATTTATTTATGTCCATAATATATAGCAGGCATCTGATTATCCTGCTGAAAATGTATAGCCTGTATAGTCAGATGCTGAGAATAGTAAGAATTTGGAAACATTTTGAAGTTTGGTGCCAGACTGTATGATCACCTTGCTTCTCTTTTAGAAATCTTTATGTCTATTCTAAGAAATGTTTAAGACAAGTTATTTTTGGACCCACACTTCTGAACATTATAGGAAAGGCACCCACATCTTTTCCTCAATGGTTTGGCTTGTGTGATAGAATGGTTGTATTTTATCATACAAAGACTAAAAATATCCACAAGCTTCTCGTTTTAGGTTGCATCATGAGGACACATTGTGAAATTTTCAATGATGTTAAAGGCTAAAAAAAATCTCTATTGTTGTATTTTTCAACTTTTAAATTCCTATAAAACAGTTGGACTGGGTCACATACCTCTGTACTGCATGAGTAGTTTCTATATAACAGTCTCTTTTTTCCTGAAATGTTATTTAACATATATGACAAGTTTTGTGTGTTTTGTAAGATGAAAAATAGATCACACTAATGTTTGTAAATAAGTAGAAAAGCAGTTGGATTCAGAAATGATAAATTGCATTGTATTTTTTGAAAAAATTATTTATTTACTTGAGAGGCAGAATTACATACAGAGGAAGTGAAAAAGAGAGGTCTTCCATCCGCTCTTCCACTCCCTGAATAATTAGCTGGAGTGTGCCGATCTGAAGCCAGGAGCCAGGAGCTTCTTCCTGGCAGGTGCAGGGTCCCACACACCCAGGCCATCGTCCACTGCTTTCCTAGGCCATCAGCAGGGAGTTGGGTTGGAAGTGAAGCAGCTGGGACCTGAACCAGTTCCTATGTGGGATGCTGGTGCTATAGATGGATGCTTAACCTACTATGCCACTGCGCTGGCCCCAAGAAATTACATTGTATATCTAAGCAGACCAGGACTCTGTTCTAAAGCCATGCCTCTAAATCAGACTGCAGACGATCATACCATATAGCAAAAGGACCCTGTGTGGAGCGCAAGGCCGACAAAATTTATCACTTTGTAGTATATGTACTCTCTTCTTCTTTGGTTTTGAATCTGCCCATCTTATTTCTAAAAATCAAGCTTTTTTTCCCGTGCCCAAATGTCTGTTGAACTCAGTGTGTTGCAACTCTTACTAGATTTTCTGTTTTATTAGTCAATTTCAATGATGTCATTTTGGTTGGTGCATCACAATGAAACTCATTTGGTCATCCATTGTAATGTAACTATTGCATGCAAATGAATATTCTTCAAAATCATACCTTATAGAATGTGAGAGTACCTCAACAATTTGTGAAAAAAATACAATTAAAAGCGAAGCATGGGTGGGCATTTAGCCTATCTGTTAAGACACCCACATCTCACATCAGAATGCCTGGGTTTGATTCCTACCTCCATCTTCTAATGCCAACACTCTGGTAATGCAAATCCTTACAGGCAGTAGTGATGGCTCAAGAGGCTGGGATCCTGCCATCCACATGGAGATGTGAATTGATTTCCTGGATCCTGGCTTTGGCCCCTGCCCAGCCACAGTTGCTATCGACATTTGGGTAGTGAACAAAATGTTGAAATCATTCTCTCTCTTAAATCAATAATTAATTTTAGAACACATAAATTTATTTTGCTTAAAAATAAGTTTTTTGTGGTTTTATAACATACATGCTCCATGGACTTTTTGATATCCCTCATATGCATATTTCTAAATGTTTCACATTAAAATCAATTTTTCTTGCAATTCCATGTTGTGTGAAGTATCCTCATGCATGATATTTCTTCCGATAAATCCTGCATGCCCACTGTCCATGGAGGGACTCTTTGCTCTTCAGAAATTCCTTTCTAAGTCATCTTACCAGCCAGTTAAGAGAACAGTATAAACATTTAATGGCTACAAAACACATAGCTAATGCAGATTTCCTTTTGCTTCTTCTCATTTTTGTTTCCTCGGTGATTATGTTTCTGTCCTTTCTGTCTTTCTTTGTGATAATAGCAAAGCAACATGAAAAACGGAATCTCTGAACAACCTATTTTGGTATCAGTAGAAAGCCACTAAAATTATATATATATATATATATACATATATGTATATGTATATATATATATATATAGTATATGATTTTCCTGTTGTTACAAGTCCCCTTTCCCTTAAGAGCCTGAAAAACTTAAAGACTATGGTTTTAGTAAAGCCATTGCTATATGAATATTTCCCATAGATGAAGTAACTGGACCAATAAGTACTTATTCCAATATACTTTATATAGTAATGGTCTTTGGGTCTTTGATAATCCAAATAATGTGAATGCATAGGAAAATCCTTCTTTGTCAGTGGATGTTACATACAGCATCTTTTGAAACTTTGTCATGTGATTACTTCTACAATGTCCTTTGAACAAATCAGTGAAGTCTGAAGACCTAAGACATACATAATATTGCTCCAATGATATAATTCTTCATTTGAATTCCACTTGTTGATATGGAATAAACAGTGAAATAACCAGGCCAATCTGGTCAACACTTATCAGTTCCATAAGAGAAAATGGGACTTCTTTCTCTAAGGCAGAAAACAATCTGATCTTACCAGTTAACTTCCCTTCACTGATTCTTGAGTTGCTGTTGGACTAAGTATACATCTCCCTCCTTTTTATTTCTGTGCAATGACACTCAATGATCATGTGTCAACGATAATGTGAACAACAAGACTTCTTGCTACAGAATCTGCATTCAACAATAATACCCATTTCTTTAGGGATTGAACATTGCAGAATAAAATGAGTTCTTATAGTTATTGTTCAGCACAACCAAAAGTTAAATAATCTAGAGACAGAGCCAGAATAGTAACTTGAGTAACCCTTGACCATGACTGTCAATACAGTATAAATAGTATTAACCAGTATTATGTGTTCTTGAAATTGACTATAATACCTAATGTTATAAAGTATTGTATATATTTATGCTTAAATTAACTGTAAATACTGAATATTTTACCAACTGACATAGGTTTATGTGGTTTCAATAATGAAAGAAGTAAAATAGACAAGGATTGCTGGAAAGATGTGACCTGCTGATCTGGGCAACCCAGAATGGTATTTCAGATTCATAAAGAGTATTACTAGTAATGGAGCTAAGCACCATTACTAGTGCAGGAAAGAAGAGAAGTCAAACATGAAGCTCATTGAAGATCTAGGATAATGTGTTATGCTGATGTGAATGTTTCTTAAAATTAATGTATAGGGCCAGCACTGTGGCATAGTGTGTAAAGTTTCAGCCTGCAACTCCAGCATGCCTTATGAGCACAGATGCAATTCCTAGATGCTCCACGTTTTTTTATTTATTTATTTGACAGATAAAGTTTGACAGTGAGAGAGAGGGACAGAGAGAAAGGTCTTCCTTCTGTTGATTCACCCCCTAAATGGCCGCCATGGCCAGAGCTACGCTGATCCGAGGCCAGGAGCCAGGTACTTCTTCCTGGTCTCCAACGTGGGTGCAGGCACCCAAGCACTTGGGACATCCTCCACTGCCTTCCCAGGCCACAGCAGAGAGCCGGACTGGAAGAGGAGCTACTAGGACTAGAACCCGGCACCCATAAGGGATGCTGGCATTGCAGACAGAGGATTAACCAAGTGAGCCATGGTGCCGGCCCAAGATACTCCACTTTCTATCCAGCTCCTTACTAATGCACCTGGGAAAGCAAGTTAAGATGGCCCAAGTCCTTGGTCCTCTGCACCCACATGGGAGACCCAGAGGAAGCTCCTAGCTCTTGGCATAAGAACGGTTTGAGGAATAAGGTGAGATTTTCATGTCATGGTGCCTTCTTTTGCTCTGGGTCACTCAAGAACCTGGTGGTGCAGTGTGTCATCACCTGAGTTTGGCTAACTTTCTAATTCTCAAGCAAAGAACATTACCACTCTTGAAATAATTATATTGTCCCACCTAATAAAATATGCTATTTCATTACTATTACAAAATATGCGCCCCCCCCAAATTAAAATTTGGTGTTTCCATTGAATTTAAATGTAGAAAGCCATTTTTTTATCTAATAGTGCCTGTGAGAATATTCATGCAAATAAACAAATTTATGAAAAACAGTCTAATTCAGAGGATGGGAATTGGATAAGAATATAATTCGTTATGAGTGACATTTAAGTTAGCATTTCTTTCACCTGTTCTTCATGGATGATACCCCTTGCCACTGAGAGTAAAATCTGACACGTTAACCGGTGATTAATCAAGATTTTAATCAGTGAAATGGTCTGGCAGGTCTAATTCCTGGTGAGAAGTCAATAGTAAAACCTCAGTGTCTCAGTCTATGTAGCTACTATATTAACCACCATGGTCAAATTTATATTTATTATGGTGTTTGAGACAGGAAAATATTGCACTGTCAGATGATTATTTTTAAGAGAGAAAATAGTCATACAGCACTACTTGGAATACTTATCTTTACTTTATGTCACAAATCCATATGGTTAAACCCCATAATGGAAGGAGCACTTCCTCCAGCTTTCATCAGCAGTCCAAAATGTCATGCAACTAGAATTTAATTGAACTAAAGTGACTATTTGACATGCAGAGCTGAGCTATGTCATCAAGACTCCACAGGTAGTGAACACTTGTTGACTGATGGGTGGAAGAAAATGTACGTTCTAATAAGGGGTCAAGGGATGTCAGGAGTTCTACTATGTAATTACCTGAAACAGCGAGTGAGATGGTGCATGTCAAATAAGAAAATTACAATTCTATCACTGAAGAATATGGTCATCATATATAAAAAATAAATATAAAACAAAGAGCCAAAGCTAAAGTCATCAAAAAGTGTTTTATTACATGATAGGCTTCAAGAAGAAAATTTTTAACAGAAACACATAGTGGAAACTTTTTGTAGTAGTCACCACATTGTACGACAGAATAAAAAACTATCTTGTTGACTAATCTAGTCAACATGCAATATGTATATTTTGTTTGTTATTGTTTATAGAACACTTTTTTAAAGATTTATTTATCTGAAAGGCAGAGTTACAAAGAGGCTGAGGCAGAGGCAGAGAGAGAGAGGGAGAGAGAGAAATCTTCCATTCGCTGGTTCACTCCCAGACGACCAAATGGCTGGAGCTACACTGATCCAAAACAGGAGTTAGGAGCTTCTTTTAGATCTCCCATGTGGGTGCAGGGGCCCATGGACTTGGGCCATATTCTATTGCTTTCCCAGGCCATAGTAGATGGCTGGATCTCAAGTGGAGAAGCCAGGACTTGAACCGGTGCTCATACGGGATAACGGCACTGCAAGCAGTGTCTTTATCCACTACGCCACAGTGTTAGCCCATGGACAGTTATTTTTAATATAATTGATTACAGGCAAAAAGTATGGTATGTATAGAAAAGATTTACACTTTCGAATGCTTTTGCTTAATCTATGTTAATAAATACACTTAGTGTTCATTTATTTTGTATGATTATATGAATGGGGAGTTAAAACTTGGGATTAATCAAAATTTTCTAATAAACTAAACACTAGTCCACCTAAGATTATCAAATATTAATGTATTTCTACTGGAGTGTCATGGGCAAGCAGTTAGTGCATTTCAATTTACTTTCTGGCATACACAATTGCTTTTGTGCATCCCAGCCTTCCATGTCATCATTTTTGGTAAAATTCTACTTTACTAACCTCAACATTTCATTTCAGTAACCAAATAATCAACTGCATGATTAATTGCATTATTTAAAATAAATTAATTAAGCTCCAACAGTTCCTTTAAAGTTACTTTTTTTTTTTTATTTTGGCACAAAAATATTTTAATTTCATTACTAATTACATAGGGAATTCATTTTATGAAAAAGTATGTATGGATTAAAAATTGTTTCTTACCAAAATAAATTTATCTTTTAGCTCCCTTTTTTCTTTTTTTTATATAAAGCTTTTATTTAAAGAATATAAATTATTTATATTCTTTAAATAAAGTTACTTTTTAAAATTAAGAGTGCATTTTAAAACAATTGACATCAGAAGTCATTAAATTTTGAAACTCACTCTCATAAGCTTAATCAAGTATGGAGCAGTCCTGGAAAAAATATGCTAGCTATAATAAAAGGAGTCTTATATAACACAATCTCTGTCTATACTAGTATCCTTATACAGAATCCATTTAGAGATTTGAGTCAGACAACACGACAATAATTCTTCCTGTTTAATTCTTCCATGGAAACAAGTGAATACAATATCCAGGATCAGGAAAGTTTAACTTCCTCAAGTATGTGATACTTCCTAAGAGTTTTCCTCTTTGTCATGGATGAATATGAGGAGAGGGGTAAGAAAGGTTTCAGCGAGAAGTCCTAACTTGAAAGGCAGCAGGCATGAGGAATGACTGAATTTCAAATTGGTACTGGTACATGTGTGTTATTGATATATGACAAACACCGATGTTCTAAGGAGAAAGAGAGAAAGTTTGAGGGCCTGACAGGTGGAGCTGGCTATGTGTGTAATGAAGCTCCAAGGGAGCAAGCACTGATGGATAGACCAATTAGGCATACTTATGCAAACACATTCTAAGATAATATTTTCCCTGTTGAATACAAAGATTCTAAAGTGATAACACAAAGAGAGTGGGAAAAATGTTTAAAGTCATATAGGTAAAGCCTCACATAATCATACACAATATTTTGAAGGTTCTATTGAATTATTGTAAAGGTTTATGTAGTAATGAAGCATTGGAGTCTCAATATTTGAGACTATATGTTGAGCAATGCCTGGACAAAGACTAAGTCTCAGTGATAACTAATAAGAAAGAGTCAGGCCAGCGCCATGGCTCAACAGGCTAATCCTCCGCCTTGTGGCACCGGCACACCGGGTTCTAGTCCCGGTCGGGGAGCCGGATTCTGTCCCGGTTGCCCCTCTTCCAGGCCAGCCCTCTGCTGTGGCCCAGGAGTGCAGTGGAGGATGGCCCAAGTGCTTGGGCCCTGCACCCCATGGGAGACCAGGAAAAAGCACCTAGCACCTGGCTCCTGCCATCAGATGAGCGCGGTGCGCCGGCCGCAGCGCGCCGACCGCGGCAGCCATTGGAGGGTGAACCAAAACCAATGGCAACGGAAGACCTTTCTTTTTTTTTTTTTTTTTTTTTTTTTTTTTTTTTTTACAGGCAGAGTGGACAGTGAGAGAGAGAGACAGAGAGAAAGGTCTTCCTTTGCCGTTGGTTCCTTTCTCTCTGTCTCTCTCTCTCACTGTCCACTCTGCCTGTCAAAAAAAAAAAAAAAAAAAGAGTCAGAAATGAGCAGGACGCACCCATGAGAAGTGAAACAATAAGCTGAGCACTTTCCTGAATATCAGCAAATGTGAACATAAAACAATATTTTAATACTCTACTGTGTTTTTAAATGCATTGGCAAATTCTTGTCACCTTGCTGGAACCTCCATGATTCTATAACAATCTAATAAAGATAAAAACACATAAAATAATTACTAATAAATTCAGAAGACAGGAACAGGTAAAAGTGAATTTCTCTATTCCTTGTACTGAGCAGAGAATAAGACTTCACTCATTTGATAAACACACACACACACACACACACACAGAGAGAGAGAGAGAGAGAGAGAGAGAGAGAGAGACAGAGAGAGGGAAAGAGAAAGAGAGTGAGAACCATAACCCAGAATGACACAGTCCCAAATGGCATGATCTCAAATGTTGAAATTTTGAAAGAGCAAAGAGTTTAAAATTCCAAAAAAGATCAAGGCTCCCAAAATACAAATCTGGGGAAAAATCAAAATAACTTAATGCCCAGTTATTTATAATGTAAGCGTGTATTTATCTCAAAAATATAAAAATATGATAGAACCCTTCATAAGGCACTTTCCACAAAAAATAAGAGATAATAACAAACATATTTTTGCAAGCACAAACACATGTTTGCTAATCATAGTTGCATGAATATATTGAAATTACAAGCTGACGAACTGTATTCACGAAGAAATGGGCCCAAAAGTGAAATGTATAAAAGTACATTTGTCTGGTTGGTAATTGTGTGCATATACCTTTAAAACTATGGTCATCTTAAATAGTGTGAAGTATGGCCTAAGACTGGGAAGATGATCAAAAACCACAGTGGTTCACTACTTTTTTTTAAAGCTTTTATTTAATGAATATAAATTTCCAAAGTACAGCTTATGGATTACAATGGCTCCCCCCTCCCATAACTTCCCTTCCACCCGCAACCTTCCCCTTTCCCGTTCCCTCTCCCCTTCCATTCACATCAAGATTCATTTTCAATTCTCTTTATATACAGAAGATCAATTTAGTATATATTGTGTAAAGATTTCAACAGTTTGCCCTCACATAGCAACGCAAAGTGAAAAATACTGTTGGAGTACTAGTTACAGTATTAATTCACAATGTACAGCACATTAAGGACAGAGATCCTACATGATATTTTTTTAAAAATTGATTAATTTTCTATGCAATTTCCAACTTAACACCAAGGTTTTTTTTCATTTTCAATTACCTTTATATACAGAAGATCGATTCAGTATATACTAAGTAAAGATTTCATCAGTTTACACCCACACAGAAACACAAAGTGTAAAAATACTGTTTCAGTACTAGATAGAGCATTACTTCACATTGGAAAACACATTAAGGACAGATCCCTCATGAGATGTAAGTACACAGTGACTCCTGTTGTTGATTTAACAATTTGACACTCTTGTTTATGGTGTCAGTAATCTCCCTAGGTTCTAGTCATGAGTTGCTGAGGCTATGGAAGCTTTAGGGTTCGCCGATTTTGATCTTATTCCGATAAGGTTATAGTCAAAGTGGAGGTTCTCTCCTCCCTTCAGAGAAAGGTACCTCCTTCTTTGATGGCCCCGTTCTTTATGGTTCATTACTGAATATACAGTTGCCCAATGACTGAGCTATTGAGAAATTTCTTCTTTTTCAGAGGCAGATGCACAGAAAGGACTTCTTTTCAGCTCTAAAGGAAATTTCAACATTTTTGGGTGCATGCACTATGACCTCCCACCAAGTTGATGCTGTAATAATGAACTCATGGTGTCAGATTTGAAAACAATAGCATACAACAAATTAGAATTCTCTAAAAGTCTTTACTCAGTTTGTACCTCCAGCATGGCAAATGATGTGAAGACAAAATAAACAAAATGGCGAATTGCAATGCTGACAATTTAAAATAGTGGGGGAGATAACTAAAACATAAAAAATTAAGAAGAAAATTTAGTGCTTCAGAAAGGGTGTTACAGCGATAGATTTTAGGGAAATGTTCAGAGGTAGTCCATAAAAGCTAGCCAGATTTCAGAATCATTAGCTATACTTTGAACTCTAGCATGGTGATAAGCAGCTGCTTTTTAATTTTTTCTTTTAGAGTATATCGTTTCTCAAAGGATATGTTCACATTCCTTTTACAACATGGCACTGCTCTTTTTGAAATTCTTGTGCAATTCAATGTACATGTATGTGAGCATTTGCTAGTAAACTCCATTTTCTATGCCATGTTTCTGCGCTGTTTTTAGTACAGGGAAATCCATTTCTCATGCCCTCAAACACAAATCATATTTGGTTGAAGCAATATCAGTGAACTGAACAACACCATTTTAAAATGTCTTCCTTTTGATTTCTTAGACAAATGCAGCTTTAAAATCACCAAAAAACAAACAAACAAACAAAAGACCTCCTGGAATTTCATTAGCTGGAAGGAATGCCAATGCAGAGAAACAATATGATTTTAAACTGGAATTTTCATTGTTACTATATTGCGTATTACCCAGAATTCAGCTTTCTACTTCACAAACATGGTGATGTTTTTCCCATAATAATTGCAGTTTTCAAGAATTTTAACATTATAAATTTTAATCCTTTGGCATTTTGAGTTTTCAAATGTTTTATTTTAGGGGTGTTAATCCTTCAGAATTCCAGCATTTTAGATTGTGCTATTCAATATTATATTTTTTGATATTTTGACTGGCACTGTGATAACTTAAGCAATATATATCTTCGTTTATATTAGCATCCATTGTTCTATAGGTACATACATACAATAGAAAGTTCTTCAAATAGTTTTTGGACAAACGCAACTAAAAAGTAATGCAAATTCTCCATGTTACTTTTGAAACTCTCTCACTGATACATAAAGACTGGTAAGTGTGAAGACAAAAGAAGACTAGCTAAAGAAGACTTCAGGATCCAGGGAAGGATTTGGTTGTAAGTTCTCAGGCTTTCATTTTGGCTTTGTATGGTCCAGAATGGCTATTGGAGAAGCCAAAAACCTGGAAACTATAATGCTATTGGGCATGGCTCTCAGAATATTTAGAAATATTTATAACCATCATGTTCTAAATGTGGAAGAGTAAAGAGACTGAAGGGAACTGGTAGAACTACACTAGCAAACTGTGATACATTGTGTATGTGTAATATAACGCCTAGAGAAACCACTATCTATCTATACAAACACTAAAAACACACTAAAGTTAAACAAAATAACCCATTATTCAGGGACATTGTATGCAGTGATCTGCTATTGTATCTGTACCATAACTGCTCCCCTCAACAAAGTATAATCCTGTGTTTCATCATCTTCACTTATAGGAAACTTGTGGACTGAGACACTCTCATGAGCAGGTCAAAGGTTGTGTTAACTAAGAGTGTGTGCACTCTAGAGTTGACTAACAGAGTTATTATCACAACATTTACAAAAACGTAACTGTTGTCACTTCCTAATCTGCTCTTGTATTATATTGACATGAACAGAATGTGTGTAAACCTTCCTGGAAGAGAAGGTGAGATAAGAGAGATGTCATTACCAGATGGTGACTCCTGACTCAAAGGTGTAAAGTAAGGTCCTACTGATTTAAATGCATAAGTACACAATTTACCCCACTTTTATGTATAATTTATTTATGAAAAACCAAACATAATTGAAATATAAAAATATACATATTTCATTATTCCATTTATATAATATTCTCAACATTGAAACAAACTGTACATGTAATACAAATCCACACATATTGCCTATCATGTGTGATTAAATGGCATAGACCTAGAAGGACACATTGTTCTAACACAAAATTGTGATTTTGATATTGTATCCTATTTGCATAAGATGTCACCATTAGAAAAAACAGAGTGAAAAGTAAATGAGACCTTACTGTACTATTTTTACAGTGTTCTCTGGTTTTACAATTTTTTCAAAATAAAAAAACTGCATCAGCAAAAACGGCCATATATTGCATGATTCCATCTAAATGAAATTATGGTAGTGGCTAATATGTAGAGACAGAAAATAGATCAGTTATTGATAAGGTATTGAGTGGTAGAATAGCAGAAGAAGCTAATTACAGGTCTGAAGGAACTTTTGGAGGATGTGGAAATCTTCTATGTGTATGATGAGGGTTGCAAAACTCAATGTATTCACCAAAAAATTTGAATGGTATACTTTCAGTGGGAAATTTTGTTTTCTGTTGATTAAGTTTCAGTGAAGCTGTTAAAATGCATTTTCATCATCATGGAAATGAGACAGTGTTGAACTTTTCTTAACTGTTAAAATTTAGTATTACATACATTGCAAATTAAATAGCATTTGAATAGCAATAGGAAGAGAGCATCCACAGCTTTTCCATGCCTTGGGCCACCTGGGTCTTATTCTAACCTTAACGTGCACATGTCAAGGCAGATGGCATGGGAAGGGGACATGTGGATGCAATGAAGGGTATCTTTTGTACTCACTGCCAACATTTGTTAAGAGTTGTTTTTTGTTCCTTACTAAAAGAGGAGAGGGCATTGGTATCAGAATCTACCAAATATACTTTACAATTTGTTGTCTGTGGATGTATGCATTTTATGCTGTAGGATGCTGTAAAATAGTTGTCATTATGGAATGTGTGCTCAGTAACTGTCAACAAATCATTTTATCATGTTTACAAAGTCCCAAGGAAAAAGACAAATGTACATACAAGCAAACAAAAACTCTCACTTCTATAATCAGAGTTCATTGTCTCTATTTAGTATCAAGACTCTTGTTCCAAGCACGAGAAAATAAGGCCAATGTCACACTGTGGAGACTTTCCCTGAAGAGATTTATTTCTGCCCAGAAATGTTTCATTTAAAATTGCAGCATGTTTTTACTTCTAGAATCTATTTATTACCCTGAACTGTAAGTGTCTCTCTGTTTATATGCTCGGCAGAACCGTCAGTTCATAATGGAGTGGGAGCTGAGTTGTGGGATACCTGTTCTATGCTACTATTATGTATGAGAGGATCTAGCACAGAAAAGTTGTTTAATACACACGTGTATAATTAAAGAACAGTTAGTAGAGAGGCTCCTATCAGTAAAAATACATATTTGGATGACACATGGAAGTCAAGAATTCTCTGTGGATTTCCAATCTGCCAAATATTATTCAAAAAACACAAAATTAAAGTGAATTCTTGTGGTTTTACTAGCTCAGACTAAACAAATCCTTGTCTCATCACAGAGGTAGAAATCTGAATAATTCAAGAGTTTGTGAGCTGGGATAAATATTTGAAACATAAAGATGGATCTAAAGGGTAAGTAAGCTAAAGGTAGTCCTTAAAAATTAAACACCAAGCAAACAAAAAAAATGCAGCAAGTGATGAGTCCACTAGAAGTAGAAAGTAGCACTGATGGTAATTTTGAAGTACCTATAAATATTTTGCACATAAACAACAAAAATATCTAAATTAAAGCATAAATTGTTTTCCTCACCTAGGTCAAAACTACGATATTCTATATACCACAGGTGCAAGTTTAGCAGGGGAATGTTTTGGTTTGCTCTGATTGCCATACAAAACACCATAGACTAAATGGCTTAAACAAAATATTCTTATTTTCCCACAGTATTGGAGACCAGAAGGCCATATTCAAGGACTGGGCTACTTTGGTTTCTGATAAGGGCTGTTTTCCTGGCTTATGATAGCCACTTTCTTGCTGTGTCCTTAAATGCAAAGAGAAGAGAGGTATGGTGTCTCCCTCTTCTTAAAGGGCAGCAGATTTCTCTGATTAGGACCCATTCATAATGACTACATTTAACATTTGTTGTCTCTTCATAAGGATTATCTCCAAATACAGTTATGTTGATTATTAGAGTTTTGATATATAAGTTAAACGGTGCACAATTTATCCATAGGAGCTAAAGAAATGGAAATAGAAATATATTTAAAATGACAACTAACAGAGCACCAAAGGGGAAACCTGTTGAAGTGAAATGGACACTATGAGAAACAGTGACTTGATCAGCTCTTGTGCTCACTGTTGTTGTACAATGTAATACTTTATCCATTTTAGTATTTTTTTATTCTAGTTCTAGTGGTTAAACTCTGTAATTAACACACAATTATTCTTAGGTGTTTAAATTATAACTGAAAAGTGATCCCTGTTAAATATAAGAGTGGGAATAAGAGAGGGAGGAGATGTACAATTTGGGACATGCTCAATTGGACCTGCCCCAAATGATGGAGTTAGAAACGTGCCAGGGGATTCCAATACAATCCCATCAAGGTGGCATGTACCAAGGCCATCTCACTAGTCCAAGGGATCAATTTCAGTTCACAATCTATCACACTGATAGGTCTAAGGGTCAAAGGGATCACACAAACAAGACTAGTATCTGCGAATACTAACTGATAGAATCAAAAAGGGAGAGAATGATCCAACATGGGAAGCGAGATACACAGCAGACTCATAGAATGGCAGATGTCCTAAATAGCACTCTGGCCTCAGAATCAGCCCTTAAGTCATTCAGATCTGGCTCAGGAACACATGAGAATATTTTAGGCATGGAAAGCCAAAACACTCTGGGGAAAAAAAAAAAAGACCTAAATGAAAGATCTCTGCGAGTGAGGTCCCAGTGGAAAGAACGGGACCACAAAGAAGAGGGTACCTTTCTCTGAAGGGAGGAGAGAACTTCCACTTTGACTATGATCCTGTTGGAATAAGATCGAAGTCTGCGAACCCTAAAGGCTTCCATAGCCTCAGCAACTCGCGACTAGAGCCTA
The DNA here is from genome assembly GCA_949820135.1 of Sylvilagus floridanus. Classification (NCBI taxonomy): domain Eukaryota; kingdom Metazoa; phylum Chordata; class Mammalia; order Lagomorpha; family Leporidae; genus Sylvilagus; species Sylvilagus floridanus. Next base: position 77,755,731 of record OX463227.1, read on the forward strand.
GGGAGATTACTGACGCCATAAACAAGAGTGTCAAATTGTTAAATCAACAACAGAAGTCACTGTGTACTTACGTCTCATGAGGAATCTGTCCTTAATGTGTTTTCCAATGTGAAGTAATGCTCTAACTAGTACTGAAACAGTATTTTTACACTTTGTGTTTCTGAGTGGGTGCAAACTGATGAAACCTTTACTTAGTATATACTGAATCAATCTTCTGTATATAACGATAATTGCAAATGATTAAAAAACCTTGGTGTTAAATTGGAAATTGCATAGAAAATTAATCATCTTTTAAAAAAAAATATCACGTAGGATCTCTGTCCTTAATGTGCTGTACATTGTGAGTTAATACTATAACTAGTACTCCAACAGTATTTTTCAATTTGTGTTGGTATGTGAGGGCAAACTGTTGGAATCTTTACTTAACAGATACTAAATCAATCTTCTGTATATAAAGAGAATTGAAAATGAATCTTGATGTGAACGGAAGGGGAGAGGGAGCGGGAAAGGGGAGGGTTGAGGGTGGGAGGGAAGTTATGGGAGGGGGGGAGCCACTGTAATCCATAAGCTGTACTTATATTTATATTCATTAAATAAAAGCTTAAAAAAAGAACAAAATAGAAAATATTAAATGGGCCAAGATCTGAGCTGGGCAACTATTTTTTTTAATAACTGTGATTATTAAAAGAGAAAGAGAGAGAGAGATTGGTGAGGCCTAAGCTAGGAATCAAGAACTCAGTTCAGGTCTCAACATGGGTTGCAAGGACCCAACTACTTTGAGCCAACACCCTCCAAACCAACACCCTCCATGTTAATAAAGGAAGAGATCCAATCCTACTCCCTGCTAATGGCTTGGGGAAGGCAGCGAAAGATGAGCCAAGTGTTTGGACCCCTGCCACCTAAGTTGAAGGCCTGGTAGAAACTCCTAGTCCTTGCCTTGGGCCTAGCCTATCCCTGATTGTTGCAGCCACCTGAGGAATGACCCAGTGGATAGATCTCTCTCTCTCTATTCCTTCTCCCTCTCCCTTCCCTCTGTCTCTCTATGTAACTTACTTCCAAATAAATAAATAACTGTTTCTTCCCTGGCTGACTGGGATGGCCTCCTGATCACACTGCTTTCACTCAAATGGTTTCCTCAGTAGTTGCTTTCAGGAACCTAAAGACTCACTGGATGGTGACCTTTCATCATTCAACCCTAATGCAGATGGATGTTGCATGATGAATTAATCAAATCTAAGTACTCTTGGAATAATGTATCATTTTATACATAGCAATTCGTTTATAAAGTGACATTATAGGGGCAGGCATTGTGGTGCAGTGGGTTAAGTCACGTTTGGGATGCCAACATCCATATGGAAGGCCCTGGGATTGAGTTCCACTTCTGCTTCAGGGGAAGCTTCCTGATAATGCACAGGAAGGCAGGAAATGATGGCTCAAGCCCTTGGGTCCCATGCCACCCTTGTTGGAGACAGGGATGGAGTTTGAATTCATGGTTCAGCTCTGGCTCCTGTAGGCATTTGGAGAGTGAACTAGCAGATAGAAAGCTTCTCTCTCCCTCTCTCTCTGTCTTGCTCTTGCTTTATCTTTCAAATAAGTAAAAATAAATAAATAAAACCTTAAAACTTTTATATTATCATATAAACTTGAAACATATTTAAATAAAACATATATTATTTTAGTCAGTGACAATTTGTGAAGAGATCATCTTTCTCATGGCTAATGTAATGACATGCCTGGTAAAGTCATTGCTTGTATTGCTGACCTCCCATATATGACTCCTGGTTTGAATCTTGGCTGTTCTGCTTCCAGTTCAGCTTCCCGCTAATGTACCTGGGAGCACAAGGGAAGATGGGTCCCTGTACCCACTGTGGAAGACCCAGATAGAGCTCTGGTCCTACCTGTTGTGGCCACTTGGGGAGTGATTCTGAAGAAAGACTCTCTCTGTCTCTCAGTGTGTGTGTATCTCCCTCTCTCTCTGTCACTCTGCCTTTCAAATATATATTTTAAAATAATATTCTTCAATATCATCATGATCATTTACATTATTAAAGTATGATTATACTTAATCTTGTTTTTCACTCCCTACGCTACTATTTATAATAATCTGAATTATAATCACCCCAATTACTTATACAAAAGATATTGTAGAGTTTCCCATTGCTGACATAGGCATTCTGTCATTTGTACCACAAAGCTATCAGTTAAATAAATCAATAATTTTACATAGAAAGAGAGAAAATTTTAAAGGAACTAATTCAAAATTAGTTACCATACAATGTTTGCTAAAGTAAATCTCATTTTTTTCTGAGTTATTCAACACTGTATCTCCTCAGTCTACTTTGGTTTCCAAAGGAAATGTGTCTGCACATATAAGTTACTTATAGTATAAGGGCCGGCACTTTGACCCAGCAGATTAAAAGCCCGACCTACAGCTCCAGCATCCCGTATGGGAGCCAGTTCAAGTTCTGGCTAGTCTACTTCCTATCTAGGTCCCTGTTAATGTGTGGGAAAGCAGAAGGTAGCCCCAGTTCTTGGCTCCTACATCCATGTGAGAAATCCTGACAAAGCTTCTGGATCCTGCCTTTGGATTGGCCCAGCTCCAGCTTTTGCGGCCATTTGTTAACCAGCAGATGGAATACCTGTGTGTGTGTGTGTGTCTGTGTGTGTGTGTCTACCTCGCTCATAACTGTCTTTCAAATAAACTAAATAAAAAAAAAAAGTTATTTATAAATATCAAGGCTCCTGGCACCCATTCATCTAACTTGCCCTTCTCTAGGATTTATACATCATCTGACCAGGGATCTTGCCTATGCTTATGCTTCAGCTCATCTGTAAGGATCCACAGCTCAATCAGTATATGGCAGCTCCTATATGAGATAGCTGCCACTTTGCATCAGTCAGTCTTTGTTTCCCATGACCCTACAACCCCAATACACAAACATACACACACCTTACCACTCCAAACTCTTCACAGCTCAAACTGTTTCTCAATGACACCAGTGGGAATAGTGCTTGCTAGTGTTACCTACATTGCTGGTGGATCTTCTAGCAGTGGCAGCTAAAGACTTCAAGCTCTTTGAATATAGTTTAGTGCAGTACCAGATAGTATCCTTAATAAATGTGTGTGGCAAAGCTAGTTTAAAAACGGATACATGCCAAAGGAAGATTTAATGCCTATGAGGCCCAGTGTGCTATCATGAAATTTTGACACAAAAATATGTACAATAAATTTGTTTTGATAATTCTGCAACCAACCTGGTAAAAATATATTATATAACATATATAAAATCCAGTGTTCATCGATTATACTTAATAGTGTAAACCAGTTATGCAAAATGAAAATAGCTGAGCAGAATCCCAATGCCTCAGCATAGATATTATACTGAGGTCTGACTACTTCAGTTGATCATACTGTATTGTTTTCATTAAATTTGATGAGTGTAGAAGAGTATACATTGCTACAAGTCGGTAATTCAGAAATAAATCATTTCCAAAATATATATAACAGATTTGTTTATCAAAGCAAAAATTTTTTTCTCTGTAGTTGGATAAATCTCATGCCACCGTTCTACTTGAAGGTGTCAATGACATTACAAAAAAAAGTCCTCAATTACAAGAATGATTTTTGATCAAATTTTCAACTGCAGCACAATTTTACATTTCTTTTAAAAATTTAGAGGGTCTTATTTTCCTTAAAAAATTTAATTACAATAATTACTAAAATTCATTAACAAATAGACCTAAAAGAATAGAACTGAGGTTGAAATTTTGGCTTATTTTTTTCCTCACTTCTTTTTATAGTGTTCCTAAATAACAAAGGCTCAAGATGTATCTAGCATCAGGGCTTTGTTCCTTCCTAGTGCTACTGAGGCTTTGAGATTTCACTGAGTTCAGGAATTGATAATCTAAAAAAAAGCAATTAGATGTAAAATAAGGCATAGACACCATTGCACCATTGTAAACAATTAAATTATAAAAATGAAGTGTTTCGGAGCCAGTTGTGGCTTGAGGGGTTAAGACAGTCTGCAGTGCTGGCATCCCATATGGGCACTGGTTCATTTCTCAGGTGCTCCACTTCCAATCCAGTTCCCTATAATGTGCCTCAGAAAGCAGCCAAAGATGGCCCAAATGCTTGGCCCCCTACACCCACAGGGAGACCTGGATGAAGCTCCTGGCTTCAGCATTGCCCTGTTCTGGCCATTGAGGCCATTTGCAGAATGAACCAGTGGATGGAAGGCTTTGCTTTCTGCCTCTCTGTCTCTGTAACTCTGCCTTTCAAATAAATAAATAAATCTGAGAAAAACAAAGAGCTTCCATACTTTACACAAAAACTGAAGTAAAAAGATTGCATGGCCTGTTAAATAAATACAAAATATTAACTAACATTTTCTCAGTATATATTAGTATTTTACTTTGAGCAAAATTACATTTGAAGCAGGTATAACTAGAATGCGTTTTTCATTCCAAAATTTTCAATTTGTAGCTGTTTTTAAAATAGGTATAAACCCTCACAGAAATTGTGATTAATGCCTCTTGTTTTATCTTAAACTATATTCCATAGGCAATACTAGTTTCCTTTGTATATTTTCATTGATTCAGATGATGTGTATTAGTTCATTTTTTTTGTTATTTTGGTGAAGGTGCTATTCAAATAAGATAGTAAGATGATTAAATAATTTGGAATATTATTACTTAATTCTTATGGCAACTTTGGAAAAGATAACTATTTACTTTGAAGTTTTAAATTCCTAAAAATTATATACGTTGATGTGTCTTGGTTATTTGTTAGGACATCTGTAATAAGACTTTTCATAAACAAATAAACTTAGAGATGCTTTGTAAGACAGATCAATCTACATATCAATGAGAATAAAATCTTCCATTAAAGATTCAAAATAATCAACTGAAATATTATCATCCTTTATTTCTAAAAATTATCATGCTTCTCTAAAAATGTTGCATTTTTGATTGTAGAAAATGGACCAAAATCAAAAGTTACATATAATACCAGTATCAAAGACATTGATATTTTATTATATTTGCTTATACACACATATAAATAGAGTTTAATTTATATATTTATATATGAAATACATATACATACATATACTGTTCCATTTATTAGTTTTTTAAATAACACTAAAATTCATCATGTTAATATATCATGATTCATTCAAATATATCATAATTAAAATTATTTTTCACTTCTGTATTTAAATATAATGTTAAGGTTATCATCTCTATCCATGTAATTGGGTTATCAGGGTAATCAGGGTTAAAAATAATAAAATTCTCAGGACAAATGATGTGAAACTGTTTGCCTTGCAACCCATATTGTTAAATTATTTTTGTGATATTTCTTTACAAGGGTTTTAAAATTATATATTTACTGAAGCCTGCCAAATGCTTCATTATAGAGTGTTAAACCTAGACTGTTTTTGGCTTTGAATTTCTCCATTATTCCTGTATATTACCAGGGCAGCATTTCAAGTATGAGAAGGATAATTTATTACCATTAAAAAACATGATAAAAATCTGTGTGTTACCATTTATCCATAAATAATGATACATTTGATAATCCCATATTGCCAGGAAATCAGTATTCTAGCAATAAAATGCTGTTGAGCCATATGCATTCAATTCAAAAGGCAGCTAAACTTCAAAACACTTTTGAATCACCCCACCAAATATTACTGTTTACTAGTGATAGCATGACAGCATCCTGGAAATGTACACTGTAGATGACAAAAATAGATCATGAAACTTTACAGAGTTGTCACATTCTTACTGTTTGACAATCGGTTTGAATAAGATTAGGGTCATACGTCAATTTTAATCAAAGAATTCAAGATAAAGCTGAAAATCATTGCTGGAAACAATGAACCAGAACATCTTCAGCTAAATTTTACTGCCTCAGACGTATCCTGTGAAATGATGCACAAATAGGCAAGGGATTAGAAAGCATACCAAGATACCCTGACCATCTGTTGGTAGATTATCTAGCAGAGATTGGTGCCAATAAGGCAGTAAATGCCACATCAAGGTCAGCATCTTATTCGTACCAATAAGGTAGTAAATGTAACATCAAGGTCAAGTTATGGTGCTATATTTTCAAAACCATTAAAGTAATTTGAAAAGTTCATGGAAAATAAAATAAAAGATAAATTAGTTAAGTGTATCTTGGTGCCAATTTTTTTGAAATTGTTGGATAAGTTATTTCACAATACTTAGTTTCCAAGAATGTTTTGAAGAGTCATATGCTTAGATTTCAAGATGATTGGCACAAAAATGAAATTTATAAAACTTTTATTTTTTTATATTAATTTTATTTAAAAGACAGAGAGGGAGAGGGAGGGACGGAGGGAAAGAGTGGGGAAGGAGGGGGAGAGAGAGAGAGCTTTTCCATCCATTGGTTCACTTTGATAATGCCCACAACAGCCAAGGCTACATTAGGCTAAAGCCAGCAGACTCATTCTAGTTATCCTACATAGGTGTCAGGGACTTGAACCATCATATGCTGCCTCGAGGGTGCACATGAGTAGAAAGATGGGTATTAAAATGGAGACATAGCACTTCTTGGCCTTTTGGCTAAGATAAAGAGTAAAATGGAGACAGGATTTGAACCCAGTCACTCGCAAATGGGATATGAGCATCCCTAGTGGTGTCTTAGTAGCTGTATCAAATTCCCACACATAAACTTATTTTAATTGTATTTTTTTCATGAACTTTTTGAAATCCTTTTATGTATGGATTATCACCTATATAGTCTTCCTGTTTTAAAACTTGAATTTTAAAGGCGCATTTTTCCTATTTTATTATACACTCAGACAGAGCATTCTATACTAGGTAATAGATAAACATTTTATTGTCATTGTTTTCCATGGTGCAAGCTTGTATCATCATTCTAGTCCATACTCTGACCTTAAGGGAAGGTTAGTCCAAATACTAGATTAGCTCTGCAACAATTCTATCCTCACTAAACATTAGAATTGGTAAAATAAACTTGACGTGGAAGCAATTTTTTTCTAAAGGCTAGAATACAATGCTTGGTGCAGTTTTCTAAGTCTACTTAAATAGACCACAGGATGAAGATATTTGCCATATCTTCATTTGAGATGTGAAAAGATGTTTGAGAAGATTCCTTGTTCTGTTATCTATCTGTTGTCTATTCTCTCTATATATTTTATATATAACATGTATTCTCTCTTCTGTCTTGCTATACATAGCCTCTCTCTGTTTCTGTCTCTCTCTCTCTCTCTCTCTCTATATATATATATATATGTGTGTGTGTGTGTGTGTGTGTGTATTCTATTTGGTCTGCTTCTCTTGCTAATACTAATACAGATAATACTCTAATACTTAGAGTTGGATTGGTGTCTAGAGAAGCAGAATTTTAGAAATGCATTTTTTTGAATTTGTTCTAGTGTTTCTGGAGTTGGCTTTCTCATCTGACTAGATTTAAAGATGTACTAACTCTTGATCAATAGTAAAGAGAGCAACAGAAATACGCAAATGATCATCATTGCATATTGTTAGTCAATCAGTTAAAAGAACAACAATTTGGGTGACTAAGTACATACTTTTGAATATTTTTTTGGCAAAGTAACAAATAAAATGACCAGTTGCTCTTATTTTTGTTGGAAAAAGTGGAGAGAAAGGAATGAGCTAAGAGGTTTAACTATCTAGATTAAAAGCTGCATACATTACTTGAAAACTTCTATGTATGCCCTGAAGGAGACCCTTACCCCTGTAGTAGCAAAGTTGACATTGCTCAAAACTGAACACAGATGTTATCCTGTGATGGTCTGAATTATAATATAAGTTTAGCTCCCAGCCGTACAGAGTACCTAATGTTAAAATTTGGACTTTAGAAAGTAACAGGATTCTGAAAGTTGAAATGAAATTTATGAGATGATCTTGATAAAACTGGAGACACTGAAACTGAGACACTGACATCTAAACTCTGATAAAATTTGTAATCAGTGGAAAGGACAGCTCACTTCCAATGTGAGCAGCTTTTCTACCCCAGTGGAATAGCCTTCACAGTCTCTTTTGTGATGATTAAGGATGAAGAAACTGTTATGGCATTCTCTGAGGTCATTGTTATGCAAAACAATATTGAGTCTCTCTTCAGGACCTACCGCCACCCCTCCCCCAACTTTGCTTCTAGACCTATAACTAGACTCAAATGTGAGTATGTTCCTGTGGATGATACAACACTTTTGAATCACAACGTGTTGCACAACACTTCAATACTGCTTCTAGTAGGTGGAGAAATAGCACTTTGTTCTTACTGGAATATATACTAAATTTGCATATGAATTTGCCTTTATTAAATTCTGCCAAAACTATCAACCACAGATTTTATAGAATGCCTTATGCACCATTAAAGTATTCCAAACAGCATTGTTTCTGATCTAAAGACTCCCTTCAGAGCAAAACAAGCATGGCAATGGGCTCATGCCCATGGAATTCACTGGTCTCACTGTGTTCTCTATCATTCTGTAGACATTGGCTTGAGAGATGAGTGGAGTAGTTTTCTGAAGACTCAATTACAATGCAGATAGATAGGGAAAACTCATAGGGCTGAGGCTCTGAATCAGTATTCAACATACAGTGCTTTCTCTTCCACAGCCAGGATGATGGGTCCAGGACATGATGAGTGGAAGTATGAGTTGCAAGACTCAGTATTATCATGAGTGGCCCACTAGCAAAACTTCTGCTAGCTGTTTCAGAGAACTTATCATCTGCTGAACTAGAGGTCTTAGCACTAAAGGGAAGAGCAATAATTATTCAGTCATTCCACTGAACTGGATATTTAGACTGGCAGCCAGCTACTTTGAGTTCCTCATGCCTCTTAACAAGCAGGTAAAAAAAAGAGAACTATTGTATTGACTGAGAATATTGATCCTGACTACCAAGGGAAAATTGGACTACTACTCCACAAAAGAAATAGCAAGGATATGTCTGGAATACAGGATATTGCTAAGTGCCATGCCCTGAGATTGAAGTCAATGGAAAACTATGACAACGCAATCCAGGAATGACTGTTAATGTCTCAGACCATGCAAGAATGAAGAATTGAATCACACCACCATGTGAAACACCAAAATCAACTGATGTGCTTACTGAGGCTAAAGAAAATATACCATCGGTGGTGGATGAAGGTAAATATAAATACTAGTTTTGATCATCTGACCAGGTAAAGAATGAGAACTGTAATTTTACAGGTATTTCCTCATTATTTTATGATGAATATGCTATATGAGTATAGCAGATATTTCATTTTATTTTTTCTCATGTTATTATGTAATATAAGATAAATTGACTTTATATCATAATACTTATGTATTGTTATATGGTATATCAAAGAGAAAAAGCATCACACAAGGATTTTTTATTACATATTTTTATATTTTGGAAACAGAACCTCATATAAATACCATTAAATTAGAAACAGGCATCATTTTTTAAATAGAATGTAGCTATAAAGTTAAATCAAGTGAAAACAAATAAAGATTAGAAAAAATTCTAATTAAACTTTGTCTTGCTTGGCCTGTAAGCCTAAAGCATGCTCCTTTTTCAGACGCTGCTGAAAGACCGTCGGTAAACTGAGAGTTTACCCTGGAGGTCATCAGGAGGAATGAAATGAATTTTAAGTGGAAAAATTTTCTTTCCATATAATTCAGTGTATTTTGCTTCATTTTTTCTGATATTTTTTCATGCTAATATAATATTTATACCAAGAGAGCAGAGTCAATGCAGTTCCTTCTTTAATGGGGAAGTTTATTTTCATTTCTAAATAGGATAGTTACATGAGTATCATACTTAGCAGAATTACCAGTTATTAACATGTTACTGTCTTTACTTAAAAGTAAGCAAAGTGTAAAAAGACATCTTTGGGCCCAATGGTGACTATGGATAAATTTATGTCAGTTAATTTTATGTGATGGTTTCACTAGGTCCTTCAATGCCCAGGCACCTGACCAAATATTATCCTGAGTCTGTTAGTGAGGATGTCTACAAAAGCAGACTGAGTAAAGCAGACTTCCTTTCCTAATGCGAGTGGCACTTCTTTCAGTTTGCTTTGCATTGCTGTAACAGAATACCACCAACTGGGTAACTTGTTAGAAAAGAACTTTATTTCTCACAGTTCTGGAGACTGGGAAGCCCAACATCTGATGAACGTCTTATTGCATCCCATGGTGTAAGGCAGAAGATGAGAGAACTTGAAAGAAAGCAAGCAAGTAGTAACCAAACCCACCTGTATAATAAGCAAAAGCCAATCCACTCCCAAAATAATGCCATTATCTATTTTACCCTCATGATCTAATTACTCCATATTAGGCCCCACTTCCCAGCACTGTTGCATTGGATTTTAAGTTTCCAAAAGATGCACTTTGCAGGGCACATTCAAACCACAGAAGCCCTCACCAACTTAACTGAACTGAACATCTGAATAAAAGAAAAAGACTGATTAAAAAGAAACTACTCTTGCCTCACTGCCTGGAAAAGGGACCTAATCTTTACAGTCTTCAGACCTAGACTGAAACAGGAGCTCTTCCTAGTTTCAAGCTAGGAGTTGTGTTGTTGACTTTCCTGGGTCTACAGTTTGTTAGACTTCTTAGTCTCCATAACCACACAAGCTACTTTCTCTCTCTCTCTCTCTTTCCCTCTCTCTCTTTCTACCTCCCTTTGTCTCTCTTCCTCCCCCAACCCTATACACATACACATGCACACATAAACACACACAGATACACACACAGGTTCTTCAAAGAATTCATGAAAATTCATATTATCATAAAACAATGTATAGATTTCAAAAAATATTTGGGCTAAAATAACCTTATCTTCTACTTCCATTTTTCCACAAACAATTCGCTGTGCTTATATATCAACTATTTCTCTCTAGATCCTGGACCAATCCTGCTGTTTGAGGGGATGAAGCAAGATTCAAGTCATGTCATCACGTGCTCTTCTCTGAACCAAACTATTTCCCATAGTGTAGAACTTTAAAATATTCACAGACTGGCTACTTTTGACCTCATACACTGAACCATATTGGTCTAGTTTTCAGGGGTGCTCCTATTTCTTGCCTGGATAATTGTAAAAGCTTCCTGACTTTCTGTCTTGAATGGCCCACTCAAGGCAATTTTAAATACAGTAGTCAGAGTGATCACATTAAAAAATAACACAGACTGTAGCATTCTTCTGTCAAAAAGCCTCCAAAGCTCCCATATTCTCAGATAAAAACGTGTCTTTATATTAACAAGCCTGGACCTACCTGATGTAGACAATCAATCTCTGTGATCTCAATTTCTAATCTTTTTCCTCTCATTTTCTCTGCCCACCTCTCAATCATCATCCTCCACTTTCTCAGGTACATTACCAGAGAGCTGGTTCAGACACAGGGGATCTCTGATATGGGATACCAGAACCACAGGTGTCAGCTAATGCTACAACACAATCCCTATACTATATGTTTTTAGGAACTTGAATGTCACAACTATTTTAAGAGTATAAATGTCTTGTTCAGCCATTGAAGTTAGATTTAGTCTTTTTTTAAAATTCTATTCTTATTGGAATATATGGGGGAAAATGTATGTCCAAATACCCCACCATATTGATCTTCTTACTTTTTTTTTTCAAAAAAGCTGCAACTCTTCCTAGCTAATTCCTCTAACATTCATAATAATGGCTCAGCCACTGCTACCATCGGTTCTTTAATTTGTCTACAGCAAGATATCTCTACTTTCTAACATTTTGTACTATAGGTGAGGAGCTCAGTACCTGAGAACCTAAATAATCTTTTTTTAAACTTTTCTGTAATAAATACAAATTTTGAAAGTACAATGTTTGGATTATAGCAGTGTTTTCCCCCATAACCACCCTCCCACCCTTCCTACTCCCTCTCCCAACCCATTCTTCACTAAGATTCATTTTCAATCATCTTTATATACAGAAGATTTGCTAAAAGATGAATTAAAATTCCAATCTGTAAAGATACCCAAAATGCTGTTACTCTATTGCTTACAACCCCTTTGTGGCTCACCAATGCCTTAGGATAAACTTAGTATATACTAAGTTGGTCTTCTGTTTCAACAGTTTGCACCCACACCAAAACACAAAGTATATAGTACTGTTTGAAGACTAGTTTTACCATTAATTCACATAGTACAACACATTAAGGACAGAGATCCTACATGGGGAGTAAGTGCACAGTGACTCTTGTTGTTGATTTAACAATTGACACTTTTATTTATGGCGTCAATAATCACCTGAGGCTCTTTGTCATGAGCTACCAAGGTTATGGAAACCTCCAGAATTCACAAACTCTTACCTTATTTAGACAAGGCCAAAATCAAAGTAGACGTTCTCTCCTCCCTTCAGAGAACAGTACCTTCTTCTTTGATGGCTCATTCTTTCTGCTGGGATATGACTCACAGAGATCTTTCATTTAGGTCATTTTTATGCCACAGTTTCTTGGCTTTCCATGCCTGAAATACTCTCATGAGCTTTTAGCCAGATCTGAATGCCTTAAGGGCTGATTCTGAGGCCAGAGTGCTGTTTAGGGCATCTGGCATTCTACGATCTGCTATGTACCCTGCTTCCCAATAGTAACTTATAGAATTAAAAAGAAAACATAAATAATCTTACATCCCAGGATGAATGGGACTATAGACTTCCATGGTCTTCTGTTGTTTCTCTATCTTCTCTCTCTCTCTCTCTCTCTCTTTCATCTCAGTGGTGACCAAGTCCATCAACATTGACTGTTAATCTTTCTCAACTGCGTCTCACTGTTGACTCCCACAACATCACTCTTTTGTCAGCTGCACCATTTCTCATCTAAATTACTGTGCCTGATCTTCTAAAGCCTAGGCTGGTGTGGCCTCTGTTTCTTTCAGTATTCTATTTGCTAAAAGATGAATTAAAATTCCAATCTGTAAAGACACCCAAAATGCTGTTACTCTATTGCTTACAACCCCTTTGTGGCTCGCCACAACTCCAAAGCATAACAAAGTTCTCATGATTGCGTATTTGCCAAAATCTGCAGACTACACTTTCCTGAATCATGAACTTTCAACTAGCTAGCAAAGCTTAACTACTAGAAATCTATGAGAGGGTCATTCTCGACATTTGCACGAAATATCATCTCTTACCCAGCATGTGACTGACAAATTCCTTTTCATTATTCAAAATTCAGCTAAGATGCCACATTCACCAAGAATTCATTTCTGATTTGATTTGCCTTCTGCATATGCCTTAGCCCTTCTTCCTCTATTCTAACATAATTTCCAGTTTTCTGTATTCCCTACACCTATATTTTTATGATAGAACATGTCACACTAGTTATAATTACATGAATTCTTCATACTTCATTTCCTATTTAAGTTGCAAAATCTGCAGGACTTAATGAACTGTAACTTCTCACAGTCCATCTGCATCTAAGCTTCTGAGGTTGATGCTTGAAGTAGTAGATCAGTAAATAACCCTCTTAGGTCTTGGCATTACCACTGCCTGTGGTAGAATATCTTATTACCTCTATGATTTTTTTTTCATCAGAGAGAAAGTTTACCATTTTTAGGTAAAATAAGAGTGTTTTCTAATTTATTTTATTATTTATAAACTACATCTTGCTTGCTTGTAAAGGGATAAAAAATTATGGACTGGCTGTTAAGTACCCATATGTCTAGAATTTTATATATCATAGAGGAGCAATTTGACCTCATACATAATTTCACTTCATAATTTCATGGCAAAATAACTATAGTATATGACTAGAATCTTCATTTTTGTTTTTCTCCTTCCTGATTAAACTGAGAGTCTCCTGTTCTTATAGGATCTTCAGAAATTCTAATGCCACTTGCCCCCAGTCAACCAAACAGAAGGAACTGGAGAGGCCCCGTGACAAATCGCTGACTCTCATTTTTCTGCTTGCCAAATCTTATGTGAAGTTGAAACAGAGCTTCTTCTGGCCATTTGTTTCTCTTCTACTAATGCTAAATTTACCCAGAGGATCTGCTTCTTTGATTTCTGGAAGTTTGGTGATCTGGAAATCACCTATCATTCAGTACCTTTCGGTTGTTTCCTAGGTGAGCCCTCTGGCAATGATATTTTGACATTATCCATCCTGCAAATCCCTTTCCATCAATAGGTTTGCTTTTGGAGAGGTAGGAGAAGAAGCAACCTTTGACTGTTTTTAAAGGACTAAAGTATAATATTATATTACTATATCAAGTATTGAATCATAGTGTAAACAAAATAAGCTGCAAAACTACGAAGGTCACCATGCTAAAAATGGACATTTATGCAAAGTGACCAAAATTAAATATGCCAATATATACATGAAGACACAGAGTTTAAATCAGATATAAATTTGACATGAGGAAGGGGCAATCAAAATAGGAAATGTGCAATATTAGTAATACTAGTAATAAAAAAGAACAAGAAATGCGAAGAGCCTTCAGAAAGACATGGGAAATGTGTGTTATGAAAAGCTTTAAATGCATTTCAGTTTTTGCAGCAAAACAAACTTTTTATTTCAAGTTTTCTGTGAACTTTTTGAACCCTCATATACATGTTTGTATTTCTATCCATGCTGTTGGGTTTCCTGAGCATAACACAAAAATAATTAAACACTATTTCTTAGTTGAGCGCACACTTTCAAGTCAGAATGTCTAGGTTCAAATTCTACCTCTGCCTCTTCCTAAACTTAGGAAATGACTATTCCCTCAGTGAGTTAACTTGCTCATATGAAAAACAGGAAAATCATCACATGAGTTTAAATGACTAGTACATATAAAGCCACACAGTATAAAGTATGCAAACACACAGTAGTCATTACTGTTTTTATTATTACTAGCATTGATCTTTCTCTGCAGGTATACACCTGAAGTACACAGAAATCCAATAATTTATTTCTCTCTGAATAATAGCAAATTAGGGAATTTTCAAAACATCTCACAGATTAAAGTATTCTTTAAGGAATCTGAAAAGCTGCATTGGCTCAAGAGTCTATTATTTATAGAACTAATTTTCCTAAGCATTCCAAAACTGTCCTACTTTACACTCTCATATATGGTATTCTCCTAATTACATATGTTGTTAAGAAGGAAAAAAAAAGTAACTCATGTTTCTTTAGTGTCATTTAATAAAATTAAACCAATCAATCAATAAATCTCATCTTCAGTTGTATATTACTTTGCAAGCCAGCAGATTGCCATTGTGAAGCGAGTCCTGGGACTGGGATAAGCACATGGTCCCTTCAGGTTACATTATCTCACATCTTAAGATGTTTAATCCACAAAGCCTGGAACATGGTGAAATACTTTTATTAATCATACTTTTGGTCAGGGAAAGAGAGAATAAAGACTTTTCCTTTGTGGGTATAACTTGAGCGCTTTTGAATTACTAGTTTATGAACACTGATAATGCAGTGGCTCATAAGCTCATCTTATTTGGTCCCTTGTTTAGGTTGCAACTCTGAGCTATTTAGTTGCTATGGTGACAGTAACGATAAAGGCTGATTGGAAGAAGATAACATCATATTTGGGATTTTTTGTTGTTGTTGTTGAAAGAGGAGAATCCATTCCATGTTGCCCTATTAGGCAGGATATTGGGTTATATCCATTTTGATTAACGTGTCTCAATTTTTTCAGTAAAGATTGTTTCAGTGTGGTACTTTATGACTAAACTCTCTAAGACTTGACTTGGGATTTAACATGCTTAAAATAACCTAATCTCCCACTAAGGAGATTTTTCCTAAAGTTGTTACTCAGTATGTGAATTATTGTAAGAAAATAAATGCTAAATTTAATATCAAAGAACCAACTTCAGAGTTCAAGCAACGTACAAAAGTAAAATTTCCACTGATAGAATTACTTAATAAGAATCTACTAGCAGTCAGGAAACTATAGGAGCTCCAGTAATAAGTAAATTATGGATACTTATTTCCTTTTAATTCTGTGATCCCAGCTGGAACAAGGTGTGATTGGAGAATGGTTTAATTGTTCATGGACAGCTGTCTTTGGAGTCAATTGAAAAATAATATCCTAGGCATAATATGGCCTACAGAATTTTTGGACATTTTTATGTCTTTCACAATCAAGGCATTGTCAAAAATCATGTAGAGAAACTCCTAAAAACTTATGGATGCATTTAAAGTAGAAAGGAATAAAAACTGGTAATATATCAATAAGCACAGCTGGAAAGCAGATGTTCAATTGAATGATCTCAGTACTTAAAGAAAGCTATTAAACCTGTTACTTACTCAAATGAGAACTTCTCATAATTTATTGTCCTCATATTTGACTTCTTTTTGCTCCTTTAAATTAACTCTAGAATTATTATTTCTATTATTATTAGTGTTGTTGAAGCCAATTACTATGGAAGCTTGACTCCATGCAATACAGTACATGAGTGCTACGAAATGCCCAAGGCTGCTGTCAATCAAATTAACTGGTGAGTTATGAGTTGTTTACTGTACTGGGAAATGAAGTGATAAATGCACGCCAACAAGTAAAGTGTGACACTTAGTATTGGATATAATAATAGTTTTTTTTTTTTTTTATTCATCTACCAGAGTGCCAAAACATAGTTTTAACTGAGTCTTCGTTATCAAAGAGGCATATCATATTCAACTGTTTAAATACTGGTATGCACGTAATTCAAATCTTTCAAAGTCTGTGTCCCTGGTGAGGGAGCCGGCCTTGCTTCTGCTGAGGCCCATTTTTGTCCTTTGAGTGATTATGACCGATCATTATAAGCTTCCACAAGCTACTTCGATTCAACCAAATCATTTGGATGAATCATTGCTGTCTTGTGATAACACTAATTTAGTGAAATAGAAAGAGAAGATGTTTCACAGGGTTTTATCATCCGTTCAGACATTAAGACTGTTCCATTTTAGCATTATTTGATGTTACCTAGTTGCTTTAGGTCCTATTGTATGACTTCCTAGCCTGTGATTTACTAAACAGATTCCTTTAAGTATCATATTGGATGGAGGGCAAAACTGTCCTATGGTACTAGCGATATTTAATGAGATGCTCAGAGGATCTGGCAAAGAAAACCCCAATTTTGAAAGTACCACTTAAGCATGAATACTGTATCCCCCCTCCAAAGGGAAAAAAATCCTTTTGCTCATAATCTCTTATTAAAAACAAAAATTAAATGCTTGTGAATTTGTGCTCTATGAGACTAGCTATGTCATCTCCCAGAACACATAATTAGATAATTACATTTTAGACAAAAGAGTACTGTAGTAATTCACAGCATAAATTCCAGCTAGGGACTAGAAATTGATACATGAAATATGTATCAATAGAAATATAAATACATGCATATGTGTTCTATGCAAACTGAAGCTATTAAGGGCCATTAAAAACGCTGCAGCAAAGAGCTCCTGGGGATTAAGCTGTAAGAGCCCTCTTTATAATCAGAAGGCAGCTAATCCCTGCTCACCTATTTGAATGCTTAGCCTCCCCAATATAGCATTAAGCTATTATTTTTTATATGTGATGTTGAATGAACATGCAAATATTTGCAAAAATGCCATCCCCCAAAGATCTTTATATGCTTTCAGATTTAATAAACCTTCATCTAATAAAATGCAACTTGTATTAGAGAACTTTTTAAAAGGTTAACTCTAGGTTAAATTCAGTAACTTATTTATACTACCTACTCTGCCATATCCCCAAACTTTGATCTCATAACTTCTTTTCCACACTTTCTTTTTCCCCAAAGCTGCAATTCCAGGTTCTGAGAATCACTTTTCAATTTTTCATGACCACCACCTGTAAATTCACTTATAAACCTGATAGCTCGTAGATTCATCCCACTGCAAGATTGTGCATTTATTTTCAGCTATAATATATTGTCTCTACAAAAGTTCTACAAAGCTGCCATCTTCAGTGTAGTTTGGTCAGGACTACCAGTATTAGTAAAAGACTTTTGAAGTTCTGTTGAGTAGAGAGTTGAGACATTCTTGGCACTTCGAGTATTTCCAAATACAAGAGAACTTCAAAAAATTCATGGAAATGTACACTATGTGGAAACTAGGCATGGATTTTTGAAAGTTTTTGCCTTAAAGTAACTTTTAACTCCATTTTCCCTTGAACTTTTGGAAGGAAACTCATGCACTGATGGTATTAAAACATACATGATGGCCGGCGCCGTGGCTTAACAGGCTAATCCTCCGCCTTGCGGCGCCAGCACACCGGGTTCTAGTCCCGGTCGGGGCGCCGGATTCTGTCCCGGTTGCCCCTCTTCCAGGCCAGCCCTCTGCTGTGGCCCGGGAGTGCAGTGGAGGATGGCCCAGGTGCTTGGGCCCTGCACCCCATGGGGAGACCAGGAAAAGCACCTGGCTCCTGGCTCCTGCCATCGGAGGAGTGCGGTGCGCCGGCCGCAGCGCGCCGTCCGCGGCGGCCATTGGAGGGTGAACCAACGGCAAAAGGAAGACCTTTCTGTCTGTCTCTCTCTCTCACTGTCCACTCTGCCTGTCAAAAATAAAAAATAAATAAATAAATAAATAAATAAAAAACATACATGATAATTACTAAAGGTATTAGACTCTGTGACTCTATTTTCCTGCTAGATTTCCAAGAGACATGTTTCTGAGCATCTTTCCCATCTTTTGAATCATAGCTACCATATCAGTGGTAACTGGGGAGTAAGATATTTACATGCATGTACAAATCTATTGAAGATTGCTAATGATAATAAATTTAGTAGAACTCATTATATTGTTTCTAAACTCATGTTTCAAATGCTCCATTATCATGTCATACATTTTATGCTACAATTCAATTTTAAAGAATTGGTTTTCACCTAAAGATTAAAAGGCTATCCACATCAGAGTACTTAGATTCCATCCCTTGCTCAGGCTGCTGACTCTAGCTTCCTGCTAATGTGGACTCGGAATAACAGTGATAGTTCATATAATCATGCTCCTGCCACCTACATGGAAGATCTAGACTGAACGTTAGACTCCTGGCTTTGGCCTCATCCCAGTCCTGGCCACTGTGGGCACTTATGGACTGAATTAGTAGATAAGAACACTGTCTCTGTCTCTAAGGACAAGTATTTTCTTCTTTTAACTATCTTTTCCTTTCCTTATTCTTACCCTTTTTATGATACTCAATGCCTTCTGATTCTCCTGGGAGTATTTTTGTCTTTATCCTAAATTAATACTCTGTATTTCATAATAGGTAGAGATTTCATATATATATATATATATATATGTATATATATATATATATATATATATATATGTTTATGTGCATAAGAGCATGGTTCAAAGAGTTCATGGAAATAAAAAGTGTCAATTTTTTTTTTGACAGACAGAGTTAGACAGTGAGAGAGAGAAAGACAAAGGTCTTCCTTTTTTCGTTGGTTCACCTCCCAAGTGGCCGCTACAGTGGGCGCGCTACGTCAATCCGAAGCCAGGAGCCAGGTGCTTCCTCCTGGTATCCCAAGCAGGTGCAGGGCCCAAGCACTTGGGCCATCCTCCACTGCCTTACTGGGCCACAGCAGAGAGCTGTACTGGAAGAGGAGCAACCGGACAGAATCTGGTGCCCCAACCGGGAATAGAACCTGAGGTGCTGGCGCCGCAGGTGGAGGATTAGCCTAGTGAGCTGTGGCACCAGCAAAGTGTCAAATTTTTGAAATTCATACATATGAGAAATTTTCAAAAAAGTTAATGAAAAATTGTATTGTGAAAAACTATTCATGGATTTCAGGAATTTTTGCACCAAATTTTGAAATTGCCTCCTATGTATTTATAGAGATACAATTCATACAAATGACACTACTTTGGTACACTAATTTTTGTATTTGCCTTAGAAAGTCATTTCAATTGTCATGGAATTTTGTACTTATATATTAACACTATATAACCTAACAAGCAGGGCCCTGCCATCTTTTACTCTATAGGGTCTCTCACAACATGAATCCACACAAAACAAATTATCGAAGAGGACAAATCCTCCTGCCACTCAGGATCAAGCAGTAGCACTGATACACAGCATAATCTGTGACATCTAATACCTTCTCTGGTGCCCAATGCCTTTGAGTCTCTATGATGCACCTTTTCTCCTCTTTTGCCATAATACTTCAAACAAAAGGTGACCATGACTAAATGTAGTGAAGGATTGTGGATTATATCCCTACGAACTTTAGAGATAGAAAAAATTTCATGAGGCAGAGACAATTTGATCTGTAAAAGTGCTGAGCTGCAAAAATTCAAATTAATTAACTTGTCAAATTCTTCCTTCAGAGAGTAAGCGTGCGGGACATTCTTGAACCACAAAGCGATGTTTCCCAGTGGTGCTGAGTGTCCACTTTCTTGTTTCTATCCACATTTTAACTTTTGGTTCCAGAACACTAAACAATTAGCACTCCCCACACATGACAGTTGAGGAATATATTGCATTGTTGAGCAATCCTTATTTCTCTTGAATTTATATGTATGATAGTGTCAATTTAACATAAGTGTTAGACAAATTCCTGAGAATACCAATTATAGAGATGTATGAGAACTATTAATAGTTTTATTTTTATAAGTGAATGAGTTTGTATAAAATCAAATAGCAAAATTTTAGATTGATTTACAAACTTTCCTATTCAGTAATTATAAATTATATTTCATATATAAACTTTGGATATTTAAGAGAAAATTTACTTTGAAAACATGGAAAATAATTTTATTTCTTTTTAAAGCATTTTACTTATTTATTTGAAAGACAAAGTTTTAGAGAGAGAGAAGGAGATGGAGAGAGAGACAGATCCTCCATCTGCTGGTTCATCCCCGCATGGCTGTAATGGTTAGGGCTAGGTCAGGCCAAAGCCAGGGACCAGGAGCTTCCTATAGATCTCCCATGTAGGGGCATGAAACCAGGGACTTCAGCCATCCTCCCCTGCCTTCCTAATTGCATCAGCAGGGAACTATGCAAGGAGTAGATCAGAAGTGGAATAGCCATACTCAAATAGGCACCCATATAGGATGCCAGTATATCAGGCAGCCACTTCACCCACTAAGCCCGGTGCCGGCCTCAACTTTTTATTTCTTACATTTATTTTTTCAACAATACATTCAAAATGTATACATTTGTAATATAATTATATTTTCTTATTAATTAGATCATTACTCTCAAAAGAACACATACTTAGCAAATTCACTGTTACATCAAGATTATTTAACTGAAATTAAGGCAGGTAAATGCATTTTGGGGAATAATATGTAATAATTTATGAGATTATCTGCATCTTTATTTTATTCTTTATTTAAATGCCAACAACCTAGTCATGAATAAAAATAAGTTCATTTTTTGTGTGTTTGCTGACATTCTGTTACAGGAATATCACAGCTAAATCAATTTTTATATTGACATTGTAAAGATATATTTGTCTAAATAGAAGAAAAATACTCTACTTTGACTTAAAATTTTTAATATTGAAAAATATTCCATGTACCCTTCTAGTTATTTTGCTTCCAAAAAAATATTCTATGCACAGTATTTTTAATGTCATTAGAGTCATTTTTACAACAAAGGCCCAACTTTGGGAGGATATTTAAAATTATAAATGTCCATAAAAATTAATCGGCTTACTTTTGGTAAGCTGCCATTTAGAGATGTATGAAAAAAAATCAGTGACATCTGCTGAGTGTTCTTAGTGATCCATTCCACACTATTACACCTTCAAAATCCTTTAGATCATATGCTTAGATAAAGCGATAACTCGTTTGAAGATATAATTGATTGTAGAAATCATTAACCCTTTGTGAATTTCAGAGTCTTTAGGAAACAGAAGAATGTGGATTTTGGTGAAGGTTGCAATATTAGATGGATGGAAATATGGGCAGGACAGGAAGAAAAGAGACAGTACTCCGAGTTGCCCTTGGCTTCCAGCTTGAATGATTAGTTTTGTAACAGTTTGGTAGGATTTACTTCATCTACCACAGCTCTATCTCTTGTGCTTATTTTATTTTGTGTTCTGGCTTCTCAGTATCAGTCTGTCTTTTGTCATATGGCTGGGGGGGGGGAGGGTCTCCATAGGGGTGCCAAGATTAGGAAGGAGTAGTTGATCTGTTCCTAATTATAAACTACTGTCTCAAAGTTAAAAGACAGAGACCTTAAAGATTACATCATTTTATTTCTGTTTTATTAAACAGTGGAGAAAGAAAGTGGGGAATGTTAGGGACTGGGTCTATGCTAATTGAATCTATCATTATTTCAAGCTGAAACAGTGATTTTATTTTTTTCACATTTTTCATATATTCGTTATACTTCAATATCAAGTCATGTTAATTTAAATCATCTAATGAATGTCTATTATTAAGACAAAAGGACAAACAGGTTCTTACTGATTGAATAGGATAATAAGCTGGAATCCTAAAAATTGTGTGGCCTTTCAATCTTTAACATAGACAATCATATTTTGGTTAGAGTATTTTTTTTAAAGTGACAAAGTACACATTCTGGTGCAGACACTTGGCACAGTGATTCAGAAACCTGTTAAGACACCCACATTTCACATCATCATGCTTAGGTTTGAGTCCTGGCTTGGCTTTCAATTACTGCTTTCTAAAGCCTTGACCATGGACAGCCATAAAGGATGACTCAGGGACACGGGTCACTGTCGGCTATATGGGAGACCAAGATTGGGTTCCTTACTCCTAGAATCCGTTTGGTACATCCTTGGTGGCTGTAAGCATTTGGGAGTATGATCAGCGGAAGGAAGACCTCTCTCTCACTCCCTCTTTTCTCATTCTCTGTCTCTTCTCTCTTTCTCTTTCAAAAACTAAAAATAAATAATTCCTTTAAAAGTACTTTTTCTTATTGCCTAAGAAATTTGCTTTGCTTTGTTTCAGAAAAGTTCATTTAACTTTCAGATAAAAATGACTTCTTCAGAATCATAAATATATTTCAGTATATAAATAAGGACAAACATGTGTATTATTTTCCCTCAGAAAAAAATGTTAAAACACAAAAGTGTATGATGTTTTTCAGTTTGCATTTAATATACTTAAAGGCACAAATTTCAAGAACCATCAATGGATACCAAATTTTGACTTTCTTATTCCCTATTACTATAATCATTTCTGTCTTCAAATCACCTTACTTTGCTGCAACAGCAAATATGATGGTACTTTCAAAGTTATTCTCAAAGGTGAGACTTTTATTTGATAAGATGCAAATTTGTACTAAAATTTGTTTCTTGCTATCATTCCCCAAGCCTATAATAGCATCATCTTTAAGGTTAAAACTTAATTAGCAAGATGAGTATGGCAGATAAGCAGGGGCAAAAGAATAAAAAGCATTTTATCCTTCATGTTAAGCAGAATTGTGCTTTTACGATTTAATGCTACCTAATCTATGTAATCTGCCATATTCACATAAAATTTGATAATTAATTTGCCTTTATAAAATTATTGTTAGAGCAATGGAAGGAAAGGTGCATAGAAATGGGCTTCTGACACTTCCACTTCCAAATGAATCTACTGAGACTGTCAAAGACTGAGTGTTCATTTATTATTGATAAAAGGCCTTCTTCATCATAGGTCAACATTCATATATTCTTTCACATTGACATGATTTTTCCATTTCAAACACTTAAAATCTTTTCTTTTCTATAAAAAGTATTAAAATAGAGTGAAATATCCTCCACTCAATATCAATGAGTCTCATACAAATAATATGTAAATGTTATATCACTGTTGGTTCTATTGAATATGATTATCACTAGCCCTACTTATTATTTTTAATGCATCATAAATTTGGCTTGTTTTAGTTGACTATACATTTGTAATGGCTCATTAGTTCTACTAATACCTTTACTCTCATTCTGAAGTCTATGAAGTCATTAGTTGAATGATAGAAAGAAAAGAGGAAGGGAAGGAGGGAGGAAAGGCACAAGGGAGAAAGGAAGGGGAAAAAGGAAGGAAGGAAGGAAACAAGGAAGGAAGGAAAAAAAAAGAGGAATAAATTGATTTATCAAAAACTCAAGACTGAAAAGTGAAAGATTGTTCCTAACAACACATACTAACATAATTTATATTTGTTAAACCACCACGATGGGGGCCAGCACCATGGCGCAATAGGTTATTCTCCGCCTGCAGCATTGGCATCCCATATGGGCACCAGTTCTAGTCCTGGCTGCTCCTCTTCAAATCCAGCTCTCTGCTGTGGCCTGGGAAAGCCGTAGAAGATGGCCCAAGTCCATGGGCCCCTTCACCCACAAGGGAGACTGGGAAGAAGCACCTGGCTCCTCATTTCAGATGTGTGCAGCTCCAGCCATTGCGGCCATTTGGGGAGTGAACCATGGAAGGAAGACCAAAGGACAGTAAATCTTTCTATCTGTCTTTACCTCTCATTGTCTGTAACTGTACCTCTCAAATAAATAAAATCTTTAAAAATAAATAAATAAATAAACCACCATGTTGCTGAGATTGAAATCCACTTACATTACAGCATTTTTTACATATCCAACAATATAAATAACATCACAATATATATATCACTATGAAGTACTACTCAGCTGCAAAAAACAAAAATGAAATTCTGTGTTTTGTAACAAGATGAACATATCTGGAAACCATTATACATAGTGAAATATATCAGTCCCAAAAAGACAGATATCATATGTTTTTCATGATCCAAGGTGAATAACAAAGTATCTAAAACATAACGTATTGGAGTGAAATGGACATTTTGAGAGTCGATGATTGCTTACAGCCCTTGTCTATTCTGTTGAAGGACAGTGTTGCTTTTCTTTTCTTTTTTTTTTCTTCATACTATCGCTTAACTATTTTTCATAGTATAGGTTTAACTATATGATCATTAAGTAAACTTAAAATATATCTTTGTAAAAGTTGACAGTGGGAATATGAGAGGGAGGAAGAAGAAGGTTTGGAGTATGAGTGGGAGGGAGGTAGGGTGGGAAGTATCACTATGTTCCTAAATCTGTATTTATGAATGCATAAAACTTGTATTATTTAAATAAAATAAAAATGAATACTACAAAGCTGTTGTAATTAAAACATCACTGTAATGTCATTTAAACTGACACATAGGTCATCAGAACAGAATAGAGAGCCCAGAAATTAATCCACATACACCACAGGCAACTGGTTTTAGAAAATGAATAATGTCTTTGATAAATGAAGCTAGGAAAGCTGTTAGGTATATATGTAGAAGAATGAAATTAGAACCCTACTTATCACAATATCCTAAAGTCAAGTAAAGATAGGTCAAAGACCTAAATTTCAGAGCAGATACTATGTAATATATTGGAGTGGAATGGACATTTTTAGCTTCAATGATTGTTTACAGCCTTTGTCTCTTCTGTTGAGGAACAGTGTTTTTACTCTTCATACTATTTGTTGAACTTTTTACTTAGTGTAGGACTAAACTTATGATCATTAAGTAAACTGAAAGTAGATCTTTGGAAAAATTAAGAGTGGGAAAAGGAGAGGGAGTGATATGGGTAGACAGATAGGAGATTCATGAGCTGGAGACCATGACCCTCTGCCTCTAGATGATCTCATCTTTATCCATTCACCTGCCAATCAGACTATGTAACCACTCCCCTTTTTGATGTGAATAAAAGGTGTGGAGCACCTGGGGCCCACCTCCTGCTCTCCTTTGCAACTCTTGGGTGGGAGAAAATTTGGCTGCTTCACACCCCTATTCACTCATGCACCACTCTATTTGCTTCTGATTGCTTTTGAGTGATCTTATGATTAATTTTTAACTCTGTTTCTGTCATTTCATCAATCTCTTCACGTTCACATTCTAATATTGAAATGTTTGTTTCTTTCGGGGAAGGGTCATGGTGTCTTCCTTATTCCTGTATCTTGAATTTCTACTTTTATGTTTAGGCTCTTGTGGAGTTAATTTTATTTTTTTTTCTCTCTAATGGCTGTTATCTTTGAGCTGTGCCTCTACGGCTTAATGGAATATCCGGGCTTTCAGTGAATACAGAGATGTGTGTGGTGGGTGTGTCCAGGGAGCTCTGGTCCATGATCCAGGGTAGCACCAAAGTGAGGGGTGGTAGCTCTCCTCTATTGACAGAAGTGGGGATGGTCACATCTGTTAGTGTGATCACTCCGGTCATCTCCTCTTCTTCAAGCTGAGCAATACCCAAGTGTTGGTCCTAGGGTGTTCAACACTCATGCATACAAATGATCTGTGTGGCCCTCCCTGTGAGCACAGCTGAAGTTGTAATGAGCTTCCCAAGGAACCATGGATTGTAAGAGTGTGGCTCTGTACCCAGAGCTTACCAAAATCCCAGCTACACCCTGCTCCCTCTCAAAGAGTCACAACATTTTCACAATGTCAGCACCCAGGGCTCACATGACCAAGGAGTGCAAGAAAGTACACCCCGCCCCACTAACCTGTTTAGTTTGGAAACTAAAGGTTCCCAAAGCCTCTGCCTATGTGTGTTTCACCCTGTCAAATGTAGTTCTGTTCCCCTGATAAACTCAGAGTCAGTGGGGAATGCAGTATTTCACCCATGGTAAAAATCCCTATATCACAAGCGTGCACAATACCCGCTGGCCACAGCCCTACTTCTTTCATAATTGTGCTGGGTGGGTACAAGAGTACCTGTGGGCTTCACTTCCTTTTGGTGGTGCCGGCAGAGCTGTTGTTGTTGCCCCAATGACTATGTTGGGAGCAGACCCCACCAGTTGTCTCAAACTGCTGTGGCTTTCCCTGCTAACAGTCCCCTCCAGTTGCTGTGTGTGCACAGAAGAGCTGGAGCAGCTGCTGCTATTTATGTACGAAATGGCACATGCCTTCTCACAGATATCTGCAGGGCACTGGTGTGGAGGGGGAAGAAATGGAGAGACACCCTGAGGATTCCAGGCCAGACTCAAACATGGTACAGTCTACTAGGCTGTTGATACATCCAGCTGTATCAACAATGGTATAGGACGATGAAGTCTGCCCTCATCTTGTGCAGGATGCTAGGGTCTTTGTTGCATTCCTTCTCCTTGCTTCATTTCACTGTTGTGTGCATGTGTCTTCCACTCAGGTCCAGTCCATTTCCACTGCTTTTGTTAAGATCTCCAACTGTAGTTTTCCCTGCAGCTTTTCCCTGAGAGTATATCTCCTCCACTTTTTTTTCTGCTAAGGTAGCAGAGCTTAGTGCAGACTTCCCTGTCTCTATTCTACCAGCTTGACAATCCCTTTGCCCATTTCTTATTTAGATTATTTGTTCTGTTGTTGTTGAGTTTCTTGAGCTCTTTATAGATTCTGAATGTTAACACATTATAAGTTGCATAGTTTGCAAATATTTTTCTCATTCTGTCAGATGTCTCTTCACTTTGCTGAGTGCTGAGTGTTTCTTTTGCAGTGCGGAAGATTCTCAGCTTGATGTAACCACATTTGTAAATTTGAGCTTTGATTGCCTGTGTTTCTGGGGTCTTATCCAAGAAATCTTTGCCTATGCCAATGTCCTGCAGAGTTTGCCAATGTTCTCTAGTGATTTGATGGTATAGGGCAATAGATTTAGTTCTCTGATCTGTTTTGAGTGGATTTTTGTGTAATGTGTACAATAGGGGTTGAGTTTCATACTTCTGCACATAATGATCCATTTTCCCCAGCACCATTTGTTGAAGAGACTGTCCTTGCTCCAGGGATAACTTTTAACACCTTTGTTAAAGACAAGTTGGTTGTAGATGCCTGGATTTATTTCTGGAGTTTCTATTCTGTTCCATTGGTTCACAAGTGTGTTTTTGTACAAGTACCAGGCTGTGTTGATTATAACTACCATATGGTAAGTCTTGTAATCAACTATTATGATGCCTCCAGCTTTGTTTTTGTTGTTTAAGATTGCTTTAGCTATTAGAGGTCTCATGTTTTCATACGAATTTTAGCATAATTTTTTCTAGATCTACAAAGAATGTCCTTGGTATTTTGATTGGTATCACATTGAATCTTAAATTACTTTTGGTAGTATGAACATTTTGATGACATTGATTCTTTTGATCCATGAATATGGAAACTTTTTCAATTTTTTAAAGTATTCTTCTGTTTCTTTTTTAGTGTTTTTTAATTTCCATCATAGAGATCTTTTTGACACCCTTGGTTAAATTTATCCCAAGGTACTTGATTCTTTTTGTAAATGGGACTGTTCTTAAACATTCTTTCTCAGCCATGACATTGACTATGTATACAAAAGCTATTAATTTTTATGTGTTGATTCTTTATCTTTCCATTTTACCAAATTATTTTATCAGTTCCACAGTCTCAGTGAAGTTTTTGGATCCCCTATATATAGAATCATGTCATCTACAAATAGCAATAATTTGATTACCTCCTTTCCAATTTGTATCACCTTAATTTATATTTCTTGTCTAATGGTTCTGGCTAAAACTTCTAGGACTGTCTTAGATAGCAATGTGAAACGAGGCATCCTTGTCAGATTCCAGATCTTAGTGAGAATGCTTCAAGCTATTCACCATTGAATAAGATTCTGGCTGTGGGTATGTCATAAATTTCCCTGATTAAGTTGAGAAATGTCCCTTTTATACCCAATTTTCAAAAGGCCTTCATCATAAAAGGAAGTTGTGTTTTATCTGTTTCTTTCTCTGCATCTACTGAGATAACTATACGGTTTTTGTTCTTTAATTTGTTAATGTGATGTATCACATTTGTTGATTTACAAAGGTTGAACCATCCCTGCATACCAGGGATAAACCCCACTTGGTCCAGGTGAAGGATATTTCTGATGCATTGCTGGATTTGATTGGCTAATATTTTGCTGAGCATTTTTGCATCTATGTTCATCAGGGATATTGGACTATTGTTCTCTTTCTCTGTTGCATGTTTCTCTAGGTTAGGAATTAATGTGGTGCATGCTTCTTGAAGGATTTTGGGAGGATTCCCTCTATTTTGATTGCTTTGAATAACTTGAGAAGAATTGGAATTAGTTATTTTTAAATGTCTAGTATAATTCAGCAATGAAGCCATTCGGTCCTGGGCTTTTCTTTCTTAGGGAAGTTTATTACTGATTCAATTTCCATCTTGATTATTGGTGTTTAGGTTTTCTATTTCTTCATGACTCAATTTTTGTTGATTGTGTGTATTTAGGAATCCATTCACTTCTTCTAGTTTTCAAAATTTGTTGGCATGCATCTCTGAGTAGTAATTCCTGGTGATTCTTTTTAAGTCTGTGGTATCTGTTGTTATATTTCCTTTTCCCTTTTTTTGGAACTTCTATCTCTTTTTGGTTAGTTGGGCCAATGTGTATCAATTTTCTTTATTTTCTCAAAAACACAGCTATTCATTTTGCTGACCTCTTTTTTTGTTTTTTGGTTTCAATTTTGTTTATTTCTTCTCTAATTTTAACTATTTCTTTCCTCCTACTAATTTCGGGTTTAGTTTGTTGTTGTTTTTCTAGGCCCTTGAGATGCATTAATAGCTCATTTATTTGGTACCTTTCCAATTTCTTCATGTAGGCACTGATTGTCTTAAACTTCCCTTTAAACACCACTTTTACCATATGTCATAAGTTCTGATATGATATATTGTCATCTTCATACATTTCTAGAAACTTTTTGATTTTTCTTTTGATTTCTTTCATGACCTATGGTCATTCATGGAACAGACTGTCCAGTCTCCATGTGTTTCCATGTGATCAGGAGATTTCCAGATATTTGCACTGTTGTCAGAGAAGATGCAGATAATTTGGTGAGGCTTTCTTTATGGCTGAGCATATTGTCTATCCAATGAAAGTTCCATGCATTGATAAGAAGAATATGTATTCTGCAACTGTGGGGTGAAGAGAACTTTAGCTATCAGTTAGGTGCATTTGATCCATAGTGTGTATTACATCTGTTATTGTTGTCAAATTTCTGTCTAATTGATTTTCCCATTGATGAAAGTATGGTGTTGAAGTCTGCTGTTACTATTGTGTTGGAGTCTGTGTCTCTCTTTAGATCCATTAATATTTCTTTTAAATAGCCAGACATCCTGTAATTAGGTGTATATATATTTATCATAACCACATCTTCCTGTTGAATTAATCCCTTAAGATTACATAGTGCTCTTCTACATCTCTTTTAACAATTTTTTTGTTAAAGTCTGCTTGTCTGATATTAGGATGGCAACACCTGACCTTTTTTCTTTCCATTAGCATGGAATATCTTTTCCATCCTTTCACTTTCAGTCTGTATACATCATTGTTGATGAGATGTGTTTCTTGTAGGCAGCAAATAGACAGATATTGTTTTTAATCCATTCAGCCAGTCTGTATCTTTTAACTATAGAGTTGAAGCCATTTACATTCAAGATGACCATTGATAAATAATGACTTGGCCCTGTAATTTTTCCATAAATATTCTTATTTTTTACTTTGGATTTCCTTTGTACTTTTACTGGGGGATTTTCTGTGTTCATCTTTTTCATAATGATGCCTATTGTTCTGTTTTTATGTGTGGAGCATATTCTTAAGCATCTTTTGTAAGGTTAGATAAGTGGTGACAAATTCTTTCAATTTCTGTTTGTTATGGATGATTTTAATTTCACCTTCATTCAAAATGAGAGCTTTGCAGAATACAGTATTCTGGGTTGACAATTTTTTCCCTTAAGACTTGAATTTTATCTCACCATTCCCATCTAGCTTGTTGGTTTCTCATAAAAAGTCAGCTGTAAATCTAACTTGAGATACTCTCAAAGTAATCTGGCATTTCTCTCATGCACATTTTAGAATATTTTCTGTATGTTTTACTGTGGAAAGTTTGACTACAGTGTGTCATGGTGAAGATCTCTGGTCATGTCTGTTGGGAGTTCTATGTACCTCCTCTACTTGGATGTCCCTTTTTTTCTCCAAATTGAGGAAGTTTTCTGTAATTATTTCACTAAATAGGCCTTCTAGTCCATTCTCAATTTCCACACATTCAGTAACTCCTAAGACTTGTATGTTGGATCATTTGATAGTATTCCTTAAATCTCCAACACTATTTTTAAGTTTTCTATTTTCTTCTTGTATTTTTTTTAAGTCTGACTGAAATATTTCCAAAGATTTGTCTTCTAGCTCAGATACTCTTTCTTCTGCCTGATCAAGGCTGTTGTTAAGGTTTCCACTGCATTTTTTGTTTGATCTATTGAAACATTCATTTCTAATATTTCATTTTATTTCTCTTAAAATCTCAGTTTCATGGGAAAAATTTTCATTCGTATGTATGGTTTTCTTTAGTTCATGGATTTGCTTTGATTGCTTTGAGTAATCCTATGATTAAGTTTTTTTAATTCCATTTCTGGCTCTTCCTCAATCTCTTCATCTTCATATTCTAATATGGAAATGTTCTTGTGTTCCTTTGGGGAGAGGGTTATGGTGTCTCTTATTCTTCTTTCTTGAATATCTTTATTTTTAGACATTTGTGGAGTTGACTTTTTTTTCTTCTGATTACTTTTATCTTTGAGCTATGCCTTTGTGGCCTAGTGGAATGTTTTCATTTTCAGTAAACACCAAAAGGTATATAGTGGGTGTGGCCCACTAGCTCCATTCAGTGTTCCAGTGTTGGGTGAGTGTCCAGGGTAACTCCCATGTTGGTCATGGTAGGTCTCCTCTTGTTAACAGAAATTGGGGTATGGTCATCTCTGTTGGTGTGATCATCCCCTTACCTCCTCTACTCCAAGCTGAGCAAAGCCTGGGTGTTATCCCCCAGGATGTTCAACACTCATCTGCGCCACCATATGAACTGCACAGTCCTCACTGGGAGCACAGTTGTCACTACATTGACCTGCCCCAAGTAACCAATGAGCTCTGACCATGACTGCCCAAGACCTACCTACAGCCTGCATTTTCTCATGTAATCACCAACTCCCCAGGGTCTCGGCACACAAGGTTCCCACAGTCACTGGGTGTAGAGTTTTAACTCTGCCCTAATGGTCTTTCCAATCAGAAGAGGGGCATATGTTCCCCAAGCAATCTCCACATAGGTTTCTTGATCCTGGGAGGCTGAGGTGCCTTAGAGTTCTACAAGGTGCCCAGCCACCACCTTGCCAGGCTCCAAGTCAGTGGGGACTGCAGATTTTTCCCTGTGCTACAATCTCTGGATCACACATGTGAACAAGGGCCACTGGCCAGATGTTGCTCTCACCCCAGCTCTGCCACCAGTGCAGCAGACTAGGTGTTCCGTCTCAGCCAGTTGCTGTGCTCACACACAAAGTTTTCTGCAGCTGCCACCCAAACCCCAAATGGCATCTTCTTTTTCTTGGTCAGGCAGCAGGAGCTGTTGTGGGGATGTTGGTTGAGATAAATATGCCCTTCTTCTTTCACTGGATCCACAAGCAACAACCAGCAACTGTAGGCCCCCAGGGATCCAGGCCAGACTCACACCACCACCACGCTATCCCTCTGGATATATCACCATGGGTTTGCTGCAGTCCAGTCTCACCTTGGTCTCCAAGCAACCACCAAGTTGCCTCCTGCTCAAGGTCTCTTCTGTTGTAGTCATTAACATTCATGCTGTGTGTTCATGCCCTCCACATAGGTCCATGGTGTTCCTCTTACTCTTGTAGGATTTCCAGGGCAGCTTTTTCTCCAATTCTCCCCTGAGAGTACACTTCCTATACTTTTTCAGTTTTTACTATTTATCACTAGTGCTGTATACATTCCCTAATCTGCCATCTTGAAATCTCCCTATATTCATAGATCTTTTTAAATGGTCTCTTAGAACATGAAAGGAAGAGTTTGATATCTGCAAATTTAAGAACTGCTTCAATTGTCTTTTAAATCACAGTGTAAATATGCTATGATGGCATTCTTTAACTTTTTTGGTATTCTTTTGCATTTTCTCATTTTAATTTTTAATTAGTTTTTAGCAGATTCAATATGATTTGTACATTTATTTCTTTTTAAGTTTTATTTATTTTTTTAAAGTAAGAGTTACAGTGAGAGAGAGATCTGCCATCTGCTCCCCAAATGGCCTCAATGTCCAGAGCTGGGACAGGCTGAAGCCAGGAGTTAATTTATTCTAACAACTGACATGTTTTATAACTCTAAAATTTCTTTTTTTTTCCATAATTCTATTTTCCAAAAATGTGTTTAGTGAAACAACGCTACAGTCCAAAAATGGAGGGAACACTAGATTAAATCAGGAAATCTTTGATACATTGACAAAAATTGAAGACTCTCAAAAGCACTATAGTGGACAATCTTATGGGTCAGTAGGTTAACTTCACATATGCAATGTCAGCATTCCATAATGCAGTGCAGGTTTCTCCACTTCTGATCCAGCTTCCTACTAACGCACCTGGGAAGGCAGTGAATGTTACCCCAAGTATTCTTATTTCTGCCACCGACATAGGAGACATGGATGGAGATCTTGGTTCCTGGCTTTGGCCTGGCACAGCCCTGGCTCCAGTGTTCATTTGGGAGTGAAACAGTGATGGAAGATCTCTCTTTCTGTCTATTTTTCTCCCTATTGCTCTCACTGTACCTTTAAAATAAATAAAATAATTACAATGAATAAATTTGAATACATAATTACTCAGTGATTATGTATATTCTCTCTTGTTTAATTGCATTATTATTAATTATTGATATAACATCATTAGGGATCTTCACTTTCTAAATATGATGTTAATATTTTCTAAATGCTTCAGTCTACAGAACATGGTCATTTTAGCAAAATATATTTTAACTAGTTTTCACTTATATAAATAATAAAATAATTAGTGATTCAAATTTAAAATTATATAATTTGCCCAAATTAAGCTGATTAATTTCCTGTGTTTTATAAAATCATTTTTTTATTTTTTATTTTATTTTATTTATTTTTTTATTTTTTTGACAGACAGAGTGGACAGTGAGAGAGAGAGACAGAGAGAAAGGTCTTCCTTTGCCGATGGTTCACCTTCCAATGGCCGCCGCGGCTGGCGTGCTGCGACCGGCGCACCGCGCTCATCCAATGGCAGGAGCCAGGTGACAGGTGCTTTTTTCCTGGTCTCCCATGGGGTGCAGGGCCCAAGCACTTGGGCCATCCTTCACTGCACTCCTGGGCCACAACAGAGAGCTGGCCTGGAAGAGGAGCAACCAGGACAGAATCTAGCGCCCCGACCGGGACTAGAACCCGGTGTGCCGGTGCCGCAAGGCGGAGGATTAGCCTGTTGAGCCATGGCACCGGCCTATAAAATCTTTATAATGTGTGTTTATGTGTGTATATATTTTTTAAAGTTTTATTATTATAAAGAGAACATATGTCTTACACAGGTACAGTTCTTTTTTTTCAGCTTTACTGTGGTATGATTAACAAATCAAAATTGTATATGGTCAAGGTATGCAACAGATTTTTTGACAAGTTGTTTTGTTTTGTTTCATTCACAGAAAAGGAGCAGGCTTCATATAATTTATAGGTGTAATTATAAGAAGATAATTGTACCCCCCTTCCTGTTTGTTTCCCTCCCTCAACCACTCTTCTTCTGTCCTTTATTTTCTCTTTAATTTTTAGAAAATCATAAAATCAGTCCACTCTATAATCACAGGCTTCATGTACCACTACCCATACTGTTCAACAAGTAAAAGTATAAAGACCACTGCTCTATCAGAGACTGACTCATAGAAATGAGTCTGATATATTCTTAAACATAGGCACACATAACATAAAATAGCTTTTAGCATGCTTGTATGTCATTTATTTTTTTTTAATTTAATGTTGAAGGGACTTGTATTCATTTTATTTCCTTTGAAAAGCATTTGTTGGTCATCCATTATGTGTCAGACAATAAATAAATGGTTAATTTGATTGGCTAACTGCTTGTTCTCACACTTTTTTGTAACTTGTAGCAAAGATAAGTAATTAAGCAAAAAAATTTCTCTAAATCATGTACATTGAGAAAAAAACCTACATAAAGCAACAACTTTTACATAAATTTCTGTCATGTATTTTTTCAACTCTACCATGCAAACCAAAGCATTCTTTGTCCATAATATAATTAAAATGGTTATTTTTACATGCAAATATTGACATTCAATTCCCTAGCTGTTTGAATTAGATGCTATCTATTTACTTTTTTGTGTGATGTTTCTTTACTCCACTATAGGTCTACTTCTTTTTTTATTATTCATTTATTTGACAGATAGGGTTAGTGAGAGAGAGAGACAGAGAAAAAAGGTCTTCCTTCCGTTGGTTCACCCACCAAATGGCTACTAGAGTCAGAGCTACGCTAATCTGAAGCTTGGAGCCAGGTGCTTCCTCCTGGTCTCCCATGCGGGTGCAAGGGTCCAAGCACTTGAATCATCCTCTACTGCCTTCCTGGGCCACAGCAGAGAGCTAGACTGGAAGAGGAGCAACTGGGACTAGAACCTGGTGCCCATATGGGATGCCGGCATTACAGGCGGAGGATTAACCAAGTGAGCCACCTGCCAGCCCCGGTGCTACTTCTTTATAAGGCATATAAAAATGCTTTACAGTCAAATGTAAGGAAAAACATTAGGGAAACATCTTGAAGAATTGCTTATTTTTTTTTACACATGGAAGAATAGCAGATGAAATGGTGTTCAGCTATTTCATTAAACCATTAATATTTTCAGTGATATCAGTTATAATTTTAATGGAAATTCAAGTAAATAATAAAATGTGAGAAATCTGTAAAACAAGTATTACACTAAAGGTAACAGGTATGTTTATTTTTAGAATATCAATAAACATTTTGTTTATAGAAATAAAAATGATGAAAAGAACATAGTAATTCTCTATATATCATGTACTTAATTTATAAAATATCCATAAGGAAATATTTCATTTTTCTAATTCTTTGACATGTGATAAGAATAAAAAGGATATAGTTCTTTGAAATTCTTCCCATCAAGAGATAGAGTCTATTCCCTACTCCTTAAATCCAGGTTGACCTTGTGCAATGTTTCGGTGGCAATGATGTACAAATTCTGAACCTGGGCACTACAGGCTTCGATTTCTATTGTACTGTTTGAGTATCTTAATCCTTCCATGTGTACAAACCAAAGTTGTCCTGCATGATAGGAAGACATGTGAAAGAGAACCAAGAAGTCCAAACCAACTTTAGGTCCAAGTTCCAGCTGCACCCAACAACTGCCCAAGTTCTTAGAGATGGGAACTAAATAAGATCAACAGAAATACCCAACTGAGCCCATACAGACATGAATGTAGCAATTGATTTTCATTTTTTAAGTCACTAATTATTATTATGGTGGTTGTTATTTAGTAATGTCAACCAATATGAATTACTTAGAAAACAGTAATAATTTTGTAAAACTTAAATGTTTCTACTGTAGTTTACTGAGAAAAATCCCACACAAAATCCCACCTCTTTTCTCTATAAGATCTATGAAAGTAATTCATGCCCAGTTGGAAAGTTTTTAAGAGTAGTTATAAAAAAATTACACTTGAGCGAAGCATGGAACACAGTATCCGTTTATTCTTTTAGAGTTTTTCATTAGTAGAAAATACTATCATTAACCTTTGATCCTTGCTGTAAGGCCTAATGAACTCAAAATTCTCAATTTAAAAGAAATATGTCAGTAAAAGAGTACAGTGGGAAAGCTTCATGTGTTGCAAGACTACATAGAGACAGCCATCCTAAGGAAAATGTGAGTTTTACATTTATCTCATACCTTTTCCTACTAACTGGTCAGCTATTTGCTCAATGAATTTATAAATTGTCTTAGACAAATTGAAACATTAATCTAAAGTCACTTATGAGGATATTTCAAAAAGTTCATGAAAAAATTCAAAGATACGTTTATTTTGGTGCAAAAATTTTTGAAATTTGTGTATGAGATGGGACTTACAAAGTTCATGGGGAATGTGAAATCTAAAAACTATGCATGGGTTACATCCTTCTTAAACCAAGATAAGCTTATTCTTTTTTTCTCCTGTGAACGTTTTAAAACATCCTCATATTAAAATTATTGCAAAAATTCAAATATTTTTGTATTATATTTTTTCTTTTTTTTTTTTTTTTTTGACAGGCAGAGTGGACAGTGAGAGAGAGAGACAGAGAGAAAGGTCTTCCGTTGCCGTTGGTTCACCCTCCAATGGCCGCCGCGGCCGACGCGCTGCGGCTGGCGCACCGCGCTCGTCCAATGGCAGGAGCCAGGAGCCAGGTGCTATTCCCGGTCTCCCCATGGGGTGCAGGGCCCAAGCACCTGGGCCATCCTCCACTGCACTCCTGGGCCACAGCAGAGGGCTGGCCTGGAAGAGGGGCAACCGGGACAGAATCCGGCGCCCCGACCGGGACTAGAACCCGGTGTGCCGGCGCTGCAAGGCGGAGGATTAGCCTGTTGAGCCACGGCACCGGCCTTGTATTATTTTTGATATATATAAACGTAAAACAAAAAGATGTGGGTGGTAAACACAATTGACAGAGTTAATTTACCTACTTTCCTTCTTTTCTACGGGAGAAGGTTTATCTCCAGTGATGTCCAGTTATGTGGAACCACACATA
Source organism: Sylvilagus floridanus (assembly GCA_949820135.1). Taxonomy (NCBI): domain Eukaryota; kingdom Metazoa; phylum Chordata; class Mammalia; order Lagomorpha; family Leporidae; genus Sylvilagus; species Sylvilagus floridanus. Next base: position 77,793,167 of record OX463227.1, read on the forward strand.
TTAGTAGGGTTGTGCTGAAGCTTCTGAAAATTTCATGGAAAGAATTGGAGGATTTATGCTTATAAGTTAATAACAGCTGAAACAAGACTACACTTGGAAGTATAGCTATACATCTAAGGAGAAAGCATATCAAGCAGGTATGTCTTTATTACAATTGAAATATATTCATGTGTTGCCAAGCCTTTTTCGGAGTCAAGGTAACTTTACAAAGCCATATCAAGACAAAGATGTGAAGAGAAACTTCCCACCCATATTTTTTTTTTTACTTTGTACATGATACAGCTTTTACCCTAAGACACAAAAGACCCAGCTGATGAAAAATTAATTCAAAGGATGAATGGTGAATATAGAAAGCCAAAAGAGGTGGATATCTCTAAATAAGATGCCTTTATCCTCAATAAGGGTTCCCAGGCATGTCAAGAATATTTGATATCAGTATCATAATTTCACAGTTTGTGTAAACTGACTTTGTAGTTACAACGTCCACAATACATTTTCAAACAAAACCAAAAAAACTAAGCCCTTCCAATTGTAAGATAATAGTAATAATCTAAACAGAAAAGGGCAAAATTCTATTATTAAAACAATTGTGAATAGCTATATAGGTAAAAATATTTGAGCATTTTTGTATTTGCTTTGTAGTTGCCTATGGAATTTCACACATTGCTCATATCATAAAAAAAATCTTATAGGAAAGACCCCCATGTCTCTTGATTTTAGCTTTTTTATTAAAAAAGTTTCTCCTTTTCTCTTGGTTAAAAGTAATTCCCCAAGAATCCAAATCACATATATTTCTCCAAGTAAAATACAGACTGACTTTTTCATTTTTTCCCTTATAATTTTTATTTCAGCAATTGCTGTGGTAGCTATTCAATTCAGCCTTCCTGTTGGAATGTGGTTAAACTCTGAGAGCTGAGCAAATCACCAGTAACTTACTTCACCCAGATCACCATATTAGAAAAAGTATAACCACGAATCAATGAAAATTTGCAAAACTACTGTTTTCTCCCAAATAAGAAGTGCAAGAGTGTTATTTTAAAAGATAAAATCACTGCCTAAAAATATTAGAGAATAAAAACATAGAACTTCAAACCATTTTAAGAATAGAAAAATGCATTTTGATCTTAAAAATCTTAACACTGTGATAATGAATATGTAGCAAGGGAGTTAATCATTTTGCAATCAAGTCCAATAATGGAAAGATAGGGATTTGAAAATATTCAATAAATATTCTCTATGATATATTTCAAAACTATATTTTTCCAATAGGAAAAATTTTGAAAATCAGACTGTAACCAAATGTTCAAACTTAGCATAGTAAATAGCAGTACAATGTGAAATCAGGCAGTTCATAGAGCAATGAAATATAATATATAACCAATGATGCTTAATCTAACATTAATTAAACCTTTACACTTCTCATTAACAAGATAAAAAGAGGATGAAGAAACAAACTAGGCAACACAATGAGGAAATAATCATAGAATCCTCAAGTATGGGACACTCCCTCAAAACAACAGACAAAGTATACAAAAGAAAATAGTATGACAAAAAGTAAAATGGTAGTTGTAGAAGAGAAATTTAAATGGGAAATAAAAGACATGACAATGTGATGCAATGTATGAACATATACAAGTTCTGAGGGAAAAATACTAGAAAAATATGTGAACCAAAAGGGAAATTTGAATGTAGTTTAGGTATTTGAACATAATAGAATCATTGTTAATATTTCTGATTTTGATAATGGTATTTTGGTTATGTGTAAAAATACACTTACTCTGACGAGATGCTTGCTAAAGTATTTGATAGTATTTGGATATATGTGCGACCCCAAACTTCATGGTGGGAACCTTAGACCCAAGGGGGTGGTATTAAGAAGTGAGCAGCCTTTTAGAGAGTGACAGAATTGTGATTGGTAGCCTTATGAAAGGGCTTGAGATGGCTCTTCAATCTCTTGCCATACAAAAACACAGTATTCATACTCTCCTGATGACCGAGCTACAAGGCATCATCTGGGGAGTGAAGTGTGAACCCTCACTCAGACAGCAAGCCTTCTGATGTATTAATCTTTGACTTTTAGCCTATGTAACCATGAAAAACAAATCTCTGTTTATTATAAATGACTCAATATCAAATATTTTTATAGAAGCAGAAACAGGCAAGGGCAAGAATTGTTATACATCTGCAACTTAGTCTGTATTGTATGTGTGTGTTGAAGTGTGTGTGTGACTATGCATATACATTTTCCAAATGTTAACTATTGATACACTGAGATGGAGGGTGTATGGGTGTTTTGTGACACTTTTTCCACTTAGCTTTGTGTTTGATGATTATTGAAACACATATTTGAAACAAGCACTAGGGGCCGGTGCTGTGGCACAGCGGGTTAATGCCCTGGCCTGAAGTGCTGGCATCCCATATGGGCGCCGGTTCTAGTCCTGGCTGCTCTTTTTCCAATCAAGCTCTCTGCTATGGCCTGGGAAAGTAGTGGAAGATGGCCCAAGTCCTTGGACACCTGGACCCACGTGGGAGACCTGGAAGAAGCTCCTGGCTCCTGGCTTTGGAATGGCACATCTCCGGCCATTGTGGCCATCTGGGGAGTGAACCATCAGAAGGAAGACCTCTCTCTCTCTGCCTCTCCTCTCTCTCTGTAACTCTGACTTTCAAATAAATAAATCTTTAAAAAAACATACAAGCTCTAAATACACATCTATGAATATATATAAAAGTGATGAGCATTTATTTCAAAAATATTTGTGAATTAAACAAATACAGCTTTTAAGTTTTAAAAAATAAAGAAATAGTTGACAATCTGTGAGAGGTTAACTTATAGCCATGGTATTAAATACCCTAGTTTCATCAACTCTATCTTCCCCATTGGGTCTGATGTTGCTTTTGTTCTCTGTGCTGATGTCCCCAGTTATTTCTGCCTCCCTTTAATATGAGGGTAAGATAGCTAATCAAAGCTTCCCACACTGCAACATAACAAGTTATCTTTCAGAATCATTTGATTCCATATGTAGCTCAAAATACTCTGATTAATAGTTACATTCTAAAGAGAAAACGATGGCTGAAGACCAAACACAGTTGTCCAAATGACTCAGAATAAATAACCGCCCCCGTTTAAAATCAACAAACTTATTTATAAGTCCATTTATGAATTTGAGTACCTGTAATTATTAGAGCTCAATCAAATGTAGATTACCAAAATAAATTGATTATATTTGAGATTCTTTTCTTGAATTCTGGTGAAACATCTTTCTTTTCTTTCTTTCTGTTCCCACATCTACTGAGCACTCACATTATCACAGGCATGGCCCTAAGAGATGGATATTGAAGCAAAATATTAAAGATCAGTTCTTGAAGTGTTTTCACCCTTTTCCTCCTCTACTTCACTCTCCAAAGAGCACATTGACATTAAAGAGCAACAAGTCTCTTCAGCCTAACTATAAACTTCTTCCTTCCTTTATCATTATAGTGGAAATGGAATAATTTAAGAAACAGAGCAATTTCTTTGCTGTGTTCAACTCTAAGATCATTAAAATGGAGGTAAGCCTTGACGCTCCCACCAAAAATAGCATCCTTTGCATTACCCCTTAGGCTCTGAGGGTACTGAAGAGGAAGAATGGCTCATGTAGTGTGGTATGGCATCAGACAATAGCCACATGAACAAGCCCCAGATGGATGGGGCATGCCTGTGCAGTTGGAGAGTGTATAAGCAGAGCTTTTGTTTCTGCTCCACAGCAGATACATGGATAACAAATGTGGTGGACTTGCTTGGCTGCTTACACGACAGGCGTGACTGCACTTCCTTCTTGTTAACAGACGTTTTAGTTCTTCATTAGACCCCATGTGCCTAATGGAATGTTACTCTCCTCCCCAGATCTACAGACTGAACTACAGTTTGACCAAAGCCAGTCACTGTAATTCTATTGCCTTTTCCAATATATGATTAAGGCATGGGCATAAGGAGCAAATCTAACCAATGATTCAATAACAGATACCTTTTGAGAGACTTCTTAGAAAAATTTTGTTTGTGGTAGGGTGAAAATATCAGTACATGCAATAAAATTAACACTCATCTTTCTGTCTTTGATGTCTTTCTGATAAGTGGAAACTAAGACAGTCAATTTATCAACCATATGAAACTAACCCAAAAGGCTATGTCCATATGTTGTAGAGAGCAGAACAGAAAGACAGAAAATACATGGTTTCTTGACATCATTAAAGTGCTAAATAAATAGTGCTAAAGTAACTAAACTGTGAACCACCCTACCTCTAGTCTATTATTATGTGAAATAATCTTTATTGAAGTCAACTGAATAAAGGATTGTTTCTTGCTGATGAAACCATCGTAAGTATCCCATAATAACTGAGTCAGAAAATACACATTTTAAATACCCAAAAATGTATTTCAGGATTTTTATATTGCAAGCTAAGCTGTCAAGCAAGTAGAGAAACGAAGTAGATAGGACTAAGAATCAACACAGTAACTGGACTTTGTGGACTGGTCAGTTAACGGGTATTCACAGTGAGAAAGAACTGAAGAGGAAATCACAATATCAAAAAGGATGTCAGTCAGTCAAACTTAGGCTCTCATTTAGCTTCAAGGATCCTGAGGAAAGATGGTACGGTCCTCAGAGTTAGGACGATCATAAAGATATGTTCATGGCCATGACAGTGGCATGGGAAATCAAGCAGATTCTCATCATTTGAAATCTTAGTTTATAAAATCGAGGCCTCATTAACCCATCCAGAAGCTCAGGGAATACTTGCAGCCAAATATATGACTCCCACCTTAGATAGGGTAACCAGATGAAACCTCTGAATTAGAGGAAATGACTTACAATTTGAGAACAAACATGTTGCTCGGTGTCTTAGCAATGAGACAAGACTAGCAGAAAATCACAGATGCATTATGCAGAAGATAAGCTATGCTGGGGTATTGTACATATTTTGAAGAAAGAAGGACAAAAATCTATACACAAGGTGAGTGAGGTGGTACCATTCACAGGAGCTGTGATTGGAAAATAGACTTTAGTGCATGCTGTGCTGGGGAAGAGAGATGGGATATTCTCAAACGTAGTCAGAGGAGCCACTGGGCTTTCTTTTGTCAGTTTTGAACACATCAGAAGGTGGATGACTAGGGGGGATGTAAATAGACTTGGTAAATGCAGCAATCCTGATCTTGAGTCTATCTCTTGGCAGCAGAAGACGCTGCTCTGTTACAACAGCAAGGCAAAATCCCACGACTTAAGTTTGTAGTCATATCCAAGTGTTCTCCATGAGGTCCAGAGGAGGTTTAGGCCAACTGTGGCTCTAGGGACCTCAGCAGTCTCACCATATTTACTGGCAGCAGTAGGCATGGCATCTGGAGGACAAAAAGGGGCACAGGAAACAATGCAGGTGCCCCAAAGACATCAATGAATAATTGATTTCTATTAAGCTCCAGAGGTTGCGCCAGACATGGTGCCAATGGTATGTTGGAGTGGCATATTGTCCGTGTTGTAAACTCAGAGCTAGCTGGTGCCGCGTCTCATCAGGCTAATCCTCCACCTAGCGGCGCCGGCACACCGGGTTCTAGTCCCTGTCGGGGCACCGGATTCTGTCCTGGTTGCCCCTCTTCCAGGACAGCTCTCTGCTGTGGCCCAGGAAGGCAGTGGAGGATGGCCCAAGTGCTTGGGCCCTGCACCCCATGGGAGACCAGGAGAAGCACCTGGCTCCTGGATTCGGATGCAGCACGGTGCATCAGCCACAGCGCGCTGGCCGTGGCGGCCATTGGAGGGTGAACCAACAGCAAAGGAAGACCTTTCTCTCTGTCTCTCTCTCTCACTGTCCACTCTGTCTGTCAAAAATAAAAAAATAATAAAAAAAAAAAACTCAGAGCTAAGTTAAAAGGATGAGAGATGTGGTGGGAAGGCCTGGCAGCAAGAGGTAGAGGTGAGGGGTGGTATAGACAAAGGTTGTGAGTAAAGGAAGTTGTTTCTAAGGTCTGTGCACTCACAAATTGGCAGACACACATGAGGTGTTCAAGATTGTCACTGGGTGCATGATTCACTTACTTTAGAATGTGTGGTGACATTTTTAATGTAAGAGTAGTGCTTCACAGAGAGAAGTCTACTTTTATTTCTGTGTTCCACAAACTTTCTTGATCACTATATCTCTTACATTTTAAGCTGATCATATTTCTTATTTTATAAAATAAAATAAATGCTAATGCGCTAGCAAGGGAATGTAAACAAGTGTTGTTAGACAAATTCAATGTGACTAAAAAGGAACTGTAGCAGGTGGATGAAAGTGGCCCAATTAAGATATGTTTGCTTTTGTGCCACAGATTTTATGCCTTTCCAAACAGAATTGTTAAATGCTAAGGGAAGGGGGACTATTTTTGACTCATACTTTAAAAAAAATCTGTGAAAAATATATTGTTTCATCGATATTTTATGCTATTCTCTTTTCATTCTTTACATTTGTGATGCTTTTTGTAAAGATTTTCTGTTCCTTTTCATTTTGTGCCATTGTTGATGCTGAATTTGTTGTTGTTGTTCTTCAATTTACATTCCACAGAGAGATGATACTTAACAGCATAAAATCCCAGAACCACATCAGGATAAAAGAGGTGATTTATAAACACATAATAGTCGTTTTTGATACTTTTCATCATTAGTCAAGCTGAGAGAACAAATTGGAATTTGAGTTTCTGGTGGGCTTTCTGAAGGGATTCTTAGATAAATGTAGCCAAAGATAAAAGATAATTCCAATTAAAAGATAATGGATATTATACACAATTATGGCTCTGGCCAAGACAGAGCACTTTGAAATTAAATGTCTTCTATGAAAAATCACAGTGTTAAATAAAATAATCAACAGGAATTTATTTCTACTTTCTTTTGTCAAATCTACTCACATGCTCATTCTTGATTTTGTAAGAAGTTAAATTTCTGTTATATAAAAGGAAACAAAACTTTTCTAACTGAAATACAGGCTAAAATTTAAACTAATGTACCCTTAGACTCTTCATAATTTATCTAATTGCATTTAATTTGCTTGTTTAGAACCCAAAACTAAAGAGCTCTGTATAGTACATATTTGATTCTGATGATGCCTTCTCTGTAAATTTCCCATGTACAATTTATTTTTGGTAGCTATCCCATCTACGAGAAATTACAACAAAATATACTATAGAAAAGATGATGAGATTATCACTTTAAACCTTAGGCAATCATGTACCACTTCAAAGGGCTATTTCAAAGACAAAGAAATGTGTAAACAAAAGAACAAAATTAGAACAACAGAATGAGTGAAACAAGTGCAACACCGACTCAGAAAAAGAATCACTGGAATCTAATTACTCTGAAAGTGAGAGGTATATCTTAATAAAATAAAAAATAATTTCAAAAGTTTCTTCCTTGATCACATGGTGAACATTTGATGTTTTATATGATAAAGTACTTTTCCTGTAATTCATGGAAAATGTATTATTTCAGTGAATACTTTCACTGGTTAAAAAAAAAAGACAGAAACACATAGATGAAATAGAGTTTGGGATTATCATGACCTAGCACTTCATATTTCATTCCATTTAAAACCTCACAATCTTCTCAGTCTCCAAGGACACTTAATCCTTTGTTCCATGGATCTTCTCTGCATAGCAAATAAAAAATTCAATCCAGAGGTTGTATGCCCAGTAGTTGCATTTTACCAAGAGTTGTCACCATAGAAAAATAAGTCAGCTCTCTCAACATGTCTTGTTTTATTCTATCATGGCTCAGATAGCTCAGGTAAATAAAAGGAGAGCCTGACTCTCTCCTGAAACTGGTTATATGAAGAAATGCCTATTAATTTGGTTCCTTTGTTTTGTCCAGTGCCTCATTTTCAAAAGCCATAGAATAAGAGGGAGGATTTGAAATTAGAGCTGGCTATCAAGATACTCCCCAAATTAGGCTTGGGGGACATTTTGGGAAAGGGTACAATAGGGCCCCTAATGTTTATTGCTCCCACTGCAAAGAATACAATTAAGGCCCCTTAATGTTTATTGCTTCTGCTCTGAAAGAATACCATTAAGCTAGACACATCACCTGATGGCATCCTCATCAAGCCACACTCCATGAGCACAGATGGGACATTATATAACACAAAGAGAGCAGGGGCTGCTAACCCGGCTGCACTTAGAGATCCATGTCAGGAACCTTTCTTTAAACAAATCCAATAACATGATAATGTGGCAGCCTACCTTCCCCTCCTCCACCACCGTCCTGTAAACTCTGTGGCAACCTGAAGAGAATTGTATTAATATTCATGATTCATGGTCTCAAAAAAAGAGAATGAAAGAAAGAAGAAGAGGAAGAAAAACCCAACACTATCTGCTCTGCTGTATTAGTGTGCCTAATGAGAATAAATTAAAACCCAGCTGAGACATGACCCTGAACCTTGGCTTCCTCTTAACTGTCAATTTAACTTTCCATACCACTGTGATCAACTGCATTCTAAGTGGAAGCTGACATTGGCTCAACTTTCTACAAGTGCAGGTAAAGCAGAGTGGGAACTGCCTGAAACTCAATGCTGATGTAACCTGGTTCTGCACCATCACCCATAATCTGTATTTTTAGCTTTCTGCAGCTCCAGTTTCATTTCTCTAATACCATGGGTTTTGATAAGAATCTTCCCTACCTTTCCCGTTCTGTTCCCAAGTTCCCTTTGTGGTATTGTTGCTAAGTTCTCATACAATGAACTTCATTTCTGTAAGAAATTCACATCAGTGGTCTTTAACAACAGGTTAATAGACTGTTAAATCTCAAATTTTCCAGAATGTTTACCAAAAGTCTTCCTCCTATTTCCAGTGTGGTCAATTGAAAGCTCGTTTTAAAGGTGCTTAATGCTTCACACACTAAGGGAATTATGCCTTAGATCAGACCAGAAACAGATATATTGTATTTCCTTATGATACCAACACCATTTTAGGAGAAAGTCTGCAGTAGGTTCTATTTGTTATTCCTACATAAATCAATAAAGGCTCTGAAAAACACAGAAAGCCTTGCCAGCAGTTCATTTACAAATATTAGACGAGAGGGTTCACAGACAGCAGATCATCTATAAACAGGGTCTCAAACCTGTGTTGTCACATGTTTCATGACTTATTTCGTTGTCTGCCTCTGCTACTTTACATTGGCTATTTTTTTCTGAACTTTCACAAACAAAATCTTTAATGATCTATAACCCAAGTGAATTCATTTACCAAAAAAACAAAATACAGTGTGAAGCAATTTATAAACCAGACACAGGTAACTTGCTGCAGCATTTCTGTGAAGTAAAATAGCGACACGAATTTTGTGAATTTCTTTTTTTAATTTTAAATTTGTTATTTATATAAGGTGAACAAATTTCATGTGTTTCATATATACGGTTTTAAGAGCATAATGCTACTTCCAACCCTGCCCTCCCTCCTGCCAACACTCCACACTACCTCATCCTTCCATTATTTTTCCTTTTAATTTTTACCATGCCATGCTTTCAGTTTATTTTATGATAACAAGCTTAACCCTCCAGCAAATAAAGAATTCAACAAGGAATAAGTAGAAAAACCACTGTTCCTCAAGAGTATAGACAAGGGATGTAAACAAGTACCAAATCTCAAATGCCAATTTTGCTCAGATGCATTACATTTTTGTGTGCTTTAGATACTAATTACAACAAATCAGGGAAACCATGTGCTATTTATTTTTTTTGGAAGTGGAATATTTCACTAATCATAATGGTTTACACTTGCATTCATTTTGTCGCAAAAGACGGGATTTCATTCTTCTTTTAATTCATAAATTGTCCATAAATGATAAATAAGACTACTTAAAAGTACACTGACATATAATTAGAATCTAATCTCCTATTAAAACAACAAGGCTTTTAAAGATTTGTATATGTATTTGAAAGTCATAATTACAGAGAGAGAGGGAGAGACAGAGAAACAGATCTTTGATCTGCTGCTTCACACCCCAGATAGCAGCAAGGACTAGGGCTGGGCTAGGCCAAAGCCAGGAACCAGGAGCTTCATCTGGGTCTCCCAAGTGGAGACCAGGGGCCCAAGTACTTGGACCATCTTCCATTTCTTTTGCCAGGCCATTAGCAGGGAGCTGGATCAGAAGTGGACCACCTGGGACACAAAACAGTGCCATATGAGATGCCAGCATTATAGGCAATGGCTTTAACCACTACTCCATAATGCCAGCCCCAACAACAAGGGGCACTTGTCACTTGAGAAAATGCTCAGGATCCTTAACCATCAGGAAAATGCAAGTCAAAACCACAATGAGGTTTCACTTCCCACTGTTAGAATGGCCTTCATACAGAAATCAACAAACAACAATTGCTGGCAAGGATTTGGGGAAAAGAGTATGCTAATTAACTGTTGGTGGGAATGTAAACTGGTGAAGTCACTATGGAAGACAGTATGGGAACACCTCAGAAATCTGAATATAGACCTACCACATGACCCAGCCATCCCACTCCTGGGAATTTACCCAAAGGAAATTAAATCAGCCTATGAAAGAGTTATCAGTACCCCAATGTTTACTGCAACTCAATTCACAATAGCTAAAATGGACTTAATCCAGATATACATCAACTGATGACTGTATAAAGAAAATGTGGCATATATACAATATGGAATACTACTCAGATATAATCAAACAATGAATTTTGCAAATTTCTAAGTGGACATGTGCTATTTATATTTAAAAACAATGCATATTTTAGATTCACTTTAGTGATTTTTAAGGATGATAAATAGTATCAGAATCAGGATGAATTAGAGTGGATGGCAAAGACTAAATGACAACATAAAGCATTTTCCATTTATATTGTTCTTGGGTCTGATACTTTGTGTGTGACTACTTTAAGTGAAATGTTTTATCAGAGGTTTCCCATTGAATGTCTATGTTAAAGTTTATATTATTCCTATTTTTAATATATAATCTTAAGGGAGTTGCACATAACGTACTATTCTTTCTTTATAATCGGATGCTATACACATATAGTCATTCATTAGATATTAAAAGGATTGAGGCCAGAGCTGTGGTATAGTGGGCTAAGCCTTTGCCAGTATCCTATGTGGGCACCAGTTTGTATCCCAGCTGCTCCTCTTCTGATCCAGCTCTCTGTTGTGGCCTGGGGAAGTGCTTGGTCCCCTAGACTTGGGTGGGAGACCTGGAAGAAACTCCTGCCTCCTAGCTTCCTATTGGCCTAGGTCCTGCCACTGTGGCAATTTGGGGGAGTGACCCCATAGAGGGAAGAACTTTCTCTCTGTCTCTCCCTCTCTCTGTAACTCTGCCTCTCAAATAAATAAATAAATATTTCTTTAAAAATAAAAGGTTATAGTAAGTTTAATATTCCCAAGAAACTTGAAATTTAGGGGCGGAGCCAAGATGGCGGAATAGTGAGGACGCGCACTAGCAGTCCGCAAAAAGATAGTTTAATAAAAACAGAGTTACTGTAGTCTCAGGAAAAATCTCACGGAAAAAAATGCAGTGGAAATTCTTCCGGACCCAGTGAATGAGACGCAGAGGACCTAGGGGAAAGTAAGTTTGCGAACGGCAAATCGTGCCTTAGTGGCACGGGAGCTGCCGGGAGGGACGGGAACCGGACGGAACACAGTCGCCATTGGATTCGAGCGCTTAAACGGGAGCCGATACAGGGATCCCGAGACACTGGCGGGGGGAAGCAGACGCCAGGGGGGAAACAGCACAATTGAGGCGAGCCCACACGGACACTAGCCTCTTTCGTTGCCCACCCTGCTAATTCTAGCTGGACTGAACGCAGTGGGACGCGCGCGCCCGCCGGCTGAACCGGAAGCCGGGCGGAACACAGTCGCCATTGGAACTGAGCGCTTGAACGGGGGCCGATACAGGGATCCCGAGACACTGGCGGGGGGAAGCAGACGCCACGGGGGAAACAGCACAATTGAGGCGAGCCCACACGGACTCTAGCCTCTTTCGTTGCCCACCCTGCTCACTCGAGCTAGACTGAACACAGTGGGACGGCGTGCGCCCGCCGGCTGAACCGGAAGCCGGGCGGAACACAGTCGCCATTTGAACTGAGCGCTTGAACGGGGGCCGATACAGGGATCCCGAGACACTGGCGGGGGGAAGCAGACCCCCCACGGGGGAAACAGCACAATTGAGGCGAGCCTGCACAGACACTAGTCTCTCTCGTCACCCACCCTGCTAATTCGAGCTAGATTAAACGCAGTGGGACAAGGCGCGCCCGCCCGCCCGCCCGCCCGCCCATCACTGAGGCAGACGGAACCAAAAACCCGAGGCTGTAGAAACCTGAAGGGGATCCAAAAACTGGGAACACACCGCGCACACAAACTCCGTTACCTTGACAACCCAGAGAAAGAGTGTGGGGAAAAAAAAAATGCCAAACAAAAACAGATTCCGAGGGAGCAAGATCAAGGAAGACGCTATGATGACCCCAAACGGAAAAGACACCCCAAGTCAGGATTGTGAAGATAATGAGATAGAAGAAATGCAAGAAGCAGATCTCAAAGAATTGATAAGAACATTAAGAAGTTCTCAAAAACAAATTCTTGAACTACAGAAATCTTTAATGGATAAGATAGAAAATCTCTCTCGCGAGAATGAAGCACTACGGAGAAATCAAAACGAAATGAAACAACTAGTAGAACAAGAAGCTACGAGAGTGACAAAAAATCTTAATGAATTGAAGAACTCAATAGATCAAGTGACAAGCAATCTTGAGGGCCTTAAAACCAGAATGGGTGAAGCAGAGGAGAGAATATCGGACCTAGAAGACAGTGAACAGGAGAGGAAACAGTCAAACCAAAGACAAGAAGAGGAAATTAGAAAACTAAAAGATATCGTCGGGAATTTACAGGATACTATTAAAAAACCCAACATTCGGGTTCTAGGTGTTCCTGAAGGTATGGAGAGGGAGAAAGGATTAGAAGGCCTTTTTAGGGAGATACTAGCAGAAAACTTTCCAGGCTTGGAGAAAGACAGAGAAATCCTAATCCAGGAAGCTCATAGAACCCCTAATAAACATGACCAAAAGAGATCCTCTGCACGACATATTGTAATTAAACTCACCACAGTGAAGCAAAAAGAAAAGATCCTAAAATGTGCAAGAGAGAAACGTCAGATTACTCTCAGAGGATCTCCAATTAGACTTACAGCTGACTTCTCAACAGAAACCCTACAAGCTAGAAGGGAATGGCGAGACATAGCCCAGGTACTTAGAGAGAAAAACTGCCAGCCCAGAATATTATACCCTGCAAAGCTCTCGTTTGTGAATGAAGGTGAAATAAAGACCTTTCATAACAAACAAAAATTGAAAGAATTTGTTGCCACTCGTCCAGCCCTGCAAAAGATACTTAAAGACGTGTTACACACAGAAACACAGAAACACGACCATCAACATGAAAGAAGGTAAACGAAGGGAACCTCACGGCAAAAGATCACAGGGAATTCAAAGCATACATTAGAAAATATCTGGCAAATGGCAGGGCAAACTTACCACTTATCAATAGTCACATTGAACGTTAAAGGTCTAAACTGTCCTGTTAAAAGACAGAGATTGGCTGATTGGGTTAAGGAACAAAAACCATCTATTTGCTGCCTACAAGAAACACATCTTTCCAACGAAGATCCATACAGACTGAAAATAAAAGGATGGAACAAGATATACCACGCCAACAGAAATGAAAAAAGAGCAGGTGTAACCATCTTAATATCGGACTACATAAACTTTAACACAAAAACTGTTAAGAGAGACAAAGAGGGGCACTATATAATGATTAAGGGATCAATACTACAGGAAGATATAACAATTCTCAATGTATATGCACCTAATTACAGGCCACAGGTTTATTTAAAAAATTTGTTAAGAAACTTAAAGGGAGACTTAGACCCCAACACAATAGTACTGGGGGACTTCAATACTTCACTCACAGATATTGACAGATCGACAGGACAGAAGATCAACAAGGAGACAGTAGATTTAAACAACACTATAGCCCAAATGGATCTAACAGATATCTACAGAACTTTTCATCCTACAAGTAATGCATTCACATTCTTCTCAGCAGTACATGGAACCTACTCTAGGATTGATCACATATTAGGCCATAAAGCAAGTCTCAGCAAATTCAAAAGAATTAGAATCATACCATGCAACTTCTCAGACCATGAGGGAGTGAAGTTGGAAATTAGCAACTCAGGAATCTCTAGAGCATATGCAAACACATGGAGATTGAACAACATGCTCCTGAATGAACAATGGGTCACTGAAGAAATCAAAAGAGAAATCAAAAATTTTCTGGAAGTAAATGAGGATAACAGCACAACATACCAAAACTTATGGGATACAGCAAAAGCAGTGTTAAGAGGAAAGTTTATATCAATAGGTGCCTACATCAAGAAACTGGAAAGGCACCAAATAAATGAGCTTTCAATGCATCTCAAGGATCTAGAAAATTTGCAGCAAACTAGACCCAAATCTAGTAGAAAAAGAGAAATAATCAAAATCAGAGAAGAAATCAACAGGATTGAATCCAAAAAAACATTACAAAAAATCAGCCAAACGAGAAGCTGGTTTTTTGAAAAAATAAACAAGATTGACACCCCATTGGCCCAACTAACTAAAAAAAGAAGAGAAAAGACCCAAATCAGTAAAATCAGAGATGAAAAAGGAAATATAACAACAGACACCACAGAAATCAAAAGAATCATCAGAAATTACTACAAGGACTTGTATGCCAGCAAACAGGGAAACCTATCAGAAATGGATAGATTCCTGGACACATGCAACCTACCTAAATTGAACCAGGAAGACATAGAAAACCTAAACAGACCCATAAGTGAGTCAGAAATTGAATCAGTAATAAAGGCCCTCCCAAAAAAGAAAAGCCCAGGACCAGATGGATTCACTGCTGAATTCTACCAGACATTTAAAGAAGAACTAACCCCAATTCTTCTCAAACTATTCAGAACAATCGAAAAAGAGGGAATTCTCCCAAATTCCTTCTATGAAGCCAGCATCACCTTAATTCCTAAGCCAGAAAAAGATGCAACATTGAAAGAGAATTACAGACCAATATCCCTCATGAACATAGATGCAAAAATCCTCAACAAAATTCTGGCCAATAGACTGCAACAACACATCAGAAAGATCATCCACCCAGACCAAGTGGGATTCATCCCTGGTATGCAGGGATGGTTCAATATTCGCAAAACAATCAACGTGATACACCACATTAACAGACTGCAGAAGAAAAACCATATGATTATCTCACTAGACGCAGAGAAAGCATTCGATAAAATTCAACACCCTTTCATGATGAAAACCCTAAGCAAACTGGGTATAGAAGGCACATTCCTCAATACAATTAAAGCAATTTATGAAAAACCCACGGCCAATATCCTATTGAATGGGGAAAAGTTGGAAGCATTTCCACTGAGATCTGGTACCAGACAGGGATGCCCACTCTCACCACTGCTATTCAATATAGTGCTGGAAGTCTTAGCCAGAGCTATTAGGCAAGAAAAAGAAATTAAAGGGATACAAGTTGGTAAGGAAGAACTCAAACTATCCCTCTTTGCAGACGACATGATTCTTTATTTAGGGGACCCAAAGAACTCTACTAAGAGACTATTGGAACTCATAGAAGAGTTTGGCAAAGTAGCAGGATATAAAATCAATGCACAAAAATCAACAGCCTTTGTATACACAGGCAATGCCACGGCTGAGGAAGAACTGCTAAGATCAATCCCATTCACAATAGCTACAAAAACAATCAAATACCTTGGAATAAATTTAACTAAGGACATTAAAGATCTCTACAATGAAAATTACAAAACCTTAAAGAAAGAAATAGAAGAGGATACCAAAAAATGGAGAAATCTCCCATGCTCATGGATTGGAAGAATCAATATCATCAAAATGTCCATTCTCCCAAAAGCAATTTACAGATTCAACGCAATACCAATCAAGATACCGAGGACATTCTTCTCAGATCTGGAAAAAATGATGGTGAAATTCATATGGAGACACAGGAGACCTCGAATAGCTAAAGCAATCTTGTACAACAAAAACAAAGCCGGAGGCATCACAATACCAGATTTCAGGACATACTACAGGGCAGTTGTTATCAAAACAGCATGGTACTGGTACAGAAACAGATGGATAGACCAATGGAACAGAATAGAAACTCCAGAAATCAATCCAAACACCTACAGCCAACTTATATTTGATCAACGATCCAAAACCAGTCCCTGGAGTAAGGTCAGTCTGTTTAATAAATGGTGCTGGGAAAACTGGATTTCCACGTGCAGAACCATGAAGCAAGACCCCTACCTTTCACCTTACACAAAAATTCATTCAACATGGATTAAAAATTTAAATCTACGACCCGACACCATCAAATTACTGGAGAGCATAGGAGAAACCCTGCAAGACATAGGTACTGGCAAAGACTTCTTGGAAAAGACCCCAGAAGCACAGGCACTGAAAACCAAAATTAACTACTGGGATTGCATCAAATTGAAAAGTTTCTGTACTGCAAAAGAAACAGTCAGGAAAGTGAATAGGAAACCGACAGAATGGGAAAATATATTTGCCAACTATGCAACAGATAAAGGGTTGATAACCAGAATCTACAAAGAAATTAAGAAACTCCACAACATCAAAACAAACAACCCACTTAAGAGATGGGCCAAGGACCTCAACAGACATTTTTCCAAAGAGGAAATCCAAATGGCCAACAGACACATGAAAAAATGTTCAAGATCCCTAGCAATCAGGGAAATGCAAATGAAAACCACAATGAGGTTTCACCTCACCCCGGTGAGAATGGCTCACATTCAGAAATCCACCAACAATAGATGCTGGAGAGGATGTGGGGAAAAAGGGACACTAATCCACTGTTGGTGGGAATGCAAACTGGTGAAGCCACTATGGAAGTCAGTCTGGAGATTCCTCAGAAACCTGAATATAACCCTACCATTCAACCCAGCCATCCCACTCCTTGGAATTTACCCAAAGGAAATTAAATGGGCAAACAAAAAAGCCGTCTGCACAGCAATGTTTATTGCGGCTCAATTCACAATAGCTAAGACTTGGAACCAACCCAAATGCCCTTCAACAGTAGACTGGATTAGGAAATTATGGGACATGTACTCTACAGAATACTATACAGCAGTCAAAAACAATGAAATCCGGTCACTTGCAACAAAATGGAGGAATCTGGAAAACATCATGCTGAGTGAATTAAGTCAGTCCCAAAGAGACAAATATCATTTGTTTCCCTTGATTGGCGATGACTAACTGAGCACCAAAGGGGAAACCTGTAGAAGTGAAATGGACACTATGAGAAACAGTGACTCGATCAGCTCTTGTGCTGACTGTTGTTGTACAATGTAATACTTTATCCATGGTAGTATTTTTTTTTTCTTTATCCTAGTACTAGTGGTCGAACTCTGTAATTAACACACAATTATTCTTAGGTGTTTAAATTTTAACTGAAAAGTGATCTCTGTGAAATATAAGAGTGGGAATAAGAGAGGGAGGAGATGTAAAATTTGGGACATGCTCAATCAGAACGGCCCCAAATGATGGAGTTAGAATTGTGCCAGGGGTTTCCAATACAATCCCATCAAGGTGGCATGTACCAAGGCCATCTCATTAGTCCAAGTGATCAATTTCAGCTCACAATTGATCACACTGATAGGTCTAAGAGTCAAAGGGATCACACAAACAAGACTAGTGTCTGCTAATACTAACTGATAGAATGAAAATGGGAGAGAATGATCCAACATGGGAAGCAGGATACACAGCAGACTCATAGAATGGCAGATGTCCTAAATAGCACTCTGGCCTCAGAATCAGCCCTTAAGGCATTCGGATCTGGCTCAAGAGCCCATGAGAATATTTTAGGCATGGAAAGCTAAGACACTCTGGAAAAAACAGAAGACCTAAATGAAAGATCTCTGCGAGTGAGATCCCAGTGGAAAGAACGGGGCCATCAAAGAAGGAGGTACCTTTCTCTGAAGGGAGGAGGGAACTTCCACTTTGACTATGGCCCTGTGGGAATAAGATCGAAGTCGGCGAACCCTAAAGGCTTCCATAGCCTCGGCAACTCATGACCAGAGCCTAGGGAGATTACTGACGCCATAAACAAGAGTGTCAAATTGTTAAATCAACATCAGGAGTCACTGTGTACTTACGTCTCATGAGGGATCTGTCCTTAATGTGTTATCCAATGTGAAGTGATGCTATTACTAGTACTGAAACAGTATTTTTACACTTTGTGTTTCTGAGAGGGTGCAAACTGATTAAATCCTTACATAGTATATATTGAATCGATCTTCTTTATATAAAGATAATTGCAAATGATTAAAAAATCTTGGTGTTAAACTGGAAATTGCATAGACAATTAATCAATTTTTTTAAAAAAAAAATCATGTAGGATCTCTGTCCTTAATGTGCTGTACATTGTGAATTAATACTATAACTAGTACTCCAACAGTATTATCATTTTGTGTCTCTATGCGAGGGCAAACCGTTGAAATCTTTACGTAATATGTACTAAATTGATCTTCTGTGTATAAAGAGAATTGAAAATGAATCTTGATGTGAACAGAAGGGGAGAGGGAGCGGGAAAGGGGAGGGTGGGGGGAGGGAGGGAAGTTGTGTGGGGGGGGAGCCATTGTGGTCCATGAGCTGTTCTTTGGAAATTTATATTCATTAAATAAAAGCTTTATAAAATAAAATAAAAAAAAAAAAGAAACTTGAAATTTAGAAGAAACTAAAGACATCCTTATTTCTTCTTCAGTGCATTGCTCATGAATGAGGTTATTAGTCTTGCTAACAGTCAGAAAATAAGCAGTAAATCATAATGGAACAGACATAATAGAAGATAATCTCATTCACAGAAGAGTTAAAGCAGGTAAATGTCTTGCTTGTAAAGATTCAGGAATTCGATATTTTTTATCCTATGGATGTACAAACACTTAAGACATCATTGTCATTTGCATCCCTCCTACATAAGGGAAAAGCAAAGACGCAGAATAAATATTTGCCTGTTAAAAGCCTTGGTACATAAACAGCATGTATCACTTCCATTAACATTCCACTGGTTAGAATTCAATATCTAAGATACAAGTAATTTCAAGGGAAGATAAGAAATAGGTCCTAGTGTTTACATGTAAACTGAAGCAAATAAATTTTAGTGAAGAGTTACTGTTTCCATTTATTGCTAAAATGTGTTCAAGTTGAAAACCCCAATTGTATCACGTCATGCTACCCTCTGAATAGGACTCCTTGTTGCAAGAGTCTAACAGTTCTTTAAAAGTGGGAAGAGAAATTCCGAATGGAGCAAACATGGAGTTCAAATACAAATGTAATGATAGTACAAACCATGCATGATACATGATTTTGTTAGACACATTTGGGAAATAAAAACTGGGGGAAAAAGAAAGAAAACCATGAAGAATATGCGACATTGAATTGTCTCAGTGTGAAGGGAAGAAGGAAAAAGGAATGAGGAAGGAGTCAGTCCTTACTGGTCATAAGCAAGTAACTAATAGAACTGAGAGGTGGCCCTGCCCCAGCATCACCCTTAACAGTCTGCTCATATCACTGCAGGCTTTCTCTAGGGGCACTTGCAAACTCTTCCACCCTCTACCTATTACCCAGTTCCAAAGCCATTTGGATGTTTTTAGCTGTTTGCTTAAGGAGCATTGCATTGTCACTGCCACAGTCCATATTAGGCTTCTCCAGAGAACAAAATCTATTTATATTTATGCGAAAATATCTATTGCAATTGTCTCACTGTGGTTATGAAAACTGAAAAGTCCAATGATCTGCAAGCCAGAGAGTGAGGAAATCTGATGGTATAATTCAGTTCTCAATCTGAAGGCCTGAGAATTGTGAGGAGAGTGTTGTAAGTCCCAATCTAAGTCCAAAACCCCAGGAGACAGGAGAACCTGGCTGAAGCCAGAAGAAGATGGATGTCTCGGCTCAAGCAGGGAGAGAGAATTCACCCTGCATCACTGCTTGTCCTTTTCTGGCTGATATTGGGTGATGCTCTTCCATGATGTGGAGGGCCATATGCATTTCTCAGGTCACCAATTCAAATGTTAATCTCTTCTGGAAATATCCTCACAGACATAATTCTAAGTGGTTTCCCAGCTAGCTGGGTAGCTTTCATTTGGGTGAAATTGACATAAACCTAGCCATCAAATCCATAGAAAATTAATTCCAAGACAAGATGTTGGAAAAGAAGACATTTTTATCGATGATCACTGTAAGATGTGATTTTTCAAGTGGATAACCCGGTGCAGAAAGAGATCATTGGAAGGGGGGAAACATTTTAAAAATTATTTATATGAAAGGTAGAGAGACAAAGATATATATATATATATATATATATATATATACATACAGAGAGAGAGAGAGAGAGAGAGAGAGAGAGGAGAGATCTGCCATGCCACGTGACGTTTCACGCAAATGCCTTCAATAGCCAGGAATAAGTTAGCTGGGTCTCCCATGTGGATGGCAGAAACCAAAGCACTGTAACCTTGGGATGGCAGAACACTGAGAGTAGTAATATAAGCATGGACGGCCTTACCAGTGATGAGAAGAATGGATCAACCAGAAGAAACTAGTACACTGGACAGCAAGAGAAAATTCAACTGCACTTTTTAATTTGGGCCTGAAAAGGGATGTACTCTACTAAGTACAGTTATTAGTAATATTTCTGTTTTACCAATAGAGTTGGACTACTATATTTAGAATCTACGGCAGAGGAGTTTAAGACCTATTTCATGTTTCTCTTGATTGAGATAAATAAAGGAATCAATAAAAGCTGCAGGACAAGTATTTTAAGTTACTTCAAGATACCATGGTTTGACTCACTTATCTGAAAACTCAAAAAATGAAATCTTATTAACTGAGGTGGAATTGTATTTAGAGACGAGAACAACAGAAGAAAAACAAATATTAATCTATAAACATTGTTTTTGTCTTTAAATCTACTCCCAAATCATAACCTTAGTTAGTAATCCTTGCCAGGGAAAAATGTTTATTGAATGCAATTACTTACTGCAAAATGATGATGAGCAAAATATAAACTTATTTTTTATTTACTAAAGGCATAAAAAAAACAGGTGTGCTTGTTATTTTTAGCTACATTTAACATCAGAAGTGTGTGGAGCAGCATAATAAATTATTTAGCTAATTAATCTTTGTTCCTCTAAAATTTAGATGTGTAATTACAATTTTTAGCATGTGAAAGGTAGGAGGAGCTTTCTGGGGAACAGTCTTGAGGGAGTTAAGCAGTATGTGGCAGAACTTGAAGAGTCTGAATCTATCACATTCTGTGTGTCTTATTTATGTGTCAAGGCATTTAAGTCAGTAACTACCTAGATACACACAGAAACAAAAAGTAGGGCTCAAATCCAGGGCTGGCGCTGTGGCTCCATGGGTTAAGCCACCACCTGCAATGCCAGATCTCATATCAGAATATTGATTCTAGTCCCTGAAGCTCTGCTTCTGATCCAGCTCCCTGCTAACGTATCTGGGAAGGCAGTGGAAGATGGCCCAAGCACTTTGGTTGCTAACACAATTTGGGAAACCCAAATGGAATTCCTGGCTCCTGGATTCAGCCTGGCCCAGCTTTGATTTTCATGGCCATTTAGGGAGTGCATCAGCTAATGTAAGGTACCTTTCTCTCTGTTTCTCCCTCTCTCCCTGACACTCAACCTTTCAAAAAAGTTAAATGAATCTTTAAAGAAAAAGAACTGAAATCCACATATTGTAAGGAAAATGGAGAGATATTTTTTATAAATACTTACTGGTGTCTATGAACATAAAAGATCACTAAATATTGCAAAAGGAAAAAAGAGACAAGACAGAAAGGGAGGAAGGATGTTACATTTAAAAATCATAAATTTGCTACATTTTAGAAAACATTACATGTAATTATATGTGAAAACCTGTTTAGGTTTGGTGAAAGAAATTTGATTTCCCAAAGGAATCTAAATTTCATAGCACACAATGGTTATTTTATCACTGTTTGTAGTCTATAATGGATGTTTACAAATTAACAAGTCATTCACATATCACTCTAGGACAAATAAGCACTCAATAAATATTTATTGAATGAATGAATGATAGGTGGAAATAGATTTATTTTGAAAAATATAGTATTAACCAGGCTATGAAATCCACCTGACATTTTATTAATAGTTATAGCTTTGCTATCCTTCAGAAAACACTTCACTAATCTTTCCACAAGGAAACAGAAATTAGATTTATTGGTTTTTACTACTTTTACAGTGAGAGTTGCTGAGGGGAAAAAATGAGAACAGGCATGGATTCCAAGTAATATCATGTCAGTTACTCAATAATAAAAGAAACTACCATATTCAACTGATGTATGAAAACACAGGCTCAAGAATATGAAAGCTGCCCATGGAATTCCACAGAGATCCATTGAAAAGTTGAATGCACTTTCTTTCTCTCTGTGAAAGAGAGGACTGACTTGAAGATTGAGTGCTTAACAAAACCGTGGAGTAAGGTAGGAAGAAGAAAGCAATGTCACAAGCAGACAGGCGGTCCCAGGGCAATGCTTTGGTGTAAGGAGGTCAACTGAAAGCTGGACCAGACAATGGCACTTCAATAACACTCCCACGATGATTCTTGTGAGACTGTATGGGAATTCATTTGCTTTCTCATAAAAAATATTATTTGGTATGTTTTATTTCCCTTGTTAGTGTTGCTGCTTCTTTAGACACTTTTATGTATAAGTTTGTTTCTAACTTCCTTTTCTACATATTAAAAGCAAATTGCTGGAAATCCCATTGCTGCCCCATTTCCTCATAGTCACAATACTACATGTGGTGCTGCCTTGCTCATCACTTATTCATTGTCAAGGTCCTCAGGAGGCAAAGCAAGCAGACTTTCATATACTAGTTTTAAGGTTTTGCTGCATGCAAACATTTACTAATGTTACATTTGGAAATGTGTATTTGTTAGCTGCTGGTAGTCCTTGGCGGTCTTATTATAACTGTCATTAAGGCATCATAATATTTGGAGGAATTGCTCTGCTTTGAGATATTCAGGTCCATTAATGAACATTATCCATCTGACACATTTGGTAAACACCAGAGTTTCAGAGAACAGCTCATCAGGGATAACTTGGCCCTCTAGGCTCACTTGGAGAAGCTCATGAACTCACTATTGTTCACCCTCATTAGGCTTGAGAAGCAAGCAAAAAAAAAAAATACTGAAAACTGCCAATATTTGTGCTTTAGAATCAAGAATCTAATGTCCTTTTTGTTTTTTTGTTTTCATATGGAAATTGGGGAAGAGAAATAAATGCCAGGTAGAAGTTATGTCTATTATTATTTCTGCTTTTCCAAACACTTTTTGAAGTATCCTCCTACTCCTTTTGGACAGTTCAAATTATGTAACCTTTTCAGCAAGCAGAAAATATGGTTTTCTTATCTTCACCCAAGTTGTAGAAAAATTGGAACCTACAAGTAATTTTTGTACATGTATTATATGTAATCATGTCATGTTGTCTCTACCTATTAAGTAGGGCATTTTAAAAAACCCAATCACCCAATCATCAAATAATACCTTTAATATTGTATTTATCTATATTTTATAATTTAAAATGTTTTGTTAATTTCTTCTAACACTTGAAAAAGTATTACTAATTCTCTTCTAAATCATAAATTTCCTGATTAAATATATGAACATAGTAAAGTTGTTCATGTAAAGTTGTTGACAATATGGAAAGATTCAGTCTCTTGAGTCTCTCAAAACCTCCACATTCCAATAGTGTTCCCATTGCGACTAACCACACTTTTGGTCCAAAATGCAAAAATAAGAATCCATGCGTATCTATCAGAATATTTTCTGGCTATTCTGAAAATGGAAAAACAAATTTTGTTATTGACAGAAATGTTGTAGTCAAGTCAATGTACAGAGTTTCATCCAGGAGAACTTTGATTCTTATTAGGATCAATAATTTTCATTTGTCAAATATTACCTTTATCCTCTCTCCTTTAATGTAGACACTCATAATAAAATAAAATAAATTGCTAATGGGTGAAGGAAACAGATTATTATATTAAAATTCACACATGTTATGACAAATTAATAGTTTTCCAAAAAATTCAAAAGGAAGTACAGTCAATCCTCATTTTATTCACAAATTTTACATTTGTAAATTATAAAATTTATATATAACCTCTGAATTAATATACATAGCCTTTTCATGGTTATTTGTGTTCACATACACAGAAGCAAAAACTTTTGAGTCACCCAATACTCATGTTCCCAGGTGAGGTGGAAAAAGTCAACTTAGCCTTCTGTTTTTGGCTCCCAAACTATGAACCAATTTCCTTTTCTTGAAATAGTCAGTGCATTATTATGTGCATCTTTGTTCACTTTATTGGAAGTGCTGTTGTTTAAGACAGATGTCAAACTTAGCACGGAAGACCTATGTTGTATCCCCAGGCACTAGAAGACTGTGAAATGCCTAAAGGAGGAAACGTAACATTAGTTTAGCTTTGATCAGGTACAGTTACAGTGCTTTTGGCTGTGAGTTCAATGTTAATGAATCAACAATGATTATTAAATAAGGTACCGTTAAACAAAAATAATCATTGTGATCAGAGGCAGGCAACAGCTTTATTCTCTGTTTTTCCTAAGAGCAATGGTTCAATATTCACTAGTTCAGTGTACATAGAGACTTTATAGAATATGGCTACTGTTCATAATAAAAATGATAGTATATGTTTTGATAAATCCTCTTAGGAAAGACTGTGACTGTTAGTATTAGTTATCTCTTTGATAACGAACTAACACTTGACTCCTCATAGTCCAAAATATTTTTGTGCTACCATAAGACATATTTCTTATAGAGATTATATGAAATGTTAATGATCATACTTTCAACATTCTATTACTAAAGTATTCCAAAGAATGTACATACAAATTAGCTAATATTATCATTTTGTAGGGATAACTCTCTTCCAAATATTTGATTGCCTTTTGTTTTAGTAAGTATTATTAAAAGTTGATTATCATATCATCTTCCATATTTCCACATTAAAAAGCATAGAATATTCACTGTATGTAATGAATCTCATACTATGTGAATATGTGTGTATGTACATTATATATCCTATATTGTCATTTAATGAAACAAAATAGTCATTCATACTTATATATTGACTAATTTATATATACTACATAAACCTTGCATAAATTTGAAATTATAAATGTACTACTAAAGTAATTGATGGAAACAATCATTTCAATATAGCATAACTCAGAATTGACTTACAAATTGAAGAGGTGAGAAAGAATTCAGTTATGGTGTTTATAACAATCATCAATTTATGAGTGTACCTGATCAAAATAACATTTGTAGGATAAAATCAAATTATTATTTTAAGATTTTCATCCAAATTTTGGAAAAACTTCTGAAATTTGTAAAATCTAGTCAGCCTTGAATGGGAATGACAATGTATTTTAACTTTGTTTTCATCAGTGGTCTGTTTTCTCAATCTTTACAGAATACCTAAGTAAGAGACACATCATTACATGTTGAGACACATAAATAAAACTATCTATAATTTGAATATACTTGGAAACAAAAGTTTTTGGAAGACCATGACAACAAAAACAATAGACAGAGATAAAGATGTGGAATACGCATGACATGGCAAGTCTAGGAAATACTAAGAATTTTATATACTGTGAGGGCTAGAAGAGTTGTTGGTGATTTGAGCATAGTGTTTTTATCTGCAGACTTCATGTGTGTGTATGTTTCTCTTTGAGAAATACCTTTACTAATTTCAGACACTGTTGCCCAAGAGTCCTACTGTAATTTTTCATCCATAGATGCCTGCTTCAACAAGCAACCAAGCTTAAGAAGCAGCATTTGTTGTTCCGAAAAGGTTTCTGAGTAGTCATACCATCAGAACTGTCATTGAAACCAAGAGCAGTGATTTAAATTCTTCAGTGTGTTACTTAATTACCTTTTTAATTAGAATAAAATGTCTTTTCACCCTCTCCTATTTGAATATCACCATCCCCGGTTTCAGGGCCAAGTTATAAATACACTGCAATGAATAGCTCCCACCCCCTCCTCTTCCTTTCCCCACTGAGCCAGCTGCTCCTGTGTATTCAACTGTCAGTATCAGCACTGTAGAGATGCTCCACGTGGTCCCTAATAACTTGGGGAATCAGTGCTGCTCATTGCTGAGGCTGACAGCTGAACACAGCTCAGGGGAGCTGAAGTGCAAGAGGAGCAGCAAGAAGAGGTTCAGTTGAATCTTTGAGATGTAAGGATAAAATAGCAAGGAAAATAGCCATGACCCTGATGGTGGGTTACCAGGCTAAGGACCAGGAAATGTGTTAGTCAAAGCAGGAAAGAGGAAACAAAAGTCCAGTTTAAATGTAGAAGAAAGGTCGGGGAACCCTAAAGGCTTCCATAGCCTTGGCAACTCATGCCTAGAGCCTAGGGAGATTACTGACGCCATAAACAAGAGTGTCAAATTGTTAAATCAACATCAGGAGTCACTGTGTACTTACATCTCATGAGGGATCTGTCCTTAATGTGTTGTCCAATGTGAAGTAATGCTATAACTAGTACTGAAGCAGTATTTTTACACTTTGTGTTTCTGTGTGGGTGCAAACTGATGAAACCTTTACTTGGTATATACTGAATCAATCTTCTGTATATAAAGATAATTGAAAATGAGAAAAAAAAACCTTGGTGTTAAATTGGAAATTGTGTAGATAATTAATCAATTTAAAAAAATATATCATGTAGGATCTCTGTCCTTAATGTGCTGTACATTGTAAATTAATACTATAACTAGTACTCCAACAGTATTTTTCACTTTGTGTTGCTGTGTGAGGGCAAGTTGTTGAAATCTTTACGCAATATATACTAAACTGATCTTCTGTATATAAAGAGAATTGAAAATGAATCTTGATGTGAATGGAAGGGGAGAGGGAGCGGGAAAGGGGAGGGTTGCGCATGGGAGGGAAGTTATGGGGGAGGGGGGAAGCCATTGTAGTAATCCATAAGCTGTACTTTAGAAATTTATGTTCTTTAAATAAAAGCTTTAAAAAAATAAACTTCATAAAATCTAAATAAAATACTAGCAATTCTTAAAAAAAAAAAAAAAAGGTAGAAGAAAGGATCATTTACCCGCAGCACATAATTTATTTTTTTCCCGATAGAAATGTGTCATCAGGATGGAGAGAATTAGAAGTATATTTTGTCTCCTGAAACCCAGAACTGGGAGACAAAGATGGCTAAGGCTAAGCACCTGCCAAGATCCAGGCTTCTCTTCAGGGAGATTAACTGGTTGGGAAAGAGCCTGCAGTAGATCTGTTCATAATCTCTATGAGAGCTTCTAGAATCCGCAGATTCATGTTTTAAACTTTGTTTTACTTGTGGTAAAAAACAAAACAAAACAAAACAAAAAAAACATAACGCAAAACTGGCCATCTTCATGTTTACATGAACCATTCAGTAGTTCTAATTGCATTTATCCTGCTGTGCAATCATCATCACCATCCATCTCCAGTACTCTCCATCTCACAAAACTGAAATTCTATATCCTTTAAATAGTAACGCCCACTCCCAGCCTCAGCCCTTAGCAACCACCATTCTACTTTCTGTCACTATGGATTTTACCTTTCTAGATAGTTCATATAAGTGGAGTCTTTGCATATTATTTTTCACTGCTGGCTTATTTCTTTTAGAATAGTAAAATCCTCAAAGTTTAGCTATTCATCTATTGATGAAGTTCCTTCTGACTTTTGGCTACTGTGAATTTTCCCACTATGAAAATGTGTGCATAGTATTTAAGACCCTAATTTCATTTCCTTTGAATACATACAAAAATGTAATTCCTAGGTCACATGGTAATTATTCTACGATTTTTTAAGAAACACCATACTGCTTTCCACAGCAGCTATCCCATTTTACATATTTACCAAGCACACATAAAGGTTCCAAATTCTTAACATCTATACCAATACTTGTTATTTTTATTGCACACACACACACACACATGTACACACACATGCAAATGCCATCCTAACAGATATCAGCTGCCTCATATATAATTTCTTCTTCTAATTTCTTTATATTGCTGGTGAAAAACATATAAGATAGAAATAGTGTTTCTGCATAGTTGGTAGCAGAGCTGCAATGAGAACTCATTTCTCTTGGTCAAAAACTTAAATTTAGACTTCCAAAAATGGCCCAGGTTGTGTGTGTATGTGCGTGTGTGTATGTGGAGTTTGTTTTATAAATCAGTCAATAATGCATCCTTCTAAACTACAATCATTCTTTAGCTTACCCTATCTTCACAATACATGTATTTTAAGACCATGATTCTCACCCTCTGAGAAATGGTCCATGTAAAATAGGATCATTAAAAACAGCCACAACCTAGACAAGCCGAACAACAATATTTATGGAGCATAAAGGTGTTGAGAATGTGTAGGATAATGAAGATAGCAAGTAATCAGAAAATATACGTAACAATTCTTTATAGCAGCTAAAACATGATACAAGAGTGGCTGCACTATAGGAGAATATTCAGTAATTTTGAAAATGTAATTTGAAAAGCTGTGCAGCATCAAGTTATCAGAAATGTGTATTGTAAAAATTTCACATTTGTTATTGTTGTTCTTATTAATGCTTATAGAAAAATAATAGATAAATAATAAAATGCTATTTCCAGGTTTTGAGATTCATTTCTTCAAGCACTATCAGTTGAGTCCTTGCTGTGAGCCTGGTGCTAAAGAACCAGACAAATGAAGTTTCTGCTCTCATGGAGTTTATTTTCCAGTGGGAGGTAACTTTTAAAGAAGTAGCGAATAAGCACAATAGGTGTTGATTAAGATCAATCATAAGTCTCAAATTAGCCACCAGTGAGACAAGTATGACCTGCGGAAGGCCAGTTTTGTCTAACCTGCAAAGCATTTGTTTATAAATGTAAATTAAATGATAGATCATATTGAAAACTTGCAGATCTCTGCATAAAATACAAACTTCTTTGTGTTCCTGTGTGGGTGCAAACTGATGAAATCTTTACTTAGTATATACTGAATCAATCTTCTGTATATAAATATAATTAAAAATGAAAAAAAAAATCTTGGTGTTAAATTGGAAATTGCATAGAAAATTAATCAATTTAAAAAAATATATCATGTAGAATCTCTGTCCTTAATGTGCTATACATTGTGAATTAATACTATAACTAGTACTCCAACAGTATTTTTCACTTTATGTTGCTATGTGAGGGCAAACTGTTGAAATCTTTACTTCATATATACTAAACTGATCTTCTGTATATAAAGAGAATTGAAAATGAACCTTGATGTGAATGCAAGGGGAGAGGGAGTGGGAAAGGGGAGGGTTGCAGGTGGGAGGGAAGTTATGGGGGGGGGAAGCCATTGTAATCTATAAGCTGTATTTTGGAAATTTATATTCTTTAAATAAAAGCATTATAAAAATTAAAAAAAAGAAAGAAAATGGAATCAAACTATACATGTATTGATCTCAAGGGAGAAAAAACAGGGTTTCCAAGCCTCTGCATCTTACTAACACTAAAGACTGGTCCTGAAGGTGCCAGTTCATGGCCCCATCACCATGCCTTGGAAATAAGAGGATATCGAGGATTTTCTGTTCACAGCCAGGCAAAAGGATACTACATCTATCAAAAATAAAAAAAAGTAAGAAAATTAAAGCCGGGCTGGTGCTGTGGTGTAGTGGGCTAAGCCTCTGCCTGTGGTGCAGAATTCCATATGGACGCCGACTGGAGTCTTGGTTGCTCCACTTCTGATCCAGCTCTGAGCCATGGCCTGGGAAAGCAGTACAGGACGGCCCAAGTCTTTGGGCACCTGCACCTGAGTGGGAGATCTGGAAGAATCTTCTGGCTCCTGGTTTTGGATCAGTCCAGTTCCAGCCGTTGCAACCATCTGGAGAGTGAACCAACAGATGGAAGACCTTTCTCTCTGTCTCTCCCTCTCTGTAACTCTACCTCTCAAATATAAATAAATAAAATCTTAAAAAAAAAAATCAATCATAAGTCTCAAATTAGCCACCAGTGAGACAAGTATGACCTGCAGAAGGCCAGTTTTGTCTAACCTGCAAAGCATTTGTTTATAAATGTAAATTAAATGATAGTAGATCATATTGAAAACTTGCAAATCTCTGCATAAAATACAAACTTCTGTGTTTTTTTCCACTAAAAATCTGAAAAATTCAACAATAACTCCAGATAGGATAAGCCAATGAGATAGTTGCAAAAATTGTGTTGATGGCAGTATTTTATAATTAAAGTTGAAATAGGACAAGTAACCAGACTTGCGCAACTCTGAGGAAACCCCTTTAAAAGCAGGAAAAGCAAGGAGACCAACTCCACGCAAACTGCAAAGAGTGAGACAGGGTGGGCCATGAAGGTGGTAGGGCATTAAACATTTTCATGAGACTTGACAAAAAATTCAATTTTATGTAAAAGTGAATGAATTTAAGCTAGAAAGACAAAAAAAGTGATTTTTAGTTTTGTCACTACCTTCCAAATACATTAATACAAAGATATTTATCACTTTTATTGTAAGATAAGAAATGTTACTTTAAAATATTAAAAGAAAATTATATTATTGATTAAAAGAGGAGGCAAAAGTAAAGCATGAAGCAAGATCACTAAAATGTTCTCAGTTAATGCAATTATCACCCTACATTAAAAGTTATTTTCTAGGCCGGCGCCACGGCTCAATAGGCTAATCCTCCACCTGTGGCGCTGGCATCCCGGGTTCTAGTCCCAGTCGGGGCGCGGATTCTGTCCCGATTGTTTCTCTTCCAGTCCAGCTCTCTGCTGTGGCCTGGGAGTGCAGAGGAGGATGGCCCAAGTCCTTGGGCCCTGCACCCACATGGGAGACCAGGCACCTGGCTCCCGGCTTCAGATCAGCACAGTGTGCTGACCGCAGTGCGCAGGCCGCAATGGCCATTGGAGGGTGAACCAACGGCAAAAGGAAGACCTTTCTCTCTGTCTCTCTCTCTCACTGTCCACTCTGCCTGTCAGAAAAAAAAAAAAAGTTATTTTCTATTGACTTGTCCCTTACAAATATGAGAAAGATAAGATTGGATTAGTCATCAAGGATTACCTGGAAAATGAGCAGGAATTGGTGACACACAAGATGGCACTCATTTCTAGGTAGATCAAAGTTGTATCTATAAAGGAAAGACTATGCCCTTCCTTAATCACCAAAGTCTGTACTCGGTAGTTATTTGGGGGTGTGAGCTTTTGATTTAAGAACAAGAATTTTGGGGCTGGCACTGTGGCTAGACCTCTGCCTGTGGCACCAGCATCCCATATGGGAGCCGGTTAGTATCCCTACTGCTCCTCTTCTGATCCAGCTCTCTGCCATGGCCTGGGAAAGCAGGAGAGGATGTCTCAAGTGCTTGGGCGCTGCACCCACGTGAGAGACCCGAAAGAGGTTCCTGGTTACTGGCTTCAGATTGGCCCCGTTCGGATCGGCCATTTGGAGAGTGAACCAGCAGATGGAAGAACTTTCTGTCTCTTACTCTCTCTGCCTCTCGAATACATTTTAAAAATCAAATTTAAAAAAGAACAAGAATTTTGTACTCACAAAAACAGAAAGGTAAAGTTAGGGGATGGAATAGAAACCAAAATGAGGGAAAATGCATAAGGCATAGTAATACAAAGGAGTCATGAATATAAAATCAACAATATTCAAATAATAAAATGGGTCCTTGCTCAGGCCCTACTTGAATAATGGAAATCCTTGTACCTGCTAAGTAGGTGAACTCAAACAAATCCCCTAGAATTGGATCTTGTGTTGTAGCAGAAACCTGTGATAATTCACTGTCTACAAGATTCATTATGAAACTAGCCTACAGTTACTTTTAGGAGAAAACATTTGAAATAAAGCAGAGGAAAATCCAGAACCAGAAAGACCCAAAGAAAACATCAAGGCAATTGGGCTTGTACAACTCTTTTAACCTGGAATTTTCTTTCATAACTTCATGTTTTGAACTGCATATCCCTGATCAGATGTCCGAATCCACACTCCTGATAATGCATGTCATAGGAAGCAACAGGCTTATGTCTCTGCCATCCACTTGGGAGACACATACTGTGTTCCCAACTCCAGGCTTCTGTCTGGCTTTGCCCCTAGATGTGCCAGGTGTTTGCAGAGTGAACCAGCGGTTAGAAGATCACTCTCTGTCTCAGTACCTTTCCATCTTTCAAGCAAATAAAAATAAATAAGAAGAATTGTTTTTAAAAAATGTAGGCAATTAGCATCATAAAATTCAATATATTTCATTGTACATAGAGATTTCTCAAGGAAATCATTGGCTTCAGTACTTAATGAATAATTGAGATAGTTCTTTGAATAATAGTACAATAATAGGGTTGTTTGAATAGATTATGATATTAGAAAGGTTGAAAATATATGTGTGAATTCCTATATATTCTTAAAGTCAGCCCCAGGGCTGACATTCAAGAAGACATGAAAAGATTATGTCTAGATAAGTGAAGAGATATGATTCTCTTTTTAAAGAGATGATCAGCCACTAAAGCTTGATTTTTTAAATAAGCAATGGGAATAAGCAGGGCTCTGTAAATAATCAGCAATTCATGAACAAACATTGTATCTCCTTATTCAAAGAAGTCTCCAAGTATTATTGAACCTGAATTTTAAAATATCTGGTTCTACCACTTTTGCTTTATATAATTATCTAACCTATCACTATCCGGTACACACACAAACTATTCTATACCAAAAAGAATACATAAATGTGACTATGGTATTTAGCCATGCAAATTCCTTCAACATTCATTCCTTCTGGGAAGTAAGTGAAAAGTAAAATAAAAGTTATTTAGCCCAAAATATATAATAAGTCTTTTATGATACAGCTCCTGGATGTCTCTTTTGCCTCATCTGTTGTCAATTTTCCTTCACCTACTTCTAGTCACATGGGATTATTCAATAACCATTTAATCAAATGCCTATTATGCTCTAGGTGAGTATATGGTGCCCTAGTTCTCCAGTGCACTCATTCTAGAGGTTGCAGGGATGATAGTAAATAAGTGATAAATACACATTTTTAAGAGAGCAACCAACCAAACACGAAAAGCAGCACACTTAGTAAGTGGAAAAAGAGTGGGGGTGGGGTGGGGGGGTGGGGTGATATGTTTTTGAATAAGAAAAATCTTAAAAGGTTATCTTCAAATGAAAGCTATTTCAGCCAAGTTATGCAGTTTAGAAAGTATTAGCTGTTTGAAGCTCAGTGGGCAAATAATTTAACACAGGAGAAACAAGAAGAAAAACCCTAAGAAGAAGGAGGTAACTACAGCCGAATGAATGAGGTGTCCCATTAGGAAATGATCACGTGGGACATCTCGAAGATGCTCCTGCCCCTGGTTTTAGCCTTGCCCAGTCTTGGGGATTGTGGCCGTTTCGGAAATGCATTAGGGGATAGGCGATCTCTCTCTGTCTCTCTCTGTCTCTCTCTCTCTCTTTATCTGTCTTTCTCTCCCTCCCTCTCTGTAACTATTTCAAATCAATACATAAATATTTAATAAAATATTTTAGAGAAAACCGTATCTCCTCAAGAGTAATTATGTTTTTTCATAATCCTTATTCAGATACCGTTACTCATAAAGTTCTAGTAAAAATGTTGAAAAATCTTGATTCTTTGATAATTATAAAGTAGTCATACTTTTATTGAACCTACTCAGTACCAAAATAAACATTGAAGATATATTATATTCAGAAATCAGTGCTGTTGATTTGGAAGTTGCTCCCTTCCAAAATTTAATATGACTTTTTACTCCCTTAGAATGCTTTCTGTAAGAATTATTTGTATAGAAACTTAACTACTAGTACTACAAAGTGTTTTTTTTTTTTTTGAAATACAAAATAACATCATTGAACATCCAAAGGCCATTCACTCTGTACAAATGTCACTTTCCCCAAGATTGATTTAGCATTTCTCCAACCTTCAATGGATTCTTGAATCAGTAATACTTGGAGACACCATGTACATCAAATATACTAGTGTAATGCCGGCAAAATCAATGACGGATGGCTGTGCAAGTCATGTTATGTCTATTTTATTGATTGAAGTTTATTATATCTGTAATTACAGTTCAAAAATACAACTTGGTGATCTTTAAAAAAGTATTAACTCTTAAATTATCTTAACCAACAATGTCTTGACTTTTACCTTCTTTTCTATTATTCAGCATTTTAACCAATTCCACATCAAAAATTGAAAGAAAAATAATTCCCAATAAGACAGCTTTCTCTGAGGTACAAAGGGTGCTTTGGATTTTCTTGATTTTAGTAATCATATACATGTACTTATCAACACAGAGAAGTACCTTAATGTTCTTTTTTTTTTTGAAAAACACAGTTACGGAGAGAGAGAGAGGAGAGATCCAACAGAGAGGGATCTTCCATCTGCTGTATCACTCCCCAAATAGCCTCAAAAGCCAAGGCTGGGCCAAGCCAAGGCCAGGAGCCAGGAGCTTCATCTGTGTCCCCTAAGTGGGTGTCAGGGTCCCAAGCACTTAAGCCATCATGTGCTGCCTTTCTAGGTGCATTATGAGAGCTAGATTGGATGTGGTGCAGTAAGGACTCGAACTAGCACCCACAAGGGATGTCAGAATTGCAGGTGGGAGCCTAATCTGCTGTGCCACAGTGCTGCCTGCATCCTTTTCTTTTTTTTTTTTTTTTTTGATGGATTTTTAGTACTCAGGAATTTATAGGGATCATCAAAGAATTCATTGAGGTTGATTTATCCCTTAGCGTAACAGGAACTATGTTTATATACAAAAATCCTCAAGAATGGGTAGCTGGCTCTAATAGTCCTTTGTTGCTTTTTGTCAACAGGTTGGTGATTCCATCAGTGTCATGGCCATCTACATAAATGGTTGTAGTTCAGTTTTCCTCTTTTGATTCTCCCACTATCTTTTTCTTCAAAAAGAAATGGACTAATACAATATCTGCTCTATGTTCCAATGTCTTTATTATCAATTAACTCATTTCATCTTAGACAATTTAGGTGATAGCTATTTTAGAGGAGGTCAGTTGTTCTGATTATAAATTACCTCTAAGAATCAGAAAATATCTAATTGGAAAGATTACACTTCCAGATATCATTTTAAATTATTTAGTATTTGATTGAAAGGCCCAGAGAGATATATACAATGATCTCCCATGTTCTGGTTCATTTCATAAATGCCCACATCTGTTTCAGAGGTGTGTCACACTGAAGTCAGGAGCCCAGTATTCAATCTAGGTATCCCACATAAATGATAGAGACCCAGGTACTCAAGCTATCACCTGCTACCTCTGATGATTTACATTAGCAGGAAGTTGCAATTAGAATTGGATCCATGAACTGAATCCAGGCACTCCAATATAGGATGGGAAAGTATCCCAAGTGCATCTTAATTGCTGTAACAAATGCTCATTCCACCATTTTTCTTTCATCAAATATGGCTGAATATTGTTAATTTGCTATGTTTAGTATTGTTAATTTCCAAACATAACTTTAGTACTTTATAACTTTGATCATTAAAGAGACTTTTTATTTGGCATAATAAATTTCAGAAAATATGTCTTCATTGGTAATATTAGTAAGTTGACTGTATTAATATATTTTTTAGAAATAAACTTAAATATATATATATATATATATATATATATATATACAGAGAGAGAGAGAGATACAGAGAGAGAGACAGAGATTTTCTTAATTACTTTGAAGACAATCTCTGTTCTCTCATGAGCAGAGAATAAAATTCTGGCAAACACTTTAGAGCCTACTATTATGGCTAGTGCCTGGAGCTTGGTCTCTCAATGGTCTTGGTTCAGGAGTTAGTCTCTGGAATATCATCATTTCTACATAAAAGGACCCTGGTGTACAAAGCATACAAGTAGTGCCTACTAAAATGGGAAACTGGGGTATCATTCATTATAGAGTAAGTTGAAGAAAATGTTTTCTGCTTTTTTGCTAACAAATGGTTATTTTTTTTTTTTTTGAGAGCAAGAGTTAGACAGTGAGAGAGAGAGACAGAGAGAAAGGTCTTCCTTTTTCCGTTGTTCACTCCCCAAATGGCAGCTATGGCCAGTGCTACACCAATCCGAAGCCAGGAGCCAGGTGCTTCCTCCTGGTCTCCCATGTGTGTGCAGGGCCCAAGCACTTGGCCCATCCTCCACTGCACTCCCTGGCCACAGCAGAGAGCTGGACTGGAAGAGGAGCAACCGGGACAGAATTCAGCACCTCAACCCGGGACTAGAACCCAGAGTGCCACCAGCAGTGGCAGAGGATTAGCCAAGTGAGCCATGGTGCTGCCCACAAATGATTATTTTTAAAATAGTTATTTATTTACTTGAAGGCCTAAGTTACAGAGAAAGAAGGAGGGGAGGAGAAATTTCCCATCTCTTGGTTCATTCATCAAAAGTCCACAATAATCAGGTCTGGGCCAGGCTCCAGGAGCCTGAAGTTCCAATTTGGGTCACCCATGTGGGTGGCAGGGGCCCAAGTACTAATAGTTAAGTTTCTATAAAAACAATTCTTACAGAAATCACTCTAAGAGAACAAAAAATCATCTTAAATTTTGTAAGGGAGCAACTTCCGAATGAACAACACTGCTTTTCAAATATATTTTATCTTCAATGTTTATTTTGGTATTAATATGTCTGGTAACAAATATGACTACATTATAATTATCAAAGTACACAAATTTTTCAACACTTTTTCCTAAAAGTTAAAGAGTAATGATATCTGAATAATGATCATGAAAAGCATAATGCAGGGAGCTGGATCGGAAGCAGAGCTGCTGAGACTCAAACTGGTATTCATATGGCATCCTAGCATTACGGGCTCAACCTCTGTGCCACAAAGCCAGTCCAACAGGGGGTTACATAACATTTTCTTGTGTGTGTAGCAGAATTTTAGCTGCCCCTGGCTTACATTATTACTTGACTGGGAATTATCAGAAGAAGAAACCACATGGCCACTTAAAATAGCCTACCAGTTGCACATGGTTAAGTTTTCTTAGGGTACATTGGAACACAATGTCATTATCTTCTAAATGTGTCCTTGATCAAAATATAGTGTTTGTGAGGTAAGTACTCATTGGTCTCTGTGGAAGACTTTCTTTCCTCTCTAAGTCACTGCCCTATGTTTAGTGAATTTGTGAAGCCATGGTTCACTGATTCTAGACCAAGTGCTCTGTGTTAACATTGTGTAGCTCCTATCAGTTCTCACTGAGATCAGCATACTCCTGGAAAGGATTTAAACCCTTTTCAGGGCTAGATCTTCAAATATTCCCTTCCCTTATTTTAACAGTATGGATGGTGGCATTTTGTGCTGACAGTAACATACTTCCCGAAATTTTTGACATTATTGCTTTATGGGTTCATGCCCAGTTTATTGGAAGCCTAGTCATTATGGGTGTTCATTCTTTAAATGCCAATTCCCAAACCAAAACTACGTAGAAATGTTCTTTTTTTTTTTTTTTTTTTTGACAGGCAGAGTGGACAGTGAGAGAGAGAGACAGAGAGAAAGGTCTTCCTTTGCCATTGGTTCACCCTCCAATGGCCGGCGCGCTGCGACCGGCGCACCGCGCTCATCCGATGGCAGGAGCTTTTCCTGGTCTCCCATGGGGTGCAGGGCCCAAGCACCTGGGCCATCCTCCCCTGCACTCCCGGGCCACAGCAGAGAGCTGGCCTGAAAGAGGGGCAACCGGGACAGAATCTGGCGCCCCGACCGGGACTAGAACCCGGTGTGCCGGCGCCGCAAGGCGGAGGATTAGCCTGTTGAGCCACGGCACTGGCCAACGTAGAAATGTTCTAACACACACTGTTACATATATGGATGGCATATTATCATTCTTTTGTGTTGGATCATAGATGCCAGAGTTCACAATTCCTAGGAAACATATTCTGAGACACCAAGGTTTGCAT
The DNA here is from genome assembly GCA_949820135.1 of Sylvilagus floridanus. Lineage (NCBI taxonomy): Eukaryota > Metazoa > Chordata > Mammalia > Lagomorpha > Leporidae > Sylvilagus > Sylvilagus floridanus. Next base: position 77,831,234 of record OX463227.1, read on the forward strand.
CAGCTTGTCATTGGATGAGCGCTCCTCCCATGACAGGGACTTAAATTGGACAAGGAAATTCTCCCTTCTAAAGACAGTTCCTAGAGAGGGACTGTTATGAATAGTCAAGAGCCGACTCTTTCAGGAACTTGAAGAATAAGTATTAAAGTGCTGAAAAGGAATCAGGGTAGCATGTCATAGCATCGTCTTCAGCTCAGTCCTGTGTTTGGAGTATTCCCAGTGTTAGGCCCTTCTGTGATCTAATTTTGTCTCTGCTTATTTTCATTGCTGTCTTCAATTTCTCCAGTACTGAATGAATGGTCTGGGTTCCCCATCTGTCCTCATACTTATCATTGAGGGGACACCATTCAGCAATAAAGGAGAAACAGACTCCATTTCCTACTAAATATCCATTCCAACTGCATGCAATACTAACTTAGGGAAATATGAAGAAAAACAACTAACGAGGAGGAAGGTGGTATTTTTCATATATAATAAGCATGTCTTCTGAAATATGAAGATAGAAACAAATGAAAAAGAAAAAAAAAGGATAATGGATCCAGGTGCCTCTGTGGACTAGAAGAGTCCAAAAAGGAGGACAGTGCTGAATCAGTATTTTAAAAGACTTAGTAGGTTAATTAATGTATTAATGACTGACTAAAGGTAGCCAATATTGAGTTATCAACCAGGAAGTTAGAACTATACCACAGTGAAGAAGAGAAACTATGTGAATGGAGGGAAGTTTCTTAAGAAAATAATAAATTATTTTAATAGGTTGTTTCTAGGGAACCAGAGCAAATAAAGAATGAAAAGACTGGGGGTAGGGGTGAGGGGAGCCCCTGGCTCCTTTCTTCAGATTGGCGCAGCGTGCTGGCCATAGCAGCCATTTGGGGAGTGAACCAACGGAAGGAAGACCTTTCCCTCTGTCTCTCTCTTTCACTGTCTAACTCTGCCTGTCAAAAAAATTAAAAATAAAAAAAAAATCAACTCATTAAAGATCATGGATATCACTCACCTTGAAGACTGTTCCCAGTCCTGCCCAGGGATACATGATTCCAGGTTAAAGAAACACATGGTCAGCAATAGCAAAAATGTGAATAAGTATATACTGATATATTTGTTTTTTCCAAAACTTTCAGATATCATTTCTAACTTCTATTTTTGCTAAAATCACATGCAGTGTTGCCCTACCAATTTACACCTCACTGAATTTCCCTTAATTTGATTGCTAAAGACATGTAACTTCCATAGGGAATCTTTTCTGGTAAGAATTATTTTTCTACATCTAATCCAAACATGCAATTGTGGCTATCACTTTTTCTGCTCTGATTTCACATATCCTTGGTAAGTGCTCTATTGAACTATGCAGTCATACCAGTATAGAAATGTATTCCTTAGTTGTCCTCATCCGGCTCACCAAGTCTACAGTTTTTCAGGCAGCTTTAATGTCAAATGACTATTGCAGAATAAGAAAGTGGTAAGAATGGCTGTATGCCATCCAAAATGGCATCTGTTTGAAGTGTCAATGTGATATCCCATTCAGAAGTACTATCCTATGCAGAAACAAAATATCCCTGTGGGAGGCCACTAGTCATCTCAGACTTTTCCTTTAATATTATCCTTATCTATATCTACTTACATGAATATTTAAAACTATGTCTAACCCTATAATATGTATATATCTGCAGCTATAGAAGTGAAGATACAAAAGGAGCAGGAGCTACTCATCATTAAATAGAAAAGCAAAGATCTTTACACATTTTCTCAGTGCAGAAGAATGTCTTTGTGGAGAGGTCTATAAAGTGAATGAGAGTGCAGTCATGGCATTTTATTCAGAGACATCAGGGCTTATTTTTAAATAAAAGGGAAAGCTCTCAAGACCCATGAGTTTTCTCTTAAACACAGACAAACTCTATCCACCTCTTTTGGAAGCTGTGATAATTTTCATAGTACTCTATGTCATTTCAAAAAGAATAAAATATAATGAAGGGCTGCTCTTACAAACACAAATTTCTTAGAATCTTTTGGACTGGCAGCTTTGGAAATTCTTCTCTCAGGGGAAGTAAATTTAAGAGGAGCTGCACTTGAGTTCAGTTTGTATTCCCCTCTCAATTACCATCAATACAGCTGAATCAGGAGCTCCACCAAAATTCCTGAGATAGCTTTTTAAAAATCTAAAATAAAAGAAGAAAGTGCAATTGCAGATGGAGGTGAAAGAAACCTTGATACAGGAGGGACAAAAACCCTGGAGGGAGTGAGCTGAGATCACGAAATAATGAAACAAAGGCTTGAAATACCCAAAGCTAAATATGCACATCGGAATCCTTGTTCTTTCTTTTAATTGTTTAGGGTTACAAATATTTGATGTGGTTTTGCTTGACTTAAGACACAGAGTAAATTTTTGAAAGGGCTTTATAATAAACAAGCCAGGTTATTATCATAAGGTGGCGAAGGAACAGCTAGCTAGTGCAGTATATTTGGGAGTTGCTCTTTTCTTGCATGATTAGGAAACTCTCCCCGACATGCACCCCAGGCACCTCAGAGTAGCAGAGTCCCTCTTCATGGCTTATTGCTTAAGCATGCTGCAGGCAACTACTATATCAGCATTCAATGGCTCAAAACAATAAGATATGTTTGTAAGACACAGAACATTATTCAGCAGTGCTCTTCGATTACCAGTAGACAGATCAGGGCTTGGGCTTCAAGTTTTCAATATGTAAGAGGCATTTTTACTAATTAAAGCTGTGAAAGTAAATTTCAAAGCCGGCTGTTGGATTTATGTAATTTCAGGAAAATAGCTCACTCAAAGATAACAGAGCAGTCTCATATTTATGGAACTCAAGATTTCTTATAAATATAGAAACTTAATACTCAAAATTAAATAATTAGAAATGGAGCAATTCATCTTGTTGTTTACCTTCAAGTCTTTACAGGAGACCAACAATACTAGCTATACATAACATTAAACTATTTTCCAGAAGCTATAAGGGCATTCTGCAAGTTTTAACAGAGCATGAACAATACCCCTGGGAGCATCATTAAAGTTGCCCAAAACATGCATCTTGATCCATTATTTCCAATCTGACAGCTCTGCACCAAAAGACACATTCTGATTCTCAAAACACACACACACACACACACACACACACACACACACATTAAAAAAAAAAAACTGCAAACTTTCCTTTATTGATCCAATATACCATTGGGTGAGTCTGGATTATGTCTACACAGCAATGATCTGAGTCTTTTCAATAACAGAACCATGTTTTTATGATTACATAGATTTTTGAAAGTACAACAACGACATACATAAAAAACAAATAAATGGTGTTAGGAATTTAACACAAAGGTTAAGTCAGCACTTGTGGTACCTGTATCCCATATAGGAGTACCTGATTCAAGTCCCAGCTCCTTTGATTGCCTTCTGCCTTCCTGCTATTGCATACCCTGTAAGGAGGTAGATGATGGCTCAAATACTTAAGTTTGTACCATGCACATGGGAGATATCGAATTCTAGGTGTCTGGCTTCACCTCAGCCTAACCCTGCCTGTTGTAGGCATTTGGGGAGTGAACCAGCAGATGGAAGATCTCTCTTTGTCTGTCTCTCTCCTTTTCAAACATAATGAAAATAAATCAATGTTAATTTTAAAAAGCAAAAAGGATTCAGTGAACATTTTATAAATTGATCTAAAAACGAGTATCAAATTTGTGATGGAATTTGGTTTTCGATTCTCATTCTATCACAACATAGATGTGGTAATTTTACCAGGCTCAGTGGGTTAATCTGCCACCTCTAACACTGGCATCCCTTTTTAGCACCAGTTCAAGTCCCACCTACTCCACTGCCAATCCAGCTCTCTGCTAGTACCTAGGAAAGCAGTGAGGATGACTAAATGCTAGTGTTACTGCCACCCACATAGGAGACCCAGATGTATGTCCAGGCTCCTGACTTGCCCTGACCTAACCTTGGCTGTTGGGGTTATTTGGAGAGTGAACAGCTGTTGGAAGATTTTCTATCTCACTCTTGCTTCGTAACACTGCCATGCAAATAAATAAATATTTATTTTTTAAATTTTTAAAGAGTTAAATTAATATATTGGTATGTCCAAATTAGTAATTTATTGGAGCAAGATTTTGGCTGAATTTGGGCTTGGTTGTGAGCCCAGTCTGAGACTGAGACCTGATTCTACAGGTAACTAGCTCTGCAACTTTGGGCAGACTCTTCATTACCATAAATCTCCATTTATCAGTCTGTGAAATGGAATAAATACCAAAATCTATCTCATTGGGTCATCTTGAGGTTTAAGCAAGGCAATTAAATAACTCATTTCACATAGTATTTTGCTTGCAGTTAATGTTACTTAAAAAGTACTTTTTAAAGCATTATTTATTTATTTGAAAAACAGAAAAAGAAAGAGAGGGGGAGAGAGAGAGAGAAAAATCGATTTTCCATCTACTGGTTCACTCTCCAAATGACTGTAAAAGTCAAGGCTGGGCCAGACTGAAGCTAGGAATAAGGAACCAGGACTCCGCACAAGTTTCAAACGTGAGTGATAGGAACTCAAGTACTTCAGCCATAATTATTGACTTCCCAGGCTCATTACCAAGGATCTAGATTGAAAGTAAAGTAGCTGGAGCATGAACCGGTGCTGCCACATGGAATGTGGGTGTCCTAAGTGCGGTTTAAGCAAACGTACCTCAATGCCTGCCCCACCTAAAAGATATTGTAGCCAATATATTTTTAAATGTCAGATTTGTGTTTTGAACTTCCTATATACGAATGTTGTAAAAGCCTAGAGAAAGTGAGAAATATGGAGAGAAACGATGGCTACTGTATGCTCCTCTCTACCAGGCCCCTTTAAGTTCTACTTCATAGAACAGTTCAAGAAGATAATAACAGGCCACAAACACAACCTCCCTTCAGTACATGAAGGTGATCTGTTCGTAGGTGAGCAGAAGGACTACAAAGGTGCAGTGAAGCACAATAGGAGGAAACATAAAATAGCTGTTGATCACTGGGAAGTAGTAACAGCAAACAGGCACCGCTGGCAGGGACTAGTCAGAGAAGAGGTGGCTCAGAGGAAGGGAGACAACAGAGCTTTCCATGAGGTAAATTTGCTGAGCTCCAAGCAGCAGGAGGCTGGGTAAGTCAACTGAAGGATTTCCCCTTGTACTCTGGCCTGGGCTAGCGCGTAAGTCAGAGGCAGTCCTCTCTCTCTCTGCAGTTGGTATACAGATCCAGACAACACGTCCTAAAGGCAGCCTAGGAGAGTAAAAAGAGCAGAGTCTGTCTGCTTTTACTCGCCGCTCCACCACCTACCAGCTCGGTGAACTTAGGCAAGTCATTTGACCTCTGTAGCTCTGTAGCAGGGTCTATAAAATCCAATGATATTCTCAACAAAGCAGGCAATCAATGTTCGTTTTCTCCTCTGATCCTCTTCTCACCCGTACTTTATCTAACATTTAGCTTATTTATTTATATGTTTTATTTTAGAACATGATCCAGTGCGTAAAGAACCTGAAGAATCCTGGGGTAAATCTGCTGCTTTTTTGGTTCAGGGGCTGAATCACTTTCTTCGTAACAATGGAGAAATCATCACTACCCATCATCCTGCTGCAGTCATTATAGCTGCAGCAGAAACCGTTCCCATTCTTTATCTCAGGATTACTTTTGCCGGGGGGAAGCTCTCTAGAGCTTCAAAATTCTGAGTGCATCTGATGAATTCTTTCAATTCAAAATCCAGGTGCCCACCTTCATTTACTTATTTATTTATCTTAAAAGCTGTGGTAACCAAACTTCAAGTCTTTCAAAACCTCAAGGAAAGCCTGCTGTCATTGGTTTTGCCCTTATCCAAATCTGCATGTACCTCTAGTCCACAAATTAGGTCACAGATAAGTTTGGAGCTGCCAATCAGCCTTGGATTCATCAAGCATTTTAAATTGCTGGTGCTGCTGTACAAACGCCAGTGTGTGCCACAGATAAGGGTATCATTTGCATAGTTACAATCAGTTAGTGATAGAATGCCTGAAAGGCAGAGGGGATGCGTGGCAAATGCAAAGTCACTTTCAGATTTGCATTCATTTCGGTTTTAAAGGGGGAACAGAGAACCTGACAGAAAGGGGCATCGCCTCCTGTTCAGCTTGATTCAGCAGAGCTTGTGCCTATAGAGTGTTTCAACTCTTTGAAAGTGCTTTGTGATCTTCCTATGAGCTATTCTTCTGAACAATGTATGACATAGCTGGTAGGCATTATTATCCATAATTTAGTGAAAGGGAAGTGAATCAAAAACAGGTTGAATGACTTGTTCAACACTGCAGGAAGTCACAAGCGAGGCAGAGGAAGAACCTACAGCTTTGTACTGGTTCCCCATCTGTTGCTAAGCCCCATTAGCCGTGTCTCCTACCTGCACCCAGTAATTAGCCAAACTATGCCCTGTCAAATAAGGACATTGCATCATTTTTTGCCTAGCATTTCCTCTCTTTTGAACTTATTCATTTGATTTGCAAAACATTGTAAAATGTTAGTTCTCTACTGCCACCACACCTATAATAAGCAATGACAGTAAAAAGGCAAGTCAGGGTTCATTTATCTGAGAATTGATAGCAAAGAGTTAATGTTTCCAAATGCTGTGGTGGATATCACGAGAGAGGCTGGTAAGCCTTGAGAGAATTGTGCTCCACTTCAATGACAAGTACCAACACCTGATTGCTATTCTCTGTAAAGTTTTCCCCAGCTACATGGTTTTACTTTGGCACCTATGATATATAGAACACCCATGTATTCATTAGGCATATGCCAGTATTTTGGAGGGAGAGGCAATGAGACAATTCTCTAGCATATCATTGCATAATATATACAATTTATTGGAAACACGTGATTGTAGAAAGTAGGAGAAAAGGTTAAATACTTTCTTCAGGTAACATAATGGAAAATGCTGTCATGAATAGATGCTTATCCCCTAAATACAAAAAAGTAACTTCTTTAGTTGGAAAAAGGATAAAAACAGCAATCCCTGACTCAGCAAACATAAGAAGTTGATAAATGCACCTGCTATCCTGTCTAAAGCTGATCTAGCCTTTTCAGGGTGGCCTTATCAAGTAAAGATCTTGTTGGAGAGTAATGAACACAAGGGAAGATGCTGCTCCTCAATTGCTCATCATTAGAGCTCTATGCGTGGCTTGAGGGGGAGCAGCGACTAGGATAAATCAGTGCTTTGAACCTCCTGATAATTGGTGCTCAAATCTCAGAATCCAAGTATTATTCTCAGCTGAAGTATCTGCCACCTGGCCAGACTGCTTTATGTATTAATGTGTTGAAGACAAAGTGGTGTGGGCATTACTCCTTGCCCACAGAAATAGCAGAAGTGGGATACATTTGAGCCTATGTGTCCCAGAGAGCAGTTTCTTTATACTTCAGTTTTTCCTGCACATAATAAGGATGTCAGTTACTTCTGAAGGGGATAAGTGACAGCATACAAGAGGGGAGTTTACTTTTAATTAAAATACTGCATAAACATAAAGGCAAGCCTACATTTTACTGAAACTTAACGATGTAAATGGAACATTTGTTGATTATTTACTGATGTGCAAATCCCAAGCACTTTGCAAACTGTCTTTCTAAACATCTCAAGAAAAATCCTGATAGAACAGGTGGTTTGGAATGACCTGTATGTGCAGCTAAACATGGCAGTGATGGCTCTCTAAATTGGGGCTCAGATGACACAGCTCCAGAGGCCCTGTTTGAAGTGTTATGGCCACTCACAGTAAATCCAAAAATGGGCTTCTCTTTCTGCTATCTGCCATCTCTTAGTCTTGCTCAGTTACAATCTTTATATTATTATAGCTATCTCTAGAGACCTCAGATCTTCCTCAAGTGTGGGTATCCTCCCTGGGTATCCTGAGGTATCTAACCATCGGTTAGCAGACAGCTGGCTGTAAGCAGGAACAGATACTCTACTTCTGACCCATGCTAAAGGTCCCAGTTTCCTTATGAAACCCCACTGCCATCCTGTAGATGGAATACTTCCAAGAGCCACGGAGCCATGGGCTTGACATTCATATCAGACAAGGCCTAGATATTTTACCATTTTAAAGTGATTCACTTAGTGATTCTTCATGATTTGTGTTAAGCCCAGGAGTGCAGGATGAGATTTCTCTGGTGTTTATGAAATGGTACTAAAACACCTGTGGCAATGATTACTGAGGCTGGTTTAGTATTGATCTTGCAGTGAGAGACAAAGGAAGGCTTCAGGACTTAGAGCACAGGTGGCTTGATTGTACCAGATTGGTCATATTGCCCTCATAGATATTTTTGTTTCCTAGTGGACTTGAGAAGTCTTCAGATTTCTTTGTCCCTCATCTTATTTTACACTATATCTATCCAGAAAATACACATGTATAAAATATTTTGTATTTCCCAAAATAGCATATTTGGGGTGCCATACACTAAAATGATTACAAGTATGAGTTTTAGATTTAGTTGCTGGAATTCTTGTGTCTATTTGTTTATTTGTTTTCATTTTATTTGAATAGCAGAGACTTCCTACATCCACAGGCTCAATACCTTAATGCACGCAAAAATCAGTGCTGGGCCAGGTCAAAACTAGGAAGTAGGAACTCAATCCAGGTCTTACATGTGGGTGGCAGGGACCCAAGTACCCAAGCCAATCATCTGCTGCTTCTAAGGGTCTATCTTAGCAGGAACTTGGATCTGTAGCAAAGCAACTGGACTCTAACTATGCACTCCCAAATAGTTGTCCCATGTTGTGACTTAACCTCTGGGCCAAACTTCAGCTCCAGTAACTAGAATTCTTAACTGTGAGATTTGAGCAAATTTACTTCATTTAAGTCTTTGGCTTCCCCTTTATATATGACAGAATGAAAATAGAAACTATGCTATACCATTGTTTTGAGGAATGAATGTTATAATGTGTACAAAGCACTCAGGGCAGCTCCTCAGACATACACTTGACTATTGTTATTGTAAATGCTTCTATACAAAAGCACACAAAGAGTGCACACTCAGCAAGCAGTATGCCTTATTGGCACAATGGATACTTCCTGTAATGAATTTATTCCAATACAGAAGATATTACTTTTCTCATTTCTTATTCAAAAAAGTAAAGATAATTAAAGCTACTTCCCCTGCCCACATGGTTACAGATCAAATCTAAATCAATGCAGGATCCTAATCCCAGCTTGTCTTTACATGTATTCTCTTTATTCTGCCTTTACCAGCATTGTCTTTCTCTGCTACAAGTATCATTAGCATGAAAAAAGCAAAGAAAATGTTCAAAAGCTTCATGAAAATTGCTTCAATGTCATCCCACTTCCTCCTACAATTCCTCATATCTATTCATCCTCTAATTGTCCTGGAGGGCACATTTGCAAGGCTTGTTCCTGCTACCTGATTTGTCCTCCAGGACAGTTAGCAATCCCATGGTTCTCAATTGAGAATGTTTTCAGGAAGTGCCACACCTTGAGGGAATTATTTTAAAGAGTTTTGAAGTGTGGAATATTCAAAAGACTAAGTCACTAATGACAGAATTCAAGCATCATAACAAAAGAGGCAAAAAGAGACTGCAATATGCAAACAGCAATAGGAATCCCTCTAAGATGCTCAATTTTCTCCTTTTTTGGAAAACTCCCTTCTCCATATAATACTTCCATGCTCATAGTTTGTGTTTTTTTTTTCCTGATTTTAAACTTAATAGTAAGTTAGCTCAAATATCACTACACTCATTTACAAAGTAGTCACCCTATGTCTGGTCTTTCAAAATATGGAAGAGCTAAACAAATTTTTTGCTTAAACAAATTAACATGCAAAATTCTGATGTGCCTCCTTAAACTTTATGATATTTTGTAAAAATATATGCAGTTTTTTAAAGGAAAATCATCATTAGGTAATTTTCAAAAACATCCTTTTTGTAAGTAAAAGTTAAATACAAAATCGTCCTTGGTAAATATTATAATTTAATGATAAGAATAAAATTAAATAAGAATTCTCTTTAACCTTGAAGAGTTTTTTTTCAATTCTATTTGTATGTAACCATTTTTATTAGCTATGCTCTCATAAAACGTGTTTATATGTAAGTTTCAAAAGAATGCACAACAGCTCATTTTCCAATTTTATGCATATCTGTATCATCCTTATTGACTTTGTTTAATGAAAAATTGGCTTCCCAGTGTCATCAGTATTGATTTTGATGAGAGTGAAAGTGACTGTTAGCTCAAAATGATCAGTAAACATTTAGTCATTCCCATTGATACTATGAGATATAGATCATCTGTTTATTTCCTTTCCTGCAATAATAAAATTTAACTACATAAAGAGAAGAAATTTGATATTATCATGATTAAAAAATAAATTCAAAACTCTAAATTTATATGAGACTTCTTAGATGTCAATGAAAGGATAGGGCATAAGAATATAATATTACATCTTTGTCTTAAAGAATTATTTCACATCTTTAATAACAGACATCCACAAAAATCTGAGAAGCTATGGTCCACAATAGAGCTACTTGGCAGTATTTCCAGGACTCCTTTCCTTCTGAGCAACCACACTCTTTTATTCAGTAGTGGTTATGGAACTTACTTTGCTCATTTATTTGTACATTAGCACAAGGAATACATCAGTTTAAAGTACTAAATTGCCAGTGTTGAATCTCTAGCTCTTTCTTCCCCTTTGATGTTGATTGGAGAAGTGGCTTTGTATTGAGATGCTGGTGAAAAGAGATTGAAGGAGCTCCTGTCATAACTTGAGGGTGACTATCCTGGAATCACACAAGGCTTGGAGTGATTGAAAACTACACTCGTTTTGTTAGGCCACTGAGATTTGTTTTTGTTAACAGTATACTAGACCAATCTTGACTGATTGGCGCAGAAGTTAAATATTTGTGTTTATTCTACTTTCTACTAAACACAGACTCCCTACAAGGTGAGAGAAAAAAAAGTACCTGTTGTGCTTTCTCAGTATCTAACTGAGGTCAACATTTTTCCATATTTGTGACTGGAAATGAGGTACATTCAGAATTAATGACATGTAATTGAGCCAATAATTGTGCTTCCTCTTTAAATCTCTTTCCAAAGGTAATAAATCAAGAGTTAGTAGAATGTACTACTAATTTTATAAATGTTCAGGCCATCATCCTTAGATTTCTTTTTTTTTTATTATTTTTTGCCAGGCAGAGTTAGACAGAGAGAGAGAGAGAAAGAGAGAGAGAGAGAGAGACAGTGTGAGAGAGAGACAGAGAGAAAGGTCTTCCTTCCTTTGGTTCACTCCCCTAATGGCCGCTAAAGCCGACACTGGGCTGATCCAAAGCCAGGAGCCGGGTACTTCCTCCCAGTCTCCCATGTGAGTGCAGGAACCCAAACACTTGGGCCATCCTCCTCAGCCCTCCTGGGCCACAGCAGAGAGCTGGACTGGAAGAGGAGCAACCAGGACTAGTATCCGGCGCCCCAACCAGGACTAGAACTCAGGATGCCGGCAACTCAGGCAGAGGATTAGCCAATTGAGCCATGGTACTGGCCTAGATTTCTACTATAAAAAATAAGTGGCAGAATATAAAATAAATGATATATTTGGCTCAATGGATTAAGGTCATTGTTTGAGACACTTGCAGCCTCTCCTGGAGTGCCAGCTTCAAGTCATGGCTACTCCACTTCTAATCCTCACCCAAGGCTCTTTTCATGAGCTGCCAAGGCTGTGGAAACCCCTTGAGTTCACAAACTCTGAACTTATTTAGACAAGGCCTTAGTCAAGGTGGAAGTTCTCTCCTCCCTTCAGAGAAAGGTACCTCCTTTGATGGCCCATTCTTTCCACCGAGATCTCAATCACTGAGATCTTTCATTTAGGTCATTTTTTGTGCAACAATGTCTTGGCTTTCCATGCCTGCAAAACTCTCATGGGCTTTTTAGCCAGATCCGAATGCCTTAAGGGCTGATTCTGAGGCCAGAGTGCTGTTTAGGGCATCTGCAATTCTATGAGTCTGCTATGTATCCCACTTCCCATGTTGGAGCGTTCTCCTTTTTAATTATATCAGTTATTATTAGCAGACACTAGTCTTGTTTATATGATCCCTTTGACAATCCTATTCCTTATGATCAATTATGAACTTAAACTGATCACTTAGACTAGTAAGATGGCATTGGAACATGCCACCTTTATGGGATTGAATTGGAATCCCTTGAAACCCTTTTTGATATAAAGTTCACTTTGTTTCATAATGATATAGCCACCATTGTTCTGTTTTAGATGCTATTCTTATCAATATCCTTTGCGGCCGGCGCCGTGGCTCAACAGGCTAATCCTCCGCCTTGCGGCGCCGGCACACCGGGTTCTAGTCCCGATCGGGGCACCGGATTCTGTCCCGGTTGCCCCCCTTCCAGGCCAGCCCTCTGCTGTGGCCCAGGAGTGCAGTGGAGGATGGCTCAAGTGCTTAGGCCCTGCACCCCATGGGAGACCAGGATAAGCACCTAGCACCTGGCTCCTGCCATCGGATGAGCGCGGTGCGCTGGCCGCAGCGCGCCGACCGCGGCAGCCATTGGAGGGTGAACCAACGGCAAAAGGAAGACCTTTCTCTCTGTCTCTCTCTCTCACTGTCCACTCTGCCTGTCAAAAAAAAAATATCCTTTGCAATCCTTTAAATTTCTATCTCTTTGAATCTAAGTGCCTACATAGCACATAGGTGCATCATGCTTTTTTCTATATTGTGCCAATCTTAGTCTCTTGATGAAGAGTTTAATCCATTTACATTTCAGTGATTGATTACTGAAGTGAAATCACTTATGTCTGTCATCATGATGTTTTCTTGATGAGGCCAAGGCAACTTCAGCTGGCTGACAAGGTCACAACAGATGGTCTGTCTCTGCAAGGCATGAGAAGGACAACTGTGGTCCTCTTGGTGGTTTTTGGTTTGTTGAGAACTACACTCTGCATAAGAAAGCCAGAGCTTCCTGGTGGTCCCGCTAATGATTGCTGTATTCCTAATTTTAGGGAAGAACGCTTAGTCTCATTATTCCCAAAATGTTCATTACTGTGTAAAATTTTAATCAAGCAGAATGCTAGTGTAGGAGAAAGTGTTAATGCTTTATGCAAGGTTGAGCTGTTTGTGGAAAAGAATTAAAAGGCAACAGACTCCCTGGTATATACTTCCCACTAGAATAAAGATAAATGTTATTAAAGCTTTAATTCAATATATGCTACAAATACTACAATGGTTAGAATGTCAAAACTGTAGAATAGGTCTAAATGAACCTTTAAATAAGTACAATAAAGAAATTAAAGAATTACAGAAAGAACTACAAGGAGGGTATACATTTTAAAAAGGGCCTGCTTTGAACCTTGGGCTTCTAGTAAAGATTAGATTAGGAAGGCACTATTTTAGCTTGTGTAGCCAATTTCTGCATAGCTCAACAGCACTCTAGGCCTTGGCTTGTGTGGGCAGCCCGTTATCTCGCACCTGTCTGTGATTGTAACCCATGCTCTGAATAAGCCCTTGAAAATCAAAGAAATTGTAATTAGAAAAAAAATGGACAAAAGATTTGTTATTGTGAGAAAAAAAACATTATTTGACTTATGATATAAAAATAAAGTCTGGTGCTCGAGAACCAGAACCATGCCATCAGCCTTGCTGTGAACGTGTCACTCATTTCTTCCAGCAATGACACCTCTCACACCGTGGGGCCCCTGGACTGGCTGGAGCTGGTCTCCAGCATTTTCTTCTATATTCCTTTGTACCTACTTCCTTGCATTACTGTCTTCTTTTGTGTCTAGCTGATTTTTTATGGTGAAACACTTGAATTTCTTTCTCATTTATTTCTGAATATTCTTTAGGTGTTTTCTTGGTGATTACCATGGAAATTATGTTTGATATCCTAGATTCATAACACTCTAATTTTAATTACTAATACTGTATTAATACTGCATTAATACAGTATAAATTCTGCTCCTTTAAGAGCTTCATCTCCACATCATTCATTTTAATTATTAATTTTAAATATATATCCATTCATTAAATTATGACAGAAAATGCTGTTACATAGTTTTGCTGTAGTAATAATAGCAGCTCTAATATTGTCTTTGTATTTACCATTCTTGATACTTTTATTTCTTCATGCACTTTAGAATTACCATTTATAGTGTCTTTTTCATTTCAATTTATAGAATTCTCTTTAGTATTTTCTATAAGGCAGTAGTAATGAACTCACTAAGGTTTTATCTGGGAATGTCTTCATTTCTCACTCACTCTAAATACAAATTTTATTTATTTGAAAGGCAAACACACACACACACACACACACACACACACACCTACACACACACACACACCTACAGAGAGAGAGAGAGAGAGTGCGAGCGAATGATCTAGTTGCTGGTTCACTTTCCAAATAACCACAACAGCTGGAGCTGGGCCAGACTGAAGACAGAAGTATGGGATTCAGTATAGATCTCCCTCATGGGTGGCACAGACACAGCTACTTGAGCCATCAACCACTTCCACCCCCAGTACACTTTCAGGAAGCTGGATCTGAAGACTGGATTATGGGTTGCAGTCTTCCAAGTTGTGGCTTAACCACTGTGTCAAGCGTCTGTCTAGGATATCAAACATAATTTCCATGCTCCTTTACTTTCAAAGAACAGTTTTGCTTGATATTGAATACTGGCTGGTAGATTTTTTTTTGGGGGGGGGGCGGGAAGGATTGGATGTGGGGGTTGTGTTTGGTTTTTTGTTTTGTTTTTTTTTTCTGTTAGCACTTCGAATATATTGCCCACTGCCTGGCAGTCTTCAAAGTTTCTGATGAGAAATCTCTGAATAGTATTGAGGATTTCTTGTGTGTAATAAATTATTTTGTTATTGCTGCTTCCAAAATGTATTAAGCTATGGAATCAACCAAGATGCTGATCATCAAATGAATGGATAAAGAAAATGTGGTATATAAATACAGTGGAATATGTTGAGCCATGAAAAGAATGAAATCATGTCACTTGCAGCAAAATTGATAGAAATATTGGACATCATGCTGAGTGAAATAAGTTAGACACAGAAAGATAGATACTGCAAATTCTCTCTCATAAATGGGAACAAACAGAAAAACAAAAAAAGTCTAAGTCTGATATGATACTAATAGGATTTATCTTTGGCTTTTTACTGAGATTTCCATTTTCTTTAATTTTCTTATTTTCTTTATTTTCTCCACATCTTTCTTTAGTTCTTTTGGAATCTTTAAGATGACTATTTTAAAGTCTTTAGTGTGCCATCAGGTCTTTGATATGGATAGTCTATTTGGCTTATTTGTGTACCTTTAAATGGCTCGTGGTGGGGCTGACATTGTGGTATAGACTACTAAGCTGCCACTTGCAATAGCATCATCCCATATGGAAGCCAGTTTGAGATGCATTTCCAATCTAGCTCCCTGTTGATGTCCCTGGGAAAGCAGCAAAAGATTGTCTAAGTGTTTGAGCCCCTGCCATCCTTATGGAAGACCTGGAAGAATCTCCTGGCTTCAGCCTGGCCCAACCCTGGCTTTTGCAGCTATGTGGGGAGTGAATCAGTGAGTGGAAGACCTCTCTTTCTGACTCTGGCTTTAAATAAATTAAAAAAAAAAATCTTTAAAAAAAGATGGTCTGTTGCCAGCGCTCTGACGCAGTACATTAAGCCTGTGCCCATGGTGCTGGAATCTCATATGGGTCCCAGTTCTAGTCCCAGCTTTCTGTTTATGGCCTAGAAGAAGACCAGAAGATGGCCCAGGTCCTTGGGCCCCTGCACCCAAGTGGGAGACCCGGAATAAGCTCCTGGCTCCTTGTTTTGGATTAGTCCAGTTCTGCCCATTGTGGCCATTTGGGAAGTAAAGCAGCAGATGAAAGACCTTTCTGTCTTTCTCTCTCTCTGTAAATCTACCTCAAAGAAATAAATAAAAAATTTTAAAGGGGGCGGGGGAGGCAGATCATAGTTTGCTGTTCTTTGTTGCCTTGTGCTTTTTTTTTTTATTGAAATTTGGGTCAAATAATGGCATAATTCTAGAGACCAAATTCTCCCCCTTCCTGGAGTTCCCTGATTTCTTTTGATTTTAATTTTTCTTTTTGTTTCTTTGATTGGTGTAGACTGTCTCTATGCTGAGCTTGAAGGTAAACTTAAGGCCTTCCTAGATCTTTTCTGAGCTTCTCTGTTTTTTGGCACATGTTGTGACTTTCTAATTTTCCTTGTAAGTATAATTGCTTTTGAATCTAATCTTCAGTGTCAGGCTCCCAAAAGGTGAACTGTTGAGAACTGAAGGGGCAGTGTGGAGATGCCAGCCCTTTAAATCTCCTGGAAGTTGCTTCAAACAGTCAAAGAGGCATGTACCAGGCCCCAGGCCGGTGCCTTGGCTCACTTCAGCTAATCCTCTGCCTGTGGCTCTAGCACCCGGGGTTCTAGTCCCGGTTGGGGTGCCGGATTCTGTCCCGGTTGCTCCTCATCTATTCCAGCTCTCTGCTGTGGCCCGGGAAGGCAGTGGAGCATGGCCCAAGTGCTTGGGCCCTCCACCCGCATGGAAGACCAGGAGGAAGCACCTGGTTCCTGGCCTCAGATAAGCATGGTGCGCCAGCCGCAGCGGCCATTAGAGGGTGAACCAATGGCAAAGGAAGACCTTTCTCTCTCTCTCTCTCTCACTGTCCACTCTGCCTGTCAAAAAAAAAAAAAAAGGCATGTGCCACAATGGGTGTGGGTGGAGGTGTGTCTCTCCTCAGAAGCAGCAATCAGTGATAAAAGCACCAATTCACTAATTGCTGATATTTGGAGGACAGGATCCTTATTGCCCACTCTTGTTCCTGCATGCCTTAGGGAAGCTGCTCTGGGAGCACATAAATATTTGCCTTCCTTGAGACTGAAGGGTAGAGAAGGTTAGCTGCTACCGTGCTTGGTCTGAAAGTAAACACATTCTGCTGTACAAGTCTTTCCCTGGAAGTGGCAGGCTTTCAATAAAATCCAGAGTTCCAAAATAGTGACATTAGACAGATTTTTGTAGTTCAGTTGTTACGTAGGTGGGGAGATTTTTGGTGCTTTCTATTCTACCACCTTTATGGTATCCTAGTAATATTTCTAAATGAGTAGTTACAACTTTAAGATAAAATATAGAGAATTTAAAAGGAATAAATAAAATATTATAGATAGTGACATATTATCACAATAAAGAAAGTGAAATTATGCTATATCTCTGGTATGCTGATAAACTTTTAATTGTAATAAAAGGAAAAATAGCCCTTTATCATGGCCTTTCAGAAAATATTGCTCTAAAATGAATGATAATCAAAAAGTAAACTTCCAGGCAATTAAAATATATGTAGACTTTCCAAATCACATAATTTTGACTGCTCTTACTGAAGCATGGGTTTTACCTGACAGCAATAGGATCACTAACCTGGGGAAGAAAATCAGCAGTGCTTTATGCTGTGTTTTCAATCTAGATTCTAAGATTTACTGACTGCCATTTTATTTTTAGTTTTTTCTTCTCAAACTAATTGGCCTGTGGTTTTGTATTTTTAAACAGCTATCACCCTTTGTCCAATTAGAAAAAATGGGGGAAAATGCAGTAAAGGGATAATGGTATTCTCAGTCTTTGTCTGTGGACCAATTTTCTTAAGCAAATAATCCTCTCATTATTATTTGCTCAGCTAACTCCTTAAATGAATTATTGTTGTTCCAGGACAGCAATCTTGCTGTGTTCTTTTCATGGATCTGAATAAAGGCATACCTCTCTTAATTTTTTCTCAAACATAGTTCAAAATGTTGATAACCATTTCAGACCATTGTCTCACAATATGTTGGAAGCCTATTTTATCCATTTCAGAGGAAATTTTGACTAACAATATAGTTACACATAATACAGAAAATTTGTGAGTGTGTTTGAAGGATATATATTCTAATGTCTCACTTAATTGCGACATCATTGACACCAGGCTTTAAATAAAGCACAGCATTGTTTTCAAAACACTCAGCTAACACCAACAATGAGAAGATTAAAATCCCCGCTGAGATCAGAAAGTGAGTATAGATGACTCAAACTGATGTTGAGCTAGAAAATAAAAGAAAAAGAAAAGGCAGTATGGTACTGGTACTGGCCTGTGCCATTATGGCGGCAGGACCAGTCAATCTTTTGCCAAAAGAGGAAGTCCCACCCTACCATAGCTGGAGATCCCACCTTGTGAAGCAGAACTGGTTTTTCCTACTCCACCCTCCTGTAAGACAAACAAGTAGAAATAATAAGCTGCATTCTGATTAAGAAAAATAGAAACTCAAATCCAAACCTGAAATGAAACGAGGGTCATGTACATGGAGTCTGTACATAGTGGCTCAGTGTCTTGCAATTATACAGTAACTCCAGAAACATACTGTGGCCAGACTGTGGGCACTTGTACATTGCTAGCAGATGGCCAAGGGCCTGTCTTCCCTCTCCCTGTGTTACCATCAGAATTCCCTTAATGTTAACAGCTTGCCACTGCTGTTGGCCTGCCACTATTAGCATTAAGAACAAAAGCACCCAGATTTGCATTTTAAAAGGCCCTCCAGAAATTCAGAACAGAAACAGTGAGGCCAGTGGGATAGATTTTAGGATTTTTTTTGCAAGCAACTAGGAAACACATATAGCTGGAAGATTCAAATTGACTCACCTGCTGTTTTTAGGGGTTGCAGTCTGACATTCTCATACTCCTGTATGGCTCACCAATATGATTGGGCAAGGGTTTATTAATCTTATTTAAGGGTCTTGCCATGCACAAACACAATCCTTCAAAGTGCAAACATGTATAAGGTGCACAAAGTGATAAAAAAATTTACTAAACGGTTGAAAAAATGATTACACTTATACACATGAGTGTCGTTGCCCCATGTGGAGAAATACCAGTTAAGAGTGGACTAGAGGATTGCCTGAAGGGAGAAGGAATGGAGGTGGGAGAGAGAGCACCTGTGCTTCACCTATGGCCATAGTCCATGGTAAGAAAGGGATTCTCCTTTTGCCCAACTGTACCCCAAAACAGTTACAGGTATTGCTGTACAACTCCCAAACTGGGTCTGCTTGCCCAATGCACAGAAAGCCAATCAATGACATTGAGATGGTGTGAAAAAGCAGGTGTTTATTGCAAAGTGCAGAGAAAGGAGCTGGGCAGTTATTGCTTAATCCCAGGGCTCCTCAAGGAGTTTAAGATGAAGGTTCATAAAAATTGAAATTGGTGCTGAGAGGTGTGTGATCAGCTCATATCCAAGTTCCTGGTTGGTCAAGGAGCTCATGACCTTCCTTTGATTGGTCATTGATGCACCGTTTAGGGAATTTATGATGGCCAAGTAGGCTCCAGTTGGTTTGGAGGTTACAAGAAGGTGAAAGTTACATTCTACCCAGATCTGGAATTCCCCTACATAATCCACACCAAGACAATATTGGCCATCAAGGTTCTTACCTATTGGAGAAGCAAATGACTCTTTGAGTCAGGTGATTAGAACCCTGTAAGGCCAGCTGGATCACTCTCTCAAGTCAGTAATTTCCTATTAATAAAGGATAGACAAGGACACCTTGGATTAAGGGAGACACACAAGAGTCAGGGTCCTACTATTATATTATGGGGGTTCAGGTTCACTCCTCTCAAAGTTGGCCCTTGCTATTAGGTAGGTGCCTGTATAGGCATGAAACCACCTGGGAATTTTGTGATACCTCCGTGAGTTCCACATAGAGCTGAATTTTCATAGTTTTATGGTATCCCTCCTTAAGCCCCAAATGAAGCAGGGGCATCTTGGGAAATGGGGCATTTTGACTGACAATTAGGAGGTTAGAGTTATGTTTGGGCTTTGCAGTGACTTCCAGCTCAGAGACCTATCTTATTGCCTGCCTATATCATTCTGTATCTTGTTAAAGTAGGCAGGCATACAGGTTAAAATTGATCAAATTTGTGAACTGGAAGACCACGCCTTCACCACGCCCCTGTGTGACTTCATGCCCCTACCTGATGCCTTTGCTACACCCCTGTGCGGCCTCATTTCCCTACCTGGCCACACCTGGGTGCCCACCAGCCAATCAGGTTAATTAACCACTCCCCTTTGGAAGTGGGTTAAAAGCCAGACACAGTGTGGTCCTGCCCTGCTCTTCTGCCCTGGTCTCTTGTCAGGAGGGGCCTTGCTGTAGCCCCGCGCCTCCATGGCGCATGGCCTTCTGACCAGGTGCTCTAAGGCTTCCTGGCCCAGATACAGGCCTAGATGCTCTTCCACGTGGCTGGTTCCTGGTGCTTGGTATGTACCCCTATTCACCTCTCTCTCTTAAAGCTCTCACTCTCCTATGCATCTTTTTCACTAAATAAAAGCTTAAAACATACAATGCTGCCTTGTTTATCTGTGCTGGTATTTAGAATTCTTCTCTAAATATTAGGCAAGAACCCTCTTGGGCTTATTAATATTAGGGATTTAGTAATAGGCCAGTGATGAAATCATGAGGCACCCCAAATTCCGGCAGCACATGTGGCACCCCGGATAGCATTTCTAGGAAACTTTAAGGAGCCACATTTCAGTCTAAATTTTAGGGGGTCATTTCCTATTTCAATGTGAACCTTATAACTGGGGCTCCTAGATCCTATGTTGGGGACCCTGAGACATTCACTGTCTTCTCTAGATTTTTTAATGAACTAAAGTCATGTTCCTGAGTTTAAAGAATGGATTTTCTCATTTGTTTATTTTTAGTCATCAAAGTCCTCAATTTTTTCTGCCTGGACACACTTTGAGAGCTGCTTATAATTTCTTAGGACCTATCAAGGAAATCTGAGCATAGATATGTAGAATATTCTGACAATACCTTTCTGAAGTTAACATTCCAGTTGGGAAGAAAACTGAGACATGCATAAACCAACTGGAATAAGAATATGAAGCTAATCATAAAGTATTTGCAAGACAGGAAAACCTTCTGGATTGGTCTGATAAGGAAAAGGATGCCATGCTGGGTTAGTTTTGCAGGAGCTGAGGAATACGTTGAGATGATGTCATTTGTATATATTGTGTAAAACTGATCCTGAATTATTTGCTTTATAAAATATACCTCATTTTTAGTAGAATTCAAGCATTGTGTGTTATTGAAGATAACCTAAATGATTTGATCAGTGTATTTTCCTGCTTAAAGTTGAGGTATGTATGTGTCCTCTTTCCAAATATCAGGGCTCTGGGACCTAGAGATGTTTTTCTGTGTTCATAAAGTCTGAGTAGCTATAATATTCAAACAAATGTGAGTTTGATAAAGGATTTCATGGTGCCACATCCAGGTGAGTCAAGCTTTCATAACCACATGGAATCCAATTTCACTGACCCAGGGAAATCTCTTTCAACACTTCCTTCATTCTTTCTTCATGCAGTAGGGGGGTCTTCCCTACGTCTGTCCCTTAGAATAATGGTACACGCTACATGACTCACCACAAATCACAGCCAAATCCAAAGAAACATAGAGTTAAGCGCCAGTTCTTCAACTCAAATTCTTTTTAACCTCTGCCACTCAAATTATTCCAATTGACATCCTTGGTAATCTGCTCCTAATAATTTCAAACCACTCCTTCTCCTGACTAGAGATTCTGACTTTCTACTGTCTTAAAGACTTTCACTCCTTACAAATTCACTCAAAGTTTCTCACACAGTCTCTTACCAAAATCACCAAACCAGCAGGTATCAAATCCTTGGACCATTCTCTGCCACATGAAATTCAATTTATCATTGAGCTTTTGTTTCTTCAGAGGTAACCACCCCCTTATTCAACAATTTAATTAGAGATCAAGACCTATTTCCAGATGTAAATGATTTGAGAAAGAATATTTTTCATAGTCTAGTTCCATTTATTAAGTGCTGAAATCCACAGCACCCTCTGCAATACCCTCAAATATTAAAGTTAAATATCATTGCAGTTATGCAAGATTTGCAAGTAATAGATGTCATCTTTCTACTTAATACTATGCTAATCTGAATCAGATAAGTTTGGAATTTCTCCAGAATACAGGAAATATTACAAGAATTGAGACGAACTCTTTAACCTTAACTTTAGTGGTAAGAAAAAGTACTTAAATGTTCAAATGTGTAAAAATGCCCCAAAATAACCTTTTATGTTCCTACTCTCTGCAGAAATATTTCCTAAAGCTTAGTAGAGCTAGGTAGAAATGGGCTCTGGATTAATTTTGACCTTCTGTGGCAATGCATTTTCAAGACCAAAAATTTATGTGTGCAGAATATTAAATGTCAAATGCAAATATGAAAATGGAGCTACACAGTTGTGGATAGTCTCTAATTGATATTGAGCAGACTATTTCCTTTAAATGTTAATGAAACTGTTGTAATTACTAAATGACCAAAACAGCTCAGAAGCCAGGGTTCACAGCTGTAAACCATTACTTGTAAATTACTGGCACAGGCTCGAATTAGCAGATGGCTCAGCCCATGGAAGAAAACTTCCTGAAGATGCTTTTCTTCCAGGCCTGGACTTGGGAGCAAATTACATGAGCATATTAGAAAGGGCCAGAGTGCCTGTTTGGACATGTCGCTGGAGATAAGCACCTCCTTTGATCTTCTTATTTTTTTCATTACATTATTTGCAGAAAGTGCTGAATATCACAGAACACAAAGAAAAGGGAAGTGAAAACTGACAGAGCTTATAAATGTTGCAGGGGGTTCAGATATGCACATTTCTGCTGGCCTTTTAAGGAGCACTGTGTTTCCTACATCCTGAGGCAGATGGACATGTTGGCATGGAGGTAAATACTAAAAGGGACAAGGGGAGTGTGTGTGTGTGTGTGTGTGTGTGTGTGTGTGAGAGAGAGAGAGAGAGAGAGAGAGAGAGAGAGAGAGAGAAAGGTGGTGATACCTGCTAACAAGTCAGTGGCAGAAAAGCAATTAGAAGAAAAATAGGACATTTGAATGCCTTAGTACCCTGAAGACAAAGAACCTCTATAAAGCTGTGTAAGCAAATCTATGCAGTAGAAACAAGCAATGTCTTTATTAGAGAAGGCCTGTGGCTTTTCACAGCTTTGTTCTGTAAATTCCATACCGGCTTTGCAAATTCTCTGAGGTTATTAACTTTAGTGAACACTTTTAAAAGAGTTGAGTGCAGACTAGCCATTCGTTAGTATGAATGCAAGATTTAATTAAGACATCTACCAAGAACCAGAAGAAGGAGTTTGCCCTATGATGTGCACTACAACCTATCCTAAGAGTGAAACAATGGAGTTTTCCTCCCTATAAACTACCATATAGAAAAGATGTTTATAATCAGAGAGCACTAGTGATTCCCAACTTCTGAACAGTTTGAATCCCAAGGTGATACAAAGAATATTTGTTAGGATTTTAAAATGTTTCTTCACAGAAAAATAACATTGTAGCTGTTTCTAGGATTATGGGAAATATCAAACCAATTTAAATTATCTGGCTTTATATTAGCAGGAGGGGAAAAGGACAGAGAGATGAGCTATGAATTAGCATGTGGGTCAGACTTGCAATGAAACAATCAGATCGAAAAACCTGGTATATAAGAGAATTAGTTCAGAGAAAGAGAGAGAGAGAATTTTATTAGGATAATGCCTAACACTGAACTTTCTAGGATATTTATGCTTTATGGCTAAAATCTGTAACACCAGAATAATCAAAGCTAGAATTGATCCATAAAATCCAGAATGAATATTAATGTACTGGTAGAATGTATTGTGTCTGGATCCTGGGATTACCAGGTGCTACAATGTAAGAGGACAAATCAAGGTGAAGAGACTTGACTTCTTCCTGAATCCTGAACCTATTTGAGACACTGTTTTAAGGTATCTGACAGTGGCCTTCAAATTTGAAACCATCCATTCTGGTGCTTTCTTCTGCTTGATGCTAATGATCTTCCACCCATGGTGGCTAAACATAACCATATATTCTTCTATCTTTAAGGTTTTGTAATTCTCATCATAAAGATCTTTGACATCCTTGGTTAAGTTTATTCCAAGGTATTTGATTGTTTTTGTAGCTATTGTGAACGGGATTGATCTTAGAAGTTCTTTCTCAGTTGTGCCATTGTCTGTGTATACAAAGGCTGTTGTTTTGTTGTTGAAATTCTTGAGATATTTATATATTCTAGTTATTAACCTTTTATCAGTACATAGATTGCAAATATTTTCTCCCATTCTGTTGGTTGCCTCTTTACTGAGTTGTTTCTTTTGCAGTACAAAAGCTTCTGCAGTCCTATTTGTCAATTTTGGTTTTGATTGCCTGTGCTTCCTGGGTAATTTCCAAGAAGTCTTTGCCTATGCCAATATCTTACAGAGTTTCCCCAATGTTACCTAACGATTTGATGGAATTGGGTCATAGATTTAGGTCTCTGATCAATTTTGATTGGATTTTTGTATACGGTTTAAGGAAAGGGACTAGTTTCACACTTCTGCATGAGGAGATCCAATTTCCACAGCACAATTTGTTAAAAAGACTGTATGATTTTAGCACCTTTTTCAAAGGTAAGTTGGTTGTAGATGCATGAGTTCATTTCTGGACTTTCTATTCTTTTTCATTGGACTGAAAGTCTGTTTTTTGTGACAGTACCAGGCTGTTTTGATTATAATTTCCCTATAGTATGGTCTTGAAATCAGGAATTGCTATGTTTCCAGCTTTGCTTTTGTTGTATAAGATCACTTTAGCTATTCAGGGTCTCTTGTGTTTCCATATGAATTTTAGTGCCATTTTTCTAGATATGCAAATAATGTTTTTGCTATTTTGATTGGGATCACATTGAATATGTAAAGTGCATTTCAAGAATAGACTTTTTGATAAGATTGATTCTTCCAATCCAAAAACATGGAAGATTTTTCCACTTTTTAAAAATCTTCTATTTCTTTCTTTAGTGTTTTGTAATTTTCATTGTAGAGACCTTGGACATCCTTGGTTAAATTTATTCAAATCTTTTGATTCTTTTTGGAGCTATTATGAATGTGACTATCTGAAATGTTCTTTCTCAGTCATGACATTGTATGTTTATGCAAGCTTATTGATTTTTCCATGTTGATTTTATATCCTGCCACTTTACCAACTCTTTTATGAGCTCCAATAGTCTCTTAGTGTGGAGTCTTTGGGATCACCTCTATAGGGGATCATGCCATCCGCAAATAGGGATACTTTGGATTCCTCCTTTCCAATTTATATACATTTGATGTTGTTTTCTTGCCTAATGACTCTGGCTAAAACTTCCAGGACTATATATTAAATAGCAGTTGTGAGAGTGAGCATCCTTGTCTAGTTTTGGATCTTAGAAGGAATGCCTCCAGCTTTTCCCCATTCAATAGGATTCTGGCTGTGGGTTTGTCATAAATTGCTTTGATTATGTTGAGGAGTGTTCCTTCTATAAATGATTTGCTTCAGGTTTTCATCATGAAAGGATGTTGTACTTTATTAAATGTTTCTCTGCATCTATTGAGATAAACATATAGTTTTTGTTCTTCAGTTTGTTAATGTGATGTATCACATTTATTGATTTGTGCATACTGAACCATCCCTGCATATCAGGGATGAATCCTACTTGGTCCAGGTGAATTATCTTTCTGATGTGTTGGATTCGATTAGCTAATATTTTGTTCAGGATTTTTGCCTCTATGTTCATTAGGGATGTTGGTCTATAGTGGTCTTTCTCTGTTTTTCTGGCTTAGGAATTAAGGTGATGCAGGCTTCACATAAGGAGTCCTTTTCAATTGTTTTCAATAGCTTGAGAAGAATTCTAGTAGAACTCAGCAGTGATGCAATCTGGTCCTGGCCTTTTCTCTATTGGGAGAGTCTTTATTAACTGATTCAACTTCCATCTTGCTTATTGGTCTGTTTAGGTGTTCTGTGTCTTCATGAATCGATTTTGGTAGATTGTATGTGTCTAGCAATGTATCCATTTCTTCTACCATTTCTTATTTGTTAGCATACACCTCTGCAGTAATTTCTGATGATTTTTTTTCTATTTCTAATTCTGTGGTATTTGTTGTTACATTTCCTTTTTCATCTCTAATTTTATTGACCTGGTTCATCTTGTTCTTTTTTTCTTTCTTTCTTTCTTTTTTCTTTTTTGGTTAGCAGCAACAGTGGTATATTAATTTTGCTTTTTTCCCAAAAATCAGCACTCATTTCACTGATTTTCTATTTCAATTTTGTTTATTCCTCCTCTAATTTTAATTATTTTCTCCTCCCACTAAGTTGGGGTTTCATTTGCTGTTGTTTTTCTAAGTCTTTGAGAAGCACTGATAGCTCTATTTGGTGACTTTCCAATTATTTGATGTAGACATCTATCACTATAAAATTCCCTCTTAACAATGCTTTTACTATATCCCATGTGTTTTCATATGATGTACTATCATCTTCATTTGTTTCCATAAATTTTTGATTTCTCTTTTGATTTCTTCTATGAACCACTGTTCAATCAGGACCATATTTTTCATTTTCCATATGTTTGCATATGATCTAGAGATCCTTACGTTTTTGAATTCTAGCTTTTTTCCACTGTGGTCACAGAAGATTCATGATGATTTTGAGTTTTTGAATTTGCTGAGACTTGCTTTGTGGCCTACATCTATTGTAACAAAAGGTCTATCCTAGAGAAAGTTCCTTGCACTGATGACAACAACTTGTATTCTGCCACGGTGAAGTGAAAAGTTCTGTGGCTATCTATTAGGCCCATTTGGTATATAGTGTTGATTAACTCTGTTGTTTCCTTGTTGATTTTCTGCCTGGTTCATTTGTACATCGCTGAAAGTGGGGTATTGAAGTTTCCCCCATTACTATTGTATTCAATTCTGTATCTCCCCTTTGATCCATCAACATTTCTTTTAAGTAGCCAGGTTCCCTGTAATTGGGTGCATATACATTTATTATAATCACACATTCTTATTGAATTGATCCCTTAATCATTCTATAAGGCCCTTCATCTTTTTTTTTAAACTGTTTTTAGGTTAAAGTCTATTTTGTCTGATATTAAGATTTCAACACCAGCTCGTTTTTGGTTTCTGATAGCATGGACTATCTTTTTCCATCCTTTTACTTTTAGTCTGCTTATATCTTTTCTGGTGAAATGTATTTCTTGTAGGCAGCAAATAGATTGGTCTTTTTTTTTTATTCTATTCTTCTAGTCTGTATATTTTAACTGGAGAGTTGAGGTCATTTACATTCAAAGTGCCTATTAATAAGTAATGACTGCCATTTTCCATAAATATTTCCATAAATATTCCTATTGTTTACTTTGAATTTCTTTTGTACTTTTACTGGGAGATTTTCTGCCTCCACCTTCTTTCATAATCATGGCTATATTTCTTTGTTTCTGTGTGCAGCACATCCTTAAGCATCTTTTGTAAGGTTGGATGAGTGGTAACAAATTCTTTCAATTTCTGTTATGGAATGTCTTTAATAAATGAGAATTTTGCAGGTTGCAGTATTCTGAGTTGACATTTTTTCTACTACAGCTGTAGTTTAATTGGAGATCCTCTTAAGTAATCTGGCATTTCTCTCGTGCACATTTTAGAATCTTTTATTTATGCTTTACTGTGGAAAGTTTGACTACATGTATCATTGAAGACCTTTTCTGATTATGTCTGATAGGAGTTCTATGTTCCTGGAGGTCCCTTACATTCTCCAAATTGGGGAAGTTTTTTCTAATAATTTCACTAAATAGGCCTTCTCATCCATTCTGTCTTTCCATACCTTCAGGAAGGAACTCCTAAAACTGATATGATAGTATCCCATAAATCTCCCATTCTGTTTTTAAGGTTTTCGTTTTCTTTCTTTTTTTTTGTTTTTTTTTTTTTTTTTGGTCTGACTGTAAGATTTCCAAAGATTTGTCTTCTAGTATGTGGATTTACTTCTGTCTGTAATCCTATGATGAATTTTTGAATTTCATTTCTGGTATTTCCTCAACCTCTTAATCTTTGTGTTCTAATATTGAAATGTTATGTGTTCTTTTTTTTGGGGGGTGGGTGGGGGGGTCGTGGTGTCTTCCTTATTCTTGTTTCTTGAATTTCTGATTTTGTTTCAGGCATTTGTGGCATTCATTTTTATTTATTTTTTTTTTCCCTCTGATGGCTTTTATCTTTGAGCTAGGTTTCTGAGGTTTACTGGAATGTCTGCACTTTCAGTGAATACCAAGAGGCATGTTATGGGTGTGGCCTGGGAGCTCTGCTCAGTGCTCGTGGGTGGGTTGAGTATCCAGACTAACACCCAAGTTGTGCTTGGTAGATCTCAGTAGCCAGCTACACTCTGTACCCTTTCATGTAACTGCTGAGTCCCCACAATCTTAGCACACAAGGCTTCCACAGTTGCTGAGTCCAGAAGTTTCTTTCTGCCCTGCCAGCCTGTCTAGTCAACAGAGAGGCAGCTCCACCTAGGCATATTGATATGGGGAGGCTGTTGGCACCTCACCATCCTATATGGTTGTCCAGCCACCTCCCAGCCAGGTTCAAAGTCACTTGGGACTTAGGATTGTTCCCTCCAGTACAATCTCTGGATCACATGTGTAAACAAGAGCCATTGGGCAAATATTGCTCCCTGCCCTCCACTGCCAACAGTACTTCTGAGACAGTGAGCTGTCTCACCCAGTTGCTGTGTGAATGCACAAAAGCTTCTGCAGATGCTGCCAAACCCCAAAATGGCACCCCCTCCTTTCTCAGCTGGGCAGCTGCTACTATTGTGGGGAAGTTGGGGTGAGATAAATGTGCCCCCTCTACATCCACTTGGTCCATGGGCAACCATGTATAACTGCTAGTCCCTTGGCTCCAGTACAGACTCACACCAGGCACTCCCTCCAGCTGTATCACCAGAGATCGCTGCAGTCCAGTCTCACCTCTGTGTCCAAGCTGCCTTCCACTCCAGCTCTTGGCTGCTGCAGTTGTGCTTGTGATTGTGTTTGAGCTGCACATCTGCAATTTCCACACATGCCCACGGCGTTCCTCTTCCTCTTGTAGGATTTCAATTCTTTTTTTTTTTTAATTTATTTATTTGACAGATAGAGTTAGACAGTGAGGGAAAGAGACAAAAAGAAAGGTCTTCCTTCCATTGGTTCATGCTCCAAATGGCTGCTACAGCCGGAGCTACGCTAATCTGAAGCCAGGAGCCAGGTGTCTCTTCCTGGTCTCTCACGCGGATGAGGGCGCCCAAGCACCTGGGCCATCCTCCACTGCCCTCCTGGGCCACAGCTGAGAGCTGGAGCGAAGGAGGAGCAACTGGGACTAGAACCCAGCGCCCATGGGGGATGCCAGTGCCACAGGCAGAGGATTATCCAACTGAGCTAAGGCACTGGCCCCTCCGTAGGATTTCCAGTGCAGTTTTCTCTGCAATTCTCCCCTGAAAGTATACTTCCTATACTTTTTTTTTCTTTTATACTTAACCTAACACAGTATGTCATTCCCTAATCTGCCAACTTGGAATCCTCTTGGAATCAGTTTTTTTTTTTTTTACAAATAACTTTTCCAGATATATTACTCAAGATTTTCCAAAGGCAGAAAAACAGTAGATAGATGGGATATAGAGATAGAGAGATGATAGATAGATAGATAGATAATAAAAAGGAAATTTATTAAGTGAATTGTGTTATGCAATTATGGAGTCTCAGAAGCCTCACAGAAGTTCACCACCTGTAATCTAGAGACCATGGTGCTAAGTGGCTAAATTCAAGTCTAAAAGCTTAAGGACCATGGGGGCCACCATGCTAATTCTCAATGTACAAAGGCCAGAGAGCATGAATTTATAATGTTATGGGGAAAAGTAGTACGTCCCACATCCAAAGGAGAAAGAATTCTTTTTTTTAAAGATTATTTATTTTAGTCCACAAACTCAACCAGTATTTAGACAGAGACACAAGCAAAGTGGAAATTCTCTCCTACCTTCAGAGATAGGTAGATCCTTCTTTGATGGCCTCTTCTTTCCATTGGGGTCTCACAGAGATCCTTCATGTGAACTCAAAAAGATTCCATAGGCTTGACTGCTCATGTCAAGAGCCTTGGATGATCACTGATGTCATAAATAAGAGTGTCAATCGTTAAATCGACAACAGGAGTGCACTTAATTCCCATGTAGGCCTCTGTCCTTAATGAGTTGTACTATAAGAATTAACTGTAAAACTTGTTTTCAAACAATATTTTATACTTTGTATGTGTAGGTGAGCGCAAATTGTGAGAATCTTTACTCAGTATAGAGTTGGTCTTCTGTATATAAAGTTAATTAAAAACAAATCTTAATAAGGATGGGATGGGAGAGGGAGTTGGAGGTGGGGTGGGAATAGGGGTGGGAGGGCGAGTATGAGGGGGTAGAACCACTATATTCCTAAAGCTGTACTGATGAAATTTGTATACATTAAATAAAAGCTTTCTTTTAAAAAAAGATTATTTGAAAGGTAGAGTTGCAGAGAGATTAAGGGAGAAAGAGAATCATTCATCAGCTAGCTCACTCCCCAAATTGCCACAACAGTCAGGACTGTTCCTATCCAAGCCAGGAACTTTTTCTGTATCTCCCAATTGAATGGTTACCACCCACTTTGAGAAGATTTTCTCGCTCAGCCCTGGGACTCACATGCCAATCTCTTTCAGCAACATCCTCATAGATAACCAGAAAGAAATTTATAAATTTTCTAGGTATCCCTTAATCCAATCAAATTCCACCAAGATCAAAATTGTTTCCCAAAATGCAGTGACTTACAGTTTGGCTTTGGGACTCTGTAATAAAAAATCTGTACTCTACTTGCATACTGAAGAGAGTCGTTTAAATCACTTGCTCTCATAAAATGACTTTCCTGGGTGATGGACAAAGCCTCATTAGGAATTGCTGGCATAGTTTCTTATGACACTGCAGGCCAGTATAGAAGGTAGTAAAGCATTTTGACATGTTGAATGTTTTCCTTCAAAAAAATCATCCAAACCAAATGTATTGGCAAACACGACAGGTGCGTCACCTGTGCACAGAACATCAAAATTTGACTTCTAATAGAAGCTTTCTCTGGCAAATAAACTTTTCACCATTTTAAAGACATTCACATTCTTCCAGGTTCCAAAGTGGGCTCATAATGCACAAATTCTTAAACGGTTACAGTGTGCACATAAGAAGTGCAACTTAAGAACTGGTTTCACTAGGGATATCTATATTTTGTTCACTTGTATTCAAAATGCAAATGATTTAGCAGCCAACTGTTTCAAGAATTGCTTTAAAGTAGTGGAAAGCATCAGGAATTGGAATGAACTTTTTTGACAAAGACAATTTTCTTTGAAAGCTTTCTTTGGAAACTAAAAAGAAGATATGAAACAGCTAAAATTGATGCTACCAGAGTCTCTCCAACATTTTAGGTTACTTTTTATAAATAAGCAAATTTATGTGGAATCCTATGATTTTTTCCATTGGGGAGACTGAGGTTCTGTTAAATGCAACATTTAAATGTGCCTAATTCACCCTTACTCACCTTGAAGAGGCCAGAACTATCATCGTTCTAACCCCTGACAATAGCCAAGGTTTCTATAAGCAAAGGAGCCTGGGACAAGAAGGAGTCTAGACTCTATTCCACAGCTCATCACCAGAATGTAAACAGTAAACAAAACAGGAGCTTTTTTTTCTCTGTGGCAACCTGGTGTACATCAGTCTTCTCCCTACCTGCACAGGAACTTGTACTCTTGCTTTCCTATTTCCTCCTTTGTACTTAACTCTAGAACAACTTCTATTTTCCATCCCTCTAACCCACCAAGTCAAGAGGGATTTTTGACTCACTC
The DNA here is from genome assembly GCA_949820135.1 of Sylvilagus floridanus. Lineage (NCBI taxonomy): Eukaryota > Metazoa > Chordata > Mammalia > Lagomorpha > Leporidae > Sylvilagus > Sylvilagus floridanus. The sequence goes on from OX463227.1 coordinate 77,862,939, forward strand.
CCTTGCTAATCTCTTCATCAAAGATTTTGCAGACTTAATTTCAATCCACTCTATAATCACAGATTTAATTCACTACTAACAATTTTGACAAGTAAAAATTAGGCAGACTTCAGTTCCACATTAGTATAAACAAGGCATAAAAACAATAATCATATCGGAACTCATAGAAGAGTTTGGCAAAGTAGCAGGATATAAAATCAATGCACAAAAATCAACAACCTTTGTATACACAGACAATGCCACAGCTGAGAAAGAACTTCTAAGATCAACCCCATTCACAATAGGTACAAAAACAATCAAATACCTTGGAATAAACTTAACCAAAGACATTGAAGATCTCTACAATGAGAATTACAAAATCTTAAAGAAAGAAATAGAAGAGGATACCAAAAAATGGAGAAATCTTCCATGCTTATGGATTGGAAGAATCAATATCATCAAAATGTCCATTCTCCCAAAAGCAATTTACAGATTCAATGCGATACCAATCAAAATACCAAAGACATTCTTCTCAGATCTATGAAAAAATGATGCTGAAATTCATATGGAGACACAGGAGACCTTGAATAGCTAAAGCAATCTTGTACAACAAAAACTAAGCCAGAGGCATCACAATACCAAATTTCAGGACATACTACAGGACAGTTATAATCAAAACAGCATGGTACTGTTACAGAAACAGATGGATAGACCAATGGAACAGAATAGAAGCACCAGAAAGCAACCCAAACATCTACAGCCAACTTATATTTGATCAAGGATCGAAAACCAATTCCTATAAATTACTTTGTAGGCCACATGAACTACCACATATCAGAAAAATATGGTATTTGTCTTTTGGGAATGGCATATTTAACCAAGCAAAATGAATGTTTTGGAGCAAGAGATGAGTTTTTCTGAATGAAGTTGGTGAGTCTGGAGTGACAGAACTATTAGAGAATTTGCTCTAATTATGGGAATGAACAGCTATTTGGGAGTCGGAAGGTCATGTAATACTCTTTCTAGCAAAATGTGGCGAGATTTTTAGATGGTGTTGAGTGAGTATTGAGGTTGACAAAAGCTTTCTTTCTGTCCAGCTGCTTGATGGTAGAGGATGTCAAAGTCTTCAGCTTTGCCGGATATTCCCCAGTTAGGGAAAGGAATAGCAATGGGGACATTACAGCATTAATGTACAGAGAAAGAGGTTGAGGGTCAACAGAATGAAGGTCTTAAGCATGCTTGAAGAAATTCTGTGAGGGATACTTGAGAAAATTAAGGAAAGGAAACAACCATCCGTCCAGCTAAGAGTTATTAAGACCAATATCATGTCAGATAAACATTTAGGTGCTCCAGAAATCACACTGCAGAGGAAACAAAAAGAGGAAGGAGAAGGAAGAAGAGGAGGAGGAGGAGAAGGAGAAGAAGAAGAAAACCCACTCCCCACAGAACTTACATACTAGTGAGAAAAGACAAGCAATAAATAACAGAACTAAGGCGTGGGTGTTGTGACACTGCAGGTTAAGTCGTCACTTGGAGCACTTGCATCCCATGCTGGCACACTGATTGGAGCCATGGCTGCTCTGCTTCTGATCCAGCTACCTGTTAATGTATCCTAGGAGGGAGGGGGTGATGACTCATATACTCGTGCACTGCCACCTGTGTGAGAGGCCAGTATGGGTTTCCTGGCTCCCATCTTTAGCTTGGCTCAGTCTAGCTACTGGAGGCATTTGGGCAGTGAACCAATAGAAGGCAAATCTCTCTTTCTCTGTGTTTCTGTATGTCTGTGTGTAGATACTCTAAGGGGCCTCCCAAAAATTCTTGTTTTTCAAAAATACTTTATTATAGTCTAGTGTAGTTAAAGTCACAAGCTTTGGAGTTAGAATGCCTGAGCCTATCATCTTGCCCCAAAGTGGAGATTTATTGTATTGGGCAGGATACTTAACAGAGATAATCTCTTTTCTATATATAAACAAGGTCTGTATCATAGACTAATTGTATGCATGCAATGAGAATCCAGATAAATCACATAGAATAATGTCTGGTTTACACTAATGGATCAATGCCTGTGGTTTTGTTTTTCCTTGTTTTGTTAATTTGCTGTGGTTGTTGGCATTATTGTTGCTGGGGTTACATCTGCCTAAGCACCCACTGTTGGTGGATCACTAACCTAATTCAGGTAGTCTCTCTGCCAAGAAATGATTCATGGCTGATCACTCAGATCTAGAAACTCTATTTCTGTGTCCCTTTAGGATGACATATTCTTCCTCTGCCATTATTTTTTTTTTACTTATCACTCTTTTGTGAGGACTAAAGATTCATGCTGTAAGAGACTATGCATTATTTCTTCTTTACACTGCTGCCACACAGCAGACATCACAGCTAACACATACTGAATAGATTTTGAATGAACAACTGTGAATAGAGTTTAAATTCAGGATGAGACCATTTCATGGTATGTGCTACCAATTGTTAAGGAACAGAGATTTCACTCATTTTACTTCATACTAAGCATTGTTTCACTGTATCATTTGACTGTGCTTTCAACCTCTGAAGCTGTTTCTTGTTTGTTTTTGACTTGGTTTTGCTCATTCTTGCTTTGTTTTCTGGGCCTGTGAGATAGATTTGTTCTAAGCCTGGGCCGGCACTATGGTCCATCTCAGTACTAACATGCTAGCCTATAGCAGCCACCACTTATTTATATTTTCCTATGAGGGCCTACTGCTGTGCAACATCTTAATTTATTCTCTCAATCTTTCCTACAAGGACCAACTGGACATCTGAGTCCAACTTGTTTTGTTATCAACATTTGCCTTCCTGTGCAGTCCCTGCCAAAAAAGCAGCTCAACAACAGTTTTCCAACTCTGCTACTTTTGGCTTAGGAATTCTCAGAGCTATGTGTCAGAGGTTATCATCAGGAGAAACCAACCATGTACATGTAAAAGACATTTTTTTAAGGAGAACCAAAGGAATATTTTTAAATCATTACTCCAGGTCCTGATTCTAGCTTTATGCCACTGCAGATCCTAGGAGATAGTGGTGAGAGCTCAATTTTCTAGGTTCCTGTCACTCATTTGAGAGACATGATTGAGTTTCCAGATATTAACTTTGGCCCAACCAAGTCCAATGCATTGAAGGCATCTGAGGAGTAAGCCTGCAAATATGAGCTATCTCTCTGACTTGCTCTCTCTCTCTCTCTGTTAGACTTTTGCCTCTCAAATAAGTAAAAATAAAATTAAATAAAATTTTATTTTGTCACTTCAATTTAAAAATAAATTTCCATAAGAAAGTACATATATATATATATATATACACATATATCTAAAAGGTATATTTGCAAATACATTTTACATATATTCTGAAAACACAATAGATTTTCTATCTTACTGAAAATATATTTAATAGGGAGATTATAAGCATGGAAGTTAAATAGAATTAGAAATGCTTTGATTGATTTTTTATATTTTTGATAGACATAACACATGAAACATTTCTGAGAAATATAACTCTAGATGTTAATTTACAGTTTTTTATTGAGGCTAATTTGAGATCTCAGAAATTAAATGATATAGAAAACTTTAGCATATTGAATTTTAAAACAAATTGAGATATCATAAATCAAGACAATTTATGGCTCAAGATATAATCATAATTCCCTTCCTATATGACATTCAGGCATCTCAGTGGTATGATGAATTCATAAAATAACTGTTTTAGATGATGGTAAATGGCTCCTGTCTTACTTAACTGCTCTGAAGTTTGCAATGTGTATGGCCATTCCTTCCCTGTTGAGACTTTCTCCCCTCTTTATATCTTTGTTATTTTCTCTCCTAATTTTCCTTCTACTTCTCTAGTCATTTATATTGCTTATTTTTCATGCTTTTTATGTATTCATTAAATGCTAAAGTATAACCTACTATTGTATATTTTCACATTTAATAAATATATTAATATATTTCAAACCTAGTCATCCATATGTCATTCGTACTTGCCTGTTTCCCAAGAAACTTGTTCAATAAATCCTTATGCTTTGGGTACTTATAAATTAGCTAGACTAATTTCCCCAATGTCCTCAAAATAAGATATGACTGTATAATAGATTTCTCATCAATGGAATGTGTGTTGATGTGATACATGACTCTGACCTCCTTCTAAGAACATCTTACATACACCCTCTCTTTAAACATCCTAACTGCTTTCATGCTCTTTCTTCTCCACCTGTTCCGTGGAAAACATTTCAATGATCTGGAGAACAGCAGAGATACAGGCTAAAAGAGGCATTGGCACTTAAGTGACTGCTTTGAGCATAGATTCTAGACAGATACCCAGCACTGTATTGTGATATTAGTGAAACAGAACTTCTATTGTATTAAGCAACTGTAATGCATACCTATTATAGTAGTTGGCCTACGCTAATAAAAATCTCCACTCAATATGTCTGATGTTGAGCTTTCAGCCTAATATTTGTAACTTGCTCCTCTTCCTATTTTTCTTTTATTTAGATTTCTCTTTTTTAAAGAGATTTAAAACTTTTTAAAGTTTTCATTTTATTTGAAAAATAGAGATAGAGACAGAACAACTATGGAGAGAGATCTTCCACCTGCTGGGTCACTGCCTAAATACCCTCAACATGCAGGGCTGGATCAGGCAGCCAGAAATTCAGTCCAGATCTACCACGTGGGTGGCAGAGACTCACGTACTCAAGTCATCATCTGCTGTATCCCATGGTGTGCCAGACCAGGAAGCTGGATCAAAACCAGGGTAGCTGAAACTCCAACCAGATACTCCTATATGGGAAGCAGGTATCTTAAGCACTGAATTAACCCACTGCACCAAACACCTATCCTATTTATTCAGATTTTTAAGTATAACATAAAGATATATTGTGCCCACCTGAGTCTTCAACTTTAAGCTTTTTTTAAAAAAATATTTTATTTATTTATTTATTTGAGAGGCAGTTACAGACACAGGGAGGGAAAGACAAAGAGAAAGATTTTTCCATCCTCTGGTTCACTTCCAAAATGGCTGAAATGGCTGGAGCTGGGCCAACCCAGAGCCAGGAGCTTCTTCTGGGTCTCTCATGTGGGTGCATGGGCTCAAGCACTTGGGCCATCCTCCACTGCTTTTCCAGGCCATTAAGCAGAGAGCTGGATCTGAAGAGGTGCATTCAGGATGCTAGTGCAGCACGCGCAGGCTTAGTCTACTCCACCACAGTGCCAGCCCCAATCTTCACTGTTCTTTATAGTCTCCTATCCCACCCCATCTTCTCACTTAGTTTTCAGGGTTTTTCACTGAGTTCTATGACCTCTCAGAGCCCTGTGCCCTACTCGTACAAAATGACTCTGATACCAGTAATGTCTACACTCCAACAAGCCTGGCTAAGTGCCTTCTCAACATCAAGATTTGATTCACAAATCATTTCCTGATTGTATGTTATATACCTCTTCTCTGATACTAAATATCTTGTGCTTATTTCCATTACATAAATTATCATGTATATATGTATTTATATATATTTCTTTGTTTTCATCTTAGGGTGAATTATTTTAACATGAACAAAGCATCACAGTGTAACCCCTAAATGTGCAGAATTTTTAAGTGTCAATTTTTGTAATAAAAATTTTCAAAAGCTATGTTTGAGAATATATTTTATCTTTGTATAGTTATCAATAAACACATGCCTGACCCATAAAATATCAAATAAACATATGATAAGACAATGGATGATACCACGAAGTCTGCAACACAGACATGGTAATCTGGTTTACAAACGTGTTGGCTGAATACACAGTACTAGGTACTTTAAATGCTAAAATGGATATCATATACCTTGACCCACAATTTAAATTTGATAGCCTAAAATAATAAAAAATGTATATCTAAGAAACTAAATTTTAATTATATTTCTGTTTAAAGGTTAGAAGTTGTACCTGTAGACTGATGTATTTTTAAAGGCACTGGCTCTTGTGTTTAATAAGAACAATGAATTTCCCCATTATAAATAAGTTTGGCCATTGTCTTACTGACTCTAAATTCAAAATCATTTATACCCAACCATTTTCACCATTCACTGCCATTGCTATTGTTAATATTATCTTCATTTGTCATTTGAATTGCTTCTCCATATCTTAAAGAGCATGTCTCCTTAGTATATGATCACACTGATTTATCATCTGAACATCTGCACCTCAGTTCTTCACCTGTACCAAAAGCATAACATGGCTTCAAACTCATCATTTTCCCTTACTTAGTTCCATAAATATGCTCTTTTATTTAAATTCCCAATTTTGGTAAGTATCATCAATTACTGCCAATCTCCCCTGTCAAAAACACAGAAATCTTTGTCAGGCTGCCCACTAAATGGTTCTGAAGTCTGTTTCCTGTTGCCAATTTTCTTTCACTATCTGAACTTATCTGTTGCTTTGACTGCTACAACAGTTCAGTTACAGAATCACTTCCCTGAACTAAAATACCATAAGTACTTTCTAACACTGATCTTTTAAATATAGTCATGCACCACATAATGACATTTTGATTAATGATGGACTGCATATACATTATGATCTTACCCCATAAGATCATCATGAAGCTGAGCCGTTAAATTCACCTAGTGAGGTAGGTCATTGGCATCATAACAGCACATGTGGCATATCATATAACTCATGTGTTTGTGTTGATGCTTGTTTAAACAAACCTACTGTGCTTCTGTAGAACTGACTTCTGTGTAACAATAAATGCAGTTACACTGTGTGATTCTTGGTAACTGCAACAAGTACCTGTTACTGGTTAGTGTATTTACTGTACTCTATTTTTATCATTATTTTGGGATAATCTTTCCACTTGGGCAAAAAGTTAATGCTGAAACACATTCACCATAGATTCTTTTTTTTAAGATTTATTTCTTTGAAAGTCAGAGTTTACACAGAGAGAGGAGAAGCAGAGACAAAGAGAGGTCTTCCATCTGATGGTCCACTCCCCAGATGGCTGCAACGGCTGGAGCTGTGCCGATCTGAAGCCAGGAGCCAGGAGTTTCCTCCATATCTCCCATGTGAGTGCAGGGGCCCAAGGACTTGGGCCATCTTCTACTGCTTTCCCAGGCCACAGCAGAGAGCCAGATTGGAAGTGGAGCAGCCGGGTCTCAAACTGGCACCCATATGGGATGCTGGCACTTCATTCCAGGGTGTTAACTCGCTAAGCCACAGCGCTGGCCCCCATAGATTCTTTAATTTATCTTTAGTGTACAGGTTATATACAGTATTCATACAGTAAAAAATTATTGTGCAAGTTTGTAGCCTAGAAGAAATAGGACATATCATGTAAGTTAGGTGTGATATAGGCTACCATCTAGGTTTTGTAAAACACTCTGTTATGTTGTATGACAAAATCACCTAAAGATGTATTCATCAGAATGTATTGCCCCTGTTAAGCAATACCCAATCATATTCAAATCTGACTGTATTTTGTCAGCATTGATTCTTTTCCTAGTGAGTAAAGCGTTGATTCCTTAGCTCAGCAGCATCTAGATCTCTAGTGTCTCATTCTGATATCCTCTCAGTTTTCTGTGTATTCTCACTGCATCAGTGGTATGTAGCAACATGAATACTCTTGTGCTTGTACAGTCTCTTTGATTGTAGTCCCTTCTTCTTTCCTAACCTTAATTTGCCCATCCAAAATCATAAAGTATTGGCAATCCAAAATATGACACCAAATAACATGTGTCCTTTAACTTGAAGTATTTTAATAAGTACTAGAAGAGAAAACCACTTAAGCAAACCACCTAACCATTTTTGGTTTTACTGATAGGCAAAAGTTAAACTCTTAGTGTATAGCAACAGTGATTATAATTACTAGTAATTTATTAAGATTTGCTAAGAAACTGTGGTATGAATCTAGAATTCAGTTTCTAAACATTTAGCTGAGATTAACTATAATCAGTGAGCAGGGAAATTGGTATTCAGTGGTGCAAAGGCAACATAAACTAACAAGATAGATAACAAGTGTGTGTGTGTGTGCGTGTGTATGTAAACAAATCCTGCATTTCTATCAGCCTGGATAGATATAAGTGAAATGAAATTGCCAATGACAACAGACCCTATTGAAAGTTACAGAAAGAGATTTGTTCTGGGGCATAGAAGAGATAAGATGAGTAAGAGAAAATAACTTAATAAATAATCACCGTTAGAATGAAGTGATTAGATACCTTCTATTATCTCAAGAATTTATATGCATTCATATAGGCTATATCCACATATTCTTTAATAGAGTAACATATGTGGGTTGTGTGTGTGTTTTTGCGTGTGGTTATGAATCAGTACAATTCAACAGCCATATTTTGGCTGCCAGCAAGATAAAAATGTGTAAAATATCAAGACATAGTATAAGTTCATAACCAAAATACATTACATAGCTTTAAGAATGATGTCACTGGATTCTGCCTGGAGTATCTGGATGAACTGGTAGAGACATATTTATTCCCCATAGATGGGAGGTAAGGCAGATCTCTTGCCTACGCAAGGAAAAGAATGGAGTAAAATGTATATTGAATATATCACATTACTTTATAATCAAAGTATTTTATGTTTGTATTCTATGCTTAATATCTGTGCTTTGATTTGCTAACTATTTATTCCAGTGCATTCCTTTTACTTGCATGCTATAATATTATGATTCAATATATGCAATGACTATATTCCTGTGAAAACAAAGTACAAATCAAAATATATTTTATGTAGACGTACACTATAACATTTATGATGCTGTTTTCAGTCTGTTGCAGGCATTTACAGTATAATAGCACACACTAGGTAATTTATAATGAGAGATCTATTTTTTCATTATGGAGAATAGGAGTTCTAAGATCAGGGGACCATATAAGATTAGGGATTTCTTGTTGCATCAGGGCATGATGTGGTGAGAGAGTGAGAGACTAAACTTACAGTTTCAACCCCTTCTGTAGCTATTGTTAATCTACTCATGAAGGTGGACCCCTCATGACCTAAATGCTTCCCAATAGATCCTGCCACCCAAATTTTCATTTAGGATTAAGTCTCCAACACTGACTTTCTGAAGATGCATCCAAATCACAAGTGGTTCTTTTTTTGTTTATTTGATTTTTAAATTTTTTCCCAAAAACATTTTATTTAAAGAAGACAAATTTCACGCTTTTTGTAAATATAACTTTAGTAATACAGTGATTCTTCTGATACCCACTACCTCTTCCCTCCCCTATTCCCATTTTTACATTTTACTAAAATCTAACTTCAATTAACTTTATATACTTATTATTATACTAAGTAAGGAGTTCAAAAAATGTATTAAAAAAAACTATTCCTCAACAGTTGAGACAAGTGCTGTTCAAAGTCATTTCATCTCAAATTATTAATTTCACTTTTATAGATTACCATTTAGGTGCTCAATTACTTATCACAGATCATGCAAAATATATGGTATTTGTTCTTTTGGTATTAGCTTATTTCAATAAGTATCATGTTTTCCAGTTTCATCTATTTTGTTACAAATGACAGGATTTCATTTTTTACCTCTGTGTAGTATTGCATGGTTTATATATCCCATAATTTCTTTATCCAGTCTTCATTTGATGGGCATTTGGGTTGATACCATATCTTAACTATTGTGAATTGAGCTGCAATAAACATGGGGGTACAGTTAACTCCTATACTGATTTCATTTCCCTTGAGTAAATTCCCAGGAGTGGTATGGCTGGGTCATATGTTAATTCTATATTCAGATTTCTAGGGAATCCTTATCTTGTCTTCCACAGTGCCTGCACCAGTTTACATTCCCACCAACAGTGAACTAGGGTGCTTTTACCCTATATCCTCTCCAGCATTTGTAATTTGTTGATTTCTGGATGGAATCCATTTTTTTTTTAATTTTTTTATAACGCTTTTATTTAAAGAATATAAAATTTCCAAAATACAGCTTATAGATTACAATGGCTTCCCCCCCCATAACTTCCCTCCCACCCGCAACCCTCCCCTTTCCCACTCCCTCTCCCCTTGCTTCACATCAAGATTCATTTTCAATTCTCTTTATATACAGAAGATCAGTTTACTATATATTAAGTAAAGATTTCAACAGTTTGCCCTCACATAGCAACACAAAGTGAAAAATACTGTTGAAGTAATAGTTATAGTATTAATTCACAATGTATAGCACATTAAGGACAGAGATCCTACATGATATATTTTTTTTTAAATTGATTAATTTTCTATGCAATTTCCAAATTAACACCAAGATTTTTTTTTTATTTTTAATTATCTATATACAGAAGATTGATTCAGTATATACTAAGTAAAGATTTCATCAGTTTGCACCCACACAGAAACACAAAGTGTAAAATACTGTTTCAGTGCTAGTTATAGCATTACTTCACATTGGACAACACATTAAGGACAGATCCCACATGAGATGTAAGTACACAGTGACTCCTGAAGTTGATTTAACAATTTGACACTCTTGTTTATGGCGTCAGTAATCTCCCTAGGCTCTAGTCATGAGTTGCCAAGGCTATGGAAGCCTTTAGGGTTGGCCGACTTCAATCTTATTCCGACAGGGTCATAGTCAAAGTGGAGGTTCTCTCCTCCCTTCAGAGAAAGGTACCTCCTTCCTTGATGGCCCCATTCGTTCCACTGGGATCTCACTCACAGAGATCTTTCATTTAGGTCTTCTTTTTTTTCCAGAGTGTCTTGGCTTTCATGCCTAGAATATTCTCATGGGCTCTTGAGCCAGATCTGAATGCTTTAAGGGCTGATTCTGAGGCCAGAGTGCTATTTAGGACATCTGCCATTCTATGAGTCTGCTGTGTATCTCGCTTCCCATGTTGGATCATTCTCTCCCCTTTTGATTCTATCAGTTAGTATTAGCAGACACTAGTCTTGTTTGTGTGATCCCTTTGACTCTTAGACCTATCAGTGTGATCAATTATGAACTGAAGATGATCACTTGGACTAGTGAGATGGCCTTGGTACATGCCACCTTGATGGTATTGTATTGGAATCCCCTGGCACATTTCTAACTCCATCATTTGGGGCACGACTGATTGAGCATGTCCCAAATTGTACATCTCCTCCCTCTCTTATTCCCACTCTTATATTTCACAGGGATCACTTTTCAGTTAAAATTTAAATACCTAAGAATAATTGTTTGTTAATTACAGAGTTCAACCAATAGTACTAGAATCCATTTTAAATGGGGTGAGGTGAAACCTCATTAGAGTTTTGACTTGCATTTCCCTGATGGCAGTGATCCTCAGAATTTTTTAATGTGTCTGTTGGCAAATTGGAGTTCCTCTTTTGAAAAATGCCTGTTTAGGATATTTGACCATATCTTTACTGGGTTGTTTGCTTTGTTGTTTTTGAGTTTCTTGTTCTCTTTGTATATTTTGCTTATTAATCTTCTATAAGTTGCATAATTCACAAATAACTTCTCCCATTCTGTCAGTTCCTCTTTACTTTGGTGAATGTATCTTTTGCAGTGCAGAAGCTTCTCAATCTGTGAATTTTGGCTTTGATTTCCTGTGTTTTTTAAGAAAACTTTGCTTATGGCGATGTCTTTCAGGGTTTCCCCAATGTTCTATAGTAATTTTATGATATCAAGTCATACATTTAGGTTTTTAATCGACTTTAAGTGGATTTTTGTATAAGGTATAAGGTATAAGGTATAAGGTATAAGGTATAAGGTATAAGGTATAAGGTATAAGGTATAAGGTGGGAGTCTTGCTTCATGCTTCTGCATGTGGAGATCCAGTTTTCCCAGCACCATTTCTTGAGAAGCCTTGTCCTTAATCCAGGGATTTATTTTAGCTCCTGTATCAAAGATAAGTTGGTTGTAGATGCATGAGTTGATGTTGCCATTTCTATTCTGTTCCATTAGTCTATCCATGTGTTTTTTGTACCGGTACCAGGCTGTTTTGGTTGTAGTATGTCTTGAAATCTGGGATGGTGATGCATCCAGCTTTGTTTTTGTTGTATAAGATTTTTTAGCTATTCAGCATCTCCTGTATTTCCATATGAATTTCAACATCATTTTTCCTATATCTGAGAAGAATGTCCTTGATATTTAAATTGGCATCACATTGAATCTATAAATTGCTTTTGGTAGAACAGATATTTTGATGATACTGGTTCTTCTAATCCATGAACATTGAAGATGTTTCCAATTTTAATGTCCTCTTTAATTTCTTTCTTTAGTGTTTTCCAATTTTCAGTGTAAAGGCTTTTGACATCCTTGGTTAAGTTTATTCCAAGCTATTTTATTTTTTGGTAACTACTGTAAATAAGAATCATCTTAGAAGTACTTTTTCCACCATCGCATCATCTGTGTATACAAAGGTTTTGATTTTTGTGTTTTGATTTTATATCCTGCCTCTTTATCAAACTTTTCTGAGTTCCAATGGACTCTTAGTGGAATCTTTTTGATCCCCTATATATAGAATCACATCATCTGCAAATAGTGATATTTTGCCTTCCTCCTTCCCAATTTGTATCCCTTTAAATTTTTTTCTTGCCTAATGGCTCTGGCTAAAACTTCCAGGACTATACTGAATAGCAATGTTGAGTGTCTGGTTCTGGATCTCAGGGAGAATAATTCCAACTTTTTCCTATTCAATGGGATGCTAGCCATGGGTTTGTCATATATTATCTTAAGTGTGTTTAAAAATGTTTCTAATATACTCAATTTACTTAAAGTTTTCATCATTTGTATTTGTATGTATTTGTATCTTATCAAATGCTTTGTCTGCACCTGTTGAGATACTCATATGTTTTTTTTCTCTTCAGTTTGTTAATGCAAGACCTTCCATAACAAACAGAAATTAAAAGAATTTGTCGGCCAGCGCCGTGGCTCAACAGGCTAATCCTCCGCCTTGCGGCGCCGGCACACCGGGTTCTAGTCCCGGTCGGGGCACCGGATTCTGTCCCGGTTGCCCCTCTTCCAGGCCAGCCCTCTGCTGTGGCCCAGGAGTGCAGTGGAGGATGGCCCAGGTGCTTGGGCCCTGCACCCCATGGGGAGACCAGGAAAAGCACCTGGCTCCTGGCTCCTGCCATCGGACAAGCGCGGTGCGCCGGCCGCAGCGCGCCGACCGCGGCGGCCATTGGAGGGTGAACCAACGGCAAAGGAAGACCTTTCTCTCTGTCTCTCTCTCTCACTGTCCATTCTGCCTGTTAAAAAAAAAAAAAAAGAATTTGTCACCACCTGTCCAACCTTAAGGATGATTAAGGATGGGCTACACACAGAAGCACAGAAACATGGTCATCACTATGAAAGAAAGTTAAGGCCGAAAAATCGCTCAGTAAAGGTACAAAGGCAATTCAAAGTAAACAATAGGAATATTTATGGAAAAATGGCAAGGCCAAGTCATTACTTATCAATAGTCACCTTGAATGTAAATGGTCTCAACTCTCCAGTTAAAATATATAGGCTGGCTGAATGTAGCAAAAAACCAAAATCCATCTATTTTCTGCCTACAAGAAACATCTCACCAGCAAAAATACACACAGAATGAAAGTGAAAGGATGGAAAAAGAAAGTCCATGCTAACAGAAACCAAAAATGAGCTGACGTAGCCATCCAAATATCAGACAAAATAGACTTTAATATAAAAACTGCTGAAAGAGACAAGGGCACTATGCAATGATTAAGAATTCAAGTCAACAAGAATATGTGATTATTATAAATGTATATGTACCTAATTACAGGGCAACTGGCTATTTAAAAGAAATGTTAAGGGATCAAAAGGGAGATATAGACTACAATACAATAGTATTGGGAGACTTCAATACTCCACTTTCAGCAATGGACAGATAAATCAGACAGAAAATTGGCAAGGAAACAACAGAGTTAATTGATAGTATAGACCAAAGGGACCTAATGGATAGCTACAGAACATTTCATCCTATACATAAAGAACACACATTTTCTCACCAGTTCATGGAACTTTCTCTAGGATTGAACACATGCTAGGCTACAAAGCAAGTCACAGCAAATTCAAAAATTGAAATCATACAATACATCTTCTCTGACCACAATAGAATGAATCTGGAAATCAAAAACTCAACAATCTCTAAAACATATCTAAACTAAACACATGGACACTGAACAACATACTTCTGAATGAATAGTGGGTCACTGTAGAAGTTAAAAGAGAAATAAATTTCTGGAAATGAATGAAGACGACAATACAAAATATCAAAACTAATGGGATACAGCAAACGCAGCATTAAGAGGAAAATTTATAGCAATTGGAGCCTATATCAAGAAATTGGAAAGGCGTCAGATAAATGAGCTATCAATGCATCTCAAGGACCTAGAAAAAAACAGCAAACCAAATCAAAAACCAGTAGGAGAAAAAAATAATTCAAATTAGATAAAAAATCAACAAAATTAAACCAAAAATGTAAAAAACAGAGAAATGAAAAGCTGTTTTTTTTAAAAATAAACAAATTTGACATACCATTGGTACAACTAACCAACAATAGAGGGATAAGACTCAAATCAGTAAAATTAGAGATGAAAAAGGAAATATAGCAACAGACACCAGAGAAATAAAAAGAATCATCAGAAATTACTGCTAAGAGCTTTATTCTAACAAATTGGGAAACCTAGAATAGATTCCTGGTGACATAAAAACTGCCTAAAGTGAGTCATGAACATAGACAACCTAAACAGACCAATAACCAAGACATAAATTGCATTAGTAATAAAGACCATCCCCTAACTTAGATAAGCCCAGGACCAGATGGCTTCACTGTTGAATTCTACCAGATATTTAATAACTAACTCCAATTTTTCTCAAGCTATTTAAAACAACTGAAAGGGAAGGAATCTTCCCAAAATTCTTCTATGAAGCCAGCATCACCTTAATTCCTAAACCTGAAAAGATCTAACAGAGAAAGTACTATAGACCAATTTCCCTAATGAACACAGACATGATCATACTGAACAAAATACTAGCCAATTGAATTCAACAATAAATCAGAAAATCATTCAACCTGAAAAAATTGGATATCTTCATTTTATACAGGGTTGGTTCAACATTCACAAGACAATCCATGTGATACTTCACAAATGATTCTTAATTGTGTTTTTTGATAAATTTTAGTTTGAAGTGACTCCTTATAGACGACCTCTGATTCCCTATCAACATCTAACTATGACTTTTATTGCTGTTGCAAAAAATGAATTGTTTGTTCCTATCATTTTTTAATTACAAATAATAATTGGTAGTATCTTCAGTACATTAATCAATGTCAAATAATGAGATAAATTTTATATGAAGGAGAATATTTTCTCTACTTTGTAAAATTATCAATAAGGCATCTTTATATTACTTTTATTTATTTTTTAAAAAATTAATAAATATAAATTTCAAAATTACAACATTAGGATTATAGCAGCTTTTCCACTCATAACCTTCCTCCTACCCACAACCATCCCATTTCCCATGTTGGAACATGCTCTCCTACTTAATTCTATCAGTCAGTATAGGCAGACACTAGTCTTGTTTATGTGATCCCTTTGACACTTAATCCTACCATTATGATCAATTATGAACTGAAACTGATCAAGGAAATTCATCTGCAATTCTTTTTTTTTTTTTTTTGACAGGCAGAGTTGACAGTGAGAGAGAGAGAGAGACAGAGAGAAAGGTCTTCCTTTTCCATTGGTTCAACCCCCAATTGCTGCTGTGGCCAGCGCTCTGCAGCCGACGCACCATGCTGATCCGAAGCCAGGAACCAGGTGCTTCCTAATGGTCTCCCATGCGGGTGGAGGGCCCAAGGACCTGTGCCATCATCCACTGCACTCCCGGGCCACAGCAGAGAGCGGGCCTGGAAGAGGAGCAACTGACAGAATTTGGTGCTCCGACTGGGACGAGAAACCTTGCGCCAGTGCCACAGGTGGAGAATTTGCCTAGTGATCCGCAGCATGGGCCTGTAATTCTCTTTCTCTGCTACATCTTTTTCAGGTTTAAGAATTAAGGTGATGCAGGCTTCACAGAAAGAATTTGGGAGGATTCCCTTTCCTTCAATTGTTTTGAATAGATTGAGAAGAATTGGAGTTAGTTTTTTAAATGTCTAGTAGAATTCAGCAGTGAATCCATCCAGTCCTGGGCTTTTCTTTGTTGGGAGTGCCTTTATTACTGTTTCAATTTCTGTTTCAGATATGGGTCTGTTTAGGTTTTCTGTGTCTTCCTGGTTCAATTTAGGTAGTTCTCATGTGTCCAGGAATCTATCCATTTCTGATTGTTTGCTGGCATACAACTCTTTGTAGTAATTTCTGATGACTCTCTTTATTTCTGTGGTGTCTGTTGTTACGTTTCCTTTTTCATCTCTGATTTTATTGATTTGGTTCTTTTCTTTTTTTAGGTAGTGGGGCCAATGGGGTGTCAATTTTGTTTATTTTTTCAAAAAATCAGCTCTTCGCCTGGCTGATTTTTTTGTAATTTTTTTATGAATCCTGTTGATTTCTTCTCTGATTTTAATTATTTCTCTTCTCCTACTAGCTTTGAGTTTTGTTTGCAGTAGTTTCTCAAGATCCTGGAGATGCATTGATAGCTCATTTTTATGGTGTCTTTCCCCTTTCTTGATGTAGGCACCTATTGCTATAAACATTTCTCTTAACACTGCTTTAGCTGTATCCTATAAGTTTTGATATGTTGTGTTGTTATTCTTATTTACTTCCAGGAAATTATTGATTTCTCTTTTGATTTCTTCTATGACTCACTGTTCATTTAGGAGCATGTTGTTTAGTCTCCATGTGTTTGCATATGCTCTTGGGTTTCCTGAGTTCCTACTTTTCAGCTTCATTCCATTGTGGTCTTTGAAGATGTATGGTATGATTTCAATTCTTTTGAATTTGTTGAGACTTGCTTTATGGCCTAGTATATGGTCAATCCTAGAGAAAGTTTTGTGCACTGCTGAGAAAAATGTGTATTCTTCAACTGTAGGATGAAAAGTTGTGTAAATATCTGTTAGATCCATTTGGGCTACAGTGTTGATTAAATATGCTGTTTCCTTGTTGATTTCTGTCTCGTTGATATATCCATTGCTGAAAGTGGTGTATTGAAGTCCCCCAATACTATTGTATTGGAATCAAAGTCTCCCTTTAAGTCCCTTAATATATCTTTTAAATAGCCTGGTGCCCTGTAATTAGGTGCATTTATGTTCATAATAGTTATATCTTCCTGTTGAATTGATCTATTAATCATTATATAGTGACCCTCTTTGTCTCTCTTAACAGTTTTTTTGTTCAAGTTCATTTTGTCTGATATTAAGATGGTCTAGCCAGCTCTTTTTTGGTTTCTGTTGGCATGGAATATCTTTTTCCAGCCTTTCACTTTCAGTCTGCATGCGTCTTTGTTGGAAAAATGTGTTTCTTGTAAGCAGCAAATAGATGGTTTTTGTTCCTTAATCCATTCAGCCAGTCTGTGTCTTTTAACTGGAAAGTTGAGGCCATTTACATTCAGTGTGACTATTGATAAGTAGTGACTTTGCCTTACCATTTTTCCAAAGATATTTGTAATATATCCTTTGAACTTCCTGTGATCTTTTATCGAAAGATTTTCTTCCTTTACCTTTTTTCATATTGATGACCGTGTTTCTGTGTTTCTGTGTGTAACACATCTTTAAGCATCATTTGCAGGGCTGGGCAAGTGGTGACAAATTCTTTCAATTTATGTTTGCCATGAAAGGTCTTTATTTCACCTTCATTCACAAATGAGAGCTTTGCAGGATATAATATTCTGTGCTAGAATTTTTTTTTTCCTCTTAGTTCTTGGGCTATATCTTGCTATTCCTGCCTATTCTGTAGGGTTTCTGATAAGAAGTTTGCTGTGAGTCTAACTGGAGTTCCTCTTACAGTAATCTGGTGTTTCTCTCTTGCACATTTTAGAGCCTTTTCTTTATGTTTCCCTGTGGTGATTTGGTTACAATGTGTCATGGCAAGATTCTCTTCTGTCATGTTTATTGGGAGTTCTGTGTGCTTCCTATATTTGGATGTCTCTTTCTTTCTCCTAACCCTGGAAGCTTTCTGCTACTATCTCACTAAAAAGGCCTTCTAATCTTTTCTCTCTCTCTCTCTCTCTCTCTCTCTCTTGCCTTCAGGAACTCCTAGAACCTGAATGTTGAGTTTTTAAATAGTATCCTATAGATTCTCAACAATATTTTTTAGATTTCTAATTTCCTCTTCTTGTCTTGGGTTTGACTGTATACTTTCTTGTGCTATGTCTTCTAAGTCTTATATTCTCTTTTCTGCCTCACTGATTCTGTTTTTAAGGCACTCAACCATGTTTTTTACTTGTTCTATTTAATTCTTCATTTCATTTTGATTTCTCTTCAATATGTCAATTTCATGTCCTATTAAATTCTTCATTTTGATTCCTCCTTAAGATTTCATTTTCATGATAGAGATTGTCTTTCATGTCCTGCATGGATTTCAGTAGTTCATGCATTTGTTTTTTTATTACTTCTAAATATTCTTCTCATACATTTTTGAGTTCCATTGCTTGCATTTCTTCTATCTCTTTGTCTTCATAACATTGTATTGAAGTGTCTTGGTCTTTTTGGAGCATCATGTTGTCTTCCTTGTTCTTGTTTCCTCAGTCATTGCATTTGTTGTTTGGCATTTGTGGAGATACTTGCTGGTTCTTCTTTCTTTTTTTCCTGCTTTGGTGGCTTTTCTTCTTGTACTATGACTCTGTAGATAAGTGGACTGTTTGCTTTCAGTGACTCTCTAGAGGCTTGTGGTGGGTGTGGCCAAAGAGCTCTGTTCAGTTCTTCAGGGTTAATGGTGTGCCTAATGTGACATACCCATGTATGGCGTGGTAAATCTTCTCTCTCTTTTATTCAGAAGGGAAGTAATTCCACTCAGCTGAGGTCTTTTCCTTGATGGTGATCAGTGCCTGAGCACTATCCTCAGTGGGTATAATATTCATCTGCTTTGACCCAAGGATCACACAAATGATCTGTGCAGTCCAAGTATAATCTCAGATTCTGCAATGTCTCTCACAGGGTAGCCAGTGCCACCTGAGGTTGTGGCATCTCCCACCGAGATTACTCACTTCTCAGCCACACCATGAGTTCTTTTTTTTTCCCTCAGCCCCAGTTTATAAACTCCACAGATTCACTAGGTCTCAGTCTCCTGTTATTACTCCCCACCAGAGTCAGGTTTATGTGTTATGCTGATTGCTGGGTTCAGCCCTGAGCTGGTGCATCTATTATGTATGTCCAAAATGGCACCTGCTCTGTTGGCTCGTATGCCTTTGTAAGATGATTAGAGAGAGAGAATTGTGTCCATACCTTGCCTTTTATTTTTTCTTTCCTCTGGTTATGCTGGTGTATTTTCCACCACGGGGCTTCAAGCCTTGTTCCCTCCAGGCTCTTCTTGCCACTTTTCTGCCTGTGTCTTGGGCTACTGAAGTTTCCTCTTACTTCTCTTTCCAGTGCTGGTGTGGAAACTCTCAGCAGTTGTGGTCCCAAGCCATGGGTGCTCATGTCCTCCACATAGATTCACCATGTACCTCTAATTATGGAAGAGTTTCCTCTGCCAGTTTTCCCTAACTCTTCCCTGAGACTAAACTATCTTCTCCTGGTCTGTCAGTAAGCTCCCTCCCTATTCTGCTATCTTGGAACCCTTCGTGCTTTATTTTTTTCTCTTCTGCTTAGTTTGTATCCTAAGCCCCACCTACATAAACACTTTACCATAAAGTGAAGTTTCCATTGATATAACAAGTTTAACTTGAGATACCATCTAGTTTGCTTGTTCAATATATGTAAGTCATAATTCCTACATCATCGTGGATTTTCAACTACCCAAAATCCATGTAATAACCTTTTGCATATACAGTTTCCTACAGAAGCCAGCTGAAAGTTATTTTTCTGGTTCTACTAATCTCCTGTGCTGGATAAGTTGGAAAAGTTAATGTTCAATGTCAAATAAAATAAATTTACTTGTCTGCTCTCTCTTTTGTCACAATGGATAACTCCGGGGAAAATTCTGCCAAGAAAGTCATGGTGTTCCTAGAATCGAAAGTGCCTCATTCTCCAAGCAGAGTATAAAGCCCATTTCTATTTGTACACTGCCATGCCTACAGGATCATGTTCCATCATGAGTGGTTGCAAGTGACCAAAATCTGTTTGATTAGGGTGTTCTACCCACTTGGCATTTTCCTAATTTGTAGGCAGATGTAGAAAACCACAGAAAAGATGTTCCTTCTTTTTCTGATTTCAACAATGTGTGGTAAACTGTCATGTGTGGCCAACTAATTTCTGAGTTTTATCACAAAGACCTTTCCAAGGACAATGGAGCTGATTTAGAGAAGAGGAGGTCACAACAATGTAGTTTGCATCCCTTCCTTCTCCTTTACAGAGCAATAGGAAAGCCATTTTGTTTTCTTCCAGTCAATGATATGACACATACTTCTTGAATAACTGCAATATTGAGTAAACATAGGCTCTGGGGGTAAAGCAGTGGAGACTAACACCCTGCCATCATACATCTTACAGTCTCTAAAAAAGGGAAGGAACAAATCAGCTTCTTTAACTTTCTTACCCACAGCACAGTGATCTCACCCCTCTCTAAGATCATTTTTGGTCAAGGAAACCAAAGGTAGTGGTAGGACATACATGTGCTTTCAAGTAACTATGGTGATTTACTCTGTGGGCATGTTTCCTACAACAGAACACTTGCCTAGACACCTCTAAAATAATCCCCAAACCACTTCCTTTTTCTGTGACTATGCAAATCATACTGAAATATCAGGTCGTGATCTGACTTCTCTACTTGAATTCACTCCTGTCAGTGAGAAGGTTTTGTAAAACAGATGAAAATATATACAGCAACACAAAAATACAAAGTTGAGTATCTGCAAAAGATAAATGCAAATTAACTTAACCAATGTATTATTTTCCTAGCAGGAGATCCTAGCTAATATGAAATTTTATGAGGCATCACAGTACCCATAAAATACAGAAAATAAATAAGAAGATTCCTGAACAATGTGATATAAATTTGATGTTACCTTTAAATATGAAAAAGGAGACTGTGATATATACCCATTAGGATTTCAGATTTGTTTAACTGGTTATCACTAATGTCCCACTGAAATGCAATTGAAAATTAATATATCTGGCAGTAAAATATATGGTCATTAAAGAAAGTTCATGCAGAGGAATTTTTATAGAGTTGCCAAGTCTCTTGAATTCAGAATGTGGGATCCTCACATGTGAATTGTTCTCAATCACTAATGCTTTCTGACACATCATTGACTCCTGATCTTCAGATGACTTCAACCTCAATGAAAAATCCCAATTGTTTCACAAAAGTAAAGTATTTTATTATATTTTGACAGAAAATTACCAAAATTCCATAGCCCTAAAATAGGTCAAAGATTCATTAAATTCCTAGGCACTTCACTGACAAATTAAGAGTTTATATGTAAGAGTGGAAATGACTTTGCTGAGAGTACCATGCACTCAAATCCTTATTCTTACACTAAATCACTTTTGCATTTATTCACTTATTCAAATTCAGATTCAATGAACTTTCTAATTTATTTATTTATTCAATTATTCCTTTTATCATAACTCTAGGTATATTAGTTTGTTTGGGCTGCTATAATA
This sequence comes from Sylvilagus floridanus, assembly GCA_949820135.1. NCBI lineage: Eukaryota > Metazoa > Chordata > Mammalia > Lagomorpha > Leporidae > Sylvilagus > Sylvilagus floridanus. The sequence continues at coordinate 77,884,552 of OX463227.1, forward strand.
AAATATGATAGACTGAGTGGCTAAAACAGCAAAACTATATTTTCTCGCAGTGGTAGAGGAAATTGAAATGCTGAGATATTTGGCCTGCAGAAAGCCACCCTACTGATGTGTCCTCATATAGCAAGGAAAGGGTATACTCTAGCGTCTCACGCTCTTCTTATAAGTTAGCAGTTCTAACATACTTGAGACATATATATGACTTCACAACATTTGTTACCTCATTGTTCCTATATTACTAGCCACACAGAGAGTTAGCATTTCAACATATAAATTTTGGGAGGGGGCACAATTGAATCCAGAACAGAAAATAAAGTGAAAATTACTTTGGACATTTCATGATAGGATATAATCTCTTCTATTCCTTTCATTACTCAAAATAAGTAAATGATAGGGCATCTGCAGCATAGAAAAAAAGGGTTACTCCTGAATTGGAATAATTTTGAATATCAACATCAAAGTTTATAAATACTGTTTATGTAAGTTTCAAAGCTAAGTAGTCAGGGGTGTGAGCAAAAGGATATGGTTTTCCATGTGCCCTTTAGAAATCAAACTATTCATGAGTTGCCACGGATATGGAAGCCTTTTGAGTTCACCAACTTCGATCTTATTCCAATAAGATCACAGTCAAAGTGGAAGTTCTCTCCTCCCTTCAGAGAAAGGTACCTCCTTCTTTGATGGCCCTGTTCTTTCCACTGGGATCTCACTCACTGATACTTTCATGTAGGTCTTTTTTTTTTTCCAGAGTGTCTTGGCTTTCCATGCCTGAAATACTCTCATGGGCTCTTCAGCCATACCCGAATGCCTTAAGGGCTGATTCTGAGGCCAGAGTGCTATTTAGGATATCTGCCATTCTATGAGTCTGCCGTGTATCCCACTTCCCATGTTGGATCATTCTCTCCCTTTTTGATTCTATCAGTTAGTATTAGCAGACACTAGTCTTGTTTGTGTGATCCCTTTGACTCTCAGACCTTTCAGCGTGATCAATTGTGAACTGAAGATGATCACTTGGACTAGTGAGATGGCATTGGTACATGCCACCTTGATGGGATTGTATTGGAATCCACTGGCACGTTTCTAACTCTACCATTTGGGGCAAATCTGATTAAGCATGTCCCAAATTGTACATCTCCTCCCTCTCTTATTCCCACTCTTATATTTCACAGGGATCACTTTTCAGTTAAAATTTAAACACCTAAGAATAATTGTGTGTTAATTACGGAGTTCAACTACTAGTACTAGAACAAAACAAAGAAAAACACTAAAATGGATAAATTATTAAGTTGTACATCAACAGTCAGCACAAGAGCTGATCAAGTCACTGTTTCTGATAGTGTCCATTTCACTTCAACAGGTTTCCCCTTTGGTGCTCAGTTAGTTGTTGCTGATCATTAGATCGAAGTCAGCGAACTCAAAAGGCTTCCATAGCCTTGGCAACTCATGACTAGAGCCTAGGGAGATTACTGATGCCATAAACAAGAGTGTCAAATTGTTAAGTCAACAACAGGAGTCACTGTGCACTTACTTCTCATGTGGGATCTGTCCTTACTGTGTTGTCCAATGTGAAGTAATGCTATAACTAGTACTGGAACAAAATTTTATACTTCGTGTTTCTGTGTGGGTGCAAACTGATGAAATCTGTACTTAATATATACTAAATTGGAGCGGCAAGATGGCGGAATAGGAAGGGAGCACACCGACAGTCTGGGGAGAGACAGTTTAATAAAAGTGGAGATACTGCAGGTTCAAGGAAGAGTAGGGGAAGAAACAGCAGAGAAAACCATTCCGGAACTGGTGATGCACAGTGGACCTGCGTGGAGAGCATGGGAGCCCGCAGTATGGGACACCAGCAGCAGATTCAACACACCAGCACTGGAACGCGAGGTGAGCAGAACATCAATAGCCCGAATTACCAGCAGGGAAGCGGAAAAGGGAGCCTAGAGCGAACAAGGCTTGAAACCCTGCAGGGAAAAGTTCGCCAAGCTAACTAGAAGAGAGAGAGGGAGAGAGGGAAAAAAAAAAAAAAGTGACCCATACGGACACGAGCTTCTCTCTCTCCGCTCACCTTTCAAAGGTGAGCAAGACAAAGAGCAGGCACCATTTTGGAATACATCATGAGCGGGGCCTGCAGGGCCCCGAGCCTAGCAGAAAAACCTGACTCTGGGTAGGAGGGGTGAAATAACAGGAGATTAGAACCTAATGAATGTGTGGTGCTAATGAACTGAGACTGTGAAAAAAGAGACGGTGGGGGAGAGAACTCACGGAAATCATGAATTCATGTGAGTACTCTCCAGAGACGCTACAGTTCAGTAGCCTTGGCAGCCCAGTGGGAGACTACAGAAGAATCTCAGCCCACACAAAGGGCCGCAAAGATTCCTTCTCTGGTCCTTGGGAAAGAGCTTCCAATCTCTGGCTCCTTTGGGTATATCATTCGCCTGCTAACCACCCCCAATTCCATTCAGCTGTGTGGAATTACTTCCCTTTTGAACCAAAAAAAAAAAAGTAACAGAGAGAGATTTACCACACCTAACCTGGGAGTGTCTCCTTTGACACACCCTCAACCCTGAGGAACCAAACAGAGCTCTCAGGCCACACCCATCTCAAGCCTCTAAGGCTCCATCAAAAGCAGACAGTCCACTTAATCTAGAGTCATAGTATAACAAGAAAAAAACACCACAGTGAAGAAACCAATATGCCAAACAACAAACGCAAAAACCGAGGTAATAAGAACAAGGAAGACACTATGGCATCCCCAAATGAAAAAGACACCCCAATTCAAGATTACGAAGATGATGAGATAGAAGAGATGCAAGAAGCAGATCTCAAAAAATTGATAAGAACACTAAGAAGTACTCAAAAACAAATTCTTGAACTACAGAAATCCTTAATGGACAAGGTAGAAAATCTCTCTCGTGAAAATGAAATATTAAGGAGAAATCAAGCTGAAATGAAACAACTAGTAGAACATGAAACTGTGATAGTGACGAGAAATCATAATGAAGTGAAGAATTCAATAGATCAAATGAAAAACACATTAGAGAGCCTTACAAACAGAATGGGTGACGCAGAAGAGAGAATATCGGACTTAGAAGACAGAGCACAGGAAACTATACAGTCAAACCAAAGAAAAGAAGAGGAAATTAGAAATCTAAAAAATATTGTTGGGAATCTACAGGATACTATTAAAAAACCCAACATTCGAGTTCTAGGAGTTCCTGAAGGCATGGAGAGGGAGAAAGGATTAGAAGTCCTTTTTAGTGAGATAATAGCAGAAAATTTCCCAGCTTTGGAGAAGGACAGAGACATCCTAGTACAGGAAGCTCATAGAACCCCTAGTAAACATGACCAAAAGAGATCCTCTGCACGACACATTGTAATTAAACTCACCACGGTGAAACAGAAAGAAAAGATCCTAAAATGTGCAAGAGAGAAACGTCAAATTACACTCAGAGGATCTCCAATTAGACTCACAGCAGACTTCTCATCAGAAACCCTACAAGCTAGAAGGGAATGGCGAGACATAGCCCAGGTATTTAGAAAGAAAAACTGCCAGCCCAGAATATTATATCCTGCCAAGCTCTCATTTGTGAATGAAGGTGAAATAAAGACCTTTCATAACAAACAAAAATTGAAAGAATTTGTTGCCACTCGTCCAGCCCTGCAAAAGATACTTAAAGATGTGTTACACACAGAAACACAGAAACACGGCCATCAACATGAAAGAAGGTAAACGAAGGGAACCTCACAGCAAAAGATCACAGGAAATTCAAAGCATACATTAGAAAATATCTTTGGCAAATGGCAGGGCAAACTTACCACTTATCAATAGTCACATTGAACGTTAAAGGTCTAAACTGTCCTGTTAAAAGACAGAGATTGGCTGATTGGGTTAAGGAACAAAAACCATCTATTTGCTGCTTACAAGAAACACATCTTTCCAACGAAGATCCATACAGACTGAAAATAAAAGGATGGAACAAGATATACCAAGCCAACAGAAATGAAAAAAGAGCGGGTGTAACCATCTTAATATCGGACTACATAAACTTTAACAGAAAAACTGTTAAGAGAGACAAAGAGGGGCACTATATAATGATTAAGAGATCAATACTACAGGAAGATATAACAATTATCAATGTATATGCACCTAATTACAGGCCATCAGTTTATTTAAAAAATTTGTTAAGAAACTTAAAGGGAGACTTAGACCCCAACACAATAGTACTGGGGGACTTCAATACTCCACTCAGAGATATTGACAGATCAACAGGACAGAAGATCAACAAGGAGACAGTAGATTTAAACAACACTATAGCCCAAATGGATCTAACAGATATCTACAGAACTTTTCATCCTAACAGAAAGCATTTACATTCTTCTCAGCAGTACATGGAACCTACTCTAGGATTGACCACATATTAGGCCATAAAGCAAGTCTCAGCAAATTCAAAAGAATTAGAATCATTCCATGCAGCTTCTCAGACCATAAGGGAATCAAGTTGGAAATGAGCAACTCAGGAATCCCTAGAGCATATGCAAACACATGGAGATTGAACAACATGCTCCTGAATGAACAATGGGTCACTGAAGAAATCAAAAGAGAAATCAAAAATTTTCTGGAAGTAAATGAGGATAACAGCACAACATACCAAAACTTATGGGATACAGCAAAAGCAGTATTAAGAGGAAAGTTTATATCAATAGGTGCCTACATCAAGAAACTGGAAAGGCACCAAATAGATGAGCTTTCAATGCATCTCAAGGATCTAGAAAATTTGCAGCAAACTAGACCCAAATCTAGTAGAAAAAGAGAAATAATCAAAATCAGAGAAGAAATCAACAGGATTGAATCCAAAAAAACATTACAAAAAATCAGCCAAACAAGGAGCTGGTTTTTTGAAAAAATAAACAAAATTGACACCCCATTGGCCCAACTAACTAAAAAAAGAAAAGACCCAAATCAGTAAAATCAGAGATGAAAAAGAAAATGTAACAACAGACACCACAGAAATCAAAAGAATCATCGGAAATTACTACAAGGACTAGTATGCCAGCAAACAGGGAAACCTATCAGAAATGGATAGATTCTTGGACACATGCAACCTATCTAAATTGAACCAGAAAGACATAGAAAACCTAAACAGACCCATAAGTAAGTCAGAAATTGAATCAGTAATAAAGGCCCTCCCAAAAAAGAAAAGCCCAGGACCAGATGGATTCACTGCTGAATTCTACCAGACATTTAAAGAAGAACTAACTCCAATTCTTCTCAAACTATTCAGAACAATCGAAAAAGAGGGAATCCTCCCAAATTCTTTCTATGAAGCCAGCATCACCTTAATTCCTAAGCCAGAAAAAGATGCGGCATTGAAAGAGAATTACAGACCAATATCCCTCATGAACATAGATGCAAAAATCCTCAATAAAATTCTGGCCAATAGACTGCAACAACACATCAGTAAGATCATCCACCCAGACCAAGTGGGATTCATCCCTGGTATGCAGGGATGGTTCAATGTTCGCAAATCAATCAATGTGATACACCACATTAACAGACTGCAGAAGAAAAGCCATATGATTATCTCACTAGATGCAGAGAAAGCATTCGATAAAATTCAACACCCTTTCATGATGAAAACCCTAAGGAAACTGGGTATAAAAGGCACATTCCTCAATACAATCAAAGCAATTTATGGAAAACCCATGGCCAATATCCTATTGAATGGGGAAAACTTGGAAGCATTTCCACTGAGATCTGGTACCAGACAAGGATGCCCACTCTCACCACTGCTATTCAATATAGTGCTGGAAGTCTTAGCCAGAGCTATTAGGAAAGAAAAAGAAATTAAAGGGATACAAATTGGGAAGGAAGAACTCAAACTATCCCTCTTTGCAGATGACATGATTCTTTATTTAGGGGATCCAAAGAACTCTACTAAGAGACTTTTGGAACTCATAGAAGAGTTTGGCAAAGTAGCAGGATATAAAATCAATGCACAAAAATCAACAGCCTTTGTATACACAGGCAATGCCACGGCTGAGGAAGAACTGCTAAGATCAATCCCATTCACAATAGCTACAAAAACAATCAAATACCTTGGAATAAACTTAACCAAGGACATTACAAATCTCTACAATGAAAATTGCAAAACCTTAAAGAAAGAAATAGAAGAGGATACCAAAAAATGGAGAAATTTTCCATGCTCATGGATTGGAAGAATCAATATCATCAAAACGTCCATTCTCCCAAAAGCAATTTACAGATTCAATGCAATACCAATCAAGATACCGAGGACATTCTTCTCAGATCTGGAAAAAATGATGCTGAAATTCATATGGAGACACAGGAGACCTCGAATAGCTAAAGCAATCTTGTACAACAAAAACAAAGCTGGAGGCATCACAATACCAAATTTCAGGACATACTACAGGGCAGTAGTTATCAAAACAGCATGGTACTGGTACAGAAACAGATGGATAGACCAATGGAACAGAATAGAAACACCAGAAATCAATCCAAACATCTATAGCCAACTTATATTTGATCAAGGATCCAAAACCAATTCCTGGAGTAAGGACAGTCTGTTTAATAAATGGTGCTGGGAAAACTGGATTTCCACATGCAGAAGCTTGAAGCAAGACCCCTGCCTTTCACCTTACACAAAAATTCATTCAACATGGATTAAAAATTTAAACCTATACCCGACACCATCAAATTATTAGAGAGCATAGGAGAAACCCTGCAAGACATAGGTACTGGCAAAGACTTCTTGGAAAATACCCCAGAAGCACAGGCAGTCAAAGCCAAAATTAACTACTGGGATTGCATCAAATTGAAAAGTTTCTGTACTGCAAAAGAAACAGTCAGGAAAGTGAATAGGAAACCGACAGAATGGGAAAATATATTTGCCAACTATTCAACAGATAAGGGTTGATAACCAGAATCTACAAAGAAATTAAGAAACTCCACAACATCAAAACAAACAACCCACTTAAGAGATGGGCCAAGGACCTCAATAGACATTTTTCAAAAGAGGAAATCCAAATGGCCAACAGACACATGAAAAAAGTTCAAGATCACTAGCAAACAGGGAAATGCAAATCAAAACCACAATGAGGTTTCACCTCACCCCGGTGAGAATGGCTCACATTCAGAAATCCACCAACAATAGATGCTGGAGAGGATGTGGGGAAAAAGGGACACTAATCCACTGTTGGTGGGAATGCAAACTGGTGAAGCCACTATGGAAGTTAGTCTGGAGATTCCTCAGAAACCTGAATATAACCCTACCATTCGACACAGCCATCCCACTCCTTGGAATTTACCCAAAGGAAATTAAATGGGCAAACAAAAAAGCCGTCTGCACAGTAATGTTTATTGCGGCTCAATTCACAATAGCTAAGACTTGGAACCAACCCAAATGCCCATCAACAGTAGACTGGATTAGGAAATTATGGGACATGTACTCTACAGAATACTATACAGCAGTCAAAAACAATGAAATCAGGTGATTTGCAACAAAATGGAGGAATCTGGAAAACATCATGCTAAGTGAATTAAGCCAGTCCCAAAGAAACAAATATCATTTGTTTCCCTTGATTGGCGATGACTAACTGAGCACCAAAGGGGAAACCTGTTGAAGTGAAATGGACACTATGAGAAACAGTGACTTGATCAGCTCTTGTGCTGACTGTTGTTGTACAATGTAATACTTTATCCATTGTAGTATTTTTTTTTTATCCTAGTACTAGTGGTTGAACTCTGTAATTAACACACAATTATTCTTAGGCGTTTAAATTTAACTGAAAAGTGATCCCTATTAAATATAAGAGTGGGAATAAGAGAGGGAGGAGATGTACAATTTGGGACATGCTCAATCGGAACTGCCCCAAATGATGGAGTTAGAATTGTGCCAGGGGATTCCAATACAATCCCATCAAGGTGGCATGTACCAAGGCCATCTCACTAGCCCAAGTGATCATCTTCAGTTCACAATTGATCACACTGATAGGTCTAAGAGTCAAAGGGATCACACAAACAAGACTAGTGTCTGCTAATACTAACTGATAGAATCAAAAAGGGAGAAAATGATCCAACATGGGAAGTGGGATACACAGCAGACTCATAGAATGGCAGATGTCCTAAATAGCACTCTGGCCTCAGAATCAGCCCTTAAGGCATTCGGATCTGGCTCAAGAGCCCATGAGAATATTTTAGGCATGGAAAGCTAAGACACTCTGAAAAAAAAAAAAAAAGAAGACCTAAATGAAAGATCTCTGCGAGTGAGATCCCAGTGGAAAGAACGGGGCCATCAAAGAAGGAGGTACCTTTCTCTGAAGGGAGGAGAGAACTTCCACTTTGTCTATGACTCTGTCAGAATAAGATCGAAGTCAGCGAACCCTAAAGACTTCCATAGCTTCGGCATTTCAGGACTAGAGCCTAGGGAGATTATTGACGCCATAAACAAGAGTGTCAAATTGTTAAATCAACTTCAGGAGTCACTGTGTACTTACGTCTCATGAGGGATCTGTCCTTAATGTGTTATCCAATGTGAAATAATGCTATTACTAGTACTGAAACAGTATTTTTACACTTTGTGTTTCTGTGTGGGTGCAAACTGATGAAATCTTTACATAGTATATATTGAATCGATCTTCTGTATATAAAGATAATTGCAAATGATTAAAAAACCTTGGTGTTAAATTGGAAATTGCATAGAAAAATAATCAATTTAAAAATATATGTATCATGTAGGATCTCTGTCCTTAACGTGCTATACATTGTGAATTAATACTATAACTGGTACTCCAACAGTATTTTTCACTTTGTGTTGCTACGTGAGGGCAAATTGTTGAAATCTTTACTTAATATATACTAAACTGACCTTCTGTATATAAAGAGAATTGAAAATGAATCTTGATGTGAACGGAAGGGGAGAAGGAGTTGGAAAGGGGAGGGTTGCGGGTGGAAGGGTATTATGGGGGGGAAGCCATTGTAATCTACAAGCTGTATTTTGGAAATTTATATTCTTTAAATAAAAGCATTATTAAAAAAAGATAATTAAAAATGAAAAAAAATCTTGGTGTTAAATTGGAAATTGCATAGAAAATTAATCAATTTAAAAAATATATCATGTAGGATCTCTGTCCTTAATGTGCTATACATTGTGAATTAATACTATAACTAGTACTCCAACAGTATTTTTCACTTTGTGTTGCTATGTTAGGGAAAACTGTTGAAAACTTTACTTAATATATACTAAACTGATCTTCTGTATATGAAGAGAATTGAAAATGAATCTTGATGTGAATGCAAGGGGAGAGGGAGTGGGAAAGGGGAGGGTTGGGTGGGAGGGAAGTTATGGGGGGGAGCCATTGTAATCTATAAGCTGTATTTTGGAAATTTATATTCTTTAAATAAAAGCATTATAAATATATATATATATACTAAATTGATTTTCTGTATATAAATAGAATTGAAAATGAATCTTGATGTGAATGAAATGGGAGAGAGAGCAGGAGTTGGGAGGGGTGTGAGTGGGAGGGAAATTATGCAGAGGGGAAGGCACTGTAATCCATAAACTGTACTTTGGAAATTTATATTTACTAAATAAAAAAACAAAATAAAGAATCACCATGATCCAAAAAGAAAGAAATCAAACTATTTTTTATTATTATTCTTAAATTTAGGTGGTGATCACACTGGGACCTTCATACCTGGCACCAGCAAACTTCAGGTATTCCATGACAAGCATAAGTCTGAAAATGATAGTAATTAAGACAATTATTTATAAGGACAGCATTGGTTAAATACCAATGATCAATTGCTCTTGGTCACACCTGACTGGAAGAGAGCTGCATTTTCATCTAAGAACAACTGGACTATGGGATGGTAATATTATTTGGAAGTCAAAGAACATGGCTATAACCATTGTGGTGATAAACTAGACTTATTCATTTGCAACTTAACTGTTTGAGTACTAGTTATAGAATTAATTCACATTGGACAACACATTAAGGACAGAGATCCTACATGAGCAGTAAGTGCACAGTGACTCCTGTTGTTGACTTAACAAATTGACACTCCTAATTACAGCCTCAGTAATCACCCTAGGCTCTTGTCATGAGTTGTCAAGGCTATGGAAGCCTTTTGAGTTCAGCGACTCTGATTATATTTGGACAAGGTCATAGTCAAAGTGGAAGTTCTTTCCTCCCTTCAGAGAAAGGTACATTCGTTGATGGGCCTGTTCTTTCCACTGGGATCTCATTTTGCAGAGATCTTTCATATAGGTCTGCTTTTTTTTTCCACAGTGTCTTGGCTTTCATGATTAAAATACTCTCATGGGCTCTTCAGCCATACCCGAATGCCTTAAGGGCTGAATCTGTGGCCAGAGTGCTGTTTAGGACATCTGCCATGCTGAGTCTGCTGTGTATCCCACTTCCCATGTTGGATCATTCTCTCCTTTTTTGATTCTATCAGTTAGTATTAGCGACACTAGTCTTGTTTGTGTGATCCCTTTGACTCTCAGACCTTTCAGCGTGATCAGTTGTGAACTGAAGATGATCACTTGGGCTAGTGAGATGGCCTTGGTACATGCCACCTTGATGGGAATGTATTGGAATTCCCATGGCATATTTTTAACTCTACCATTTGGGACAAGTCAGCTTGAGCATTTCCCAAATTGTACATATCCTCCCTCTCTTATTCTCACTCTTATATTTAACAGGGATCACTTTTCAGTTAAAATTTAAACACCTAAGAATAATTGTGTCTTAATTACAAAGTTCAACCAATAGAATTGAGTAGAAGAAAAAAATATTAAAAGGGATAAATTATTAAGTTGTACATCAACAGTCAGGACAAGGGCTGATCAAGTCACTGTTTCTGATAGTGTCCATTTCACTTCAACAGTTTTCCTTTTTGTTTTTCGGTTATTTGTCACCGATTTGGGAGAACATATGATATGTGTCCCTTTGGGCCTGACTTATTTTACTTAGCATGATATTTTCCAGATTTTTCCATTATGTTGCAAATGACCGGATATCATTGTTTTTTTACTGCTGTATAGTATTCTATAGTGTACATATTCTATAGTTTCTTTATCCAGTCTTCTGTTGATGGGCATTTAGGTTAATTCCATGTTTTGGTTATTGTGACTTGAGCTGCAATAAACATTGAGGCAAAGACAGCTCTTTTATTTGCCAATTTAATTTCCTTTGGGTAAATTCCAAGGAGTGGGATGGCAGGGTTGTATGGTAGGGTTATATTCCTTTTTCTGAGGAATCTCCAAACTGATTTCCATAGTGGCTTTACCAGTTTGCATTCCCACCAACAGTGGGTTAGCGTCCCTTTTTCCCCACATCCTTGCCATGATCTGTTGTTGGTAGATTTCTGTATGTGAGCCATTCTAACCGGGGTAAGGTGAAACCTCATTGTGGTTTTGATTTGCATTTCCTGATTTCTATTGATCTTGGACATTTTTTTTTGACAGGCAGAGTGGACAGTGAGAGAGAGAGAGACAGAGAGAAAGGTCTTCCTTTTTGCCGTTGGTTCACCCTCCATTTACCACCTCAGCCGGCATGCTGCAGCTGGTGCACCGTGCTGATCCGATGGCAGGAGCAAGGTGCTTATCCTGTTCTCCCAAGGGGTGCAGGGCCCAAGCACTTGTGCCATCCTCCACTGCACTCCCTGGCCACAGCAGAGAGCTGGCCTGGAAGTGGGGCAACCGGAACAGAATCCTGTGCCACGACTGGGAATAGAACCTGGTGTGCCAGTACCGCAAGGCTGAAGATTAGCCTATTGAGCTGCGGAGCTGGCCTGATCTTGAACATTTTTTCATGTGTCTGTTTGCCATTTGAATTTCCTCCTTTGAAAAATGTCTATTGAGGTCCTGGCCTATCTCATAAGTGGGTTGTTAGTTTTGTGATTGTGGCGTTTCTTGATCTCTTTGTAGATTCTGGTTATTAACCCTTTATCTGTTGGATAGTTTGCACATATTTTTTCACATTCTGTTGGTTGACTCTTCACTCTCCTGACTGTTTCTTTTGCAGTACAGAAACTTCTCAATTTGATGCAATCCCAATAGTTAATTTTGGCTTTGAATGCCTTCAACTCTAGCGTATTTTCTAGTAAGTCTTTACTGGTGCCAATATCTTGCAGGGTTTCTCCAATGTTCTCCAATAATTTGATGGTGTCAGGTCGTACATTTAGGTCTTTAATCCATCTGAGTGGATTTTTGTGTAAGGTGAAAGGTAGAGGTCTTGCTTCAAGCTTCTGCATGTGGAAATCCATTTTTCCCAGCACCATTTATTGAATAGACTGTCCTTACTCCAAGGATTGGTTTTAGATCCTTGATCAAATATAAGTTGGCTGTAGATGTTTGGATTGATTTCTGGTGTTTCTATTCTGTTCCATTGGTCTATCCATCTGTTTCTGTACCAGTACCATGCTGTTTTGATTACAACTGCTCTGTAGTATGTCCTGAAATCTGGTATTATGATGCCTCCGGCTTTGTTTTTGTTGTATAAGATTGTACAATAGCTAGATTTTAGCTATTCAAGGTCTCCTTTGTCTCCATATGAATTTCAGCATCATTTTTTCCAGATCTGAGAAGAATGTCTTTGGTATCTTGATTGGTATTGCATTGATTCTATAAATTGCTTTTGGGAGAATGGACGTTTTGATGATATTGATTTTTCCAATCCATGAGCATGGAAAATTTTTCCAATTTTTGGTATCCTCTTCTATTTCTTTCTTTAAGATTTTTGTAATTTTCATTGCAGAGATCTTAACGTCCGTGGTTAAGTTTATTCCAATTATTTGATTGTTTTTGAGTCTATTGTGAATGTGATTGTTCTTAACAGTTTTTCGCAGCCGTGGCGTTGCCTGTGTATACAAAGGCTGTTGATTTTTGTACATTGATTTTATATCTAGCCACTTTGCCAAACTCTTCTATGAGTTCCAATAGTCTCTTAGTAGAGTTCTTTGGATCCCCCAAATAAAGAATCATATCATCTGCAAAGAGGGATGGTTTGAGTTCTTCCTTCTTAATTTGTATCCCTTTAGTTTCTTTTTCTTGCCTAATGGTTCTGGCTAAAACTTCCAGAACTATATTGAAAGCAGTGGTGAGAGTGGGCATCCCTGTCTGGTACCAGATTTCAGTGGTAATGTTTCCATCTTTACCCCATGGGTTTTTCATAAATTGCTTTAATTGTATTCTATACCCAATTTGCTTAGTATTTTCATCATGAAAGGGTGTTGTATTTTATCAAATGCTTTCTCTGCATCTATTGAGATAATCATATGGTTTTTCTTCTGCAGTTTGTTAATGAATTGTATCACATTAATTTATGAACATTGAACCATCCCTGCATACCAGGGATAAATCCTACTTGGTCTGGGTGGATGATCTTTCTGATGTGCTGTGCATTCTATTGGCCAGAATTTTATTGAGGATTTTTGCATCTATGTCCATCAGGGATATTGGTCTGTAATTCTCTTTCAATGCTGCATCTTCTTCAGGCTTAGGGATTAAGCTGATGTTGGCTTCATAAAAAGAATTTGGGAGGATTCCCTCTTTTTCAATTATTCTGAATAGTTTGAGAAGAATTGGAGTTAGTTCTTCTTAAATTGTCTGGTAGAATTCAGCAGTAAATCCACCTAGCCCTGGGCTTTTCTTTGTTGGGAGGGCCTTTCTTACTGTTTCAATTTCTGTTTCAGTTATGGATCTGTTTAGTTTTTCTGTCTTCATGGTTCAATTTAGGCATGTTGCATGTGTCCAGCAATCTATCCATTTCTGATAGACTTCCCTGATGACTCTTTTTATTTCTGTCTGTTGTTTCATTTCCTTTTTCATCTCTGATTTTATTGATGTGGGTCTTTTCTCTTCTTTTTTTAGTTAGTTGGGCCAGTGGGGTGTCAATTTTGTTTATTTTTTCAAAAAACCAGCTCTTCGCTTGGCGGAATTTTTGTAATTTTTTTTAATTCAATCCTGTTGATTTCTTCTCTGATTTTAATTATTTATCTTCTCCTGCTGGATTTGGGTCTGATTTTCTGCAGTTTCTCTAGATCCTTGAGATGCATTGAAAGCTCCTCTACTTAGTGCCTTTCCAATTTCTTGATGTAGGCACCTCTTGCTATAAACTTTCCTCTCAACACTGCTTTTGCTGTATCACGTAAGTTTTGATATGTTGTGTGGTTATCCTCATTTGCTTCCATAAAGTTTTTGATTTCTTCTATGACCCACTGTTCATTTAGGAGCATGTTTTTCAATCTCCATGTGTTTGCATATGCTCTAGGAATTCCCAAGTTGCTAATTTCCAAATTTTTCCACTGTGGTCTGAGAAGCTGCATGATATGATTCCAGTTCTTTTGAAGTTGCTGAGACTTGCTTTATGGCCTATTATGTGTTCAATCCTAAGTATCTCACTTTTATTAAACTGTCTTTTCCCAGACTATCAGTGTGCTCCCTCCCTATCATGCCATCTTGCCAGTCTCCTTGAATATAGCTTTTAGTGAGTTTTTGGAATCCTTCTGGTGCATTATGAAAGTTAAGATGGTCTTAGAGATCCCCAAGATACAATTTTATTGAAAGTGAGGGGGATGGCGCTGTGGTATAGCAGGTAAACTCAACCTGCAGTGCTAACATTCCATGCGGGCACTGGTTAAAGTCCTGGCTGCTCCACTTCTGATCCAACTCTCTGCTGTGGCCTGGAAAAGCCGTAGAAGATGGCTCAAGTCCTTGGGTTCTTGCACCTGCATGGGAGACCTGGAAGAAGTTCCTGGCTCTTGGCTTCAGGTTGGCAGAGCACCAGCTGTTGTGGCCATTTCGGAAGTGAACCAGCTTTGATGGAAGATCTCTCTCTCTCTCTTTTCTACCCCTCCCACTCACTCTCATTCTGTCTGCCTCTGCCTTTGAAGTAAATAAAGAAATCTTAAAAAAAAAAAGAAAGAAAGTAAGGATGGTGTGTGGGCTGTTCCCTCACATTAAAGGAGAGGAACTCTTTTGATAGAAATGCCATGCCAGACATCCCAAACAAGACCTTGCTCCCCGTGCTTTTAGTTCTTCACATGAAGTCAGGTTGCCTACATTTTCCAACTTCCTTTAAGACCCAGGAACATGCATATCTGACTGTCTCGTTTCTGTAGATATCCCTACAGTGCACTCTTCCATTTAAAAAAAAGCTAAAGGAGTAAGTGAGAACATCATAATAAACCCACCAGTACAGGTGAGGAAGTAGTTTCCAACTGTTTTAAGTTTCTTTATTTCACATTTTGTGCATATTCTTACAAAATCCCATTATCTGTAGCTGAAATCTGTTATACCCTATGAATTGGAAAAGAAATATTAGACAAGGACAAGAAAACCAACGTAAACAGCTATCAAAAAGAACACTACAAAAATGTTTCTTTTTGGGTTTAGGAGGCAGTTTTCTATGAGAGCTGATGCATTGTATGAGATGAGAAATGGTTCTTCAGGTAATGGGTGTCTGCCCTTGCTGCAACTGTAATTCCTCTTCATGCATGTAAAATGATATTTTGTTTTGAATGGCTCTTCTTTCAAAAAAATACCACATTATGATTTATTTTCCTTGGAATCATACTTACCTTTTCCTAAGGAAATTGACTGTTAATATGGTGAATTTATGCCAGTAGAGCTATTTGGTTGTGTTGGATTAAGATGAAGTACTAAACAAATTATATTTTCATTGCATATTTTGTAATGTGCATCCACAAGAAAAAAATAAATGAGGGTACATCAAAAAGTCTGTGGGCTGGCACCTCGGCTCAATAGGCTAATCCTCCGCCTGTGGCGCTGGCACACCAGGTTCTAGTCCCAGTAGGGGCACCGGATTCTTTCCCAGTTACTCCTCTTCCAGTCCAGAACTCTGCTGTGGCCTGGGAGTGCAGTGGAGGATGGCCCAAGTGCTTGGGCCCTCCACCTGCATGGGAGACCAGAAGGAAGCACCTGGCTCCTGGCTTCGGATCAGTGTGGTGCACAGGCCGAAGAGGCCATTGGGGGGTGAACCAATGGGAAAGGAAGACCTTTCTCTCTGTCTCTCTTTCTCACTGTCCACTCTGCCTATAAAAAAAAAAAGTCTGGAAAAATTGAATAAAAAATAAATTCATTTTGATCCAAAAAAAACTGAGATCATTGCATAGTTTTTCCATAGTGCACATTTTTCATGAGCTTTTTGAAGACACCTCAATTCTTAAATGGTAAGTCCCAGAAAAATAATAGTGGGTCTTGTTTGGAGAAAGCCCTAGGAGATCTGAGTTAATTTTGTCACTAGTGAACTATGAGGTTGCAAACAAAGGATTTAATCCTTTCTATATTCTCATCTAATTCCACATTACTATATACAGAGAGATCCTGCCCATGGCTAATAGCATTTTTTCTATGTGGGGTGATCATTTATCCCAGCATGACTTGGACAGCGATAATTTACTCCCCATTTTAGCAAAAATTGTTAATTAATTATTAATAGAAGTGCCCACTTCATACTCAAAATTGTTCCAGTTTGAAATCCAGACTTTATTTCAAGTTCCCAGTTGGCAGAAAACTCCCTCATTATTCTTGTCCTGATAAGCCCACGGTGCCAAGCATAAGTAAAACTACTGGTATGAGAAGCTGTAGATAAACCTCCCCCAAATAAGCTAAAGACTCCATTGATGATTTAGGCAATAACCTTTTTTATGTTTTTTAACTTTTATTTAATAAACATAAATTTCAAAAGTACAGCTTTTGGATTACAGTGCCCCCCCCAACCTCCCTCCCACCTGCAACCCTCCCATCTCCTGCTCCCTCTCCCATTCCATTCACATCAAGATTCATTTTCAATCATCTTTATATACAGAAGATCAACTTTGTATATACTAAGAAAAGATTTCAACAGTTTGCACCCACATAGAAACACGAAGTATTAAGTACTGTTTGAGTACTAGTTATACTGATAATTCACATAGTACAACACATTAAGGACAGAGATCGTACATGGGGAGTAAGTGCACAGTGACTCCTGTTGTTGACTTAACAGTTGACACTCTGATTTATGGTGTCAGTAATCACTCCAGGCTCTTGTCATGAGCTGCAAAGACTATGGAAGCCTCTTGAGTTCACAAACTCCAAACTTTTTTAGATAGGGCCATAACTGAAGTGGAAGTTCTTTCCTCCATTCAGAGAAAAGTACCTCCTTCTTTGATGGCCCTTTCTTTCCATCGGGATCTCACTCACAGAGATCTTTCATTTAGGTCATTGTTTGCCACAGCTTTCAATGTCTGAAATACTCTCATGGGCTTTTTAGGCTGATCCAAAGGTTTTAAGGGCTGATTCTGAGGCCAGAGTGCTGTTTAGAGCATTTGTCATTCTGTGAGTCTGCTGTGTATCCTGCGTCCCATGTTGGACCATTCTCTCCTTTTTAATTCTATCATTTATTATTAACAGACACTGGTCTTATTTATGTGATTCCTTCGACACTTACACTTATATTTATGATCAGTTAGTTTGTGCCGAACTGGATATCACCTCCCTCTCTATTCCCACTCTTATTTTTAATGGTGGTCAATTTTCAGTTCCAATATTCATTCTTTTTCTCACCCCCAAGCTTCACGTCTACAATACCAGAAATCAAAAGAGAGAATAAGTCATAGACCTCTAATTACATTGGCTCACATTTTGCTGAATTCATTGAAATCCCCTTTTTAAAAAAAATCTCCATTCAGGGGACACCAGTGAGCATATTCACATCTCGAAAAAATCTGTCTTTGTTAATCATCAAAAGGTATTTTCTTTAATAAGTGACTCTTCATAGCCCTTGCAGCAGTGCTGTTTATTTTATTGCAAGTGCAATGACAATTACTTTTTAAAATATTGCAATTAGATTAGTATTTTTGTTATTGATGCATATGTAGGAAAATAAGTATGTGTTTCTCTGAATGAATGAACAGCCACGTTTGTTTCTATTAAATCTGAACTTGTCCTCTGAGATAGCTGAATTTAATTTTATGTTCTAATACAACATGCAATATTGCTACATTTTTCAGATAAAGCCAGAGCCCCTCCCTCACCTCCTGCGAAAAATAAGTTGTACTAAATTGAATCTTCTGAGTCCAATTTTATGAACTACATTAAAGTCTCTCTAGGGTGCAGGATTATGTTTGTGCTGAAGAATGACTACATTAAGATGTGTATTTGCATACGTAAACAAATATATGTGGATAGTTATCTATGGCCTGTCATTGACACAGAGAGTATCATAGAACATAATAATATTATACCTTTGTTATGATTCTGCAGGTTGTTACTATAGAATTTTGGAAGTGCTGTTTATAAATCAAGAAGATTAATTTCCAAAATAGACTTTTTTAAAGTTTTAAAGATCGGTTTGTCAACATTGCTTCCATAAAATTTCATCCTTTTAACTATGTAGACAGCAATTAAATAGTCACCTATTGACCAATCACTTTTCCTTTTTTTGCATAGCCATAAAGGAAAATATTTTCCCTTCTCCATGTATGCCTATCCTTAGTTGATGAGAGCATTTGGTGTTGGCACTGTATTGTTAACAAAGAAAAACTACTCTAGTTCTCTCATGTGCAACAACAAAAGTATAGACTTAGGGGGTTAAAATGATAATTTATTATCAGCTTTCATAATTTACTGGTTTCCTGGACTAAACTGAGTGCTTCTTTATTGGTATCCTTCAATCAATACCAATAAAATGGTGACTAGGACTAGAGATGTTTGAGGGCTCAACTGGGAGAGATATCCAAGTTATCATTTTATTACATTTGACTATGTTTTCAATTGAAATGGTTCAAACAGCAGCAAACTGTTCTCTTTTTCTTTCTCTTTCTCTTTCAACCCCCCCCTCCCCCATTTTCCCTCCTTCTTTTTCTTCATGGCTCATTAAATATGATTACTTTGGTCTTACTCATAACAGGCCAGGCTCAGAATGAGTGGACTCCTTATACAGCAACCAATTGACTTCCCTCAAGAACAAGTACTTGTGCTTTCTAACAGATAAATGCAAAATTGCATGGCTTCTAATAACTCAACCTCAGAAGTCCGTGAGCATCACTTCCTCCTCATTCTCTTTGTTACTTAGATTCATATCAGATTCTGTCAAGGAGGAAAATGCTCAAGGACATGAGTGCCAGGAGGCATGTTCATTGAGATGTAGTGGTAGTGAGGCTGTGGGACAATCTACAAAAATAAAAAAAAGGACAAATTTAAAATATTCTGAAATTTAGTTATAATAAACTAATTAGTGCCATCACTCCTCAAACCCATAAATTTGCCTAAAAGATTTTCTAGCATCTTGGAGTCTGCATTTATTTCCTCAAACAACTGTAACCACACTTGTAACTTATTTTGTTTAAAATGATTTCTCTATTGACACTTGTAATTTCTTTCTGATTTATTCCTTTATGGAATGCAGTTTTATTGCCATTACATTATGAGTACTTAAGGGTGGAAAATAGAGTGATACCTTTATTGGCCATCATAAATGGTCATGGCCAACATTTACTTAACAAAAGACAGAGTAACTAAAGGAAGCATAATAAAAATATTAACATGCATGTTTCTATGTTACCATACAAAGTATGACATTTAAGGAAGGGACTAGACAGGTGAAGCTTAAACACCCTCTTCACAGAGGACAGGGACAGTGTGCAGAGCTGCAGGCAATTATAGAAGGGTGGCAAATGATTTTTAGAGGAAACGAGTAAGCCCAGAGAACATAAATTGGCTCAGGACAAAGTTCCTCTGGGTTCTAGGTGTGGTATATGATTCTCCATCTTTTCCTGTCAATGTATTTAATCTTCCTTAGTCAATGCCATTTTAGCAGGAAGATTTGAAAACAATTATGTTCCTCTTTTGTGGATCCAGACTTTAGTCAAATAGCAGAACTTCAGAGAATGTCTCTCCCTGTGCTTGAGAAGAGAAAGAACACCATGGAAAATGGGGGAATCTTGCTTTTGAGATTTTTTTCTCTATATACTGTCAAAGCACAACAGTACAAGTATCATTTTTGAGTCAACACACGTTAGACAGATATTTGTTGGCTAGTCTAATGCTATTACACAGTTCCTGATATAATTTATTAACTTTTGGGACATAATTCATTTAAGTCATGAAGAATTCTCATAGTCAACCACTCAAGTACCTACAAAGAAAATAATTTTGAGAAAATATGTTTTATGATCATGTGAAGGTCTAAGGAAGGAACATATCATTTTCTCAATAATAGTAATGGGTTCCAATATTTTCCCTTAATTTTTTACCCAGGTCATTAATAGCCATGAAAACAGAAGTTAGGTAATTTTTCAACCCTTATTTTAATTATCAGAGCATTCAGTGTACATCTAACAGGTAATTTTTTAATCTCCACCTCTGTTAATGTTTAAAACCATGAAACCTAAGGAAATATTTTTGTTTAATTTCCTAAGAATACACTAACATTCTGACTTGTTGAAAATAAAAAAAAAATAGATTCTACTAAATAAAGACATGATTTTTCAGAAAAAAAGAAAGAAGTGTTAAGAGCTGGCTAGAGTTTTCAGCAAAAGCTTTTTTTGTTTTTTTTTTTTCTCTTCTGAAAGATGTTCTTACTATTTAAATCAATATATTTAAATTGCCTCCAATCCCATTTGATTGTAACTTCCTCCCAAAATAGTTTGTCATAAAACTATAAAACTTAAAGGTTTCTGTTTAAATAAAAGGTTGAAGAAAAATCAAATAGTGTAAAAGCAACACAAAATGTATTTTTCTACAATTAAAGTGGTTCCAAAACTCTTCTGATTGAGATTCATTATTTCAAAACAGATGTAATACCCAAGAGAACATTCAGTTAAGATATTCTGTTGAACTTAGGTAAAGAAAATTTATTATAAACATTTAGATTTGGAAACAAATTTAAAAATAGACTATTTAGTAAAGTACCAGAAGCAAGGGAAATAAGAGTCAGGGAGGTATATATAAGAAATAAGTACATTTAAATATTAAATATTAAAAAGAGGGGAAGGCTTTGTGGCATAGTTGGTTAAGCCACCACTTGAAATCTCCACGTTTGATACTGAAATGGCTGGGATTGAGTTTCATCTTTGCTTCAGATCCAGCCTCCTGCTAACGTCCCTAGAAAGCAATAGGTGATGGCCCAAGCGCATGGGTTCTTCCACTTCTGTGGGAGAACTCAGATGGAATTTCTGGCTCCTGGCTTCAGTAAGACCCAACCTGAACTGACACAGGATATGGGGGATTTGGGGACCGAAGCAGTAGATGGAAGATCTCTGTCTCTCTCTCCCTCTTTTTCTGTCAATTTGCTTTTGAAAATAAACAAATAAAATTTTAAGTGAATACATTAAACAATAAAAGCAAAAAAGAAATGGCCAGAAAAACAATTCTGGGTGAAAGGCAGCCACAGAGAAGAGTTTTAATGAATTATATGTGGTATAAATATTTTATTTTCAATAATAAAAATTATTTTTAGGAAGTTCTGATTAGAAAAAAGAGAAGAAAAACTATTTCAAGCCACTGTAACATACAGAAACAAATGTTTCAGGTAAATGGAATCACAATTCCTAAGTCAGATTTTTACCTTCAAAGGAATCACATTATTCTAGATGAAATCTATAATTCAAGATTGAAAATTATTCCTCTGTTTTATATTCTACTCTACTACAACTGTATGACAGTATCTCGCTTCCTTATCTTGAGTACTGATTTCTAGTTACTCAGGGCCTCAGTGAGATTTTTTTCTCCTCTGAAATAAAACCCCAACCTATTTGTGGATAGATGTATGGGAGAGCAATTCCTTTTAGTAAACATTTTGTCTCTTTATTCTCCACATCTAGCTAAATTTGTGTAAGATATTCCTGAAACCCTCTCTACAATGAATAGCATTATATCCTTTTATCTTCTGACACAGTTCTTATAATTTCTTATCAGAGTGGTTTAGTAATTTAGTTTGAATAAAAAGGAGAGTATTTTCAGTGCTGTGTTGCAGTTTGGAAATGACAACGCATGAGTTCATTCAGTTTCAAACAGAGAGGCTTATGTGAGATGCTCTATTTTGCAAGTAACAAAAACCTGAGAGGGTGCCTTTTATCCAGACCTACAATTGTTTTGTGTTGAACCTGATTTATTTTTTACTTACTCCACTCTTTTGTTAAATTGACTGACCTGAGGACTTGCTGCTGTTTCCTTAGCTCCCTGTCTGAAGCTGTGCCTAGGGCATTCTTGAAATGTGTCTTTCTCCAATAGTTCCACTAGGACTCATGACACAAAAGCTGCTGGTGTTATTCATTCTCCTCATACCTCTTCTCTGTAGGATGTGTTACTACCAGCACAATTGACTTAAGTAGGAGATTTGTCATTTTCAGCCTGGTGGGCTATGATCCTGTCTTGCTCAGGGATTCTTCTGAATGAACTACTCAAGAACTCCATAATGTCCATTCTGATATTTGCACTTATCTTCCCCAAACTATTGTGCTGGAGCTTTGAAAACAAAACCCCATAGGAGGCACTTCAGTGTGCTGTGCTGAGTACTTTGAACTGAAGCAGATTATGGGTAGACACAGAAGCAAAACCTGTTTCTAATCTTCTCCTGTTCCCTCTTCTCCCTCAGGGAAGACCATAGAAACAAGAATTCCTAATTTACTAAGGCAGGTCATAGACACTAGAAACCCTTTTTAACAAAGCCAGTTGTAAAACCTAAGAATATTACTCTCTCATCCACAATTCTTGGAAAGAGTACCCCATAAAGAAATTCACTGATCTATCTTGTATGATAATAGGCCATGAGACTCTCATTTCTTCTGCATACCACAGGGGAAGCAATGTCCCAAAGGGAGGCCCAAAATAATTCAAACAGGCCTGGCTAGGTCTCTTCCCTCCCCTAGTTCATTCCACTAGATCTTTTCTTTTTTTAAAAGACTTTATTTATTTATTTGAGAAGTAGAGTTACAGACAGTGAGAGGGAGAGACAGAAAGGTCTTCCTTCCATTAGTACACTCCCAAATGGCTCAAAAGTCACAGCTGCGCTGAGCCAAAGCCAGGAGCCAGGTGTTTGTCTTTGATCTCTCATGTGGGTTCAGAGGTGCAAGGATTTCGGCCATCCTCTGCTGCTTTCCCAGGCTACCGCAAAGAGCTGGATTGGAAGAGGAGCAGCCAGGAGAATTGGCACCCATATGGGATGCCAGCGCTGCAGGCAGAGGATTAACCCACTGCGCCCTAGCACTGCCCTGATCTTTCCTTTTTATACAATAATATTTCTTCACTTATGCCTTTGCTTAACTGAACCTAAGTATAACAAAGGATAGCTCACAATGGGTCTTTGAAATTTTCACTTTGTTTTCTTTAGAGATTTATAGATTTTTTTTGAAGATCAGAGTTACAGAGCAAAAGAGAGGGAGAGGGAGAAGAAGAGGGTGTGGGAGTTGGAGAGGGAGTGGGAGATGGAGAGGGAGAGAGGGAGAAAGGGAGAGAAGAGAGAGAGAGATAGAGATCTTCACCTCTTGGATCACTCTCCAGCTGTCTGCAACAGCTGAGGCTAGGCCAGGTGGAATCAGGAGCTAAGAGCAGAAGCTTCTTCTATGTGTCTCAAGTGGGTAGCAGGGGTCCAAGTACTTGGGCTGTCATCGACTGTTTTTCCCATGCCATGAGCAGGGAGCTGGATTGGAAGTGGAGCAGCCAGGGCATGAATTGGCGCCCATATGGGATGCTGGCAGCGCAGGCAGCAGCTATGCCTGCTATGCTACAGCATTTCATGTTCGAAAGTTCC
The DNA here is from genome assembly GCA_949820135.1 of Sylvilagus floridanus. Classification (NCBI taxonomy): domain Eukaryota; kingdom Metazoa; phylum Chordata; class Mammalia; order Lagomorpha; family Leporidae; genus Sylvilagus; species Sylvilagus floridanus. The sequence continues at coordinate 77,908,333 of OX463227.1, forward strand.
CATGTCAAAACAAAATTTAACTAAATAAATATGTTATCTGTAAATAAAATTTAATTCATTGAGCTATACACTGGTAAATAAATTAGAACAGATTAAGAATGAGAAGAAATTGTATGATTCCAACATCCTCAGCACTGATAGTAACATACTTTGGAGTACTTGATGATGAATTTTATGTTATACACCAAGGAATCATTTTAATTGGATGGTTAATGTTGTTGACCTGTACACTGAAGAAGTAAAAAAAGGACTGTCTTCAATACAGCCAGAATAGTGTGAGAGCAGAAATATCGTATCTGTTATGGACTTGTTCTGAGTTATCCAAAGAAAAACAGCAAGATGCAGGCCAAATGCAGAGAGTATAAGAAGGCACAATACCACAAACTAATAGTTTACTTTGCAAACAAATCCTTGCAGAAAATAACCTAATTTTTTGTTATAGGAGTGTTGGTAATGATATTTATGATGGGCAAGGAATGATCTAAAACAATTCTGACCCTACAGCTGCTTTCAATTTTGCTGTAGCAAATCATATTGTGATAAAAATCCCTAAAATCATCTTTCAGTGCTGTTCTGATTATTTGTTTAGGAAAGATTCCTGAAAGGAAAATTAGTTGATTGGTCCATCTTGAAACTTTTCTCACATACTGTCAAAGAGTCTTCCAGAAGACTATATAGAGTTACACTAACACCAATCACTATATATGAAAATGCCTATTCAGAGATTCTCAGCACTGCTGGAATCCATAGACATTAATCTCCATCAGGGGCAGGGTTATGTTTGTTTATTCTGTACTGTACAAAAAAGCCAACTCAAGTAGACATCCATACTCACTCAAGAATTATTCAGAGAGAAAATAAATTTTGAACCTGTTCATTATTTTGGAAAAGTGCATACTGACACCTGATATAACAAACAGAAATGAAATAACAAACAGAAGTGAAAATGTATGGTTGCTACTGTTAAGGTGCTAAGAAGCCGATGCTGAATTTACTATAGTTCTAGTTCAAATTTTGTGTTACCATTAAGACTGTGGGGTTTTTTATATTGATTTTTTATGTATTATTTTTTCTATGAATTATTTGGTCATGGATTTCATCAGTTTTCTATTAGTACTTTTTAGCACCTTTTTAGACATCAAATGAGGACACTTTATTGTTAACAGTTTATCATATTTGTTGAATGTAGAGTTGTTAAATATTTAGATTGATATGCCAGGTATCCTTGTAAATATATTAATATAGGCATAATTACTCTAGATCTCAATTAAGATTAAAATAAAAATATTGTTATGATAAATAAATGCAATAATTCATGTAAAACTTTAAACAAAGTATCTTAAATAATAAGCACTCAATATACAAATATTAGTTTTACTGTTAATGTTTTTCTATTGCTTAGGCTTTCTCTTATAAATATAAGCTTAGCATGATCTGTATACTTTTCTGCATATAAGATCCATAAATTTTCTCAGTTCACAGTTTCCTCAATGTTTCAGTGATTTTTTTCCACAGTACCCCTAGACAAAAAGAAATACCTCCTACTAATTTTTATTAATTAATTAGTTCCAAATTATTTACTATGCATTTAGTAAGCTGATTGAAAAAAATACACATAAATTGACAACACTTTTTTATTCCATTCTTCCACAACCACAGTTATTAACAAGATGAGTGTTCCATACTGGCTACTGCATACCTTCTCAAATATTGTAATTATATGAACAAGCAACTCTCATTTCCTGACACAAATTGAATTTTATACTCTATGCTGCTATCACAACAATTACTGTGATAAAAAGATATGATGTCAAAAAACCAAATACAGCTTAATATTATGAGAAAACTGAACCTAGAGTTGGTAGTTATGCATGTCCACAAATGTCAAGTACTGATTTATTTCCCTTGGAAGTCTAAAATATCCCATACTATTCACTATGCCTTGATTCCTATTTCTGGGTCATCATCATACAGAATTTGAGAACCATGAAGTTGTATATTTTTACATTAGATTTTGCTATCCTTTTTTATGGATATCAAAATGTTTGTGTAAAATGGAGGTCAAATATTAGAATAAAAATATTTTGAAATCCATGATTAGGTTTTTGCAGCATGCATTTTCTATAAATTTTAGAAGAATCCCTCATGTGCATGGATTTCAAGTGAATGCTAGTCCACAAACCTGGTAGCAGTTCACTAAGAGAAAACAGATCATTGGGAAAGAGTGGCTCTCCAGTGAACAAAGAGCACATCCTGTGCTTTCCATGGCCTGGACGTGGGTCACATGGGAGGGAACCAGTCCAGGTTCATTTTAAAAGGGACCATTCAACAAGAGATTCATGAGGAAGGTGACTACATGATAGTGAAGTGAATGGGATGACTAAACTGATAGTAGAATGTAAGCAGTAGTGTGCTATGAAATGCTGAATAGTATTCAGATCTCTGAAGGAAAAGTAAGTGTGCTATATAAATATATAAAGTTAGTATGCATTCTATTAATAAAAAGGATGTATAGGAGACAGTTTACAAATAATCATGAAATTTGCAATGTTATATAAAAAAATCCACAACCTCAAAGCATTCCCTGGTACCCTTTCCTTTACTGATTTTTTACTTAAATCTTGAATATCTAAATACCTATTATAGCTCATCCTTTACCCTTACCCTTGATTTTAAACAGTTGCCACTTACTTCTAAATGTAAATGAAAAGTATCTGATTTAAAAATGCATATATAAGTAGAACATTGAAATGTAAATTTAGTATCTTTTGTGTAAGGAGGGAAATATTTGTGAAAGATTTAATATTTTAATTTTGAATACTCTTAAACCATCAGAGCCTTAGTTTTTCTACTCTCAGATCTTGAAATACCTTTTCCAAATGACGTTGGTAGCTATATTTGTGCTCAGTAAGTGAAAAATGTACTTATTCTTCAGTTTTCAGTGTAACCATGTGGCAAGGAATAGTTGGTAGTGATGTTGCTTAGGAAAATAGCCATCATTTATGCACAGACAAAAGCCTCCCTAGTAAACTGGGGGACTGTTCTGGGTAAGCAGGTGTACTAGGCATTTTCCACACTCACTTTCAGAATTAGTGAAATATCTTTTCCTTAAGTTGGAAAGAATTCTGAGACACTTTGAATGATCTTCTTGGGCTGGGTTACATGGTCCCTGGTAGTGGCCTCGATTTCAGATCTTCACTGAACAATAGTTTTAGAAGCTAGTAAATTCAGAAATTGGGTAAACAGAACTATTCTTTTTTTTTTTTTTTAAAGCTGGAAAGGTTGTAACTTTTTTTTGACAGGCAGAGTGGACAGTAGGAGAGAGACAGAGAGAAAGGTCTTGCTTTACCATTGGCTCACCCTCCAATGGCCACTACAGCCTGTGCGCTGCGGCCAGTGCACCACGCTGATCCGAAGCCAGGAGCCAGGTGCTTCCTCCTGGTCTCCCATGCAGGTGCAGGGCCCAAGGACTTGGGCCATCCTCCACTGCACTCCTGGGCCACAGCAGAGAGCTGGTCTGGAAGAGGGGCAACCGGGACAGAATCCAGCACCCTGACCAGGATTAGAACCCGGTGTACAAGCACTGCAGGCGGAGGATTAGCCTATTGAGCCACAGCACTGGCCCAAGGTTGTAACTTCTAAGTTATGCAGAAGTTATTCACTGCATTCCTTCCAAGAATGACTGAGTCAGAACACAGGATTCTAAAATCACTCTCAAACTGTGTAGATTAACTTTTTGATTTATGGTTAAGTATGAGTTTCCACCAAATATTGAAAATAACTATTGACTTAAGATCCCAGAGTTTTCATCCCATATATGATAGTTGTGCAGATTCAGTTGAAGGCAATAAAATCAACTGAACCATAAGTTTTAGAACTGAGGAGTAATTTGTGCAGCTAATTACTAACAGAGCATTGTTAGTATAAGCTTTGTAAACAAAGGTCACACACATCATGACCCATAAGTGCATATCTAAGTAGGAAACAAATGACTGGATGTACTTTACTTTTAGTCCTCAATAACACAAAGCTTTATTAATTTGTAACTTGTAATTCTTCAAACTAGAGCTGTATATAGTCTTTCTGAGAGTTGATAGTACAAATGAGATGACAGATTGTATGCATTTGGATATACCAATGCAACAACTGCTGTTCACATAACATTCAGATCTGCACATGGAGTCATTCTGCCTGCTTCTGGATAACCAATGTAGTCTTTTTTATTTGAAAGGAAGAGTCAGATATAGTGAGAGAGAGATAGAGAGAAAGGTCTTCCTTCCGTTGGTTCACTCTCCAAATTGCCGCTATGATCGGCACTGTACTGATCTGAAGCCAGGAGCCAGGTACTTCCTCCTGGTCTCCAATGCGGATGCAGGGCCCAAGCACTTGGGCCATACTCCACTGCCCTCTCGGGCCATAGCAGAGAGCTGGACTGGAACAGGAGCAACCAGGACTAGAACCCGGCACCTATATGGGATGCTGGTGCTGCAGGCAGAGGATTAACCAGGTGAGCCCCACCTGGCCCCACCAATGTAGTCTTGATTATCTAAATTTGTAGGTTTAGTATACATATGTTATTGATCGATTTACAAATAAATGGCTCACTCAATGTTAAAAAAAAAACCTACTACTGAAATGAATAAATCAGTGTAGATTTGATATAAATGCTATTTGATAGTTTTGTCCATACTGATGAGTAAGATGAAAATACAACAGCATGTGTTAGAAATTCATTCATACTTAATGACATGAATGACATCTTTGCTGACTAAACAATAGGTTCAAAATACTGGAAGTTGAGTGTCTATTTTTTCATGCTATTTAAAGTGTAATAACACTGTAATCAACATTAGTATTTTCAACCTAACTTTCCTAGACTATGCTATCAACCAAAACAATAAATAAAGACTTCATCCAGCATTTGCCAGTTTCTGTGCCATATATACTTGTACCATGAACAATTCAAAATTACCAATGCGACATCACTAACAACAGAGTTGAGGATTATTTTACATTTCTCATTAGTTCATAATAATGCAAATCTTCATTATTCATAGATTCAATATCTGTGAATCATCCTACTGATACAATTATCTGTACCCTCCAAATCAATATTATGGCTCTTCTATGATCATTCAGACATGAATAGAATGTCAAAAATTTAAGTGTGTAGTGTTCTTGTTCCCAGGTTGAACAAGACAGTGTTCTGTCTTCTTATTCCAGTTTTTATGCTATACATAAACATTTTTTATGGTCTATTTACTGCCACATTTTCCACCTTTTTGGGCTTTTGTTGGTAATTTTGTTGGTTGGATGGTCCCCAAATATACTGCTAAGTGCTGTCTGGTGTTTCTAAACACAAGTAGGCTGTACTGTACATTATGGAAAAACTTGCATTAGGTAAGCCTTTTTCGGGCATGAATCATTGTGCTATTGGTCATGAGTTCAACATTCATGAATTAACAGCATGTGTTAAATAAGTGCATTTAAACAGAAACACACATAAAATGAGGCTATATACTGACAAATTCATAAAAATGTCTTGATTAAAGGCTCACAGAAACTTTACTTTAAATTTCTCTTAGCAGAAATAGTACAATATTCATCAGCTCCTTGTTTCACTGATGTTAGAGGATATAATTTCTATAAAAAATGAAATTCTACTATATGGTATTTATTACACAGATAGAATAGATGTTAATATCTTCAGATTATTAAAATAGTAAAGCACAGTAAAATTCTTACAAATGATTGCCTTAATACTTAGCTCTCTGGTTAAAATAATTGACAGTAATTTATAATATTTATATTTTTAAAATGGCTGTGCTGATTCATAAAATATCTACAAATTTATTTTGTTTCTTCTGAGCCTTTAGGTAGCAAGCCACAACACAGACCCTAAGGAAAACAATAATCTTTCTATCTAAACTATCTATCAATATATCTATTTTTCCATCTATATAAAAATCATCTCATTAATATTAACTAAAAGTAGTGCTAAGAAGAAAAAAATGAATATGGAAACAGATTTATATAATATTAGAAAGTAGCAAAAATATTTTCCAATAATGACTAGAGAATGGTTCATTGAAAGATGGTGTATGAATTTGACTGCAGGAAGTGGGAGAGCTATTCCATGCAGGGTTGGAGTAAGAATTCTCCATACAGTAGTAGTATTGAGTGTAAAGCCTCACATATGAGAACATTAGTGTGTGAGAGGAGGTCAGAATTGCTAAAATAGAATGGGCAACAAGTTCACCAGAAGATGAAGGCAGATTGTTAAACAAAGCAGGATAATATAAGGCTCACATCTCACTGTAAGAATTTTCCTTTTACTCTGAGTGTGATGGCAAGCTATGGGTGGGTTGTGAGTAGGGGATGATACAATCTTACTTTTTACCATGATCACACTATCTGCTGCATTAGGAATAAGCCTTAGCCAGACAAATATTGAATCTGGTACATCAGTTAAGTTGCTATATATGTACATAAAGAAATAAAGATCTATTATACAAAAAGCAGAGTTGCAGAGAGAGAGGGAGAGACAGATTGGGAAGAAAGAGAGATCTTCCACCTCTGGTACACTCCCCAAATGACCACAAGATCCAAGGCTGGGTCAGGCCAAAGCCATGGGGCAGAAGATTCATTGAGTCTCCCATATGGTTGCAGTGGCCCAAGCACTTAGGCCATCCTCTGCTGCCCTCCCAGGTGCACCAGGAACAAGCTGGGTGGGAAACAGAGCTGTCCGGACTAGAACTGGCACCCCAATGTGATGCTAGCATTGCAGGCCATGATTAAACCCACTATGCCACGATACCAGCTTCAGTTACTCTTTTCAAGGTAAGAAATGATTCAGACTCATTCAGAGAGTATCAGTGAAAATGGAAAGAACTCTCATGTTCATGGATTGGAAGAATTAACTTTGTTAAAATATCCTTATTACTGGGATTGACACTGTGGCTCATTAGGCTGCTGCTTGTAGTACTGATGTCCAATATCAGAGTGTCTCTCTGAGTCCCAGTTACTCTGCTTCTGATCAAATTTCCTGCCAATAAAAAATGAAAGCAGCAGAAGATGACCCAGTGAGAGACCCAGATAAAGTAGATAAAGTTTCAGGATCCTGACATTTGTCTGGCATAGCCCCGACCAAAATAAAGTTATCTTTTAATGATATGTTCAGTCCCTGTCTTTATATGTCTTCAGTTTATTTCATAATGTTTTTTACTTTTCATTGTAAAGGTCTCCCACTTCATTTGCTTGTCCTGGAAAGCATTCATTTTTTCTTAATTTAGGAAGGATAGCTTTGCTGGGTAAAGTATTCTTGGTTGGCAGTTATTTTTATTCAATATTTTTGCAATAGTTATTTTTCTTGTTGTTCTTGCTATTGTGAATAATATTGTCCCTTCAATTTCTTCTTCAGTGAGTTCATTATTGATGTATAAAGATGCTACTGATATTTACATGTTAATTTTGTATCCTGGGGAGGCAGAGCCAAGATGCCAGAATAGTAAGGGTGCACACTGATAGTCCGCGAAAAGGTAGTTTAATAAAAGTGGAGTTACTGTAGTCTCAGGAAAAGGCTCAGGAAAAAATTGCAGAGGAAACTCTTCTGGATCTAGTGGATATGACACAGAGGAACTACAGGGAGAGCAAGGTCACACACAGCATGGAAGCCGAGCCACGGACTCTACGTGCCAGCGCTGGAAAGGGAGGTGAGACAAAAAACTCAGTAACCCAAGTCATTGGTGGGGAAAGGCAGAAAGAGCCTAGAGGGAACGAAGCTTGAGGCCCTGGAGGGGAAAATTCACCAGGCTGACTGGAGGAAAGAAAAAAAATGAATAAATAAGGGGAACCGGCATGGACACTAGCCTATCTCTCCACTACCCTTACAAAGCCGAGCAAGACAAAGAGCAGGCACCATTTTGGACATATGTAAAGCAGTGCCCGGCATCACACAAGCAGAAAAAACCTGACTCTGGTGGGGTGAAATAACTGGAGGTTAGGACCTAGTGAAAGTGTGGAGCTAACAAACCGAGACTGTGAAAATCTAAGGGTGGGTGAGAGAACTCACCGAGTAGACAAAATCATTAACCTTGGCAACCCGGTGAGAGACTGTGGAGAAATTTGAGACCACACTGAGGACTGCATAGACCTTCTGTGTGGTTCTTGGGGTAGAGCAGAATAATACCCACAGGGGCCAGATTTCATACATCAGCTACCCTAAATTCCACTCAGCTGTGTGGATTTACTTCCCTTCTGAGTAGAGAGAGAGAGAGAGAGAGAGAGAGAGAGAGAGAACAACCTGGGTCAGTCACCTTTGGCACACCCTTAACCCTGAAGAACCAAACAGAACTTTCTGGCCACACCCATCACAACCTCTAAGGATCCATCAAAAGCAGACAGTCCACTTAATCTAGATTCATAGTATAATGAGAAAAAGACACCACAGTGAAGAAACCAAAGAATATCTCCACAATGACAAAACAATAAATGCAGAAACCGAGGAAACAAGAACAAGGAAGACACTATGACGCCCACAAATGAAAAAGACTCCCCAATTCAAGATTATGAAGATGATGATAGAAGAAATGCAAGAAGTGCATCTCAAAAAATTGATAAGAACACTAAGAAGTTCTCAAAAACAAATTCTTGAACTACAGAAATCCTTATTGGACAGGATAGAAAATCTCTCTTGCGAAAATGAAATATTAAGGAAGAATCAAAATGAAATGAAGCAACTAGTAGAACATGAAACTGTAATAGTGATAAGAAATCATAATGAAATGAAGAATTCAGTAAATCAAATGACAAATTAGAGAGCCTTAAAAACAGAATGGGTGAAGCAGAAGAGAGAATATCAGATGTAGAAGACAGAGCACAGGAAAGTATACAGTCAAACCAAAGAAAAGAAAAGGAAATTAGAAATCTAAAAAATATGTTCTGGAATCTACAGGATACTATTAAAAAACCTAATATTTGGGTTCTAGGAGTTCCTGAAGGCAAGGAGAGGGCGAAAAGATTAGAAGGCCTTTTTATTGAGATTCTAGCAGAAAATTCCACAGGTTTGGAGAAGGACAGACACATCCTAGTACAGGAAGCTCATAGAACCCCTAATAAACATGACCACAAGAGGTCCTTACCACGACACGTTGTAATAAAACTCACCAGAGTGAAACAGAAAGAAAAGATCCTACAATGTGCAAGAGAGAAACATCAGATTACTCTCAGAGGATCTCCAATTAGACTCACAGCTGACTTCTCATCAGAAACCCTACAGGCTAGGAGGGAATGGCGAGATATAGCCCAGGCACTAAGAGAGAAAAACTGCCAGCCCAGAATATTATATCCTGCAAAGCTCTCATTCATGAATGAAGGTGAAATAAAGACCTTTCATAACAAACAAAAATTGAAAGAATTTTCACCACTCATCCAGCCCTGCAAAAAATATTTAAAAATGTGCTACCAACAGAAACATAGACACATGGCCATTGATATGAAAGAAAGTAAAGTAAGAAAACCTACCAGTAAAAGATAGGAAGCTCAAAGCATATACTAGAAAATATCTTGGGGAAAATGGCAGGGCAAAGTCACTACTTATTGTTAGTCACACTGAACGTTAATGTACTCAGCTCTCCAGTGAAAAAGGCACAGACTGGCCGGCGCCGTGGCTCAACAGGCTAATCCTCCGCCTTGCAGCGCCAGCACATCGGGTTCTAGTCCCATTCGGGGCGCCGGATTCTGTCCCGGTTGCCCCTATTCCAGGCCAGCCTTCTGCTGTGGCCCGGGAGTGCAGTGGAGGATGGCCCAAGTGCTTGGGCCCTGCACCCCATGGGAGACCAAGAAAAAGCACCTGGCACCTGGCTCCTGCCATCGGATGAATGCAGTGCCCCAGCTGCAGTACGCCGTCCGCGGCAGCCATTGGAGGGTGAACCAACGGCAAAGGAAGACCTTCCTCTCTGTCTCTCTCTCACTGTCCACTCTGCCTTTCAAAAAAAAAGGCACAGACTGGCTGATGGATTAAGTAACAAAACCCATCTATTTGCTGCCTATAAGAAACACATCTTTCCAACAAAGATGCATGCAGACTGAAAGTGAAAGGTTGGAAAAAGATATTCCCAGCCAACAGAAATGAAAAAAGCAAGAGTAGCCATATTAATATCAGACAAAATAAACTTTAACACAAAAACGTGTAAGAGAGACAAAGAGGGACACTATATAATCATTAAGAGTTCAATTCAACAGGAAGATGTAACTATTATAAATGTATATGCACCTAATTACAGGGCACCAGTTTATTTAAAAGTTATGTTAAGAGACTTAAAGGGAGACTTAGATACAGAATTGAAAGAAAATTACAGACCAATAACCCTGATGAACATACATGCAAAAATCCTCAATAAAATTCTCTCCAATAGAACACAACAACACATCAGATTTCATCCACCCAGACCAAGTGGGATTTACTTCTGGTATGCAGGGATGGTTCAATGTTCGCAATTCGATCAATGTGATAGAATAAATTAACAAGCTGCAGAAGAAAAACCATACGATTATCTCACTAGATGCAGAGAAAGCATTTGATAAAATACAACACACTTTCATGATAAAAACTCTAAGCAAACTGGGTATAGAAGGAACATTCCTCAATATAATCAAAGCAATATATGAATAACCCACAGCCATCATCCTAATGAATGGGGGAAAGTTGGAAGAATTTCCACTGAGATCTGATACCAGACAGGGATGCCCACTCTCACCACTGCTATTCAATATAGTTCTGAATGCCTAAGCCAGAGCTATTAGGCAAGAAAAAGAAATTAAAGGGATACAAATTGGGAAGGAAGAAGTCAAACCATCCCTCTTTGCAGATGATATATTTTTTTTTTATTTGTGGGATCCAAAGAACTGTACTAAGAGACTATTGGAACTCATAGAAGAGTTTGGCAAAGTAGCAGGATATAAAATCAATGCGCAAAAGTCAATAGCCTTTGTATACACAGGCAACGCCACAGCAGAGAAAGAACTGCTAAAATCAATCCCATTCACAATAGCTACAAAAACATTCAAATACCTTGGAATAAACTTAACCAAAGAAGTTAAAGATCTATATGTTGAGAATTACAAAATCGTAAAGAAAGAAATAGAACAGGGTACCAAAAAATGGAAAAGTAGTCTATGCTCATGGATTAGAAAAATCAATATCATCAAAAAGTCCATTCTCCCAAAAGCAATTTATAGAATCAACGCAATACCAATCAAGATACCAAAGACATTCTTCTCAGATCTGGAAAAAATGTGGCTGAAATTCATATGGAGATGCTGGAGACCTCAAATAGCTAAGCAATCTTGTACAACAAAAACAAAGCCGGAGGCATCACAATACCAGATTTCAGGACATACTACAGGGCAGTAGTTATCAAAACAGCGTTGTACTGGTACAGAAACAGATGGATAGACCAATGGAACAGAATAGAAACACCAGAAATCAATCCAAACATCTACAGCCAACTTATATTTGATCAAGGATCTAAAACCAATCCTTGGAGTAAGGACAGTCTATTCAATAAATGGTGCTGGGAAAATTGGATTTCCACATGCAGAAGCATGAAGCAAGATCCCTACCTTTCACCTTACACAAAAATCCACTCAGCATGGATTAAAGACCTAAATCTGCGACCCAACACCATCAAACTGTTAGAGAACATTGCAGAAACCCTGCAAGATATTGGCACCAGAAAAGACTTACTAGAAAATACGCTAGAGTTGAAGGCAGTCAAAGCCAAAATTAACTACTGGGATTGCATCAAATTGAGAAGTTTCTGTACTGCAAAAGAAACAGTCAGGAGAGTGAAGAGTCAACCAACAGAATGGGAAAAAATATGTGCAAACTATCCAACAGATAAAGGGTTAATAACCAGAATCTACAAAGAGATCAAGAAACTCCACAACAACAAAACAAACAACCCACTTAAGTGATGGAGTAAGGACCTAAACAGACATTTTTATAAGAGGAAATCCCAATTGCCAACAGTCACATGAAAAAATGTTCAGGATCACTAGCAATCAGGGAAATGCAAATCAAAACCACAATGAGGTTTCCCCTCACCCCGGTTAGAATGGCTCACATACAGAAATCTACCAACATCAGATGCTGGAGAGGATGTGGGGTAAAGGGACACCAACCCACTGTTCGTGAGAATGCAAACTGGTTAAACCACTATGGAAGTCATTCTGGAGATTCCTCAGAAACCTGAATATAACCCTATCATACAACTCAGCCATCCACTCCTTGGAATTTACCCAAAGGAAATTAAAGTGGCAAACAAAAAAGCGTTCTGCACCTTCATGTTTATTGCAGCTCAATTCACAATAGCTAAAACCTGGAATCAACCTAAATGCCCATCAACAGTAGACTGCATGAAGAAATTATGGGATATGTACTCTACAGAATACTATACAGCAGTCAAAAAAATGAAATCCGATCATTTGCAACAAAATGGAGGTATCTGGAAAACATTATGTTTAGTGAAATAAGCCATTCCCAAGGGACAAATATCATATGTTCTCCCTGATCGGTGACAACTAACCGAGCACCAAAAAGGAAACCTGTGGAAGTGAAATGGTTACTATGAGAAATAGTGAGTTGATCAGCCCTTGCCCTGACTGTTGATAAACAACTTAATACTTTATCCCTCCTAGTATTTTTGTTTGTTTGTTCTACTTAATACTATTGGTTGAATTCTGTAATTAATACACAGTTATGCTTAAGTGTTGAAACTTAACTGAAAAGTGATCCCTGTTAAATATAAGAGTTGGAATAAGAGAGCAAAGAGATATACAATTTTGTTCATGCTCAAGCTGACTTGTCCCAAATGGTAGAATTAGAAATGTGCCAAGGAATTCCAATTCAATCCAATCAAGGTGGCATGTACCAATATCATCTCACTAGTCCAAATGATCAATTTCAGTTCACAATTGATCATAATGATAGGCTAAGAGTCAAAGGGATCACACAAACAAGACTAGTGTCTGAAAATACTGAGAGAATAAAAAAGGGAGAGAACGATCCAACATGTGAAGTGGGAAACACAGCAGACTCATAGAATGGTGGATATCCTAAACAGCACTCTGGCCACAGATTCAGCCCTTAAGGCATTTGGATCTGGCTGAAGAGCCCATGAGAGTATTTCAGGTGTGGAAAGCCAAGACACTCTGGCAAAAAAAAAAAAAATGACCTAAAGGAAAGATCTCTGTGAGTGAGATCCCAGTGGAAATAACAGGTCATCAAAGAAGGAGGTACCTTTCTCTGAAGGGAGGACAGAACTTCCACTTTGACTATGACCTTGTCCAAATACGATCAGAGTTGGCGAACTCAAAAGGCTTCCATAGCCTTGGCAACTCATGACAAGAGCCTCAGGTGATTACTGATGCCATAAATAAAGTGTCAATTGTTAAATCAACAACAGGAGTCACTGTGCACTTACTGCTCATGTACTATCTCTGTCCTTAATGTGCTGTAAATTGTGATTTAATGCTATAACTAGTAGTCAAACAGTATTTTACACTTTGTGTTTCTGTGTGGGTACAAACTGTTGAAATCTTGACTTAATATATGCTATTCTGATCTTCTGTATATAAAGATAATTTAAAATGAATCTTGATGTGAATGGAATGGGAGAGGGAGCATGAGATGGGAGGGTTGCAGTTGGGAGGGAAGTTATGGGGGGGGGCAAAGCCATTTTTATCCATAAACTGTAATTTCGAAATTTATATTCATTAAATAAAAGTTTTAAAAAAAATTCTATCCCAAACTTCACTTAAGTCATCATCAGTTCTAACAGTCTTATACTGAATTCTTAAGGTTTCTCTGTCTGCATATAGAATCATGTCATGTAAACAATAATAACTTGACTTACTCCTTTCATATCCATATGCCTTTTACTTATTTCTCTTGGTTAATAGCTCTGGCTAAAACTTCCATAACTGTATCGATTAGAAGCAGTGACAGTGACATCTTTCAGTCCAGATCTCAGAGGAACTGCTTTATCTTTTTCTTAGAAAATATGTTGGTTGTGGGTATGTTATATGTAGCCTTTATTGTATAATGATGCTCCTTCTATACCTAATGTTTTCAAGTTTTTCATCATGAATGGAGGATGATGAATTTTATCAGCTGCCTTTTTCTGTATCTATTGAGATGATCATATAATTTTTATCCTTCACTCTGTTGACATGCTGTATTACATTTATTGGTTCATTTATGTTGAACCTGCCCTGCATCCCTGGGATAAATACCACTTTATCATGATGAGTTATCTTTTTGATGTGTAGTTAGATTTGATTTGCTATTTTTATTATGAATTTGTACATTTATGCCCATCAGAAATATTGGTATATAGTTTTGTTGTTGCTGTGTCTGTGCCTGGTTTGAAAACCAGGTAATACTCATTTTGGAAAAGTTTGAAAGGATACTCTCCCTTTCACTTTCTTAGAATAGTTTGAGAAGGGTACTAGAATTCAGCAGAGAAGCCATCCGATCCTGGGCTTATCTTTTTTGAGAGATTTTTTTATTACTGATTAATTTCACTACTTGTAATTGGTCTGTTCATGTTGTCTATGTCTTCATGGTTCTCTTTGGCAAATTATATGTATTTAAGAAATATATCCATTTCTTCTAGGCTTTGCAATTTGTTAGCAGATACTTACTCATAATAATTCTTTTTTTTTTTTTTTTTACAGGCAGAGTGGACAGTGAGAGAGAGAGACAGAGAGAAAGGTCTTCCTTTTGCCGTTGGTTCACCCTCCAATGGCCGCCGCGGCTGGCACGCTGAGGCCGGCGCACTGCGCTTGTCCGATGGCAGGAGCCAGGAGCCAGATGCTTTTCCTGGTCTCCCCATGGGGTGCAGGGCCCAAGCACCTGGGCCATCCTCCACTGCACTCCCAGGCCACAGCAGAGGGCTGGCCTGGAAGAGGGGCAACCGGGACAGAATCCGGCGCCCCAACCGGGACTAGAACCCGGTGTGCCGGCGCCGCAAGGCGGAGGATTAGCCTGTTGAGCCACGGCGCCGGCCTACTCATAATAATTCTTCATACTCATTTGTGATTCTGCAATATCTGTAATACCAGCTGCAATATTTCATTTTAACCTGTGATTTTTATTAATTCAAATCTTTACTTTTTTCTTAATTAGTATAGCTAAATGTTAATGATTTTATCCTTTTAAAACAATAAATCTTCATTTCTTTGATCCTTTGCTTTTTCTTTAGTTTTTGTTTCATTTTTCTGTGTTCTCATCTTTACTATTTTTTCATTCTGCTAACTTTAGGTCTGACTTACTCTTATTTTTCTAAAACATTGAAATTTTTTTAAGTATTTGATATCTTTCATATATATTTATAAAAGATACACACACACACACATATATATATATATATATATATATATATATAGTATGTATAATTGCTATAAACTTCCCTCTCAGTGATGCTTTTGCTGTGTCCCATATGTTTTGGTATGTTGTGTTTACAATTTTGTTAGTATCAGGGAATTTTTAAATTTCCCCTTTGAGTTCTTCAGTGACCTATTATTCATTCAGGAACATGGTGTTAGGTCTCCATATATTTGTATAATTTCTAGAGTTTATTTCATTGTTGATTTCTGGCTTTATTCCATTGTATCAGAGAAAAATACATGATACAATTTTGATTATTTTTAATTTGTTGAGATTTGTTTTGTGGCATAATATGTGCTCTATCAGAAATTGTTCCATATGGTGATTAATAGAATGGGTATTCTAAAGCTGTTGGAGACAATGTTCTGTAAATGTATTAGGTTCTTTCGTATTTACTGTAGATTAACTCTGATGTTTCTTTGTCAATTTTTTTGTCTACATGCTTTGTCCGTTGATGAAACTAGAGTACTGAAATAGCCCCACTATTACTGTATTACGATTTATCTCTTCCTTTAGATATAATTAGTGCTTGCTTTGTTAAACTGGATACACTATCATACAAATATATACTTGCACATTTTAATGATCATGTCTTCTTATTAACAGGATTCCTTGATTACTATATAGTGAGCTTCTTTGTACCTTTTTTATAGTTTTTGTCTTAACGTCTATTTTGTCTGATGTAAGTATAGCTATTTTTACTTGCTTTTGGTTTGTTTGTAAAAAACATCTTTTTTCATGTGTTCCCTTTCAGTTTGTGTTTATGATTCTTCTTATAGCATATTGTAGGTTCTTGTTTTTTAATCCATTCAACTAATCTATCTTTTTAATTGGGGGTATTTAGTCCATTTACATTCAGGGTTATTAAGTAATGACTTTTTCCTATCATCAACATTCTTCTGTTTATTTTGAATATACTTGGTTCTGTTTCTAGTTGGCTTTATATTTTCATATGTTTTCATAATGGTAATTACCTTTTACTTGTTGTATGTATGACTCTTTTAGGCAACTTTTTTAAGCCAGGTTTGGGAGTTATGAATTCACTTAAGTTTTGCTTATCTTGGAAACTCTTCATTTTCCTCAATTTAAGAAAGATAACTTTGCTGGATAAATAAAGCCTTGTTTGGCAGTTGCTTTTCTTCAGAACTTGGAATATATCATCCTATTCCCTCTTGGCCTGTAAGTTTTTTGTTGAAAAATCTGCTATTGATCTAATGGAGGTCCTCTTAGACATGACCTTTTCTCTTGCAAATTTGAGTGCTCTTCCTTTTCAGTGTTCTTTTGAGAGTTTAACTATAAAGTGTTGTAGTATTTATCTTTTCTGACCAGGTCTATTTGGAGTGCTATGGGCCTCATATACTTAGATGCCCATATATTTCTTCAAAGTGTGCAAGTTTTCAACTATTATGTTCGACACTGGTGCACAAGTCCCACAGTGCCAGCCAAGTTTCTATGCTCTGTCTTGGTACCCACAAACCTTTTCTGCCCCCTAAAATAATTATGCCCCCCAAGGATTGGTTGGACAAATAGAGTGAGCACTTATGTAGACACCAAAACTACAATGTTAGTTTATACCGGGAGTCCACAGCTCACCAAGGCCAGTGCAGCATTTGGTGAGGCCAAGGTCTGCTTTGTTACGATTTCCTGCTGTTGAGTGGGTTTTCAGTCCAAGGCCACTGCAACCAATTACAGGTGATGCTGGACAGCATATAAGTACACTTGACTGGGAACACAGATCTCCACCTGGGACCAGGGAAGCTCTAACTATAGCCACTGACCTAGGACAATGACCATTAGTATTTGCCCAATAACTATTTTACCAGATCCAAAATGTTGTTTTGTGCTCACGTTGGTACCTTATTCTCCCATCTTGGTCCTTGAAATCTACTCATAGTTGGGAGAAAGAGGGTACAAGAAGATCTTTGGTCATGAAGGCTGACACTAACTTGGTTGGCCTTGATGCTTTCACTTACAGGGCCCTATGTTATCTTGCAAATGTACCTCAAGCTTATAGAATGTGGGAGTGATACAGCTAAAACACCCACACTTCCCATCAAGTCTCTGCATGATGTCAGGACAAATTGAGAGGTTGCAAATGTGATCAACGACCAGAGAACAGATGCCTTTGGACCTCAGATCTGTGCTGTAACACAGATCTTCAGTCCTTTCATTGTGGTAGTCTTAGCTCTGGGTTTCAAGGCAAAGCCCTCAGTTCATGTTTCTGCTTTGCTCACCAGTGTGCCTTGCATCTTTTCTACTGTCTGCTGGAAGCTGGGGGAAGGGTATGTAGGTAGACTGTTGGCCAAAGGCTCAGTACATTGTTTTTCCCCTGGAGGCAGTGGCTCTCAGGCCCTCTAGTGTCTAGGTTTCACAATACATTCCTGTTGCTTGGTATCAAGTCTAAGGGTATCTCTTTGTTCCTTCCCCCTCCACTACTTGGATCCGGAGGAGGTGTGACACATAAACTCTTTCCTCCCTATATTCTTTAATGCATCTCCTCTTATTATAGCAAAGCTCAGACAGTGTGGTCTTTAACCTGGCTTCCTTGGCTTTTATGAAGTTGACTTATACTTTAAAAGCTGTTAAAATTGATGTTTCTGTAAAGGATTGCTGTGATTGTCTTAGCTGCCATCTTTCTCTGCTTTTCTATCCATTTCTTTGATCATTTAATATTACAGAAAAATTTGAATCTGATCTTCATTTCTTCTCTATTACACATTATTTTTCCTTTTTCTTATCTATACTTTTCTTCTATTTTCCTTCCTTCCTTTTTTCCCCTTCCTTCCTTCATTTTTTCCTTCCATTTATTTCTGTTTTGTATGCTAGGTTGCTCACTGCTTATGTGAGCCTATTGCTATTTTATGTATCTCTCAACTTCAATGTTTTGACAAAATATGTGGTGAAATATTTTATATCATTTCTCTTGAAATACATCTAGAATTATATGTGTGTAATATCATTAAATTAGTAATACATTAATAATTTTGATTCCTTACAATCTTTGTTTTATTAACCTGTCTCCTCCATTTTATCATGTTGAAATTTTATCTGTGCTTATATTCCCTTGTACTGTTCCCTTATTATTTAATTGGGGGTGTCTCTTCTTTTTCTACATCAAATTTACCTCATAGCTATCTAAAAAGGTATTTTAGATGTTGGAATATGCAATTAGCTTCACTCTTCCAATAAGATTCCAGTGTTCATTCCCCTTGCTTTCTTTTAAAACTAACCTCAGAGTTCCCCTACTTCTTACTTTTACTTTTGTTTTCTGTTTACCATTCTTGTAAAATAAAAGGACTGACCTCCCCTGCAGAGTTTATAACCTGTAACATGTGGAATTTTATCATCATCTCTCTATACTACAACATGGCCTTCCTCAAGTGTCTGGTTGAATGATACTCTTAGATACACCACTTACAGCCCAATTCCAGAAACCCAGTGGACCTCAAGTCAAATTCAATTCTTCAGTTCAGATATAAGCCTCCCTGAGCGTCTGACACTTAGATATAGAGAAATGACAGGGGGAAAAAGAAAACCTTGAATTCCCCACTATCAGATATGTTTTCTGTCCTTCCCTTGCTTGCTATATGAAAAACAATGATCTTCAAAATTGATCTCTTCTATGATATGCTCTTTATCCTTTCCTGTTATACAATATCCCCCTTTTACCATACATTACTATTAATCCCAACTAATTTCCTTTTCAATTGCTTTTGTACAACTAATGTTAGTCACTTTTCTGATTGTACTTTAGAATGAAAAGTAGGTTCTGATTGAGCCAGAGCATAAATGAAAATTTACATATCATAAAATCAGTAACCATTCCACACTAAATAAAGGTCAACCTGTTACCTTGATTTAAAAACGAATGTTTTGAGGCCAGCGCTGTGGCTCACTTGGCTAATCCTCCACCCGTGGCGCTGGCAGCCCAGGTTCTAGTCCCAGTTGCTCCTCCAGCATCTCTGCTGTGGCCCAGGAGGGCAGTGGAGGATGGCTCAAGTGCTTGGGCCCTGCACCCACATAGGAGACCAGGAGGAGGCGCCTGGCTCCTGGCTTCAGATCAGCGCTGTGCGCTGGCCGTAGCAGCCATTTGGGGGGTGAACCAATGGAAGGAAGACCTTTCTCTCTGTCTCTCTCACTGTCCAACTCTGCCTATCAAAAAAAAAAGTATATTTTGAAACACATGGTAATGCAAAGATATATTTTAACAGGACAATGGATAATAGAAAGCAATTTTCTACTGGTTTTCAGGAAAGCAGTTTTATGTAGGTCCCTTTAATTTAGACACATGATGAGCATACATGATATCTTTTATATCTATATGTATACATTTCTCCTTATATCTATAGATTTCTTCTTTTATCTATTGAATTCTGAAAGTCAGGGGCTTCTTGGAGAACTCTGTATAGCAAAGGGTGAAGACTATGGAATGGGAATTCCAAAAAATAAAAGATGCATAAACCTCCTTTTAAGGCTCCCACAGCGCTTATCCAGTATAAAAGAGGACTACAATTTTTGTTCCAAGTCAAAGATCATGGAATTCAAAAGATGGGCGAGTTTCAAAAGGCTGAGCAGGAAGCTACAAAACCAAGCACAGTAATCTCAAAACTAGGCACAGAGTTTTCTTCTTTTTCTCCCGTAAGTCCTGGAAGGGCCCAAAAGCACCAAAACTGTCTCTGCAATTTTCTCTTACGACAGAAAAGCTGGAATGGCATGAGCACTTCCTTCAGGAAACCACACATGAGGCTGCAGTGAGTCCAGCTGGAGCAGTGATTAGGGATAATTCCTAGACCTACATACACCTGTTTAAAGATGAACCCTGCCTCCACTTGCCCGTATTTCTGCCCCCCATTCATGAAGTGTTAGTTTCAGAAAAGGATATGACCTAGAGACTGGCTGATCCCTCTCTCCACTCTCAATGATCTAATGTGAGTAGAGGAAGGCAAGAGTAGAACCTCTTTCTTGTACAACTTTAATCACTTTAAGCCTATCCTGGAGCAACATATTTATTTAGCATTAGACAGACTTTAGTATGTACTGGACTAGACCAAGTTTAACGATTGAAAATAAATAAAAAATCATGAAAACTTTCAAATATATATTTAAAGTACTATAAAACAAAAAGTGAATCACATAGTTGGATATAATAATTGGGTAACAGATAAAGCCAAATTATGTCAATAAACAATTTGTGACTTTTTTCAACTTTTATTTAATAAATATAAATTTCAAAAGTACAACTTTTGGATTATAGTGGCTTTTCCCCCCATAACCTCCCTCCCACCCACAATCATCCCATCTCCCATTCCCTCTCCCATCCCACTCTTCATCCAGATTCATTTTCAATTATCTTTATATACTGAAGATCAACTTAGTATATACTATGTAAAGATTTCAACAGTTTGCACCTATACAGATACACAAAGTATAAAGTACTGTTTGAGAAGTAGTTTTACCTTTAATTCGCGTAGTACAACACATTAAGGACAGAGATCCTACATGGGAAATAGGTGCACAGTGACTCCTGTTGCTGATTTAACAATTGACATTCTTTATTTTTGACGTCAGTATTTGCCTGAGGCTCTTGTCATGAGCTGCGAAGGCTATGGAACCTACTGAGTTCACAAACTCCAACCTTATTTAGACAAGGCCATAAAGTAGAAGTTCTCTCCTCCCTTCAGAGAAAGGTACCTCCCTCTTTGACAGCTCGTTCTTTCTGCCAAGATCTCACAGAGATCTTTCATTTAGTAATGCATGGCTTTTGAAAATTTATATGTTGTTTTTTGTTTAACTAATAACGTTTTTAGGCATTCTCCTTACATTAGAATATTTGTTATCTCCCTATATAATTAAATTTTAGTCTTACAAATCTGTTCTAAAATCACCCATCTCACACATATTTTTGATAGTCTTCAATTGCTTCTTACTAATCTGTACAAATTCATCTTATTTTCCAAAGGCAACAGTTATTTCCTTCTCTCAAAACACAAATGTAAGAAAAACACCAGATATATAAAATTATATAAGCATATGAAAAGTAGGTTACAGGCTTACAAATACATGAGAAAAGGTCACTGACCAGGTGAAATATCTCTCAGAATCAGACATGGCACCTAACATTTTCAAAACACACACAACAGATAGGCAAAGAAAGCATTCAAACACAGAAGTCAAAAAAATAACCAATGTCCAGGGCCACAATAAATGTTGGAGTGCAAGCAAAAGTTTACCAAGGTGAATGAACAATCTTTCGTCCTTTATAAATCGATATGTATTAGTCATTTCCTCCATTTGCAATACCAAATGTGGTTATCATAATGCATACTTCTAGCCCCAGAGTCACCTTTCTATGCTCCGCCTTTTCCCAGAGTGAGGTTCAGAACAGAGCGAAAAGGGCACAAGGCACTTGCAGAACCTCCCCTTTCTGCTAAGGGAAATTCTGCCATGAGATGGGGCTTCAGTGCAGGAAAACAAGAGCCATGTTTTACACAAAGAAAGCGCTAATGCTGCATTTCTGACCATGGGTTGATAAAGTGGGAAGCTTCTGTCAAAGGAGATATTCAGTATGTCAGGACCCAGGATGAAGATGTCAAGTCCATATTCTTATTGACTTATACCCTTTAGGTAGTGAAAATAAAAACGGATCATTTCCTTCATGAACCAGTTTGATGACCTGAGTCTGGTCCCTTGAACTTTTTTAGAGTTCAATTTCTGAATGATTGAAGACAAGCAACATTATCCTGCAAGATAAATTTCAGCAATTTTTGAAAGAAAGTAGAACACAATATGTGGAAATATTACATCATATCCCTATTTCTCTTTGTTCAGCTTTCTATAGAGAGAAAGAGACAAACAGATCTCATCTTTTTGTTCACTTTTGAAATGCCCACAAGAGCCAGGACTAGGGTAGGGCTAGAGCAGTCCAGGTTTCTCATGGAAGTGGCAGGAATTCACCTACCTAAGTCATCACTGCTTTCCCCACCCCTCAACGTGTGTATTAGTAGAAAATTGGAATCAGGAGCTGGAGCCAGGACTTAAACCCCCGAACTTCAGTTTGGAATCTGGGCATCTTAACCACTAAGCTAGATGCCCCCAAACGGAAATATAATTTTGTAATGAAAAATTTTGAAATTCAATGTGTCCCAAAAGTCCTAGTGCACTTTTATTTTCCAGTAAATTCAGAAGGGTAATACCATAAACTCATTTAAAAATCAGAGTTTGAAAGTTTAATTAGGTATAATTGCTATACTTTTTTAATTTTTGTAAGTTTTTGCTTTCATTTTTTATTCATCTTTCATTAGAGCATAAAAACAAAATCTTTATAAAAGTTCTAGCTAAACTGTAAGAAATAAGTGCTTATTAAATTACATAAAATGTTTTTGGTGACGTTCTATAAAACATCAGCATTTCCATGTCTGATTTATGAAATCTGCACCAGTACTATGGTTTATGAACAGCATACTTATGATGTAGACATATTTCCTATGTTCCACTGAGTCCATACTTCTTAGGCTTTCTTTGAAATATTTATTAATTTGATATATTTCTAACATTACTTGCAGCAATTATGACAATGTCTATTTTTGTGATTTCTGAAAATTCAATCCATGTGCGTGGATACAAATATGTCACACTGAAGATAGAAGGGTGAAATCAGTACAGATGGCAGTTTGGAGGGAGCTTGGGGACAGGAGTCAAAGGGGGTTCCTGTGAGAGTAAAGAAGGAGGTTGGCTGTCTGAGATGCAACAGGACAAATCATCATGAAACAAAAAAATAAAAGAAACTACAGAGGAAGTAGATAGCCCTCTGTGTCATGTCAGAATAATATGGTTTGATTGATATACATTTACCTGTGATGAGACTTGTTTTTAAAACATTTCTCTACAACCTTTTTCTCAGAAAAGCACACAAATTCTTATCTTTTTCTCATAATGACACTTATGTGTTGATTGGATTTTTGAAAAACAAATAAGATTGGAAAAATCTGATGCTCTGTAAAGATGGCATTCCCTTTCAAAATATGCATAAAGCAAATGTCTTACATTTTTCTGCAAGTGAACTTTCACAAGGTTTAATGTGTGTATATAAAACTGAAACCACATTTTATACAAGAATAATTATCTTGAGCAGTTGTACAATGTCTGTGACACAAAACTTGTAGGTTCTAAACAGAGCGTTATCAAGAATCTTAAGTTAAAACAAACAACTAAGTGTCAAGAAAATGATTTTTCTCCTCTGATATGTTTCATCTAAACCTTCAATGTTTCATATCCTGAAAACTTAAAATTTTAACATTTTTAAGAAGATTTATTTCCTTGTTTATTTGAAAGGAGACTTACAGAGAGAGAGAGAGAGAGAGAGAGAGAGATCGAGCTTCCAATTGCTGCTTCATTCTCCACATGGCGCAATGGCCTGGGTTGGGCCAGGCTTAAGACAGGAGCCAAAAACGTCATCTAGGTATCCTACATGGTGTCAGGGGCCCAAGTGCTTGGGCCATCATCTGCTGCTTTCCCAGGCACATTACCAGGGAGATCAGAAGTAGCGCAGCTGGAACTCAAACCAGTGTCCCTGTGGGATGCTGGTGTCACAGGTGGCAGATTAACTTGCTGAGTCATAATGGCTGGCCTGATTTTAACTATCTGAAACATGTTTACATTCCTCCCTTACAAATAAAGCTGCATTTCTTTTAAATCTTAACATAAACATAGGGATTTAGAGAATGTCGTAGATTCAAAAGAGGAAACTACTTCAAATTATTCTGTAGAATCGAAAATATACTATGCATAAATCTTGATAAATGAACATACTCAATAACATTTGACTGTCACTTTCATATAAGCTTCTCTATCACAAACCTGTTACTTACATTTCTAGGGAAAATTGTCTAATTGTATAAGCTCTAGGTTTTATTCACTTTTCTAAGAGAAAAATTGGCATAGCTTTGATTCTGTTTTGATAGGTAACTTCGTACAATCAATCACCTAAATATGTCTAGGTATATCCCACAACAATGGCCATGTCCATCAATTAATAAAGCACAAAAGCAAAGGAAAAACCTAGGAAGCCGTTCTAGTCAGGAAGGATTTAGGAAGATCCATTTCATGCTTAGAATTCTGCTAGGTACAATAAGGAGTAGAAAGTTTCAGAATGCAAGGTCTGCTGACTAAAACTTAGGATCTTTGTGACAAAAGCATCACCCTACTTATTTGCAGTTAGTTAGCTCTGCTGTGGGTATGATCATTGAGATTATTTTAACTGATATATCATTGGATTCATTTTGAAACAAAAAATGACAGAATTGGAAAAAGAAAAACCCACAGAAGTTAACTTCCGTGCAGAAATGCATGTGAATGATTAGCTAAATCTAATGTTTTATGCTTAATTTTTAATAAAATTAATTCCAAGGGAGGTGATTGCCAAATACCCAGTGTTGAACAACTAACATAGTCCAGAATTTTTTAATTTTTGCATTTATTTATTTAAAGGCAGAGTGACAGAGAGAGAGAAAGAGAGAGAGAGAGAGAGAGAGAGAGAGAGAGAGAGAGAATTTTCCATTCACTAGTTTACTCCCCAAATGGCCAAAAAAGCCAAGTTTGGCCCACATGGAAGCCAGAAGCTGAGAATTTTTTCCTGTTCTCCCCCATGAGTTACAAGTACTTAGGCCATCATCTTTTGCCTTCCCATACACATCAGCAGGAAGCTGGGTCAGAAGTGGAGTGGTGGGGCCGGTGCCATGGCTTACTTGGTTAATCCTCCAGCTGCAGCACTGGCGTCCCATATAGGTGCCGGGTTCTAGTCCGGGTTGTTCCTCTTCCAGTCCACTTCTCTGCTGTGGCCTGGGAGGGCAGTGAAGGATGGCCCGAGGGCTTGGGCCCCTGCACCCCCTGGGAGACCAGGAGGAAGCACCTGGCTCCTGGCTTTGGATGGGCCAAAGCTCTGGGCGTGGTGGCCAGTTAGGGAGTGAACCAATGGAGGGAAGACCTTTCTCTCTGTTTCTTTCTCTCCCTCACTGTCTATAACTCTATTAAAATAAATTTAAAAATTTTTAAAAATTAAAAAAAAAAGACTGGAGTGGTCAGAACTTGAACGGGCTCTCACACAGGATGATAATCCCACAAGCTGAGACTTAACCTGCTGTGCAAACTTGTAGCCCCTTCTTTCTTTTTTATTTCTTATATATTTTAATTATATAAATGATATATGCTTATGTTATAAAAAGTAGGAAGAACAGCTTCCCAAGAGAAAAACCATGTCTTTATTAATTCCCTAAGGGTGTCATAACAAAACACTCTATACTTAGTGGGTTAAATGACAGAAACTCATTTTCCTCACAGTTCTGGAGATGAGAAGTCCAAGATCAAGATCTCCACAGGGTGAATTTTGTCTCAGGCCTCTCTCCTTGGTCTACAGAAGTCTGTCTTCTCTCTATATCTGCATTTGATCTTCCTTCTGTACTTAATGTGACCTAATTTCCTCTTCTCATAAAGAGACTAGTCCTATTTGATTAGGACCTTCACATAGGAGTTCTTCAGACCTTAATTACCTCTTTAAAGATCTCTTATTTTACATAGATTTTTAAATACAGTCATATTCTGCAATGCTGGAGCTTATATGCATTTGAAGGGGACAATATTCAACCCATGACACCACCAGTATAATACATGTGGTCTTCAAAAAGTTCATGAAAATGTGTGTTATGAAGAAATGCATAGATTTTAAAAAGGCTTGTGCCCAAATGAACTTATCTTTTAATTAATTTTTATGAACTGTTCAAAATATCCTTACATAGATATATAGACAAGAGATGACAAATTGATAGAGCTATGCACTCAGATATATCCTCTTCTTAATTTATAATTTTCCATATAAATATAAGTAAAATCTATGAAATATTTTAAAAGTTAAATGGTATACAATTATATGAATTTAATATGATTTATTTAAGCAGTTTCCTATTACTAATCATTTGAGTTATTTTCCTATTACTAATCATTTGAGTTATTTTCTAGCATTCTTTCTAAAATGCTTTGTGAACATTCTTACAAATACACCCTGACACGATTTCCTATTAAATTTCTTCTGATAGATGTCTATCCATGGCTCTCTCAATCAGAAGTATGCTTTCTTTCTCTTCCTCAAGGATTTTTATGTTTGTACCAAATTTGCACCAGTTTTCACTCTGAGAAGTGTGAATCAAAGTGCTTGTTTACTATAGACATACCATTAAGCTTTTATTGTTTTCTTCCATGATAAATGAAAGATATCTTACTACATTTGGATTTGTAGTTATTGGAATTAATTTGACGTGGAAGGCTATGAACAACATTTATGTTTTATGCCCTTGTGTATATCAGTATTTTTTTCATGTATTCAGGCTTTATTCCTACCTCTTTCACCATTATCACTGAATACATGTAAAGTTCATTATTTTCTTCAATGAACCATTCAGCAGAACATGAGTCATATCAGTCACCACCAGGGAAGGTTTTGTAAGTTAAATAACCCCAGTCACTTCCCTTCCTCATATGCCCTCCTAGTGACAACTGTAAATTCTGTCTTTCTTTTAACTTGTTATAATCTCAGCAAACACAGAGTTCCAATAAAAACACAACCAGGTTGTGATTTAGTGGGGAAAATTAACCCATATTTTCCAAATGTTAATTGTAGCTGTTATTTGTATATAATAGTCTTTCTCTCGTGGTTCTCTTCATCTAGACAATTTAACTATATATATATGTATATATATATATATATTTAACTATATTTATATATATATAATATACTAGATATGTTTATATATACTCTCTCTCTCTCTCTCTCTATATATATATATATATATATATACATATATACACATACACTATATATATACACACACACCATTGGTTGCATGCTATGGGGCAGTGTTTCACATTACAGAGTTCAGGTTGATGTGGCAAGTAAAGCCAAGTTTTAAATATTTTACTGTATGTTCTCTTTTTCTTACCTGCTCATTTTCCTGAAATGTTCCACTTGTATTTTAAATGGAGATGTGTTCTTTGGAGACACAGAAAAATGCTCTAAAATGATATCATGGATATTTGCTAAGTTTCTCAGTGATGATTTCTCAGAAATAGAGGAAAAATAATAGATTTCCTCAGAGACCCTGACACTTCAGTTCACAGGCTGTTCTTGGTTTGTTTCTATTCCATATTGAATTCATCTAGGTGTTCTGTATGATCGATTTAAGTGTTCCAGACTGCTGACACCATATGCCTTATGAGAGTCTTTTTTTTCCAAACTATTGTTCATAGATTCCGAATGAGATGAATTATACAGCACATTAAACAAAATGTGGCATTGAAAAAGAGAAGAGAAAGTGCCAGATAAAACTACTGTTTTTGAAAAAAAAAGTTGCTTACCGCATTACTCAATTATTTTTTCAAGAGCACCAACATCTTCATCACTATCTTCATGCTATATGTTTATCACAGCTCAATGCTGCTGGATATTTCAAAATCTTGTATGTTTCTGTCCAAGGTATTTGAAGCAGAAATATCTCCCTTATAGAAATGGAATAGTTTTTGCATAACACCTAGATATTTTCCAACATATAATTGATTCAGCCTATCTTCACCATATTCTTTCTTTCACACTTCGTAACATATTTTGTTCTCATTTTACTTTCAGAGACATAAGAATTTAAGTCCCATTTTTTTTATGTTTGGGTGCTTGTATTGGTATCAGCTCATAGACATAGAAGGTTTCTGACTATAATGGTAACATAGGTACTAATTTCTGCTAAACACGAAGAAAGTTTTCTTCAAACATTTGTTTGAATATGTCTTTCATTCAACAGAGATAATTGGTTTCTGTTACTTAAGCTGAGCAACTATTTAGCTTCAAAGGATATTATGTTTGCTTAATTACATTTAAGTACTAAACACTGTAGAGAAAAAAGTTTCCTGAGAATGGATTATTTTCTTCCTGACTGGTCAAAAACGGCTCATGAAACAAGGGTGGGGAGAAATTCCCAGCTAGCTGACAATGGTAGATAGTTTCTGATTAGCAACATGAACCATAATTATCTTCCAAACATCAAAAATTTCATATCCTTTTAAGCAAATGGATATTTAATCATATGGATTCAATAAGTAAAATAAACACATTGTTAATTGCCCATTACAAATTGAGTAAGAAAAATGATAACAAAATCATGTAAAAATAATCAAGCAAAACTACTGTGTAACCATTTGAATTAAGTTATTCTATCACTTTACAGTCTTTGGAACTTAATAAAGAAACAGATCCTAGCAAAGCCTTCTTAGTGTGAATGGTACTATTTCATTAGATCAAAATAAGTGGCCAATAATAAATACAGCAAAAATTGAATAAAACAAAACCAATTATGTGTGTTTTGATTTTGAGCTAAACAAATACATAAACTGGCAGCAGAAACAACTATTGGCTAGAATTCAATAATAGCAATCCATCATTCTCCAAAACTGCTTCCCTTTAGGATAAAAAACTGTATCTCTCAACCAAATGAGGCAACGGCAAGACACCAAGTTTAAAATTCTCTAACTGTCAACGGCTGTTTTACTAATTACCCAGATTCCAAGGCAATCATACAACCGTAATCATTCACCTCACGCCTGGAAACATAAGTCTTGCTCTTTTGATGAATATTTATAAGACAGTGTAAAGCAGTCTACTTTCTTTTCCCTTCAGGCAAGACAATTTGGAGTTCATCAATATGTATTACCAAGGACTTTTATAAAAGGCACTTCAAAGAAAATTCATCAGGCATTCCTTTTGTCTTGATTTCTGTTAGACTGATACTTCCTTTTGACAAGTATCAATAAATTATCCTCTGATGGCTAGAAACTTGATGTCTTATTCAGAAACTTCCTCACACAGCAAAATCTGGGCTTTGAGTATCAAGTGAAATTATTAAGATCCTGCATCTAATTTGAGGACAGACAGAAGATATGCAAATTAAAAACAATAAAACAAGCATGCATATAGTCGCCCTACAGCGACACAGGATGAAGTTTTCCCATAGTCAAGAGCTTTTTTGCTGTATTCAACTTGCATTTTTACTATTTACCATGTGAAAATATTTACAATTCCTTCACAAGGTAAAAAAAATAAAAATTGCAAGCCTCAGTTCCTCAATAAACAGCAGAACCATACCAAATTAAAACCCCATTAATGTAAATATGGAAAGAAGGGAACGACAAGCTGTCTCTTTCCATAAGCAGATCAGTTTTTTTATATTATATTACTAGTTTAACTCACATTTTCCTTAAGAGATGAAAAATGTAGTTGTCTAAAATGCAAATAAAAATCACTGCTCTAATAAGCTTTGAAAAACAATACTAAAACTCTTTATTTGCCACCTTTGTTACAAAACACTAAGTTATTTTGCTTTATAATTCTGATGAAAGGTATGTGAAACACAGGAATACTATTGATATCTATTTCTATAAATAAAAACAGAAAACAGTGTGGTGACTAAAGAGTCCATATTATTTAATGGTTCTATTCTTTCACAAAGTTATTGTGCTAATAATATTAACATAGTCTAAGACATTATTTTGTCATTGCCTAATATAAAATAAAATGTGATATCTAATTTAGGTTTAACTTTGTAAAGACACGAAGAGTAAAAAAAAATGGCATTGTAACTTGAAAACATGTTTTTACGACCAATTGTAATATTGGTTATATTGTACAACTTCATTTATGCTACTAAAACATATATATCATTTTTGAAAATATAATAGACTGTGAATAAATCATTGGGAACATAGAATTTATTTTACAAAATAAAGAAAAGAAATAAGGAAAGTTTGCGTGCAGAACACTTGTGACATAGAAAATGCTATATTCTCTGAGTCTCTAAGAGTCCAGTTTGTTGTTTTCAGTTGCTTTTACAAAAATATTATTGGACAATAATTAATCTTTAATATTATTTAATAGAATTGAAAATCTTGATTAAGTCTGAGCTGTGATTTCCATTTGGCAATCTAAATTTGCCATGGAAAGTGTCACCTTATTTTGGTATGATGGTTATTAATTCTACATTCTCCCAGCCATTCATTTTGAAATAAAATCTGCCTTATTGCTTAATTGGTGATCTACTGTTACACTGCAAATTAATCCAAGTGTAATAGGTTAAAAAAAGTGTAATAGATTAAAACAAATTTAGCACCTATTTCTCACAATTTCCATGACATAGGCTATCAGGAACAACCTCTATTGATGACTGATTCAGAATCTCTTATGAAGTTGCAATGAAGATGTGGCCTAGGACTGATATTGGAAAGATGCTTCTAAGCTCACATATACAGATGATGTTAGATGGCATCATTTTTCCTCCAGGCCACTGCCCAGACGTCTCAGTTTCCCTCACTTCATGACTGTCTCCATACCAATGTCTAAGTGTTATTATGTGGCAATTGGCTTTTCCCAGCATGAGTGAACTAAGAGATAGAGTAAGAAGAAACACAATGATTTTTATGACCTTTCCTTAGAAGTAATCTCCCATAGTTTTCATTATATCTATTCAGTAGAACAGAAGCAAGTCAATAAATACAACACACTCTTAAGGGGAAAGGAATTATGCTCCATGTTTGCAAGGGATTGTTCGTTTGTTTGTTTGTTTGTTTGTTTTGTTTTTTGTTTTTGACAGAGTTAGGCAGTGAGAGAGAGACAGAAATAAAGGTCTTCCTACCGTTGATTCAGCCCCCAAATGGCCGCTACCGCCAGAGCTATGCCAATCCGAAACCAGGAGCCAGATGCTTCTTCCTGGTCTCCCATGCGGGTGCAGGGGACCAAGCACTTGGGCCATCCTCCACTGCCTTCCCAGGCCATAGCAGAGAGCTGGACTGGAAGAGGAGCATTTGGGACTAGAACCGGTGCCCATATGGGATGCTGGCGCCCCAGGCAGAGGATTAATCAAGTGAGCCATGGCACCAGCACCAGAAGGCATTGCTACCAAAGATTTTCAGACATAGTTTAGAATTTCCACAGAAGAGGTTCTTTGTGTGAGAATGTGGTCTCACAACTGCAGGTTATGACCATGTTCACATCACATGAAGATGCACAACAAATTCACACTTCATCCATTAGGTTGATTGCATTCTTTCCTTCAAATTGGTCATATTAGTGTTAGAAAAATGTAAGAGACAATGAAATGTCACATGCACTTGGTATATGACATTTCTTCTACACAAGACACTTTATTCACTTACTCTTTTATTAACCTGTTCTTTTACTTTTTTAAAAGCTTTTATTTAATGAATGCATTTTTCATAGGTACTACTTTAGGAATATAGTGATTTTCCCACATACCCACCTACCACCCCAACTTACATTCCACCTACTACTCCTTCTCCCATCCCTTTCTTCATTATGGTTCATTTTTAATTTAATTTTATATACAGAGGACCAACTCTATGTTAACTACAGATTTCAACAGTTTGCACCCAACCAC
Organism: Sylvilagus floridanus; assembly: GCA_949820135.1. Taxonomy (NCBI): domain Eukaryota; kingdom Metazoa; phylum Chordata; class Mammalia; order Lagomorpha; family Leporidae; genus Sylvilagus; species Sylvilagus floridanus. The sequence continues at coordinate 77,940,265 of OX463227.1, forward strand.
ACACACACACAACATATAGAGTACAGTTTGAGAACAAGTTTTGCAGTTTATTCTCATAGTACAACACATTGACAGAAATCTTACATGGGGAGTAAGTGCACAGTGACTTCTGTTGTTGCTTTAACAATTAACACTCTCAGTGATCATCTGAGGCTCTTGCCATGGGCTGCCAAGGCTATGGAAGCCTTTTGTGACCACAGACTTCATCAGTATTTGGACAAGGCCATAAGCAAAGTGGAAGTCCTCTCCTCCCTTCAGAGAAAAGTACATCCTTCTATGACAGCCCATTCATTCCACTGGGGTCTCACAGAGATCCTTTGTGTAGGGTATATTTTACCACAGAGTCTTTGTTACTTTAATGATACATGAATACAAAACAAGCACAGGAATGTTCCTGTATGTTTGACAATTTAAAAATACAGGAATAAAAATGAATATTAAGTGTCCTTTCACTTTCTGGAAAAAGCTACTAAAGACTAATGAAGGTTTTAGGAGAAAGGGAGGTATGAAAAGAAACTGTTTTAAAAGTTCTGGTTGGTGTCATCCGTTAGAAATACTGAAGAAAAGTCCAGAGATGCAAGACCAATCAAGAGGTGATGAGATAATTTAGATAACAGTAAACAAGAATTAAAGCTAGTAGCAGTGGTCATGGAAAGGGAAATAATAAAATGGATTTAAGAAATATGATAACGAAAGGCAGCACAATTATCCCTCACTTAAGGAAGATTTGTACTTTATTTTTTCTGGATTGGTGCTTGAGAAGAATTCACAGATCCATTTGACTGTTAAGGCACCTTCTTTTGGAATTAATTAAAAGAAAACAGTTCCAATTCCAAATCTGTGCTTGAGCACTCAGTTGACTCATGGCCTCTTGTGGAAAAAAATGCACAACCACACAAATGCTTATATAGAAAGAGGGAGAAGAAAAGAATAACAGAAAGTTAAAAATCATTAAAATTAGAGCAGTCATAGTCTTTGTGATCATATAGGGTTAAATAAACAGTATTTTTTCCTGTTTACTTTCCTGGAGAGACAATAGGTACCAAATAATTAGCCAGATTTTGTGCTCTCATGTTGCTATAGTAATAACCTTATTGTATTTTTCCAGCACATTACCCAAGACGTGTATAAATTAAATGGCAGGAAGAAAATGTATATGTTGATTAATGGTAAAGAAGTTTTGAAAAGAAGTCTGACACACTTAGATTCCCATCTTGAGTCTATCATTATCAAGCACTCTGTTCATTGACATGTTATTTAAAGTTTTAAAACCACAATTTCTTTTTTTTTAATTTTTTAATAACGCTTTTATTTAAAGTATATAAATTTCCAAAATACAGCTTATAGATTACAATGGCTTCCCCCCCCATAATTTAAAAATATGGAACGCTTCACGAATTTGCGTGTCATCCTTGCACAGGGGCCATGCTAGTCTTCTCTGTATCGTTCCAATTTTAGTATATGTGCTGCCGAAGCGAGCACAAAACCACAATTTCTTTAAAAACAATAATTGAAACTCACTTTAAGATTTTTTTAAAGATTTATTTATTTATTTGAGAGGCAAAGTTAGAGAGAGAGGTAGAGACAAAGACAAAGATCTTTTATCTGCTGGTTCACTCTTCAAATGGCCACAGCGGCCAAAACCAGGGGCTCTTTCCACATCTCCCACATGGGTGCAGTGGCTCAAGCACATGGACCATCTTCCACTGCTTTCCCAGGCCATTAGCAGAAATCTAGATTGGAAGAACAACAGCTGGGACTGGAATTAGCACCCATGTGGGATGCCATGCTGGTGCCAATGGATGGAAGCTTAACCTATTATGGCTCAGTGCCATTCCATAGATTATCAATTTATGCAAATACTAATGGCAGTGACTGACACTTAGAAGGCTCTAATGAATATTTATGATTAGCCTTATCAAATATTTAACAGTATTAGGAATGATCTGATTTGCAGAACCAATTGAGTTGCATTGGGGAAGTGAGCTGTAAGAATATTTCAATGAAGCTTGGACAATGGCATTACTGGTTAGGTGCGATCGAAATAGTCCTCTGCCAATTATTTGTTGGGATTAACATTATGCATTCATTGAGATTACATCCTTGATAGAAACAGATCGTGAAGTTTGAATGCACTGGTGTCTTGAGGAATTCACAAAACTGATCAGAGAGAAAGCATTTACATTCTTCAAGCAGGTATGGAAATAACTAGAGATAGATGTTTTGGTCAATGAGGGTTTTTCCTGCTGTTATTGAAAGTTCTGAATCCTTTCAGGATCTTGATGATTTCCAGAAAAATTATCTAGGGAAGGCTTCATCCCTAATAATAATTTTGGACCATATCTTACATTTATTAGAATCCACCTAATTGGTTTTAAGCTTGAGATTTACATGATGATCAGTGGATTGCTGTGATATGACTGATGCAATTAGCTGAACCTGGGTGACCCAGAAGTAAGTTAAACAATAAAACCATGAGGGTGCCATCAATAAATGACAAAATTAACAAAATAGAGCAGGAATTTATATCTTGAGACAGGATTTCTAAGATAAAGGTAATATTAATCATGGAAATAGATGAAGTACTATGGTAATGAAAGGGAACAGGTAATTAGGCTATGTTAAGGTGCCCTCATCTCACTTTGAAATGCCTGAGTTAAATTCCTGTTCGGACTCTTGACTCCAGTTTCCCACTAATGCAGATCCTCTGAGGTAGCCTTTATGGCTCAGGTGACTGAGTTCCTGATCACATATGAGAAACCTGGATTGTATGACAAAATGCTTGCTCAACCCCTGCCCCAGCTCCAGTCATTATAAGCATGTGTGTGTGCACTTGTGTGTTGGGGGGTGGGGGTTACCCAGAAAATGGGAACTCTGTCATTGTCTTTCTGCTTTGAAAATAATAAATAAAGTGATTATGGAATCAATGTTTTTCATATATAAATGGCAGACAAATAACATCTAGAGAAGCTTCGAGTTTATCAGAAAATATCTTAGTAAAGGTTTGTTATTTAGTCTAGGGGTTATGAGACCACCTGGGATGACTACATCAGAGTAGCTAGGTTCAAGTCCCAACTCTTCTCCCAACTCTAGCTTCCTTTAAAATTTTATTTATTTGAGAGGTAGAGTTTTAGAGAGAGAGAGAGAGAGAGAGAGAGAGAGAGAGAGAGAGAGTCAGAGAAAGAGATCTTTCTTCCACTGGTTCAGTACTCAGATGATCTCAATGGCCAGAGCTGCACTGATCTGAAGCCAGGAGCTAGGAGCTTCTTCTGGGTCTCCCAAGCAGGTGCAGGGGTCCAAGGACTTGGTCTAACTTCTACTGCTCTCCAAGTCTATTCTAGCTTCTTTTAAATGCCCAACCTGTGATTCAGAAGTTGATGGATTATTTAGTTGGGCCCCAGTCATCCATGTCAGATACCTGGATTGAGTTCTTACCTCCTAACTTCAACCTGACCCAGCCTTGGCTATAGCTTTGTTTTTCACAAAGTACACACATATACTTTCTATTTAAATAATAATGGATCATACTGTAACACTTTTCAAGAATTATAATTATTATTTTTTTTTGACAGGCAGAGTGGACAGTGAGAGAGAGAGACAGAGAGAAAGGTCTTCCTTTTGCCGTTGGTTCACCCTCCAATGGCCGCCGCGGACGGCGCACTGCGACCGGCGCACCGCGCTCCTCCGATGGCAGGAGCCAGGAGCCAGGTGCTTTTCCTGGTCTCCCCATGGGGTGCAGGGCCCAAGCACCTGAGCCATCCTCCACTGCACTCCCGGGCCACAGCAGAGGGCTGGCCTGGAAGAGGGGCAACCAGGACAGAATCCGGTGCCCCGACCGGGACTAGAACCCGGTGTGCCGGCGCCGCAAGGCGGAGGATTAGCCTGTTGAGCCACGGCGCCGGCCGAATTATAATTATTTTTTTCCATGAATAGCAAAAGAAAAACTAGATGTGTTTACTTTTGGATTACAGATATTACTTTTAATTTTCAAGTGTCTTGATGGTTGTTTAATCCTGGAGCAAATAATGTATTAGGTCAGATGGTTGAAAAAGATTTCATGTTTTTGAAAGTATTTATACAGTGTTCTTTCTTTATGAGATAACAAATGAATTAATGGGCCTAATTAATTAATAGGGCCTAAATAATAAAATCACAGGGGGCCTGCATTGTGGCCTAGTGGGTAAAGCTGCTTCCTGCAATGCATGTATCCCATATGGTTGTCGGTTCATGTTCTGGCTGCTCCACTTCAAATCCCCCTCCCTGCTAGTATGCCTGGGAAAGCAGTGGAAGATAACATAGGTGCTGGGATCCCTGTTCCCATGTGGGAGACCTGGAAAAAGCTCCTGGCTCCTGGCTTCTGTCTGGCCCAGTCCTAGCCATTACAGCCATTTGGGGAGTGAACCAGGGGATGGAAGATCTCTTTCTTCTCCTTCTTTCTTCTTCTCCCTCTCCCTCCCTCTCCCTCTTCTGTAATCACTGTAACTGTACTTTTCAAATACATAAAAATAAAACCACAAAAATGTTCACAAGATGGATACAACCCACCATATCTTTTCAATGAAAAGTACTCTAATTACTTTTCATCATTTTTTCACATTGATAAATAATTGTGTTGGCACTTCATGATATGTTATATTTATAGAAATCAGCCTGTTATAATCATTGAATTATTATACCAATCTAAGTATCAAATTATTTTAATTTTAATTTTAATGAATATTAAATTATTGTAACAACTCACAATTCTTTTAATGCATTATTGTGAACATGATTGTCATTGAATAGCTATTAAAGAATCTTTCTCACAGCATAACTCACATTGACCCATTTAACATGTTTTCATAACTTTAAGCCATGCCAAAGACAAGTTGCTTCATTGGAATGTACATCCATCACTTATTATTTTATAGTTACAATTTTTTAAATGTCAAAAATCATCATTTGAACAAAATTGCTTTTAAACTCAATTCTTATCAATTAGTGAGAATGGATAAAAATCTAGTACTCACTGCTAAAGTCATTTGCCACTTAGGAAAATTTGACTATAGTTTTGTCAGCACAGATGAGCAAAAACTGTCATCCATGATGCTTCACAGAATATAGTAGTTCTAAACACAAAGTGACATAACATGAAAAGAATAGCAACAATGGCATACATATGTTAAGTCTTTATCACAACAAAAATGAACATATCCATCCCTACATGTTTCCTCAAGGATCTTAAGTCACTTTGCAGTCCTTGTCTATGTCTCTCATAGTTTCATATCCATCCTCAAGCAAATATTGACTGGCTTTCTAACATCATAGTTGAGTTCTCATTTTTTAGAATTCTACATAAACAGAATCATACTCTATACACTCCTTTAACTTTGTATGATTATGTTAGGATTAACTCAGCTGTGTGTATTGATAGTTCATTTATTTATATTTTTGAGTGCTGTTCTACATGCATATACCCCAGTTTATACATTCACTTGATTAAGACAGTGGGTTGTTTCTAGTTTTTAGTTATTGCAAACATAGCTGCTATGAGTATTTATATGGATAGACATATTCTTTCATTTTTCCTGGTTAAAAACTTTGAGTGGCATATCTGAAACATGTAGTAGGTATATGTGTAACATTGTAAAAAAATCTGCCAAAATGTTTTCCAAAGTTGTTTTACCATTTTACACAGCAACAAAAAAAGTATGAGAGTTCCACTTTATTTACATTCTTGCCAATGTGAAGTGTGGTGACTACTTCTAATATTAACCCTTCTATTTTGTGGTAGCCATATCTCATCTGGGTTATAATTGGTCACCTTCCTACTGGCAAATTATTTTGTTATTAGTTTATGTAAAGGTTGCATATAAGCAATGTTATTTTTTCCTTAGTTGTTTGGAAAATGTGCCAATGAAGCCATATATACCTGGAGTTTTCTTTGAGGGAAGGCTTTTAATTTTAAATACCATGTCTTTAAAGGGCCATTTAAATTATATTTCTTACTGAGAAAGTATTGTTAGTATTTTGATGAATTTTTTCATTTCAAAAACTTATTTGAACTATTGTTCTAACATTTTTCATAAAATATTCATTTGTGTCCTTTAAATATCTGTATAATCTCTTATATCACCTTTCTCATTTCTCTTATAATCTTATTCGTTTTTACTCAGTTTAGAGATCTGTTATCACTGTTATTTACTTTATCAAAGATCCAGCCTTTGATTTTATTGGTTTTACTAGGTTTAGAGTTTTTTCCTTTTGTTTTGATTATTCCTTTGAGTCTATATGAGATAAATTTGTTCTTATTCCCCTCATTTCATGGTTTGACAAGGAAACTTCCAAATTTTGTGGAAAATTTAATGTAAAAATACATTTATTTTGGTGCAAAAAAGTTTGAACTACCTTAGCTTTCTATGGTTTCTTCATATGCTGAACATGTTCTGATATGTTCTTCACATTCTGATCATCTCTGCATAATAGCACAGGATGATAGTCTGCAGCTATCCAGACCTGTCCATCTGAGTGACGCTTTTCCATTTTGTATTGATTGTCTCCAGCAAACAGTAGTCCCCTTGGACTCTCAGAATTCTCACTCTGTCTCCTCAGGTGAGGAGTTCATCAGTCTCTTCTTGGTTCTTGAGTGTCCCAATTTGAAAACTCTCATATACTAGTAGGCTAGGACAACTGCTAAACCCCCATATTTGTTTCCTGTCCCTATTGTTCCACTGACCTTCTTACCTGACGCCTTGTAACTTCAAAACAATTGCTTCCTGTAATTTTGCCCATTTTTTTCATTTGCTTTAGTCTAGAGGGCATAACTGAGTTCTCTGCTACTCCACGTTGGCCAGAAATATAAGTTATCCAACTTCATTAAAAATAGGATTTGTTATTTTTAATTCTCTTCTTGGTCTCATTTCAGCATTAGACATATCACATAATCCTTTTTGAAACTTCATCTATTAGAATTTGTGTTCTTTCTCTTAATTTTGTTATTTCTACTTTAGTAGCTTTCCTTGTCTAATTTCCACAAGGGGATTTCTCATCTGCTTATCTGTATATTACAGAGCACATACTTTTATTCAGTTTTTTATTGAGTACCTTGACTTGCTACTATATGATCACCCTCCTTGTATTCCAGCATATCCAGGTCCAGATATCCAGAATCGTTTCTCGTGCTTATTAGATCACATTCAGTTTATTTTGTTTATACCAAGACACTTTTGTTCCTTTATTTATGTGCAAGTATGTTTATTTATTCCTATACTTTCTTATACCACTCTTGTTTCATAGATACATGATTACCTTACAAAATATTATGTACAGTATGCCTTGTATACTTTCTACATACTTGGAGAAGTATGTCTGATAGTCTTTTCAAAGATAGGTATTTAAGACTTGCAGAATTCACAAATATGAACTGAGTTGCTGAGAATAAAAAACATTCCTGTTCATGATAGAAAAGTGTATTGTATGAATTTCTACAGAAAAGACACCGTACCACTGTTACTGTTAAAGATGGCCAAAGGTTCTTTGGCATCCCTTGCATTAAGATTCAAGTCAAATTCTAAAATTCAATATGAACTACCCTTAAGAATTACTTGTGAATTAAAGCATTGGTAGAAATAATAATGCATTATTTTCAACACTGTATCAGAAGGGCCCTGCAAGATTGCTTTGCTCACTAAAAAGTTTATTCCTGAAGCCCTGAGTCATCATGTGATATATGACCACCCAGAGATTGCCATGTGAACTCCAGTTCACACGACAGTACTTCATGAAGGTACAACTGCCAATAGGCGAGACCATTCTTTTATCATCTGAAACCAAGCATCACAAATATAAGAAAACAAGTACTCAAATCTTTCTAGTGTCAGCTTTTTCATTACTTCCAATTATTATGATCCTTCACAGCTGAAGTATCTGATATTATGGAGCACAGACAAACCAGTCTCACTATGTGCTATCCCAATTTCTGAATCACAAAACCAGTAAACATAAAAAGTAAACTTTGTTAGTGGTAAGTTTTTGGAATTACTTATGTAAAATAACTGGCATGACAATTAAAAAACATGATCAATGACTGAAACGTAGATAAACACACTTTTCCTTTTTTCTGTATGTACTTATTTTATTTCCAAGCTATAGTAAGATATACTTATAAAACTTGTATATATTTATGGTATATAATATTATATTTTGATTTATATATACATTTTTGTGTCACATACCCGCTCTTTTTTTAACTTCTATTTAATAAATATAAATTTCCAAAGCACAGCTTTTGGATTATAGTGGCTTCCCTCCCCCCCATAACTTCCCTCCCACCCACAACCCTCCCAACTCCCACTCCCTCTCCCATTCCATTCGCATCAACATTCATTTTCAATTATCTTTATATACAGAAGATCAATTTAGTATATATTAAGTAAAGATTTCAGTGGTTTGCACCCACACAGAAACACAAAGTGTAAAATACTGTTTCAGTACTAGTTATAGCATTACTTCACATGGGACAAACATCTTACATGGGGAGTAATAGCACAATGACTCCTGTTGTTGACTTAACAAACTGACACTCCTGTTTATGGCGTCAGAAATCACCCTAGACTCTAGTCATGAGTTGACAAGGCTATGGAAGCCTTTTGAGTTCGCTGACTTCGATGTTATTTAGACAAGATCATAGTCAAATTGGAAGTTCTCTCCTCCTTTCAGAGAAAGGTACCTCCATCTATGATGACCCATTCTTTCTACTGGAATCTCACTCACAGAGATCTTTCATGTAGGGTTTTTTTTTTGTCCAGAGTGTCTTGGCTTTCCATGCCTGAAATACTCTCATGGGCTCTTCAGCCATATCTGAATGCCTTAAGGGCTGATTCTGAGGCCAGAGTGCTATTTAGGACATCTGCCATTCTATGAGTCTGCTGTGTATCTCACTTCCCATGTTGGATCATCCTCTCCCTTTTTAATTCTATCAGATAGTATTAGCAGACACTAGTCTTGTTATGTGATCCCTTTGACTCTTATACCTATCATTATGATCAATTGTGACACTGATCACTTTGACTAGTGAGATGGCATTGGTACATGCCACCTTGATGGGATTGAATTGGAATCCACTGGCACGTTTCTAACTCTACCATTTGGAGCAAGGCAGATTGAGGATGTCCCAAATTATACACCTCCTCCCTCCCTTATTCCCACTCTTATATTTAACAGGGATCACTTTTCAGTTAAATTTAAACATCTAAGAATAATTGTGTGTTAATTAAAGAATTCAACAAATAGTATTAAGTAGAACAATAAAATACTAAAAGGAATAAAGTATTGCACATCAACAGTCAGGACAAGGGCTGATCAAGCACACTTTTCATAAAAATGTATACCATAATGTCTGCTGTTCTTGGGTGATAACATGATGCCTATATAATTTATACCAAAGTTTGACTTGTCCTGGTCTGAGTAACAAGTTCTTTGAAAGTCTAGTTCACCTAATGTTCTAAAGCTTTCATTTGGAAGACTCTTTTGAAGAATCTGATATGTTGGAACTGAGAACTTTCTAAAGAGTCTAATACACCAGGCCAGGGACAGGGATCCACATTTTTAACTGATACACAAGGCATGTTTGGAAAATATTAGCTCAATACAAGGTTTGAGTTAGACCATCAAAAGCAAACATTTTAAAATCAAGTTTGAATGGACTACTTAGTGTTTATGAAACCTGAATTTGTAATCAAAATTTTTTAGATACATGTATGTTTTCTGGAGAAATTTCATATTTGTTATATTTCAGATATTTTTGCCCTCAAATAGGCAAGAAAACCGCTAATTTTAAAGAAAGCTCAGATGGACACTTGTAAGTAATTTTTACCTGAAATAAACTTTTGGGAAAAAAAAAGATTAATTTTAACTGATTAATCCTTGACAAGTGTCTTGAATTCTACTATTTTTCTTGCTGGCATAATGGGGACAAATACATTTTCTTTTTTTTTTTTTCTTTTTTTTTCTTTTTCTTTTTTTTTTGACAGGCAGAGTGGACAGTGAGAGAGAAAGACAGAGACAAAGGTCTTCCTTTTCCATTGGTTCACCCCACAATGGCCTCTGCAGCTGGCACACCAAAGCCAGGAGCCAGATGCTTCTCCTGGTCTCCCATGTGAGTGCAGGGCCCAAGCACTTGGGCCATCCTCCACTGCACTCCCGGGCCACAGCAGATAGCTGGACTGGAAGAGGAGCAACCGGGACAGAATCTAGCACCCCGACTGGGACTAGAACCTGGGGCGCTGGCGCCTCAGGCAGAGGATTAGCCAAGTGAGCTGCAATGCCGGCCGACATTTTCTCCAATATGCAATAATCAAGATATAACACTTGACCAATGATATTTTAAGAAATCTAAGTTGTCTCCTAAAGACACACATTTCAACAAAAAATTATACCAGCTCCTAATAATGGTGAAATCAATGTGTTTCTATAGTAAAGTAAGATTTTTCTCTGAATAAATAAATTTTGTCCACCCTCATGCAAAGAGAAATGGATGATGATAGTTCAGTAATTCTACATCATAGATTTGAACCATATACCCATGTCAACCTAGAACCAATTTCTATGTAGTTGTAACAAAATATCTTCCTTGGTCATTGTATTAGATTTATAGAATCATAAAACACTGACATTTCATTACATGAGAACTCCTTACCTAGACACTTGAGACAGATTTTTTATGGATTTTTGAAATTTGGTAATTATTCAATGTAATTTTAAATCTCCTGATCCCCTGATCCATTCTATTCTTTCTCATTCATTGCTTAAAAAAAAAACTACTTCTTCATAACAATTAACTCACATCTTAGGAGCTTAAAATAATAATATACAAGTATCATCTCACATCATTCCTATATTCAGAAATCTATTCATGGATTCAGAAATCTAGTAGTGCCTTGGCTGTGTGGTTCCGGCTAAGTCTACTGAGGTTGACAATGGACACACTCATTGAAAGTCTGACTAGTGCTGGATAATCCATTTATGTTGGCTGCACCTCATGGTTAGAAAGTTGGTCTGGTTTTGGCAGAAGACCTCCATTTCTTACCATGTGGGCCTTGTCACCCTGCTGCGCAAATATCCTCATACTATGCCAGTTTCTTTTAGAACAAATGACCTAAAAGAAAAAAGGTGATAGCTACTGTATATGTATATGGCATAGCTTCAGAAATCATATATTCTTAGTTCTGAAGCTGTCTTCATCTACTATCCAGGATTGTTGCCCTCTTTATTAAAATCTCATTGGAAGATTTGTGCCATGACTTACTTATGTTATTGCCACAATACAAAAGTGATTACACGATCCACTCTATTCAGTGTGGGAAAAGATCACACAAAGGAATAGCAAGAGAATCTTACAAATGGGAATCTTGAGAATAGTCAAATAATAAATGAGGTTGGACATATGGCAAAACTATGTTAATGGTAATTTCAAAGTCAGTATGAACAATATACCCCTGAAAAATTAGTTCCATTATCTTTCTATCCTTAATGAATTTTCTTCCATTTCAGTAGCCTTTTGTTAAGAACACATTCAGTATTTCATCATTATTAACAGTGTTCTATCTCTAAAAAATTAAATTTCAAATAATATATTTTGAGCCCCCTGATGACTTACTAACTCATTATTTTCTACAAAATGTCCTCTCCAACATTTTCAATAATTTTTTTCTTATATCAGCTCACTTTATCATTATCCAAAACAATAATTTCAAACCTTCTGAATAATCTCAAATCTCCGGTGATCATATCCTTACTTCACTTTCAACTACTTGTTTGAAGTAGTGTGTTGATCATAAAACAATGCTTAACCTAGAATATATTTCTTTTTAGTTTATAAATTCCTGAATACAAGTTTTATGGGACTACTCTATGAACCATAAAAGAACTAACTATACAACTGAAAAATCAGGTTAATATAGTATAAAAATGAAGCTTTCTCTTTTTAAAGAAAGATTTATGTATTAATTTTGAAAGAGAGAGAGCTACTATTTGTTGGCTCACTGCTCTGATGGCCACAATGGCAAGTGCTGGGCCAAACTGAAGTCGGAAGCTGTGAACTTCATCTGGGTCTCCCACATGGGTGGCAGGCATCTAAATGCTTTAGCCATCTTCCCATGCCATTGATAGGGAGCTGAATCAGAAGTGGAGCAGCTGGAATGGGAAACGGGGTCCATATGGGATGCCAATGTCACGGGCTGCAGCTTTGCATGCTATTCTACATGGTATGCCTCCCAAAAATGAAGCTCATTTCACTTTCAGTGGATTATCTTCCTCACCTCTCTTCAAAGAAAATGTAAATCTACAAGATCCGACACCTTTAACTTTCTTACAAAACTTACAAACTAGAGGAATCTAGTGTTTTTTTCCCTTTTAGTTACCTTGGTGTTACACAGCAGTCTTTCACCCTGCTTGGGACCTGGATCAATTATCTTCTACCTTTTCAGGCACTTTGTTCTATTAATCATTTTCTCTGTGTCATTTTTTATTATTATTACCTTTTATATTTGTTGTTTTCCTAGGTAAATATAGTCAAGTGCCTTGTATATTAAGGAAAAGGAGGGTGGTGGCTTAGCTTCTCTAAGGTGTTAGAAAATATTTAGACACAAAAATAAAATGGTGGATTTTTAAGTGGAAGAAATTTGGTTCCTTAATTGTATGGACCACAAATTTGCCTAATTCATGCTCAAACTTCATGGTCTTCTCCTGACAGTCCCCTTAAAAGACTGGTGTGTAATATCTTTCTCCACTTTTTCCTGTTCTATACACTCTACCATTTGGAAATCTGGCTTCTGTACTCTCACCATTACTTTAAAGTATACCTTGAAGGAACCTTCCAGATAGAAGATAAACAAAAGCGCTGGTAGATTGTGTGGATTTACAGATGTAATCATCATCATGTTTGGTGGAATGAGAAGGCCATGCCAAGATGGCTGCTGGCAAGCGAGTGTCAGTTACTCAGAAATGGCTTCGAAACCCACCTGGCAACGGAGCCTGCCTGGCAACAGGTTGTGATTGGATGGCTTCGGACACTACCTGGCAACAGGCTGTGATTGGTTAGGGCATAAACTGCCCCTTGACGGGACTGGCTGCCTTGGCTATTTAAATTGCTGTACCAACTGAAATAAATGAGTCTGTGGGCTGCTTGCCTCTGGCTTGCTTTCACCCGACTCCTGGGGTCTGTGTGGTGACTCTGTGCCTCTTGCCCCCACTCAGAACCGCTCCTCCTCTCAGAATGAATCAACAGCAACAATCATAGACCTACAATACAATCTAAACTTTGAATATTACTATCCTATTTCCATTTAATTGTATAAAATCCTGCCTATGCATTTGTGCTCTAAAAGTTTTCCGATAAAGAGAAAAGCTTCAATAATGAAATCTTCCAATGAAAAACCTAACTATGAAATAAAATCTCCTTTCCTTGAATGCCCAACTCTGGGGGCACTGAAGATTTCTCTGTACAACTACAAATAAATTAGAAGGTGCAGACAGAATTCTAATTCTTGAAAATAAAATGCCTTTAAAAATATAACAAAACATAGAGGACCATAATATAAAATATAGAATAAAGAAACCTGTTGTCAGATAAGAGAATAGTTATTTATTCTTCAGAGTTCAAAATTATACTTAAAATGTACCTGATATAGACATAATGTTCATTGAAGCATGATTTGGAAATGGAGAGATCTTTTTGCGAGCAGTTAATTCATTGAAAAGCCCTTCAGCAGAAAACAGCTACTTTCTTGTCTGTTTTGTGAAGATTTGAATACTCATTAGCTTTTATTTACTTACTATATAAAACTGAAACATGGTCATAAACTCTTTTCCATCAAATTTTTATATTCATTAAAAAATCTTGGAAACACTTTAACTAACACCTGTGGCCTTAGAATGTAAGAATTACATGAAAAATATTATCATCATCTGCCTTTGAAAGATATTTTTCAGAGCATGCTTATGTCTTGTGGAAAACTGAGCATCAGATAGGTTGTTATACCAAGAGTGGGGATTCTGCCACATTCCTCATATGCACAAGGAGTCTTAGATTTAACTTTTTTCCATTGAGCTAAGTGTCACATCTTCAAAGGTAAAGCCTGTGAAGAGCCAGAATGCTGTTGTACTAATCTAGAGTATCTGCGTGAACAATTGCTAAGGCTACAGTTTCTTAGGAGAGTTAATCAGAAAGGCATTGTGCGGTGGAAAAAGGTTTGCTTACAGTAAGCACACCCAGACATGTCACCAGATGATTTAATCACAGGGGAGTGTTCACTACAGTTTCATTTTCCTTACTGAAAACCTACAGACCATTTTTGATTACCGAATTTTAAAGGAGATTGCTTAAGTAAATTGTGCTCACAAACAAGTCTAAAGTACCATATTCTCTGGGAATCACCTCCCTATGCAATTCTACAGAAATTTCTTATTAAAATGAACTGACTTGGCCTGTACAGTCTCTTGTCTCCTCCTAATGTTCCACCAGAATGAGTATTCAAAGAAAATAAGTGTTGTTCAAAAAATGAGTATTCTACCAGAATGAATATTCACAGAAAAACAATCATGGAGTTGGAAGAAACTGAAGAAAAAGGGGGCTGTTGATTTTCCAGGAGACTAACAAGGATATTTATAATGGAAATACCATATATATACATATATATATAATTTTTCCTAGTTAAATCATATTTATAACTCTAGTCTTGGCATCTGCTCCAAATGTAATTTCAACAATGATTTTAACAAGTTGCAAATTTTAGTGCTTTTATCTTCAACTGATTACCAAATCTATTAACCTCTGGTGAATTTTTTACTTTGAACTAATGATCTTGATTTTTCTTACCCTGAGAAAAGAGGAACAGAGATGATTAAAATATAATTAATCATCTTGCCATGAACGAATTTACTAATCTCTATTTATATCCACATGCGGTTTTCCTTCCTCTTCAGATAGGTGAATTATCCTGATAACTAAACCACACAGAAGCCTACCCCTCCATCTGTGGATAACTTCTCATTCTTTCTTATCCATTCAGGCTTTGAAGTTGTGTCATCAATTTATCATTTTCTATAAGAAAATTATTACTAGTAGCTAAGATTTTTCTTCTTTCTCTCATACTTAATACAAAAGACAATCCTTTGATCTCATGCCATTTTTCAACTATATCTCCTATTTTTATATTAAATTATATCTCCTTTATATTAAATTATTCAAATGAGATTTTTGTATCTCCTCTTTCCAACTCCTTAATTCCAACTATTTTTTTTCTTGACAAGCAGAGTTAGGCAGTGAGAGAGACAGAGAGAAAGGTCTTCCTTTCCATTGGTTCACCCCCCAAATGGTTGCTACGGCTGGCGTGCTTCGCCAATCCGAAGCCAGGAGCCAGGTGCTTCCTCCTGGTCTCCCATATGGGTGCAGGGCCCAAGGACTTGGGCCATCCTCCACTGCCTTCCTGGGCCACAGCAGAGACCTAGACTGGAAGAGGACAACCAGGACAGAATCTTGCTCCCCAACTGGGACTAGAACCCAGGGTGCTGGTGCCATAGGTGGAGGATTAGCCAAGTGAGCCACGGCACCGGCCTATCTAACTTCTTACCACAAGAACCTACTGGAATTTACTTGCTGAGTTCTAGGTCCTCGTCTTTTCTAAGAATTCATATCACATAAAACAATAGTTGCTCCTTGATGGCTGAATTGCTGTTTTCATTAGGCCACTGATACAACAAACTCTCAGTTTTTCCTCCTCCACAGAAATGATTCTTGTGGGGCCGATGCAGTGGCATAGTAAGTTAAGTCTCCGCCTTTGATGCCGGCATCCAATATGGGTGCCAGTTCTAGTAACAGCTGCTCTTCTTCAGACCTAGCACCCTTACGGTCTACAAAAGCAGTGGAAGATGGGCCAAATGTTTAGGCCCCTGTACCCATGTGAGACCCAAAAGAAGCTCCTGTTTTCTGGCTTCACATCAACTCAGCTCCAGCTGTTGTGGCCATCTGGAGAATGAACCAGTAGGTAGAAGATGTTTCTCTGTCTCTCCCTCTGTCTTTAACTCCAGCTCTTTAAAAGGAAAAAAAAATTATTCTTTTCTCCTTTTAGGATCTTTATTTCCTTCCAAATTTTATATGTAAGAAATTCCAGGCCATTTCAGACCAGTGAGGAAGGAAGACGGTACTGCTGCTTCTGCCTCCTGACCTCCAGGAAGCTGACTAAAAAAAAAAAAAAAAAAGAAATTCCAAAGGTGGACTATGATGACCTTATCTTATATACCCCTTTTCTGATTTTTGTTTTTGTTTTTAAGATTTATTTACTTGAAAGGCAGAGTGACAGAGAGAAGGAGAGAGACAGAGGGAGACTGAGGATAAAGATTTCTACCATTTTCCTTTTTTAAACACACTCCCAAGATGACATCATATATGTTCCCTCTTATCTCTACCCACAAATATGCACCTCATCTTTGCACTTAGACTTTCACATTTCTCAATAGCACCACTTAGACATTCAAAAACCATAGAAGATTCAAATTAGATAAAGAAGAAATTTTTGTCTCCCTTCTATCTCAGCTTCTATCTCAGTGTTCCATACTTAGGCCAACATCTACTAATGATCTTTTTCTCCACTAACATAAGTACTTTAAACTTCATTACCTACAGAATACATCCTTAATACAGACACTTCTCGCCTCTTCCCTGTAAACATTCTAGGATGTCCCACCATTATCCTCATCTGGATTCTTTTAATAGATGATTCACCAAACTCCATCTTTTTTTTTTTTAAAGATTTCAATTATTTATTTGACAGGTAGAGTTGCAGACAGTGAGAGAGACAGAGAGAAGGGTCATCCTTCCATTGGTTCCCTCCCCAAATGGCCACTACGGCCAGCACTACACCAGTCTGAATCCAGGAGCCAGGTGCTTCTTCCTGGTCTCTCATGCGGGTGCAGGGACCCAACCATTTGGGCCTTCCTCCACTGCCTTCCCTGGGCCACAGCAGAGAGCTGGACTGGAAGAGGAACAACCGGGACTAGAATTCGGTGCCCATATGGGATGCCAGCACTGCAGGCGGAAGATTAACCAAGTGAGCCACAGCGCCAGCCCTCAACGCCATCTTTTTTCTTTCACTCCTTATAGACCTTCCTCCAAGGAGAAACCAACAAGTTGACTTAAAAATGTAAATCAGATGATGACGATTTTCTCCTCAGTGATTTAACAACTTCCCATCACATACACAAAAAACAACATCTAAATTCTACAGCCTACATGAAACAAATCTCAACAACAGACATTAGAAATTGTACAAGTGAATCAAAACTAAATAGTATGTTAATGAATGAACAGCGAATCATTGAAGAAACCACAATAGAAGTAAAAAATATTTCTTGAAAAAAATAAAAATAGAATGTAGCAAAATATGGGGGATGCAACAAAAGCAGTTCTGGCCAGGGCCAGGGAGAAAGTTTATAGTAATAAGCACCTATATTACAAAATAAGTTCAAGTAAATAACTATTAAATCAACTCAAGCAATTAAAAATTCAACTGATAACACAAACATTATACAGTTTCATTAGAGATTACTCAAAAAACTATAAGGTAACAAATTAAAAAATCTAGAAGAAATCAATAAATTTCTAAACATATATAACCTACCAAAATTAAATCATGAAGACAGAAAAAATAGACCAATAATAGAGTTACAGGATTGACTTAGTAATAAAAACTCTCTCAACAAAGAAAAGTCCAGGAATGGAAAAATTCCATGCTAAATTATATCAAAGATTTAAGGAAGAGCCAATAGCAGCTCTTCTCAACTTATCCCAGAAACATGAAGGTAGAAAACTCATTCAAGTTCATTCTATGAAATTATCATTACTCTGGTACCAAGAAAGGCAAGGACACAAAATGAAAACTATAGACTAATAATCCTGACAACTTTAGATGCAAAAAATTCTGAACAAAATACTGGTAAGTTGAATGGCATAGTGAATAAAGATGATGAAACATAATAATCAAATGCAATTTATTTTAGGGACACAAGGTGAATTCAATATATGCAAATTAATAAAGAAAATGTATCAACAGAATGAAAATAAAAAATTACATGATATTGAACAAAGGAAGAGTAAAAATCTATGAAAAATCTATAAAATTAAACATCACTTCATGATAAAACTATCAATACATTAAGTAATGATGGAATGTACAACATAATAAAATACTTGTGACTATCCCAATAGCCAACATTATATTCTATGTGGGAAATGGAGTGTTTTCTCAAAATCTGAAACAAGGCCAGAATGCCCACTTCTTTTTTTTAAAAAAAAGATTCATTTATTTTCCCCAAGAAATCATTTATTTAAGATATACATACTTCATACATTTCATAAATACAACTTTAGGAACATAGTGATTCTTCCCACCATACTCACAGTCCCACCTGTACTGCCACCCTTCTTCCTCCTCAAATTCAAAAGCTTCTGCAGAGCAAGCAATCAACACAGTAAAGAGATAAATGACAGAATGGGAAAAAAGAAAAAAAAAAACATTTGCACGCTTTTTATCTCTCAAAGCACTAATATTCAGATACAAAAGAACACAAGAAATCCAACAACAACAAAACAAATGGTCCAATTGAAAATGGGCAAATTATCTGACTAGACATTTCTCAAAATATGAAATACAAATGGCCAGCCCATAAATGAAATTGTAATGTTCAATGATATTAGTGGCCATCAGAGAACTTAAAAATCAAAACCACAATAAGATATCATCTGACACTGAAATGTCTTTTATCAAAAAAGCAAAAAATAACAAATGCAGAGGTGGATGTGAAGTGATCCCTTATAAAAGCCCTTATAAACATTATGAGTGAGAATGTAAATTACTACAGTCATTATGGAGAACAGTATGCACAAATTCATATCCATCTATTAATTACTCATTAAGCCTTTCAATTTTGACTCACACAAGCACATTAAACCCAAATATTTCAAATAACACACAATAAAAATAACTTACCTTTTCTCCTTGTCTAAATTTAATCATCATTCTTTTGTTCTCTACTATAGTTTATGACACTACCAAGTTTCCATTACCCAAACCACAAAACTTAGATTCATTCTTCCTGTTCACACCTGTCGAATTCAATCCTTTGATGCTTTCTTGAAACTAGCCCTGTTCCTTATTTCTTTTCAACATGTAAATTCAACTCTTTGTCATATCTTTCCAGCACAGTTACAACAGTATATTTTGTGATACACATTTGTTGGTTTCTTATCCCTTAGGCATTCTTCCTTACCTCACTCACTTCCCTTGCCCTCTTTATTACAACATCCATAATTTCCTTCCAGAAACCGACTCCACTCCCCACATGGTTAGGATAAATGTGACTCAAGGATCCAGGAATGAGCTTTGATTGTCATTAACAATTGTGTATAACTTCACTCAGGCTGCAGTGATCAAGTTGGGATATTAAAATGAAAGATCAGAATGATTGTTTGCCCAGTGTGGAGAAAAATAAATTCCTTCTCAAACGTGAATGAGCAACAGTGTAGTCCCATATACTGATGTAAACTATCTTATACCAAGAGGGAATGTCAACTCCCAGAGAAGGCCAGAAAAACGATTCAGAGAGAAACTGAATCAAAGCCCTGGTTGAACCCATACAGGGAATTCACCTAAAAACTAGTGATGAGATAACTAAACATATTTATGCTGTAAGTGAGCTTAGGTTAAATTTTCTGCTACTGGCATACAGAAATACAATAACAATGTGATTGACATCATATATGTCATAGTTACCACAGGAGTGACGGGTCTTACCAATAAAACATGATTTTGTCACAGACAAAAATTTTCTACTGGAATCATGAGGAAGCCTGAACTTTCCAGCATTGTACAACTTACCCTCTAGACATACTGAATTTCTCCCAGTTCTCCAAACATAACATAGGTATTTGAAATGTAGCATCTTTACCAATGTTTTTTATTTCTTTTTTAAATTTTTATTAATATAAAGAGATTTCATTAATTTCATAGGTACAATACCAAGAAGATAATCATAAAGCTCTCTCACTGCCCTCCCTTCCACCTCCTTCCTTCACTTTTTTCTTTTTTGTAAAAAATTAACTTCAGTCTATTCTAAAACAAATAAGAAGCATAAAGACAACAGTTTCAAAAAACCCTTTTCCTCCACAGATACCTATCTTTAACCCTCTTCCTAAATGCAACTGCTTCTGTTAAACCTCTAAACCCCAAGCAGACCAGGGCTCTGTGTTTGCCCATTAGGTTTCTGATGTGACTGAATTTATGTTTCAAAACACTACTCACAGCTCTCCTAGTACTGCCTTTTTCCTGGTACTGACCCTGTTCCTCAGTCAGACGATGAGTGGTTTTTCTTATCCATCTTTATGTATATAAAACATTTCTAAAACAAAACATGAGTGTTTGTTTAATTAACAAAATAGATAAGGACCCACAATCATAAAATTTGCATTCTAGAACTTATATGCACATAAGCCTTCAAAATCAAGGTTAAAGTGCTGAAGACCACAGGAATTGACACAGAACTGATTTTTGACAAATCTCATCTGAAGTAATTTAATGATAGACATTTGAGACAAAACACGATGAAACCCAGAAAGTACTAACTTTTTTAAAAGTTCATGGAATATGGGATTAAAAGGTAAGATTATTTACTTTCTCAAAATTTCATAACTTTGAAATGAAGAACCATAAACTTTTTATGAAGAACCATAAAAAGAAATAAACATGACATTCTAATTCAGAATAATGTGTTCTCCAGGGACAAGGAAGATAGTCTCTAAGCTCTTGCATAGTGTCATGGTGGTAACAAGTTTCTCAGATGTAAAAGTCCTCAGTTTGGCTGGCGCCACGGCTCTATAGGCTAATCCTCCGCCTGCGGCACTGGCACTCCGGGTTCTAGTCCCGGTTGCCCCTCTTTCAGGCCAGCTCTCAGCTATGGCCCAGGAATGCAGTGGAGGATGGCCCAAGTCCTTGGGTCCTGCACCCGCATGGGAGACCAGGAGAAGCACCTGGCTCCTGGTTTCACATCAGCACGGTGCACTGGACGCGGCGGCCATTGGGTGGTGAACCAAAGGAAAAAGGAAGACCGTTCTCTCTGTCTCTCTCTCTCTCTCTCTCACTATCCACTCTGCCTGTCAAAAAAAAAAAAAGTCCTCAGGTTGCCTAGTGTAATTATTATGTATAATTATGTGCAATTATGTGCCTAGAAAATATCACTTGTTTCTGTTATTCTATTAAAACTTAAAACTTGTGCAAGAAATCCTAGTAATTTTTAGAAGATTTTATATAAAATATGTGTTCTTATGGTAGTCATTAAGCACAAAAGTCAAGGCATTCCTGTATGAAACATTTCCATTCCATGTCAGAGTGCCTGGGTTTGAGTTCCAGCTCCATTTCCAGTTCTAATGTGTACTCTGGAAGTCAGCAGGTGATGTTCAAGTAGTTTGGTCCCAGACACCCATGAGGAAGGTTTTCTTCCTAGATCCTAGCTTAAGCTTGACCCAGCCTCAATTCTCTCTCTCTCTCTCTCTCTCTCTCTCTCTCTCCCTGTCCCCTAGCAGCTGCCTTTCAAATAAATTTTTAAATGTGTTCTTTAAAAATAATGATTCCATTTATTTATTTGAGAGGTAGAGTTACAGAGAGAAAGAGGGAGAAACAGAGATCAAGGTCTTCCATCCACTGGTTCACTTCCCAAATGGCCACAATGGCCACAGCTGAGCCAATCCAAAGCAGGAGCCAGGAGTTGCTTTTGGGTTTCCTACATGGCTGCAGGGACCCAAGTACTTGGGCCATCTTCTACTGCTTTCTCAGGCCATAGCAGGGAGCTGGATCGGAAGAAGAGCAGCCAACACAAGAACCTGGACCCATATGGAATGCCAGTGCCACAGGCAGAAGCTTAGCCCACTATGCCACAGCACTGACCACTAAATATGTTCTTTTCCAGATAACTTTTCAATTTTTTTATTTTTATTTTATTTTATTTTATTTTATTTGACAGGCTGATTGGACAGTGAAAGAGAGAGAGACAGAGAGAAAGGTCCTCCTTTTCCATTGATTCACCCCACAATGGCTGCCACGGCAGGCTCACTATGGCTGGCGCACCACACTGATTGGAAGCCAGGAGCCAGGAGCCAGGTGCCCCCCCCTCCCGGTCTCCCATGCGGGTGCAGAGCCCAAGCACTTGGGCCATCCTCCACTGCACTCCTGGGCCACAGCAGAGAGCTGGACTGGAAGAGGAGCAACCAGGACAGAATCCAGCACCCGGTCCGGTGTGCCGGCGCCGCAGCGGAGGATTAGCCCATTGAGCCGTGGCGCCAGATAACTTTGATCATTATTCCTAGCTACAATTTCATACTTTTAGATTTGTTTTGCATATGTACAATATACTCATTTATCAATTCTATGACATTTTTAATGTCTAACATAATCAGCAAACTAAGAAAATGAAATTGTGTAGGATAATGAACAGACCTTATCCATATAATTGATTTTTATCCTAATAACCTACATTATAAACTTTTAGATTGTTCTTAATATTTATATTCCTTATAAATATGATTTGGCAATGCAGTATTTATTGGAAAAACTTTATGAATCTGACAATTGAAAGCAGATACTGTTTTATTATGTAGAAGGAGCCTTTTTTCTGAGTAGGTGTTGGAGTAATTGTGAAGCATTGGGAATATATGCCTTTCACTGGTGCTCAGCTTCACACTACCCACTGTGTTGTGCTGTGCATAACCTGGCACTCACACTGAGGTATGATGTGAAACATGTGGGAACAGTGCCGGATGCAGGCACTCTTCAAGGTGTTTTTCCATCATCACCATTATTGCTGCCCTCCCCTGACAACCTTCTCATCGCATCTAGTCTCAAAAGTCAATCTTACAATGTAGATACCCCTGCATTTTCAGTTTTCTTATTTGATATGAGGGTTAAATATATCTGTTCTATTTCAAGAGTATACATTTGATAGTTGTAGATACAGAAAAATGAGTATATCCCCCAAAGCAGGAAGTTTCTTTATCTAATTTGGTATTTAAAAAATTATTGGTTTTGTTTCCACACTGTATATTTACAACAATTAGGAAGAAGAGAATATTAATTCAAGGGCTTTGTATAAAGGCCTTTTTGAAAAAAATGCTTTAAAAATCTTTACATAGACTTAACCGCTTTTATACACTTAAAAACCCAATAGTTCCAAATATTTCTTGTTTCATTTCAAATTCTACTGTGCATTTTTGGTAATGTACTAGGTTAAGACAGATGGCTGGTATCCTCTGTATCCTGGGACAGGTATGAGCTATATGGCCTGAGAGACTGTTGAGGATCAATTCGGTTAAACACACAAACACACTCACCATTTGTGAACAACAGAACGAGTCACATAATTTCTCTGACCAATAAATTTTCCATTTCAAACATGGAAGTAATCTTGTGTATTTTTCAAGTAGGTTATACTATGTATACTAAAATATGTATTAAAATGCCTAGTCTTGCATCTGATGTATGCTAGATACTCCATAATAGCTTGCTTTTTGCTGTATTTGTCTTCCTCTATATATAGTTTGAGCCACTTAGAAACCTACCTAACAAGTTCCTAAAAAAATGCATGCAAGCACAGAAAATCTATTTCCAGAAACTAAGCTAGTTCTTTGTCACATATTTCCTCTACCTTCAACTCCCACAGGAACACCATAATATATACTTCCATTGAAGAACACAATGAGGTAAGAATAATGAATAGTTAGGCTGGCGCTGCGGCTCAATGGGCTAATCCTCTGCCTGCGGCGCTGGCACCCGGGATTCTAGTCCCGGTCGAAGCGCTGGATTCTGTCCCAGTTGCTCCTCTTACAGTCCAGCTCTCTGCTGTGGCCCAGGAAGGCAGTGGAGGATGACCCAAGTGCTTGGGCCCTACACCCGCATGGGGAGACCAAGAGGAAGCACCTGGCTCCTGGCTTCGGATCGGTGCAGCGCGACGGCCGTGGCGGCCATTTTGGGGGTGAACCAATGGAAAAAGGAAGACCTTTCTCTCTATCTCTCTCTCACTGTCTAACTCTGCCTGTCAAAAAAAAAAAGAATAATGAGTAGTTAAAAGACAAATTTCTATTTAGTCTCTTCCTGGATTTCCCATTGGATCTCTCTTGTACTAAGCACTGTATTTCCTCTGCAATTTTCAGGGTAAATATCTTCCCTAAGACATACCACAATGTCTTAATATTGGCTTCTTTGCTTTGCTTTGATATTTTACAAATAATTCATAAAATAAAAGTCATCTGCTTAAATCAAAATACAAGACTTGAAGCAAAATTATTTGTCAGAAGGACTTACAAACTTCAGGACATATTACCGAAAAGTTAGGATTTTTTTCCTGTAGGTTATTAGGAAAAAATCAATATCATAGTCAAAAGAACAGATGACATTGGTCTCACTGCTATTTAGGTAAAGGAACTCTACAGAAAGTTCTAGGAGACTTTTATATTGTGCACATATTTTTCATTGCTTACTTAATAGCCCAGTGGGATGTTGTTTGTTCCAGTATCAGATCATCTTACCTTTCAGCAAAGGATGCATCCCTGGCTAGATGACAGTACATCCAGGAATAAATTTCACTTAGTCTATTCTAACTTATCTCACTGAAATTTGAGAATGGGGGCAATGCAATTCTGTCTGGTGAAAACAGGGATTCTTTTGGGGCATGGGTTATGATTGTTGAGAAGTCTGTTGCTTCTTGCAGATTTACAAGTGGGAGCGGGAGCAGGAGCGGGAGAGGGAATCTTCCATCCTCTTGGTTCACTCCCCAACCGGCAACAATGGATGGTGCTGAGTCGCACCGAAGCCAGAAGCCAAAGTTTTGCTTTTTTGTTCCAAGAAAGATACACAAACATGAATCTGACTTTTCAATCATTTGGAAATTGTCTAACATTATGCTAAAGGAAGACAAGCCTAAGATTAATTGTCGACAGGTTGAAGATGATAGATGAAGAAATGGGGGAAAACCTGAGTTTTCACAGATATTGTTCAGCTGCAGTGTTAACTAACCTCAGAAACACAATTCAGGATCTGTTGTTATGTGTTATGTATATACATGTATATATATCTACATATTCATATATATGTAATGTATACCATAAATACACATATAACCATATGCAAATATGTGTATGTTCATATATATATACTCGGATATTCTGATATTATCTATTTACATATAAGAATAATATATTCTCATAAAGTTGAAATCATCTTGTGATTTCATCAGTTAGGGACATGAAACAAATGCCGAGGATTATCTGGATACAGATAACATTGACATTGTTGAGAAAGAGTATGTCTTCACTGTTGCCATTTCTAAAGGATTGACAATCAGATCTGGCAGTTTTTAGTTACTGAATGATTGCATTCTGGCCTAGAAATTGTCCTTACTTTGTTCTTTTGAGGACTCTGTCACAATATTAGTATTACCATTCCTTCATCTTTGTTGTCCTTTGCACAAATATTTCATGGTGCCAACGTGATTTCTAATCATTCTGTGAAGAGAACAAGCTGGATAGTTTCCAAGGCCAGAAAAATAAAATGTTGCTTCCATTAGCTTTTTCTTACTTAGTATATAAAGGCAGAATAATCAACTCAAGGCTATCCTATAACATCACTTTCAAGCACTACTTACAAGAACTGTGAAATTCATTGTGCATAGAATATACCATTAACAAGCAGCTGGGCAATATGGGTTTACTGAGTGAGAATATTAAAATTCATATGTTAATAAGTCAAGATCATTCTCAATTTATATTTATGGGCAGAAGATGGAGGATCGGAAAGTAGAATACAATGATAGTAATGGCTTTCCTGTAAAAAACTCTCTGAAACTGACAGGAATACACAAAATAGAAGTAGCTGCGCATTTTTCATTAGAAGCCGATAGACTCTACAAAACTGTCAAATGTTAACTAGCTTACCTTCTGCTCTTTGCAGAAAGGTTAATGGATACAGCACAGTTCCAATGTGACTCTGAAAAACAAAGAATTACAAATGGTATGTGGTGGTATTTGTTTTTCTTCTTTTTTACTCTATACTATGTAAAATCAAGAGTTTGAACGCCACATCAAAAGTCTCAGCTATTAAAAACTGCTAGTAACCATGTATGTTTTTTTATTTGCATGTTCTTGGCCATGGTATTATGCTCTTTTGAATGGATTGAAATTTAACCACTTTTGCAAAAGTATAATATTAGAAATATAACTTTGAAATCTTTACTTAATATATACTAAACTGATCTTCTGTGTATAAAGAGAATTGAAAATGAATCTTGACATGAATGGAAGGGGAGAGGGAGCGGGAAAGGGGAGGGTATAGGGAGGGAGGGAAGTTCTGGGGGGGGGGGGGAACCATTGTAATCCATAAGCTGTACTTTGGAAATTTATATTCTTTAAATAAAAGCTATAAAAAAAGAAATATAACTTTATTCATTTGAGGATAAAATCTTTCACCTTAACCTTTTGTAGGATTATGCTCTTTGTTTACCAGTTATATAAAATAATCTATATGTAAAAAATATGTGTTTAGCATCTTTATAAAATTATCTATAAAATATATTCTAACTTAGCCTATAAGTATTTATTTTAAAGTGCTTCTTTCATGTCCCAGTCACATTAGCAGGAAGTTGGGTTGCAAATGGAGTAACTAGGACTCAATCTGGCACTCTGATTTGGGATGCTGGTGTCGCAAGGGGTGGCTGTACCTGCTGGGCCACAAGGCCAGCCATCCTTGTTTATATTTTGGGTTTCCTTGAGATGATTTCCCTCGAGATATTTACCTATGATTTTCTCAAACATATTTCCAATATGTTCAATATCTTATGATTCGATTGATTTATTCAGGCCAAACAGAGAAGATGATTATTGGCCTCAAACATAAATAATGACTAGTTAGGCTGGGGAATGAATTCTCCAGATAGAACTTCCCTTTCACTCACAATCAGGCAACAATAAAAACTATAAATGAATGTCTAAAGAAAAGCTTACTGCTAATGTTAATATTTCTTCAATTTCCTTCTGTGAGGTGGGGGTTATTTTCCTAGATTCCATGTCCACTTTCAGAATCCTGGCTTTATGTAGGCTCCAAGTCTTACCTTATGTCACCTTAACACACAACACTTTAAAAACATCCAAGGCACAGACCCAAATGCCCATATGTCAGAACACATAGTTTCGTGTAACTTTGGTTAAGAATTTCCCTCATTATCTAATAGTTCAGTTACAAATTTAAACACTTTTTAATGCAAACAATTAATTATAAGTGCTATAAATATTTACTTAATAGTGTTACTAAAGCTAAAATCAGGCAGTAATCATGATATGGAGTCACAAGTAAATATAGATTTTTTTTATACCTGGAACAAATATTTTTCTTTTCTGTAATTAAAATTTCAGTCACTCAATCACATATCAATTTACCAAGTAAAGAAATAACTAGATTCCATACAATTAATCTGTCACTCCCTCAGTCATCACAGGCACTCTGAGGAGAGGAGCCTGTGGCTATATTTGCTGACTATTTCATCCCTAGTGCTTGCCAAATAGCATTTTTCCAAGAAAGATTTCCTGGAATAATGAATTTTCAAGATTATATATGAATAACTCTGCAGTGTATTTTCAAGGTGTCTTCCCAAATTACCAGTTCCTCTATTTCTTTCTATTTAAGTTTCTAACCAAATTTTTAACTTGTCAAACCTGTAATTAGCCTGTTTACTTAGATACATACTAATCTGAAGGAATAGCATCCACAACTTTTTAAATGTAAATTAATAGAGAAGGCTTTTTTCAATTATTTTTACTTATTTTACCAGCTGTATTGATCCTGAAATCATCTTAGCTGAGTAAGTGTTCTTCAGCTGTTGTCTTTGCCCTTGGTTGTCTGACTTTTCTTACAGTTTTCAAAGAGTGCTGTATAGACACTTCATTTTGTTGGGTGTCTGGATAATGTTATACCTTCTTGCCTTTCCCATCATTTTTATGCACTGAATCAGTAAGTTATGCAGGAATACTAAAATTCTTTAGCCAGATTGATGTTACATTACTAATGTTTTATAAGAGTATGACACTAGGGAAAAAAAAAAGTCTACCAATCCCCTTATTTCATCAAAATCCCCACTATAAAGGTTCATCAGAATTTAATATTTGGATTTGAAAGTGTGTGATTAAGGAAAAGCATTAAAAGGTACACATGATCTGATTCATTATGTTGTTTCCTGTCTGTGACTTTTTTCTATAGCAACTCCAGTGCCATTAGTACCCAGATCCCGGAAAACACAAACTTATTCCACATGGAGTATGCAGGACTAGAGAGATTCCAAATGTTATATTATATTCAGCTTTACAAGATGCCTAAAAGTTCAATGTGGAAACATATTTAAAACCTTGCCCTGATCTTTTTCAGTAAAAATGCATTTGTATGCAAATTATACTGTACAGTGTACACCTGAAAGTGTATTGCTCTGCATTTTTCCTAAGCCCCAGCAAAATAGTTAAAGGACGTCTGAAGGATGTTTGATTTGAAAATGCTTTGGAATAAGAATCTAAAATAAATTTTAAAACAATTTCCTCATACCTGCCACAAAATTGTTATGTGGTATAAAACTGTTCAATAGTCAAAAGGCTTTGTTTTCACGGACCTTATTAGTGCAAACAATGGCCCATGGCATAATTTGTTCTACATACACAAGGCAATGTGGATGTGTATTCTGATACCAACATTTTGTATGAAGTAGCATTTTCCTACCAACTCAGTAACGGAAAAAGTGGAGGTGAAAAGAAGGGTAGAAGACTGGAACAAATCACTCAGCTTGGAAACTCAAGTACATGCTAAGTAATTTCTCTGCTGTCCACTATTGCTATACTTTTGGATATACTCTTAATTGCCTTGAGAAATTAATTTCTTTACACAAACATGCAAAAATTATTTTGATTAATAAAAAACATTTAAGCCACATAATCCAACCTTTTAAATCTATCTTTAAAATCAAATATTCATCTAAATTACATGCAGGGATAAGTCCTTTGTCTCTAGACTAAATCTGATAAAGATGTGACTAAAGTTACTTTCATTATTCATTCTAATCTCTAGGGATTAAACAAAGAGAAAAGTGCTTAAATACTTTAAATTATCCTTGTTTCCTTAGGTAAATTATAGTACACTAATAAAAACATAAAGGCCAAACCGACTATCTCCAAATTTTATATTAGTACTGATATTATTGTTAAAAATCAGCAACAGTGGCACTGTGAGTTAAGCCACCATTTGAGACATGCATCTCATATTGGAGTGCCAGGGATCAAGTCCCATCTCTGTCTCTGCTTCCAATACAGCTTTCTGCTAATACACCTGGAAGGCAGCAGATGATGCCTCAAATCCTTAGACTTTGCCCCCCCCCCCAACACACACACACGGATTTTCATTTTGTTGTTATATTTATAAAAAATTTATGTAAACTTTTGGTTTTTTAAAAATATATTTTCAGCAATTAAATAAAATTGTATTAATAGTATGAAAGTCATTTTCAGATAGTGACAATAAATATTAATCTCTGACTTGTTATGTACTCACATACATGTTTTTGCAAAGCTGGCTGCAGTATATTGTGGTGCATTAGACATTAGGCAAATACATAAGAAGAACGAGTGGTCATAGTATGCGTTTTTCTTTTAAATTCAGGATATGTTATATTTCCTACCCATACTTATTCTTACTATGTGCTACTGCATAGCTTCTTTCTCAGAACTGTGGCATAAAGTTAGTAGAACATAACTGCTTGGAAATGTTATATATCACATTGCCTGGACAGGATAAATAGCATCACCACAGTCAAGAAGGAAATTGATTTGCAGTGTTTCCTATTGAATAAAAAAGTCTTTAATTGTTCAATAGCCCAAAATCCTTAAAGTTAATATGATTCCTATAAATGTGGCTTTCTGAAATTATACTAGTGAAAAGAGAGGAAAAGTATTACTTTTCCACATTAATTTAAATGGAATTTAAAATCTTGGAGCAAGAGAATTTTTCACTTGATCTCTATCTGGGTGTCTGCCATTACTATGGTATAAAATGTGTCAGTAAATGAAGGCCACTTCAGAAAAACACAAGATAGGTAAACATTATCCATAATATCCACAACAAATTTGATTAAGATTGTCCTCTTCTACCCAACCAGCCTCTACTTTTTGTTCTCTTTGCACACTCCATAAGATTTATTTTGAATATTTTTCTTCCAGTTAAAATGTAAGTTTCTTAATATCATTTATCTTTTCCCATTCAATTTGGTATTCCTAGCTCCTAGGTTTGTACTTTAACCAAATTATGTACCTAGTTAGATTTTTTAAATAATGAATCCAAGGAAGGTGGAGAGGAAAGGGAAGACAAACAGAAGAGAAACTATACAAACCATGGTGGAACAATCAACCTAATGAGATTAGTGCATTTCAACACATTCCAAACTCTTCTATAAGAATTAACACTTCCTCCTATCTGTCAAATGGTACAGAAAAGAGCTTCTATCATTGGAAGAAGGCTAACTCTAGATAGCTATGAAAAAGTGAGCACATGGTTCATTCAGAACAAACTTTCTTTCTGGGCTCAAAGAAATAGATCCTTAGTGCTGACCACCTTCTTTTCTTAGTTGTTGGAGAATATTTTCTTTACAGCTGCAGATGCCACAGACAACATAATCTACGTGACACAAAATCTCCACAGGCAAAATGAAGGTAAAAATATCATCTTTCCCTGTTTTAAAAATCTATGTGGGAGTAGGCATGCATTAACTAGCTGTTAATGCACCCTAGTAAGAAGCCCATGTGCCATAACAGAGTGCCTGGGTTTGAAAACCACCTCTAGCTCTAAACTCTACCTGCCTGAAACTGCAAACATATAGGCAGCAGGTAATGACTCAAATAACTGGGTTCTTACCATCCACGTGGATGATCTGAGGATGATCTGAATTGGTTTCCTGGATCCTGGCTTCTGTCCAGCTCTGACTGTCATGGACATTTGCAGGTGAAACAGCAGATGGGCTATCCCTCTGTCTCTTTTTCTGTCTCTAAATAAATAAATAATCAAATAAATAAACATTTTTTTAAAAAATCATGAAAATCAAATGAACAAATATTAAATAAGGTGATGGCATTGTTCTATTAAGAAGTATTTGACATGGTATTAACTATCCATATGACTATAATTTTGCAGTTTCAATTATAAATTATCAAAATTCAGATAATGTACTTTTGATTATGAGGTGATATTTGATATACCTTATTAAACAATTCCTTACTCACTAAATTGTTTCATTTTACATTCATGAAATGGGATAATTCATTGATTTCTTATGATGCTAAATTATTACAAATATTTCACAGGATGTAGTTACAGAACAGAGAGCAATCATTTTGCTTGCTCATAAGACCACACCTGAGAGGGACTGAAAAACTCCTCTGATATCAGATGAAATATTTTAAATCACAGAAGATTTTACATTGCTCAGCAGAGAAATCAAAGGCTCAAAGAGAGATGGCAGAAAACAAAATGAGGTGAAAACATAATTATGAAAGGCAAGCTCACAGATAGCTCTTTTATCAAACAGCACACCTGTGCAAGTGCTGTAGTTTACACATGCATAATTGTAATATGATATTTAAAAAGAATTAGAAGGATTTGTATCAAGCAATTTTAAAAGTAAACACTAAACCTCTAAGATTATATAGACTCTAAAGATTTTATAGAAGTTTTCATGAGTAGTAACCTGAGACAATCATAATTAACAAAAGAAAAAGAAAAAAGAAAAGAAATAGAGTGAGCCTTCCAAAAGAATATATATATATATATGTGTGTTTATTAAGCAAACTTTATTAGGCAAACTTGTAATTAACTTCTATTTGTATTTTAAATCTCTCATTGCATATGCATAAGTACATAGGGCCAGAGTGAAGAAAATGCATGTGGTCAATATACTATCAGCATCATTTATTTAATAATTTACTTAAAATACATGAAAACACAGTAAAACATTGCAAACTCTATAAACCACCTATAAAAAGAATAGGGAAACTTAGCCAAACCCTTAGCATCTGAGACCTCTGAAAACAAGCTGTGAAGGGTCACTTTTAATCAGGACCAGCGAAGAAAAGTTTTCTTTCGCGTGCGGGCACATCAGAAATCCTGTTGTCAGGTGGCAGCCCACAGGTTTCAGGAGCGATTCTTCTCCCTTGAAGAAGTCACTGTGCATGTACATTAGATGTGTACATGTTCTTGAATGCAGCCTATTTGAAGGGTCATGAAAAGAATTTCTTACAGAAATAGGTATTACCCCAGTAGCCAGTTTTAGGCTAGGAGTAATAGAAAGATAAAGCAGAAAGGTTGTGACTTTCATTCTTCATCTCCCCACAACTTGATGGCTTATTCTTGATATAAATCCTTCTGGCTGAAATACAGACGTAAAAAAATCACAAATATCAGACTTTTGGGTGGTGTATGTGTGTTGAGGGTAGAAGGTAGGCAAGGCATTCCTCAGATGCAGAATTCTGATTACAGAAAGGGTATCAATCCTTTCCTCAGAAGAAAATTTGTTTTTGTAAGATTACTTTTGGAAATTTCCACCTGTAGCAATTCATCCTATAAGCTCATCAAGTGATTCAAAACCTCTTAGAGTCAAGAAGGAAAGTATACAGTCCAAGTTGGATTCAAAAATTTGCCAGTATGTCTATGTGTGTGATGTTACATTGGGGACTTTCCTCTGACTCGCGAATGAAAATTCTCAAGATATTTGCTAAGTGCACCTAATGAAAACAACACTCTAGTATCCAGATTGTAACATAAAATAATTTATGTAGTTTTTTGTTGTTGATCATCTTACTTAGCTTTTCATTTAACTATTTTATTAGCTATTAATTATCCTGTATAGTGCATACTATTTAAATTATTTTCATTCTAACCTGCCTTTAATTCATTTCTCAATGACTTAAGTTCAGTCTACTGAAGGCAATTCACGCAAACCCCCCCAAAATCATGACTTCTCCAATATTAACCCAACTCGTGGAATGGCATAACGTCCTTCATGATAATACATGCAACAGATTAAACCATGATAGACAATCACAAGATGATAACTTATAAGATGCTTGTGACTATATATAGAAGTAAATGTTTACTAAATGTATCTGAGGAATCTCACAGATTCTAAAATTTCCTATTTAACCAGCATACAAGCATTCTACCTTGCAGTATGAGTATACAGTATTATAGTGTGCAGCATAATAGATAGTATTCTATGGGCTATTATAAAATACTATAAAATAAACTTACTATACAGGTTTTTAAAAAGATAACAGTAATCTATACGTATTTCATAATTATCTTTATGACTAACATGTTTTCTAAACTTATTTATTCTTCATACTTTCCTCAAATAATTATAATTGCTAACCACTTTATACCTTACCATATTCCTTAAATTATTCCTAGTGCTTTAAAAAATAATAATAATTTGGTAACCATTTTGTTTGTTTACATGCCCCTTGGCATGGTCAGGGCAGATTCTTTCACATTATGAGAGCTGAACTTGTCCCGCCACCCATCTAACAAATGATGAATTTACATCCTGTAATCAGAGAGGAAGTCATGAGAGATGCAGGCTATACCACTTGCAAATGGCAGACCCAGGTGTCTTGGGTATGCCAAAATCTTTCCTTTGTGTATTGGTAAATTGCTGCTCAAAGGGGAAGCCCTCTGTGGTGGTCACTATAGAGTTAGTACATGCTGATGTCCTGGGGAACAGTCAGTAAGGGTTATAAAGTTGGAGAAAGTGTATAGAGTGAAGAAACTGGGAGAACTATGGATGCTAAATGAGAGATGGCTGGGTACAGTACAAGGGGCCACAGACATTTGCACAATTACATTGAGCAAGTCACTTAATATATCTGAGTACTAGGTCCTTACTAGAATTTAGATAAGTAATCAGACGATATACAGGAGTCACTTATATTGCCAGGTGGTATTGTTTTAAATATAAATGAAACACAAATCCCAGATGGTCCCTAAGAATATACAGTTAATTTGTGGAACTGAGAAACAAGCAACTTTGCAAAACTATATGATAATCTCCATGTATAAACTACAGAGTTGTTTGAAAACCCAAATAAAATATCTATCTGGAATATAATGCTGGAAATTTGTTCTAACCCCATTATACCAAAAGTAGAGGCATTTTCCTGGACATGATCTTCCAGTGACCATATCATTCACGTTCCAAGCAAATGCAAACATGAAAGTCATTCATCATAAGTTCTACATATGGTCAATGTATTATATTACATTAGTGGAAATTTTGTGGACAGAAGTCAAGAATACTTTGAATTGATAAAATGCAGTTTATGCTTCAAATTGAAGATTATCTGAGATTCAGCTAAAGAGCATTCTATCCTTAGGACAAAAACATTTTATAATAGTTTGGGCATGGCTGAGAGAATACTGATGGGAAACAGTGATATATCTAAGGATATATAGATTAAAATAATGTAGTTAACCTCTGAGAGAAAAAGGGAAGTACTTGCAAAACTACGTTAAACAAAGCCTAGAAAATTCTTTTTAACCTTGGCATGTATTACATAATTTAATATTTTTGTGTTAATTTAATTGTTATAGTTTGTTTTTCTCTTAGGAGTTCTACTACAATAAAAGAAATAAAGAGAAGATATTCAAAAAGAAACTCAAAGGGGAAACGTTCAAATCTTTATCACCATAATTTTCTAAGAAATTAAGTGAAAAATTCAAGCATGACAAAATGAAACATGTTTGGTTTAGATACACATTTCATCTCATGATTATTAAGCATACTTTGAATATGATTTATATCACAGTAAAGGAGTTTCCAGCATGGCTTAAGAGATATGAATTCTAGTCCCAATTTTACTACTAACAGTGAGAATGACACTGCATTAATCAACCTTCCTTTCGAGTTTCATTTGCCTCCTCTATAAAAGAAGACTTTTGGACTAGAAGATGCCCCAGTTCTCTTCCAGGTCAAAACCTCTGTAATTTTGGTATTGCAAAATTCAGAGTCTAGGTAATTTGAATCTTGCTTTACATCTGAATTCCACACTAGACAGATGACATCCTAAAGTCATCTGGTAAAATTAGGAGACTAAGCAACAAAGGATGGCTGATAATCCCACACAGACCAGGGGGTCAAAATGAACAGATCTTGCTTTGATTCCCATCTCCAGACTTTAGCTGCCAGAGTAACCCCAGTGGTATAACCTATTAAATTCTATGATGGTTCATTTGAACATTATGTAAATTGCAACCAATCTGCAGTGTGATTGTGATGACTATAAAGGACAATGTTGAGGAGATGAATTTGGAAAAGTGAAGATATCAAGTTCCCACAACTTTTGCCCTTGCCCCTTTACCTCTGTGCACCCAAATTTCTGTCCCTGTATGGTAGCTAGTATCATGGTAACCAACAGGTTCACCTGCTTGGCTAACTGCCCACAAGTCCATTAGACTTTGCTTCTGGGCCACTTTTATCCAAAAACCAACAAAAACAACTGAAGGTCACAGCCAAGCCTGGTTGCCCATGGATAGATATGGACATGCATGTGGTTGTCTAAGTGTGAATGTGTGCAGATGTCTGTATATGTGTCTAACTACCACCAAGGACACAAA
This sequence comes from Sylvilagus floridanus, assembly GCA_949820135.1. Classification (NCBI taxonomy): domain Eukaryota; kingdom Metazoa; phylum Chordata; class Mammalia; order Lagomorpha; family Leporidae; genus Sylvilagus; species Sylvilagus floridanus. The sequence goes on from OX463227.1 coordinate 77,976,024, forward strand.
AGAGGACATTTCCTGTTGCTCCACTGCCATGGGGCCAGGTGGCTTTTCCTAATGCATTTATCACTGCCATGGTGAGTAAAGGAGATATAAACCCACAAAGGGCTCCGAGTTGCTCTCTGACTTATTGGAATCAGCAGCTACTTGTCCTGGGTCCTACGAGCCGGGCATACAGACAGTGTGACCATCTCTGCCACATGGCAAATAATGCAACTTTTTTTACTTGCTCTCCTTTCTGTCTGGCCTAACATAAGATCTTGTACCTCAAAGACTAAAAAACATCATAAATGATTTGCGGAAACTTTCTACACTCCAGATGTGATGACTACTTACCCTTAACCTGACAGAAAGATCACCTGTTTGTCATCATAACTAGTTTTTTCAAGCCCTAATCTCTCTTCATAAAAACATTTTAAAATAAAGTGAAATGAAAAACACAAGTATGGAGACTATAGAAACATTAAATTTCCCTTTTGAATTTCTATAAATACTTATTCCTAATGATTCCCTGGCAATATCAGTAATTACTATAAATGATTTGAATTAAAGCGTTTTGGCTCCATGACAATAGCTATAGCTACTATGTTATTTATGGCATGAATTGCTGCAAATCACTTTTTTACCTCCCTACAGTAATGTTAATTTGCTCTTGTAGTAGCAGAAGAAAGCAGTTGTCCTATCAGCCATCCTGTTGGCAAAGAATTACTTTAATGTGTTGTTCAATTTATTTGGGAAGCATTAGAAATATACTTTCAGTTTACTTATTCCCCATATTTATGCATTTAAAATATACATGTGTATCTTCAATATCATTGTTTAACGCATGATCATCACATATGCCTGCATGTATTTATATTTAAGTCATGTTTTTAAAATGTCAGTGCATCCATAGATGCTGATTTCATTTAAAGCACACTGACATTGTTGACACTTTGTACAGTGTCCTAATTTGAGGGATCATTCTCAAAAGGAGCTGAACAAACTCCAATTTGCAATAACACATAGGCCCATTTGGCAAGGATTAGCATTTTCTTTAATGAGCAGTGATCTGACCCCATTCCATCAAGGTCAGACTACAAAAATGTTTAGGTGACTCATGAGGCATGAATATTCATCTAACACACAGAGATACATACACACCAATCTTTGTTTTCATATAAGTTACCGATGTAGCAGAGATTTCTCATTAAAAGAGAATTTTTGTGGTTGAAATCTGTTGCTAGCTTATCAAAGCACCTGTCTGCTTTTACAACACATATGGCATTCAATCCAGAATGCCACATGGGTATCACTTTCTAGATAGGCTTTGGCACATAGAAATACACACCCGAGATCTGTCCCTCCTGAAATTAGATTACCAACTTGCAATATTTTTAGCTATGTCCAAAGGCCTTTGTGCAAGCTTGAGGATCCATCAGCAGGGAATGAACATTAACTCTGCTCCCTCCTCACCAGGCACTTCTTACTAAACTACAATATAGCTATAGCCTCTGCTTCCTCTTGCATGAAGTGATACAAGTGTTCTGATTTGTAGGTCAGATTCAAGTCTATTTTTCCATATTGCAGTTAAATGTGATCATGGAACACTCTTTCTGAAAAGCATCCAATAGCTTCCCAAAGCCCTCAGGATAGAGTTTAAAATTATTAACATAAAGGAAGCATCCCCAAGTGTACTGTCTTGTTGCTCCTCTGCCTTGTGATTTCTGATCCATCCATACCAAGACACTTGGAGTCCTCATAATTTGCTATGTATAATCTTGATCCTGAATATTCTATGCTCCCTGCCCAAACTTAGCTTTCCTCACCTAACCTTACCATTTACCTCTAGAGCTGAACTGGATAAATGCTTAGGTGCTGTCCTTCAAGTGTCAATGTTACTATGACTTGCTTTAACAATCCTTCACATATATCTCTAAAAATTTCTCAAGAGCTGATGAGATCCCATATGATGTCAAAGACCTTGAATTTATCCCATGTATGACTTGCCATAATATATGATAACTACTGTTTAAATTCTAAATCTCTCTCAGGAGATTTTTAAAATAAATTTTCACAATGCTAAGCATCGTATCTTGATAACGATCACTAGAAGAAAACCCACTATTTAGTAGATGTTTAATAAATGATATTCAATGAATTGACAACAATAATTAGGGTTATTTATGATGTTAATTGTGTTCATCAGATGTACTTTTTAATTTAAAGGTCAAACAACAATCCTATCCCAAAGCTAGGAAAAATGCCTTACTCAACAAATAATTAATAGAAAACTTTTAAATTTTTCTATGTTGGATTATAAAAATCCTCATCATATCTCATCTTTATGAAGATTTTTATGTTGATTTTTATTTAATTTTTACTCACTTATTTCAACAGTAAAATATATAAATAAACAATGATTTAAAACCTTTTTTTTCTTCTTTCTGATTTCCGGGAAAGCAAATATGGGGAAATTGGTCTAACTACAAGTCCATGCTAATCTCTCCACATATAACTCTTCTAATTACCCTATTCTAGTAATTGTAATTACTGTTAGGGTTACATTCTGCTACATGACAAATTACCCCAATTCAATTATCTAAAAAATGATGCTCACTTATTATCATCTCTCATGGTTCTAGGAGTTCATAAGGCTTAGCTAGTTTGTTGTTGCTTGCAGCTACTTGTGTGGTTTTAGTTAGATGGAGAGTCTATAGTTATTTTTATGGCTTCCTCATTTACATACATGGTGATGGATGCTGGCTTTCAGCTAGGACTTAAGTTGAGTATTTGTCCACATCTACGCATGGACTCCATGCAACAGCTGGGCTTCCTTATAGCAAGGAAGCAGGTTCTAAATGTGATCATCCAGGAACCCAGAATAAGCCACAAGACCTTTCCTGACCTAGTCACAGGAGTCAGTCATTTTATTTCTCCTGCATTTTACCACTAGAAGTTTACAAGCCAGTCCATATTAAGGGGGATAGAACAGAGGGGAGGAATGACAAAATCCTGTGGGTGTTCACTAGAACTATAAACATTACCACATCCCTAGTCTCCAAACATTCCTTTTTCTTCTTTTTTTAATGTTCGAATGGAGAGATATATTTGACCTCAATTAAACCAAGATATTTTCCATTTGGACCTAATTATTTGGAGATAGATACTCATTTAAGTATTTTCAGGAACACAAGTATTTTCATGTTTATTTTAACTACACTTTGAAGTTTGTCCCAATGAAATCAAACTGAATTTATCAATTTTCATTGTCATAATCTCTTCATTCATCCATCTCACTACAAGTAAGCATCCTTGGCATTTAATGGTCTGTTCCCAATATGCCTTTTTGTGCATGCATGTCTAGTTTATAACTGCAAGGTGAGCTCAGCATGTTGCAGAAGTGAGTACTGGCATTTATAGTCATATGTCCATGGGAATTTGATCATACTGTTCTATATCTGAAAAGACTGGCAGCCATGCAGTTAGGTGGGTGGAAGCAGGGAGATTCCATTATGAAGGTCACTTTGAATTCCTCTTTTCTTTTCTCTAACACAGCTGCTGTCTTTCACAGGAAAAGCTTTCAAATACTGCTTTCTGTTTTGGGACCAATAGGGTTTTCATTTTCTAAATCAAGAATGTTCTATTTGGGGTGATGAAATATTTAGATAATAATGATGATGGTTACACAACATTTTAACATAATTAATGGCACTCAATTGTACACTTAATAAACTTTAAATTGTTATAATTTCTCTATTTTGCCATATCTATATGTATTGATATCTATAAAACTATAATTTTTAAAAATTAGTAGTGTTATATACCAAAAAACATTAAATTGTATATCTTAAATAAATAAAAACATGTGGGTGTAGAATTTTTTCTGTTATGATTTGATTACAATTCATGCTAAAAGGATAAAAAATAATAAGCACTCCCATTAAGTTTGCAGGTACCAATGCCATCTTAAGTATGTTTAAGTTCATAATTGACCATAAAGATAGGATTAAGTAAAAAAGGGATCACATAAATAAGACCAGTGTCTGCTAATAATAATTGATAGAATTAAAGGAGAGAATGGTCCAACATGGGAAGCAGGATACACAGCAGACTCATAGAATGGCAAATGCCCTAAACAGCACTCTGGCCTCAGAATCAGCCCTTAAGGCATTCAGATCTGCCTAAAAAGCCCAAGAGAGTTTCTCAGGCATGGAAAGCCAAGACACTGTGGCACAAAAAATGACCTACATGAAAGATCTCTGTGAGTGAGATCCGAGTGTAAAGAACGGGCCATCAAAGAAGGAGGTACCTTTCTCTGAAAGGAGGAGAGAACTTCCACTTTGACTATGGCCTTGTCTAAATAATCTCAGAGTTTGTGAATTCAAGAGGCTTCCATAGCCTTGGCAGCTCATGACAAGAGCCTCGGGTGATCACTGATGCCATAAATAAGAGTGTCAACTGTTAAATAAACAACAGGAGTCACAGTGCACTTGCTCTCCATGTAGGACCTCTGCCCTTAATGAGCTGTACTATGAGAATTAACGATAAAACTAGTCTTCAAACAGTACTTTACACTTTGTGTGTCTGTGTGGGTGCAAACTGTTGAAATCTTTACTTAGCATATACTAAGGTGATCCTCTGTATATAAAGATACTTTAAAATGAACCTTAATGAAGAATGGGATGGGAGAGGGAGTAGGAGATGGGATGGTTTGTGGGTGGGATGGTGGTTATGGGGGGAAAAGCCACTATAATGCAAAATTTGTACTTTCCAAATTTATATTTATTAAATAAAAGTTTTATAAAAAACAAAATAGAAGCAATCATCTGTTGCACATAAAAAAATAATAGTCACTCAAACCAACTTCCTATCATCAGTCAAGGTCAGCTAAATTTTAGCTTCTTCAAATAACCAGCAAACTCTGGCTCTGGATCACAAAATCACAAGCCTGAACATCCTGTTGAATTCTTACTTCCCATCCCATCCTATATAGGTCATCTTTCTCATTCCCTCCTTCAGCTAAAGATTTTCTTTTCAGTGCATACAGAAAGTTGGACTAGCTTTATTAATCAGCACCTCTTCACACATGTTCACAACACAAATAAAATCCGCCAGAAACCCAGGATCCATACTCCATATTACACTATTATGAATATCATACAACCCTAATTTGGGAGCCTAGAAAGTAAACAAAAAAACTAGTGAAAGAAAAAAATCAAACCACAACTTCAAGAGAATGTAAGCCAGTTTAAACAACTCAAAAATAAACTGTTTAATTAGATGACCGAAAAGTATATGATACCTAAACACTAGGCCTCACTTCACTTTTTTGGGGGTATTGTATATTGTTTACATGATATTTACCCTCACCTGTTTTTAACATGACTTAGATACAATTTCAAGGTCCCTTCTCTGGAATCCTGGTATGTAAGATTTGGTATGGATGCAAGGCCCAGGAGGGCAAGCCTACTACACATTGCCCATAATTTCAGTGATTACTTCATTAATAACCATATGTCAGAGGACCACACAGTTGAAATAATTATCTCTCAGATTTACAAAAATAATGCCTTTTCTGTCTTCAAAGCCATAGTCTGTCTGAATAAGTCATTCCCTGTCTGAATAAGATCGAAGTTGGCGAATTCAAAAGGCTTCCATAGCCTTGACAACTCATGACTAGAGCCTAGGGAGATTACTGATGCCATAAACAAGAGTGTCAATTTGTTAAGTCAACAACAGGAGTCACTGTGTACTTATGTCTCATGTGGGATCTGTCCTTAACGCTATAACTAGTACAGAAACAGTATTTTACACTCTGTGTTTCTGTATGGGTGCAAACTGATGAAATCTTTACTTAATATATACTAAATTGATCTATATATAAAGATAATTGAAAATGAATCTTGATGTGTATAAATGGGAGAGGGAGCGGGAGATGGGAGGGGTGTGAGTGGGAGGGAAGTTATGGAGGGGAAAAAGCCATTGTAATCCATAAACTGTACTTTGGAAATTTATATTTACTAAATAAAAGTTTAAAAAAGTCATAGTTTACACTGATATCTCCAATTTGCATTGCTCTCCACTAATGATGCTTCCACTTGTCATTAGTACACAGCACACTCCCTCAGCCTACATACTTTTCATATAGACAGCATTTTATATACAGAAAAAATGAGACATTTTCCTTTCAAAACAACCATATTTAGTTTGCCTCTCATTTGTGTAACTAAGCATCGTGAAGCATTCTGCAAAATAAAGATAATGACATTTCGACCAATACAAAAAAATTACCAGAAATTTCACAAGTCAAAACTGTCTCAGTGGAATTTAAAAGAAATATTGTGAAGTTGCTTATAATGGATTATAACAATAGATTTACTGTAGAAAAAGAAAAAAGAAACTGAAGTTTTATATAGCCTCATATTCCTTTAATTTCCTATAAGGACTGTTTTCTAATGTTACAGAACCTGGGCGAGGAGGGACTCAACCTTATCAAGCCTAGTTCCCTTTTAATTACAAATATTCGACTTTGTCTCCACTATTCTGAAATAAAACTCATAGATAATATAATCTACATGTACATGCAATTTAAAACACTCAATATAATATCATGGCATGTAGAAGAGAAATAAGGGGGATGAAAGTTATCATAATGTATAGTTTTCATGTAAATATTTGGGACCAGTTCTAGAATACAAAATGAAGTGATCGATTGTTTGCATTCATCAGAAATACCTAAAATGAAAGCACTGCAAAAACCTACTGATTCAGGTGTATTTTACTGGCAGCTCAAATTCCATTAAGACAACAGTGTTGTTAATGTGATTTTCTGTTATATGACAAACAATTCTCTTAAAGTTCTAAACAAAATAAAGGGTGATTTTCCCTAGAGTTATACGATATTTAATTCCAAGTAACTTCAGCATGCATTATGATCATGTGAAAAATTACTTTGTGTTTATATGTGACCCATAAAACCAGATGATGGGATATTTCAAGATTCTGAAAAAATTAGGATAATTGTCAACATATCATTTTTCCTATGCAATGATAGATAATTGGCAATTCAGGGTTACTCTCCATAAATGTCTCTATTTTCTCCAAATCTGTGACAAGAAAAATGATCTTTTAAATTTCCAAAACGTCCCCTTTATATATCACATTCTGGGTTTTCCAGGAGGGGCTACTCATCCAATGCCTAAGCCATGCTATCTCCTGCCCTGGTCCCTCTGATGGCAGTGTCTCGTCACTCTGTTCATGATCAATGTCATGACTCTTGGGTTTGGCTTCTTCACAGCATGGACAAACGGACCCTGTCAGTTGGTTTATCTGGTGTGTTTTAACACAGCCCTTCAGATTTTGAGAAGCCACTCTCTCCTCATTATGATGCCACCTAAATGTCAACAACGAAATTCACAAGAATTTCTTTCTAATCTGCAACCATAATTCTTCCTGAAGCACTTGCAATTCCTTTAGCTCTAATAGGTCTATTCACTGCCTCCTAAACTTTGATCTTCAGATTAATTCTCCTATGCAGTTTTCTGCCGCTTTTTGATACAGAGATGTGCCCCCAGCAACAGGATCATATTGGCACCTTGCGAGATTACTTCTCCCTTCACTTTCTGAGATCACATTTTCATTAAAAAGTAACTTCATCCTAACTCTGCTGTCCTTTCTGTTATAAGGTTGAATTTATTTTCCCAAAGAAAAATTCATGCCTACTCAGAGAAAATCAAGGAGATTCAATAAACCCACAGTTAATTTTTGTTAAGTATTAGATTAAATAGTTGAATCTAGGATGCCGGTGATTAGCATTGGCCAGAAGTTTTTGTTCAGACACACAACATTCCTGCAATAGGGTCCTCAATCCACTTTCATTTTGCTCTAGTCATCACAGAAAAAGTGTGTATGTTGCAAACATAATTACATGAAAATTCATTATTTCCCTTATCCATGCTTTTATTCTCATCTCCCCCTAACCAATATCTAAACATAAGAAGATGTGGAAACTGGAGTAAAAGCCACACTCCTCTCTGGTCTAGTCTAACAATACTTGCCTAAGACAGGGACATCATTCTCCTAAGAAGAAAAGTCCGGCTGTGATGACATAACAATTAACCACCTACAACTGTGCTTAACATTTTCATGAGGCATAGTCAAGATAATTACCATGATTTACCAAGGTCACCAAAATCAATTTTAAAAATGTTTGATATGTAATTTCAGCGGAATTTTTTGTAACATAAGCAGGAAATTTTTAAAAATTTAAAAAAAACACTATTCTTCAAGCTATAATTTTCCTCTGTCTTCCTGTTAGTTGTTTTCCTGCTTTCTCTGAGGAAATATTATTGTGCTTTCTCTCCTTCCTCAACACACACACACACACACACACACACACCCCTCTGTAGGTAAGACAAATAATGACAAGTCACTGCAACAGCCTTTGTTCTGTGATTTGAGTCTGTGAACAGTTGTCCGTGTTTAGTTGCTGCCTGCTGGCATAAGCAAGTGTATTTCTTAATCTATTTCACAAGATTACTGCCCAAAGAGAGATGGTTCTGTTTTTCCTAATTTTGCTAAGAGGCTTGTGCCTTTCAGGGTGGAGCTTAGAAAGAAAAGCAGCAGGAAAGCAACATGAACTTAATGAAAACACAGCCCTGGGCTCAGAGTCTCACACATCCCTGGAACCCCTGCAGCTCCTCAGTGCCTGCTTTCCAGAGGTATGAAACCTTCTTGCCAATGTTGTAGGCACAAGTTCACAACACATTAAAAATGAGACATTCTCATTACATGGCATTCAATGCAACTGAGCGATCAGGGGATGCAAAGTAGAAAGATTTCAGTTCATCTTTTCTTGTTGCAGCCTATAAGTTACGGAGAGTGCATCCCCTCTTGGCTCTTTTGTTCAGATTTATTTAAATACAGATAGTGATAATAATTGTAATTGGTATGTATAAAAGAACTAGTCTATAACATTCACAATAGTTAATTATTTACCTGAACTAATTTTATTTTTTATTCAGCTCTGTCAAGCCAAGTAGAATAAAGTAAGGAGAATGTTTTGTGGAGGAAGGGGGCACCATTAGCTTTAAATTACATCCTATTTTAAATAAATTAGAATTTTAGTGCATATTAAATGTTAAATCTTAGCCTGCTAATATCCACAATGCTATATTTTAAATGCTGTATGAGTTTTAGAACCACAATTCACTTACACTCAATTACTTTAAATGAATTGAATGTAAATTTTGATATAACACTTCCACATTTTGATTTAGTTGATTAGATAGTCCACTGGGGAAAAATTGTTGGACTATATCTACTAATGTGACCTAAATGGAAGTCTAGGTAATGTAATAATTGTTTCATTTCTTAAATAAAATTCTACAATGACTTTCCAACTCTAAAGAGTAATGTGGCTTAACTCAAAAATGTCACTTGCAGGAGATGGCATTGTGGCATAGCTGGTAAAGCTGCCTCCTGGGATACCAGCAGCCCAGTTCCCATCAGCTACCCTATTTCCAATCTAGCTTCCTGCTAATGGCCTGGGAAAAGCAGTGAAGGATGACCCAAGTGACTGAGCCCCTGCTATTCACTGGTAGAGCCAGACAAAGCTCACTTCTGGCCCTTCTCTCTCTCTCTCTCTCTCTTTCACTTCCTCTCTGACTTATCCTCTTTTTCTCTCTCTGTAACTCTGTCTTTTGAATTAATAAATATTTTAAAATATTTTACTTGCAAATATTTTCTATTGAAATTTGAATTTTCTTTATTAAGATATTCGAAGTGTTTTTATTCTGTTTTGTTTTAGATAATTTCATTCATTTAAAGTTATAATGATACAAATATAAAAAATTCATCCCGTGTGAGGAAAAATATGTAAAACTAAAAATCACAGACATAAAAGCAAGGGCAGTAATAATATGGAAACCATATTGGGGAATTAAAATATGAAAAGAAACTGAATTACAAAATGTTTTCTGTAATCTCTTAAAAGGCTGACTTACCATTTAAATATTGAATCATGATGTTTTATAATTTTAAATGCCATATTATATCCTTAGAGTTACCATTTAGTCTATGTAAAAACCATGAACTATTTTCAGTACTAAAAAATTTGAAAAAAAAATTTAAACAAGTATGCCACCATGACAGAAATAGTTCTTTTTAAATATTTCTTTAAATTGCATTTTTCAGAGTTCAGAGCAGAGAAGGTAGTTTCTCTACGATACTCTGCCTTCCAAAACATTCCCAAACCAGCATGACAGAGAGTTTTTTTTCTTTTTTTAATCCATTCACTTGACTCTAGGTTCATGCAAATATAGATAGAAGGAAGTGAGAATAAGAAAACAGTTTCCATCACAGTGTTATCATTTGTTGCAGTGTATTCTGAAATTTATCAATTTCTCAATCATTGATGTTCTTTCTGTATGTGGCCTTCAATATTCAATACATTATGAAAAATGTTACAGACGTGGAATCAGTTTGTCTTACCCTGAATTCCCAAAGAGCTGAGACTTAAAAAAAAAAAAATAATCTGTGCAGGCATCATCATGATATGATATCAGGTGACATGACCCTGAGACTAAAGGAGATACAAAATAGAAGAAGGGAAAGCCATCCAAGGATGCAGTCGTGCACTGCCTTGTTACAGACCACTGGTGTGGACAAGCACATAGACAACCTTATGAAATGTGTCTCTGAAGATAGAGAGAAAGAGAGAGAAGCATCACATAGGTTGCTCTCATTGATCAGTACACCTTCATGGACACCAGGACCTAAATGTTTGAAAGGTGCATTTGGGTAACATCAATTGCTTTCTCAAGCATGTCCTAGGACACAGCTTTTAAGAATCCTAGGACTGGAATCAACACAAGACTGTCAAGCCCACAGTAATGGGCTCTCAGTTTGAACACCTTAGAATTCAGCTGAAGGCTTCTGAAAACAATATATGACCACTGCAATGGGTGTGGTTGGAATTAAGATGATTTTCAAGAAGTGCACAGCAGAAATCCAGTACGATTTTTTAAAGGACACTATTTCTCTCCTACCTTAAACTAAAAGCCCATTTAAATCACAGATACTAATTGCAATAAAATGACAATTTGCTTATACTCATGTACCAGCAAAGATACAATTTATATAGAAAGTTGTCACAAATAAAACCTGATACTAATATCACAACACAGTATAATTGATTCCATGTGAAAGAGAAGCTTGCACGCTAAGACATGAGGCCTGAGACTAATGCGAGGTCCTTATCAAAGATAATATTCCTTCTACATATTTCATACGTTCTTGACATTACTTACCTAATAATATTTTGCTTAAAATAATTAAGCAAAACTAAGCCCATTTTATTCTAATAAAGCTCACTTATCTCCTATGTATCACAAGCTTTTTTATTTTTTAAGAGCATAGGAGATCCAAGAGAAATAGAGGGAAAGTGTACATATGAAGGGGGAGGGAGAGAAAGAGGAGAGATTGATTACAATTTCTTGCTTTGGACTTCTTCTTGGAAAAAAAAAAGGTTACATGTGAAATAATGCAATGAAACACTTTACAGTCCATTCAGTTTCTTTTAGAAAATAATAGTTGGATTGAAATGAACACTTTAGAAGATATTTCATTTCTTGGCATTTAAAATCAATATTTTTCTCACTGTCATGAATATTTTTTGAAAAAGCGTTGGCAGCTATTTTTGTTCATTGTAATTGTAGGTCTACAGTAGGTGAAGATGGAACACCTTTCTCTCATTATTAAGAGCTTAGTAGCCCTGAGCTAAAAGCTGTGATTCTTCATGTCACCAACGTGGTGGCAAATAAGAATTCCCATTTAGTTTCTAGTAAGCTCATTTGTCAAGAAGACTGTATTTCAAGTTTATATAGATTTAAGGCAAACAAAAAACAGACTTAAATGCCTCTTTGGTCATAAATTGCGTTCATCCATTAGTGAAAATTTAAGCTAACAGGATATTACTTTTGAAGACATACTAAGCAATTCAAATTTTATTTTAAAAAGATGAGCAAAGTTAATCAATTTTCAAACTGGTTCTCCATTAGTGATTGTTTTAGTGTGCTGCTAATGTGAAAGAGCACTTATATGAATCACATCCTAAGCTAGGGAGATTTCAAATTCCCTAAACTTTAGTGTGAACACTAAAGTAAAAATATGTTATCAGTATGTTCTGCATGGCAGTTTAAAAAGATATTTTTAAGTAACAGCTTTGAAATTGTTCTCAAGTCTTCCTTTATGCTTTCAACTTCAGCCTGCGTTGATCAAGAATAAGGGGGGAAAAAAAAGGTCATGCTTTCAGAAACTTTAAATCTGTCTCAATTTTGAAATGACAAGCCTTTCAAGCCAAATGACTAAGTCCCTCAGAGGGGGAGAAGTGCCCACTGGGTTCCTTGAAGCCTCCAATAAACTTCAGTGTCTTACTAATGTATCCATGCACTCCCACTTGTGTAGCTTTACCAAACCTTTATGAGTTCATATCATTTTCAGTTATTTTCCATTATCTTGTCAACCACTTAAAAATGATGGACATTAGTTTCACATTGAGTATCTGATACAATGAAAAATTCAGCAGAAGCATGAACTTCCTAATAATGCAAGCCAAGTTAATGTACATTATCATGATTACTCTGACCAAACCCCACTGTCCTTTATTCTCTTCCAGCAGATGCAACTCTTTCAAACAAATTCTAGACAGTCCTCATAAACATCATTTCTTTGTACCATTTCAACACACAGAGGTTTCATATTCTCTCAGAACTTATTAAGTGTAGCTTACATTATCTAACTCTCTATCAATATCAAACTGATTTTTAAGTCTCAATCAATATATTTTCTTCACTAGCCAATTGATCTAAATTATACCTCAAACATGTTTATTTGCATGGGGAAAACAGTAAAGCAATCAAAATATTCTTGTGAATTCTCTAATACATGTCTTCATTAGGGACTTGCTATCCATTTTTTTTAAAGATTTTCTTTCTTTCTTCCTTTCATTTTTCTGTCATTTTCTTTTTTAAAGTCAGAGTGACAGAGGAAGAGACAGAGAGAAAAAAAGGTAATTTCCATTCACTCCACAAATGGCCACAACAACAACCAGGGCTGGGCCAGGCTGAAGCCGGGGCCAGGAATTCCATATGGATCTCCCAGGTGGATGGCAAAGACTCAAGCACCAGGGCCACTGTCTGCTGTCTTCAGGTGCACTAGCAGGGAGCTGGATCAAAAGCTGAGTAGCTGGGTCAACACTCCTATATGGATACCGGAGTTCCAAGTGGCAGTCTAACCCTCTGTTTCACAACACCGGCCCCTTACTATCTATATTAAATTTTGTGTTATATTGCCTATATAGCTGAGGGAACTTTAAAATATTTTACTATAACACTGCATTTGAGTACATAAAGATTTATGCAAGTAAAATATTTTTTTTCTGTTTTTATTTTGTATAGAGTCAAAAGGCTGAAATAAAAAAAAAAGCTAGAATTTATAGCATTAAGTCTATTGTATCTTTAAAATATAGTTCAGGCTGGCACTGCGGCTCAACAGGCTAATCCTCTGCCTGCAGCAGCGGCACACAGGGTTCTACTCCCGTCGGGGCGCCGGATTCTGTCCCGGTTGCCCTCTTCCAGGCCAGCTTCTGCTGTGGCCTGGAAGTGCAGTGGAGGATGGCCCAAGACCTTGGGCCCTGCACCCGCATGGGAGACCAGGAGAAGCACCTGGCTCCTGGCTTCGGATCAGCACGGTACGCCAGGCACAGCACAGTGGCCGCAGTGGCCATTTGGGGGGTGAACCAACAGCAAAGGAAGACCTTTCTCTCTGTCTCTCTCTCTAACTGTCCACTCTGTCTGTCTATATATATATATATATATATATGTATATATATATATATAGTTCATCTAGCCATGTACAAATACTGATTCAACATTTTCCATCATGGGAATAATGTGTCTACAGTGAACTTACATACAAATAAGAGCACCTAGAGTTTGCTTTTGCAATGAAGTCCAAGAATTATCCAACATTTTTACCAGTCACATGGGAGTTCAAACATTTGGAAAATTAGACTCTATGTTTAAATTGCATTTTAGCTTCATTTCATAAATAAGTATAAAATCCCTTTGGTTGAGAAGTAATACAAACGGACCCCAGGAAAACACTGCTATTGGCTAGAATCTGGAATGTAATGTGGTTCTGTAAACTAGTCCCTCATTGACAGACTTTATTTATTTATTTTTCTGTGGGAGTAGAACATACTTGTAATTTTTTTTACAGATAGAGTTAGACAGTGAGAGAGAGAGATAGAGAGAAAGGTCTTATTTCTGTTGGTTAAGCCCCCAAATGGTCGCTACAGCCGGAGCTACGCCCGTCCAAAGCCAGGAGCCAGGTGTTTCCTCCTGGTTCCCACGAGGGTGCAGAGGCCCAAGCACTTGGGCCATCCTCCACTGCCCTCCCGGTCCACAGCAGAGAGATAGACTGGAAGAGGAGCAACCAGGACTAGAATCCAGCACCCATATGTAATGCTGGCACTGCAGGCAGAAGATTAACCAAGTGAGCCACAGCTCCAGCCCACATACTTATAATTTTAACATATCATCTTTAACCATCAGTTACTGTATCCTAAAACTTAATTCTAGTGAAAAAGCTAATCTGAATTTGGACTACATTTATGGAAATACAGTGACCAGAAGAAGGGAGACACTAATTCCTTTCTTTCTGCAAACATCTAGCTTCACCCAATGTATTGTTTTTGGTTGCTAACACCATGCTTTAAGAAAGGGGCAGGTTTACATATATCTATAGGAAAGCACGAGTGAACATGAAGGAAAATCAGCAAAGACCAAGTGGGAATAACTGCCATTGGATAAGCAGCCCTAATTGTATCCTTGGAGTGGTCTCACACTGATAACAACCTTAAGACAGAAGTTCTGAACAACCCATGCCCAGTCAGGAGTGTGGTATTTTAACAATTCTTACCATACGGTTACTGGGCTCTTGCAATTATTCTTTTGAATTTAGTTCTCTGAATGTTGTTGATCAGGGGAAAAGTCTAGTTTCCTCTTTTATTTTTCTTAACGATATATTCATTTATTTGAATGTCAGAGTTACACAGAGAAGGAAAGGCAGAGAGAGAGAGGTCTTCCATCTGCTGGTTCACCCCCCAATTGGCCGCAATGGTCAGAGCTGTGCCCACCCAAAGCCAGTAGCAGGCGCTTCCTCCTGTCTCCCACACCTGTGCAGGGACCTAAGCACTGGGGCCATCTTCTGCTGCTTTCCCAGGCCATAACAGAGAGCTGGATTGTAAGTGGAGCAGCCTGGACTCCAACCAGTGCCCATATGGGATGCCAGCACTGCAGGCAG
Organism: Sylvilagus floridanus; assembly: GCA_949820135.1. NCBI lineage: Eukaryota > Metazoa > Chordata > Mammalia > Lagomorpha > Leporidae > Sylvilagus > Sylvilagus floridanus. The sequence continues at coordinate 77,991,366 of OX463227.1, forward strand.
CGGTTTGACCAGCTAGAGCAGAGCTCCAAGCCATAGTTTCGTCTTTTAGAACAAGGAACAACATCTCAGAGAACTGACTGTGGATAACAAAACAGAAGCAGGAATTTGATGGGACACATTGGATTTGATATTTCACCAGTAAATGTTCCAAATTACAAATATTGGAATTCTACCTGGTTGCCTTAAGCAAAAAGGAATGCTAAAGGCCATAGGTTGCAACAGAATCTTAGTAAGTCCAGAGAGCCAGTCTGAGTGTTGCCAGGCAGATTAGTTTTCTCTCGTGTTATTCTCTCACCACTGTTAGCAACAATCCTATAGCTCACTCAAATACAGAGACATTTGCAATCTTTTGCCCCATCTTAGGAGAGATCCCCTGCCACACTCCCCTGCTAATGCTCCTAGGAAAGCTATAGACAATGGCTTTGGCCCCTTCCACTCTTGTGGGAGACACAGAAGTAATTTCAGGCTGCTGGCTTTGGCATGGCCCAACCCAAGCCATCACACACCCTTGGGGAGTGATCCAGTAAATGGAAAATATCTTCTCTCTGCCTCTCCCTCTCTCTCTGTCACTCTGCTTTTCAAATAAATAAATAAATCTTTAAAAAAATTAATTTAACACTACAAAAAATCTCATTAAAAGTGTTTTAACTTATATGCAAAGCAGGACTAGAAAATTTTGAAATAATAACAACAAAATTATTTAATTTTCTTCAGAAATTTCAATACTTACTGTTTAGCAATGGATACATTTTATTCGTGAAAGCTAAATATAATAGTTTAGTAAAACAGAAAATGGTCCTAAATAAGAAAAGAAAAAAGTCAGTAAATACTGAACTGCCTATAACATCAAACTGAAAATCAATAAACTTCTGATCAACAAAATAAACTGCAGCAAAATTTATACGATTTTATGTTAAAGGTACAACTTGTGGAGAGGGAGTGGGTAAGGGGGAAGGGTAACGGGGGGGAGGGGAGGTATGGGTGGGGAAGCCATTGCAATCCACAAGTTGTACCTTGGAAATTTATATTCTAATAAAAAAAAATGTAAAAAAAAAAAAAACAGAACCCCCCCCCCAAAAAAAATAAAGATTTTATGTTAAAAAAAACAAAAGTAACCCAAGACTGGGTAATTGGACAGCCATCCAAAAAAAGGTGTCAATTTCTATTCTATACAAACACCTTTTGCCCATGCACAAAATAACATAATTCCAATCATAATTATATATATATAAGATGCATATAAATACACATATATATAAACACACACATGCACACACATATTTCCAACATTAAGTCTCATTGCAAATCATGATCTCTTTTTCTTTTTTAAAGATTTATTTATACACTTATTTGAGGGGCAGAATTAGAGAGTGGGGAAAACAGAGAGAGATTTTCCATCTGCTGATTCATTCCCCAAATGGCTGCAATGGCCAGAGCTGGGCCAGGCCAAAGCCAGGAGTCAGGAATTTCATCCAGCTGGCCCAATTGGGTGCAGGGGCCCAAGCATTTGGGCCACCCTCAGATGTGTTACAGGTGCATTAGCAGGGAGCTGAATCAGAAGTGGAGCAGCCAGGACTTGAACCAGTGTCCATATAGGATTTTGCATCTGCAGGCAGCAGCTTAATCTGCTATACCACAGCACCAGTACTAAGAGATAAATATTATTATCCCAACTTTTATATAAGGGCAAAAACAGAGACTGGTAAATAATTTCATTCTGATAGCTAACAATTAGAACACCCAGGATCTGAACATAGTAATTAGGACTACCAAATCAATCTTTTTTTTTTTAACATTTTACCTCTTACTAGGTAACTCACTTATTAACCAACTAGACTTTATCCAAAAATAGTAGTGCCACAGCACTGCAATGTGTTGTAGGTGAGCCTAAGTTTGGCTTTGGCATCTTCTGGGTTGAGCACTTTGTGAAAAGCACTGGGAGCTCTTTATTAACTAACAAGGGGATGTGAGCTTCAAAGAGAAATCATCATATAGGGGCAGTAACCATAGTAAAGTCATCATACACACATTAGCATCGTTGAATAATTAGAAAATTGAAAAACAAGTTTCCATGGACACTGATGCTTACAAATGCCTTAAGCAGTGTGAAATAAACCCTCTTAATTTCCTTAAGGATTATAAATTCTAATACACAGAGAGAAGCTTGAGTGAGTGCTGATTCCTTGGGCACATCAAGAAAATGGTTGTGTTCCAATATCCAGGGCAGAAGTAACTCCTGCAGAAGACAGTTTGGGAATTAACCAGACTCATGTAGGGCATAGCTTCCACCCAGAAAGTTGGAGTGCTGGAAACTGACTGCAGATCCTGCACCCCAATGCTGAACATCCTGCTTCAAGCCTCTGGAAAGTTTGGAAGGGACGCACGATCTTCCCTTGTTCTATAAAGCAGTTCTCCAGGAATAGGACCTTAACTGACTTCCAAGCCACACTTGTGGTTAGACATTCCATAGTGAAATGAGGGGTGTCAAGAGGTTGAGTGTTTCAGTTCTGAAGGGAAATGCAACATATATTCTACGTCCTGAGAACTTCATCCATCCCACCTCTAAGATTCTTAAACTTAATTGATAATATGAAGTTGCTTTGTGTTCTTTGTCATTGTAAAAAGCATGATTTTTTTTAACTTGTGAGGAGGATTCAAATTCCAGGAGGAATTGGTGACAATATTGTTTCATTTAGGAAACCAGCATAGATTATAGAGGATTTGAGGGCCATTAGAGGCTTGGCAAAGAATGGTCCTCTCAAACCTTCACTGAGCGTGGTTTCCAGAGACAACACAGTACAGCAGCATGAACATAACACTTTGCGTTACCTTTTCTAATTGAAGGAAAACAAAATCTATAATTGCTTCAACTCTAGTTCAGTGTTTATACAGTGAATACTTCCCACAGAAAAATACCCATTGTGTGACAGGAATACTTGCTTAAATTTAGAAAGAAAGCTGTAACTGTGTGAGAAAATCAATTTTCCTGAAAAAATAAGCACTTGAATACCAACAAGTTGAGAGAAAAAAATAAGTAAGAAATAGCAAAATATTTTTTCATCAATGTTAATGAAACTGAATTTTTTAAAAGATTTTATTTATTTCTTTGAGAGGCCAAGTTACAGTCAGAGGGAGAAACAGAGAGGAAGGTCTTCCATCTCCTGGTTCAATCCCCAAATGGCTGCAATGACTGGAGCTGGGCTAATCTGAAGCCAGAAGCCAGGAGCTTCTTCCAGGTCCCCCATGTAGGTTCAGAGGCTTAATCACTTAGACCAACTTGCACTGCTTTTCCAGGCCATAAGCAGAAACCTGGATAGGAAGAGAATTAGCCAGGACATGAACTGGCACCGATATGGGATGCAAGTGCCATAGGTGGAGGCTTAGCCTACTATGCTACAACACCGGCCCCGAAACTGAATTTTTTAAAGGAGGTGTAGCATTATCTTTGAGGAGGAGCAACTGCCCTAAAGATGCCTAACCTGAAGAAAATGCTACCAGAAAGAATCAGAAGGGAGTTTAATCTGGGATTTGAAAAGTGACACTCCAAACCATGAGGGCATTTGTCAGATATTTTTAGAAAGTGATTATATATAGACATATGTCATTCAGGATCTTCCTCTATGGAGACAAAATGAAGACTACTGTAAACTACTATGTATTTCACTTTCTCCCAAGTGAAACAGTGGTTTTGAAAATACATATCTGTTGGAATAGGGAAAAGAAGTGCTGGTACTGACCAGGGGAAGATAGCAGAAGAAAAGCAGAGGAAGTATATTCCCAAGGGAGAGTTGGAGAAGTTTCCAGTGGAAATTCTACAGAAAGGGGAAAACATCATGTAGCAGCATGGAAGCTGCAGACACACAGCAGTGAGCATGGACACCACCCATGACTGCCGCAGCCAGAGTCTAGAGGTGCTGCCAGGTTCTGAGAGCTAGGTGAGGGCAGACTGTGGCAGCCCATGCTACTGGTGATACTGTATGAGGGGGAACCTTGCAGACCACACCATATTTGAGTCTGCCCTATGGCCCTAACAGGGCACAGGGTACCCAGATAATCCACAGAAGGAAACCTTCTCTATGTCCCCCAACATGGGGGCCCAGCAACCAGCAGGGATAAGACACCATCTAGATACAAATAGAGGCTTCAGTGGTTCTTGTACACAACTAGGGGATTTTACCAGTCAGAAAAATCCATGTTTCCTACTGTTTTTGAGTGTGGCTATGAGGGTTGATAGGGGACTGGGAACCCACTTAGGATTGTGAGGTGCCCCCATCCTCTCAGCCTATCACAGGCTCTGGAACATAAATTGCCAAGGCACCCACAGGCAGCTGGCTCTGGGAATGACTATGCCCTCTCGGTAGATGAGCAGGCTCACGATGCAGAAAGTGGACCTTCTGTACCACATGACTGTGAGAGCCTTGCACACTGTAACTGTGGGAATCCATGATGCCATGATAAGGCAGGGGGTGCAGCTGGGTCTCCGAGCAATCACTGTGTCTGGCATCAAAGGCTCAGAGTGTCCTGTCTGCTTGGGGTGAGTCATTGAAGATGCCGCCCTACTCACACTGAGGACTGCACAGATCCTCTGTGTGGTTCATGCACAAGTGTGGATGGGGGTTATACCCACTGTTGGCTAACACCAGGATTGATCATCTTGGAAAAGAAGATGTGAGGTTGTGATTATGCAAACAGGTGTGATCATACTCCCCCTGGTGAAAATAAAGATCCACCATGCCCAACTGGGGTGTAACCATGGACTCTTCACCACCTTTGCGCACTGAACACAGTTCCCCAGCTCCATGCAGCACTTGCCTTTACTGATTGAGAACAAACACCACTAAACCACAGAGGCAGAGTTCAAAGATAAAATCCATCAGTGAACAAAAGCAACAAGTGTTTCCACAAATGTCTAAAAATAAACACAGAAATATAAGAAAAAAAGAACAAGGAAGACAAGACAACACTTCAATATTAGAATATGAACATGAAGAGACTGACAAAATGCCTGAAAAAAGTTCATAAGAATAATATGATCATAGGATTACTCAGAAGTAATGAGAAGCAAATCCATGAGATAAAGAAATCTATGTATGATAAGAATGAAAAATTCTCCTGTTAGATTGAGATTTTGAAGAGAAATCAAACCGAAATATTAAAAATGAAGAATTTAATGTGTCAAACTAAATTCACAGCTGGAAACCTTAACAACAGACTTTATGAGACAGAAGAAAGAATACCCAAGTGAGAAGAAAAATCTTTGGAAATATCTCAGAATAAAATAAAAGAAATCAAAGGGATACAAATTAGAATGGAGGAAGTCAAATTATCCTTAATTGCAGATTATATGATTCTATATAGAGTGGAACCAAAATACTCTACTAAGGGACTAATGTAAGTCATAAGAGAATTTGGTAAAATTTCTTGATATAAAATCTATATACAAAAATCAATAGACTTTATATACATAGAAAATGCCTTGGCTTAGAAAGAACTTGTAAGATTAGTCCATTCACAATAGCTACAAAAACTTAAATATGTTGGAATAAATTTAATCAAGGAGGTGAAAGATCACTACAATGAAAATTACAAAACATTAAAGAACAAATTACAAGACATAAAAAAATGGAGCAGTCTTCCATGTTTGTGGACTGGAATAATTAATATCATCAAAATGTCCTTTTTACCAAAACCAATTTACAGATTCAGTACAATCCCAAAAAACCAATGATATTCTTCTCAGATCTAGAAAATACAATGCTAAAATTAAATGGAAACCCAAGAGACCCATCATAACTAATGTCATCCTAAACAACAACAAAAAAAGCTGGAGGCATCACAATATCAGATTTCAATACATGCTATAGGAAAGTTAAAATCAAAACACCCTGGGGCTGGCACAGAAATGGACATGTTACAAAATGGAACAGAATAGAATCCCCAGAAATCAATCCACTCATCTACAACCAAATAAACTTTGATCTCTGAGGAAAGGACAGTCTCTTCAACAAATTGTGCAGGTATAATTGGATATCCACATTGAGAAGTATGAAAAAAGGTCCCTTCTTTACACCTTATACAAGAATCAACTCGGCCGGCACCGTGGCTCAACAGGCTAATCCTCCGCCTTGTGGCGCCGGCACACCGGGTTCTAGTCCCGGTCGGGGCGCCGGATTCTGTCCCGGTTGCCCCTCTTCCAGGCCAGCCCTCTGCTGTGGCCCAGGAGTGCAGTGGAGGATGGCCCAGGTGCTTGGGCCCTGCACCCCATGAGAGACCAGGAAAAGCACCTAGCACCTGGCTCCTGCCATCGGATGAGCGTGGTGCGCTGGCCGCAGTGCGCTGTCTGTGGCGGCCATTGGAGGGTGAACCAACGGCAAAAGGAAGACCTTTCTCTCTGTCTCTCTCTCTCACTGTCCACTCTGCCTGTCAAAAAAAAAAAAAAAAAAGAATCAACTCAAAATGGATCAAGGATATAAATCTACAATATGATACCATCAAATTACTAAATGAGAACGTTGTGGAAACTCTAAGACATTGGCATAGGCAAAGACATTTTGGAAAAGATCCCAGAAGCACAGAGAATCTAAGTGAAAAATAAAAAATGAGATTACATCAAGTTAAGAAGCTTCTGTATGTGAAGAAAACACTTCACAAAGTAGAGAGGCAACCAATAGAATAGGAGAAAATATTTGTAAACTACACAACTGATAAAGGGTTAATATCCAGCATCTATAAAGAGCACAACAACAACAAAACAAACAACATAGTTAGAAAATGGACAAAGGACTTGAACAGGCATTTTTCAAAAGAGGAAATTAAAGTGGTCAACAGACATGAAAAAAATGCTAAGGATCACTATTCATAAGGGAAATGCAAATCAAAACCACAGAGAGGTTTCACCTCACACCAGTTAGAATGGCTCTCAAACAGAAATAAAGAAACAACAAATACTGGTGAAGATGTAGTGGAAAAGGTTCCCTAATCTACTGTTGGTGGGAATGCAAACTATAACAGTTATTGTAGAAGACAGTACAGAGATTCTTCAGAAATCTGAAAATAGATCTACCATGTGACCCAGACATCCCACTCGTTGGATTTTACCCAAAAGAAATGAAATCAGGATTTGAAAGATTTATCTGTGCCCCTATGCCCAATGTGGCCACTTGAGGACTAAACCAGCAGATGGAAGATCTCTCTCTCTTTCTCTCTCTCTCTCTCTCACTCACTCACTCACTCATTCCCCCTCCCTTCCACATACTCTGGGAGCCAAGGAAACTTGCCTGTATGGGGATTAAAGGGATCTCTTCATAGTAATGTGCTAAAATTTAAGTTTCAATACACACACATGGAAGGTTGGAGAAACCTTAAGCCAAAAAGTTCCTTAAAATTGACCTGAAGCACTAGTGGCCCAGACACAAGAGAAAAGCAAATACATATTCTCTCTGGATACACCTTCAAAACAAATCTTACAGTGTTGCTACAGCAAATTTCCAAATAAATAATAAAACAAGTAAACATAAATGAATCAGAAATCAAAAAGCAGCAACGAGTGACAGTATCTAAATAAAAGGTTACATAGAGAATATAAACTCTCTGTATATACAAAATAATAAAATTTATTAATATGCTGTTTAAAATACTCAAGTAAATAAAAGATTATTTACAAGATAAAGAAATGTCTGCAGGCATTTGGCCTAGCCATTAGGATACTGCTTGGAAGCCAGTTATTATGGCATAGCTGGTCAAGTCACTGCTTCTACCTTTGGCTTCCAATATCAAAGCACCAGTTGGGGTCCCTACTAATGTACCTGGAAGACAGCAGATGACTGGCCAAGTACTTGGGCCCCTGCCACTCACTTAAGAAATGCAGATGGAATTCTGGGTTCCTGGCTTTGGCTTGACCCAGCCCCAGCAAGTGTGAACATTTGAGTAAACCAACTGAGGGAAGACCAGATTTCTGTCTTTATCCCTTTCTGTGTTTCAAATAACTAAAATAAATCTTTTTAAAAAAGATGCTGCTTGGGGCACCCAATATAGAATGCCAGCATCACAAGCAATGGCTTAACACACCATGCTAGAACATCAGCCCCAAAGAACTGTTAAATCATAGGCAGAATAAAATATTTATCTAGAATACCATAGTTAAATACCTCAGAGATTAAAAATAAAACAAAAAAAGCCTGATGTCCTACAAAGAAGGCAATTAGACAAAAAAATGAAAACAAGAGTGAAGGAGTGGGCCGGCGCCGTGGCTCCACAGGCTAATCCTCCGCCTTGCAGCACCAGCCTACAGGGTTCTAGTCCCGGTCCAGGTGCCAGATTCTGTCCCAGTTGCCGCTCTTCCAGGCCAGCTCTCTGCTGTGGCCAGGGAGTGCAGTGGAGGATGGCCCAAGTCCTTGGGCCCTGCACCCATGGGAGACCAGGAGAAGCACTTGGCTCCTGCAATTGTATCAGCGCGGTGCGCTGTAGCCAGCGCACCGGCCGCAGCGGCCATTAGAGGGTGAACCAATGGCAAAGAAAGACCTTTCTCTCCGTCTCTCTCTCTTTCTCACTGTCCACTCTGCCTGTCAAAAATAAGAGTGAAGGAGTGGCCATTTGGCCTAGCGGTCAAGATGATAACTGGAACACTCACATTCCATTTGGATAGCTGGGACACTCACATTCCATTGGGGCATACCTGGATTTGAATCCCAGCTCCACTCTCATTTTCAGTTTTGCTATGTACTCTTTGGGAGGCATCAGTGCTAGTTGAAATGGTGAGAGCCCTGCCACCTAGGAGGTACATGTGGTACACCTGCATCAGATTCCCGGCTTCCAGCTATGGCCTGGCCCGGCCCTAGCTCTTGTGGATATTTGGAGAACCAATGAGAAAATGGGAATTCTCTCTTTCTCTGTCTTTTCATCTATAAATAAATAGATAAACAAGATAGGAAATAAGGAATAAAAATGTTTAAAGTGATTATTGAAAATAATGTCAATGTACAACTTTACACCCAGCTACAAAGATTAATTGCCAAAACGTTCAAATTTCAACCAAGTCTGAAAGAGTTTACCACTAAAGAACAGTCAATAGAGGTCCTCTAAAAAAGTTTTTGGGGAAAAGGAAACCAAAATATCCTGAATGACTGAAATGAAAAAGCAATTTTGAACAGAGAAACTGGCAAGTATGCAGAAAAATAAATAATGTCAAATTTTAGAAATTAAAACTGAATGTTATTAACAAACTAGAAAAAAAAATAGGAGGAAATTGTTTTAAAGCATTCTAAAACCCTTGGATTTATTCAGAAAGATAATAAGGATATTAACTTTAAACCTTGTTAAAAGTATAGGTATTAAAATTTTAGAGAAATTAACTACAAGTGTCAAAGTTTAAAGTATATAATAAGTAATAGTAAATGCCAGTCCAAAAGAATGACTAAAATATTAACATACCAAATAAAAAAATATAAAATATAAGATACTATGTTTTAAAACATACAAATGCACCAGTACTAACAGAAAACATAAATGAACTACACTAGTCAGTCAAAATAAAAATCTGGAAATTCCTGCTATGTATTCTTTGAAAGAGACATACTTGAAATATGAAATTGGTACCACTATTTAGCAATATTCTCAAGGTCTGTTGATCATACACATACCCCCATTACCTAGCAATTCTGTTCTTTGGTATAAACACAAGAGTAAAGCATTCATATGTGCACCAAAAGTGTGTACTGAAATTGTTCATCAAAGTATTAATCATGCTATCATAAAATTAGAAACAACCTCAATGTCAACCAAAAAAAGAACTGACAGGAGCTGGCACTGTGGTATAGCAGGTAAAGCTATGGATCCCATATGGGCATCAGTTCATGTCCCAGCTGCTCCATTTCCAATCCAGCTCTCTGCTATGGCCTGGTAAGGCACTGGAAGATGGCCCAAGTGTTTGGGCCCCTGAACACACATGAGAGACCTGGAAGAGGCTCCTGGCTCCTGGTTAACTATCCACTCAGCTTTTTTTTTTTTTTTTTTTTTTTTTTTTTTTTGACAGGCAGAGTGGACAGTGAGAGAGAGAGACAGAGAGAAAGGTCTTCCTTTTGCCGTTGGTTCACCCTCCAATGGCTGCCGCGGTCGGCGCGCTGCGGCCGGCGCACCACGCTCATCCGATGGCAGGAGCCAGGTGCTAGGTGCTTTTTCCTGGTCTCCCATGGGGTGCAGGGCCCAAGCACTTGGGCCATCCTCCACTGCACTCCTGGGCCACAGCAGAGGGCTGGCCTGGAAGAGGGGCAACCGGGACAGAATCCGGCGCCCCGACCGGGACTAGAACCCGGTGTGCCGGCGCCACAAGGCAGAGGATTAGCCTGTTGAGCCACGGCGCCGGCCTTATCCACTCAGCTTTGGCCATTACAGCCATCTAGGGCATCTAGGGAGTGAACCATTGAATGGTAGACCTGTGTGTGTGTGTGTGTGTGTGTGTGTGTGTGTGCGCGCGCGCCTCTGCATCTTTGTAACTCTGCCTTTCAAATATATAAATAAATCTCAAAAAAAAAAAAAAACTGGCAAAGCTAAAGGATCAGCATTGTGGTCCGCCGCCTGCAACCCAAGCATCCCGGAGAAACGCTAGTTCCAGTTCTGGCTGCTCTACTTCTGATCCAGCTTCCTGCTCATGTACCTGGGAGGGAAGTGGATAATAGCCCAGTGCTTGGGCCCCATAACACACATGGGAGATTCAGATGGAGTTGCTGCCTCCTGGCTTTGGCCTGGTCCAGCACCAGTCATGTGGCCATTTACAGAATGAACCAAAAGGTAGAAGATATTTCTTTTTCTCTCTTTCTCCCTCTCTCTTGCTAACTTTGCTTTTCAAATTAAAAAATCTTTATTTAAAAATTCTGACAGATTAATTATGTTATCTTTGTATATGATATTGAAGAATGGTTACAAGTGCACAAAAAAGAAATCATTCAATTTCACAAATATATTCGATTTAACAAAAATACAGAAGTGTATGTATGCCTTTGTTTCAATAATTTAATTTTCAAATCAATTAAAGCTAATCTATACCATCTTAACACAGGTTCTCTTTGGGCATGACTAAGATACTGACACAATTCTGTACAGATCTGGGGTATCTAGAACCATCACCCGTAAATGTATGATTTCTATGAATAAGAATATGCTTAAAATATAATTTTGAAAATACTACCTCTTGCTTTCCTTCTGCTGGTGCCTCTCTCAGGCTGAATCAATTTAAAAGCCAGAGAAAAAGCAGCCAAGATTCTAGACACACTAGTCAGGGCCTCTAAGAAGTGACTGCAAGAGAACAGCCAGCTTCTGGACGGCTCCAAAATGCACCCTGAACCCTGTTAATAATGGCGAGAAACCAGAAATAGGCCAAATGGCTGTGATCTCCAAAGTGAATACATTACATTTGAAATAAATATATTTGGGGCCTGCATTGTAGCGTAGTGGGTAAAGCCACTGCCACAGTGCTAGCATCCTATATGGGTGCCAGTTCTAGTGCCGGCTGCTCCAATCCCAATCCAGCTCTCTGCTGTGGCCTGGGAAAGCAGTAAAAGATGGCCCAAGTGCTTGAGCCCCTGCACCCGTGTGGGAGACCTGGAAGAAACTCCTGGCTCCTGACTTCAGATCAGAACAGCTGGCCATTGAGACCATTAGGGGAGTAACCAGTGAATGGAAGACCTCTCTCTCTCTCTGCCTCTCCTTCTCTCTCTGTGTAACTCTGACATTCAAATAAATAAATAAATCTTTAAAAAAAAGAAGTATATGGCAGTATATCACATACTATTGCCAGTTACAGCAAAATGAATCAGGAGAAATACACAAAACAAATTCTGAGTGTTAAAGAGAATTGCAGAATTTGCTGCATGGCATAGAATTTTTAATATGTGGAAAACTATTATTTATTGTTTGATGGTATATTCATGTAGTAGAGGAAATAAACAAGTGTGCAGAAATAATAAATATCAAACTCAGGATAGCTATTTTTCTGGAAAGGTTGAATGTAGAATGTGATGATAAAAAGCTTTACCTATATTTGTAGTGTTTTATATCTTAAGATACATGAAAGGTACATACTCATTTATTGAGTTACTTCTTATGCCTCTGTGAATATCTAAAATATCTCAAAAAACATACCACTGCTCTTGTCATAATTCAACAGGATATTATTATATATTACATTATATTATTAAACAAGCTTTTCTATGATATGATTATGTTAGTTAATCTAGAGTGCTAATGCATATTAACTAACATAAAATAAAATTTTTTTAGAGCATTACTGTAAGTGGGGGACAATAGCTATTCACATATTAAAGGACTTCTGGCCGGCACCGCGGCTCAATAGGCTAATCCTCCGCCTGCAGCACTGGCACACTGGGTTCTAGTCCCAGTCGGGCCTCCAGATTCTGTCCTGGTTGCCCCTCTTCCAGGCCAGCTCTCTGTTATGGCCCAGGAGTGCAGTGGAGGATGGCCCAAGTCCTTGGGCCCTGCACCCACATGGGAGACCAGGAGAAGTACCTGGCTCCTGCCTTCGGATCAGCGCGGTGCGCCAGATGCAGCACGTTGGCCGCAGCGACCATTGGAGGGTGAACCAATGGCAAACGAAGACCTTTCTCTCTGTCTCTCTCTCTCTCACTGTCCACTCTGCCTGTCAAAAAGAAAAAAAAAAGCCTTCTGACCCATAATGAAAATAGACTTAATTCCCTACTCTGAGCAGATCTCATTTATGAGACACATCTTTTGAGATGTTTATTAAAGGAGTAAGGTCCAGTTTTGGATGCCTCTTTTGTGAGCAACTAGGTGAAACTGAGGCCCTTACAAAGGAAGAATAACTTTTCAACTTTGAAAAGCAGGGCTAAGTGGTCCACATGCAGATTCAGTCTTCAACTTTGACCTCATTAGCCTACTACTCTCAGAAAACGAATTCACTTTAGTTAATATATACATCCTGTATGACTTTTTATATATATTTAAGTGGACTTTAAAGACAGCTACCACCAAATGTCTATCCTGATTTGTGGTTCTTAATCCATCTGCTTTCCTTTTGATAAAGACCTTGAGGTCTTCTTTCTTCCTAATTATTTAAATTTTAGAATGTACTTCCTTAACTCATATCCTTATCCTTGAATTAAATACCTAACAGAGCTGAACTTTATTGTGTAGGCATAACAAAGCCTATATGTTGTGTAATCCCAGAGGCTTTCTGATGAGTGCTGCATAAGTTGAGGTCCATTTAACAAATATGATCTCATGCACTGTCAGCATATGTGTACTCACTATAATTAAAATGCAATAACAAGAAATGCATGGCAAATGAGTTTTAAACCTACCAACATATGAAATAACTCTTCCCTTCCAGGGTCAATTGAACCACATTTCTCACTTATTTTGCCCTTTGTCTCCAAGCAGATCTATAACACAGAGGGAGAAAATTCCCTTTCTCATTAGAGAGCAGCACTATAATAAATTAATTTCATTGCTCAAGCTGAGTACTTTTAAACATTACTATTTCTGTGGCAATCTTCCTTCCATTTATTATACTGGGGACTATTTTCAGCTTTTTTATTCAAACTGCAACTGCAATATTATCAAGTGCAAGCAAATTGTGGCTAAACCAATCACAGCACGGCAGTTCTTGAATTAACACTCTTAAACAATGAGGATGATTTCAGAAATGCAGCAGCAGTTTCCCTCAGCCTGGGAAGAGTAATTCAGTGTATCTCATGATCACAAAACTTTAAGATAAAAAAGTAGAAAAAAATCAGAATCCAAATATTTGACTGAAAAAGAATCGCTAGAACTTGGATATTTTTCTTTGATTAAGGTTGGCATTTGTTCAGCTAAAGCATTTGGATATAAGCAGATTTTCTCCCCTCTTATTGCTGTTTACATAGCATGTATAAATAGTCCTTCCTCCACAAATATCTATTGAAGCTAAAGCCTTCCATGTCTAGAAATAACCTCAAGATTGGATTTATTTAGATAACACTCTTCATTCTAAGAGTGCAAAGCTCTTTCACTTTAATTTACATAGATAAAATTTTCCATATTTTTTTCATTCAAAGAGTTGACATCATGTTGACACATAACTGCTTTAAATAGACAAAAGAAGGAATTTTCTATTTGCTTCTTCAGAGAAGTAACGGATTAGTTAAAAGATTTTTTTTTTAATTGAGAGTTATATGCTATTCATTTACTTTAAGGAATAAAATCTCTTAGGGGCTAATTTTTAACATTTAATTTTTTAGTATACTTCACACAAGTATTTTAGAAAGAAAGAAGAATTAAGGAAGAAAGGGGCAGAGGTTGATTAATAGGTAGTTAGGTTATAATTAGATAAGAAAAAGAAATTTTGGTACTCTCTTGCACAGTAGAGTGACTATAGATAATGATATAGCACTGTATGTTTTTTTTGAAAAAGCTAGAGAAAAGATTTTGAGTATTTTCACCACAAAGAAATGATAAATGTTTCAAAAGGTATATATGTTTACTCTTATTTGAATAACACTAAAAATGTATTTGTGTATCAAAACATTGCCTGGTACTATACAATTATGTAACGTTTGTGTATGCGTTAAAAAGAAAAAGTGAGGCAGGAAGAATGAAAGGAGGAAGGAAGGGTAGGTCATGAAATGAAGGAAACTGAAAAGTTCATAGAAAATAGAATTAAAAGATAAACTTATTTTGGTGAAAATAACTGAAAACCATTTCTGTTCACAATTGATCATAATGATAGTACTAAGAGTCAAAGGGATCACATAAATAAGACTAGTGTCTGCTAGTACTAACTGATAGAATAAAAAAGAGAGAGAACAATCCAGCATGAGAAGTGGGATACACAGCAGACTCATAGAATAGTGGATGTCCGAAACAGCATTCTGGCCTCAGAATCAGCCCTTAAGGCATTCAGATCTGGCTGAAAAGCCCATGAGAGTATTTCAGGCATGGAAAGCCAAGACACTCTGGCAAAAAAAAATAATAAAAAATAAAAAAAATAAAAATAAAAAAATGACCTAAATGAAAGATCTCCAGGAGTGAGATCCCAGTGGAAACAACAGGTCATCAAAGAAGGAGGTACCTTTCTCTGAAGGGAGGAGAGAACTTCCACTTTGACTATGACCTTGTCCAAATATGATCAGTCAGCACACTGAAAAGGCTTCCAAAGCCTTGGCAACTCATGACAAGACCCTAGGGTAATTATTGATGTCATAAACAAGAGTGTCAAATTGTTAAGTCAACAATAGGAGTCACAATGCACCTACTCCTCATGTAGGATCTCTGTCCTCAATGCACTGTACATTGTGATTTAATGCTATAAATAGTACTCAAACAGTATTTTTCACTTTGTGTTGCTATGTGGGTGCAAACTGTTGAAAGCTTTTCTTAATATATACTAAACTGATCTTCTGTATATAAAGAGTATTGAAAATGAATCTTGATGTGAATGGAAGGGGAGAGAGAGCAGGGGTGGGGTGGGAGGCAAGTTATGGAGGGGGAAAAGCCACTGTAATCCATAAGCTGTACTTTGGAAATTATATTCATTAAATGAAAGTTAAAAAAAAGAAAATAACTGAAATCCGAGCATACTATGGGTATCTAAAAATTCATGAAAATATGTATCATTGGGGCTAGCGCTGTGACACAGGTTAATCCTCTGCCTGTGGCACCTGCCCCCATATGGGTGCCAGTTCTAGTCCAGGCTGCTCCTCTTCCCATCCAGCTCTCTGCTATAGCCTAGAAAAGCAGTAGAAGATGGCCTAAGTCCTTGGGCCCCTGAACCCATGTGAGAGACCGGGAAAAAGCTCCTGCTCCTGGCTTAAGATTGGCGCAGCTCCGGTCATTGCAGCCATTTAGGGAGTGAACCAGCGTAGGGAAAACCTCTCTCTCTCTCTTTCTCTCCCTCTCACTGTCTGTAACTCTACCTCTCAAATAATTAAATAAACAAACAATAAAAATACCCTTGGTTAAAAAAGAAAGAAAATATGTATCATGTAAAGAATATACATGGAATTCAGAATTATTGCATTAAGTAAATTAATCTTTTAATTCCATTTTCCATGAACTTTATGAAATATCCTAGAACATTCAACATGATAGAGATCAGCATATTAGGTGAATATAAAATTTTTTTTTTAGGAATGGTCTGAAGGGAAAGATGGAAAAAGATAAAGACTATCTCTGTCATGACCTGGGAAAGCAGTAGAAGATGGCCCAAGTACTTGGGACCCCGCACCCATGTGGAAGAAGCTTCTGGCTCCTGGCTCTAAATCAGCACAGTCCCAGAAGTTATGGCCATCTGGGGAGTGAACCAGCAGATGGAAGACCTCTTTCTCTCTCTCTCCCTCTACCTCTCTGTAACTCTGCCTTTCAAATGAATAAATATTTATGTAAAAAAAATAAAGTCTATACTATTTCTTCAAATTTTCATATAATTAGTTTTTCTTCAGATATAACCATATTATAGATTAATAATTTTAAAAAGCCTGGTACTGTTTGAGATCTAGCAGAAATTCAATAAGTAGTCAATGAATTAAATTCAAACTTTCAAACTTAAAACTTATTACAGAAGAAATATTAGCAGTAAGAAAATAGCTTTATTTACCTGCTAATCTTTTTGCAAATGTTTCTTTTGACTTTGTAACTGAAGTTTTTTTAAACTAAAGTTCTTTAAGTAGACAAAGTGAAGAAATTTAAGTTAACAGAAGTTAATTCATAATATTTTACAGATTTTTGTGTAATTTACATTTTTTTGTCTTTTGTCATGTCTTAAACAATATGATTTACTTATGTGGTTTATTTTTTGGTCATAGTCTAACAGAGGTTGCTTTTTTTTTTGACAGGCAGTGTGGACAGTGAGAGACAGAGAGAAAGATCTTCCTTTTGCCATTGGTTCACCCTCCAATGGCCACAGTGGCCGGCATGCTGCGGCCGGCGCACCGCACTGATCTGAAGCCAAGAGCCAGGTGCTTATCCTGGTCTCCCATGGGTGCAGGGCCCAAGGACTTGGGCCATCCTCCACGCACTCCCGAGCCACAGCAGAGAGCTGGCCTGGAAGAGGGGCAACCGGGACAGAATCCGGTGCCCCGACTGGGACTAGAACCCGGTGTGCCAGCGCCGGGTGGAGGATTAGCCTATTGAGCCACAGCACTGGCCGCCTTTTTTTTTTTTTTAATGTAAGCACAACACTGACCTATATTACATCTTGTATACCGTAATATCTTATTTAAAATAATATACATATTTCTCCCATGCTTGAGACTGGACATAGATAAATAACACAGGGTTTACCAAGAGTTTATAATAAATCAGGGAGACAAAGTTTAACAGATTATTGTATGTTCCAATAATATTTTGAGCTGTGTTTTCCACAAGGGTGAAATTAATTGAGAGGGTAGGGAAGCCTTTTTAGTTATGGAATATGTGAGCTGAACCTTAAGAAAGGAATTGAAGGAAGGAATTTGATGCAAATGAGGATGTTTCCAAAGGTTAATCTCTATGAGCTACATACATGATTTATCTTAATACCTATGTTTAGTGCATCATACTTTCCTTCGTATGACTCGTTTCATTAAATTTAAATAAATATTTTAAAAAGAGAACATTGTAGGACTTTCAGAAATTAAAAGCCAATATCATCTAACACACTGTAAAGGTGAACTCAAAAGACAGAATGCTGAGAACATGTAAAATAATCATATTTAGGCAGCTGCCTTTGCTATTGAAGGCTCTGCTCCTCAGTTCAGCAGAAAAAAAGATACCACCACCAGCAACTGGGTCAGAATTGACTTGATTGAAGAGATAGCAAAGAGGATGCATCTATGGACTAAATTTTCTCCCCCACAACTCCAATGTTATATCTCTGATCCCTAATGTGAGGGTATTTGGAGATGGAGCATTTGAGAGATAACTAGATTTAGATAAGGTAAAAGAATGGGATCCTCATGATGGTATTAGTGCCCTTATGAGAACATACCAGACAGCATACCCTACTCAGTGTTAGCTTTGGCTAACTTCAAACCAAAGAAACAGCCCTCACTAGAACGGGATAACTCTGGTACCCTGATCTCACATTTCCAGCCTCCAGAACTGTAAGATGGAAAAAATGGAGTTTAAACTACCCAGTCATGGGTGTTTAGTTATATAAGCCCAAGCACACTATAACAGATACCAAGGGAGTTGAAAAAGGAAAACTTTCATGAGCTAGGATACAATTAGAGTTAATGCTATGTATATACAAACACTACCTTTCACTTGAGCCTATGGTAAGTGGAATGGGTCTCACACTTTTGGAAACTGTAAGAAAAACTGTCATGAACACAGCCACAGAGTTGTGAACATTTTATAGTTGGTGAAGAACAAACTAGTTTAATGTTGTAGTAAACTTTTTTTTTCCCATTCAAGAGGGAGTTAGTGGGAATGTGAGTGTGAGATGGCAAAAGAGAGAGAGAGAAAGAGAGGGAGAGAGAAATTAACCACCTATTCACTCTCTTTGAGTCCCCAAATGCCTGTTATGGTCAGAAGTTGACCAGGCTAAAGTTGGGACTCAAGAAGTCAAATGGGTCTCCCAAAAGTGTAGCAGGGAAGCAATCATATGAGTCATCGCTGCAGCTTCCCAGGTTCTGCACTAACAGGAAACTGGAATCAGGAGTTGGGTCTGGAATTCAATGTCAGGCACTCCTTTATGAGATATAGAAGTCCTAACCAGCATCTTCATTGTGCCAAATGCTCATTGTAGCAAGACTATTAAAGCTTGGATACAGAGCATATGTGGGAGATACAGTGATGAGCATTGGAGAATTCTTTCTGACTTAAATTATGTAGTTCAGATATCATGAGTTGCACAGCAAATTTAGCTTTTCACCACAAACTTAGCACACATTTATTATCTCACAATTTCTGTGAGTCAGGAGTTGAAGCAAAGCATTACTGAGACCTCTGCTGAGTCTTACAAGGCTGCTATCAAGTTATCAGCTAAACTGCATTCTCATCTTGAGACTAGACTAGAAAAAAATTCACTTCCATGCTTACTCAACTTATGAACAGAATCCATGCCCTTATGGTTAAAATATTAAAGGCATAAGCTTCTATCTGGCTATCAGCTGGAAGCTTTTCTCAGGTGCGAGAGGCCTCCTACATCCACAGAAGCCATTTCAGGTCTCAAAGGCTGCCACTGTTCCCTGCCACATGGGCTTTCCCAACATAACTAATTAATCAAGTCAGCAAGGAAGAGAAGCCCCAGAGCAATTATGCCCCCCCCCAAAAAAAAACACTAAGTCAGAGATAGATATAAAAAGATGTAACCAGGACGAATATCCCATAACAGTTGCCAAATCAGACAGAGTAAAAGTAATATACAGATTCTGCCAGCATTCAGGTTTCACAAAGACATGAACACCAAGTGGCTGGCATCATGGAAGGCCATTTCTCTAGAATCTGTCTGGCACAGCAGTTGAAGGCAGATCTCTCCAGTTGCACACATTTAACTATTTAATTCCAGATACTAACATGAAAAAAAAAAACAAAAACATTGTATTTGTAAATGTGAACATGAAAGAAAGAAACAACCACTTACCTAAATCATGATCTCCAAACTTTGTCCCAAAGTAGAAAATTATAATGTTTAAGATGTAGGAAATACTTATAAGTATACCTTACAAGAGATACTGTGTCAAAGACTCCTTCCATGTCATGGCTGAGTTGCTGCTGGTCCCCATTGTTTCTATGAATGTATGAGGGTAAGTCTCCTTCCCTATGCCTCTCTCTCTGGCACCATCAAAGTAAGTGACTCTTTTTTGAAAGAAGAGAAAAAGGAAGAGAAGGAGGAATAATTATATTCACCATAAGTTGACTTTAATACAGTCCTAACTTGCTTGGCCTTTCTTCACTTACTCACATACAGACAATATCTAAAGAAACTTTGAAATACACCCTATAATTTGGGAGGCAGCAGATGATGCCTCAAGCACTTGGGTTCCTGTCATCACTTCACAGCATATAAATAAAGTTCCTGCTTCCTGCCTTCTGCCTAGCACTGCCCTGGCTGTTGTGGGGGAGTGAACCAGCAGGTGAAAGATGCTCTCTGTCTCTCTCTCTCCCTTCCCTTCCTCCCTTCCTTCTCTTTCTTTCAAATAAAGATAAAGAAATAAATACATCTTAACAATTACATTCTATGACTTGAGTATGGTGGGTGGGTAAGGGCCCTGTTTGACAGATTTGGTTATACTACACAGGCATATACAGTCACCATTTGAGTAATTGTTAGTAAAACCAGTACCACATTATCTGAGGTGCCATCTCGAACCTCAGGCACCATTTTAGGCTCAATCACCTCTCCAGCCTGTCGGGTCTCCCCAGCCCCCAACAATAAACATTTCCTTTAACTCCAGTTTTTGGTGTGTTTTATGGTGGCCTTTCAATAGTGGTGGGAAGGATGTAGGGCAGTGAAATTCATGTGGTAAGAGAAGAACCTGACAGACGAGACATTTACCATTGAAGCATAACAATATGGAAAAGGGTGAGAGACGAAACCTGAGCTGTCCAGTAGACGGAGACGATAAAATTTGGACTTAAGAAATAAATAGGTGAGAAGGAGAAAGAAGTCTAAGATAACACAGAATCAGAAAAGTGAAGAAATACATAAAAACACAAGAATGAAGTTTCAATTGGGGATAGGAAACTAACACCAACAAATTTGGGAAATCTGTAATTTAGGAATGCAGAATGGGCGGAGGGGGGGAGGGAGCGGGAGAGGGGAGGGTAGGGGGAGGGAGGGAGGTTGTGGGGGGGGAGCCATTGTGATCCATAAGCTGTTCTTTGGAAATTTATATTCTTTAAATAAAAGCTTTATATAAAAAAAAAAAGGAATGCAGAAGAGGAAGAGTAAACTCATTTTAAGTTTTTTTTTTTAATTTTATTTTAACAGATACACAGTCAACATGTATTTAAAAGAATTTGAAGTAATAAGAAAAGTAGAAAAGGGGGTTTATAAAATGCTTTTGTCAATAGTTAAGTCAAAGAGTACAAAGAAATATTTTGTTATATTGAAGATTTTTAGTTTCTTTCCTTATTAATAAAATAGAATTCATAGTTATACAATAGACAAAGACAGATGGTGACCAGAAATTGAGCAGTGGAAGCACTTCACAAATGTGAAGAGAAATTTATTAAATCATGACATTTATCTGCTCAGTACTTTGATAACAGATCTCTTCTATTTTTAATCCTGAATAATTTAAAAAATTACTCTACATTAAATATTTAACCTATTCAAAATTATCCTGTCCTAAATATATCAATTAAATGCATACATTATATGCAAGATCACTTTTATTAAACCAAATTAAATATTGAACTAAATTTAATAATTAAACTGGATTTCATATTAGATCAATTTAACATACAGTGTAAAAAGTTCAGTTTGTGTAAGAATGAAAGGGTAGCAGAAATAAATATTGGATAGGTTAAAAAAGGAAATTGCTGTGAATTTAATCAATAAAAGACTCATATTACAATTTTTGAAGTAAGATTTATATCACAAGTGATCTTTCATATGTGTGTGTATGTATGTATGTGTGTGTATGTGTGTCTGTCACTGTGCCAATGTTTGTAACAACCTTTGTCACTAAGGTAAACCCTTATTATGGAAATACCTAGATATTCATGACTTTAAAAGAATTCTCAATCACCACCATAGCACATATCTCCCCTCATTAAATCCAGAGAAGTACAACTGAAAAATCTAAATTATCTCTTATAATCCCTAATGAGGACTACCATACCTATAATAAAGGGTGAGTTGAGATGATATCTGGGCAGTCGACTAGACTCACTGACTTTCCAAGTTTATATTTGTTCACTGAAATAGTATTTATTGAGTTCCTACTTGCACTGCGTTATAAGTGTTAAGTTTACAGAAATGAATAATACAAAAATCATCTGTTATTATTTTAGTGGAAGGAAAACAAAATAACAGAAAATGTGCCATTTGATGTCAAGAGATATCAAAAAAAAAAAAAAAGGCAGAGTATGGAGGATATAGATTGGCAGGGGAGAGTGGTACTTCGGATTTGCATGAAGGCCTTTCAACAAATTGATATTTGGGCATAATGAAGTGAGGCAGTAAAGTCTTTCTGACCAGTAAGGAGTGTCATTAATGCTAAGGGCTCAAGTTAAGCAAATGACTTCTCAACAGCAGCCTTATACTTTCACCAGGAATCTTCAGGGTTGCTTGCAAATTGCCCAAGGAGAACATTGAAGGGGGACTTTCAGTAAGTTTCATAGATCATAGATTCTTAGATATCCTACCAAAGTACCCAAATTCTTAATTCTAATGCAGAGATTAATTTAGAAATAAATTCTTATATGTAAACTAACACAATTCAAATTATCTATATGCAAAATTTCAATCAAGGCTAGATCGAATCAGTTACAAGGAAGCTTAACACTATCTTTTGGTTAACCTAAGATAAACTAGAACCTATAGACTATAACTCCTCTAAAATGAAAAGGATTTTTTTTTTGCCTTTGTAAGGAGGAAACATCGAACATGACTGAAACTTCTTTGATGATTGAAAAGCTTACAGAGCCTTGGAGTCCTCACTCTAACATTCATTCTCACTCAGCGTGCACTATCTGCACACATAAAAAGTACAGGAAATCATATTAATTTAATTAAGTGCAAGACATTAGCTAGAAACATGATCAGGACTAAAACTCCAAATTTAACATGTTTTTCATAAAATCACTTTCAGAAAATTTGATGAATTTTATTATTGAAATCTATAATTACTTGGATTCTGGTAAGTCCATTTAATTATATAACAATTACTTGGTTTTGTAATTTCCAGTTTGAAAAGCTTTGTTTATAAAAGGAATCAACACAATTGAGCTTAGAAAAGTGGAAATTTGGGTAGCTTAGTATTTTATAGATATTCTATTTTCCACTTCATTGTCACAGCTCTGCAAACACATACTGCCTCTCTCTCATGAAGCAGGTAGAATACTGAAAGTTAAAACTCGCTCAAACGCTATTATCTGTGAAACCTGCTGCCCCAAGAGATGTCTCTTTCCCATCACCAGACATTTATCTAGCAAAGCATATCTATAATATCTATTTGGAAGCTTTATTTGCTCCTAACTAAAATAATAAGAAATTTATTTAAACCAAATTTATTCCAGTCAAACAAGAACCACATGCCTTGTCCACATACTGCTAACACTATAAATTCCTTAAGGTCTCAAAATCAAGTTCCCTTCTTTGCTGAATGTCCCATTCTGTTAAGAGTATCTGGCATGACACTTGTATCCTCAAACCTGCAGTCAAATAAACAGGACTAAATTACCTGGAAGCACATACTGTCTCTGCCTTGTAATTCCTCATGGCATGCACCTGAAATAATTTTTGCCAAACTTCATGCAACCACATTTGTCTTATTTTGTGTATCCTAGTATTTACTATTTCATCTCAATAAATTCTAATGAGTATTGTAAAACACATCACAGAAGTAAATATGTGTTATCTATTGTTCCTTAGACTATCTTCTCTTGTTTAACTTCCTTGATTTGGCTGGCAAGGAATGAAATACATACCTCTCTATGGCCTACATGCTTGCTTTATACTGTGCGTTCATGATTATCAGAAAATAATATAATTTAAATTACATTTGAGTGATTCTCAAGAATAACATTACTGTTACCAACTCTTTCCTGAATTAAAAAATAAAAAGGGATTTTAATTAGAACCAAATAACAGCACTTCTGATCATTGTCCTGTACACATTTTTAATAGAGGCAACTATGTATTCTTTTCTTCTAGCATTTTCCTGTTAGATACAAAATGATATCATGCATGTTGTAGGTAGGAAAGCACACAGAAAAAATATTAAATTTTCCATTTGAAAAAAAATAGCTCTCCTATGAGGTTTGAAAAGAAATATTGACTTGTCAATTTGATGGTATTTTTCATAACACCATAGTACTATTTAGCAATGACTAATGTGAGTTTTCATACAAAATTATTATTTTAGTGGAAAATGAGATAGGTGAACTTGATATGCCCTGATTCTAATATAAGTCATTGATTGGAGAAGTGAACCAAATCAGGATACACATGTAGGCTACAGCTGGCCTTAATTATTATTATTTTCCATTTTTATTACTGAATATAAAGGGCAAGCTGGATCAGAGCCATAATTTCCCTTGAATTAAGAAAATGACTTTTGGAACATAAAGTGGATAGAGATAGAATACTGATTCAATACTTAGACATTCTTAAAATCATTTTCTTTGTTAATATTTAAAAAGTAAACTTGTAGTATAATTTTTCACCTATATATAGATACTACTTTTTTTTAAGATTTACTTTATTTATTTGAACATCAGAGTCACAGAGAGAGAAGGAGAGACAAAGAAAGAGAGCTTCCACCTACCGGTTCACCTCCCTAAATGGCCATGAGGGTCAGAGCAGAGCCAAACCAAAGCCAAGAGCCAGGAGGTTCTTCTGGGTCTCCCACATGGGTGCAAGGGCCCAAGCACTTAGGCAGTATTCTGCTCCTTGTCCCAAGCCATTAGCAGGGAGCTGGATCAGAATTAAGAGCTGCCGAGACTCAAATTGGTGCCCATATGGTATGCCTGCATCACAGGCAGTGGCTTTACCCACTCCTTCACAACACTGGGCCCACATGTTACTATTTATGTGATCTTACCATTCCTTATCATTATCCTAGATATTTGAGAAGCTCTAAGACAATGTTCTGTAAAGACTACATTATATTTCCCAATCCCAGCCAGTGTTTTTCAAGGGAACAATATCATAATCATACTACCACTAAAAAAGTGATGGGAGGAGCCGGCGCTGTGGCATAGTAGGTAAACTCACCACCTGCAGTGCTGGCATCCCATATGGGTGCTGGTTCGAGTCCTAGATGCTCCATTTCCTATCTAGCTCTCTGCTATGGCCTGGGAAAGCAGTGGAAGATGGTCCAAGTTCTTGGGCCCCTGCACTCACACAGGAGACCCAGAAGAAGCTACTGGCTCCTGCCTTCAGATTGGCTCAGCTCCAGCCCTTGTGGCCATCTGGGGAGTGCCCAGTGGATGAAAGAACTCTCTCTCCCTCTCTGTCTCTCCTTCTCTCTCTGTGTAACTCAAATAAGTAAATGTTTTAAATTTATGTATTTATTTCAAATAAATAAGTAAATCTTTTTTTTAAAAAAGGAAGCAGATACTTCAAAACTCTCCAGAAGAATTTTTCCTTTAGTATGGTACGGGACCATGGCTGCCAATTTTTATAATTTCCCTGAAAGAGGATTATAGATTTCCCACTAAAGGTTGAGCACAATCCTCTGCCCTGTTGATATCTGACTTGATGTGACATACTTAGTCAATAGGATGTGGGAGAAATGAAAATGTTTTGGGTCCAAGCCAAGACCACAAGAGATATCAGATATTTCCTTTTAACTTCATTCATTCTAGTGATTCAGAATGCTAAGAACAAGTCCCAGGCAGGTGCTAGTTCATAAAGGATAAAAATGCATATAGAGGGGTCGGCCCTGTGGCACCTCTGCCTGTGGTGCCTACATCTCATATGGGCACTGATTTCAGTGCGCACTGGTTCAAGTCCCGGATGCTACTCTTCCAATTCAGCTCTCTGCTGTGGCCTGGAAAGGCAGTATAAGATGGTCCACGTGCTTGGGCCCCTGCTTCTGTGTGGGAGACCCAGATGAAGTTCCTGGATCCTGGCTTCAGATTGGCCCAGTTCCGGGCATTTCAGCTATTTGGGGAGTGAAAAGAATATGGAGTAAACCTAATCAAATTTAGCATAAACATAAACCGAGCTTCATCTAAAGGAAGCATCCATTGACTGTTAGGGTCAAAGAAAACCAAGTGACTATTATTATAAATTTCTGATTTGGGGTGTTTTGTTTTATGAAGTACTGTTTCAATGATTGATGACTAATACAAAAAGCGTATTCACGGCATGAAGTGAAGAAAAGAAACGAAATGCTTTTCAGAAACAACAGCTAACTTCATGATATTATAATATAAGGGTTGCCAATCATCTTAACAGTGAAAATTATGGTATAATTCCTTAGATGCCAAAGAAATTTCTCTGTGAGTAGACCAAAATGAAAGGGACTAACACAGGTTGGACTGCAATCCTCATTGCTGAACACAACAAAGGCTTGGGTCATAGACTCTTTTATGAACAGATAATATGAAGCTAATTGAGTCACAGTCTCTAATATGTATACTTATAATTTATAAGGTTCTGGGAAAATATAAATTGAGAGGTGTGTTTAACTGGAAGAATATTTAAAACATTGTTTTTCTCAAAACACACATTAATTAAAGCATAGAAATCAAGCAATGCCCCATCTCAGCTTGACTCAAAAATGTTGCTTTCTCATAAATTTTATAGCCTCCAAAATTACAATAACTTTTCACATTTCCCCCCCATCATTTGATCCTCTTCTTCACACGAAACCTTGGCATTACTGAGAGAAGAACATGGAGGGAAGATTATCAGAATTCAAACTTTGACCTCTTCTTCGAGGACATCTGTGACTCAGTCTTTACCATAAAAGAGAAATAGAAAAGGCAGGAAGATATTTTTTCTAAGAGCATTTGTTCTGTTTTTTTTATGAAAACCAACTGTAATCATACATGCATGAATGTCCCTGGGTTCCACAACACCACAAATAAATTTCCTCCTGAACTTGAAAATATATTACACTTTGAATTTTATTGTTCCTACTTGAGATAAATTAATGGACAAATAGTTACAGGAGTGAGGATTGGCAAGCTCTAACATAAAAAGGAGGCTGACAAAGGATTAGATAAGAAATATCCAAAAATTATCATGGGGCCCCATGCTGCGGTGTAGTGGGTAAAGCCACCGCCTGCAGTGCCAGCATACCATATGGGCACCGGTTCAGGTCCTGGCTGCTCCACTTCTGATCCAGCTCTCTGCTATGGCGTAGGAAAGCAGAGGAAGATGGCCCAAGTACTTGGGCCCCTGCAGCCACATGTGAAGACCCAGAGGAAACTCCTGGCTCTTGGCTTCAGATTGGCGCAACTCCAGCACTTGTGGCCTGCCATCTGGGGAGTGACCAGCAAATGGAAGACCTCTCTCTCTCTCTGCCCCTCCTTCTCTCTGTGTGTAACTCTTTCAAATAAATAAATAAATAAATAAATCTTTTTTAAAAATTGGGATGTTATTCTTATAAAAGATAGCTTATTACATGAACTATCTTCTTCAGGCTTTAGGATTTAAAATATTTGCTCTAGAAGCCTTGGTAGAAAAATTTTAGAATAGTAAAACGTACTTTTGTTTTCCGTACAAATGATCAATGCTAGTCCTTAAAACTGAAATAGAATAACACACCAGAAATGTGGTTTTTTTCCTCAAGAAAAGGCTTTCTTCTCACGTATGGAGATTTAAGCACTAATGATATTTACATAATAAAAGTCTTCAGTGAAACCCAGCAATCTCAAACTCTAATGTACTCCACAGTGTACCAGTGAGGGAATTATGCAGGTTAGGTAAGGGGAGTAAAATGCCTAGGGAAACAAATAATCTGATCCAAAAAAATCTGATTCTACTCCAAATTATGTAATTGTAGCCTCCAGAGTGACAAAACTTCACAAGTAAATGATGTCACTAAAACATAGAAATTGAAAGTGTCTCCTACCCAGCCTACTCCAGCCTGTAGCTTTCTATATATGTTCTGAAGCAGAAAAAAATTAATCAGATGACAATTCTGATGTAGAGAAGTCATAGTTCTGTTTCTAATAATTAGATGTTATTCAGATATTGTCCAATCTTCACTTTGAAATTGAAAATAATGACTCTATTTTCTAACAGAGATACCCTCCTATACGCACACTCCAAATCAAATGAAGGGAAGTCAACTGTGGCTTGGCGATAAAGCCCATGGTCCCTAAATAAAAAGTGGTGATTGATTAAAAATTAAGTATTTTTCAGGAGCTAGCATTTATTACTGACAGTGAATGGACCACAAAGACAGCACACAAAATCCTAATCCAAACCTTCTTAGGTCTAAGTTTCTTTTTTTTTTTCTTTTTTTTTTTTTTACAGGCAGAGTGGACAGTGAGAGAGAGAGACAGAGAGAAAGGTCTTCCTTTGCCGTTGGTTCACCCTCCAATGGCCGCCGCGGTCGGCGCGCTGCGGCCGGCGCACCGCGCTCATCCAATGGCAGGAGCCAGGAGCCAGGTGCTTTTTCCTGGTCTCCCCATGGGGTGCAGGGCCCAAGCACCTGGGCCATCCTCCACTGCACTCCTGGGCCACAGCAGAGGGCTGGCCTGGAAGAGGGGCAACCGGGACAGAATCCGGTGCCCCGACCGGGACTAGAACCCGGTGTGCTGGCGCCGCAAGGCAGAGGATTAGCCTGTTGAGCCACGGCGCCGGCCAGGTCTAAGTTTCAAAACCAATAGATAAAACAATCCTCTCAAAATACAGAATTACAACAACCAGTCTGACTGATCCCGCTGCTAATAGATTTAGAACATTTTGTCACAAATCATCTCAGTCCTGTTGGCTCTGCAGCACTTTACAGATCCAGGAGTCTGGTTGAGGTAGAGAGAGTATTGTAAAAAGTTCTGTGAGTTAAGAGATGTAGAATCCTCAAAACCATGCCATTTACCCAGACAACTTAGATTCTATCCCCTTCCAAGAAGTGCACTGCTTTCCTCAAATTTAGAATGCTTCAAGAGACATACTTATATTATAGTCTTGTGATAACCTTGCCTTTTATACAAACCAGGTCTAAGTTTTTTCTGAAAAATATTATAAAATGTTAATGTTTTCACATTACTACTAATAATTTGCCAAAACATTTGCCATTATTCTTCCCCATTTCTCTGATGTATTCTCCTTGAATTAAATCAGTGTCCTTAGATCCTAAGGTTTAACCACTTGATGTCTCCATGTATTCATCAGAAAAGGATGGAGATTAAGAAATTAGTCCTGAGTGTTAGCTTGCTCCTAGGAGTAATGAGCATTGACCACACAGAACAGAATTACTATGGACAAGTCAGAGTAGTACTGATGAATTTGATAGGACACTTGACCTTTTATATCTATCTGAGAATGAATATTTGCTAAACAAATCTTGGGGTTTTCTTAGCCTTATAGGACAGATGACTATTTCCTATCAAGTTTACAATGTTTGTATTTCAGAGTCCATCTATGAAGCAGTAAGAGGTTAGTCCAAGGCTAGGAAAATGCAGTCCAAAATTCAAAATTTGTGTTTGTGGTAGAGTAGTGTCCCCTTATTGATGGTTTCACTTCCTGAAGTGTCAGTTACCTGTGGTAAACTGTGGTCAGAAAATAGAAAATTCCAAAAATAAACAATTCATAACTTTTTAAGTTCCATGAATTCTGAGTAGTGTGATGAAATCTTGAGCTGTTCCACTTGGGACATGAATCATCTCTTTGTCCAGTGCATCTACATTATATATGCTACCTGCTGGCTAGTCACTTAGGAACTATCTCTGTTATTAGATCAACTGTCATTCTATTGAGTGATTGTGATCAAGTAACCCTTATGTAGAAATCCAAGGCTACCTCATAAAAATTATGCAATTAACCACACTTGATCACATCATGGAATTATTACTTAACATTTATCACAAGAAAAAGGATTAATACAGTACAATAAAATAGTTTGAGAGCAAGAGAAGCCATATCCATGTAACTTATTACAATAATCTGTTATGATTATTTCATTTTATTAATAATCATTATTGTTATTATCTTACAGTGCCTAAAATATAGATTAAATGAAATGACATATCCTGAGACTCCAATGATGACAATGATGTACTAGTGATTATCTTAGAAAGAAAATAAACTCATTCTTAGCACATTATATTTTATTAGGTATTGAAAGGACATACTAAAGTAATAATCAACACAAAATAAGAAATATAGAACTCTGTAGAGTTCAACAATGGGTTGCACAGGATTGAGAAATTCCACATAAAAGAAAAATTACAAAAGAAATAATACCGAAGGCTAAAACATCTTAAAGATCTGGAAAACACAGAGAAGAGCAGAAGATGTGTATTACAGTTTATGGGACTTCCATTAGAGAACTTAGTCCAGGGTTGGCATTGGGCAAACTTGATAAGACACCAGTAGAGAGAGCGCACTCCATATGAGAGGCCCTGGGTTCAAGTCTTGGCTCCACTCCAATGCCAACTTCCTCCCAATACATGCATGGGAAAAAAGTAGTGATGGCTCAAGTAGTTGGGACTCTGCTACTCATGTAGGAGACCTGGATTGAATTCATGGCTCCTGGCTATGTCCTGGCCTAGTCCTAGCTGTTGTTAGTCTTTCAGGAAGTGAATCAGCAGATTGGAAAGTCTCTCTCTCTCTCTCTCTCTCTCTCTCTCTATTTCTCTCCTCCCCCCATTCTTCCACTCTAGTAAATAAATATTACAAAAGATAAAAAAGAAAAGTTAATTTAAAAAATAAGTCATGAGAATAGGAAAAACAGGTGAGATTAATTACAGAGCAGAATAGAGATGATCCTCTCACAAAGGGTGCAAGCAGGGTTGATCTGCCTTTTATGTAGTGAACCTGGAGATTCATGTTCTTCCATTCAGGCACTTGCTCTTGAATTGAGATACTAAAAAATTTATAAGCTATATCTCTCAGGATGTGTTCTAGTTCCACTTTCAGGTGTACACAATTTTAAGGGAGTAAATACACCTTGAGCCAAGGGAAATAAGGGAAAAAAATGTGTGCACATTGCATAATCCTTGCTGATTGCACAGTGTTTGGACCAATTCTGTGTGTCACAGAATTATAATGACTCTGATAGGAGGTTTTAATGGCCTCATAATAGTAATCAGAGGTTTACTTTTTCCTGTTAAAAAAGAAATGGTAGGGAGCCTCTAGGACAGGGAAAGTATTCCACCTGAGAGTTTGAGAGGACCAATTTCCCATTAGCAGGCTGGTCCTGCTGGACCAGTTCATTAACCACGAATGCTTTGTTCCTTCACAGAATGTTTTGCAGCCCTGATGAGCTTGGCTTTGAGTGCCTCCCTGGAGGAGGGAAGACTAAGTGATGGGAACACAGCAGGCTAAGCCTATGTGTTCTAAGGAAAGTGTACAGTTGCTAATAAAGTGTTTGGATTTTTCTTTTCTTCTTTTCAGGTGCATAAAACTCTGGGGACCCTGATGTGCTGCTTGAATATTCTGATCTCTGTCTAAATCTATGCTGTTTGTGCATCTAAAAATAAATCTTCCAGAGAATGTATTGCTTGGCATGTATTCAGAGAAGGTAGAAGGAAATGGAGGGCATTTTATTTTTTAAAAATTAGAAGTAAGGTAATTTGCAATGACTTTATGCCCAGGAGATACAGGATTATAGGTTTAAAATCACTAAATAAGACATCGAATCCATTCTCCTGTCACTTGTACACAGCATATCAGAAGGGAAACTCCTTGTGCATAAACAACGATAAAGGAGGTGCCACCTCCCAAGACAGTTCTTCATTTTTCCTAATTATTCCATTATCTAACCATTTCTCCCAGTTCTGTCATCTGGGGCCCATAGTACTAGTTTTCAGCCATATTTTTCCATAAAATTTTGGAAAACACTATGTCTTCTGTCAACCTGCCTTGACTAAATAATCTCAATTTTTCTTATACTACATCATGTCAAGTCAGAAAATTTGTACTAGTCTATTAGTTAGAAGGATTTAGTTGCATCAAATGAATGAATGAATGAATGAATAAAATGAAAAATATTTTGACAAAATTATATATGAACTGGAACGTTTCACAAACAAGTTATCCTCGGGAGCCGGCACTGTGGCTCACTTGGCTAATCCTCCGCCTGTGGCGCCGGCACTCCGGGTTCTAGTACCGGTTGCTCCTCTTCCAGTCTAGCTGGAAGATGGCCCAAGTGCTTGGGTCCCTCCACCCGCATGGGACACTGAGAGGAAGTACTCGGCTCCTGGCTTCGGATCGGCGTAGCACTGGCTATAGCGGCCTTTTGGGGGGTGAACCAATGGAAGGAAGACCTTTCTCTCTCTGTCTCTCTCTGTCTCACACTAACTCTGCTTGTCAAAAAAAAAAAAAAAGTGTTTTATATGTGGTGCCATTCTCATTGCTGACTGTACTTCTGTCATTAGTGAGTAGGTACAAGAGAGGCTATCTCTTACCAAACAGAATATTCTGCACAAGAAAAAATTATTCTTTCCAAAATGACAATAGTTGGCCCATTTTTGACATAGTCAAAATCTTTGGAAGCTACATAACAATGTTAGCATAAAATTCACTTGCTGTCAACTCCTCATGCCACCCTGTTTTCATTGAAATTTCGATAAATTAGACATTCTTTTCTTACAAATTTTGCAGTTGAAGTTTTGAGTTCTAATGCAGGTTCCACTTTTTTTAAAATTTAATTCAATACCATAATTGTTTAGCATCACTCCAGGCTACTACTTGTTAGTCTCTTATTTTTTGAAAATCTTGAGTTCTTGGAGAGGCATTGTAAATTAGTGACAAGCTCATGGACTCCAAAGAAAGGGACACAAGTTGAAGTTTTGACTGTACTACATTTAAGATGAGTGACCACAGAGAAATTAGTTAACTTTTCATTTAATTCAATTGTCGGATGAGGATACACTAGTCAACTCACCATTTGCTTGTGAAAATAAAATTCAAGAACCTAGGATAAAATTGTTCAATGCATAGTGGCAGCTACATTGATAGTAATTATTATAATTATTCATAAATTTGATTGAAATGCCATATGTAGACTCACTATTTTATTAAAAGGAATGTTTTTTATACCTTTTCCCTGTCCAAGGGAGATCTCTATTTAGAATGATCTTTTTTCTTTTTCTTTTTCTTTGTTTTTTGACAGGCAGAGTTAGACTGTGAGAGAGAGAGAGAGAGACAGAGAAATGTCTTCCTTTTTCTGTTGGTTCACCCACCAAAATGTCTGCTACAGCCAGCACACTGTGGCTGGCGCCCTGCGCTGATCTGAAGCCAGGAGCCGAGAACTTCCTCCTGGTCTCCCATGCGGGTGCAAGGCCCAAGCACTTGGGCCATCCTCCACTGCACTCCCGGTTCACAGCAGAGAGCTGGACTGAAAGAGGAGCGACTGGGACAGAATCCAGCGCCCCAACCGGGACTAGAACCCCGGGATGCTGGCGCCGCAGGCAGAGGATTAGCCAAGTGAGTCGCAGCACTGGCCAGAATGATCTTTTTTCATTAATCAACATTCTCAGAACAGGTTTTTAGCTTAATCAACAGCAGTTTTATTGTTATTGTTATTTTTATTTCACATCTGAGGATATAAATTGTCCATTGTGTGTGTGTTTCCTAAACCTCAGTTCCACCTAAATCATTCTCTGCCATTTCTAGTCTGAAGTGAATCTTCTTGCTGGAGAAGAAGCAAAATCTGTTTCAAGTAATCTAGGTTTCATGCTTTTCTAACAAAAAGCTAAATAGAAGACTAAAGTTAAAAGTTCTTAAAAACACCATTCTATTCTAGCATATATTTTAAGTACTCACAGAAATCCTAAAATTTAGGTATAATTATCAATTCTTCATATGTAATCTTCAAATGCACTAATTTACATTCCCACATCAAAGTTTATTGACTAGGCAACTATCTGTGGATCCAAATAAAAGATTAAATTCACCCCAAACCCTGAGGCAGCAGAGATCATTGCTAGACCACATGGTTCTCCTTTGGCTTAGAAACCAAATGAAACAGACATATGTTAAACATGTTTTGTTTTTTAATAAACAAAAAGGGGAGGGAGGGATAGACCTGTAAATGCTATTCAGATTAAAGGAAAACAAAATACAAAAAAAATTTAAGGATCCAAGCATATTTCTGTGTACTGACTTAGCATCATCAAACAAATGAGACAGCTTGATTCAGAAAGCCACATGAAGATCAGGCTCATAACAAGTTTTCTTAATTCTCCCATGGATTGAAATGTCAGGCATGCAGCTGTTACTACATCTTTTAGGAATGCTCCATTTGGGTCAGACAAGAAGATGTGCTGTTACTCATGTCCTGAGAATGCAGTATTACAACAAAGCTCTATGTAAACACAGCTCAGTAGGTCAACTCAGTTTATATTCTGGAGAAAGGGACACTGGAGGGTAGGTGCCCTGCTTCACTTCATGTGGCGAGACACATATAAACTGTCCCCATAGAGAAGCACTGATAGCAGTCTGGACACACAGTTGTGGAAGCACACACTCGCAGGAGGTATGGATGCCCCGAGATCATTCGATCATCCGCTTCTTTCCATGATCCTGGTACTCCACCATGTGAATTTTATAGGGATCCATCATACAACATGGACTGGATGGTCCTCGTATTTCAGACTCCTGAGAAGAACAGGATCTGAGTCACAGTCCGATTGTAGAAAATTAAATGTTTCAGAATCGTCCATATTAAAAAGCATACAAGATCTGATCGAGTCACTGTTTCTCATAGTGTCCATTTCACTTCAACAGGTTTCCCCTTTGGTGCTCAGTTAAAACAGTGACTCGATCAGATCTTGTGCTGACTGTTGTTGTACAATGTAATACTTTATCCATGGTAGTATTTTTTTTTTTCTTTATCCTAGTACTAGAGGTTGAACTCTGTAATTAACACAGAATTATTCTTAGGTGTTTAAATTTTAACTGAAAAGTGATCTCTGTGAAATATAAGAGTGGGAATAAGAGAGGGAGGAGATGTAAAACTTGGGACAGGCTCAATCGGAACGGCCCCAAATGATGGAGTTAGAATTGTGCCAGGGGTTTCCAATACAACCCCATCAAGGTGGCATGTACCAAGGCCATCTCATTAGTCCAAGTGATCAATTTCAGCTCACAATTGATCACACTGATAGGTCTAAGAGCCAAAGGGATCACACAAACAAGACTAGTGTCTGCTAATACTAACTGATAGAATGAAAAAGGGAGAGAATGATCCAACATGGGAAGCAGGATACACAGCAGACTCATAGAATGGCAGATGTCCTAAATAGCACTCTGGCCTCAGAATCAGCCCTTAAGGCATTCGGATCTGGCTCAAGAGCCCATGAGAATATTTTAGGCATGGAAAGCTAAGACACTCTGGAAAAAACAGAAGACCTAAATGAAAGATCTCTGCGAGTGAGATCCCAGTGGAAAGAACGGGGCCATCAAAGAAGGAGGTACCTTTCTCTGAAGGGAGGAGAGAACTTCCACTTTGACTATGGCCCTGTGGGAATAAGATCGAAGTCGGCTAACCCTAAAGGCTTCCATAGCCTCGGCAACTCATGACCAGAGCCTAGGGAGATTACTGACGCCATAAACAAGAGTGTCAAATTGTTAAATCAACATCAGGAGTCACTGTGTACTTGCGTCTCATGGGGGATCTGTCCTTAGTGTGTTATCCAATGTGAAGTGATGCTATTACTAGTACTGAAACAGTATTTTTACACTTTGTGTTTCTGTGTGGGTGCAAACTGATGAAATCCTTACATAGTATATATTGAATCGATCTTCTTTATATAAAGATAATTGCAAATGAAAAAAAAAATCTTGGTGTTAAACTGGAAATTGCATAGACAATTAATCAATTTTTTAAAAAAAAAAATCATGTAGGATCTCTGTCCTTAATGTGCTGTACATTGTGAATTAATACTATAACTAGTACTCCAACAGTATTATCATTTTGTGTCTCTATGCGAGGGCAAACCGTTGAAATCTTTACGTAATACGTACTAAATTGATCTCCTGTGTACAAAAAGAATTGAAAATGAATCTTGATGTGAATGGAAGGGGAGAGGGAGCGGGAAAAGGGGAGGGTGGGGGGAGGGAGGGAAGTTGTGTGTGGGGGGAGCCATTGTGGTCCATGAGCTGTTTTTTGGAAATTTATATTCTTTAAATAAAAGCTTTATAAAAAAAAATAAAAAAAAAAAAAATAAAAAGCATACAAATATGCTCTACTTTTAAGCCAAATAAATTTATGTTTTTTGATGTGTTTATTAATTTTTACATGTAGAAAAGTCTGTGGAAAGTTATTCAAGCTGAAAGAGAAGTTTTAACAGCTAACAGCATAAGTTCAAGTCTATTTGATCTATATTCAATCAATAACTACTGAGACTTTATTAAAGATCTACTTCGAAGTACTCTTGCATCATTTGAAGCTCTCCACAAATCTCTGATGCAGATTGTCTAATCTCTATATAATAGATAAAATGGAAAAAAATTAAAAATTGTTCTGCTCAGCAAAGGAAACTATATTGTACAATATCACACAGAGAGATTTTGAGATCAGTAATTTTGTTAGCCATATGATAAATGACATTAAATATTATACATACCTACATTTTATATATTAACATATGAATACATTAAATATTTTACTAGATCATTTAAAACTAAATTTTAAAATGATATATTTATGGGTATGTATATACAGCCTAACCATCTGTGTTTGTTCTTTGTCCATATTGAGGTTTACATTATTTAAAATCATTATCATAGTAGTAGCTGAATGTATACTGTGCTTTAAAGTTTTCAGAATATTTTATATATTCTACATGAACAGAATATATATTACTATTAACATTAATTAGTTTTAACCATTAGGATTCTTGCTGCTCACTTGGGTGTATGTAAAGAAATCAAAGGAGACTTTTAATATCACATTGAAGAGATAAGAAACAAAGAACATAAAACCTAAAATAACTTTCCCAAGATGACAGGGAAAACAAACAGCATAACCAACAAGAGATCAAATCCGAATCTTCTAGCTCTAAAATACATGTGCACTAGAATATGTGTGAATAGAGATTTCAGATGCTATGGAATTTATACACTTGATCACCTTTCTCAGTCAGCACAGAATGTATCAGGAATTATTAGGAAAATTACTTGTATCCACTAGAATTTTATGGCGAATATTTAAAACTCAAAAATGTCATGGTCCCTAGAAATTGCAGTTTCTACTGCAGATTTTACTCATTAACTTTCTGTTCATGACAACAAACACTAACATTTTGAGCCAGATTGACGTTCTGCTGTGAAACCAGACACATGTACCACCCTGGTCCCAGGCCACCTCTACAAAAAGTATCAAATGATTCCAAACAATTGCACAAATAAGCAACTTAAAGTATAACATGAATACTTTAGACAAACATCACAATGTAGTTGCTAACTAATGAAGTTGGTTGTATTAAACTTACAATAGCAAAAAAAAAAAAAAAGGAAAAGTTCCAATTCCTTAACCAATTATTTGGGTTCCATAATTCTTTTAGTAAAATTTAATAACTTCCTAACAGGTTCAAACAATTTGGAATCATCATACAGTCATAGCAAAATTAAAATGTTAACAATACATCTATCATATAAGAAACCACACTCATGGCACCCATAATCTGCATTGAACTACTTTCACGGGCTATTCCAACATATTTCAGAGGAGTATTCTAACATCAAGGAAGGGGGAAAAATAAAATAACATTTAGATAAATGCCTGGCCTTTCCTGGCATGCAAATTGAACAGGGGCAGAGTGATTGCACAAACTGTGCATTCTGTGATCTGGCTCTCGTTTGCTTGGAATTGCACCTGTATTTTGACTGAAAATTCAGAAAAAGATAGAAGACCTAGTTATTCCAAGCTTGACTTTTCTAATAACCTTTGCTCTGCTCTAGGATTCTTGATTTTTACGGTAGTGGTAGGGCTTTATTTTTTACAGAGTAAGATCATTTTAAAAATACTGTTATGCAGGCAATTAAGATTAAAGTCAACTTCCTCTTCACACTCCCTAGTAATATGCTTCTGTATCCAAAAGATAAGAACTTGAGAAATGGCTCACTGGGACAGTCCAATGGGCCTGGCATCCAGGATTCTGTCTCCAACAGTGACAGCAAAGGGTTTGCTAGGGAATCGCACGGTTACCCTCCATGACTTTAGCCTGAAGAAGCAGGAGAGGTATATTAGGAACACCTGATGACCTTTAATAATCCTTTATGGATCTGACATCTAAGGATTTTTCTGAATCCTTTGTGACTGTATACATTCATCTGACCTCTGATGCCTTTGTTGTGTTACCCAGCCTTGAACTAGCAGTCAAATAGTGTTTGTCCGATTCAAATTATTTCACCTACTGGTTGAATGAGCTTGGGAAAATTCTGTCTCTTCTATTCACCTCAGTTTTTTTTTTTTTAATCTGTAAGAAAACAATAACAGTCAAACTATATAATCAAAATTGTTTTCTAACAAAATAAAGAAAATATGTGGAAATGCAATGGTCAATGTAACACAATAGTAACATTCAGTTAGTTTACAAAATCATAAAATTCATTACCAGACTATCTACGAACTACATGAGAGAGGTTAACACCTGAAATCTGTGGTTCTCACTAGACTATCCCTATGTTTTTATAATTAAAAATATTTTAAGAGTATCCATAGACACATTCTTTGGAAGAAAACATTGCTAACTTATCCAAGAAAATACCCAATCACCTTGCTTTTGGTTCCTAAAATTGGAAATCATTTATTCAAAATCAATCATTAAATCCTACATACCTAGGCTGCTCTTCTTATGACAAGTTATATGTATATAGTTTTATATACTAATACTTATTGCTGATTTAAAAATTGAATTCAGTGTGCTTTTTAATAATCCTGAACTGTTTCCAACTTATGTTTATTTACTGTTAAAAAATTTCAATATTTGGATGACAGTAATTTCTACTCCCATAAATTATTTTCTAAAAAAATTAAGGAATAGGCATTTAGTGTGGGTTCACAATCCCCACATTCCACACTGGAGTATCTGGGTCTCATTTCTAAGTCCAGCTCCTGACTTCAAGTTCCTGCTAATGCTGACCCTAGAAGGCAATGAATGCAGCTCAAATAATGTGTTACTGACATCCACATGAGATATGTGGATTGAGTTCCTGGCTCCTGACTTCAAACTTATCCCAGCCTAGGACATGGCAGACATTTAGGAAGTAAACCAGTGGATGAGAGCTCAGCCTGCCTCTCTCTCTCTCTCTCTCTCTCTCTCTCTCTCTCTCTCTCCATCTCAAATAAATTACTTTAAAAAATTCTCTGAAAGGAGGAAAGAACTTCCACTTTGACTATGACCTTGTCTAAATAAGATTGGAGTAGGCGAACTCAAAAGGCTTCCATAGTCTTGGCAACTCATGACAAGAGCCTACGGTGATTACTGATGTCATAAACAAGAGTGTCAATTTGTTAAGTCAACAACAGGAGTCACTGTGCACTTCCTCCCCATGTAGGATCTCTGTCCTTAATGTGTTGTACAATGTGAATGCTATAAACTAGTACTCAAATAGTACTTCACACTTTGTGTTTCTGTGTGGGTGCAAAATGTTGAGATCTTTACTTAATATATACTAAATTGATCTTCTATATATAAAGGTAATTGAATCTTGATGTGAATGAAATGGGAGAGGGAGCAGGAGATGGGAGGGTTACGGGTGGGAGGGAAGTTATGGGGGGGAAGCCACTGTAATCCATAAACTGTACTAAAAAAATTTTTTTAAAAATTTTTGAAAATTAATGTTAGGCTTTAAAAATATATGATAAAGGAATAAGTCAGTTTTTTAAAAAAGAAGAAATAAATGATCAACTTAATATACCCTCACAGAGGAATACATGAATCGATAAATTTCCAAAAGATTCACAATGATTCAAGTCATTAAATACATTTATGAAAAGTTCAAATACTCCTATACTAAATCAGTCAAAGGGTCTTTTGCCTTTGCAAAGCTGTTTCCAGTTTTTAATTTTCTATCAGTTATCTATACTTTACTATTTCTGACATGGATTGACCTTTCCATATTAATAGCTTCCTTTCTGGATTCACAGTTTTTCTAATACAGCTGTCTGAAATGTGTTGTTTTAAGATGTGAGGATGGGACAGCAGCAGCTTCAGCAACATGCTTTTTAGTAAGATCATGAATTTGTAAAGACAGTATAGAATTAAAGCCAACTCTCAGATAATTTAAATTGGGATATGTGATAGGAGAGAGTAGAACAGTGCAGATTAATGTATTTTAAAGAGCTCAAAGAGCAAATTTAAACAGAAGGAAAGATTAACAAATTCCTGGAACAAGAAGCATTCTTTCTCTCAAAGAGCTGTGAAAGAATAACCCTAGAATGTCCCTTCTCACCTTTACTAGTATCAAGACCATTACTCTTTCACAAGTCAAGTACAGTATTTTGCCCCAAATGATCTACTGTGTAAATCCACTCTGCTAATGATCATCCTCCTCTACTTTCACGGAAATATTCATGAAATAAACTTAGGAAGGTATCAGGGTAATTCCACAGCAACCTGCACAGCACGATCCATGCTTTTTGTTCCACTCTGCAAAGCTAGCCTATGTGAAGGGTCAACACACTACATCTAAGACAATTAAATTCAAAACATTCTAACCTCATTATCACATTTTGCAATCTTTAGCCAAGTGCATTTAACCTCATCATTTTAGTTTCTTCATTTATTTTAAGGCCAAGTCACAAGAACAACCTGATTTGTTTCTAATTGCTCTGCCCAGTCTCTAAAATACCTGTAATTGTTTTACATTTGAATCAAATTTATTAACAGACATATGGTTATGATAAAGAAATCATTCCAGCTGGTGAAGCCCTAAGCTAAACCCACAATAATTTGATCCTTTGCAAATCATCGTTACCTGAGTGTCTTCTTAGTACAGCTTAATTATGACTCAGCTCAGTCCAAAGTACAATGCATTTCATGGGAAAAGAAGAAATTGAGAGCCATCAATACAAATATGAGAAACTTTGTTATTCATGTAGCGCTCTCTCCTGCACCCCTGAACATCTGCTCACAAATGTGCTTCCAGACTCCATGATAGTTTTTACCTTCATCATTCAAACCTGGCATGAAATTTACATCAACTGAGAATTCATGTTATTTACTCATTGCTAACAATTACCAACACATTAAAATTTTACCCTGTAATACCCTCTGGAAAATTAGAAATGTTTGTAAAAATAAATGCACAAATAAGTCAGGGAGACATTTTGCCTTTTTTCCCCAGAAGCTCTTTGACAGGTGGTCACCTTGAAATTATGCTGTGGAAAAAAAAAAAAGAAGAAAGAAGGGCTGGATGCTGAAGGTAATCAAGAGTTCCTGGGAGCCACCTCTGCATTTTTCCAAGCAATCCTTTCTACAGTTTAAATGTGTTCATACAAATCTTAAATGACATATAAAGCAATTTCTCCCTTCAAACTCTGTAGATCAGTCATAGCATTATAATTAAATGTCAAAGAATGGCAAATCATTATCTTACTTAAATGGTTAATATATGAAAAATCCATCAACCATCAGTCTTGAATATGTAAACCTGGTACTTGTGGGTCTATTGATATAATTAAACTGAAAAGCAGTTTTTATTTGTGCGGTCCCACTTGCCACTGACAAATCAAGTTTGAGAGTTAGTGTTTTGACTAGAGACCAAAAGCAACTTCAACTTGTCTGAACTCAACCCTACTTAGATAAGCACTTCGAGTGGAAAAACTCTATAGTCTCTACTTGCTGAAAAGAATGTCTGGTCAACTTTTCCCACATGATGGAAATTTACTATTATTGGCAACCTCTCGAGGACTGTCTTTCTCTCACAATGGCTTCCGATTCCCTAGGTGGTTCTTTTTTAAATTTACTCTGCTAAACATAAACAGCTTTATGGATCTTCTCCATGGGACAAAGACTACAGTAAGATCCTAGCTCATTCCCACTCACTCCTGGCATAAAAGCAAACAAGCAACAACAACAAAACCCAGCATAGCTCCCATCTTTCAGCATGTTACTTAACTTTGCAAAGGCCCATTGAGAAATTCAGTGATTCTCTTCAATAGTCCTTCACTCTTCACTATACTGAGGAACATTATCACCCAATTCTCATGCAGAGTGGTTTCTTTTTTTTTTTTTAAAGATTTTATTTATTTATTTGAGAAGCACAGTTACAGAGTGAAAGGTCTTCCATCCACTGGTTCACTCTAAATGGCCGTAACAGCTGGAGCTGGGCTGATCCAAAGCCTGGAGCCAGGAGCTTCTTCAAGGTCTCCCATGTGGGGGCAGGGAGGCCTGCTTTCCCAGGCCATAGCAGAGAGATGGATGGGAAGAGGAACAGCCGGGACTAGAACCAGCACCTATATGAGATGCTGGCGCCACAGGCTGAGGATTAACCTACTGAGCCACAGTGCTGGCCCTCAGAGTAGTTTCTTTACTCATCAAGAACACTGCTTCAATTGTTAAACCAACAACAGGAGTCACTGCA
Organism: Sylvilagus floridanus; assembly: GCA_949820135.1. NCBI lineage: Eukaryota > Metazoa > Chordata > Mammalia > Lagomorpha > Leporidae > Sylvilagus > Sylvilagus floridanus. Next base: position 78,033,688 of record OX463227.1, read on the forward strand.
CACTTACTCCTCATGTAGGACCTCTGTCCTTAATGTGTGGTACAATGTGAATTAAGGCTATAACTAGTACTCAAACAGTACTTTACACTTTGTGTTTTTGTGTGGGTGCAAACTATTGAAATCGTAATATATACTAAATTGACCTTCTGTATATAAAGTTAATTGAAAATGAATCGATGTGAATGGAATGGGAGAGCAGGAGATGGGAGGGTTGTGGGTGGGAGGGAAGTTATGGTGGGGGGGGGATCCATTGTAATCCAAAAGCTGTTCTTTGGAAATTTATATTTGTTAAATAAAAGTTAAAAAAAAAAAAAAACACTGCTTGCAAGAAATCAGGAGTTTGTGATCAAGTCCCTAAAGTTCTTTCCTAATCAGCTCTCCCTGACAGGGACTAGCAGCCTTCTGCAAATGTGATACTCAGGCTTTGTCAGGGATATCCAAAGTAAATGAAGGACAGACATGTCAACTAGAAAACTGGACCACACTGAAATGGATATGGTACAAACCATCCTTGGTTTATTCTCTTTTTTTGACAGGCAGAGTGGACAGTGAGAGAGAGAGAAGAGAGAAAGGTCTTCCTTTACCATTGGTTCACCCTCCAATGGCCGCCGCGGCCGGCGCACCGTGCTGATCCAATGGCAGGAGCCAGGTGCTTCTCCTGGTCTCCCACGGGGTGCAGGGCCCAAGCACTTGGGCCATCCTCCACTGCACTCCTGGGCCACAGCAGAGAGCTGGCCTGGAAGAGGGGCAACTGGGACGGAACCCGGCGCCCCAACCAGGACTAGAACCCAGTGTGCCAGCACTGCAAGGCAAAGGATTAGCCTAGTGAGCCACGGCGCCGGCAGTTTATTCTCATGATCTTGAGGCTGCTATATCAATTGAGACAAAGGATCATCAAATGAAGACAGAAAAAAAAAAACAAATGAAGACACTATTCAGAAGAGAAAAAGACCTTTTACTGTCTGATTCCAGTTGAAGAGTTTGTCATAATCCTCAAGAGGAAGCCTGAACTACAGTCTTAAGAATATGCACAATGGGCTGGCGCCGTGGCTCAACAGGCTAATCCTCCGCCTTGCGGCGCAGGCACACCGGGTTCTAGTCCCGGTCGGGGCGCTGGATTCTGTCCCGGTTGCCCCTCTTCCAGGCCAGCCCTCTGCTGTGGCCCAGGAGTGCAGTGGAGGATGGCCCAAGTGCTTGGGCCCTGCACCCCATGGGAGACCAGGAGAAGCACCTGGCTCCTGCCTTCAGATCAGCACGGTGCACCGGCCGCAGCGCGCTGGCCGCAGCAGCCATTGGAGGGTGAACCAACGGCAAAGGAAGACCCTTCTCTCTGTCTCTCTCTCTCTCTCACTGTCCACTCTGCCTGTCAAAAATAAAAAAATAAAAAATAAAAAATAAAAAAATAAATAAAAAATAACAAAAAGAATATGCACAATGGATATGATACAGATCCATTAAACAGGCAAGACTCCTGAGTATACAGTAAAAAAATGCTTTTATTTTTCTTCTCTCCACAGCTCCTTTAAACATAACTAGTGGGAAAAATGTCTTCCCTTTTCTAGATTCAAAACTCACCTGCTCCCCAAATAGTTTTTCTTAGTCTTAGGCAATGAAAAGTCATAGGTATGGTTTAATCACAATTAAATCCAAATTCAGTTATCAAAAATATCTAGTCCTAAAAGCAATCAAGATCCCATATTTGTTTTCCAGTTAAATCTTTACGCGTGTCCTACTGGGCTTTAGCAAGAAGCAGATCAAGGAAGAGAGTTGTGGTCTTCTTCTCTTTTCCTGCCTTATATAGCTACCCTTGCCCTTGGCTTCTGAATCAGGGTACCTAATCACATCCCATTTGACATAGTGTGGAAGGAGGAAAGGTTAACGGAAGAAATGTTCCTGCTTCATGGGTATTTTGTTAAATTAACTTTGTACTCTCAAGGCCTGGCATGTATTTAAAATTAACCACATATTTGGTGGATGATTTTACTTTTTTTTTTTCCTCTTACCTGAAGTTACTTTGATATAGATTGGTCAGTATCCACAGCTTTGTCTGTTAGGTCAAAATGTTCCTTTTTTGGCTAAAGGTTTTTTGTTCCTATGGAAAACCATTCCAGTAAGAATTAAGAAAACTCTGTGCTATTCTTTTCTGTCTCTTTGCATGAGTATGTGTATCTGGCATGCCCTACATAGAAAACGTTTATATGTATGATTCCATTAAAAAGCACTGAAAGTGCAGGCCAAGCTCTGTATAGCAGCATGGTTTATCAATACCCCCACCCCCAGGGAAGCTAAATGAGAAGTACCTTCTATGAGGAAATAAGACCCTGATGACTGGGGTAGGCACTGTGGTGTAGCTAGTAAAGCCACCACTTTCAATGTTGGCATCCCTTATGAATGACAGTTCGAGTCCCAGCTGCTCCACTTCCAATCAGCTCCTTGCTAGTGGGCCTGGGAAAGCAGCAGAAAATGGCCTGAGTACATGGGCCCTGCTCACACGTGGCAGACCCAGATGATGCTACTGGCTCCTAGCTTTGGCCTAATCCAACCCTGGCTATTGCATCCATTTGGGAGAAGTGAATCAACAGATGGAAAATCTCTTTCTCTCTGTGTCTTATCCTGTCTCTGTAACTCTTTCAAATAAATAAACAAATAAATCTTTAAAAAAAGAATACTGATTACTGTAAGGACTACATTTAGAAGATGCATACAAGGATACTTCAAAAAAGTTTATAGAATATTGAATTAAGATATTTCTTTTGGTACAAAAGAGATCTAAGCATTCATCAGAATGTTACTGAAAATATGTATTATGGAAAATCTATGCATGATTCCAAAATTTTTACATCAAAATAAACATATATTTTCATTATATTTTTCCACAAACTTTTTGAACTCCACTCAGTTTCTCTTCGGAATTCTGGTGAAGCCTCTTCACTAGGCTGGAGGAGCACAGGAGTCACAGCTCAGCTATGTATGTGGATTTCAGGTCATCTGGTGAATAGTTGTAAATGTGGCTCACTGCATCTTACCATCTAAATGAAAACATACTCTTCCTTCTCCCATGTTATGATCATTGTCACAAATCCCTCACTTTTTGATATTAAGATTTCTGTTTTCAAAAAATAAGATAAAATGAAAATGAAAGGTTATAAAATTTCTAAACCCATCATGAATAAGTATAAAATCTTCAACAAAACAATAGAAAATTTGAAATAGAGGTATATAAAATGGATAGAACAGTACTAGGAATATTTCTTTATTTGGAAATATAAGTGTTCTTTAATATTTGTAAAGTTATCAATGAAATTAACCTTGCTTAAATCATGCTGAATACCATACAATTATTCCAACTGGTACAGAAAAGATACTTATATTTAACATGTATTCATTATAAAATAATTAATAAGCTAAAGATAGAAGGAGCATTGTTCTATCTAATGAAAGGCAGGAGTGGGTGTTGAAAGTAAAAATATTTCATTATTCAAATTGAGTGTTTGTACTAAAATATTTACATATAAATTACTAAAACTTTAAATTGACTTTAGCAAACTTGCTATATAAGAAATAAACAAATTTCTGTGTTAAGTTTCTTTTTCCTATATATTAGTTTAAAAATAATAAAACACATAAAAGTTACTATTTCTTTGTCTATTTTTATTAATTAATTTTCATTTTATTTGAAAGCCACAGAAACGAACACAGATTTTCTCACCATGTCACCCACATTGGTGGCAGGAATCTAAGTACTTAGGCATTCATATGCTACCTTTCCAGGTGCATCAACAGGAAGCTGGGTCAGAAGCAGAGTAGCCAGGATTCAAAACAGGCAATCTGAACTGGGATTTGGGCAGCCCAAGCAGTGAAATAATCACTGTGCCAAATTCCTAGCCCAAAAGTTAATATTTCTAATTGATACACAAAAATATTTAGAAATAAATCCAATGCAACATGTATAAGACCTCTACATAGAAAAAAGTAAACTATAATAATAGAAATTAAGGTGTATCCAGGCTGGCGCTGTGGTGCATTGGGTTAAAGCCCTGGCCTATGGTGCCAGCATCCCATATGGGCACCGGTTGTAGTCCAGGCTGCTCCTCTTCTGATCCAGCTCTCTGCTAAGGCCTAGGAAAGCAGTAGAAGATGGCCCAAGTTCTTGGGCCCCTGTACCCATGTGAGAGACCCAGAAGAAGCTCCTGGCATCAGATCAGCACAGCTCCGGCCTATGCGACTATTTGGGGAATGAACCAGTGGATGGAAGACCTCTTTCTCTGTCTCTACCTCTCTCTGTAACTCTTTCAAATAAATAAAATAAATCTTAAAAACAAGAAATTAAGGAGTAAATAAACAAATAGCAATACTATGATCATAGTTTGAAAGATTTAATATGTATAACTGCTAATATGTTCAATTTAAAGGAATACTTCCAAATATTGAGAATAAATGTGAAACTATACAAATTAAAAGTGTTGAATTCACACAAGAGCAGACAAATTCAAAAATTAACCCATACATACATAGTTGCCTGGGGAAGAGATAATCTTTTAAATAAACAGTACTGGGGCAATTGAGTATCCACATAGATATTAAACAAGTAAATATGTATTATATTGACTTTTTTATCTGTAACATCTTAGTGTTTTATATTACAGTCTAGTTTTATCAAATTATTTTCTTCCTGTCCATTCCTCAAATGCCTTTGCTTAATCACGTAATTGGTAAATCCATATTGTATTATAGACATTGTCTCTACTATGTTGTTGAAAGTCTTTATTAAGACGTCTTTACTTTATTTTTAAAATATGTATTTATTCCCACTGAGACCAGAACTAGACAAGGATGCTCACTCTCACCATTGCTATTCAATATAGTCCTGGAAGTTACAGCTTGAGCCATTAGGCAAGAAAAAGAAATCAAAGGGATAAAAATTGGGAAGGAGGAAATCAAACTATCCCTATTGGCAGATGATATGATTACATATATAGAGGATCAAAAAGACTCCATAGAAGAGTTTGGTAAAGCAGTAGGATATAAAATAAATACACAAAACTCAACAGCCTTTGTATACACAGACAATGCCTAAGTTGAGATTGAGCTTCTGAGATCAATCCCATTCACAATAGCTAGAAAAAATCAAATACCTTGGAACAAATTTAACCAAGGATGTAAAAGATCTCTGATGAAAATTATAAAACATTAAAGAAAGTAATAGAAGATACAAAAAAATAGAAAAATCTTCCATAGTCGTGGATTGGAAGAATCAATGTCATCAAAATGTCCACACAACCAAAACCAATTTACAGATTCAATGTGATACCAATCAACATACCAAGGACAAGCTTAACAGAATAGAAAATCCAATACAATCCCATCAAAGTGGCATGTACCAAGGCCATCTCACTAGTCCAAGTGATCAATTTCAGTTCACAATTGATCACACTGATAGGTCTAAGAGTCAAAGGGATCACACAAACAAGACTAGTGTCTGCTAATACTAACTGATAGAATGAAAAAGGGAGAGAATGATCCAACATGGGAAGTGGAATACACAGCAGACTCATAGAAGGGCAGATGTCCTAAATAGCACTCTGGCCTCAGAATCAGCCCTTAAGGCATTTGGATCTGGCTCAAGAGCCCATGAGAATATTTTAGGCATGGAAAGCTAAGACACTCTGAAAAACAAAAAAAAAGAAGACCTAAATGAAAGATCTCTGCGAATGAGATCCCAGTGGAAAGAACAGGGCCATCAAAGAAGGAGGTACCTTTCTCTGAAGGGAGGAGAGAACCTCCACTTTGACTATGACCCTGTTGGAATAAGATTGAAGTTGGCAAACCCTAAAGGCTTCCATAGCCTCGGCAACTCATGACTAGACCCTAGGGAGATTACTGACGCCATAAACAAGAGTGTCAAATTGTTAAATCAACTTCAGGAGTCACTGTGTACTTAAGTCTCATGAGGGATCTGTCCTTAATGTGTTATTCAATGTGAAATAATGCTATTACTAGTACTGAAACAGTATTTTTACACTTTGTGTTTCTGTGTGGGTGCAAACTGATGAAATCTTTACATAGTATATACTGAATCGATCTTCTGTATATAAAGATAATTGCAAATGATTAAAAAATCTTGGTGTTAAATTGGAAATTGCATAGAAAATTGATCAATTTAAAAATATATATATCATGTAGGATCTCTGTCCTTAACGTGCTATACATTGTGAATTAATACTATAACTGGTACTCCAACAGTATTTTTCACTTTGTGTTGCTATGTGAGGGCAAATTGTTGAAATCTTTACTTAATATATACTAAACTGACCTTCTATATATAAAGAGAATTGAAAATGAATCTTGATGTGAACGGAAGGGGAGAAGGAGTTGGAAAGGGGAGGGTTGTGGGTGGGAGGGAAGTTATGGGGGGGAAGCCATTGTAATCTATAAGCTGTATTTTGGAAATTTATATTCTTTAAATAAAAGCATTATTAAAAAAAATTATGGTGAAAATTAATATGGAAACACAGGAGACCTCAATGAGAGAAGATGGCGGAATAGGGAGGGAGCACACTGATGGTCCGGGAAGGGAAGGTCCAAAGAGTGGTGAGAATTTTTAGTCTTGGGGAAGGGGAGGCATTCTGAAACTGGGGAGACAGGGTGGACCTGCAAGGAGGACGAGGACGCTTGAAGCTCAGGACACCAGCGGGAGTGTGTACACACCAGCACTGCAAGCCAAGGTGAGACAGGGCGCTCGCCCAGCTCCTTGGCACCAGCCGCCACTGCCCCTCCCCCAACCCACTCTGGGACGGACACTGAGACAAGCACGACTGAGCAGGGGAGGAAATAGAAAAAGGAACAGAGTGAGTAGCACCCGCGGGAAGAGCGCGCAACTCAGGAAGACTAATTGAGGGACTTCCTTAGCCTAGGCAGCTAATGGCCAGGGCCTCAGGTGATTACTGCCATAATACAAAAGAGTGTTAATTGTTAAATTAACAACAAGAGTCACTGTGCACTAACTTGCCATGCAGTGCCACTGTCCCCAAAGTGTTGTATCATGAGAATTAACAGTAAAACTTCTTCTCAAAGATTTATTTCATTTTAGTGATTTTAGTGGAGGATATTCTTAGAGTGAATAAGTTTTAGTTAGGCCTAAATGTACAACTCCATTGCTTGTTTTCTTAGGAGCTTCCTTAATTAATGATAAACTCATTCTCAAGTACTTTCTTTTGATGTATTTAAGTGGAGGATACTTTCTAAAGTGTATTAGCCTACAGGCGGATGGTAAGTATAGGTGCTGGGATTCAACTGGCACCTGTATGGCACTTAATTCACCGTGTCACTACACCTGCCCCAAGTGTCTTCTTTTAGTGGGTGATTTGTATTTGCAAGCAGTGAATTGATCTGTGACTTGGTTTTAGACTTTGTTAGGTGAGATATGCTGCAAGGATCATTGATACATTTGATTAAATAATTCCTTATTCTGGCAAAATGCTCTGTGTATTGTAGGTTGTTTAGAAGTTTCCTTGAACTCTTCCCAATTGAAGCCAATTCACTTGTCTCATAATTGTGAGAATCAAAGATGTCTCCACACATTTCCAAATATCCTCCTCGTGTCAAATATAGTTTGATAGTTATATCAAAGTCTTAACAAATGTTCATCTCATTCACTTTTCACACCTAGAGTCACAATCACTTATACCAATTCAACATTGAGAAATTATTTTGTGTCCAGGAATACAAATTATCAAAACAAAAATGTTCCAGCTAGTTACAGCAATATTACCAAAGAAAAGTAACTTCTAAAAATAACTTGTGTTCAACAATAGAAGACTGGTAGCATAAATTATAGCAGATGCTCAAAGTAAATAACCAGACTTATTAAAATGTCCATGTATAGCTATATTATCCATAGTATTTTTATGAAATAATGTTATGAAAGAGGACACAGACATCAGGTATTATATTAGTCTATTTCATAAAAAATGTAAACATATAGACTACTGAAACATAAGACACAAATCTGATCATGGTAAATTTGGATGTTGTACATCTCAAAAATTTTTTTGTTTATTTTGCATCCTTGTGGTATATAATTTTTTACAATTAATTATACACAAATAATTTCATAACCAAGAACTAAGTGCTAACATGTTGATTTATTTTTAAGGAAAATATTTTAATGCATGTATTGAGATTTAGAATACAAACAGTATGATAATATAAACCCATATCTTAAGGGGCCATATGTAATATCTTAAGTCATAACCATCAAACTCTATTAGGAAATTTGGCTTCTACCCTCTCATGACAAAATAAATATATGGAAGAGTACAAGCTGTTTCATATTCCACTGTGATTTGTTAATATGAATGAAAGCTTATCTTAGGACTCTTCTGTTATTTCCAATTTAAACAAGCATTTCACTATGATCCCATGCTGTGTGCTTCTATTGCTTTAAATTTTCCCACTGTTTTAGAAATTCATAAATTAAGTAACAACTTAGAAGATTTGTGTGGTCAGTCTGTGTGTTAGTGCATGCCGTTTTCTCCCTAATTTTATATAAATGAGGACACAGTAAAATATAAACTTAAGTGAATCCAGAAGATAACTGAGTATAATTAATCAAGAGTGGTAAAAATTAGTAACCATAAAAACACATTTCTTTGTAATCATCAAGACATTTATTAGGAGAAATTTACAAAATCAGATATCCAGGAACCTTGTTAGATGATCTCTGAAGTGGGAATGTTCAGGGGTCACAGTGGGAGGAAGGATAATTTCTGTAATATTTGAAGAATTATATATATACACATATATAATCACATGTATTAATAAATGATTTTCACTCCAAATAGCATTTTTAGTGAATTTTTAAATATAGTTCCTCAATTACCTTATTATCCATAATTAAGAAGAGGGTGTTGCTTTCATTGTGGGTGCCATGCTAGTACTGGTCCTTTCATCCTATCAGAACTACATATGCAGGAGGTCAATCTCCTACTTCTCCATAGCATAACTAGGAGATATATTTAACATCTCTTCCAACCTAGAGAATCTATAACTTAAGAAATGTAGAGAAAATATAGGTTGAGTACTCTTGCTTGTGACCTGAAGTGCTTTGGATTTTTCTGGACTTTGGAAGATTTACATATATATAAAGTGATATCTTGGTGATGAGAATCATGTCTAAATGTAAACTTCATTTACAATTCACCTACACCTTATCCACATAGGCTGAAGGTAATTTTAGACTGCATTTTTAGTGTGCCTGCATTTTGACTGCAATACATCACATGAGGTTAGGTATGGAATGTTCTACTTGTAAGCACTATTTCAGCACTAAAACAGTTTCAAATTTTAGGACACTTCAGAGTTCAGATATTCAGATTAGGGTTGTAGAACACACATGTCATTAATATGTGGGTATCCTGTTTGGCTTGGACCTTCTTGATTCCAATGAGCTATCAAATTGTACCTGCCTCTAAAAGGCTGCACTACTCACTTTAATTTGTTCATGTAGTCTTCTTTTCTGTGTTCTCCAGTGCATCACTGACAGTGGACTGCCCAACTGCTGAATTCCTTAACAGCTTGCTATTGTGGATTTCTTATGGTGTTTTTAGATAGATTATAGCTTTTCCCTGGACTGTAAGTTTACCTAGAATTTATTATAAGCTCATAGGTGACTCTAAAACTGTAAAGGTATCCATTTCAAACATGTAAAGATTATATGTGTCAAAGTCATCCCACTCATATATAACAACTTTTATGTGCTTAATTTTTGATAATGCTTAAAAACTTTGGAAGTTGAAGTGCCATAGGCTTGAATGAACATATGTTGTTTTATGCCTCTTCTAGTTTCATGTTATCTTCTTAAGTATAACTATAAACAAAGAAAATTGAGTAAGATTGAACGGATAACACATCCAATAATTTTTTCGCATTATTTTCTGCAGCAATGTGAAAGATATTAAAATAGAATTAGAGCTGGTAGCTCCTGGAAATATAAACGTAGGATTATTATCAGGCCACATTTTCTATGAGCCTATAAATTAGTGCTTTCCTTCTTCAGTGAGTAGAATGCAGACATTGACTAGCCCAAATTCATAAGAATAAAATCACAATCAAAAAAGCAAAATCACAATCTTTGGATTCAATACTCTGAGGGAAAAGAGATCATCAGTGAGGGCAAACTTGGTTCAAACTCAGAGCATAAACTTAATACATCGGTAATGTAAGTAAATGATAAATACATAAACTCTATTTTATCTTTTGTTAGAAAGCAGTGAAACGAGGGAATTTGCTAGTAAATTTTAGTAAAATGTTTTCCTAAATCCTCAAACTGAGTTAAGGTTTACTTTTACAGGACAAGGTTTAAAAGTTATAGCTTTATTTTTTTTAATTTTTTTTTTTATTTGACAGGTAGAGTTATAGACAGTGAGAGAGAGAGAGACAGAGAGAAAGGTCTTCCTTCCGTTGGTTCACTCCCCAAAAGGCCGCTATGGTGCTTCTTCCTGGTCTCCCAGGGGGTGCAGGGGCCAAGCACCTGGGCCATCCTCCACTGCCTCCCTGGGCCACTGCAGAGAGCTGGACCAGAAGAGGAGCAACCGGGACTAGAACCTGATGCCCATATGGGATACTGGTGCCGCAGGCGGAGGATTAACCAAGTGAGCCACTACACCAGCCCCAAAAGTTTAGGGCTTTCTTAATAACTTTTCTTGAAAGACATCCTTTCATTAGTAACAATTATTAACGAACACATATAGTAGACATTAAAGTTAGGTTAATTGCTGAGTTCTATGATTCATGTGTCATCTAATCCAATTTTACCTGTATTTACAACAAAAACTTACATCTAATTCTTAGCCCCCAATCACATCATCTATACTGTTTGCAAGCATATAAAGAACTTAATACACATGAACTTTTTATCCAGAGCACACAAGTGAGTGATACAAGCATTCACTCCAAATATAAAATAGCTAGAGTAACTGAACAGGAATTCATTTAATTTGAATTCATGTAACACATAGGCAAATATTAAAAAATTAAATGTTCAAAGATTAATTTCTAGAAACATATATAGTACTTATGTAATTTGTCTATACACTACTCAGCATTCAGCCCATAAACTGATCAGCAATTCTGCATTCCATGGTCTTGGTATTCCTAATAAACTATATTTAATCTAGATAGAGAAGCTATAATATTCTTATTTACCGTTCATGTTATTAAGCCTGTGATTGTGGAATAGATTAAAATTATGTCTTTGCAAAAAAATAATGAAAAGAAAAGTAAGGAGGGAAGGAAGAGTATGGGGAGAGGGGAAGTATGGTTATCTTCTTAGAACTGTACCTATGAAATACATGAAATTTGCTCTGTTTTTATTAATAATTAAGATGTTTTTAAAAATTAAAAAATAGTCAATAACACAAGCAGGAGCACATACTTTTTTTAAACATTTATTTATTTATCTGAAGTCAAAGTTACAGAAAGAAAGGGAGAGACAGAGCAAGAGAGAGGTCTTCCATTTGCTGGTTCCCTCCTCAGGTGGCCACAAAGGCTGGGGTTGGGCCAGGCGAAAGTCAGGAACCGGGACATTCTTCCAGATCTCTCCATGTGGTGCAGGGGCCAAACACTTGGGCCATCTTCTGATGCCTTTTCCAGGCTATCAGCAGGGTGCTGGATCAGAAGCAGAGCAGTTGGGGCTTGGTTTTACTGTTATGCCATAACACCAGCCCCAGGAGCTCACGCTTTTTTTGTGAACTCTTGGTTTTATGACAAGATTCCATAAAGAAAGTTTGAATTTAAAGGTTTATTACCACAGAGTTAGGAAGAAGAAATATATTTGAAATTAAAACCTTTTATGTTCTTCTTTACCTATGGGACAACACTGTTTTTGTAGAAGATGCTATTTTCCCCATCCGTATTAAACAGGTATTAGAATTTTCACCTTTCTCTTTCTTTCTTTCCTTCTCTTGTTTTTCTCTCTTCTTTTCAATGTGAACCCATATCTATGCCATCACAGACACAGGCATAGAACAGAAGAATTTACAGATAGAAATTCTATACTCACTTTGTAGCTGTGAGATTTTCTTCAGGTTACTTAGCATCTATGTGACTCAGTCTCTGTCTTCAAGTTTGTCAGTACACTTGTTCTTACTTATTCAACAAACTATGATGAAATCTAAATAGGGTTAAAGTGTTTTAGAAATAAAGTTGCTGCATAAATCAAGAACCGATATTTTGGAATAATTATTATAGCACATCAACTTATCACTGACAGTTAATAAATCATTTAGCATGTTAGTAACACAAACTACTAATTATGCTAAGTGAACAGTATCCTGATATAATTCTGTATTTTATTCCTGGCAACTCATTTAACATGGATAGTCTCTCTCTCTCTCTTAGCACTCAGTGCTTTGCCAGCATTTTCTTTAATCTTATCAGATCTCTTTGATTTAATTGAGAAGTCACTCTAGAAGAATGTCATTTTTCTTGCATCTCTTCAACAAAGTAATATAATTAAGATTATGCAAAACAGAGAAGACTCCCAGAGTGCCAGGGAAGAGTGAAGGCCTGTGAAATCCCAAAATTAGGAATTGGTGTAGTCAACATAAATAATTGACATTTAGATGACCTAATTAAAATAAATTGCATCTCTGTGGGGGAAACTGATGATTTTAAACATAGACTATTTGGGGGATATAATAGAAAAAAATATCTGAGATGACTGTATTTATGTTCTCTACAAAAAAAAAACAAGCAGAACTGTGCTTTACTCTTAGAAAAACAATATTCACTGAATGGGAAAATAAAGAAAACTTGAATCTATATGAAAGAGGGTATTCTTGAATAGAAATAAAAGCAAAACAGCATGATAGTTAAGTGCGATAACTCTAGCAGCAGATAATATAGGCTTAGTCTTGTCTGTGCAGCTTCCATAATCTCTCTATGCCTCAGTTTCATTTCTACAAGATGGAGACCGTGTAAGACTTTTAAAAGTTTAAATAGTTCTGTATCTTGAATGGTGTCTGAAATGTGGTAATAACTTGGGAAATCTCTAATTTGTAGTCATTTCCATTTTTTACACACCCAAATCCTATATTGATAAAAAGAAAATCGGAAGCTTTATAAAAAAATAAAATCAGCAAATTACCTTAATACTGTGTCTCAGAATTTCTTGAAGAAAAATTATATTTCTCATACAAAAGTTATATTCTTATTCCAGAATGACTTAATTACTGCTTCTTCCCATGAAGCAATATATTTCTATACAGAAACACCTCAAACATTCAGAAATGTGCTTTCATTTTAGAAATTTATCAGCTAAATGCTAATGCTCCAACAGCTTTGATTTTTGCTCATTGTGTCAAATCACCTCTAATAAAGAAATAGAATTATGGATGCTGACACCATAGGGGGAAAGCACCTTCAAATTCTCTTTATAAGGAAGTTGGTGTCTTCAGTATACTGTCCATTTATATTAATGGAACACTATTCCAATATCCCCTAATTAGTTGATTTTAAAGCAAAGAACCTGCTGATAAAAATTTGCTAAAATTTCAACAAAATCCTATTTCAAATGCCCAATCCAAAGTGTACTTTTTTGCAAAATGATGAATTAAGGTGATTGTATGTTGAAAGCTTATCTGTTGGTGTTTTTTTTTTTTTTTTTTAATACCACCAAATCTACTTTCAATAGTGGATGGTGGTTGGGTTACTAGGGCCTTTGATTTCTCAGTTTTCCTCATTCTTTTTTTTTAGAGACTTATTTATTTATTTGAGAGTCAGAGTTAGAGAGGCAGAGGCAAAGAGAGAGAGGTCTTTCATCGCCAGTTCACTACCCAAATGGCCACAACAGCCGGAGCTGGGCTGATCTGAATCCAATTGGAAATTGCATAGAAAATTCATCATTTTTTTTTAAAAAATCATGTAATTTTTTAAATTAAAAATAAACTTTAACATCATCATCACAGGAAATACATTTTCTGGCCAATAGCATGTTTTTATGTTTTAAATATTATTATGGAAATCAATCCAGGAATTAGCAAATTCCTATTTTTAGAATGTTGTTGATGCACAGAATTATCCTACAGCTACATAATTAGAAGCATCTGTTAAAAAGAGTTTTTTTCTTTTTAAAAAACAACTACATTAAATATTTATTAATATGAAATTATAGAAAGAGATTGAGTACGCAAAACAAATGCATAATAAATATAGTACCTTTGAGTTCTACTTAAAGGCTAAAATTTTACTGGAGTGTGTCTTTCATTTTAAGTCACAGCATGGGGCTGACATGGTGGTGCAGTAAGTTAAGCCACGACCTGTGATACTGGCATCCCATATGAATGCCAGTTCATCTACCAGCTGCTCCACTCCTCCCTGCTAATGCCCTGAAGAAGCAGAAGAAAATGGACCAAATGCATCTGCCTTTTGAGGAGTGTACCAGTAGATGGAAGATATCTCTCTCTCCCTCTCTCTTTCTGCCCCACCCCGTAACTCTGCCTTTCAAATAAATGAATATCTCTTTAAAAATAAATTCACAGCTCTATGGAGTAGAAATGGGGAGGAGTTGGGGCCAGCACTATGGCACAGTAGATAAAGCTACCACCTGTGATGCTGGCATCCCATATGGGTTCTGGTTCGTGTCTCGGCTGCTAAACTTCCAATCCAGTTCCCTGCTAAGATGCCTGGGAAAGTAGTGAAAGATGGCCCAATTGCTTGGGCCCCTGCATCCACATGGGAGACCTGGATGAAGTTCTTGGCTCCTGGCTTTGGTCTGATGCAGCCCTGGTCGTTGCAGCCATTTGGGAAGTGAAGCAGTGAATGGAAGATCGATCTCACTCTCTCTCTCTCACTCTCTCTCTCTCTCTGTTGTTCCCTCTCTCTGTAACTCTGCCTTCCAAATAATATAATCTTTAAAAAAAAAAGAAAAGAAAGATGGCGGGAGTGCAAATATAGGGAATTTTTTTTTATTTTTCTGAAAACCAAGGTTACTGTACCACCAAAGCAGACAGCTGTATTATTAATCCCATGGTCATCATTGATTTACTTCCCCTTCCAAAATGTTTTGAAAATAGTAAATAGTAAGAGCTACCATCCCACTCATTAGTCACTATTCAAGGCCAACCACTATTGTGTTTTTGAATACAATTTTAAATTCTTTTCACAATCCTCTGTAATGGAGAAGAAACTAATTTTATCTCTTTAAGGTGACATTTAAGTAAATCCATGAAGGAAGCAGAGAGTAAGGAATACAGATTTTTGGAGAAACTCAGGTCTAGGCACAAAGAACAGCAGAGCAAATGTCTGAGTGGTAAGATTGCTTCATGTGTTTGAGGAGGAACGGAAGTACTACTGTAGCCAGAACAAGAGTGGTTCTGAGAACAATGGTGGCAGATGAAGGAGAGAGATTAGGCCTTTGGGATTTTGTCTTTCATTCTGCAAAAAACGTGGTACTACAAGAAGGTTTTGAGAATAGCATCATCAACTGACTTGAATGTTGAATAGAGACAAGACAGTGACAACTCCAATTGAATTCAGGAAGAGCATTTAGGAAGTTATTGCATCAGCTCACGAAAAATATCATGCAGGCTTAAATCAGACTAGTGAGGAAAACTTTGTTCTGGTTACTACTGCTACATAATAAATCACTCTGAATTTAAAGGAATAAGATAATAACTAATTATGCTGACGGATTTTGTGCATTAAAAAGTTGGGCAGGACACATTTAGAAAGCTTGCCTCATCAGACAGAAAGACTTGCAGACTGAGGAATGGTGACTCGCTGGCTGGGGGATGGTATCATCTCAGATTTGCTTACTCAGGCATCTGGTAGGTGATGGTGGTTGTCCACTAGAATAACCATCGATTCCCTCTCCGTGTGCCTGGCTGTGAGGGGTTCTTCACAGCATGATAATTGGGTTGAAATATTGATTTTCTCAATGAAGCTTCATTGCCTTTTCAAACTAACAAAAGCTCCCTGTGACTAATCTTCAGCACTTTTGAGTCATCTTCACAAATAGGCCTCCATCTGGCCTGTGTCCTGTGCTTGGCCTGCCTACTCCAGTTTTAGCAAAACAGTTTTTTTTTTCTTTTCTTTTTTGACTGGCAGAGTTAGACTGTGAGAGAGAGACAGAGAGAAAGGTCTTCCTTCCATTGGTTCACCCCCCAAATGGCCGCAACGGCCAGCGCACTGCGCCGATCCAAAGCCAGGAGCTTCCTCCTGGTCTCCCATGTGGGTGCAGGGCCCAAGCATTTGGGCCATCCTCCACTGCCTTCCTGGGCTATAGCAGAGAGCTGGACTGGAAGAGGAGCAACCAGGACAGAACTGGTGCCCCAACCAGGGCTAGAACCCAGAGTGCCGGCGCCGCAGGTGGAAGATTAGCCAAGTGAGCCGCGGCGCCAGCAACAAATCAGTTTTATTGAGAATCCCTCATCTTCTTCATCAAAGCCACCAGCCTGACTTTAACAAGAATTGCTCCTACCCTTGGTATTTCCTCTATTAGCTATAAAGCTCCAGCTGTCTTTGCTATAGTGAAAATTTTGAGTTTCTTATCTCTATTGAAATAGTCTTCAATAATATCATTCTTCTCATCCATCAATGTAAAGTGTCAAGATACTTTTTCTTCAATGTTTAGGATTTATTTTTTTATTTATTTGAAAGGCATAGTTAGAGAGGGGGAGAAAGAGAGACAGAAAGAGATCTTCCATCTGCTGGTTTACTCCCCAGATGGCTATAATGGCTGGGGCTGGTCCAGGCTGAAGCCCAGAGCCAGGAGCTTTCCTGGGTCTCCCAGAAAAGTGTGCAGGGATCCAAGCACTTGGGTCCTCTTCTTCTACTTTCCATGCCATAGCAGAGCTGGACTGGCAATAGAGCAGCCAGATCTTGAACCAAACCCATATGAGATGCTGGTGTCATAGGCAGTGGCTTAACCTGCTATGCCACAACACAGGCCCCAGAATAATTTTTCTTTTACAAAATTTAGCCTCTTAAGTCATACAGTATCATTTCAACTACATTCAGTTTACGGAATCAGTTGCCAGTCCACTTCAGTCCGAAAGCAAAGGGATTAGATTTTATGTCTTGATAGAAGAGAAAAAACATTGTTTTAAGAACATGCAAATAGGAGCACAGCAATTGCTGTGGCACTTTGGAAACTAAAATTGTCCCTGGTTTTCCTGCTCCAGCTATTGTGGACGTTCAGAGAGTAAACACAAGAATGGAAAATCTCTGTCTACCTGTCTCTGTCTCTTTGCCATTCGAATAAATAAAAATTAATTAATGTTTAAAAATACCAAACCGCAATGCACAAAACAATTATTTATAAAAATGTAAGGACAAGCATTTTAAAATATATTGCTTACTTGGTTCACTTTAAAACTAATTTTTATTCAATACAGCATAGTGATTAAGATCTCGGGCGCTCAATTGAATTCATGTTTTAAATCATTCCCAGGTCATTTCGTAACTACTTGACCTTGGATTGAGTGTTCTGTTTTCTCTGAACCTGATTCAGAGCAATTTTGTTAACAAAGCAATTGTTTTGCAAACAATTTCTGTACCTATTGACTAACTAGTCCACCCATCACACACAAACATAAGCCATACACACACACACACACACACACACACACAATCAAATGTAGTATGAGAGGCAAAAAAAGAAATAGTTTGCATTGCCTATACTAGTTTTGGCTTGTTCCAAAAGAGTAGTGAAAAAGCTATTAAAATTGGATGGGGATTTAATGCAGACACACTCTAGGCTAAATAAAATACAAAAAAATGAATTCTTCTTAAGGTGCAATTCATTCAAAGAGAGGATTTGAAATTCGATCAAATGCCAATGCAAAGGCATATAATGCTTGAATGACATTAATTAGTTGAATATTGAGCCCAGGAGCAAGTGAGGCTCATCCACTGAATATGTACATAAGATTTTCCCATCAAGGAGAACCACAGAAAATATCTGGAGTGGCTTCTTCCTCTTATTTACATTCAGGTTCCTATTAACATTTTCCTGAGAAAGAACTTTATGCAGAGACAAGCCTTCCAAGTTAATAGCAAACACCATAAAAGTGAGTGTTCTTCTTTTAGAGCAAATACCTTTAAAAAGCATCTGCACCATGAAAGTATTTAAGAGACCATGATTTTAATCAGAGGATGTTTTAAGACACCAACCACAAAGGCAATTTCAAATATCCTCTTATAATCTTAATTTCAGAGAGCTTTATAGTCTGGGGTTTAACATTACTATTTGACAAATACTAAATTCGCTTTTCTTAAGCTTTCACCAACTCTTTTGTTAGTTTTGTCTATTTTCAATATTTTTCCTTTTTCCTATTCATGTAATTTGAGATTATGAAATTTCATTCTGATTTCTTCTCTTTTCCACCAAATGAATATTACAAATATGGCCAGGTAGCCCAAAAGCATGTAGGCTTTTCAAATTAAAACCTCTCCAAATTCAATCGTGGCCACTCCAATTTGAAATAAACCCATAGAAGTTTCAATATCTTTGGATACAAGGACTTTCTCAACATTAACCACAAATTTACTTTGAAAGACCACTGACAATTGTTCACAATAAAGTACACCACCATTGCTGCTTTCTTGCGTGTGTTGTATTCTATCATTTAACATACCCATGCTTCTTCAAGCTTCAGGAATCTTTCACACATGAACCAGCAAAAGGCCATAAAAGAATCAGCACAGCACTATGAGCTAGGAAATACACAGGCAATTGAAAGATCATGACCTCTAGTATGTTTTTTAACAGTTAACTGATCATCGGACCTTCTGGTAGTCACTTAGCCTCACATAACCTTCTTTCTGAAGTTTGTAAAAATGGGAATGATAATACTGGTTCCTGATAAAAGGGACTGAGAAGAAAAACCTGGTACAGGGGCTATAAAATATCTTGCCAGCCATAAAAATGCCCCATAAATGCTTGATAATAAAACAGCTACAGAGCTCTGTAGTTTAATATAAAATTAAATTTTCTGCTTAACAAAATACTAGCAGAAAAAAATAAGATCAAACAGGAAAAGATGCAAAACTCCCAGTCATGATTAAAAGAGTTGGTCTGTCTGAATTGATTTTATGGACTGAAGGATAGATGTCTGTTCAAGCTATATGATCATATGTCTGGAGGAATCTGGTCTTCATATACTACTTTAAAAGACAGTCCAATCAAGCAGGTTAAAGCCAGAAGCTGGAAGGCATATCATTTCCCAGTCCCATGGGTGTGTTCCTCTTTAAATGAGTCTTTTTGTGTGTGTGTCTAATGGCACTGTTTTACGGTAAACAACAAGAAGTAGAGGAAATGTTTTTTGACATGTTCTTTTTACTCACCCTATTTGAATATGCTCTTCATGCCCATTTTCCCTTTGAAATTCTAATTTCATTTACTTAAAACTAACACTAATTATTTCAAGGAAACTTCTCCCAAATTATTATTTTACTTCGGGATTTAATCACAACTAGATGTTGCCTAATGTAATTCATGTTACATTAGAAATATCTTAATCATTTTCTGGTGTTTCTTTGTTTTTCTAAGAGAAATAAGGATAGAGAAATAGATATATTGTCAACTTCTCACAGAAAAGCTGCCTTTTGGATACAGTCTTGCAGTCACAACTTATTTTTTTTAAAAAATAGCATCAAATATTTAAAAAGTCTTGAATCTGAACTCAGAAGACTCATTAATTTAGATAGAAAATTAAGAAATTTTAATACACATTAAGTAATATGTGTTAAGTATTTTTTACTACAGCTAATATTCCTGGGCCATTACTGGATCAATGGCACACTACACTTCCCTCTTTTCAATTACTGTGTATCTCTGAACAAACACTGAATTTTTTAATCCATCAATTCATTCATTCAGAAAGATGCATTGACACTTGCCAGTTATGAGACATTCCTAGGCACTGGGAATTCAGAGAAAAACAGGATTGAAAGGCCCTGATATTGACAAGATTGCATTCAAATATGCACTAGAAAGAACAACCACATTGCCCATTTCAAAGTAGCATGCCAGTGTAGATAGGACAACATATATGAGAATGATTTGTAACATTAAATGTCAAACGGATATGTTATTCTCACAATAGCAATTATATTATTATAAATATTATTAGGCATTGATACAAAGCCAGGCGTTGAATGATAGATATGGCAAAGAAGTAGATATAGGGAAGAAAAATTTACACATGGAAGGCACCAAAGACAGTCCTTGTGACAAACTGGGTTTTCTAGGAACAACTGATAGTTTTCAAAAATCCCAATGTATAAAATGCACGCAATTTGAGTTAGTGAGAAATTATCTGGAGAGGAAATCAGAAGCTGTGCACCGAGATCTGCATGTGCTAGATTAAGAGGGAGCATGAGCTTCATCGGGTTGTTTAAGTGAAGCCCCTGAGAAATTTTAGTAAAAGAATGACACAATTATCTTAAATTTAAAGTAAATGACTGTGGGAGAGGAAAACAGCACATTGAGGAAGATCAGACTACAAGCAGAGAAACAGCTCAGAAGATGTTGGAAATCTGAGCAGCGGAATTGAGTGTAGGGAAAATGGTGAGGTTTAAGAACATGTTATGGAGATCAAATGATTCATTGATGATGTAATTGAAGAGAAAGTGGAAAGATTTTAAGTTTTGAATCAAGTTTCTGAGGCTGGTGCTGTGGCATAGTGGGTAAAGCCACCACCTGCAGTGATGGCATCCCATATGGGCACCAGTCTGAGTCCCAGCTGCTCAGCTTCCCATACAGCTCCCTGCTCATGTGCCTGGGAAAGCAGCAGAAGGTGGCCCAACTGCTTGACCCCCTACACCCATGTTGGACACTGGAAAGAAGTTCCTGACTTCTGGCTTCTGATTGGACTAGCTCTGGCTATGATAACCATTTGGGGAGTGAACCAGCAATAGAAGTGTGTTCTCCGCCCCCCCCTTCCCTTCTCTCTCTCTCTCTAACATTCAAATCAATCAATCAATAATAAAAAAAAAATGAAGAATCAAGTTTTTGGTTTCCTTAAAAAGATAGATAGAAGCACTAGCCAAAAGAGAAACTAATAACAGATTGGTAATTTTTCATTATTAATTTTTTTTAGTTTTAGAAATAGCAGTAATGAAAAGTCTAACACCTGAAGAAAAATACATGATGGATAGCTGGATGTATGAGATCAAGATTCAGCAAAGAAGTGATGTCATCAAAAATAAAATATTAATTGAAAGCTTCAGAGTGAAAGCGATTGTTCAGGGTGAGCATGGAGATGACCTAGCGTTTCAGAGATGAAATGCTGTGTGAGAGGTATGACTTGAACTATTAGATAATAGTTTAGCTTAGTCTTCCTTTGTTCAGGTGGCTACATTCTCCTTTTAAATTGGTGCCTTCCCCACTCAGTGCAATTCTTTCTACTTTGGAAGAGTGGTTCCATAAATATCTAAAGGACTAATAAGAAGAGATGTGAAATCCATTCTACATTGCGTATGAGGTCATGCGCTGTCCTCCTCTCTCTTTCATGTTTCCTACTTTCCCTGTCTGAAGTTACAGAAAACAGGCCTGAAATTATGCATGCCAATCCTTTTATATTAGGCAGCCACAGAGTCTGTTTGAGCAGTAGAGAAAGGAAGTAAAAAAGCCACAAATGAAAATACATGGATACAATCTCTGTAGACAGTCTTGGAAAAGGGAGCACTAATTAATCATTCACGTATTCATTCATCCTTGAATTCATTAAACAAATGAGTATTAAGAGCCTACCATGTGCTAAGTGTTCAGCACACAGAAGTAAAATCTGACCCTTGCCCTTGAGGAATGTACAAGCTAGGAGTGAGGCACTGGTAATAGATAGTTCTGTAAATATTTCCAGATTCAAAAGATAAAGCAATCTGCAGACAATAGCAATGAAAAGACAAAAAAGAAAATGTTCTACTTCCATATTATGTTGCCCCTATTTATTTTCATCATAAGATATATCAGGACTCAGGACTCGTCCAGCCCTGCAAAAGATGCTTAAAGATGTGTTACACACAGAAACACAGAAACACGGCCATCAACATGAAAGAAGGTAAACGAAGGGAACCTCACAGCAAAAGATCACAGGGAATTCAAAGCATACATTTGGATAAAGAAATTATGGGACATGTACTCTATAGAATACTATACAGCAGTCAAAAACAATGAAATCCGGTCATTTGCAACATGATGAAGGAATCTGGAAAACATCATTCTGAGTGAATTAAGCCAGTCCCAAAGGGAAAAATATCATATGTTCTCCCTGATTGGTGACAACTAATTGAGCACCAAAGGGGAAACCTGTTGAAGTGAAATGGACACTATGAGAAACAGTAACTTGATCAGCTCTTGAGCTGACTGTTGATGTACAACTTAATAACTTATCCATTTTAGTATGTTTTTATTCTAGTACTATTGTTTGAACTCTGTAATTAACACACAATTATTCTTAGGTGTTTAAATTTTAACTGAAAAGTGATCCCTGTGAAATATAAGAGTGGGAATAAGAGAGGGAGGAGATGTACAATTTGGGACATGCTCAATCAGTCGTGCCCCAAATGATGGAGTTAGAAACGTGCCAGGGAATTCCAATACAATCCCATCAAGGTGGCATGTACCAAGGCCATCTCACGAGTCCAAGTGATCAATTTCAGTTCACAATTGATCACACTGATAGGTCTAAGAGTCAAAGGGATCACACAAACAAGACTAGTGTCTGCTAATACTAACTGATAGAATGAAAAAGGGAGAGAATGATCTAACATGGGAAGCGAGATACACAGCAGACTCATAGAATGGCAGATGTCCTAAATAGCACTCTGGCCTCAGAATCAGCCCTTAAGGCATTCAGATCTGGCTCAAGAGCCCATGAGAGTATTTTAGGCATGGAAAGCCAAGACACTCTGGAAAAAAAAGAAGACCTAAATGAAAGATCTCTGTGAGTGAGATCCCAGTGGAACGAATGGGGCCATCAGAGAAGGAGGTACCTTTCTCTGAAGGGAGGAGAGAACTTCCACTTTGACTATGACCCTGTCGGAATAAGATTGAAGTCGGTGAACCCTAAAAGCTTCCACAGCTTTGGCAACTCATGACTAGACCCTAGGGAGATTACTGACGCCATAAACAAGAGTGTCAAATTGTTAAATCAACTTCAGGAGTCACTGTGTACTTACGTCTCATGTGGGATCTGTCCTTAATGTGTTGTCCAATGTGAAGTAATGCTATAACTAGTACTGAAACAGTATTTTACACTTTGTGTTTCTGTGTGGGTGCAAACTGATGAAATCTTTACTTAGTATATACTGAATCAACCTTCTGTATATAAAGATAATTAAAAATGAAAAAAAATCTTGGTGTTAAATTGGAAATTGCATAGAAAATTAATCAATTTAAAAAAATATATATCATGTAGGATCTCTGTCCTTAATGTGCTATACATTGTGAATTAATACTATAACTAGTACTCCAACAGTATTTTTCACTTTGTGTTGCTATGTGAGGGCAAGCTGTTGAAATCTTTACTTAATATATACTAAACTGATCTTCTGTATATAAAGAGAATTGAAAATGAATCTTGATGTGATTGCAAGGGGAGAGGGAGCGGGAGAGGGGAGGGTTGCAGGTGGGAGGGAATTTATGGGGGGGGGAAGCCACTGTAATCTATAAACTGTATTTTGGAAATTTATATTCTTTAAATAAAAGTGTTATATAAAAAAGATATATCAGGAAAATATAAGCAAGAAAGAATTTGCTATTTAAGTAGCAGCACTGTCAACAACTGGCTGGTTGGCTGGATAACATGACCTTCAAGTCTATGCTGAGTCCCTATTAAATAAACTCTTAGTTAAGTCCCTTGTGACATTCAGACGATTTCCAAAATTTAAAATATTTTCTTTCACCTTAAATGAAAGCATTCTGTGTCATTATTTTAAATCAAATTATCCAGAGCAAATTGCCATTGCTGATTTATATATTTTTGTTTCAAAGTGTAATCCTTTCATTTATAACTTCTTCGTCCAACATCCTCGATTAGTGGTTTCAAACTCTGCTTTTAAATAAAAGTATCTTTTCTTTCTGTCCTCCAGCATCTCTTAAAAAGAAGTCAGTTAAAAGTCTCATGATATTTAATTTCTCATTAATTTTCAGTTCCTCACTATGAGTATGTTATGTGTATGATATTCAAACTCACAGTATTCAACTGAACTTTTAATAAATCCTTTTTACTAGTTACACTTTAAAAATAATCACAGGCTTTCGAAATGTCTGCATACTCATTTACATATCATTTTAATCTTTGTTTTCAATTTTCTGGGATTTTCCACCCTTTTTATCCTTGTGTCCTTCTCCTTTCAGTTATTCATGAAGTTTTATCACCTGGAGATAAAGCAATTTAAGTTTTTTTTTCCCACTTGCTGCCTTCTATATTCATAAATTTGCCAGATTCTAGAAATCCATAATAATGTACCAAACATTCAAAGTAAACTTATTTTTGTGGTTCAGTAAAACTAAACATTTGTCAACTTCAGCATAGTTGAACTGGTCTACTGTTTTCCATATGGTCAGCAAAGAGCAAGCACAGGTAAAACACTATCTGAAAGAAAACAGAAGAACACATCAAGGTGCAATAAATTCGCGTATAATTCTGCATCATACACATGCATTCACAGTGCAAATGTGCCCTTTCTTCTGCCAAAACATCATTAAAGCAAATTATAAACATACAAAATACTGTCAACCCTTGTATTTGCAATAATATGAGCACAAATAGGAAAAAAAAATTTAAAGACAAGCATAATTTTCAACTGCTATTGTTGAGATTGTCTATCTGAGCTCTGAATCTAGAAAGATCACACCAATATTGAGAAAATACTGTCAACAAAGGCTAAATGTCAATCCTTAAACCATTTCCTTTTTTAAATGTCTTTGTTGCAGTTCTAAATTCTGTCACTGTTAAAGCAGATGATTCATTACAATTGTGAGGCCATTTTCATGTGGACAATCAACACTAGTGTTGTGAACAATACATTGAAAACTGACCTGATGTAAATTGTTAGCAAGTGACTGCCATATCCCAGGCTCCCAGGCTCCAATGGATTGTACTATATTGCAGATTATGCTGCTTTTAAGGGTGGAGACTATTGGAACATCATTATACTTATGCTATATAAATCTATAATTATGGGAAATGTAATATTAGCATTTTCTGAATGAGGTTGTCTTTCAATGCATTATGTAAGATTGGTCCTTTAGAGAGAGGCAACTAGCTGTATACAGCTCTCCAAGGTGTATGCCAGATTTATGTCTGAAGCTTTTGTGGGAGATTATCTCTGAGAATTTCAAACAGTATAAGGACTCTGTATGAGTGTTGAGAAATCCAATTTTAGTCTCAGCCTTATTACTTGTTAATTGTAACCTGTGATATCTTAAATAATTTCTTAATTTCTTTTTAATTTGATTAGATGGGGACTAGGCCAGTCACTTGCAAACCTAGCTGGACATTAGCCATTACCTAGAAAGCTAAAAAAAAAAAAAAAAAAAAAAAGAAACTGTTCCTAATCTTCCTTATACAAGGTAAATCAGAATTGTTGAAGGTGGGACTAAGGCATTAATATTTTCATAAGCTCCCCATGGGATTGTAATATGCATCCAACAATCACTTTCAACTCTAAAATGCTCTGACATTTTATAAAACTTGCAGTTTGAGAACCTCAGCATGTGTTTTAAATGAGTTCTGGGGAGAGAATTTCCAATGTAAGGTGTTGGTGTTTGTTCTATCAGTTGCATTCATAATGTAGGCTGACAAGGAAAAAAAAAAACCAAGAAAAAAAAATTAACAGGGAAGGTAGACAGGCCATGCAAACGAGAGCTCAATTACTGAGGAGCTGTCTCCAGGAGACCGGAGTCATGCTCTTTAACATTCTAAGTGATTGGTTTGTGCAGTGAACCAAATCTGAGCAGTTCCAATGTTTGAAAATGTAATGACTTAAATAGAAATACTAATATACCCTTCAAGGTCATGAAACAGTTCCTTGGCCTTAGGAAACACATAACTTCTATGGGCTCATGTAGGTCAATTTGACAGACCCTTATAACCTTAAGAAACATCCAGCTCTTTTGCTGTATTAAAATATGTTAATACTGGCATTGGAATCAAATTGATTCATTTTTCAAAATCTGCCTTTTATAAACTTCCTTTTCATTTTCAGAATTACCTAGAAGTTATTCAAAATTATCATATTTTCTAACTGAATAAAATTAGGCAAAGGGCTTGAAGTACAAAAAGGTCATCAAAACAAGAGACTTGTAGAAAAGAAATCTCAGAATAGCCATACACTGCTCACGATAGCCTAAAATTTAATTTAAAGTGAGCCCTGAAAATGTGTGGTGGTTGAGAATTTGATTTGAAGCAAATATTTAGCCTAGTGGTTGAAGGGTCCATGTGCCACATCTGGCACCTGGGTTCAAATCCTAATTCCAGTTCCTAACTCCAGCTTCTGGCTAAGCAGACCACGTGAAATAGTCGCAATAGCTCAGGTATCTGGGTTTCTGCCACCCTCACAGGTGGTCTGAATTGCATTTCTGGCTCCTGGCTTTAGCTAGGCCCAGCCTGGCTGATAGGCATTTGGGGAGTGAACTAGAGTGTGGTAGTGCTCACTCCCCCGCCCCCAATCTTTTTCGCTGCCTCTTAAGTAAAATTTTTAAACTTTTTTTTAAAATTAAATTGCAATCATCAGACACGTGCTTAAAGAATTTACTGAATAGGCTAACTGTACCCATATTAATGGAATCGGAAGAAGGTAGGAAATAATCCACTAGAAATTATGTCATCTAGAGTTCTTTTATCTTTTCACTTTAAAGGTCATGCTATTGAATTCCACATATAGAATATTACACATGAAATGTGATCAATACTGCACCTAATCCACAAAGTCAATTATAAATTACATATATATATGGATAACATAAATCAGAACTAACAAAGTTAACATTAATCTAGTTCCTACAAACTGTTTGCTAAGTTATGGCCATACCCACCATTGCAAACCTAGCAATTCCTTTTTTAAACAAATATTCTGTAGACCCCCCTTACTTTTCAAGTAACATAGTCTATCAAGTATAATTTTAAAATATGAGAGTATTTCAAAAAGTTCATGGATGTTGGACATTGCAATGTTTACGTGTATTAAAATATTACATGGTGACCCATAAGTCTTTGTAACTTTTATATGTCAGTTAAAAACAAAAAAATATGCTTTATGAAAACTTAGTGGAAGTGTGGAATTTTTGACACAATGCTTAAGACACCACTTGGAGAGGCTGGTGTTGTGGCGTAGCAGGTAATGCCGCTGCATGTGGGCCAGCATCCCATATGGGCACTAATTCAAATCTCAGCTGCTCCACTTCCCATCCTCTCCCTGATAAAGGGCCCAGGAAAGTAATAGAAGATGATCCAATATGACAGGCCCAGCCACAGCCATCACAGCCATCACAGCCATTTGGGGAATGAACCAACAAATGAAATCTCTCTCTCTCTGCCTCTGTCTCTTCCCCTTCCCCTCTCTCTGTAACTCTGCCTTTCAAGGGACAAATAAATCTTAGAAAACAAATAAATAAATCTTAAAAAAAAAAAAAGACAGCACCTGGACACATGCATCCCATATCTAAATGCCAGGGTTCAAGTCCCAACTTTGCTTCAGATTCCAGTTCCCTTCTAATAGTGTGCACCTTTGGAGGAAGTAAGTGATGGTCCAAATATTTGGGCCAGTCAGTCACAATGGGGGACCTGGATTGAATTCCAGGCCTGATCATGTCCTGGTTATTGTAGGCATTTAGGGAAGAAACCAGCAGATAAGATCTTTTTATCTGCCTGCCTGTGCCTTCCAAATAAGAAATACATAAATAAATAAACATTTTTTAAAAGTCAACCTTATTTTCATTTAAAAAAATTTCAAATCTGTGCAGTGTTATTATAATATGCACTTTCTAGGAATGTTTTGAAGACCCTTCATTTGCATGGATTTATAAATGTTTTTGCATAAAAATAAACTTGCCTTTCAATTCCATTTTTCCATGAGTATAAGTATCCTCAGATGCAATAAGATAAAGGTATAATAACAGAACTGACGAGATAACATGCATTCATAATATGCTATCTGGCTATTTATATACTCTAAGAGTTCAAATTGCAGAAAAGTAAGAAGAAAGTCATCCAATATAAGAAGGTCAAGAAAATATGACAGAGGCAGAGTTGCTCTCTAAATTCATAACAGATCAGTCTTATCTGTATAAAATAACAGAAAGGGGGGAAACTTAATCAAATTATAGATAACAAGACAAGGTAAATTATATTCCATCAACAGTAGGAAAAAGTGAAGATATATGATCTTCTTGTGAATCATCTGGGCCTTATTTTTAATAGTATTTCAAAACAATTTAATATGTTATGGCTTCATATAGAATATCAATGAAATGCCACAGGAAAAGCACTTCTTATCATGAAATCAACTACATGTCCAAAGTTGCATTCAGTTTCTGCTACTTAAAAATCTTTGGAGACAGGATCCTTCTTTAGCCAAAATAGAAGATGGACTAGAAAAATAAACAGTAATAAAAGAGATTGTAGAGAAACAGTGAGATAAATCTCCAGGGACAATGTTATCACAAATGGGAAATAATCTTATAAATAATCCAAATGTATTTGACATATATCATCACACAGATATCTTAATCTGTTACCAAATGATTTCAAAAACAAAGATGACAATATTACCAAGTAGCTTTAAAAATAACATTCAGTAGCATGCTTCCATTAAGTTTTTAATATTTGGTTTTAAGTATTTAAAAGAAACCCTGTGTTTCATCTCTTACATTTTACCAAAAAGTTATGCTGCTTTTTCAGAAACTGCACTAATGTTCCAGAAATTTAGATTCACTTAAAATGCTATATATAATTTAACTTATTTCCAAAGACACAGGTGTAAAAGTCTTAAATGAGTCAAAAAGCTTTTCGCTATTTAAACTGTAGTTTTAACTCATAACTCTTTTGAATATATTGTCTAACATATCCCACAACAATTTCAAATAAATTAATACTGTAATTCATCCAGAACTTTATATTCAACCATCATATATTTATTAGAATAAATACAAGAATCATTTATTCCCAAATCAGTATCTTTAAAATCTAAAGTGTTGCAAAGACAAAAATATTGAAACTTCTCATCAGTAAGGTCATTTTATAAATGGTATAAATTCATTTTAAAAATCTCAAGATTAGTTTATTTTAATGAATTTGATCTGGGTTCATCACAACTTAAGATAACCTTATTCAACTTTTCAAGTATATTTGGGAGATACATCAGATCCATTCAGCCTCCCCACGACTACCTCCAGCCTTATGCAAACCATATCCTTTTAAAGAATCATCTTAGTTCTCTGTCCAGGATAAGATATTTAAACTCTTATTGCATATTCTGCATGAAATAATTGCTCAAATATTTATTCATAATTTTATTATAAACTATTAAAAATGTTAATTGATTTGAAGAGCTTTTGACAAAAATTCTCAGAGACTAAGTAGAGTTCATGTATGGTGCAACAAATTGCTGAAAGAGGTAAACAGATGATTCTAATAAGGAAAACCCTTTCATATTTACTATCAATAATTTTTAAAATAGCATTTCCATTTCTGTTGTAGTTTTCCATACTATATGATCCTTTCAAATGTGGATAGGACACCTCATCCAAAGAAATTTCATTCACTTGTATTGGGAAACCATTTTGACTATGGTGTATTTCATAACTAATTCTTGACATCGTTTGCCTTTTCATTGATCATTCTTCAAACACTGTGCTTAGTGGAAGAGAAAAGTTATTTCATTTGTCTTTCTTTGACCAATGTACAAAAGCATCTTATAAAGTTAGTAAAATTAATTGTTCCAAATAATGTGATGTAGTTGAATTTTGTGATGATATGTATAAAATGCATGATTCAAGTAAGAATGCATACTTTCATCAGAATATTTTACACATTCCAGAGACAATGTTACATTTTTCAAACTTTTCCTTTCAATCTTGGAAATATGATATAGTACTGCCAACTCTATGATCTTTTTTCTTTGTAAAAATGCTTAACAATTGATTGCTTCATTAGAAAATGACATATGGCAGGAATATGCACATGGGTAAGTGCTTTTTGCAGATCAATCTACAGAATCAGATTTCAAACAATAACATGATATTCAACATTGTAAAATTAGTTAAATAAACACATTTTATATAGAGAGTAATTGTAAGTACAACAAGCAAAGCCAACAGATACAAATGTAATTTTGCAAGTATTGAAGAGCATCTAGCTTCCAGGAATCACTCAATTCCTGAATCACACCCAATTGTTGTGACACTAAAATTTGCCCACAAATGTCCCAAAGCCTTTTAAGATGTGGTATTATTCTTTTGAAAATCAATACCATAGATTTTTTTTTAGCAAAAATGTCATTCTCTATAGACATCTTATTTTCAACTATACCACTCTCCAAATGCTACCCCGTCTAGATGTAGGTTATCCCTCTGATATTCAAAATTGAAAAATAAAAAAAAAAGTTTTTAAATAAAAGTCACAAATTTCCATCACCCATCAAATGTCTCCACTTCTTAGTGCAGTCGAATACCATTCTATGATCCATCAAAATCCAGGAATTCAGCTAGGACACTCTATGGTTAAAGCACAAGCCTTGCTCAAAACCAGCCCCCACCTGCTCTGCACCTTCCACCTAAAATATACACACCAGTTAGGATGATCACAGCTTAAATGTTTGCTCACAAATCTCAAAGAAGACTCTGTTGCTATGCAGTAGCTCTACTGATTTTTTTCAGTTTCATCCATTCCTATTTTTCTAAATCATTTGCTTCTCTTATTATTTTTTTAAGATTTTATTTACTTATTTGAGAGGTAGAGTTAGAGAGAGGGAAAGACAAAGAAAGGTGTTTCTTCCACTGGTTCACTCCACAAAAGGCTGCAACAGCCAGGGCAGGGCTGATTCAAAGCCAGTACCCAGGAGTTTCTTCCAGGTCTCCCACATGGATGCAGGGGACCAAGGAATTGGGCCATACTCTATTGCTTTCCCAGGTCATAGCAAGGAACTAAATAGAAGGTGAAGCATCCAGGACCAGAACCTATGACCATATGGGATGCTGGAGCCACAGGCAGAGGCTTAGCCCACTAAATCTCAGCGCCAGCCCCACTACTTTTATCTTAACATCAATTCTGCACTGCAGTCCTCCCACTTGACTGCTTTGATTCCAGTTTCATTGAGACAAAGGAAACCACCAAAAGAGAAATTTCACATTCTTTCCCATCTTCTTATAGACGTCTCCTCCGAGTTGCTCTCCTGTCACCCCTGAGAGTTGGACTATAAACAAGATCTTAAAATCACTCATGTCTTCTCTATTTTTTCATTTTTCACATTCATTGCATTAGAAAATGCTTTTGCTCTTATCTCAAATATATATTAAAATAGAATCATTTGTTACCACCTCTATCACTACCTTTCAAAATATTGTGATTCAGTTCATAAAGCTTATAACTCTGTATCTATATTAGTTACATTGATCTGGACTAGAAACCACTCTAAAACTTGGTGCTTAAAAAATAATAGCCATTCTTGGTTAATTCTCCGCCTGCGGCACCAGCATCCTATATGGGCGCTAGGTTCTAGTCCTGCTCCTCTTCCAGTCCATCTCTCTGCTGTGGCCCGGGAGGGCAGTGGAGGATGGCCCAAGTCCTTGGGCCTCTGAGCCCACATGGGAGACCAGGAAGAAGCACCTGGCTCCTGGCTTTGGATTGGCACTGCGCCAGCTGTGGTGGCCATTTGGGGAGTGAACTAATGGAAGGAAGACCTTTCTCTCTCTCTCTCTCTCTCGCTCCCTAATTCTACCTGTCAAAAAAAAAAATAATAATAGCCACTTATTATTACCTAAAAATCTGCAGTTCAACAAGTGAAGTTTTGCTGATCTGAGCAAGGTTCAGCAGACCTTAGCTGGGCTTTCTTAACACCTATGGAGTAATAACTGGAACAACAGATCAAACTAACCTCTGACCCATGGGATTTCTCATCTTCCATTCAGCTAAAATGGGTTTGTTCTGATAACAGCTGCAAGATTACAAGAAAGCATAACCACACAAGGGCTACTGAGGACTAGACAACTAAATCAGAAATCATACAGTGTCACTTCACTGCATTCTATTGGTCAATAAAGAAGTCATAAAGTCCACCCAAATTATTGAAGGGAGAAGATACAAAGTACCACTGCAAAGGCATGTGAATAGGATATGAGGAGGAATTGATTAGTACATTTTTGCATTTAACCTACTATACCTATACCATTTCATTCAGAATAAGATTGAAAATCCTAACTCTGGTCAATGAAGGACTTTTGCAATCTGATAAATCACTACTTTTCCAATTTCATCTCTTACTTTCTTACTTCAATGTATTACAACAAAACAACATACTACCATCTGAGGCTATCTATGCTTGTGGTCTTCTATTCAACCCATGTTATTCATTCAAGTATCCTAAGTTTTCTCTCTGTGTTTATGTTTCTGTCTCAATAAAAACAATAAGACATACTCTGATTCAAGTATTCAAAGTATCCAAAATCCCACAGTTCTCTGAATGTTCTTTATCACTCTAAGACCCTTATATAATGTTTCTCTTATTGTCTGTCTTCACATGAGGGTGTCAGAATCATAAAAGGAGAGTATTTGTGTGTTCTGTTCACTAGCTCATCCCCAGGATAATCAAACCTCAACAACAGTAAGAGTCTGTTTCCAGGACCAAAACCCACAGACGTTCAATCCCTTCATATAAAATGATGTAACATTTGTATAGAATGCACACACATCTTCTCATATACCTTGAGTCATCTCTAAATTGCTTATAATACCCAATACAATGTAAAGGTTACATACATCATTGTTATACTATACTGCTTAAGGAATAATGACATAAGGCTACATATGTTCAGTATAGATATATTGTTTTAAAATATATACTTTCAACTCACTGAGGACAGAGGTCCTGCATGGGGAGTTAGAGCACAGTGATTCCTGTAGTCAATTTAACAAGTAACACTTACATATATGAAGTCAGTGACCACCTAAGGCTCTTGACATAAGCAGCCTAGGCAATGGAATTATTTTGAGTCCACAGTCTCTGTCAGTATTTAGACAAGGCCAGAGCCAAGTGGATGTTCTCTCCTCCCTTTGGAGAAAAGCACCTCCTTCTTTGATGGCCACTTCTTTCCACTGGGGTCTCACTCACAGAGATCCTTCATGTAGAACATTTTTTGCCACATTGTCTTGGCTTTCCATGCCTGAAGCGCTCTCACTGGATGTTCAGCCGGACCAGGAAGCCATAAGGGCAGATAAGAGGTCTTGATCTAGGGTGGGTAATGAGGGAAAAGTAACTGGGAAGCTAAGGATTTGTTTCATAAGAGTTATTTATACAGGTTTTTCTGAGCTCCAACCCCAAACTCTGGTGATAAAAATCTTAACTTTCCTTATAATATAGAAGGGGTATCTTTCATATGGAGGTTTTATCTCTTGCTAATAGGGAGAAAAAGGGGGAGGTAAGAGCATACTTCTTGTACCTTTTTTCTGAAGTGTTTTTATTTGAAAGCAATCTTTATGCCAAAGTGGCATATTTTGGGGGTGGTATCTATCTGCCATTCTTCACATTCAGTTGTCACGTAAGGTATGTGCAAAATATCTTGATACACATTTTCTATGTAGATTTATATAAGTTTATTTATTTATTTTAAAGGCAGAGTGACAGAGAGAGGGGGAGGATGGGAGGTAGAGAGAGAGAGAGAGACTCTTTCATCTGCTGGTTCACTCTTTAAATGCCCACAGCAGCCAGGGATGGGCCATGCCAAAGCCAGGAGCCAGGAACTCCATCTGGATCTCCCACCTAGGAAGCAGGGATCCAAGCTCCTGGGCCATCTTTTCGATGCCTTCCCAGACACCTTAGCAGAGAGCTGGTTTGTAAGACAGAGTCACTGGGACTCGAATTGACTCTCGGGTAAGAGATGCCAGTGTTACAAGTAGAGGCTCAATCTGCTGTGCTGCTCTGCCATTATGTCAGCTGATCTATGATATTTTAAAGTTAGTTTTTGAGATGGGCTTTTGGCCTAGCTGCCAAGGAGCTGCTGATTGTGATACTTGCTTTCCTTATCAGAGTGCCTGGGTTCAAGTCCTAGTTTCATTCCTGACTGCTATTAATATACACCCTGGAAGGCAGCAGGTAATGGCTCAAGTTATTGGTCCCTTCCACCCAAGTGGGAGACATGCATTGAGGTCCTTGCTTCTGACTTCAGCCTGGCCCAGCCCAGGCCATTGTGGGCATTTGAGGAGTGAACCAGTGGGTAGGAACTTTATCTATCTCTCTCTCTCTCCTCTCTCTGACTCTCTTTCTCTTTGTCTCTCTCTCTCTCCATCTTAAATAAATTAATATTCATTTATTTTTCCCACCTTCTACTCCCTTTCCCATTCCATTCTTAAGAGTCATTTTTAATTAACTTTACATACAGAAGACCAACTCCATACTAAGTAAATATTTCAACAATTTGCACCCCCCCCACACACATATACACACAAAGTATAAAGTACTGTTTGAAAACAATTTTTCCAGTTAATTCTCATAGTACATGGGAAGTGAACAGTAACTCCTGTTGTTTATTTAACAATTAACAATCTTTTTTATTACGTCAGCGATCACCCAATACTCTTGACATGAGCAACCAAGACTATGGAAGCCTTTTGAGTATTTAGACAGCACCATAAGCAAAGTGAAAGTTTTCTCCTCCCTTCAAACAAAAGTACATCCTTCTTTGATGGCCCCTTTATTCCACTGGGACCTCAATCACAGAGATCCTTCACTTAGAATATTTTTTGCCACAGTGTCCTGGTTTTCCATGCCTGAAATGCTGTCATGGGTTTTTGAGCCAGATCCAAATGCCTTAAAGGCTGATTCTGAAGTCAGACTGCTTTTTAGGTCACTTGTCATTCTATGAGTCTGCTGTGTGGCTTACTTCCCATGTTGAAACATTCTCTCCTTTTTAATTCTATCTATTGTTATTACCAGACACTTGGTCTTATTACATGATCCCTTTGACACTTAATTGTTGAAATCTTTACTTAGTATAGAGTTGGTCTTCTGTGTACAGTTAATTGAAAATGAATCTTGTGGCTGGCTCTGTGGTGTAGCAAGTAAAGTTGCCATCTGCAGCACCAGCATCCCAGATGGGCACCAGTTTGAATCCTGGCTGTTCCACTTCCAATTCAGCTCTCTGCTATGACCTAGGAAAGCAGTAGAGAATGGCCCAAGTGCTTGGGTCCTACACCCACGTGGGAGATCCAAAGAAGCTCCTGGCTCCTGGCTTTGGATAGGCACAGCTCCGGTCACTGCTGCCAACTGGGGAGTGAACCAGCAGATGGAAGACCCCTCTCTCTCTCTCTCTCTCCCCCCCTTCCCTCCTTCTCTCTCTGTATAACTCTTTCAAATAAATAAATAAATATTGAAAAAGATATATAAAAAGAGGCAGGTCAAACTGATTTTAATATTTTGATTTACTCCAATATATCCAAAATATTATCAATTCAATATGTAATGAAATTTAGCATGCATCAATATTTTATTTCACATTTTAAAAACACCTGAAGTATTTTACATCAAATAGAAACTATATATATATATATATATATAAATATCAAATCAGATGAGCACTTAATAATCATATGTGGTTAGTGCCTACCATTTTGAAGTGCATAAATTTTCAACTCACTGTTAGTGCTCCACAAATGTTAGTCATTACTACTGTATAGTAATAGTAATTTTATAGTTAATAGTAATAGTAATAGTAATAGTAAATAATCTACATAGAAGTAGGGCAAGTGAAATTAAAGCAAGTCCTGTGGCAAAACTGAAACAACTAGTTCCACAGTCTTATCAGTTTAGGGCAGGTCTTAATACTTTCTTCACTTCCTTATCACATTGTCCCTGAAAGGTTTAGAGCATGTTTCTTTAACTTTATCTCAACATTCTTCAGTACATTATTGTTCCAGTTTTTTGGATGTCATTCCTCTTAACTCTTTTAGGAGTAAAACATTCAAGACCACAGAAATAAGAGGTATAGATAAACAACCAACACTGACAACAAAAACACAAAATAGCTTAAGTCTATTCTCATTCTTGTTTCTCTGTTCACAAAAGTAACCCAGCGTTTGGTGGTTGTTTTGACCAGATGTTGAAAAAGTCAACACCTAATCATGTTTCACCTTTTTCTTTTCAATGTAGAAATCTTCTGATCAAAAAGCATTTGTATAGGGGGGCCAGTGTTGTGGTTCAGCTCATAAGACATCCCTTGGGAGCCAGTATCACATATCTGAGCACCAGTTTGAGTTCTCACTTTTCTGTTCTTGATTCAGTTCCCTCTAAAGCACCTGGGAAGGCAGTGGAAGGTAGCACAAGTACTTGGGTCCCTACAACCCATGTGGGAAACCAATATGGATTTCCTGACTCCTAGTTCCAGCCCAGCTCTGGCTGTTGTAGCCATTTGGGTAGTGAATCAGCAGGTGAAAGATATTTTTCTTTTTTTAAAAAAAGATTTATTTATTTGAAAGAATTAGAGAGAGAAAGAAAGGCAGAGGGAGAGAGAGGGAGAGAGAAAGAGAGGGAGAAGGAGGAGGGAGGAAAAGAGAGAGAGAGAGAGAGAGAGAGAGAGAGGTCTTCCATCTACTGGTTCTCTCTCCAATTGGCTGCAAAGGCTAGAGCTGCCGAAGCCAGGAATCAGGAGCTTCTTCTGGGTCTCCTATGTGAGTGCAGGAGCCCAAGGACTTGGGCCATCTTCTACTGCTTTCGCAGGTCATAGCAGAGCTGGACTGGAAGTGAGGCAGCCAGGACTCGAACCGGCACCCATATGGGATACTGGCACAGCAGATAGTTGCTTTACTGGCTATGCCACAGCGCCACCCTCTTTGCCTTTCAAATAAATAAAGAAAATAAATCTGAAAACAAAACAAATTCTGAGATTCCTATAATCATTCCAGGGGTTAACAAATGCAAATTTTACCCATCTCCAGGTAATTACACTTGGAGATTTTCTGCTAAGGAAGTTCACCCTCCCTCTCTCTATCTAGCTTCATCTGTAAGACATCACCCTAGATAACACCTCCTTAGAGAAGTCTGAATTAGACCATCCTTCTTCTTTTGCATGCTCATAGTATTCACTGTCCTTCAGAGCACTTACTAAGATTGTAAATACACAATTATTGACTAATTATCCTTGAAGCACAGAATCATCGTTAAGTCCTCAGTATACAGCATAATTATTGACACAACATTGAGGTGCAAATATACTGAGTAATTAAAATAAAACATGAAAAAATGTGGTTGTTGAATACAAGGGAATTTTTGTAAGGTTTATTGAGAATGTAATTAAAAGTTTATTTAGGTAGAAAAATATTGAAATTTATGTATATGAGAGGTCGTCTTCAAAAGTATATGAAATTCATATTATAACACTATGCATAAATTTCAAAAGATTCACCCAAAATAAATGTATCTTTTAATTCCATTTTTCCCAGACTGCCATACCCTCATACATAAAATGGAAAAATTTAAAAACAGTACAGATCATTAATGTAAACTAATGCTCAATGTCTGCATGTAAGATGACAGTCGTAATGTGTAATGGAAAGCTCAGTACAAAAATAACACACACTCACACACACACACACATTCTCACTTAACTGCTTGTTTGTGCCTGGAAAGTTTATTAACTTCTGAGTTAGTACAGCATTAACGGGGAAATGCCATAGGGCAGGGTGAAGGCATCATGAAAAAAGCTGAGCAGATGGCCAGGGAATGTGCCATGCTTCATTATAAGCAATTGTGTGACCTTCAGGAACTTGACTTTAATTCTTCGTAAAATGACTTAGCTGGATTTTTACCTGTTCAAAAATGCACTATTTTTCTACATTTTAACATCTCTGAAATCGAGAGTCATCTTAC
Organism: Sylvilagus floridanus; assembly: GCA_949820135.1. Lineage (NCBI taxonomy): Eukaryota > Metazoa > Chordata > Mammalia > Lagomorpha > Leporidae > Sylvilagus > Sylvilagus floridanus. The sequence goes on from OX463227.1 coordinate 78,071,773, forward strand.
AATTAATGCATTTTATATCTCTGTCAAGTATGGTTGTGAGTAACAATGTTTTGGGGAAGAATCAAAAATGTATTAACATGAAAGCATTTTAAACTAAGTAAAATAAGGAACTCTGAGGCACAAAATTCTATGATTGTAAGTCATTTCTTTTACTACTCATTTCCTAACATTTTCAATTTTTTTTAAGTTAAAAGATAAACACTTACAGAAAGTTGTTTCTTTGTGCAGATCACTAATGTGATTTCTGTTAATAATTTTGTAGGTCAATATAGCCAGGCATTTAGGATCCTAACTGACTTAGAAATATTTACAGTGTGGTTTCATACATGGTCAACTTAATTGCTACTAAAATATACATATTCACCTAAAGTCATTCTTTTCTGGTTGAGGAAATAGTCTCAACGCAGAATTTTCCAAATAAGAAGCTTCATTTCCCTTCTCAGCATGAAGAGAATACATATTATAAAAGCCTAGAAATAAATGCTTTTGCCACTTTTCATATCCTTTCACACCATGGTACATTTTTACTTTTTATGAATTGGGCATATTGTATTTACTTGCACAATTATGATGTAACTTGAAAAATAAATACTACATGCATAGAGACCACCCCCGCCTCCATCTCAGGAACATTTTGAATGCCTTCCACAATGCTCTTTCATTTCAAAATAATTATTTTAGGGTCAACATTCCACGCACAGTAAATTTCAGTTAATTATACCAGGAACCCCTCTAGAAGAGAATACGGTATATACACATTTATCCAAACACAGAATTTTATACACAGAGCCAACATCTGGGCACATCTATATATGCCACCTCCCACAAGCACAAAGACTTTCTTTAATGATTTTTTGTTGTTGTTTTCTCTCAGCTACATCAATTCCTCCCTCTTGGGTTAAAGAAGTACAATATTTAATCTCCCTCTTTATTTCTTGCTTCAATTTGTTTTTAAACATATTGACTTTATGTCAAATCTTCACTTACAACTGGTTTTTGCTAATTTTTGTTATGAAGCCACCATTACTTAAGCAGAGGTGTTTGTACTTAATGCCAACTGAAGACAGCATGAGCTGTCTAGATGGTGCGTTAGGGAGAACAGCTGATGGATTACAAATCTCTGTATTTCACCAACAGAAATGAATTTGGATCCATCAATTTTATTCCCTTATGCCAAATTTAGGAAGTTCAGTTTATGCAGATCTGTCAAAATATTACATTAAACACCTAGATGAATGAGTTAAATTAATTTACTTTTGCAGTTTGCCTTGATTGGGTTAGGTTAGTTTCATGCAGAAAGCAGAAACTCTCAAGGATATTGCACCTAGTCAGGGAAGGTACCAGGGGCAATGCCAGCTGGCCTCAGCTGAATGGTAAGACAAAGTGTTAGAAATCAGCAACAAGGGAAGGAGGTGCCTAGACTTTCCTTATGACACCCATGCCTGTCTTTTACTTAACACCTATCTGATGTCCCTGAAAGAAAGTAACCACAGCAGTGAATAAAATTAAGATGAAAAAAGGCCACTGTGCTTGCAATGCAGAGCAGATCAGTCAGGGCGACCAAAATGAAAGAGAAAGGGGAACAATAATCCTGCTGTGTGGTTATATAGCACCTTTCATCCAAACAATGTGAGAATTCTCTATTTTTGCAGGCCAGCTCCCTAGAGGGCTTTGAAAGCAATTCAGGGGGGAAATAAAAGGATTGCAGAACAGATTTCAGGCTTGAATGATAAAATGGACATTCTGCAAGACAGATTTTACTGAATTGATAACTGGATGATTGAGGCTGTCACACATAAATAAATTGAAAAGGAGTAAAATCAAAAAGAAAGCAGAAAATTTTGAAAGGATATCAAAGTACAAAGAAAGCCTGATGACCTTGAAAGAAGGTCACAGAACCAAGCTCTATATTCAGAGATAGTCAACAGGATTCAAATCTGGAAAACTACTAGGCTCCCGTAAGGTATGATTAGTACCAAAGTATGAGACCCAGACATCCCTAAAATGCCTTAGTATCAACACTGCGCAGTTGCTGAGGGATAAGAATATAATGAGTAAGGATATAGAATCATGGACTCAGTAAGTTGATTTAAGCACTAGGTAACACGAAGTCTAGACTACTTTGGTTTTTTTTCTGTTTTTTTCATGGAAAAATAGGACTATGAAAGAATTGCTACAGAGTGGCCCATGACGAGGAATCTGAGTTCCTGTAGTTTTTCCTTGCTGTCTGGTTCAGGTAATATAGGCCGCACAGAATATTTCTCTCTTGGGCTTTACTGCATTCCCTAGAAGTCATGGCCAATTAACTAGTTACAACCTAAATCCTGAAGGAAAAATTCTCCAGCCCTTCAACTGGCCATGCCAAGGGATTCTGAAGTCAGTCTCAATCCCTCCCTCTCTCCCTCCTTCCCTCTCTCTCTTCCCCTCCTCTGCTGTGATTTCAGAAAATAGCCATCCATCTCCCTCCCCAACCACTAATAACCCTGATAGGTTGTATTCAGGACATTTCAGTCCCAAGGACAGTTGGGAAGAAAAAGAATTGAAGATAAAGTATGAAATACCAGAAGGAGATGCATATCTTTGTCAAGAAATGACCCCATCCTTGGAATTTCCAAGTGGACCCTGGGTCTTTGCTACTATTTTCCTGGAAGAGGCAACCACCTTCTTCCTTTGCCCAGAGATTCTGGATATAATTTTTCTCCAAGCAGGATGGCAAAGTCCTAACTTTCTCACAAGGAATACACTAAGCCCTTTCTCTATTGATGTAGATACCAATGAGAAGGAAATGCAGTAGTTTCCAAAACAAACTAAAAATGAGCTTTCAGGACCCTCATATTTTGAGTTTCTCCCTATCTTCTGTAAATGGAAAGATCGATGAATAAACCTCATTACCTTTGTGAGAATTCACAATAATGCTGAGCCTGTTTTTCAAAGCAAGGGAAGAACCACTAGCAAATTTTTAAAACAAGTTCTATTTAGCACTATCTGGCATACAGTAATGATTTGCTGGTGCTAGTTATATATCATACTTTCCATAGAACTATTCTGTCAGCATTATCTGAAAGTGGGTTTATTTGTTTAATAGGAAAGTAGTTCTTAGTGATAGAATAAACGTGCATTTGTGTGTGTGTGTGTGTGTGTGTGTAGACATACAGAATGTCATCCTGCAACTGAAACATCTTGATATCCAAAAGAATGAAATTACAATATTACAGTGAATCATCTATCAAAAACACATTTTGAGAGCCAGCACTGTGGCATAGTGGGTAAAGCCGCCACCTGCAGTGTTGACATCCCATGTGGGTGCTGGTTCAAGTCCTGGCTGTTCCACTTCTGATCCAGCCTGATGATATGGCCTAGGAAGATAGTGGAAGATGGTTCAAGTCCTTGGGCCCCTGCACCCACATGGGAGACCTGGAAGAGGCTCCTGGCTCTTGGCTTCAGATTGGCACAGGTCCAGCCATTGCAGTCAATTAAGGGGTGAACCAATGGATGAAGATTCTACCTCTACCTCTACCTCTACCTTCTATGCTCTACCTCTCCTCCTCTCTCTGTGTAACTATTTCAAATAAATAAATCTTTAAAAAAAAAAACACGTTAGGGTTAATTATAGGGAAAATAATTGGCCAAGTTGAAGGACATGACATTTGGAATAAGAAAACAGACTATGGGAGAAAGATATGGAGCAAAGTCAAAAACAGACTTAATTCAAATCTTAACTCCATTAGTGCCTCTGATTTCTCATCTCTGTCTTCATCTATGGACTAGAGATATGAACATATACATGTCTATGTTAACAGGAAGATCAGAATTATGTAAATATATCTCCTTCACTTAGCAACTGTTCAATAAATTATAGCTACTATTTTATTGAGATGTAGAACAAGGCAGAAAACAGTGAAGAGGATTTCAAGAGAAAAGAACTGATTTAATATACAGTGTGATATTTACTAGCAGGACAACTTTGAGAAATACACTTAACAAATGTGACTCTCCATTGCCTCACAGGTCAAATGGGCACAGAATTGTTGTAAGCAATAAACAAGATGAAATAAGTAACTTCATTTTTGGAATACAGAGGATCCTCAAAAAAATCTTAATTCCCTTGATCTCCCTGCCATACAAGCAAACAGATCTACTTTTGCCTAGTTTTGTTCTTCAACAACAAAAACCAAAAGTGTTTATTACCAAATGTCCTGGGAGCCCTCCTATAATTATTCTTAAAGTATTCATAGGATGCAATCAGAATGCTAAATTCAGAAAGTTAATGTGGTTAATAGTCGCTTCTGGACTACTCACGAAGTTTCCATCACTTAAGAATTTCTTTCTGTTTTCTGCTTGTTTATTACACTTTCTTCAGTATTGAGAAAGCACCTGCTATGTTTAAGGGATGAGCAAGGTGACAGAATTGAAGAAAACAGAAAAAACCTTTATCCAATTAATATACACTTTCTTTAAGGCAAGACCCTCACTAACAATTTTTCCCTTCATAACACCTCTATTTTGTTGACTTCTATGCCAATAATTCCCTGTTACTCCTCTTTCATCAATTTATTAAATTTCCATTGTCCTGGCCTGATATTGTTCTAAGCCAAGCACTACTGCCAAAAGAGAGAAAGACAGTGAAGAGGATTCATGCCCACAGATCCCTGGAGCCTCTCTCTTGAGACTCACCCAACAGCCTGGCCAGGGTCGAAGGAAATTTCACTAGCAGCTGCAACAGCAGTTCACGGCCCTGTGAGAATGTGACATCTCACTCTTTCATTCAAAATGCTCCTCTGCTTTCTGCTTCTCTTAGATTTCAGCTTGCCTGCCTCCGGGACTCAGATGCTTTCACAGAATTGATGCAAACCCCTGGGAAATTTATTTGTCCTCTGATATCATCCATGCTAATGCTCTCCTCCATTAGCTCAGATAATCAAGAGTTGACTATACATAGAACTGTGGGGGATTACAAAAGCACTTATAATCTAATGAGAAAAAAGAGGAAAAATACTGAAGGAATTTAAAAAATAGAGGGAACAGAATAAAAGACACAAATGTACACATAAGCCAACTTATAATGCTCTAGCTAAGCATAAGAATTAAAGCGGGTATGTTACAAAATAACCAGAATGCACGCCACTGAAATTGAACACTGCTGGTCCCAGTGCCATCAAAGGATAAATAGCAAGTAAGACTATTATGCAAGTGCGTTGAGGTTTAGAAGAGAGGTTCAATAGCATTCTGGGGAAGGGAAGTCAGGTTGCTGTTATTCTGGTTTGTTTCTGATCTCTGAAATTAGTTCTTTGCTTGAAAGTTTGGTTTTACACTGTAACTCATTTAAATTGCTGGCAACATTGATCCCTGGAAATGCCAGACTTGTGTCACTATTTTTTAAAGATTTATTTATTTATTTGAAAGCTAGGGTTACAAAGAGAGAGATAGAGAGGGAGATCTTCCATCCCTGGTTCAGTCTGCAAATGGTCACAATAGCTGGGGCTGGGCCAGAACAAAGACAAAGAGCCAGGAACTTCTTCCAGGTCTCCCCAGGGGCTGCAGGGACCCAAGCACTTGGGCCCCCTTCTGCTGCTTCTCCCAGGCACATTAGCAGGGAGCTGGATCAGAAGTGGAGCAACTAGGACTCCAACTGGCACCCATCTGGGATGCTGGCATCACAGGCAGCAGTTCTACCGGCTACGCAACAACACTGGCTCCTCTTTTTCATTTTTTTTAAGCACCAGTGTTTGTTTTAAGATTTATTGATTTATTTGCTTCAAAGCTATAGTTACAGAAATAGGGAAAGACAAGAGAGAACTTCCTCAGCTGGTTGTGGCTGGGATAGCAGGGGCAAATAGTCCAAGTGCTTGGGTCCCTGCACCACATGGATGATCAGAAAGAAGCTCCTGGCTCCTGTGTTTGGCCTGGCCCAGTGCTGGCCATTGCAGCCATTTGGGGAGTGAACCAGTGAATGGAAAATCACTCTCTCTCATTCTCTTTGTGTGTGTGTATGTGTGTGTGTGTGTCTGTAACTCTGACTTCCAAAATAAATAAATATTTTTTAAAAATAAATAAATTTTATTTTCTCCACCTCACAGATATCAGCCTGTTTACATTCACTTGGAGGGTTTAATAACTCACCTTTGTAATATTGCTAAAAGTGTGTATTTACTTATTTTCACGAAGTCATTCACTAAGACTTAGTAGAAGTAAAATTAATGGCTGACCAGCAGCAAGTCCATCAGTGCAGCAATGACTTTCTATACTTAGGAGTAACAGCAAAGTACTTAAGGCCTATAGATAGGAGACAGCTCCCTAAAACTGTTAAAATCATAATGATTCACTAAACAGGGTGAAAATACTCAATTAAAGCTCAAGAAAATAAAACTACTTAGGTGAGGCACTTCACCTGGTAAGAAGTCTCAAACATTATTAGGATTTTCTGGAAATAGGAAACATGCATATCAAAGTTCTATTGAAATCTGCACACCATAGTGCAGACAATTTGTTCTAGAAGTTTATCTCACAGTCATATTTCCTCTAAGATGGAGTAGGCAAACCCCTTCCTCATCCAACATCATTAGACAAAAGTGGTATAACTCTAAGGGGAGAAGGGTGATCTAGCTACTTTGTCAGAAGGAGTACATTATAGTAGCACACACACAGAGGAATGCTCTCCTCGGCAAGAGGAGAGAGTAATATTTCTGTGCTTCAGTCCATGAAAACATCTGAGGAGGTGGTAGGACCCAGAAACTCCAAAATAGTGAAATGTGTGTTACAGTCCCATCATCTATCACTCAAGTACTGGTCTGAGTCTAGAAATAGCAAATGGGGGTAATTGTGGAGGACTAGGCAAATATACAGTTGGCAAGCGCAGGGCAACTTGCTATAAAAGGGACATTAATCCCTTGGCAAATGTCACCCCAGGAGACAGACACTGTATTGAGTACAAGGAAGGTTCCATTGGCCATCCTGATCCTATTGGGGTGACCCCCCTGATGGTGTTCTTGATTGCATAAAGTCACCTACAGGAGACTTGCGGTGCAGTCCACAGCTGACCAGCCATTCTGTCTGATGTAGAATTGGTGGTCAATGGTTCTTCACTTTGTCAATAGCTGAAAAATGTATCACTTAATGTAGCCTCCAGAATTTCAAATGAGAAAGATGATATCTGAATCAGTGTTCCTGTATAGATAATAGGCATTTCTCTTGGAATGCGTTTAGTTTTCAGAATGTTAGTTATGATACGTCTTGGTTTGGATTCTTTGGTTTATCTTATTGAGGGATCACTCAAATTCTTAAATCTATAAACTTATGTCTACTGCCAAATCTGGAAAGTTTTCAGTTTGATTCTATCAAAAATTTTTCAGTACCACTGTACATTTTGTCTCCTCCTAGAACTACAATGATAAGGATGTTAACTTTTCATTATTTTTCTACAGATCCCTAAAATCCTATTGATTTTTTAAATTCACTTTTTTTCATACTGCATAAAATCTATCCATCTGTCCAAATTCACTGATTCTAATTTCTGTCACCTTCACCCACAAAAGAATTCATTCAACACGATTTTAATGTTTATTATTACAGTATCAGTGCTATAATTTCTAGTTGATTCTGTTTTATAACTTCTATTTTTTTGCTGAGTTTTTGTGTTCCTTTGCATTTGCTTGTACAGAATACTTAATTGCTTGTGGAAACATTTCTATTGTGGCTGCTTTAAAATCATTGTCAAGTAATTCCAACATCTGTGTCATCTTTGGTGTTGGCATCTGTTCCATGTCTTTCCTCATCATTAACCTAGTTCGTGATGTGATGTTATCTTTTTCACTGTGTCGTGGATATTTGGGGTATTAAATTACATTATTATGGAACCTATTTAGTCTTTGATTTCTTTAGCTGGCATTTTATTTCCTAAGTGCAGCATGATGGCCAGGTAGATGTTTTTGTCAGCTTCCCTCCCCCCACCCCCCCTGCCCAGAACTCACTCACCAACACCACCCAGGTGAAAGTGAAACATAACCAGCATAGCCTCATTGTCTCCGAATGGAAGTGTATGATCAGCTGTTTCTTTTGCCCCATGAAAGGTTAAAATGATAAGACGTTGCATTTGCAGGGTTAAATGAAACATATCATTAAATGTTTTAAAGGAAATTAACCTTAGACAAATTTCTTGCCATTCTTAGCAACTCTTGAACTCAAACCTTGCAATGTTGTTTGATTTCAGCTAAAATATGCAAACTGATGTAGTCTTTGGAATTAGTTACTGTGTCCCTGGATGCTAATGTCCATTATGGTGGTTCATTCCTATACACACAAAGTTTTTTGGTTATATAAAGGATTCTACGATATTGAGGATTAAGTATGCACCATTAAAAATCTCTGTGATTTAGAATCACACCATTCTGATTAATACTCTAGCACGCTTGCATAATATAGAAATCATATTCTGTATATTTGATACTCGGTATTTGATATTTAGCATCTTTAGAGTAAAGTGCTACTACCAGAAATGGGCATTTCAGGGCTTGATATAAACATGTAAATTTAAAAATTCTCTTCAACTTTAGCCACACTTACTAGAATGCACAATCACAATAACTACAGTACTTTGTAAGATGCTGATGCTCTCTTAAATTAGTTGATTCCATATCTTTGCTATTGTGAACAGTGTTCTTATAAACAACATGGAGTAGGCATTTATTTGATACAACAATTTAATGGCTTTTGAATATATACCATGTAATGAGATTATGATATCCTATAGCAGTTCTATTTCTAAGGTTTCAAGAAATTTTCATGCTATTTTACATAATGACTATATTAATTTACATTACCACCAACAGGGCATGTGTTCTCTTTTCTCTACATCCTTGTCAGCATTTGTTACTTTCTGTAACATTGCCATTGTGGGTTTGATTTGTAGTTCCTTGAATGCTGAAGAAAATCAGTATTTTTGTCATATATTTATTGCTATTTGTATTTCTTCTAAGAACTTCCAGTCAGGTCATTTGGCCTTTTCTTAACTGGATTGGCTGTTTTTGTTGTGGCTGTTGTTGAGTTTTTTGAGTTACTGATATTTTCTGGATATTAACCGTTTGCCATATAAATAGCTTGAAAATATTTTCTCCCATTGATTTAGATAGCACTTTACCCTATTGATTATTTCCTTTGCAGTGCAGAAGCTTCTAGGTTTGATATAATTCCAAACGTCCAGTTTTGCTATGGCTGCCTGTGCTTTTTTGGGTCCTCTCCAAATAATCCTTATCTACACCAATGGCTTGAAGTGTTTCTCCTATGTTGTCCTCTAGCAATTTCATACTTTAAGGTCTTAAATTTAAGTCTGTGATCCATCTTGATTATTGATTTTTGTACATGCTGTGGGGTAGGGATCAATTATAATTATTCTGTAATATGTACACCAAGTTATGCAAGCACCATTTATTGAAGACTATCCTTTCTCTAGAGTATGTTCTTGGCACCTTGGCATCTTGGAGGAAGAGGAAGAGTAAAAGTCGGAGCATGGGTAGGAGGGAGGGTTGGGGTATGTGTGTCAACTATGTTCCTAATCTGTATATAGGAAATACATGAAACTTGTACTGAAAGAAAATTAAAAATTAAAAAAATAGAATTAAAAAATCTTTAAAAATAAAATTAAAAAAAAAAAAATGTTGGCTAGGGGCTGGTGTTGTGCTGTAGCAGGTTAACCTACCATTTTGGATACTGGCATCCCATATAAGAGAGCCTGTTTGAGTCCTGACTTCACTTCCAATCCAGCTTCCTGCTAGTGCACCTTAGAAGGCAATGAAGATGGCCCAAGTAATTGGGATTCTGCCACTCATTTAGGAAACCAGAATGGGGCTCTTGGCTCTTGACTTCTACCTGGTCCCAACCTTACTGTTAACAGCCATTTGAAAGTGAAGCAGTGAATGGAAGATCTTTTTTTCTCTCTCTCTCTCCCCCTTCCTCTATTCCCTATGCTGCTTTGATTAAAAATAAAAATTAAAATTAAAATAGAAATTAATTAAAATTAAAAATTAAAAAATAATAATTTAAAAAATAATTTTAGAATTTTTGTTCTAATTCTTTAAAGAATATCATTGCTGTTTTGATAGAGATTACATATAGTCTGTAAATTAGTTTAGGAAATATGGACATTTTAATGATATTAATTCTTTCAATATGAACAAGGGATATCTTTAATTTGCATGTGTGTGTTCTAAACGATTTATTTCATCAATGTTTTATAAATTTTATTAGAGCTCTTTCATTTCTTTGATTAGCTTTATTCCTAAAAACTTTAATTTTTGTGATTATCTTGAATGGGATGGATTTCTTTATCTCCCTTTCAGCAAAGTCATTATTGATATATAAAATCCTATATCTTTGTATGTTTATGTGTATGATGTGACTTCACGGAATTTGTTCATATGTTCTAATAGTTTTTTTGGCAGAGATTGTAAGTTCTTCAATATACAAAATCATATCATCTAAAAACATTGATATGCTGACTTCCTCCATCCCAATTTTGATGTCTTCCATTTATTTAAGATGTAGTTGTTTATTTAAAAGGTAGAGTTACAGAGAGAGAGGGAGAGACAAAGTAAAGCACATCTCCCATCCATTGGTTCACTCCCCAAATTGCCACAATGGCCTAGCATAGTTCAGACCAAAGCCAGGACCCTGGAACTCGAAAAGAGTCTCCCACATTGAGTGGCAGAGATGCAAGTACTGGAGCCATTCTCTGCTGCTTTCCTAGGCACATTAGCAAGGAGCTGAATCAGAAGTGGAGTAGCTGAGATTCCAACTGGTGCTCATATGGGATTCCAGTGTCACAGGCTGTGACTTAACCCACTGTGCTACAACACCAGCACTGATGTCTTTCATTTGTTTCTATTTCCTAACTGCTCTTGCTAATGTTTCCAGTATTTTATTGAATAAGAATGTTGAAAGTGGACATCCTTATCTTGAGCCACAACTGAGGGGAAAATGCCATCAGGATCAAGTGCCAAAAACATACATATATTATCTTACTGGGCAAATGTAATCCAAGTACATTCAAGGTTAATGCTGGTAGATAAGAAGTAACACCTACCATTTTGTTGATTGCTTACTCATTGTTTCATATATTTGCTGTGTCTTTCTGCCTCCCATTATTTATCTGTATTTTGGTAGTATTCTATCAGGATAAGGTTGGATTCTCTTCCCTTTGCTTTTTGAGAATCTGCTGTGTTAATGAATTTTATACTATTATATGTTCTAATGTAGTTGCTATGATCTTTCAGAACTACTTTCAGAATTCTTGTAGGGCTGGTTTCATGGTGATAAATTCTTTCAGTGTTTACTTGTTTGGGATGTAATTATTTCTCCACTTCTAAAGGATAGCTCACTCGACAAATTATTCTCTTTTTCTTTATATTTCAAGATCTTTAATATATCATGCAACCCTCTTCTAGCCTTATAGGATTTCTGCTGAAAAGCTTGATGTAATTCTAATGGATTTTCCTTTATATATATTTAGAACAACATGATTCCCTCACTCTCTTTATGATTTTATCCTTTTCCATAACTTGTGATAATTTGACTACAATATGCTTTGAGAAAAGTCTTTTTTGGTGGAGTCTGGTTGGGGTCCTTTGAACTTTCTACATCTGGATGTATTTCAAGACTCGGGGAGTTCTTAAGTACCATTTAAATAGATTCTCAATGTATTTTTCTTTCTTTTCTCCTTCAGATATCCCTATAACATGAATTTTGTTTACTTAATGGGATCCTATATGTCTCACAGGCTTTTTTTTTATTCCTTTAAATTCTACTTATTTTTGTATGCCTTAATTGTATCAAAAGCATTGTCCTCTAGAAATTTTTTTGCTTGATCTATTCTCCTGTTGAAGTTCTCAATTGTATTTTTATTTCATTGATTAAAGCTTTCAAATATAAAAGATTAGCTGATTCTTTTTAATGATTTCTTTTTGTGGAATTTCATATTCATGTCATGTATCATTTTCCTCATTTCTCTTGTCTATCTGTATTCTCTTATATCTCATTGGGTTTACTTAGGAAAATTATTTTGAATTCTTTTTGTGGAATTGCACAAATGTCTTTCAAATAAGGGTGCATTTATATATAACTGTTGTGTTCTTTTAGAGGAGTCTTGTTTCCTTGCATCTCAGTGTTTTCTATGTCCTTAAGTTGATGTCTGCACATCTGATGCAATGGTTCCTTCTTCTTTATCGAATAGCTTTCATTGGAAAAGACTATTTTGTTTATATGGTATTTTGGAATCATGTGGATTGTTTCATTGTTTTTCACTCTAGATAAGCCCAAAATGTAATCCTCAGCTATAATCAATGTCAGTAGCATCTATGAGTGCCACATGTGTCTACTAGCAGCAGGTAGTGAAGGTAGTTGCATGACTTTGAACTGGACAAGAGCATCCAAAGGTGGGTATCTTCAGGCCCTGTAGAGTTGGTTGTCAATCACACTAGTGCTTGTGATAGCAGTAGCCCCATTGCTGATGCTTTGGGATGTAGGGAGCCAGCATTTGTCCAGTAAGGCAAATCTAAGTGATGCTGAGGCTTGTGGCACTAATAGCTATGACCCTAGGACTGTGCAATATTAACGGCACCTTTCCCAGGTCCTGGTGGTAAGACATAGGTAATGATGAAATTTTTAGTACTAAAATCCCATGTCCCTACACTAGTGGATGTACAGAGGATGTTTTCTAGGCCCTGTGAAGTGAATACATATTATTATTATTATTATTGGCATTGTGCACTTATAGGTGTAGGGATGGAGCACTAGAATGCAGATAGGGTCTCCCACCAACCTTCAGGGTGGAGTCAGGTGACTTTGAAACACAGGATACTAATCATCACAGTTCTGAAGCTATAGAAAATGAAAGGTTTCTTGTCCAGGTCATACAGGAAACACATACATTACACTGTGGATTATGCCCTGGAAGCCATGGATCTGCAGCAATGGAATAGAGATAGAGTCATTCCCAGCTTCAACAGGGCAATAACAGGTGTTCTTGGGATGCACAAAGCCAACGTTCACAGACCTTCAGGATGCAGTACGCTCCTTATGCAAGTTTTCCAGAGTGAGTACATGTTACGCTGCAGATTGTGGACTAGCAGCAATCAGCCACAAATGCAGTCAAAGTCCTCCAAGTCCCACTGGTATGTACAAGTTAATCCAGGGATCGTAGCTCAACAGTCACCATCTCACATCTGCCGGACACAGAAGGGACTGTCTCCATTTCCCAAAGGGCATGCAAAGGTGATGCTGAGGCTTATATTCAGGCCACCCAGAAACCTGTACTAAGAGATACAAGAGGAAATGTCCTTGGGCGTGTGTATTGATTACTGCTGGCACTGAGACTCCAAAAACATGAGAACTCCCCTTCATCATGCAGAGCTAATAAACATGGCTCCAACGCTTGTGGAGCTGCAGCATGCAGAATGTCCTGATCTCTCCCCTGTGAAGCGTCCTGGTTCTAGGGGTGTGGTGTGGGAGAGGCCTTCTAATGGAGTTGGGGCTGCTTGCTGTCCTCCAACACAGGATGGGTTTTAGCAGTGACTGTGCTGTTGCAGCTTGGATCTGGGATTTGGAGAGTGAGAGACAACATAGGTTCTTTTTTTTTTTTTTTTTTTGGAGCAAAGCAGTCATTCTCACTCTACTCTGTTTTCTACACTGGGTTTAAAACTAGCAAGGACTGTTGAAATATCGTGTAGACAAGGCTGCCAATCTGCAGTAATGGATGGGGTTGCAGAGCTTTTGGTTTGTCTTTTCCTGCAACATGGAGTCTCTCATCTAGAGAGCCAGAGTAGGAATTGAAGCATGCTTTGTTTCTCTCTGTATGCTGACTTTCCACATCTCTGCACTAATGGTTCCCCTGACTTCTTTACTAAAGTTTTTCAACTTAGTTTCCTGGAAACATAGTCCTTCCTTTGTTGTTCTGGTTCTTCTCTATGATGGAGGTGAGTTCTGGGCCTCTCTATTCAGTCATCTCGGATCTTGATATTTTTTTCTTTCTAAGGCTTTACATTCATTTCCTGTGTTATACCAAGCAATTTATGACTCCTCAAATATTTAAAGATATCAAAAATTAAAAGGTATTTAAAGGAAAGCATGTCTGCTATTTAAAATCTCTCTGAAATCTTTCTCTCACTTCCAGATCCACTTTTTTTTTTTTTTTTTTTGACTAGCAGAGTGGACAGTGAGAGAGACAGACTGAGAGAAAGATCTTCCTTTCCTCCATTGGTTCAACCCTCAATGGCCACTGCGGCTGGTGCGCTGCGGCAGGCACACCGCGCTGATCCAAAGCCAGGAGCCAGGTGTTTCTCCTGGTCTCCCATGCGGGTACAGGGCCCAAGCACTTGGGCCATCCTCCACTGTACTCTCAAGCCACAGCAGAGAGCTAGACAGGAAGAGGAGCGACCAGGACAGACTCCGGCACCCCAACCGGGACTAGAACCTGGTGTGCCAGTGCTGCAGGCGGAGGATTAGCCTATTGAGCCACGGCGCTGGCCCAGATCCACTTTTCAAGGACAATGTAGGGAAGCCAGTGCTGTGGCACAGCAGGTGAAAGCCATGGCCTGCAGTCCTGACATTCCATATGGGTCCCAGTGTGAGTCCGATGTGGTCCACTTCTGATCCAGCTCCTTGCTAATGTGCCTGGGAAAGCAGCAGAGGATGGACCAAGTATTTGGGACCCTGCACACATGTGGGAAACCCAGTAGAAGCTACTGGCTTCTAGCTTCAGCAAGCCCAGCCCTGGCTATTGTGGTCACTTAGGGAATGAACCAGAAGATAGAAGATCACTCTCTTTGTTTGACCCTTCTCTCTAACTCTGCCTTTCAAATAAATAAATAAATCTAAAAAAAAATGATAAAATAAAGGACTCATCTGATTCAATCTTGCCCATCTGGATAATTTTCCTTTAGATTAAAGTAAATTTTAACTGATTACAAGCCATAATTACCCTTCACATCTGAAAAGTCGTTTCACTTCATTATTTTATGTAAATATATCCTCAGGATGAAATTACCTCAAACTTACCTATCCACACTCAACAGGTAAGAATTATAAAGCAAATGTAGACCAGATGATGGGAACATTGAGGAGCATGTTACAATCCTGCCAATTACAGACTTTAAGTATGATCATTAAAGGAAACTACTGGATACACAGAAAGGCATTTAAAAACAAATGACATATGTCTTTGGTAGAACAAAATATGAATATTAAAACTTCAGGTTGAAGCTGTAGATGGTGTAGATATTAAGTTGCAGGTTGGGATACCTGCATCCCATATCAGAGTGCCAGGATATCACTCTCACCACTACTACCAATCCAACTTCTGCTAACACGGACTCTGAGGGGTAGCAGGTACTTGGGCTCCTGCCACCCATGCAGGAAACAGATGTAGTTTCATTTCCTGGCTTCAACTTGGTCCAGGCTTAGAAGTTGTGGGTATACGAAGAGTAAACCAGCAAATGAAAAGTCAGTCTCTGCCGCGGACTGTCAGCTCGGAGACTTCACAGACCGAGGGAGAACAGGATGAAGGCGTCTAGGGAGACAAGGAATCGGCGAGGAAAATGACAGACAGACACCAGTGTAGTACTAATGCTGCTGCGTTTATGGTCTGTTAAGTTAGGGTTTTTATAGTAAAACTTCTAAAGCTTGAGGGAAAAACATCATTGATTAACAGAAGAGCAAAGGTTAACATGGTCAGAACAGTGCGGTAACAATGAGGGAATAGTGGTAACATTTTAACCGTATATAGGCCTCATTCACCCAGGTCACGTATGCCAGAAAGATATTTCTCTTCTATCTGTGCCCAATCATGAGGAACACGCCATTGTATGCGCCACTGTCTTAGCCATTTTTATAGTTTCCCATACCTGTTGTCTTTCCTGCCTTGTCATAATACACCACGGGATTCTGGACCTAGCTAACCTAGTCATAAAAGGCAATTGATCCCAACGCTGCCTTTTCCCGTCATGATTAACCCATATCATCATAGGCACCCGTGTAAGGAAGCGGATCTAACATGACAGAGGGATTCCATCGCGGGGGAGTCCGAATGTGGATTCCCTATGAGCTGTTCGACCCGAGTTTCCTCAGGGTCATTTTTGTTTTCTTTTAGCAATTCCCGTTGCTCCATAGCGTCCAAGAAGTCTCCCAGAGTCCGATTGCTAAGGCTTCTTCCAGGAAGGCTTTTACAGCTGGCGGTGCAAAGAGCGTGATGTTCTGAATTGCTTCCTCAGGAATGTTAAAGGAACTGTTTGCTATGATAATGGGTTCCCGGTAATCCTATTGTTGTTCCGTGTCCATGGGGGCATGAGCCCAGATCAAATACAGGCAACAAAGGTAGATTGCAATCATTCCTAACATTATGTACAAAGGACAAAGCAAACGCAGGAACCAACACAGGAAGGGCTTTCGGCTTCCACTATGTAGAGACAAGATCATTATTGACCTTTGTCTCCACAGGAGGTGCTTGAGGCCCCTCTCCGAAGAGATCTCACCTCAGCCCTTCAGCCCGTGGAGGTCTCTGGCGCAGCTGTTTTTGCTACGCAGATGTTACCACAGCTGTAGGCGTAGCAAGTCTCTCCTCTCTCTCTCTCTCTCTCTCTCTCTCGCTCTCTCAAATAAATACATTAATTTTTAAAAGAAATTTTTTTTAATAGGCAGAGTTAGACAGTGAGAGAGAGAGACAGAGAGAAAGGTCTTCCTTCCATTGGTTCACTCCCAAAATGGCCGTCACAGCCGGTGCTCTGCGCCGATTTGGAGCCAGGTGCTTCCTCCTGATCTCCCACGCAGGGGCAGGACCCAAGCATTTGGGCCATCCTCCACTGCACTTCCGGGCCATAGCAGAGAGCCAGATTGGAATTGGAGCAACTGGGACAAGAACCTGGGGTGCCGCTGCCACAAGCAGAGGATTAGCCTAGTGAGCCATGGCACCGGCCCTAAAAGAAATTTTTAAAAGAAATCATCAAGCTTTAGTTTCACTAATGAATTGACACCATTTTAGATGGTAAATGCTTGCTTTGCCATTGCAAGTTGGCAATAAAGAATGCTAAAAATAGAACTTATCTTCCTTCAGTTAATTTAAATATCTACTTTACCCATAAACATTTCTCAACTTAATGTGAAATGCAAGATACAGACCTCTACTTTTTCAGTAGAAGGATGAAAAATGATGAATGGAAATTTTATTTCTTCTATCTAATCATCTTGGGAAGTCAGCCTATATTTAATATCTTACCAGATGTTACATATATACCTATTAGCAGAGAGTCAAAGTGTATTAATCAAAAGTTATTAGAACAAAAAGAAAAAGTGGACAAATCCACAATTATAGTTGGAGATATCAAACCTCTCTCTCAGGAATTGATATAACAAAGAAATCAGTGTGAATAGCAGAAAATAACAGAATACATATTTTTTTCAAGCATGCAGGAAATAATTAACAACTTAGATAATATTCTATACCTTAAACAGAATATTTACAAATTCCAAAGACCGACATAATACCAAATATAACATAAATTTATAAAGAAAATGCATAAATTCCAAAAACAGATATCTGGAAATCCCCAGTATTTGGAAATTAAACAATATGTATTGAAATAAATCATAACTCAAAAAGAAAGCCACAATATATGATTGTCTATGCAGAAAAATCCTAAAGTACCTTCTAAAATTTGTAAGTCAGTTTAAAAACTTCATAAGATGCCAAATAAATACATAAAAACAAATTTTATTTTTATTCACTAACATGAACAATTTTTGTATACTACCAATCAAATTGAGACGTTTAAAATACAGTACAGGAGCCAGTGTCATGGTACAGTGGGAAAATCTATCACTCATGATGGCAGCATCTCCTATGGGTGCTGGTTCATGTCCTGGCTGCTCCATTTCCAATCCAGTCAGCTGAGAAAGACAGCGAAAGATGACAGAAGGATTTGGGCCCCTGTTACCCATATAAGAGGTCCAGATGAAACTTCTGGCTCCTGGCTTTTGCCTGACCCAGTGCTGGCTGTGCTGGCCATAGAGGAGTGAACCGGTAGATGGAAGCTATTGCTCTTCCTATATCTTTTCCTCTCTCTGTAACTGACTTTCATAATAAGTAAGTGAATCTTTTTAATTTTATTTGTGTTATACCAGTTTCATATATTTCACATGTACATATTTAAGAACATAGTGACACTTCTCCCCCATCCCTCCTTCCTGTCTATGAGCCCTTTATCCCCCTCCCTCTCACATTCCCACTCTTAATTTAAAATAGTGCAATATGGAAGAAAATAATGTATTTAGTTATAAATGTACCAAAATACATGAAAGGTATGTATGCTGAAAATTATAATACACTACAAAAAAGAATTCAGAAGATAAGAAATGGAGAGATACTCAGTTTTCATGAATTAGAATCCTCAAATCTACTTAGATGTACATTATTACCTAATTCAATTCAGTTCCGTACAGGCTTTTTTCTTGTGTTGTTCAGGGTGTGGAGCAGATACTGAGAAACTGATTGTAAAGTATATACAAAATGCAAAGAATGCTGGAAGAGTTGAAATAATTTTTGAAAATGCAGAACAAAGAAAGGAAGACTAGCCAATTTGAAAATAATAGAAAGCTTGAGTAATCAAGGTAGTATAAAACAGTGAAAGAATAGACACATAAATTCACAGAACAGAATACAGAAATATATCCACAGAATTACAATCAACTGATTTTTGAAACAGATACAAAGATGATTCAGTGAAAAAAGCATAGCCTTTTCAATAATGGTGCCAGGAATGCTCAAAACAAATCATCGAGTAAAATGTAAAATTCAAACCAATAAAAATTCTGAAAGAAAATATAGAAAATTGTTGTGCCTCAGGCTAGGCAGAGTTTTTATATCCTTCTTAGAATTTGTAGGTAGAAAATATTCAACAAGGATAAGAATAGAAAACAAAATGGAATACAAACTATAACAAATAAACCTAATTATATTACAAATGAATAAATATCCACACTGGAGTAGGCCAATAATAACTAAGCTAACCTTATGTACTTTGGAAATCAATACTTTCCCTGGACACTGTAAGTTACAAATACAAAATGTTGCATGGAAATACTTTGACTATATTTAGCAGACATGTTTCTTGCAGAAGTTTGAGTCAGAATTTCTGAAACTAATTGTTGTGTATACAAGGGTTGAAGAAATAAGGGTATTTTAAATAATGAGACGTGGGGGAAAGTATTGTGTTGCAATAGGATAAGCCATGGCTTGGGTCACCAATATTCTGTATCAGAGTGTGAGATAAAGTCTCACCTCTGCTTCCAATCCAGCTTCTTGCTAAGGTAACTGGGAGGCAGTAGACAATGGTCTAAGTACATGGATTCCTGCCATCCATGTGGGATACCCAGATGTAGTCCCTGTCTCCTGGTTTCAGCCTGGCCCACCACTAACTGTTGCAGGTATCTGAGGAATAAACCAAAACCTAGAAGATCTCACTGTTTTTGTCTCTCTGTTTCTGTCTCTCTCTCCCCTGTCATTTTGCCATCCCTTTCCTTCTCTGTCACTCTACTTTTTAAATAAATAAAGTGGAGGATGGCCCAAGTCCCTGGGCCCTGGCCTGCATGGGAGACCAGGAGAAGCACCTGGCTCCGGGCTACAGATCAGCGTGGTGCACCGGCCGCAGCAGCCAGTTGGGGGTGAACCAATGGAAAAGGGAGATCTTTCTCTCTCTTTCTCTCTCTCTCTCTCTCACTGTCCACTCTGCCTATCAAATAAATAAATAAATAAATACTTTTTTAAAAATCAGATTTATTACTATCAGAAAAAGAAATTATAATTAAAGACTATAAGATACTTTGAATGGACTTCTGGTGTTGCTTTGGAATCTCATGCCTCCATACATATTCTCTTACTGAGTTAGAGAAATAGAGAATGTGTGTAGGAGGGAATGTGGTAAGTGTGGCTGAATTACCTATATACATGTATTTCCAAGTTCTACACACCCAAAGGTATTTTGATTGTTGTGATCAAATGTACTATTCAAGAAATAAAATATTTGGAGAAATGACTGAATCTAGGGTTAGGGCAAGAAAATGAAAGATGATTCTGGAGAGTGAATAAAGTAGGGAATTGTACACAAAAGCCAACCCAAAAAAGCTTCTATTGAAAAAAAGTTGGAAAGTTTTGAGAAACAAAATAGAGTATAGCTTCTAATATAAAATTAATACTCACTATTCCATCTGATATAAGCAAATATTTGCACTCACAACTAAATAAGGATGAAGTGGTAACTTTTTCCTTATAGAATATTCCTAGTAAGCAAGTATAGAAAGAATGAGGAAATAGAAAGTCAACATTAGAAAATCATAGTGGCTGGCGCTGTGGATCAATAGGTTAATCCACCGCCTAGCGGTGCAGGCACACTGGGTTCTAGTCCTGGTCGGGGCGCCGGATTCTGTCCTGGTTGCCCCTCTTCCAGGCCAGCTCTCTGCTGTGGCCCAGGAGTGCAGTGGAGGATGGCCCAAGCGCTTGGGCCCTGCACGCCATGGGAGACCAGGAGAAGCACCTGGCTCCTGCCTTCAGATCAGCGCGGTGCGCTGGCCGCAGCACGCTAGACTTGGCAGCCATTGGAGGGTGAACCAACGGCAAAGGAAGACCTCTCTCTCTCTCTCTCTCTCTCACTGTCCACTCTGCCTGTCAAAAACAAAAAAAAAAAGAAAATCATAGTAACCACTGCTGCCAAAAATACATACCATTAATCTAATTATTAGGGAAGTGGTTGTCATTGGCATATAATGATGATGATAACTCTATGCAAAAGAGTTCATCCACACCATAATTCTGTAATCTTAAGATAACACTTAACTGAACATCTTCCAAGGCAGAGGTTAAAAAATCATTTAATCATGTTTTCTTACTCATCTCTGGTTCTTTCAACTTTCTAACAGAATAAATTTAATATAAAAGACAATGCCAGGCCAGCGCCATGGCTCACTAGGCTAATCCTCCACCTCAGCACCAGCACTCAAGGTTCTAGTCCCAGTTGGGGTGACAGATTCTGTCCTGCTTGCTCCTCTTCCAGTCCAGCTCTCTGCTGTGGCCTGGGAAGGCAGTGGAGGATAGCCCAAGTGCTTGGGCCCTGCATCCGCACGGGAGACCAGGAGGAAGCACCTGGCTCCTGGCTTCGGATCGGCGCAGCATGCCAGCCATAGCGGCCATTTGTGGGGTGAACCAACAGAAGGAAGACCTTTCTCTCTGTCTCTCTCTCTCTCTCACTAACTCTGCCTGTCAAAAAAAAAAAAAGAAAGAAAAAAAGAAAGACAGACAATGCCAGTAGAGCAGGGGAGACCTGATTCTTCAATGTATTCTGTAGGTTCACACGGTGTACAAGTTAGAACGCAACTTTAGGGGCAAATTGGGAGTAAACTACTAGTAGGTTGCAGAAGTACAGTTTACTGAGCTTCTACCCTCTCATCCTGAACAAAGTCTGGAGCTATTTTGACCATCCTTTTTTACCACACATACACTGAACTGTATACATCAAATTTATATAATTGTATACTTAAGATTTTCGTTGGGTTGTTTAATAAAAGTAATAACATCTGCAATTAATTTTGAATTTGATAATTGAAGAACAAAGGAAATGTTGCTTAGATGAAATTTCCTTACACAGCTTCGCATATGGTATCACTTTGCTATCACCAGTTTCTCTGAGAACATCACCCTGTTGAAAGCTGCAATGTAAACAGATGAAGCACCTTCAACCTGAGTAATTACCTCCCTGGGCTATAAACCTTCTGTACCCAACATATAACCAAGTCTTGTCATTAAAATATAAATTACTTTTCCCTTTTTGATCTATTTTTAAAAAGTATTTGAGGCCCAATAGTTGATTAAGAGGTAGGGAATAGCAGAAATCAGAGTCTAAAGGAATTTGAGCCTGGAAAGAACCATCTCCTCCCCTGAATATGAGCTCTGCTTTGAGGATTGGGTTTTGAAAATGTTGGGGATTAAAGCAATAGGTGGAGAAGGGACTAGGAAATCAAGAAACAATTAAAGCAACAGCTGCTTCCCATCCCTTCCTCTTTTTTGGCTTTTCCTTGTCCATTCCAAATGATGAGTTTTGTAACACTAACTGGCTTTGCAAAGCAGAGAAAAATCTAAAACAATCACCATGGATTATTTTCCTCCAAAACATTTACAGCACAAATAACTTCAGGACACACACATATTTCAAACATTAAATAAAAGGCCTTTTATCCTTTACTGCCACCAAGATCTCCCAGTTGTACAGAAATGAGAATTGGAAAGTATTGCCTAGTGGACCTCTTGGGCAACCTGAACTTCTGAAAAACAATAGCTACAACAGATGTTTCTTTCATATGATCTGTGTTTGATCTCCTAAATAATGTTTCTCTACCAGGGGCTTGGCAAAGGGTCAGAAAATGTGTATAATTTAAGGAGAAATGTGGAAACAAAGAAAAATCCCCTGATACCCTGAAAAAATTGCTACAAATTCTGATGATCAAAATATGGTTTATGTTACAAGTAATCTTTGTTTGAATGTCTAATTTTGAAAGATACTTAAGTTTTCCAACAAAAGCAGGCAGCCTTTAGCAATAAAACAACATGATTTCATTTTTCGAAGAATAGTAAAGAAGTCCTAAGACAACAAGATACATATGAATGTCAAGAAATCAAAAAAAAAAAAAAAAGAAATCAGGTCCTGCCTCTTGCAGTCTGCTTATTTTCAAGAATAAGTTTTTGATATCTACTTTATTACTTACCCAACCTGATTTCAAGAAATTTATTCAAATGTCCTAATTTTTTCCCACTTGTTCCAGGAATTTCTTCTTTTGAGATAAAAACAAGCAATTATTCATAATGATGTTCAATATGCCTGAAGACTACAATTGAGTCATTACCCCTCAAACAATCTCTCTCCATTCTAAAAGAAAAATTATTTCCCCAAACTTCTTTATTTCAAGTGTTCTTTCTTCATGTGAACATTATGAATATCAAAACCTCCATTCTCAATATTGGAGATACACTATTATTTTCTTTGAAGTCTGCAACTTTTTCAAGTTAAACAGCTTTAACTTGAAAACTGGAATGGTATTCTTTCATTAGAATAACAAATGCCCTAAATAGCACTCTGACCTCAGAATCAGCCCTAAGGAATTCGGATCTGGCTGAAAAGCTCATGAGAGCATTTCAGGCATGGAAAGCCAAGACACTCTGGCAAAAAATGGCCTACATGAAAAATCTCTGTGAGCAAGATCCCAGTGGAAAGAAGAGGACATCAATGAAGGAGGTACCTTTCTCTGAAGAGAGGAGAGAACTTCCACTTTGATTATGGCCTGATCTAAATAAGGTCAGAGTTTTTGGACTCAAAAGTCTTCCATATCCTTAGCAGTTCATGAAAAGAGCCTCAGGTGATCACTAACATCATAAATAAGAGTGTCAATTGTTATATCAACAACAGGAGTCACTGTGTACTTGCTCCCCATGTAGGACTTCTGTCCTTAATGTATTGTACTATGAGAATCAACAGTAAAAATAGTCTTCAAACAGTACTTTATACTTTGTGTGTCCATGTAAGTACAAACTGTTGTAACCTTTACTTAGTATAGAGTTGATCTTCTGTATATAAAGATAATTAAAAATGAATCTTAATGCAGAATGGGATGGGAGAGAGAGTAGGAAGTGGGATAATTTGGGTGTGTGAGGGCGGGTATAAGAGGAAGAACTGCTATAATCCAAAAGTTATACTTATGAAATTTATATTTATTAAATAAAAACTTTCTATAAAAAAAGCTGTTAACTAAAACAATTTTCATTATCATAAGTTAATTCAATTCTACCTTCATTTGGTGTGACTCACAAGGTTACAATCTTTAATAACATAACTCTCAGATATATTTCTGGGGGAAAATGGGTGTCAGTGGTTTGGCTTGATGTCCAGTGAGGCTATACTTATGTAACTAAAAGAATACACATGGAATCACTGCAGTCAGTCATGCAAAGCAGACATCTATATGTGTAAAATATGTAATTCATAGCAACATTTTGGAAGAATGCCAACCCCCTGAAATAATGTGTTACCCATCTTTCTATTGATCATTCACAATCACAAATGCATGGACTGTAAATCAGAAAACGAAACACAACTTTATTTAATACCAACGAAAGAAATGCAAAACTATTTCAGTTTATACTGAAGCAAAATCTTCCCCACACTCAGAAGCCACAGCATTAAATCTAAATGAATTTCCCTCATTTCTTTCAAGGTCTACTCTCTCAATTTCATTATATTATGTTTGCTATTTTAATTCTAGCTTCTCAAAAGAAACTGTGCTTCCCTTAGGTGTCTCTCCAAAGTATAATCTATTGAACTTCTAACCATGGAACATAGTAATTATTTAGCCATATGGCTTTTAGTAACTGAAATGAGATCCCAGGAGTAAAATTCCTTATATTCAAGATCAGCTTCTTTCTCAAATTTAAGGCTAATAAGATATGAAGGTATGATGAAAATAAATACTATGATGAGAAAATGAATTCTTTAAGTAGTGAGAAATTCTCCATAAAACAAACTCACTTAGGAATTCTAAAACTCAAAATAAGAATTACTGGTTTCCAAAGAACTCATCCATCTATCCACAGGTAAGTGAAAAATGGAACTATGTTAAAAGATGTAAATGCTTGTTAGTTAAATTTGATATCATATGTTGCTGTTTTGTATGAACCATCTGTAATTTTTCTCTATTTTGCATTAAGGTAAGGGGAATATATTTTAAATGTGGCTGTCTGAGAGACTGCCTCCACTTAAGCTATCTATATTTTCTCAGGGTGCTTTCCTATTTAATACTGAATAGATATCCTTACTCATCTTTAAATAACTAATTTTAAAGAAAAAAAAAGATTTATTCACTTTTAATGTTTGATCTAAAAAAAACCTTTTACATGGCAGATAAAGATTACTACATTTAATAAGTTTTCCCTTAGGTGTCAATTATTTTAAATCCAGACTTCACTTATTTCTATAAGAATGCAGTGGTTATTTGGACCATGAATACCTTTACAGAGATCAAAGGCCTTTAGAAGACTAATGTATGAAGTAGAAACAAACTTTTCTTTTTCAATGGCTCTGAGAAGATCTTTTTCAAATCAAAGGCAGCGGAGTCCACTACTGGCATAATTGTTGAAACTTTCCTTTAGTCAGATAATTGGATGTTACTTGGAGCTAAATTTTTATAGGATAAAAGCAAAGTCTAGAAACATAAATAATAGAAATTTTCAAGTAACTTTCAAAACCTGGTTATTTATTGCCATTGAGTATTGTGTTCTGTTTAAGATCAATATTAGGATGCTCCTACCTTATAATGTATTTTGGAGAAGTACTTGTGGAAATCTTAATTTCCCAAGATAACTAAGGACCAACTGTGAGATATGGCAGAAAAGTTGCTGCAATAACCCATGGAAAAAAAGTATAAATGAAGGTTTTGAGATATGTGACCCTCTTTTAATAGCATATTTCACAAATGTGGTGATCAACATAAATTTAATCAACATTTACTTATTTTTTCTTATTTCACCAAGAAAAATGAGAGGAATGTGTCTTTGCTTTGGCTTTGAGTAGATAATGTCTTAGATTTTGTGATGGCTGTAAAAATGACCACAAACTAGTTAGCTTAAAAGAGCAAAAATTTATGTTCTCACCATCAAGCCAAAAGCAAGATTTTGGCAAACAGTGGATCACAGCAGAGGCTTCAAGGGATAATCTATTTATGTGTCTCTTTCACCTCCTGTGACTTCTAGTATTCCTTAGCTTGTGGTTGCATCACATCCATCTCTGCTTCTCTGGTCACAATGCCCTCCCTTCTCTGCCTATGTTTAAAACTCCCTCTATTTACCTCTTATAAGAATACATATCATTTCATCAAGAACCAGCCCCAAGACCTTTTCCCCAATAAGATAATATCCACAAGTCCCAAGACTATTATGTGAATATTTTGGAGATCACTTTTAAGTCTGTAATAGAGAAGCAAAATGTATCTACCAAAAATTTGTAATTATAAACTGATAATCATCTGATTGAGATTTCAATAACAGCCAATGCAGGATTAAATTTATAACTGTCACAAGCAAGCCTATTTCATTACTGACAAAAGCAACTGCCAATCCTGTCTGAGAGAATGTAGCCTTATCCCAGAACCCACAGGGAAGAAAACATAAGTAAACAAATATAAGGTCTTAAGAAAAAAAAATACATAGGAAGATATTATAAACAACAATATATATGAAAAAAGAGAATAATCAGACTTCTAAATATTGCAATGTCTGAGTATCAAATCCCAAAGCATAGTGAGCTACTTACAATGACATATTGAAATTACTCTATTAATTTGTGCTAATGCAAACCCTGCTTTTTCATGATAAAATTTTTGAACACTGCTCATAATTTTATGATGGATTTCATTCAAGTAGAATTTCCAGAAACAGAATAAAAATAAATATGTTTAGCATAGCTAAAGATAAAAGTAGAATCAAAGGCATAAAAGAAAAAGAAAAACTATGGGAAAAAAAAAAAAAAAACAAGGGCAGGCATTGTGACACAGAGGGATAAGCCACTGCTTGGGATGCCTGAATGTCATATAAGGCCTAGGATGGAGTCCTGCTGCTGCCATTTCCTACAAGCTTCCTGCTAATGTACTGCTTCCTGGGAAGCAGTAGGTGATGGTTCAAGTACTAGGATTCTTGCCAACCACATGGGAGTCCCTGGCTCCAGATTACAACCAGGCCAGTTTGGCTGTTGCAGACATATGGGAACTGAATCAGTGGATGGAAGTTCGTTCTCTCTCTCTCTCTCTCTCTCTCTCTCTTTCTTTCTCTCTTTCTCTCTCATACACACACACATACACAACGTTTCAACTAAATATAAATAACACAAACTTATAAAAACTATAAACATAAAAAATACAGTCTTATAAATATAAAATTTAAAACTCAGGCCCATGGACAGGTTAAGTAGACCATACAATACTCAAAAAATATGGTTGAAAATGGGTCAGACATTCTTCAGTGGACTTTATATTGATTAACTAAGCTAACATTTAGAGGACCCTATAAAATATCTATTATTATTATTATTATTATTATTTTCATGGCAGTTAAAGAATATGAAGACAAGAGATTTAGACACTTGCCTAAATTATGTAACTGCTAGCTAGAAGAACTAGGATTAAATGTTAGTAGTCTGTCTAAAAAGGCCACACTCTCCACTATCACATTCTACTAGCCTTATTAGGTACAACTGAAGAGAGAACTTCAATAGAGAATAAATCAGACTACAGAAAGAAAGAAAAGGTAATTATAAGAAGTTTATGAGGAACAGAAATAGAGTAAGACATCTTAATACAAATCTTGCATTTACATAAGGAGAGAATAGAGAAAATATAGGAAAACCAGTATTTAATAGATTATTTGAAGATTTCTAACAAATGAAGGAAAGGCATGAGTCCACAGATTCTGTACATAATCAATTTCCAACAAGACAAATAGAAGAAACACATAGACATAAATCAGTAAAAATTGAAAATAACAACACAAAAACTGTCATTCAAGAGAAATAGTGAAATAGAGACCACATTCAAAGAAAAATAAATTTTATGTGCTTAACAATGACAAAGATTTAGCAAAGGAAAAATACAGAGGTTATTATCTAAGGATATGAAAAATTTTGCTAGAAATAAATTCTAAGCACCAAGTGACAAAACCAAGAAAGTGGAAAATATGTCAGATAATATTTAGAGCATTGGTGGAATAAACCATTAATAGTAAACAGACCAAAATAGACATTATATACTAATCAACAATAATTTATAACCAAAACACTTAAGATTTTACAACATTGACAGACTATGTTTTTCCAATTAATCCACTAACTTAGTATACAGAGGTAAAATATATAATAGAAAAATGTACAACAACAAAAATCTATTTAAACTCACTAGAGAGCTTCCAAAAACGAAAAGATTTGCAAGTAAATGATCAAGGATAAAAATAATGTGTTGGTAATTATGACTTTGGGGGCTATTTTGTAACCAAGGTTACTACATATTCTAAAAATGATAAAAATTGATAAGGTAAACAAAATTTTTTGTCAGACACATAGAGTAAGAGGATAAAAATTGAAGTTTAGGAATAGAAAAAGATAGGAATTTTGTTAATACCAAAGCATTGTGTTTTAGGAGTAAGAAGAAATTAAATTAACCTTCATATTGACTGGAGCCACCTTTCAAGAGTCCCAATGCCATACTAATCTGAGGCTAAGAATGACATAACTATTTGCATTGGCGTTAGCCTATCTACTATCAAAGGCAAAAATAAATCTTTTTTAAAGATTTTATTTAATTTATTTGATAGAATTACAGAGAGAGAGGAAGAGACAAAGAGAGAGAAGTATTCCATCTGCTGGTTCACCTCAAGTGACTGCAACTGCAGGAGCTAGCCAGACTGAAACCAAGAGCCAAGAGCCAGACTTCTTCCAAGTCGCCTAAGTGGGTGCAGGGGCCCAAGCACGTTGATTACCCACTGCTTTTCCAGGCACATTAGCAAGGATCTGGATCAGAAGTGGAGCAGTCGGGACCAGAATTAGCGCCCATATGGGATGCTGGCATCACAGCTGACAGCATTCCCCACTATGCCACAGCACCGACCTCACAAAAATAAATCTGATAATATATACCAGCCATATTTTCAATTTACATATAAAAATTCTTGATGAAATAAGAAATAATTAGAAATTGAAAAAGACAAAATTCTACTGAAAACCAAGAGTAAAACCAGTCAAAAGCAGAATTAATATATCTAGAAAATATATTCATCAGATATGAAGTTTTAAAATATATGAGAAAGAGCTCTTGTAAAACAATGTATATGATCCAAATTCAATTTTTCAGATATCTTCCAAAATCATACAAATCATCATTGTTTAATGAATAACTCACCCATAAGCCACTCTACTGTCGAACTGATTGACAATGAATATTACAAACTTTAATTTCCTTGTAATTGAGGAAATAAATATTTAAGACAACAGGGTGAAATTTGTACCTAGAGCAGAAAATAAAGCTGGGTTACATCGTGCTGAAAATAGATGAGGATAGCAGAGGAATGGAAGACAAAATCATTCTTGAAGGAGAAAATCTCAATGTGAGAGATAAGCCTTAGACCTGATTGACAAAGCACTAACAACAGGAAAATCAACAGAAAGGACTTTAAAGATGCATGGAATCAGAAGCAGGCACTTTGACAAGGCACAACTTCTGAGGGGGCAATGGCAAGGGGGAGATATTCTGTATGTTCAGTGTATGTAAAAGAAGATAGCAAGTGGAAGAAATTAAGTGTTCTGAAGAAACAAAAGGTGATTCACAAAATCAGGAGACACATCAACCTCTTCACTTGAAGAAGAGGAAGAAAACAAAAGGAGACACAAAGAGGAGGATTTAAGAAGGAAAAGAAGCAACAGAAGTAGGAGAAGGAAAACAAGGAAAAAGAAGTAATAATAAAGGACATTATAATGCAAAGATCCAAATGAAGAGGATGTTCTTAGAGTAAAACCCACCTAAACCATAATCACTGGTAAATACAGAATCACTTCTTACTGCTTCATAGGAAAATATTTCTAAAATATAAATTAAAAAATAGAAGTAAAAATTTGCACAAAGCTAGCATGAAGAGAAAAATCAGGTATTATAACATAGCTAATAATGAAATCATATCCCCAACCCACACCCAAACCTAAAAAAGAAAAATGAAAGTATAGAAGAACTATTGGCCAGTGCCACAGCTCACTTGGCTAATCCTCCACCTGCAGCGCCGGCACCCCGGGGTTCAAGTCACTGTAGAGGCATTAGTTCTGTCCTGGTTGCTCCTTTTCCAGGCCAGCTCTCTGCTGTGGCCTGGGAAGGCAGTGGAAGAGGGCCCAAGTGCTTGGGCCTTGCACCCTCATGGAAGACCAGGAGGAAGCACCTGGCTCCTGGCTTCGGATCGGCACAGCGCGCCGACTGTGACGTGCCTTCCGTAGTGGCCACTTGGGGGGTGAACCAATGGAAAAAGGAAGACCTTTCTCTCTGTCTCTCTCTCTCACTGTCTAACTCTGCCTGTCAAAAAAAAAGAAGAAGAAGAAGAAGAAGAAGAGCTCTTAAAACAATGCTTTCATCTTATTTAAATTTCCTGAAACAAACATTCACAGACATGAAATCAAATTGTCAACTAATACGTCAAAAATAAGTGAAATGATGGAAAAGAATTTACTGAACTAGAAGAGAAAAATATAAATTGAAAACTGAATTACATGATATGAAAAGGAAAATTTATATGACTGAAAATATAAGAAAGCATTATAGGGGTTTACGCAACAGTTAAATCTTAAGTTTAATATAACAGGTAAAATCAATATTAAAAAAGGACCAAATTAGTATACAATTGGAGTCCATTAAGAAAAAAAGTAAATTTGAGTAGAAATTAGAACTAAAATCCAAGAAATATTTCCAGAAACAGAAAAAATTCTGAAATCTACGTTTGAAAATGTTCATCCTTTACCTTGAAAACTGTCCAAGAATGTTTAAACCAAATATCAATGTTTGAAATAAGCAGACAGTAAACATTTAAATGGTGAGAATTAAAAACTTAAGAGAATAATATAAAAAATTAGAGTAGATGGAATTATTTTTTAAGATTTATTTATTTGAAATACAGAAAAACAGGCCGAGAGAGAGAGAGAGAGAGAGAGAGATTGGATTGATTGATTTCCTGTTTACTGGTTTACTCCCCAAATAGCTGCTACAGCCAACTCTGGGACAGGTCAAATCCAGTAGCCAGGCACACCAAACTGATCTACATGGCAGCAGAGGCAAAAGCAATTGAGCCATCTTCAACTGCCTTCTCAGGTGCTTTAGCAGGAAATTAGATCAGAAGCAGACTGGCTGGATTCTAACTGGTACTTCAATATGGGATATGGGTGTTGCAAACAGTGACTTAACTCACTGTGCCACAATGCCAGCAACTATTTTGGAGAATGTTTTAAAAATGCAACCTACCGTACAGAACACAGTTAAGGTAGGAGAAAAAAATGATTTAGCATAGGAGATATAGGGAAAAATATAAAATAACAACTTTACAAAAAAGACTAGGAACCTATAACTTCCCAAGATAACTTCCAAATCTTCAAATAACAGATTAATGCTTCTTAAAATGATCAAGGTCATAAGAATCTAGTGTAACATTGATAGCTAAGTTGATAAAAATTATGTAATTATAGACCAGTTTCATTAATGAATACCAATGCATAGATTCTAAGTATTAATAATCAGAATCCGACAGTACTTTTCAAAAATGCAATGCACCATGGTCAAGTGGGATTTACTCCAGGAATATAATGTTTTAATATTAGAAAATCATGAATATAACTCACAATATTACTAAATATGAGGAAAAAACAAAACAATTATTTTGGTGGATGTTGAAAAAGTTTTTAACAATATTTAACATGTATTCCTGATTTTAAAACACACTTAAGAGTGATGTCTGGGGCCAGCATTGTGGTGTAGCAGATGAAGCTGCTGCCTATGACACAAACATCCCACATGGACGCCAGTTCATGTCCTGTCTTCTCCACTTCTGATTCAGCTCCCTGATAATGGCTTGGGAAAAGCAACAAAAGATAGCCCAATTGCTTGGGCCCCTACCACCCACGTGGGAGACCCAGATGAAGCTCCTGCTCCTGGCTTTTCTGGAGAATGAACCACAGATGGAAGATCTCTATCTCTCCCTCTCTGTAACTATGATTTTTAAACAAATAAATAAATGTTTTTCTAATATCCTAAGTATTTTATTTGCTTGCAACTAAGCTTATAAACACTATATATGAAAATGCACAAAGAATAAGTTTGCAATTTTGGTTAGATTTAAATCAAAGACATTCATTAATAAGGAATCTTTGGATGTCAAAATATTCCAGAAATTTCTCTAAGCCATCTGATCAGAACAACTGTCTCTGAATATGACCTTACTTTAGAAGGTACTGGTATACATCCGAATTAAATTCAATTTTTTTTTTCAAAAATAAGTCCTTTATTTATAAAAAAAAAAAAACTATTCTAGATTCAAATTAAAACAATTTGAATAGTACTTTCCTTTCCAGAAACAATAATGGGAAAAGGGCATTTGTAAAATGTGGCCCTGAACAAGTCACAGTAAAAAATAAATTTATACTTAATTTCTACCTCCTCAAAACCACGATGCTACTCTCTGTTCCTCAGCTATGGAAATAAGATGAAAAGCAGCCTATAAGCAAAACTAGGAGGAGGTTGCCAAACAAAGCTCAGGCAGTTGCACATGGATACCCTCTAAGAATCTGGGGGAACGTGACCCTAGGAGCCAAATTTTACCTTTAAGAACTGATACAAAGGTGAAGTGGCTCCTCCCAAGTAGCAGTGCTGCAGGAGCTGGCCCCGCCCCATGCTCATCTATGTTTTCACTATTGAGGGATGGTTCCAGAGAGCTCTTTGGTTGTGTGAATGAAGTGGGCACCAACTCCATTTGGGTATTTTAAGGCTTGAAGTCAAAGTACATTTCTAACACAGCTAGGCAGAGTCCTTGTGTCAATGGGCCGTCTCCAGCTTGTTCTAATTTCTCACCACCCATTTGCAGATCTAGGATTGTAGATCTCCCTATCATCATAATCACATCTAATGCCCATACTAAATTATGATTCACACTCTGTGCCTGGAAATAGTCTCTATGTTTAACAGTAATACCCACACATAAAACAACCCACTTTTACAACTTATATTGTCACATGATCTTCTGTAGCTCAAGCAAATAATTTTACCCATAATTGTCATGCATCAAATTCACAGCCAGAATCCCCAAGAATGAAAAAGTGTGCACAAAATAAATAATTTAAAATACACATAAACACACACACACACACTTTTGCACACACTTCTTACAGAATAGTGCTTTGGGAAACTCCATTTGTTAAGTCCCACTGAAAGCATGTTTTCCTAAACTGCTGCTCCAGGTATTTTTGTTTGGAAAATATATCATAGTAGGACACAGCTGTTTATTGAATGAGCAGAAAAGATAGATATAGTGTGGCAAACAAAGTTTTAAGTATGCAAGTTGTACACAACGGGCCGGCACAAACACTTACCTGTTCTCAGAATGCAAAGTTGAAGCTGAAGTGCGACATCAAATAAGTTGCAAAACGTGTGCAGCAGCCATCTTGTGAGGTCAAACCTGGTACCCGGATACGCAAAAATCAAGCTTCAGGACACAAACACAGCTCGCTGGCCTTGTTCCATATTATCCGACAATATGATCATTGTGTGAATATCACAAAGGGTATTGTCCTGCTAGTTTGGTCTTGAGGATTTGTTCCTATTCCTCCCAAATTTTATCTTCACAGTCTTCTAAAAGCCGCTCACATATTCTTCCAGCGCGTGAGAGGGTGCAGGTGGGCTGAACCTCCCGCAGGAGGACCAGGAGAACCAGGTGCCCGCTACTGAGGAGTGAGGCTGACCTGAAGCACCAACTTCCCTCTGACGAAGAACAACTTGGAAATGTCTCCACATTCTCGTTTCATGGTCTCAAAAATCTGCTCTGGCGTTGGCAGGCGCCACTCGCTGCCGGGCAGGGCGGGCTGAGGGGGCCATGGAGTCAGCCTGCGAAGCAGCTCCCGGGCGGCGTCGGCAGGCCCCAGGCCGGGAGCGGGGTCGGGCAGAGGGCACCGCGCAGCCGCTTCCGGGAACGCGGGCTCTGCAGCGCCACCTACAGCTCCACGAGCCGCTGCAGCGTCGCTCCGCACGCCGAGCCGCCGAGGGGGCCAGAGAGACCTGCTGAGGGCGCGGAGGCAGCTGCTCCTCAGGCTCCTCAGCTGGGCTTCATCAGTCTTTAGAAGGGAGATGGTGTCACCACGATGGTAGATCAGTCTTCTGTGGAAAAAACAATTAACTATCTAAACGTAGCTCTGGAAGAGCTCAGAGAACAGTTCGGAAGCTGACGCAACGCAGCAGAACAGGGAAAGAAAGGGAGAGAAAACAAGGAGAGGGTATGAAGAGGAGCTTCATTGTGCTCGTCTCATCCCATCACCGAGACAATCACAGCTTGGCAGAGAGAGTACTCTCGGGCCCTGGAGTTCTCCTCACGGAGTAAAATACAGCCAGGTGAGCAAGTAGCTTTCTGAGCCTCTCCAGCACTTCCCAAAGGACCTGCCTCAATTTCACCACATCCATATCACGGGGAAGAGTGGATAGCTAAGAAATCTAAAAACAGTTAAGATGGGGCCAGCGCTGTGGCATAGTGGGTAAAGCTGCCGCCTGCAGTGCTGGCATCCCATATGGGCGCTGGTTCAAGTCCCAGCTGCTCCACTTCTGATCCAGCTCTCTGCTATGGCCTGGGAAAGCAGTAGATAGATGGCTCAAGTCCTTGGGCCCCTGCACCCACACAGGAGACCTGGGAGAAGCTCCTGGCTCCTGGCTTTGGATCTGCACAGCTCCAGACGTTGCAGCCAATTGGGGAGTGAACCAGCAGATGGAAGACTCTCTCCCTCTCTCTTTCTCTCTCTCTCTCTCTGCCTCTCCTCTCTCTGTGTAACTCTGACTTTCAAATAAATTAATAAATATTTTTAAAAATAAAAATAAAACATCTAGAAACAAAAAGAAGATGGAGAGCTATGAGTATCAGTGCTGTAGCATGTGCCAGCAAGACCCCAGTCTTTGCAACTGAAGACCTCAATCATACTGGAACTTCTGTACAGCAGGTGGGGAAGGAGAAACCACTGCAACACCCTGAGTCACAGCTAACATCCCTCTCCGCCTAATACCGCCTGGCCACTCCATGCACACCCTTACTCAGGACCGATTCACTGCGGCTACTCGGAAAGCACGCAAACCTCAGAAACTCGTGTCACTGCTGCAGTAGCTATGCTCACACTTCAAACCCCAGGATTCTGGTAACAATTCATGAACCAGTGCTGTGTAACCCAGCTATGCAGCCGGTTCATGAACCCTTACATCATTCACACCATGACAGTGAATTCTCCTACACCCAAGACACCCATACTGACAGGAAAGCAGGTAGTTCACTTGCATCCCAGGCAACACTCTACAGTCTGTACAAAACCATACTCCAAACACTGGCTCTATGGCTGCTCTGTGTGTACTCACAGATGAGATACCACTGATACTGTCACTGCAAACACACTCCCATACAAAACCCAGTAACTAGAGGGGCTCCCTTGGTCTTGGCATTCCCCTGTAGGACAGAAAGAAAACAGAAGGACTCTTGCAACATTTTCCATCAAAGACCTCAAGGACTCTCATCACTGAACACAAAGAAATCAACACCTGTGATTTGCCTCACAAAGAATTCAAAGTAATTCATCCTAAGAAGTTCAAGATACAAGAAAACACATATAGACAACTAAGCCAAAAGCAAGAAACAGTAAATTAGCAAAAATGAAGTGCAACGGAGCTATGAGTATCAGTGCTGTAGCATGTGCCAGCAAGACCCCAGTCTTTGCAACTGAAGACCTCAATCATACTGGAACTTCTGTACAGTAGGTGGGGAAGGAGAAACCACTGCAACACCCTGAGTCACAGCTAACATCCCTCTCCGCCTAATACCGCCTGGCCACTCCATGCACACCCTTACTCAGGACCGATTCACTGCGGCTACTCGGAAAGCACGCAAAATTAGCAAAATGAAGTGCAACGGAGATAGAAACCACAAACAGGAGTAAATAAAGATTATGGAGATAAATTCAATTACTGTACCAATCAGCTTTGCGCACTACCACAAATAACCTAAAACAAGCTGCTTAGGAAGGAAGGAGCCTTACTTCAGCTGATGATTTTGAATGTTCACTGTGCAAGATCAGATAGGTCCCATCATTCCAGCTACCTGGTAAGGCTGCAGGTAGGTAATAGCAGAATGTTTGCCAGGAATAATCATGTAGTGAGCCAGGAAGCAAAGAGAGCAGCTAGTCTCACCTTGGCTTTTAAATCCAATCCTTTTACAAAAACTGTCTTCCGTGGGGATACCTCCTGACATAATTAGATTAACTTTCTATCCTCTCAGCACCATCAACCTACTATTTAGGGATTTAATTGTCTATGACTTTTATCTTATTAAAAACCATAGCAATGACTGAACTGAAAAATTCAATGGAGAGCTTTAATAGCAGTCTTGATCAAATGGGAGTGATAATAAGCAAATTTGAAATTGAGTGGTTTGTTGATCAACAAATACATATATGGACCAAGAGAAAAATGGAGAAGATTCAAATTAAACCAGAATAAGAAGAAACTTTTGCAATGGATGCCTGAGAAATAAAAATTAAAAATCATAAGGAACTATAATGAACAATAATATTTCAACAAAATGAATGGTCTAGAGTTGAAGGATAAAGTCTCAGAAATAAATAGTCTACCACAAATGAATCACGAACAAATAGAAAACTTCAATACCAACAACAAATAAAAAGAGCGAGTCAAAAATAAAATATCTCCCAACAAAGAGAAACTCAGAACCAGATTGCTTTGCTGCTAAAATCTACCAAAGAATAATTAATACTAATACTTCTAAAACTCTTTCAAAAAATAAAGAGGGAACGCTTTCAAATTCTATGAGGCCAGTATCATTCTAATAGAAAAATCAGACAAATACACTATAAGAAATGAAAAGTATAGTCCAATATCTTTGAGGGACACAAACTTTAAAAATGCCAATAAAAATACTGGGAAACTGATTTCAACAGCACATTGAAAGTTTCATACAGCATGACCAAATGGAATTTGTCCCTGGAACGCAAGGATTATTTCTTTTTTCTTTTTTTAAACATGTATTTTATTTATTTGAAAGACAGAGAGAGAGAGAGAGAGATAAAGACAGAGAGAGAGGTCTTCCATCTGCTGGTTCACTCCTCAAATGGCCACAACAGCCAGAGTTGGGCCAATCTGAAGCAAAAAGTCAGGAACTTCTTATGGGTCTCCAACACTGGTGTAGGGGCCCAAGTACTTGGGCCATCCTCTGCTGCTTTCCCAGGCACATTAGCAGGGAGCTGTATCAGAAGTGGAACAGCTGGGACTCAAACTGGCACTCATATGGGATGCTGGCTCTGCAGGCCAGGGCTTTAACCTGCTGTACCATGACATTGGTTGCGAGTATATTTCTACACATGCATGGCAATGTGACATGAAAGATTTTTTAAAATGAAAGAAAATGCATGATTTCAATAAACTAAAAGTATTTGAAAAAGTTAAATCTATTTATGATTAAATCTAATAGTATAATTTGTATGGGAAGAGTTTACTTCAGAGTAATCAAGGTCATATGTGAAACCATGATATGTAATGTCCTATTCAATCTCTAAGATCTGCTACAAGGTAATAATGTACAATTTCTCCATTTATTTTCAACATAGTATTGGAAGTTTTAGCTAGATGAAGAAACAAGAAAAAGAAATAAAAGGCACCCACTTTAAAAAGGGAGAAGTAAAACAATCTTACTTGAAGATGGCATGGTAATAGTCATAGAAAATTCCAAAGACTCAACAGAAAAAATTTTTTAATTAGTAAACAAATTCAGTAAAATTTCAGGATATAAAATAAACATTAAAATCAATACATTTTATAAACAACAAACTAATAAAAAATAAAATCAAGAAAAAAGTCTAAACAGGGTAAAAATGCTTATAAATAAAGTTAACATAAGGAAAAAGCTTGCACACTGAAAATTATAAAATATCAGCGAGGTAAATTAAGTCACAGATAAATAGAAAAACACCTCAAGTTGTAGGAAAAACACTTAAAATTTGTGTGGAACTAAGAAGACCTTAAATAGTCAAATCAATCATGAGCAATAATAGTTGGACATTCCACATTTCCTGATTTAAAAACACATTACAAATACTATAGTAATCAAAAC
Organism: Sylvilagus floridanus; assembly: GCA_949820135.1. Classification (NCBI taxonomy): domain Eukaryota; kingdom Metazoa; phylum Chordata; class Mammalia; order Lagomorpha; family Leporidae; genus Sylvilagus; species Sylvilagus floridanus. Next base: position 78,109,772 of record OX463227.1, read on the forward strand.
AGTATGGGTGCTTGCAACAAAATAGACATATAGATCAATGGAACAAAGTACAGCATCCAGAAACAAACTCATGCTTCTGTGGTCAACTGATTGTAGACCAGTGTGCCAAGAACACACAATGGAGAAAAGATGTTCCTTTTAGTGAATATCTTGGGAAAACTGAGTATCCACATGCAAAATGAAATGTAAGCCCTGTGTCACACCATATATAACTATAAAAATTGATTAAAGACTTAGACAAATACTTGAAATCATGAAATTACTGGAATAAATCATGGGGGAAAGTCTTGACATTGCTTGGATAATGATAATTGGGCTATGACATCAAAAGCACAGGTAAAGAAGCAAAAATAGACAAGTGGAAGAGCAAAGAAAACAATCAACAGAGGCTATAGGCAGCCCACAGAATGGAAGGACTCATTTGCAAATCACATCTCCGATGGGGATTAATATCTAAAATATGTGTAGAAATCATATAAGTCAATAGCAAAAAAAGTATGGTTCAATTTTTAAATGATCAGTGAAACTAAGTAGGCATTTTTCAAAAGAAGACATACAGGTAACAAAAAGTATAAGAAAATCTGATCAATATTGGATCATCAAGGAAATGTAAATCAAAACTCATGATAAATATTACCTTACTTTTGTTGGCATGGCTATTATCAAAAAAAGAAAAGAAAAATAAGTTTTAGAGAGTATATGGAGAAGAGCGAACCCTTATGCAGTGTTTAAACGCTTACTCAGTAACATGTAAATAAGTGGTCATGAGGGTAGAGGTAGTGGGAATAGTAATGATGATGAAAAAGATAGCAAATGTATTAATTGTAATGAAAAAAAGTAAAAATTCTCCCAACTACCCATGGACAGAAAATTGAATAAATGAATTGAAGCAGTGAAATAAATTAAATGTGGCTTCAGGCATCAACCTGAATTAATTGGACGAAGAATTTTTAGTGAAACAAAATGAAGTCACTGAAAAATTAAAACGTACCATCATATATAGATAATTTTAAACATGTAAAATAAAGATCCACTCCTTAAGAACTGCTTGTATTCAGTAAAGTCGAATGAGAATTGTGATGAACACAATTCCATGCTAAATGATGGTGGAAATAAGAAAATAATGGTAATGAAATTGGAAAATTATATACTTGGGAAAAACCATAAGCAAATTCATCAGCATTGACAAAATTCTATTTCTTACCCTGTGTGATTAGTGTGTCACTATGTGTTTTATTATTATTTATAATTATATACTTTCTATTTTATTTGCATTCTGTTTTAAGTGTGATAGCTCATCATAAAATTATTAATTAATGAAAATGGAGTTCTTTTTGTTATCATAATTCCAGCAAATGCTTTTCTTCATTTCTTGAAAAATGTCAGACCACAAATTTCCTAACTTAAATGCTTTCAAATTTGGTTATTTTTATTTATAAATATAAACAGAAAAAATGTTATACATATAACATGTATAATGTTTTCTTTATCCAGTTATCAGTTGATGGATGTTGAGTGGACATCTGGGTTGATTGCATATCTTAACTATTGTGAATTGAGCTGCTGTAAACATGGAAGTACAAATAACTCTTTCACATGCTGATTTCATGTCCTTTGAGTAAATTCCTAGGAGTGGGATGACTGCATCATATGATAGGTCTATTTTCAGATTTTTGAAGAATCTCCATACTGTCTTCTATAATTGTTGTACTAGTTGACATTCCCACCAAAAATGTATTAGGGTATCCTTTTCTCAACATCATCCTCAAAACTTTTTTTTCTTTTACTTTTGGATGTTAGCCATTCTAACTGGGATGAGGTGATACCTCACTGTTTTTATTTGTGTTTCCCTGACGGCTAATGATCCTGAGCATTTTTTTCATATGTCTGTTGGCCATTTGTATTTCATCCTTTGAAAAATATCTGTTCATGTTCCTTGCACATTTCTTTTAAAAAATTATTTATTTATTTGACAGAGAGAGAGTGAGAGAAAGAGAGAGAAAGACAAAGAGAGAGAGAGAAATGCATCTTCCATTTTTGGGTTCACCCCCCAAATGGCCACAAGGACCAGGGCTGGGCCAGGCCAAAGCCAGAAGTGTCTTCTAGGTCCCCCATGTGAATGGTAGGGACTCAAACTCAGGCCATTTTCCATTGCCTTTCTCAGACCATTGGCAGGGAGCTGGATCAGAAGTGGAGCTGCTGGAACACAAACAGGTACCCATATGGAATGTTAGCGTTTCAAGCAGCAAGTTTAACTGCTACACTACAAGGCTACCCTTTCCCTCTCCCACTTCTTTACTGGATTATTTGTTTTGTGTTGAATTTCTTGAGCTCCTTGTGTATTCTGGATATAAAACCTTTATCAGATGAATAGTTTAGAAATATTTTCTCACATTCCACCAGTTGCCTCTTCACTTTGTTGAGTGTTTCCTTTGTGGCATAAAAGCTTCATAGCTTGATGTAACTTCACTTGTCTGTTTTTGCTTTGATTGCTTGTTTTTCTGGTGTCTTATCCAAGAAATCTTTGCCTATACCAATATCTTGCAGAGTTTCTCCATTGTTTTCTTCTAGAAATGTGATGGTATCAGTTCAGAGATTTAGATACTTGATCCATTGTGAGTTGATTTTTATACAAAGTCTGAAATAGAGGTCTTGTTTCATACTTTTATATGCAGAGATCCAATTTGCCAAGACCATTTGTTGAAGAGACTATCCTTTCTCCAGGGAATGATTTTTAGCTCATTTGTCAGAGAATAGCTGATTGCAGATTCTTAGATTAATTTCTAGGTTTTTCCATTCTGTTCAACTGGTTTACATTTCTATTTTTGTGCCAGTACCAGGCTGCTTTGATTATAACTATCCTGTAGTTATATATTATTGTTATATTTGTTATTTAAGTTTGCTTTTTTTAGATATTCAGGATCACAACTATGACATGGGGCAACCATTTTTTCATTCATATAAGAAAATAAGCAAGATAATCCCAGCTGCACTGACAGTATCCACTGCCAAATGTTACTTTACTGTTAAATGTGGATAGTCCGTAATCTCCATATCCTTACTGACACTATTCTTCAAAATCCTATTTCCAAGTAAACATCTGTAATTTACAGGATTTATTGGCTAATATTTATTGAGTATCAACACATATCAAGTGTTAGGCTAATTGTGCTGAGGATACTCCTATGTACAAGATAGCTGTGGTTCCTGGCTCCATAAGGCTTAACATCCAGCTAGGAAGAAAAACAATAAATAAGTAATGTCAAGTTTTAAGGATTATTATACCAAAGCAGGTCCTCAGCAACACATATTAATGGATAACATTGTTTTATCTTAATATAATCGTTAGGAAAACATGTTTGGACTTAATGTAGGTAGTCTAGCCTAGCGCTTAGGCATGTAGGTTTTGTTGTTGGAAACCCTGGTTTCAAAAGTCTGATTTAGAAGTTTACAATGTATGACTGAGATTTACCTACCTCTCTTTACAACATAGTTACTATAAATGATGTAAGTACTCACATATTTATTGAATGGATAAATGAATGAATAAATGAACGAATGACATTATTTAAAGATTTATTTATTTATTTGAAAGGCAGAATTACACAGAGAGGAGAGGCAGAGAGAGAGAACGAGAGGTCTTCCATTGGTTGGTTCACTCCCTAATTGGCCACAATGGCCAGAGCTGCGCTGATCCAAAGCCAGGAGCCAGGAGCTTCTTCCAGGTCTCCCACATAGGAGCAGGGGCCCAAGGACTTGGGCCACCTTATACTGCTTTCCTAGGCTGTAGCAGAGAGCTAGATTGGAAGAGGAGCAGCTGGGACCAGCACCAGTGTCCATATGGGATGCCGGCGCTTCAAGCCAGGGTGTTAATCTGCTGCACCACAATGCCGGCCCCACAAATGGTATTTTATAATGTATGTATTAGAATTAATTATCATTGATCATTAATTATTGATAAAATAATATAAATAATTCTTGAAGTATGTAATGGTTGTTTTTCTGCAGAAGCCATAAAAGCAGGCAAACATATATTTACTGAGACTGATTTATCTTAGAACTTTATTTATTTTCCATTTATGTAACAAAGTGAATTTGTGGTTAAGGAAACAATACAATTCTATTTCTCTATGCTTTATAATTCAAATACAAGTATGAATAATCTTTCCCCTCCCCTACAAAATAATGGGCTCCCAAATTTTGACTTCTCTCCTGTTAAGGTATAGCCATTCACTCAAAAGCCGTATTCCTCTGATTCTATGCCTCTTTTGCCTTCCCTTCCTTCTGTTAGGAACTTGAACATCAGGAAAAGGCAGAGTAAATCAATGGAAAATAAGCAAAAACCCATGTACTTAGTTTGTTATGTTGTTTCTTTTCCTTTGTCTGCCTGTTGATACCATCTGTCATGGCAGACTTCCAAATTATACTTTTTTTTAATTTTTGCTTCTGGGATTTCTTTAGAAATCCATCTACTCATCTACATACCCAGAATTCTCTGCCATGCAATTTTCTGCAGTGGAGGATACTCACTGCTGGGGATGCATTAAGTAGCTCCTGTTCTTTTATACTCTATCCTTTCTTGGCAAAGTAACTTCATGGTAACTCAAGTTCAGCTATGTTTGTGGTATACATTGGGGCTCAGGAAACACATTTTCTTGGAAAGTTCAAAAGTAGTAGTGCAGCCAAGACTTCTCCTGTCCATCATATGCAGTCTGACTTGTGCTTGAAAATTTGCAGATAATAATTGAATACTTGTTATTTTGTTCTTTTCTCCCAACTAATGACTCTTTTCTTTCATTAAATTTCCTAATGAACTATTGCCTTCTACTAATAATATTTTTTGACAGTCAATTAAACAGTGAGAGAGAGACAGACAGAGAGAAAGGTTTTCATTCCATTGGTTCACCCCCCAAATGGCCACGGCCGGCGTGCTGTGCCGATCTGAAGCCAGGAGCCAGGTGCTCCCTCTTGGTCTCCTATGCAGGTGAAGGGCCCAAGCACTTGGGCCATCCTCCACTGCCTTCCCGGGCCACAGCAGAGAGCTGGACTGGAAGAGGAACAACCAGGACAGAATATGTCACCCCAACCAGGACTAGAACCCGGAGTGCCAGCGCCACAGGTGGAGGATTAGCCAAGTGAGCCACAGCACCGGCATCTGCTAATATTATTAACCATGCTTAAGGTAATTGTGTGGATGTTCCTTGGTTATTCTTTTTAGAATTCACAAATACTTTTTGCATCAATAGGGAGATTCTATCCTATAATATATTATTTTTACTTTCTCACTGGTTAGAAGTGGAATGTAGCAAAATAAATACCATAGACATGAAGAAGAAGTTCACAAAAATTTTATAAATATGCATGATGTCCAAGGTCATGGTTGTGTTTTAAATAGAGCACTGTAAGAGGTGGATCAGAAATGAAATACTGAAACTGGAACCACAAAATCCAGCAGACCAATAAAGCCATAGTGGAAGGGACTCAATAAGAGAATAAATGATTTTTGAAGAAGAAAAGTTCTGTGCCTGTGATTTATTTATAATTTCCTCAGTTTACCAAAGCACTCAATACATAGAGTACACTCTGTATTGATTTGTGAAATGAATGAAATGCATAATGAATGTGTGTAGTCCTGGAAGAAATATTTTAATTAAACCCTAACAGACGTTAGCATTTTGGGTTCAAGAGTCTTTGTACATGACTATCAACTGTGACTGCATCAGGCTCTCTGACCTTAGACAAATAATTTCACAGCTGTTTTTCAGATCCCTCAACTGTAGAATCAGGATATAAATTATATGCTAGGAAATGAGCCAAGTGGTACAGATAAAAAGATGAAACTGACCCAATCTTTGTTTTTAACATGTTTGTATGGTGTGTGATTTGTAAGTACCCAGTGTTGTGGTTGCAGAAAAAAATGCACATTTGACCACCATGAGAATGTTGTCATAAAAACTGACTCTTAGTGGACCAGGCAAAGTTAAGACTAGTAAACAAGAATATGATCCATGAAAAGAACATTGCATATTCAAATATTTGGAATTGTTTGATTGTGTCATGGTTATCAGACCGTAAGTAGTTTTTGAGGCTAAACAAGATGAGATGCTTGTGGAAGAAGTGTGGAGGATGTGCCATTTCCTATCTTAGAATGATGCTACCTACAAACAAATGCATAGCAGCTCTTTTGTCTCACAAATGAATCACATTAAAGATTAAGTAGGAAACTTCATTCTTGACCTAGGGGTAATAGTGGAGGACAAGAGTAGCTTAGGATACCAAAGTTCTTCATGTCTCCTTGCTGACAGATGGTAATTTTTGTAAGATCAGCACTAAAGTGGGAGAGATATTCTGAAAACCAAAGGGTACTCTAGAATAAAGAGTATAATGGAGAGAGAGGGAAGAAACTTAATAAAGGGAGCAAGAAAGAGGTGATGGAACCAGTTGGTCGAGTGAGTCACAAGAAATAGAGATGTTAGTTTTCTTTTTTTTTTTTTCACTTTGTAAATTCACATTTATTAAATTAAAAAATAGAAAGCTATTTTTTTCTTTTCTTTTTTTTCTTTTTTTTCTTTTTTTTATTTAGAATATAAATTTCCAAGGTACAACTTGTGGATTGCAATGGCTTCCCCACCCATACCTCCCCTCCCCCCCGCTACCCTTCCCCCTTACCGACTCCCCCTCGCCTTTCATTCACATCCAGATGAGATGTTAGTTTTCTATTACAGAGCAAGGGAGTTTCAGTTGAGAACATCAATGGGTCTGCAGCAACTTTCTTGAGAAGGTACTGTTGTTGAGTATGGAGATGTTTCACCTTGGCTAAAAGTTAATGGATAAGTTGTAAAATGTCCTATTTAGGATGCACACAAGTTATCAATTTATGTGACGATTCAAAAGAGAAAGTAAGACAAAGGGAGAATAATTAAAGAAATAAAGTACATGTGCTTTCATTATTTCCCAAAATGTTTATAGATTAGACAAATTCAGTAATATTTGATTAACTTTGGTCAGATTTTCAGTCCCAGAAAGACATGTCTTTGTACAATTCAGGGACTCCATTGGAAACCACAGTTGGTAGAGAAATTTGCAGATATTTTTAAACTCTGTAACAATAAAAATTGTTGGTTAGTGAAAGTTAGCATGCTGCCCTTCAGCAGCTGACAAAAAAAATCATGAAATTTTGAGGCCAGATTGGCTCCAAAGCAGTGAAAGCTATGCCTTGATATTCAACTTCTTGATGCATTAATTTGAAATGATGACCATATGTGGCTATCCTTTTAGGATGAGTGATCTTTTTCCTATTCATTCTAATACAATATAAACATGTGAAATAATAAGATAAGATTCCCCAGTGGCAAAAATCCAAGTATGCATCAACATCAGTGAAATCAGGACCATTGTTAGGGCAGCACAGTTTTTTGAGGAAGCTGTCTCCTGACTAGGATGTATCAAAATCCCATAAAGAAATTCTACTAAGGGTCATTACATAGCTTCATTACTGAATTAATGATATGGCTATTGGTTTTTTCACACAGCAATACAGATATTGTTACCCTATCATGAACACAGTGCTCTCAGATACCACCCTTAATATGTGCCCTAAAGCCACAGCGTGTGAGTCTATTTAGCACAGGTACTGTGTTACTGTTGTATATTTTGGATACCATGGGGAATCTGAATCGTTTAATTTGTATAACATTTTTAATTTTTGCAACTTATTGAAAAGTGTCACACAAAGCACTTTATTTCTAACTTTGCATTATAAGCCCTTCGAGGTTAGATAGAGTATGTATTATATTCTTCTATAGGAATATAAAGAATGTCTAAGAGGTTACCTGCCCAATGTAAAACAACTAACAATCAATAAAGGTAAGATTTGTTCCAAGTTGTTTGCCTCTACACTAGGATTCCTTTGATGTACAAAATGCCACAGAAGTAGAAAAAGGGGGCTGGCACTGTGGTGGAGTGTTTTAAGGCCCCAGCCTGCAGCATCGACATCCCATGTGGACACCAGTTTAAGACCCAGCTGCTCCACTTCTGATACAGCTCTCTACAATAGCCTGGGAAAGCAGTAAAGATGGCCCAAGTCCTTGGGCTCCTGTACCCGTGTGGGAGACCTCTAACAATCTCCAGGATCCTGGCTTCAGATCGGCTCAGCTCTGGCCATTGTGGTCACTTAGGGAGTGAACCAGTGGATGGAAGATCTCTTTCTCTCTAGCTCTACCTCTCCCTGTAACTCTATCTTTCAAGTAAATAAATCTTTTTAAAAAAGAGAGAAAAGCAGAAAAAGAACATTTTATTTGTAGTAAAACAAATTAAACCAGTAAAATATTCTGTGTTTTAAGTGTCTCATTTGTGGCATTAAATATGATTTACTCACAATTTGTTTTCAGTATTGCCACAAATCTATTAATTTTCTATTACAATGATAATTGAGAAAATTATTTAAATAAAATAAAGAAATTAAGTCTAATAGAGTTTAATATCAGAACATAACGACTTCATTGTTTCAAAGTCATCTTCAAAATGTCCAATTATTAAAAAAAAGAATATTGCTACCAAAATACTGTCCCCTGAGGGCAATACAGTTTGAATTTTCTCCAGATTACAGGTTTCTCAGGGCCAAAAATAGGGTAAAACTACTCTTCAATATAAATTCACTAATATTGTTAAAGGAAAATTCTGTTGCTCATTCCATGTGACTAAACTACTTCTTTCCTCCCACTTCACACAGTACTCTCATCGCCATCAGACATTAATCAGTTCCTTCCTCTTATTTCTCCCCTGTGTTCCTTTTCTCCAGTAATTGCCATCTTTCTCAGTGACTTCACATCCATGTAAATTAACCATCTAATACCTATATCTCCCAGTTCCTTGACATGCTCGTTTCCAACGAGATTCTTTTTAATGTTCCCACAGGCACAAATTGCCTTGATGAACAATCAGGTTTGTCACCACCTGAAACTGGGATACCCATTAAAACCTTGACATTAAGAAGCTTTCTCTCTCAGATGACTGCCATCTGTGGAATTCACCAGTTCATTCATAGTACAAAACTTCAGGTTTTTCAAACTCCCAACATATTAATCTGTTCATTGTCTCATTAACAGCACCTTCTTGAAATCATATTCCTCTTTCAGTTTAGAATCTACAGTCTATTATTTTTATACATAAAGGTACAACAGGCTTATTTTCCCTGGCATTCTTCTCTTTGATTTTGCATTCCTTGGATAAACTTAATGTTTTCTAAAATGTCTATTTATTTATTTTATTTATTTGAGAGTTACAAAGAGAGTGAGAGAATCACATCCACTGGTTCACACCTGCAATGTTCGCAACAGCCCAAGTTGGAGTAAAGGAAAATCCAGGAGCAAAGAATTGAATCCATGTCACCCACATTGATGGCAGAAATCTAACCACTGGAACCATCATTGCTACCATCCATGATCCATGTTAACAGAAATCTGGAACCAGGAGTTGAACTCTGGCATTCTGGTATGCAATGTGGGCATTTCAAGCATTGTCTTAACCACTATACCCAACATCTGACACCTAAGCTTGATCATATATAAATGATCATATATATGATTTATATATGTTATTTTATATATACTATTATATATTTCTTAAGTTTTTAATAAATATAAATTTCCAAAGTACAGCTTTTGGATTACAGTGGATTTTTCTCCACATAAACTTCCTCCGATCCGCAACCATCTCATCTCCTGCTCCTTCTCCCATCCTATTCACATTAAGATTCATCTTCAATTATCTTTATAAACAGAAGATAAATTTAGTATATACTAAGTAAAGATTTCAACAATTTGTACCTACACAGAATCACAAAGTGTAAAGTACTGTTTGAGTACTAGTTATACCATTAATCCACATAGTAAAATACATTAAGGACAGAGATCCTACATGAGGAGAAAGTGAACAGTGACTCCTGTTGTTGACTTAACAATTTGACACTCTTGTTTATGGCATCAGTAATCACCCTAGGCTCTTGTCATGAGTTGCCAAGGCTATGGAAGCCTTTTGAGTTCACCAATTCCAATCTTATTTAGACAAGGTCATAGTCAAAGTGGAAGTTCTCTCCTCCCTTCAGAGAAAGGTACCTCCTTCTTTGATGGCCCATTCTTTCCGCTGGAATCTCACTCGCAGAGATCTTTCATTTAGATCTTTTAATTATTTATACTTTTTTCCCAGAGTGTCTTGGCTTTCCATGCATAAAATATTCTCATGGGCTCTTCAGCCAGATCCAAATTCCTTAAGGGCTGATTCTGAGGCCAGAGTGCTATTTAGGATATCTGCCATTCTATGAGTCTGTTGTGTATCCCACTTCCCATGTTGGATCGTTCTCTCCTTTTTAATTCTATCAGCTACTATTAGCAGACACTAGTCTTATTTATGTGATCCCTTTGACTCTTAATTCTATCATTATGATCAATTAAGAACTGAAACTGATCATATGACTAGTGAGATGGCATTGTTATATGCCACATTGATGGCATTGAATTGGAATTCCCTGGCATGTTTCTAACTCTACCTTTGGGACAAGTCCGATTGAGCACGTCCCAAATTGTACATCTCCACCCTCACTTATTCCCAATTTATATTTAACAGGGATCACTTTTCAGTTAAATTTAAACACCTAAGAATAATTGTTTGTGAATTAAAGAGTTCAACCGATAGTATTAAGTAGAACAAAAAAAATACTAAAAGGGATAAATTATTAAGTTTTTCATCAACAGTCAGGACGAGGGCTGTTCAAGCCATTGTTTCTCATAGTGTCCATTTCACTTCAACAGGTTTCGTTTTTGGTGCCCTGTTAGTTGTCACCAATCAGGGAGAACATATGATATTTGTCCCTTTGGGACTGGCTTAATTCATTCAGCATGATATTTGCCAGATTCGTCCATTTTGTGGCAAATGACCGGATTTCATTGTTTTTGACTGCTGTATAGTATTCTATAGAGTACATGTCCCATAATTTCTTTATCCAGTCCACTGTTGATGGGCATTTAGGTTGATTCCAAGTCTTTGCTATTGTGAATTCAGCTGCAATAAACATTAATGTGCAGACATCTTTTTTGTTTGCCAATTTAATTTCCTTTGGGTAAATTCCAAGGAGTGGGATGGCTGGGTTGACTGGTAGGGTTATATTCAGATTTCTAAGGAATCTCCAGACTGACTTCCATAGTGGCATCACCAGTTTGCATTCCCAGCAACAGTGGGTTAGTGTCCCTTTTTCACCACATGCTCTCCAGCATCTGTTGTTTGTGGATTTCTGAATGTGAGCCATTCTAACCAGAGTGAGGTGAAACCTCATTGTGGTTTTGATTTGCATTTCCCTGATTGCTAGTGATCCTGAACATTTTTTCATGTGCCTGTTGGCCATTGGAATTTCCTCTTTGGAAAAATATCTATTGAGGTCCTTGCTCCATCACTTAAGTGGGTAGTTTGTTTTGTTGCTGTGGAGTTTTTTGATCTCTTTGTAGATTCTGGTTATCAACCCTTTATCTGTTGTGTAGTTTGAAAATATTTTTCCCATTCTGTTGGTTGTCTCTTCACTTTCCTGTTTCTTTTGCTGTACAGAAACTTCTCCATTTGATGTAATCCCAATAGTTAATTTTGGCTTTGAGTGCCTGTGCTTCTGGGGTATAAAACAAAAAGTCTTTGCCAGTACCTTTATCTTGCAGGGTCCCCCCAATGCTCTCTAATAATTTGATGGTGTCAGGTCCTAGATTTAGATATTCAATCCATGTTGAGTGGATTTTTGTGTAAGGTTTAAGGTAGGCATCTTGCTTCATGCTTCTGCATGTGGAAATCCAGATTTCCCAGAACCATTAGACTGTCCAGTAGACTGTCCTTGCTCCAGGAATTGGTTTTAGATCCTTGATCAAATATAAGTTGGCTGTAGATGTTTGGATTGATTTCTGGTGTTTCTATTCTGTTCCATTGGTCTATCCATCTGTTTCTGTACCAGTACCATGCTGTTTTGATAACAATTGCCCTGTAGTATGTCCTGAAAACTTGTATTGTGATGCCTCCGGCTTTGTTTTTTTTGTACAAGATTGCTTTAGCTATTCGAGGTCTCCTGTGTCTCCATATGAATTTCAGCCTCATTTTTTCCAGATCTGAGAAGAATGTCTTTGGTAATTTGATTGGTATCACATTGAATCTGTAAATTGCTTTTGGGAGAATGGACGTTTTGATGATATTGATTTTTCCAATCCATGAGCATGGATTTTCTAATTTTTAATAGCATCATTCCCAAAAAATTTCATAATCTCCTTCCTGATTTTTCTACTCTTGATACTGTAGCTCCAGTGAAAAATTAATCTACAACAGAGGAAGTGTCTATTCTTCACCCACTAGCACAAAACTGTCTTCATGAAATCCATCATTTGCATCTTCATTTCTATTTTGTACTTCCTATTTTCTTTAAGCAAGAATTTTGAATATTAAATGTTTACCAGACACCAAACTCTTCCTTTCCCTTAAACCCTGGCCCTCATTACTGCATATTTTCTCAGTGACCTCAAACATTGGGCCTTTGATTGATCACTCCAGTGTCTTCAACCCTACTCCATGTCTCCCTTGATCACAATGTCTCATCATCACTATACTTCTATCCTTTTTTAGTACTTCTAAAAGATCAACTCCTGTCTTGAGGACTACAGCCTTTTATGAAATACATTCTTCCATTGACTGTGGTATTAGTTCATTGTCACTTCCTGGTAATCAGAGAGGCATCCTCTGAATGTAAATTATAAGTTAATCTCAGTTCTATCAGCTATCCCTTTACTCTGTTTCCTTTTTGGAAAATATCGCATCTGCATGTATTTATTTGTTGTTTCATAATTAGTTTTTGACTGTGCCTCTGTGCCTCCCTCCCAAGTGTGTGTTCCAGGAGGACATTAAATGAAGTTTGGGTTTTTCATTACTATTTTATCTAATCCCTACATCTCTGATACATACTAAATAAACATTATGAGCGAAGAAATGAATGAATGAATTTCCATTTTTTTTGCATTTCCATAGCAAAATATCAGCTTTTTAAAGAGGAAATATTGATTATAATAACAACGTTCCTGTTCTCTACATATCTGAAGGTGCACTTGAAAGAATGGATTTTTCATATCTACCCCTATTCTATTAGACTCAAGTAGACTAGACCTCATATCCCTGGGGATATTAGACAGGTCATGTGATACAAAAGAATTTTTACAGATCTAGAAATCACAACTACAATCTTCTCACACTGACTTTTCACTCTTATGGATCACAGGCAAAGAGAGGAGCTACTACTACACTGATTGGAGTAATTTAATCATGATTATAATGAGGACCTCTGGTTATACAAAAGCAAGGAAAGCAATAAGGCATATGTCTGGATCCTAGGACTTCTATTACCCAGAGATAACTGGCAATAGACAATTGCTGCAACCACAGCCTTAAAAAAAGAGTCAAATAAATGTCTATACCCTCAACGGTAAAATTGTGAGTCACTCATCAGGAAGTAATTCAAACCAGACAGTGTGTTAGACTGTGGCGAGGGATATTTAAACTGGGTGTCCCAAGAGGGAAAAAACATAATTACAACCTTACAGCCTACAGACCAGCTGCAGAAGTGAGAACTGTAGCTTGTTACATTTCTGTTTCTGATTTCAGTCTAGGAGATCATAATTGCCTCCACTAAAGGAAGATTCTGCATCCAATTGGATATGTAACTCTTCTTTTAAGGAAGAAATTAAGAGACTTTGTTCTCATAAGAATGAAGACTCCATATTGCAGTGTAGAAGAGAAATGTTATGGGATGATGTGAATAGGTCAAAGAATGGATTCCACAGGTATGTGCACCTGCTCAGATTCTTTTGGTCCCGACTATCTCTTGTATCTTTCACCAGTTTTTATACTTCAGTCTCTTTTGAGGTCACAACTATTTTACTTTCTAAGGTTCATTTATTTATTTTTATTTATTTGAAAGATAAGAGAGGGAGAGGGAAAAGGACAGAGATCTGGTCCTCTCACCAAATGCCCACAGCAGCCAGTGCTGGGCCATCCTGAAGCTAGGAGTCAGAAACTCCATTTGGGTCTTCCAAATGGATGACTGGGATCCCAATATTTGAACCATCATCTACTGCCCATCCACCACCACCACACTACCAGGTTATGCATTAGTAGGAATATAGAAGGGTAATGGAGGAGCTAGGATTCAAACAGGACACTCCAATACAGGAAGTGGGTTTCCCAAGTGGCAGCTTATCCTGCTCCACCTTATCTCCCACCTCCAGTTACTTTTATAGGCCATAAATATTTGTGCTTGACAATAATCAGCCCAGACTTGGGGGTTGAATGACTCTCCCTACAACTTCTAGATGGGAACCAATCACAATGTCAAAAATCATGGAATATGGCTTTCCATGAGACTGATAAAGTCTCCAGATTGATGTCAATTAGCAGCTCTAGGGAGTTAACATTTCAATATGGGAATTAGACCCATAGAACATACGAGATAGATCGTCAACAAAGGTATCCGTTCCCCTGGCCTTACTGAAGATATACTACACAACATAGAGGCTTTACATGCTAAGAAGCTAGCTACTTTTTGCAGTTCATCATGAAGCAATGGTCAACATGAAATATATCACATTCCTTGTTCCATTTGCCTCCAACCCAAACACACTCTATCTGGCAGGAATGTCATTCTTTTTTAACCCAGTCTTTCAGTTATCAGATAAACATAAATCCTGTGAAATGCCAAAATGTTTATGATTTAACTATTTGTAATTGTTTATCCATTCTGTAAGCAATCCACAAAGTAGACAATTATTTTGCTGGAAGCAAAAATCAAGGCTACTTCATCAATTTTCTAAAATGTTTTCTTTCTGTAGATTTGAGTAGGTATCATATTTTACTGTACTTGTCATTTAAATGTTCTCTAAAAAGGTAGCAAACTTTTGGATGGTCATCAAGTCTTATGGTTAAGTTATTACTTGGAATTCCTGTGTACCATATCAGAGACTTAGGTTCAACATCCAGCTCCAGCTCCTGATTCAGTTTCCTGCATGAAGGCAGGAAGTGATGCCTCAAGTAATTGGGTTCTTGTGTCCCATGGGTGAGACCTCATTTTGCCCCACTCAAAGCAATGCTGGGCATTGGAGAGTAAATCAGCAAATGCGAGTGTGTGATCTTTATGTGTCTCTCTCTTCTCTCCAAAAATTTTTTTATTACAATGGTTTTAAAGTAAAGAATTACATTCTTTTTGTTAGTAGCTTTCTTTTTTATAACTGCTATATAATGATTGTTAAAACTTCATTAATGTGTTATTGAAATAAATAAATAGCATTATCATTGTAAAAAGGTACATAGTTCTCTCTGAGCTATAATGTAAAAATATTTTCTCAACATATTGGCACTACTCATGAAAATATACTGCAATTGATACCTACAGACACTAACAATGAAAAACTCACATTTCGGGTTTCTGAAAAGTTCAGTCTTCTGGGGGAAAAATAGATATACAAGATAAGAGAAATTGATGACAGTTATATAAAATAAGGTACCAAAGGCTAAGAAAGTGAAAGGAATGCACCAATTAATACTCAACAAGGTTGTCAAAAAATAGTAGAATTTGAGATATGTCTTAAAAGATCAGGAAGAATTCTCCAGAAAAAAAATGATATAAAGATCATTCCCAGAAGAAAAATAAAAATTCCTACAACTAATATTAGCACTTATTCATACAACAAATATTAACACTTACCATATTTCAACCAACAATCAGTGCTCTGGGAGCAGAGTGGTAGAGAAGCCACACAGGTCTATCATTCCAGATAACTGAACAGATAAATAAAAGGGAAAATCAGTTAAAAGAGTGTTGTGCCTATAAATAAAACAAGGGGACACAATATAAGTGGCTGGGGGACTACTTTAGTGGGGATGATCAAGCACAGCTCCATCAAGGAGGTATCATTTATGAGAAGTAGTATGAGCCGTTGGAGAAAGGAAGGAGAGGAAAACTTTCATAGCGGGAGAACATGGAATTCATATAATGGAAAAAATGAAAGCAGCTCAGTTAGGTGGATAGTTAGGGACTTTTATACTGAATCCTAAAAGTGTGGCAAACATTTATGTTTAATCCTAAAAGTATAGCAAACATTTCATGGATATAAGAGAGGAAGAACCTCAGAGGTGTTTCATTAGTTGTAGTAGAGTCTGCAATAAGTGATAAGGACATGGAAACAGAGTGATGGCTATGAAGATGAGGCAATTGTCTATTCAGTGGAATGATGAGCACTGGAGACCAGGCCATGTTGACAGTTACATAACATGGAAAAATATTTACTCAAGAGAGATGTGCACAGTAGGTATGTTAGGGCTTACAGAGTGAGATTATTTAATGGTAAAAATGCTGAAGGACTGAACTCAGGTTGACAACTAGGTTCATAGTTTGAGAATGATGATGCAATTCATCAAGTTAAGGAACTCACAAAGCTCTTGTATTTTGTTTATTATCAGTAGAGAGAACTTTTGTTTGAGGCATGCTGATTTTGTGATGGTTGCAAGATATAGCTTTGTACAAATTAAACATACCAATCTGATGTTTAATTGACAAACAAGATTAAAACACAGCAATAATGCTGGAAGCAAGTAATACAAGAAATTTTGGGATTGTTAAGACTTTGGAGAATAAATTCAACACTTAATCACTAATCTGCAGTATCTTCCAAACATACATTAGAAATCCCTGGCATACATAGTTTTGTCATTTTTTTAAGATGAGAATTCTTTGAAGAAATCGCCTCTATCTAAAGCCTCAAGGAAAACTGCCTCATGGCATAGCAAATCCTCACAGTCAGTTGATATTCTTCTGAATTTAGCAATAATGGATCAACCAAATAGGCTTTAAATTTGGAAATCCTCAACCTTCTTTAATTCTGTTAATCTCCAAAGTGAATTTCATGGGAACTTACATTCTAAATTCAAATCCTATTATGTTCTCTGTATTGGGCCTCATATATTTGAGCATTCAGCACGTGGTAGTTACCTGTATATGCCATAAATACAGAGGATACAACAGCATGCTTATGAAGATATAGATGAGTGGGGCCAGCACTGTGACATAGCTGGTAAATCTGCCACCTGCAGTGTTGGCATCCCATATGGGCGCCAGTTCATGTCCTGGCTACTCTACTTCTGATCCAGCTCTCTGCTATGGCCTGGGAAAGCAGTAGAGGATGGCCCAAGTCCTTGAGCCCCTGTACCCATGTATGAGACTTGGAAGAAATTACTTTCTCTTGGCTTCAGATCAGAGCAGCTCTGGCTGTTGAGGCCATTTGGGAAGTGAACCAGCAAATGGAAGACCTCTCTCTCTAACTCTGCCTCTTTGTAACTCTGCCTTTCAAATAAATAAATAAATCTTTAATATATATATGTATAGATAGATAGGTGAGTAAAAGTTAAATTCCTTTACTATGGGGGAAATTATATAATTATGTAATTAAACATATAGTAAGTGACTCCTATTTGCTCATCTTGAAAACTCAGAAGTCATAAGATACATAGTTGTCAATGTAAAAAATATCAATGGGCAAGGGTTGGGAATACTATATCCAAGTCCTGATACAACCCATCATTTTTTTTAAATATGAGAATTTAGGTAAGAAATTTGATCTCTATAAGCTTCATTTTTATATGGAAATTGAGAATAGTATCTCAGTTATAGGGTTATTGCAGTGATTAAATGAAAATCCATGTTTAAAAAAAAGGATAAACCACATAGCATTGTGCCATGCACATCTCAGTTAAGGATGCTATGTTTTATCTAAGTATTAATCAAATAGGTAAATAGGAATAATACCAGATTGATATTAAGTTCCACACATGACTGGAGAATAAGGGAGGATCAGATCTGTAGCTAGACCAGTTCTGTTTCTCCTCAAATTTTGCTATCTAAGTCACCCCAGAAGTAACAGAAAACTAAAGAAAATTATTTCTTACAGTCTTTCAAGTTCAATGTGGTACAGAGAAAGAGTGTGAAAGAAAGAGATTGTGAAGTCGACAATCTCATTACCTGAATTATAATTGAGTAAGGACAACTCAATTCAAATGGCTTAAGTACCAATTAGTTAAATGACAAATTTAAGCTGTAATTCCTTGCTTAAGGGCAAGGTGAAGCTTTAAAAGTGGTGGCACGAAATCCAGAATATAGTGACTTTGGAATGTCTGATGTGCTGAAGCTCATCAGCTATTAATTGCTAAGAAAAATCAGATAACTGAATCCAGAAAGAAATCTTATTGAACGAAAGGTTAGGCTGTTTTATATTGCTTTAAAAATAATGTGTATTAATATTATATTATTTTAAAGAACATTTACCATTAACTAGATGTAACATTCAAGTTATTCTTAAAAATGAAATCTCTGTTTTCATAAATGAGGCTCATCTAATAAAAAATTTAAAACTGGAAAGAAAAGCTTATGTGCTTTAGTCTAAGCTAGACACACTCAAGCCCAGCTGCCTATTAGAATCATCAGGGAAGTCTGGCACATCTACTACTCTGTGGACTTCCTCCTAGAGCTTCTGAATTCATATATGCAATGTGTCCTAGGGAGCAGCGGTTCTGAAAGCTCCACAGGAAATTCCTTTATTTTTTTTAAGATTATTTATTTATTTATTTATTTGAGACATAGAGTTCCAGACAGTGAGAGGGAGAGACAGAGAAAGGTCTGCCTTCCACTGGCTCATTCCACAAATGGCTGCAACGGACAGAGCTGCACTGATCCAAAGCCAGGAGCCAGGAGCCAGGAACCAGGAGCTTCTTCCGGGTCTCCCACATGGGTGCAGGTGCCCAAGGACTTAGGTCATCTTCTACTGCTTTACCAGGCCATAGTAGAGAGCTGGATTGGAACTGGAGCAACTGAGACTAGAATCGGCACACATTTGGTATGCCGGCACCACAGGTAGAGGATTAACCTACTATGCCACAGCACTGGCCCCCACAGGTAATTCTAATATGAAATTGATACTAAGCATCACTGACCTCAGGATAATATGTGTGGCATTTTCCAAGCTTTAATGCATGCTTATGCCTTTAAGCTCACTGAGTAAACAAAACTAGAATTGTAACAAATTTTATTTAAACGTCAAAATATTTAAATTTAAAGTGCCATAGAGCAGGCTAATCTCTAATCTTCACTCTATACTATGTACCTAAATTTGTATATAGGAAATACATGAAATTTGTACATCATAAATGAAATTTTAAAAAGAAGAAATAAAAATGGTCAATGAATATGTGAAAAACTTTTGACATCATTAGCCATTAGGAAAATGAAAATTGAAACCACAGTGAGATATCACCTTGGGGCAGGTGCTGTGGCTGTGGCACAGTGGGTTAACACCCTGGCCTGAAGCTCCAGCATCTCATATGGGAGCCAGTTAGAGACCTGGCTGCTCCACTTCCAATCCAGCTCTCTGCCATGGCCTGGGAAGCAGTGGAAGATGGCCCAATTCCTTGGGCCCCTGCACCCCCCTGGGAGACCTGGAGGAAGCACCTGGCTCCTGGCTTCAGATTGGCCCAGCTCCGGCCATTGTGGCCATTTGGGGAGTGAACCATCAGATGGAAGACTGACCTCTCTCTCTCTCTCTCTCTCTCTCTCTCTCTGTCTCTCCTTCTCTCTGTGTAACTCTGACTTTCAAATAAATAAATAAATCTTAAAAAAAAAAAAAAAAAAAACGTGGCCAGTGCTGCAGCTCAATAGGCTAATCCTCCACCCTGTGGCGCCGGCACACCGGGTTCTAGTCCCGGTTGGGGCGCCGGATTCTGTCCCAGTTGCCCCTCTTCCAGTCCAGCTCTCTGCTGTGGCCTGGGAGTGCAGTGCAAGATGGCCCAAGTGCTTGGGCCCTGCACCCCTATGGGATACCAGGAGAAGCACCTGGTTCCTGGCTTCAGATTGGTGCAGTACACTGGCTACAGCAGCCATTGGGGGAGTGAACCAACGAAAAAGGAAGACCTTTCTCTCTGTCTCTCTCACTCTCACTCTCACTGTCCATTCTGCCTGTCAAAAAAAAAAAAAAAAAACCCAAAACAAAACAAAGCAAAAGAATGAAAAAAAGAGATATCACCTCACACCTCAACCCTTTCAGTATGGCTATTATCAAAAAAAAAAAAAAAAACAGAAGAAAACAAATGCTGGTGAGGATGTTGAGAAAGGAGAACTCATATATTATTAGGGAGAACATAAATTAGTGTGGCCACATTGGAAAACTGTATGACTGTATGGAGATTTCTTTAAAAAGCTAGGAATGGACATTCTATGTAATACAGCAATCTCACCACATGGTATATATCCCAAAGATATGAACACATCCTCACCATATTTATTACAACAACACTGTATACAATACCCTAAATAAGTGATCAGTCAGGGTATCAATTATCTGGAGAATGGATAAAGAAAAAGTCACACACACACACACACACACACAAGTACTTACACATACACATAATAAAATATTATTCAGCTGTTAAAAAGAAGGAAATTTCTATCATTTGCATCAATATGCTTGCAATTGGAGGACATCATATTGAGCGACCTAAGATGTATGTATAAAAACAGTCCTGCATATTCTCCCTTATATGTGGGAGTTAAAGTAAAAAATAAAAAAAACAAGAAAGAAAGCCTGTGTCCATCAATCTTACTGCAAATACAGTGTTTTGTATAGAGAGATACAGAGGAAAGGAAAGACAGAGAGAGAGACAGAAGGAGAGATAGAGAGAGAGAGAGAAATCCTCCATCTGTTGGTTCATTCTTCAAATAATTGCAACACTGAAACTGGACCAGGTCAAAGCCAGGAGTCAGGAGCATCCTTTGGGTCTCCCACATGGGTTCAAAGACCCAAGCACTTGGATCATTTTCCCTTCTTTCTCAAGCATACCAGTAGGGAGCCGGATCAGAAGTGAAACAGCCAGTACTTGAACCAGTACCCATATGGGATGCTGACATTGCAGTCAGAGGCTTAATCTTCTATGTCACAGTGCCAGCTCCTAAAACTTAGTTTTAAATCTTTGTCAAACAAACAGTTAAGAATTATATACTGGTGCTGGCACTGTGGCATAAAGCCATGGCCTGCAGTGTCAGCATCCCATATAGGCACTGAATTGAGTCCTGGTTGTTCCTCTTCCAACCCAGATCTCTGCCACAGCATGGGAAAGCAGAAAATATACTAAGCACTTGGGCCCCTGCACCCACATGGGAGCCCAGGAAGAAGTTCCTGGCTTCTGTCTTTGGATCAGCACAGCTCCTGGTATTGTGGCCATCTGGGGAGTAAGATGGAAGACCTTTATCTCTGTCTCTCTCTATAACTGTCTGTAACCCTACCTCTCAAAATATAAACAAAATACTTAAAAAGTAAATAAATAAAATATGCACAAGAAAAATGTGAGATTATTTTCAGAGGATCTCCAATTAAACTCACAGCTGACTTCTCATCAGAAAACTTACAGTCTAGATGGGAATGGCAATATATAGAAAAGAAAAAATAACTGTCAGCATAGAATACTATACCCTAAAAGGTCTCATTTATAAATGAAGGTGAAATAAAGACATTCCACAACAAACAGAACTTGAAAGAATTTTTTGCCAGTTGATCAGCCTTGGAAAAGATGCTTAAGGATGTGCTACACACAAAAGCATAGAAATAGCCATCATTATGCAAGAATGTGAAGGCAGAAAATCCCCCAGTAAAAGTACAAAAGAAGTAAACAATAGGAATATTTATGGCAAAAAGGTAGGGCAGGGGAGAGCAGCAAGATGACGGAATAGGAAGGGAGCACTCTGATAGTTTGGGAAGAGACAGTTTAATAAAAGTGGAGATACTGCAGGTTCAAGGAAGAGTAGGGGAAGAAACAGCAGAGGAAACTCTTCCGGAACTAGTGATTCACAGTGGACCTGCATGGAGAGCGTGGGATCCCACAGTTCGGACACCAGCATCAGACTCAACACACCAGCGCTGGAATGTGAGATGACCGAACCTCAATAGCCCGAGACACCGGCGGGCAAGCGGAAAGAGGAGACTAGAGGGAATGAGGCTTGAAACCCCATGGGGAAAAGTTCACCAGGCTAACTAGAAGAGAGAGGAAAAAAAAAGTGACCGATACGGACACGAGTTTCTCTCTCTCCGCTCACCTCTCAAAGGCGAGCAAGACAAAGAGCAGGCGCCATTTTGGACATAATGTCATAAGCAGGGCAACCTCAGGTCTGCACCGGCCCTGAGCCTAGCAGAAAAACCTGACTCTGGTAGGGGGTGAAATAACAGGAGATTAGGACCGAGTGAATGTGCGGTGCTAATGAACTGAGACTGTGAAAAAAGAGATGGTGGGGGAGAGAACTCACGGAATTCACCACGTGAGTACTCTCCAGAGGTGCTACAATTCGGTAACCTTGGCAATGCAGTGGGAGACTGCAGGAGATTTTGAGCCCACATTGAGGGCAGCTCAGATTCCCTGTGTGGTTCTTGGGAAAGTGCTTCCCATCTCTGGCTCCTGTGGGTAGATCATTTGCCTGCTAACTACCTCCAATTTCATTCAGCTGTGTGGAATTACTTCCCTTTTGAATCAAAAAAAGAAAGAACGAGAGAGAGATTTACCACGCCTATCCTGGGAGTGTCACCTTTGGCACACCCTCAACCCTGAGGAACCAAACAGATCTCTCAGGCCACACTCATCTCAAGCCTCTAAGGCTCCATTGAAAGCAGACAGTCCACTTAATCTAGAGTCATAATATAATGAGAAAAAACACCACAGTAAAGAAACCAAAGAATATCTCCACAATGCCAAAAAAACGCAGAAACTGAGGTAACAAGAACAAGGAAGACACTATGGCGTCCCCAAATGATAAAGACACCCCAATTCAAGATTATGAAGATGACGAGATAGAAGAAATGCAAGAAGCAGTTCTCAAAAAATTGATAAGAACATTAAGAAGTTCTCAAAAACAAATTCTTGAACTACAGAAATCCAACTGGACAGGATAGAAAATTTAATGAAAATGAAATCTTAAGGAGGAATCAAAATGAAATGAAGCAACTAGTAGAACATGAAACTGGATAGTGACAAGAAATCATAATGAAATGAAAAATTCAATAGATCAAATGACAAAAATATTAGAGAGCCTTAAAAACAGAATGAGTGAAACAGAAGAGAGAATATCAGACTTAGAAGACAGAGAACAGGAAAGTATACAGTAAAACCAAAAAAAAGAAAAGGAAATTAGAAATCTAAAAAAATATTTTCAGGAATCTAGAGGATACTATTAAAAAACCTAACATTCAGGTTCTAGGAGTTCCTGAAGGCATGGAGAGGGAGAAAAGATTAGAAGGCCTTTTTAGTGGGATAATAGCAGAAAATTTCCCAGGTTTGGAGAAGGAGAGAGACATCCTAGTACAGGAAGCTCATAGAACCCATAGTAAACATGACCAAAAGAAATCTTCAACACGACACATTGTAATTAAACTCACCACAGTGAAACAGAAAGAAAAGATCCTAAAATGTGCAAGAGAGAAACGTCAGATTAGTTTCAGAGGATCTCCAATTAGACTCACAGCAGATTTCTCATCAAAAACCCTACCAGCTAGAACGGAATGGCGAGACATAGCCCAGATACTAAAAGAGAAAAACTGCCAGCCCAGAATATTATATCCTGCAAAGCTCTCATTTGTGAATGAAGGTGAAATAAAAACCTTTCACAGCAAACAGAAACTGAAAGAATTTGTCGCCACTCGTCCAGCCCTGCAAAAGATGCTTAAAGATGTGTTACATACAGAAACACAGAAACATGGTCATCAATATGAAAGAAGGTAAAGGAAAGAAACCTCACAGCAAAAGATCACAGGGAATTCAAAGCATATGTTAGACTTCCTAGAAAAGACCCTGGAGGTGCAGGCAGTCAAAGCCAAAATTAACTATTGGGATTACAACAAATTAAGAAGTTTCTGTACTGCAAAAGAAACAGTCAGGAGAGTGAAGAGGCAACCAACAGAATGGGAAAAATATTTGCAAACTCCGCAACAGATACAGGGTTGATAACCAGAATCTACAAAGAGATCAAGAAACTCCACAACATCAAAACAAACAACCCACTTAAGAGATGGGCCAAGGACCTCAACAGACGTTTTTCCAAAGAGGAAATCCCAATGGCCAACAGACACATGAAAAAATGTTCAGGATCACTAGCAATCAGGGAAATGCAAATCAAAACCACAATGAGGTTTCTCCCTGATTGGCGACAACTAAAGGGGAGCACCAAAGGGGAAACCTGTTGAAGTGAAATGGACACTATGAGAAACAGTGACTTGATCAGCTCTTGTTCTCACTGTTGATGTACAATGTAATGCTTTATGCATTTTAGTATTTTTTCTTTGTTTTGTTCTAGTACTGTTAGTTGAACTCTGTAATTAACACACAATTATTCTTAGATGTTTAAATTTTAACTGAAAATTGATCCCTGTTGAATATAACAGTGGGAATAAGAGAGAGAGCAGATGTACTATTTGGGAAATGCTGAATCGGACTTGCCCCAAATGGTGGAGTTAGAATCATGCCAGGGGATCCCAATACAATCCCATCAATGTGGCATGTACCAATGCAATCTCACTAGTCCAAGTGATCAATTTCAGTTCACAATTGATCACACTGATTTGTCTAAGAGTCAAAGGGATCACACAAACAAGACTAGTGTCTGCTAATACTAACTGATAGAATCAAAAAGGGAGAGAATGATCCATCATGAGAAAAGGGAGACACAGCAGACTCATAGCATGGCAGATGTCCTAAATAGCACTCTGGCCTCAGAATCAGCCCTTAAGGAATTTGGACATGGCTGAAGAGCCTATGAGATTATTTTAGGCATGGAAAGTCAAGACACTCTGGAAAAAAAAGAAGAAGACCTAAATGAAAATATCTGCGAGTGAGATCCCAGTGGAAAGAACGAGGCCATCGAAGAAGAAGGTACCTTTCTCTGAAGGGAGGAGAGAACTTCCACTTTGACTATGACCCTGTCGGAATAAGATCGAAGTCACCAAACTCAAAAGGCTTCCATAGCCTTGGCAACTCATGACTTTAGCCTAGGGAGATTACTGATGCCATAAACAAGAGTGTCAAATTGTTAAGTCAACAACAGGAGTCACTGTGTACTTACTTCTCATGTGGGATCTGTCCTTAATCTGTTTCCATGTTAAGTAATGCTATAACTAGCACTGAAACAGTATTTTACACTTTGTGTTTCTGTGTGGGTGCAAACTAATGAAATATTTACTTAATATATACTGAATCGATCTTCTGTATATAAAGATAATTGAAAATGAATCTTGATGTGAATGGAATGGGAGAGGGAGCGGGAGATGGGAGCAGTGTGAGTGGTAAGGAAATTAAAGGGGGAGGAAAGCCAAGGTAATCCATGAACTATACTTTGGAAGTTTATATTTACTAAATAATAAAAAGAAAAAAAAGAAATGTGCCAGGGGATTCCAATCCAATCCCATCAAGATGGTATGTACCAATGCCATCTCACTAGTCCAAGTGATCTATTTTAATTCACAATTGACCATAATGATAGGTCTAAGAGTCAAAGGGATCACATAATAATAACTGATAGAATTAAGAAGGAGAGAATGATCCAACATTGGAAGCAGGATACACTGCAGACTCATAGTTGGCAGATGTCCTAAACAGCACTCTGTCCTCAGATGCAGCCCTTAAGGCATTCAGATCTGGCTGAAGAGCCCATGAGAATATTTTAGGCATGGAAAGCCAAGACACTCTGGGAAAAAACCTAAATGAAAGATCTCTGCGAGTGAGATTCCAGTGGAAAGAACGGGCCATCAGAGAAGGAGGTACCTTTCTCTGAAGGGAGGACAGAACTTCCACTTTGACTATGACCTTGTCTAAATAAGATTGAAGTTGGCGAACTCAAAAGGCTTCCATAGCCTTGGCAACTCATGACAAGAGCCTAGGGAGATTACTGACGCAATAAACAAGAGTGTCAATTTGTTAAGTCAACAACAGGAGTCACTGTTCACCTTCTCCTCATGTAGGATCTCTGTCCTTAATGTGTTGTTCAATGTGAAATAATGCTGTAACTAGTGCTCAAACAGTATTTTACAATTTGTTTTTCTGTGTGGTGCAAACTGCTGAACTCTTTACTCAATATATACTAAATTGATTTTCTGTATATAAAGATGATTGAAAATGAAAAAAAAGCAGGGCAAAGTTGTTGCTTATCAACAGTAACCTTGAAGGTAAATAGCCTCAGCTCTACAGTTAAAATCAGACTAGTTGAACGGATTTAAAAAAAAATCTATTTGCTGCCTACAAGAAACTTATTTCACCAACCAAGTTACACGCAGACTGAAAGAAGTGAAACAATGAAAGAAGATATTCCATGCTAACATAAACCAAAAAAGTGCTTGGTTAGCCATCCTAATATCAGACAATATAGATTTTAAGATAAAAACTGTTTACAGCAAACAATGGCACTATGTAATGATTAAAGAATCAGTTCAAAAGAAATATGTGACTATAATAAATGTATATACACCCAATTACAGGGAACTTGACTATTTAAAAGAAATGTTAAAGGATCTAAAGGGAGACATAGACTCCAATGCAATAGTAACGGTGGACTTCAACATTGCACTTTAATTAATGGACAGGTCAACTAGACAGAAAATCAACAAAGAAACAACAGAGCTAATTGACACTATGGACTAAATATACCTAACTAGCATCTACAGAAATTTTCACCATACTCTTATAAAACACAGATTCTTCTCATTAGTGCATGGACCTTTCTCTAAGACAGACCATATGCTAGGCCATAAAGCTACTCTCAGCAAATTCAAAAATGTCAGAATCATAACATATATCTTCTTTGACCACCATGGATTTAAGTTGGAAATAAATAACTCAGGAATCTCTAGAACATATGCAAACACATGGAAACAAAACAACATGTTCCTGAATATACAGTGGGATAAAGAAGAAATCAAAAGACAAATCAAACAAATTTCTGGAAACAAATGAAGGTGACAATACATTATATAAAAACTTATAGGATACACAAAAAGAGTGTTAAGAGGGAAGGTTATAGCAATTAGAGCCTACATGAAGACATTGGAAAGGCACCAAATAAATGAATTATCAATGCATCTCAAGGATGTAGAAAATCAAGAAAATTAACAAAAAATACAAAAAGCAGGGAAACAAAAAGCTTGTTTTTTGGAAAACTAAACAAAATTGACACACCAATGCCCAACTAACCAAAACAAGAAAAAGAAGGCCAAAATCAATAAAATCAGAGATGAAAAAGGAAATGTAACAGTAGACACCACAGAAATAAGAGTCATCAGGAATTATTACAAAGACCTGTATGGCAACTAATTGGGAAACCTAACAGAACATATATGAGTTCTCCTTTCTCAGCATCCTCATCAGCATTTGTTTTCTTTTGTCTTTTTGAAAATAGCCATACTGATAGGGTTGAGGTGATATCTCATTGTGGTTTCAGTTTGCATTTTCCTAGTTGCTAGTGATGTCAAAAGTTTTTCACATATTTATTGGCCATTTATGTTGAGGAATGTTCCTTCTATACCCAAATTGCTTAAGTTTTTTTTATCATGAAAAGACATTGTATTTTATCTAATGCTTTCTCTGCATCGATTGAGATAACCTTATGGTTTTTGTTCTTCAGTTTGTTAATGTGCTATATCACATTTATTGATTTACAGATTTTTAAACATTCCTGCATACCAGGGATAAATTTCACTTGGTCTAAGGGAATGATCTTTCTTATGTTTTATTTGGATTTAATTGGTTAATATTTTGTTGAGAATTTTTTGCATTATGTTCATCAGAGATATTGGACATTGGTTCTCTTTCTCTGTTGTATCATTTTCTGGCTTAGAAATTAAGGTGATATAGACTTCATAAAAGAAATTTTGGAGGATTCCCTCCCTTTAAATTGTTTTGAATAGCTTGGAAAGAATTGGTGTTAGTTCTTTAAATGTCTGATATGAGTTAGCATTGAAGCCGTCTGGTCTTCGGCTTTTTTGTTTGTTTGTTTGTTTGGATGGCCTTTGTTACTGATTCAATTCCTGTCTTGATTATTTGTCTGTTTATGTTTTCTATGCTTCCTGGCTCAATTTTGGTAGACTGTATGTGTCTAGAAAAATAGTGTTCAAGATCTATGTATTACCATCAAAAGAACAAATATATGTGTCTTTTGAGTTCTTGAAGGAATACAAAAACTGCCTTAGAAAAACTATTCAATGAAATAACCACAGAAAACTTCCCAAATTTGTTGAAAGATATTGACATACAAATTTAGGAAACATGTTGAAATGAAAATAAGTATGCCCAGAAATGATACCATGATAAATTATAATCAATTGCACAAAAAGTAATACATGCAGAGAATATCTTAAAATTTATAAGAAGCAAATGCTGGTCACATTTAAAGGAACTCCCCTCAGGTTGACAGCAAATTTCTCAACAGAAACCCCACTGGCCCAGAGAGAATGCAAAGGTATAGATGTATCTATAATCAGATATGTCTATGATATAGATAAGTACAGAGATATATCCCTGATGAATATAGACATAAAAATTCCACAACAAAATTCTAGCAAATTCAATCCAATAACACATCAAAATGGTCATGTACTTTTACCAAGTGATTAACCCCAGGGATGCAGGGATAGTTCAGGAATAAATCAATAAATAATATCAATAAATGTGATACATCACATCAACAATATTCAGAATAACAGCCATGGGTTTATCTCAACAGATGTAGAGAAAGCATTTGATAAAATACATTGTTGTTAATAAAAAATAAAAATAACTGTGTGTAGAAAGACATACCTCATCACAATAAAGGAAACATCTGAGAAAGCCAGGGCCAAAATAATATTTAATGGAGGAAAATTGGAAGCATTTCCACTATGATCTGTTGCCAGACAAGGATGACCACTCTTATATATAATATATCAATATAGTTCTGGATGTTTTATCCAGAGTCATTACATAAGAAAAATATAGCAGAATGACTCAAATTGGAAAGAAGAAAGTCAAATTATTCCTGTTTTTAAATTACATGATCTTTTATATAGGGTCACCAAAAGACTTCACTAAGAAACCGCTAGAACTCATAAAGATAACTTGGCAAATTTATCAGATATACATCAACACACAAAAATCAATAGCATTCTTATTCACCAACCACATTCTGGCTGAGAAAGAACTTAGAAGATCAGTCCCATTCACAATAGCTATAAAAATTTTAAATACTTTAGGATAAATTTAACCAAGGATGTGAAAGATCTCTATAAGTAAAATTATAAAACATTAATAAAGGAAATAAAAAAGATGCAAAAAATGAAAATATATTCCATGTTCACGGACTGAAAGATTTAATATCATCAAAATGTCCATACTACCCAAAGCAAATAACATATTCAATGTGGTATCAATCAAAATTCCAAGGACATCATTCATAGTACTAATCCTAAAACTCATATGGAAACGGAGACAACCCTAAATAGTCAAAGCAATGTTATGCAATAATAACAAATCCAGAGGCATCACAATACTAGATTTCAAGATTTTATTATCAAAACAGCCTGGTATTGGCACAAAAATAAGTATGTGGAGCATTGGAACAGAACAGAAACCCAAGAAATTAACTCAAGCATCTACAACTCACTAATCTTTGACAAACTAGCTGAAGTCATTCCCTGTAGAGAGGATGGTCTTCAACAAATGGTATTGGAAATATTGTCTTCCCACATAAAGAAGTTTGAAATAAGAACACTGTCTTACTCTATATGCAAAAAACAACTCACAATGGATCAAGGCTCTAAATTTAAGATATGAAATAATCAAATTGCTAAAGGAAATTATAGGGGACATTCTGCAAGACATTGGCCTATGCAACAACGTCTTGGATAAGACCCCAGAAGCACAGGCATTAAAAGCAAAAATGTACAAATGGGATTACATCAATCTAAGAAGCTTCTGCACAGTAAAGGAAACAATTAACAAACTGTAGAGGCAACTAGAGGAATGAGAAAAATATTTGCAAACTATGCATCTGCCAAAGA
Organism: Sylvilagus floridanus; assembly: GCA_949820135.1. Lineage (NCBI taxonomy): Eukaryota > Metazoa > Chordata > Mammalia > Lagomorpha > Leporidae > Sylvilagus > Sylvilagus floridanus. The sequence continues at coordinate 78,139,936 of OX463227.1, forward strand.
ATTACTATCCAGAAAATATAGGGGGTTCAAGAAACTCCACAACAACAAAACAACCAATCCAATTAAGAAATGAGCAATAAATATGAAAATGCATCTTTCAAATGGGGAAATACAAATGTTCAACAGAGACATGAAACAAATGCTGAGGACCACTAGTCATCAGGGAAATGTAAATGAAAATGACGATGAAGTATCATCTCAGTCCTAGAATGACTATCATCCAAACCTCAAAAAATAGCAAATACTACTGAGATTGTAGAGAAAATATAAAACAGTGTTGGTGGGAATGCAAATTGGTACTATTATGGAAAGCAGTGTGGATATTCCTCAGAAAACTAATAATAGATCTACCATATAAATCCAGTTATCTCATTCCTGGGAATACAGCCAAATGAAATGAAATCAGCATGTGGAAGAGATACCTGCACTTCCACATATATGGCAGCTCACTTCACAAGAGAAAAGATATGGACTCAAGCTGGATGTCTATCAACTGATGACTGGATAAGGAAAAGCTGATATATGTATACAGTGGAATATTATGTAGACATAATGAAGAATGAAATACTAACATTTGCAGCAAAATATATGGAATTGAATATCATTGTGCTAAGTGAAATAAGACAAATCAAGGAAGACAAATATTATGTTTTTTTTTCTAGTTGTGAAACTTAATATACTTACTATAAGAATTCTGGGAGCTGGCACTATGGTGTAGCTGGTAAAGCCATCACGTGCAGTACCAGCATCTCATATGGGTGCAGGTTCAGGTCCTGGCTGCTCTACTTCTGTCCGACTCTCTGTTATGGCCTGTGAAAGGAGTGGAAGATGGCCCAAGTCCTTGGGGGGCACCTGCACACAAGTGGGAGACCTGGAGGAAAATTCAGGCTCCTGGCTTCAAATCAGCTCAGCTCCAACTGTTGTGGCCAGTTGGAGAGTGAACCAGCAGATGGAAGACTTCTCTCTCTCTCTCTCTCTCTCTCTCTCTCTCTCTCTGCCTCTCCTCCTCTCTGTGTGTAACTCTGATTTTCAAATAAATAAATAAATCTTAAAAAACTATAATTCTATTGGAGTTGTATCATTGTGTATTTAATTATAAATATTGGTTAACTGAATCATTACAAATGACAATGCACTCCTCTTTCCCCACATTAGGATCATTGTCATGAACCTCTCACTTTATGATATTAATATTTCCGGATATTAATATTTTAAGAATATATTAATATTAATATTTTAAGAAAAAATGTATAAAAGTATAAGTTTATAATTTCTACACTTGAAGTGAATTTGGCAACAATGTTTTAAAAACTATTAAAAATTGTATACTATTAGTTTTAGTGATCTATGACTATTTTAAAATTTACTGTGTCTGAGTAAATTTAAGCCTCTTTTCATTTGATTATTCTTTATAGTCCTTGCCTATATTCCTGCTGAACTATGGTGTTTTTACTTTTTATTCATTGAATGTTTATTTAATGGGATATTAAGGCTTTGATTATAATGTAAATTAAATTATGTGATCTCAAATATAGTAAATAAAATATTAGGGTGAAAAAGACAATTGGAGAAGACAATTCTAGAATTCAGTTCCAAATGTTAAAGAACATATTCACACATAAAAACTTTTAGATAGCCTTTATTGTTATCAGCTTAACACAGAGGAAAACTCTAGTATGTTTTTTGAAACCATGTTTACTCTACTAAAAATTTTATTTCAATATGATAAAATCAAAGCTCAGTATTTAAAAATATGTTCCTGTTGTTAAACCTTTTTATTACATTTAAACACTGTATTCATATATTCAGAGATAATAAAGGGGTAATTACATTTGTGTTTAAAGCAACTATTATGCTTATCAAGGTTGAAAGTAAGTTACGTAATCTGGAAAAAATAAAATTTGTTAAAAAGAATAATAATCTAGTGCTCTAAATAATTAACTATGAGTAGAAGAGATTTTTTGTTTATTTTCTTTTAGCCATTTAGCTTTGTTCTTTTGATGAGAAGCAATGTGAAGATACTGGGAAGGCCGATTTGATTTCTGGATCATATCTAGGTTATCTAGTCAATGTTGATTTGTTTTTCCCACTTTCAACCATCTCTGTGTTAAAAATCTTCGACGGTCAAATAATTTCCCCTTGTTCTAGATTCTCCACAATAATGACAACGATGTCAAAGAACTTTTAAAATTAGTAGGTTTATTAGAGATCATCTAGTCCACCTTCATGTGAAGTGAAGATGGAGACTCAACCTTCTTGTCTTTCCCAGGAATATACAACTTTCAAGGAACAAAGTCATGATTCAAGTTCAGAAATTCTATTTTCAGATATACTGCTCTTTCCACTTCACTGGATTTTCTTTTCATGCAGACAAGCAAGGAAAAAGTCAAACTACAGTGCAGATGAGAAATATAAAGTTAAGTTTAATATCATTGTGTGTGTGCATGTGTGTGTGTGTGTGTGTGTGTGAGTTTAAGCAAAACATTCCTTAAAAATAAAAATGTGCAATAAAGCAAAGACGCAGTGTTGCTGGAGCATCTACTCAACTTTTCTTGTCCTACCATCTGGGACTTTCCTTTTGTTGCTTACTATTCTTTTGTTTTATATGAGCTGTGTCTTCCTGTTCCATTTTGCTTTTCACAACAATTATTAAAATTAATCATAGGGGCCAGCATTGTAATGTAATGGGTAAAGACTCTGCCTGCAATGCTGGCTTCCCATATGGGCACTCCAGGCTGCTCCACTTCTGCTCCAGAATGGTCTCAGAAAAGCAGAAGAAGGCTCAAGTGTTTGAGACCCTGCTACCTACATGGGAGTTTCTGGCTCCAGATTTCAGCCTGACCCAGCCCTGGACATTGTGGCCATCTGGGCAGCAGATGGTAGCTTGCTCTCGCTCGCTCTCTCCCCTGCCCCCCATCTCCTACTCTCTAATTCTGACTTTCAAACAAATGAGTAAATCTTTAAAATTAATTATATGTACTGAAATAACAGGTTTTTCATATCTGTTCAACATGTAATTCTCAACTTCCATAGAAATCAAAATTCAATGCTTATTGCTTTAATATTTAAGATTCAATTATGTATAATTTTGCTTAAATTTTACAATTTCTACTATTTACTGAAAACCACATAAAATCCAGAAAAATCTCTGAATCTAACTTAATTATCATCAGCAATTATGCATAAAATGCTTTTGGTTTATCTTGAGAGGTAGCTTAGTATAGCATACGTTGCTTAACTGAACATGAGCATTCTCATTTCTAAATTTTACATCATAAAGCATCCTCAATTTAGAGTTTCTGATATATTTTCTGTTTTCACATTGTCTCTATGTAAACGCTTCTTTTGTAACATACATTTTAAGTAAATTAAAATTCAAAATTTTAATGTCAATGATTAGAATGAAAATATGAGATCTTAAGAATGCAACTGGCCAGTGCCGTGGCTCAACAGGCTAATCCTCTGTTTTGCGGCACCAGTGTTCTAGTCCCGGTCAGGGCGCCGGATTCTGTCCCGGTTGCCCCTCTTCCAGTCCTGCTCTTTGCTGTGGCCCAGGAGTGCAGTGGAGGATGGTCCAAGTCCTTGGGCCCTGCACCCCATGGGAGACCAGGATAAGCACCTGGCTCCTGCCATCGGATCAGCGCGATGCACTGGCCGCGGTGGCCATTGGAGTGTGAACCAACAGCAAAAGGAAAACCTTTCTCTCTCTCTCTCTCTCTCTCTCTCTCTCACTGTCCACTCTGCCTGCCAAAAAAAAAAAAAAAAAAAAAAAGAATGCAACTAAAGACTGAAATATTATTGTATTCGTCTTGTTCCACTCACCCACCTGTATATGAAATATTCTGTTAGTTTAATGGCTATCATTACAATTTGTACAGAAAATACACACATACATTATTATCCCTATCTTCAAGTTTTGCATACACACATACATGCATTATCTATGTATATGTGCACGTGCCCACGTATGTGTTATGAGTTCTCCAAAATGTTTTTAGTAAGTATACTAATCTTACTAATTAGTAATTAGTAAGTATACTAATTATTAAGTATACTAATCTTAAATCTGTATTCACAGGAACTTTTTTGGAAGTGCAAATATATATTTCAAAATCCAAAAATTTCCACAAGTACTCTTCTTCAATGAACAGTTAACTTCAAATTTACTATTTTTCTCTAATTTAGGAAAATAAAATTTATTTTTGTGTATACTCCTGTATATAGGGACTTTTAGGCTATTCTGAGCAGTTCATCAGAATAATAAGTAAGGGGATCGAAAATGTGTTATGAGATACTATTCCATTTATATCTTTTGAAAAGTCAAATATGGACCTATTATACTAATTTTAGTGCAATTGTCATGCTGCCATTCTAAGTTCTGGGATCCAGAAAATAATAGACAAAATAAATCTGTGACATCAATAACAAAAGAGTTAATACAATATGTCAACAAAATTTTCTCCAACACTTAAAACAAGAGCCAGAGTGAAATTAGAGATTCATTTATTAATGTTTAAATTTAGCTATTTTCTCCACCCTTCATATGAACATAATGCTTTAAAGATATATGCAGTCAAAATCTCAGGAATCACTGCACAGGCTAGACTCAAATAAAATTAATAAAAACATGCACTTTGTACTATTCTTCCCTTTAATTTCCTTAATTTCTTCAGAGATCTAGAAAGAAATTATGGTTGAGTCAACTAGTAGGGTAAGATTCTGAGCCAGAGAATACTAATAATAACACCACTGAGTTGTCTCTACAAACATACAAATGTAGCTTTTGTTTGTTTGTTTGTTTGTTTTGTTTTTATAACGCTTTTATTTAAAGAATATAAATTTCCAAAATACAGCTTATAGATGACAATGGCTTTCCCCCCATAACTTCCCGCCCACCCGCAACCCTCCCCTTTCCCACTCCCTCTCCCCTTGCTTCACATCAAGATTCATTTTCAATTCTCTTTGTACACAGAAGATCAGTTTAGTACATATTACGTAAAGATTTCAACAGTGTGCCCTCACATAGAGACACAAAGTGAAGATATTGTTGGAGTACTAGTTATAGTATTAATTCACAATGTATAGCACATTAAGGACAGAGATCCTACATGATATATTTTTTTAAGTTGATTAATTTTCTATGCAATTTCCAATTTGACACCAAGATTTTTTTTTCATTTTTAATTATCTATATACAGAAGATTGATTCAGTATATACTAAGTAAAGAATGTAGCTTTTAAATACTCTATATGTCTCAAAATCATATTAGGCACAAAGTATCTGTTTTCAAATTAATAAAACTTTTGCATTTCTAACTCTGTCTTCATAGGGAAGCTTCCTTCTAATATTTTTTTTGAGTCAAACTTGGAATAACAGAGCAAATAAAAGAAAAATTCATTTTCTTTAGAAAAATTATTTCAAAAATTATCGCAGGCCAAATCTGAAATTAAGATTTTAAGTATAAATTTTATTGTTGAATGCTCTTGTGAGGGAGTCAGTGTAAAAGGATTGGGCAGGAGGAAATTGTGGGCTAAGATGTAATTTCTAAAAGGCCTCAGCAAATGCCATGGTTTGCTCTGAAATTGGAATAATCCTGCAGGTATCACTCAAACTAAGCAATGAATTGTGGACCATGAATTGTATGGTCCAAAAGGCTCAGTCTTTAATACAGGCTGCCCCAGAGAGCAGGTGCACCCTTTCCAAGGCAGTTGTGCTGAGGCATGGACCATGCCTGGAGAGACACTTGGCAGTAAACTGACAGCAGCCTCACTCCCAGTAGCTGGAGAAATGAGTGCTATGACTCTGAAGGGAGACATGGGTGACACCCCCTTAGCAGCCACCATGATTATTCAATAGATATTCTTCTATAGCAAGCAGGATGTCAACAGTACACAGAATAAAAAAAAAAAAAAAGAATGACTTCAAGGAGGGAGAGCCAGGCTCCTTATTAAAAAGCTTCTGGTTCCTTGAGTATTAGAATATTTACCATTACTGTCTTTGGTGGTAGTGCTAAAGGGAATAAGGAGAGGGTTTTTTTTTTTTTTTTTTTTTTGGAATTTTTTCTTTTTATTTTTATCTACTTGAAAGAGAGAAAGAGAACTAGAAATCTTCCATCTGCTGGTCTACTCCACAAATGCCCACAAAGTCCAGGGCTGGTCCAGGCCAAAGACAGGAGCCCAGAACTGCATCTGGGTCTCTCTTGTGGGTAACAGGGACCCACGCGGTAGACCCTTCCTCTCTGCATCCCAGGACACATGAGCAGGAAGCTGAATGGGATTCATGGACTGAGCTCTGACAGGAACTCCAGTATGAGATGTGGACATCACAGGCAGCACCTTAATGCACGGTGCCACAATGTCTGCCCCAAGGAAACATGTTTGAATTAACTCTAAAGCCACTCTTAGTTGTGGTCACTTCTCTTTCATTTATGTGTTGAGCAACCACCCAAATACCAGTTAGAAGTTAATGCCGTTTCTCATTTTTTAACTTATGGGCTTTTACTATATAAAGAACCATGAGAGTGGAACCATAGGCCGGCGCCGTGGCTCACTTGGTTAATCCTCTGCCTGCGGTGCTGACACCCTGGGTTCTAGCCCTGGTTGGGGTGCTGGATTCTGTCCTGGTTGCTCCTCTTCCGGTCCAGCTCTCTGCTGTGGCCCAGTAGGGCAGTGGAGGATGACCCAAGTGCTTGAGCCCTGCACCCAATGGGAGACGAGGAGAAGCACCTTGCTCCTGGCTTCGGAGTGGCCATTTGGGAGGTGGACCAACGGAGGGAAGATCTCTCTCTCTTTCTCTCTCTCTAACTCTGCCTGTCAAAAATAATTTTGTTATAAAAAAAGAACTGTGAGAGTGGAAATAGTAAATTATCGGTAACCAACAAGGACATACATTTACTAAAATCAAGGACTTCAAAGGAAACATAATACAAAGTAAATGTTATTTTTAGCTCATTCTGTACATACTAGATGCCAATTACATAGGTGAATTGGATATAGACAATAGATATATACCTGTAAATAAATGGACACTTGTGTGTATGTATAAGATAGCATATATAATAGTACAATAATAGTAATGATAATTAAAATTATGTCAAAAAATAGACAGACAATAAAAAGTTTTATGCAATATAATACAACTGGAATATGGCCTATTTGCAATCAGATCAAGCTATTTTAGGAAAAAATTATCACTTTTATTATCGTAAACCTTACTCAAGTGATTAAATGATTACCAATCATTACACATAAATTTAGAATAAAATAAAAACAGATCAAGGAATCCACAGCCACATTCTATTTTTAGCTATCATTTTTTCCAATTTTTATTAATTTACTTAATTTTATTTGAAAGACAAAGAGAGAAAGATAGAGAGATTTCTACCACCTGCAGGATACATTAGCATGAGCATGGATAGGAAACAGAGGAACATAGACTAGGAACAAGAATTCTGATATGGGAAGCAGGTGCACCAAGAAATGCTGCTGTGCCAAACACCTACTCTGTAATTGTTTATTGATCACAGATTTTTTTTTGAGATTTATTTGTTTATATGAAAGGCAGAGTTACTGAGAGGCAGAGACAAAGAGAGGGAGAGAGAGAGAGAGAGAGAGAGAGAGAGAGAGAGAGAGAGGTCTTCCATCCACTGATTCACTCCCCAGATGACCGCAATGGCCGGAGTTGTGCCTATCCGAAGCCAGGAGCCAGGAGCTTCTTCCCAGTTCTCCCATGCAGGTACAAGAGCCCAAGTACTTGGGCCATCTTCTACTTCCATGCCATGGCAGAGAGCTGGATCGGAAGTAGAACACTGGGACTTGAACCGGCACCCTATGTAATGCCAGCACTGCAGGAGGCAGCTTTACCTGCTGTGCCACAGTGCTGGCCCCCTGTAGTTGTTTTTAAAGTTAAGCCTTCATCTGCATGGAGGCTAGCTAGAGAATTGATAAGGATAATTTTAAAAATTATAAAGTTATACAACCCCACGTTTTATAAACATGTGGTAACCCATTTGTATTCCTTCTTAGGTTCCATTCCTTATTATCAGCCCAAAAACATTCTATTTCAGCCTCCATTCCAATATCTTTGTTTCCCACACTTTGTCCATCAGATGTGTATGTTTCCTAGATTATTAAATGCCAGGTTTTGATTTGCTATCAGGAATCTAGCATGAGAAAAAAAGCAAAAAGAAAACGCAATTTCATTAAGAACAAGGTGATAAGTAAATTGAACCTGCCCTTTGAGACAAGAGAAGAGTAATTTTTGTGCTTTTTGGAAACACAAAACCTATTACTTTTACTTTGGGCTGTCATACAAATTTTGGAATCAGGTATGATATAAACGTATTTCAATAATAAATAAATGTGGTTTCTATGGTTACAATATGGCTCTCTGATGACAGACAACGTCCTAAATCAATTGTAATGAAGTAGCTCAAGACTTTAGAACACCTTAAGCTGCAGAATTCATTACGGCTTCCTCCTGTCCTCCTGCCTCCTCATCCTAAACACCACACACACCCATTACTGAAATCCCAGATATTCAATCTGCAGTATACCTTGCAACTACTCCCTTATTTTCATCCTCATTTTTATTTATTTAGTTGAATCTCTGTTGTGTCTTACATGGATTTCAAAATGTTCTCCTAATGAACAAAACCCTTAATCTTTTACTGCCCCAAGCTGTCTCTCATACAATTTAGTAAAAAAATGTCAAATACATTTTCAGCATTCATAAAATAAAGTCCAAAAAGTCTTTAGCACTAGAATGCATGGTATTTACTGAACTCTGTGAATGCAACTAATTTTGTTATTTTCTATTCTCCCATCATGTCCACATTTGGCTTGTCATGATTGTACCGTGAAAATCTATGCATCCATGCAATTTTATTTGTCATCTCATTGCTAACTACTGCTTTCCTTACTTTCCTTACTTATGTCTTTGGCTGTATTCAAAGTTCGACTTTATTCCTTCTCTTCTATCCCATACTCCCATTTGTCCAAGTGGATAATCATGCTGCATGTCACCAACAACTGACAACAACATGCTGGTCCTTTACTCATAAGAATTTTGTAGTTCTGCTTTATACTGTAGATTGTATAGGTTTTAGAATGATTATCATTTTGTATTCCTATTTTCTCTCAGAATTTATCATTTTGCCTTATACATGAGATATAGTACATCAAAATGTAGATTACATGGACTGTGAAATCAGCTAAACCTGTTTTCAAATCCTTAATCCAGTGTTTAGCAGTAACAGAGCTCAAACAATTTAATTTCTTTAAACTAAATATGATCTCAGTGAAACATGTTGATAGTGCCTATATTATATTACTCCTAGGAGAATTTATTCAACAAATATTTTTGAGACCCTTCATTGATCCAGACACAGCCTGGGAAATAAAGTACAGAGGAAAAAAAGGAAGGATTAAATGATACAGTGCATGTCATAACCATAAGTGCTTAAAAAATCATTTAGCAATTAAAAATGCTTTTTTGGTTGTATCCATATTTTTTCACCAAACATTTGTTAAACATGCACTAAATGGCAAAACCTATGATTACTCTAGAAATAGAAGTAAAATCCATGAATTCTACACTCTAGGAATTTAATTTCAGCATAATCAGGGAACAAACAATTAAGCAAGCAAAAAGGTATGCAGATATGGGTGTTGATGAATTGAATGCTATCAAAACATGAGGCAAGAAGGCATGAGAGACCATGACAGACAAGAAGAATGGAGTGAAGGTGGGAAATATATGAGGGGCAGGGAGGCCTACAAAGAGATAGATAATAATGAAATTTGGTTGTCATGCCAAGAAGTGTGTTCTTTATCGTGAAATAGAGAACTATTGGAAGATTTTTTTAAATTTATTTATTTGAGAGATAGAGTTAGACAGTGAGAGTGAGAGAGAGAGAGAAAGGTCTTCCTTTCCTTGGTTCACCCTCCAAATGGCCACTGTGGCTGGAGCTACACCAATGAGAAGCCAGGAGCCAGGTGCTTCCTCCTGGTCTCCCATGCGGATGCAGGGGTACTGGTACTTGGGCCATCCTCCACTGCCTTCCCTGGGCCACAGCTGAGAGCTGGACTGGAAGAGAAGCAACTGGGACTAGAACCCGGAACCCATATGGGATGCTGGCGCCCGAGGCGGATTGATTAACCAAGTGAGCCATGGCGCTGGCCCCTGAAAGATTTTAATCAGGGTATTAATATGAATGGATTTGCATTATAGAATGATCATTCATTTCAGTTGTGGTGTGGAGAATGAATTGGGGAGGAAAGCGCTAAAAGCACAGAGAAGCTGACGGATATTACAGGAATTCAGGCAGGATGACTGTACCTGGTGGGTTTTCAGTAAGTGTTAGTTGTATAAACCAGCAATTTTAACAATTTATACCCTTCAAGTCAAGAGCAGAATCTCTGCCATTATTTTATTATTTAGAATTGGTCCATGCTATAGTTGTTTGATCTTAAACATTTTAGGATGTACTCACTCAGAGCCAGTCATTCCTCGATATTTCATATGTGATGAGAGTGGGTAAAGCCAGTTCTAGCCTCCCAGAAGCATATTATCAAGATGCCACAATAGCAAAAGGATACAATAATGTGTATTAAAAATTAATAAAAATAATTAATAGTTTTAAAATTCTAGATGGACTTTAAATGATATAGAGATTGTTATAGAGTGGGTTAGAGAAGCTTCATGTAAACTGACCACAGAGGTATTTTGATAAGTAGAGTTAATCTAAAATAGAGAAAAAGCAAATATCTTCATGTTCTCCCTGATTATGTGAGAGACTTTCAGCAGGTGGACTACATCATAGTTTCAGTGCATAAATAATATTAAGTAACTGTTGCTACCTCTGGCATATTTAAAGCAGGCTTCATGATAGACATATTCGGGTATTTCTTGATCAATCATCTTAGTCACTTCAAAATACCAATTAGCCCCTGTAAATGTTAATAATATAAGCAATAAAGAACAGATGGCTGAATGATCAGAAAACAGCTGCTGTTTTCCTGTCAAACCCAGAGATGTGAGCAATGTTTCTAAACAAGGGCCCAGCAGAGACATTGCGGTGATGAAATTTTCTGCTTGAGGCCCAAGCCATACATCTTCTATCTAAAGCTGCTTAAAGGCATTTACAGGCGGTAAGGGCCATAATGATGTTGATGATCTCTGCTGTGTGGAGCATCCTATGATAAGAGGCAGGTCACCTTTGGCAGGCCTGCCAGCGAACTTGGGGGATAATCTCTTCAAAGCTCAGGATAAGCTCCCTGGCATCTTTCAGTTCTCTGCTCTTAGGGTCTTCAAGAGCTTAGGAACTAGGCTGAAGAGAACATTTAATCTAAATGCACTCTAGTGTTCCACACAAACAGTATCACTGCCATTAACAAAGACAAAAGGAGGTTTTTCCTGGAATACCCATTTATGGAATACCCATTTATGCTCTTTATACTGCCTGCTCTGGCATTTTGGTTTTCAGATCTTTGATCTTCTTTGACTCTTCCTTTCCCTTACCATTCCCTGTCTTTATGTGCCAGTAGGAACAAAGCAGAGGGGGAGGCAGTGTCGTTGATGAATCCATTGTGCACGAATGCCTTCTGTAATATTTTTGTTTACATTTATCTACCATAGATATTCAGACTTTTGTTTTGAATCATTCATGTAGTTATTAAATCAAACTCTCAAATGACCATGTCTAGCTGATCACTAAGTTTATAAAGTTCCTGTGTATGACCACTTGTGTGTTTGGATGGACAAGGACCATAGGCCAAGAAAAGGCACAGTTTCAACTGTGTGGCCTCTTCTTCGTGAAAGCAGGGAATAAGCTCTTGTACTTACATCTGTGTGGGCCCACAGCAAGCTTAAGCCTAAACAGCTGGTACACTAGCTAGGGGAAAATGAACTTTTTGCAAACAGAATAGTAGTGACCAGAATAAGATTACTTGATATAAGTTCAGACAATTATAGAAATTTTCTGAGGATGGTGTAGAAAGGATTGAGCACTCCTGAGTGGAATGTGCCTGCTCCTGGATACAGTACCAAATTAATGATTCAGAGGCAGATTTTGTTTTCATAGCTGTTGAACTTTTCCAGCCTCTCTCTCTCTCCCCTCCACTCTTCACTGTTATTTCAAGTGTTTCAGAGACTAATTGCAAGCCAAACTTAATTCCATCCCTTACTGGCTTACAGCCAGACCAACCTTCTCACTCTCCATGGAGGTAGGCAGGGGCATATGCCTGAATTCTAGGTAATGGAACACAAACAGAAATAAGGTGGACATCTCTTTGATTGGCTCTTAAAAAATCTCCCAAATGTGATCTGCCTACATTTCCCCTTCCAGATGCTTGACCCACACAATCAAGATGACCTTAATAGTCGTGTGCTGAAGATGGAATAGATGCAGATGTAAAAAGGCTGAGTTTCTGGATCACCCTCCTCGTTTTGTTATTATTCTCAGAGACTGACCCTTATGCCTAAGGTTTGGCCTTCTGTGATCTTGAGTGAATGGTCAAGGCTTCAGTGAAGGCTCTCCACTCCGAGTAGGCCACAATGCCGATATATCCGAGCACTTTGTGACCTCTGGGAGCTCTGCTCAGCTCTAAGAGCTGCAGGAACCGCTCTCCACAAAGGCCAGGAAGTTCTCCTGTTCATGAGTAACCCACTGCTTGGATAAAAACCTGAAGAGAAACTATGAAAATTCTTACAGAAGACTGACTCCACCTCCAACTCACACACACTGTCTTGGTAGACCTGCCCTGCAAATTCCTATCACTACAGCAGTTCTGAATTGCAATATCTGCCTCCTACAGCTCAGTAAGATTTTCATTCTGTTTGCCCTCCACATTATTATACCAAAATAGCCCACTGATCACTTTGAATATTAATAAATACACAAATCAACATTATTTTTTCATTTTTTATAAACTATATTTTTGTAGTTAAATGTATATGTTTTGTTAGTAAGTTATAAGAATCAATGACAGTGTTTGTAACCACAGAAAATAGAACTTTCTTAAAAATATAAAGAATGACAATGATAGTTAATATAGAATACAAAAATATGAGAATGAAACAGACATCTTATAATTTGATTATTATTTAGAGCCCTCATTCATATTTCTGCGGAACAGTGAGTGGTCGGTCTTTCTACTTTTATTTGTCAAACATTTTGGTTAGTGATGAATTAAAACAGTGATTATAAAGTAAATTGAAATAATGTAATTGCAAAAATTAAAGGAAAAAAAGAAATGAGGGAGTGGAAATTGAGGTAGGGAGAAAGGGAAAGAAGGAAGGAACTATGGTTATCTTCTTTTAATGGTATCTATGCAACATATGAACTTGCTCTCTTTATATTAATAAAAATTTTAAATGATAAATAATATATTATGTTGGAAAACAAAAGAAAGTGGCTATCCCCTTAAAATAAGGGGTTTTTGTTGTCATTTCTGGATGTGATTGAACTGTAGTGTAAAAGGAGAGAAAAGAGTCATTTCATATATTTAGAAGAGAATAAAGAAATGCTCAGATCTTTCTTAATTAATTAATTAATGCATTTGAAAGGCAAGGGGAAAGATTTTTCCATCCACTGGTTCACTCCCCAGATGTCTGCCTCAGCCATGGATGGACCAGGCTGAAGCTAGGAGCTTGGAACTCCATCCAGGTCTTCCTCATGGGATCAGGAACCCAAGTACTTGAGCCATCATCTGACGCCTCCCAGGTACATTGGAAGAAAGCTGGATTAAAAGTAGAGGTGAGAACAGATCCCATGTACTCCAATATGGGATGCAGGCATTCTAAGTGCTAGCTTAATCCACAGTACCACAATGCTGACCCTGAGAAGGAAAAAAAAAGAAGTTGCTTTAAAAAACATGAAGGTAAAACACTCTGATGGAAAAGACAAACCAGTGATATTAATATGAGCAAGTTTTTGTTAAGAAAATATATTAATTTTGTCTCTCAGGCACATTTTTAGAATGAATGTGTATCACTTGTGTAATGAAAATGTTTTAACTTTTTTGAAAGGGTGTGCAGACATAAATTGAAACTAGAAAGTTTGTAATAAAATGAATATAACTGAAATGTAAAAACATAGTATACTAGATTTATTGTCCAAAATTTTATAAATTTTCTGCTACCAACTAAAATATTAACAACAGTTAGATATATAAATAGCTTTTTAAACAGTATTGGATACCTTCACTTTGTCTACTATGTTATGTTGGGCATCAAAAAATTAAATGCATTAAATATGTGATCATTTGAATTAAAAGTACATAGAATATAAATTATTTGAATTAACAACTGATGTAATCTAAAATACTAAAATTATCCTTTATTGTTGATGCTATTTTTTGTCCCTTCTTTCTTCGAATAAGCAACATTCAATTAATTTGCAATTTCCCATAGGGCCTTTGTCCTTGTGTTTCAGAAACTGAGCAAGATATTGGGACTGAAAGGAGGCAGATGAAAAAAGCTTGCATTTAAGGTGTCTTAAAGATTAGTTTGAGAAAACTCAGCTAAATTGTATACTTTTGAAGTCTCAGCTTTTAAGTCAGCCCAGACTCTCATCTTTGGTCTAAATGCAAGGACATTGGATACCTCCATTTCAAAGCTTTTCATTCCTCAGGATGAGGTGTTCAATTTTTGAAATCTCACATTCCAATTCCCTCATGATCAAATAGTTTTTGAAAAAGAACAGAAGCTTCTGAAACATTGTTATAACCCAAAAAAGGGAAAATAACTACAAAAGAATAGATTCAGGTTTAACCAAAACTAAAAGGCAAAAGGACATATTCCAAATAGTTTCATCCAAGGACAAAAACCAACAGAAAAACCTGTGGCACAGTCAAAATAGAACAAATAAATGAAATATCCCAATCCATGCAACTAAAAGAGCTAATGGTTATGTAAACTTTACAATATAACTAAGTGACTATAATAAATAGAACTACATAGCAATAGTAATTCTATAGAGGAGATATGAACTATTAAATTATCATTATTATATTTATGTTTTTGAGAAAAGAAATGCCTAATTTAAATTAAAACACTACAAAGTTAATAATAAGGAAGAATATTATTCATTGTAGTGTGTGTTCACACATATAATACACATACACCTGCACATGCATATAAAACATTCCATTTACATGATTAATTAAATAGCATAGGATTAGTTAACTCATTGTTAATTCATTCATTTCTCATGGCTTCAACTATTCTCTCATTCATCAGAAAACGTTTGTGAGCCAGTGGTTATGTAAAGCACTGATGAATACCTGATAAACAAGTACATGATCTCTTTCTTGTAGCTCACAGCAATCTAGAGATGACCAATATTAAAATAATCAAAAATGTACAATGACTTTTCAGATAAGTAAAATGGAGAATCACTCAAAAAATGAGAATTTTCATTGTTACAAACAACAAAACTTATTGAAAGAATATCTTGGCAAGTTAGAGCCTATTCACTAATTTCTCAGCATGAATTACTGTAGATATATACAGAAACTGTATAATGGAAAACAGTGATTAACTGGAAGCACCAAATTTTCTCTCTCAGGCATTATAACCTTTCATCCCTATCTTGCATAATGGTACCAATGAATTTAAATAATACTTAATGGATTTATAAAACATTTTATAAGTAACTACATCCAATATTCCACATGGACATAAATTCAGGGGTCATCGAGAATGCTGCTATTATTATCCTATTTATAAATGTTAAGATTGAAATGACAAACAATAGTAGCCAGATTCTAGGAACCAAAATGTAAAGTGTAATCATCAGAACAACAAAGCAAAGAGTTAAACTCATCTACTCGATTTCAGAGTTGTTGGTAGAAGCAGCCCATGAAATAAACGAGCAATTCAGAATCTGCATAACTATTACTTTTTAGCTTTTAGCGGTGGATTATGTCCCACATAACCTACATTTGATAGACAGAAAGACAAAGTCCATGTAAATTATTCCATAAAATGTTTCCTGATCCAATTTCTCTAAATTCTTTATTCTTGAGATAACCTTGGAAAGTCGATTCATCTAAAAAAAAAAAAAAAACACAGTCTCAAAAGAGGTTGGTCAATCATATGTTAAGAATGAAGAAGAAATCTGGGGCTGACCCTGTGGCAAAGTGGGTTAAGTAGTGGTCAGTGATACTAGCATCCCATATGTTCGCTGGTTCAAGACCTAGCTGTTCCACACTGATCCAACTCCCAGCTAATGGCCTGGAAAAACAGTGGAGGATGGCCCAAGTGCTTGGGCCCATTCACCCACATAGGGGACACAGATGAAGCTCCTGGTTCTTGACTTCCTTTTGGCCCAGCCCTGGCCATTTGTGGCCATTTGGGGAGTGAACCAGAGGATGAAAGTCTTCTCTCTCTCTCTACCTCTGCTTCTACCTGTCTATAAATATGCCTTTCAGATAAATATATGGATGTTAAAAATAAGAGATCTGATGCAACTGCCAGTAGTAAGTATCACACCTATCTATTATTTCCTTTCTAGGTTTATATTGCATACTGTCTTAGAAAAAATGCTGCATGAGCATATCTTAACCATTTATTATAACAATTATTTATAAATGTTGTTTGACTCCATACATATGCAAAATGTCTATCTGCAAGGCATAGAAGAAAATAAGTACCGAATCAGAATCCAGCAATGTTTAGAGAATCCAATTCCACACATTCTAATCAGATCACCCTCAATTTAAACATACATGCTTATTTTAATGTATGTTATATAAACATGCACATACATATAGGCAATAACAGATATAGAAACTTCCTTCTCTCACTGTAATTGGTTTTAAAATCTACTCTTAACAATTTATAAAATGGAAAATTATTGTAGTGGGAAAATTCTTAGATTATTGTGGAAAAACATGTGTAGTAAACACATATGACTATAGTATTAGCATTTGCAAGGGCAATCACATGCATAACTAAATCTATTATTTAATAACTTCCATTGAAGTTTTTAAAACCTCATATCTCTCTGCTCCCTTTCCATATCAGGTAAAATGAATTTGGGAATGCTTGCTTCTCTTACCTCTTGCTTGCCAACTAGTGAGAACACAGACCAACTCTAAGCTGCTGCTATTTCACTGGCTTTATCTAAAATTCACTTGGACTGCAAGTGGTAGAAGGGCTGAGGTTTGGGAATTACTCTACATGGACACAAATTTTCTTAGTAATGCATCATTTGGAGAAATTTTGTCTTCACTGGCTGCTCATTTATACATCATCTTTCCTTCTGAGATCCTGCAAGGATTGGCTTATTTGGGGGATATCTTTTTAAAATTTCATTCATATATTCCCTAGTGCAAGTATTTTGTTCTGTTATTTTTCTTAAAGATTTATTTATTTATTTGAAAGTCAGAGTTACACAGAGGAGAGACAGAGACAAAAAGAGGTCTTCCATCCACAGGTTCACTCCCCAATTGGCTGCAACAGCCAGAGCTGCGCTGATTTGAAGCCAGGATCCAGGAGCTTCTTCCAGGTCTCCCGTGTAGGTGCAGGGGCCCAAAGCCTTGGGCCATCTTCTACTGCTTTCCCAGGCCATAGCAGAGCTGGATTGAAAATGGAGCAGCTGGATCTTGAATCGGAGCCTATATGGAATGCTGGCGCTTCAGGTCAGGGCTTTAATTTGCTGTGCCACAGTGCCAGCCATTCTGTTCTGTCTTATAGGTGAATACATTTAAGTATTGTTGTATTTACAAGACAGAATCCTGGGAACTGGTGCTGTGGCGTAACAGGTGAAGCTGCCCACCTGCAGTGCTGGCATCCCATATGGGCACCCGTTCTATTCCTGGCTGCTCTACTTCCAATCTAGCTCTCTGCTATGGCCTGGGAAAGCAGTACAAGATGACCCAAGTCCTTGGGCTCCTGCAGCCATGTGGGAGACCCAGAAGCAGCTCCTGGTTCCTGGCTTTGGATTGGCGCAGCTCCGATTGTTGCGGCCAATTAGGGAGGGAACCAACCAATAGAAGACCTCTCTCTCTGACTCTCCTCTATCTGTGTAACTCTGACTTTCAAATAAATATTTTTTTTTTTAAAGAGTGCTGTACAAGAAAACAACACTGTACCATTGAGGGATGGAACTCTCTTATAACTCATGCCCTTCAGTTTCTTTCCACAGTAATGCAAAACCCAGGACCAGTATGGTTCTGATGGGACCTGAAGTATATAATAGATCAACAGATGATTTCATGTATGATAAAAACTAGACTTGGATTGTCTTGTTCATTTCACCAGAAGAGGACCTAAAGAAATAAAGCTGAGACTTGACTAAGTGGGATAAGGAAAGGAGGAGAATGAAGAAGCTGCAGTAATATGTAAGAATGCATTAAAGACTAGAAAATTATAAAATAGCAGTTATCAAAATTGTTTAAAATTTATAAAGTATTTGCATAAAATCAAATCACTATATTTTAATTTTTATTAATAGCCAAACCAATTAAATATAAGCATTACTTTGACATAATGTCCTTATATTTATGGTCACTAGTGGAAACAGCAAAAAATATTTATATATATATGTATATTACATATATATATATATAATCATGTTGTTTGGGGTGGGAAAATATTTGATGAAAGTAGAAGTTATTTTGTTATTTCAAAAGTTTATACAAAATATTTTATATAAGTTTATTTATATATAATTTAAACCAAGATTTAGGCATCCTATTTATTGACCTTCATTGTCTTGAGGCTTTTATTATTTAATTAGGCTCAAATATATTTGGAACAATCTTTTCCAAAGGAAATCAGTGAACAGAAAATAACTGTAAGCAATCTGAGTACGCCCTTATCCATGAGAATAAAGTACTGTTGTATAGTGTGCTGACGTAGAATCCATGTGCTGGTATCAAATAATCATTTCTTATTCATTAACTCTTTTGTTCAATGTATCCATGGGAGCTATAACTCTGATTTAATTTATCTCTTTAAAAACAACACACTCTAACTCTTAAAACTTTTCCTATGATTCTTATTTCCTAACTAACACCAGTTTATTGTAGATCAGGATTATGTCTTTAACTCTGGGACACATACACCCACAAAGATTTTCTTATGAATAACTTAAAATTGACTTAGGGAAACCATTTTCCACATTCTCAAATTTTGTATGTTGTCTTTCAAATAACAGATCTACCTGACAAATGCCAACCTTAAAGCTCCCCTTTCCACCTTCCCCTTGCAATGTGCAGAGAGTTGAATAATTTTCATCTTGCATCTCCCTATTTGTAATAAAAAATGTACCCCTCAGTCAACTGGCATTTTACTATCACAAAGGAATACTTTACTGTTCCTTTATTAGGAGCACCTTAAAAGCATGTTCTAAATTATTTTCATTGAAATGCATTATCAATAAATTTACTTTGTTATTACCAAAATTTCTTATTTTTTGATCATGTGTCTACTAATGATGACCATGATAATACAAACAAGAGTTTTCTAAAGAAAATTAGAGTTAATGATGGTAGGATATGAATAGAAATAATTGGCTTTTGATTATACACATTTTGATGCATAGAAAAAATGATAAATAATCTATAATATTTTCAAACTTAAAGGATATTACCTTAAGATAAAACTCTGTGGAAGAATTGGAATTGATATATAAGTTCAAAGAGAAAAAGAGAAGATATAAAAATTCCACTATTTAAGAAGCAATTGTAGGCCGGCGCCATGGCTCACTTGCTAATCCTCTGCCTGCAGCGCCGGCACCCAGGGTCCTAGTCCCAGTTGGGGCGCCAGATTCTGTCCCGGTTGCTCCTCTTCCAGTCCAGCTCTCTGCTGTGGCCCGGAAAGGCAGTGGAGGATGACTGAAGTGCTTGGGCCCTGCACCATTGCATGGGAAACCAGGAGAAAGCACCTGGCTCCTGGCTTCAGATTGGCGCAGCACACTGGCCTTAGTAGCCATTTGGGGGATGAGCCAACGGAAGGAAGACCTTTCTCTCTCTCTCTCCTTCTCTCACTGTCTAACTCTGCCTGTCCAAAAAATAAAAAAAGAAAAAAAGAAAAGAAAAAGAAGCAATTGTAATGATAAAGAGAAAAAATGTTAATTACTCTGATTTGATCAATGCATATTGTATATATTTTTGAAATATCATAAATAAATACAATTATGATGAGCCAATCAATTTTTTAAAAAAAGGTTTAGAGGTGAAAATGCTAACCTTTTTGATCATCACACATTTAATTTCTGTATCAAACTATAACACTATGTCCCATGATATGTATAGTTAAAATAATAAAAAATTTTAAGAACAATTTTCATGTTTAAAAGAATAGTGGAAGACATCAACTGACTATGATATTTACATACCATCTGATGCGTTTAAAATAACAAAACATTTAAATTGAGTTCTAGCAATTCTAACAATCACTTGCTCCAAAATCATCTAAATTTATAGTGAACCTTTAAAAAAGTATCAGCTTTTAAAACGTGCAGAGTTGAATAATTTTCAGTATTTTTCAGGGAGTGTACAAAAGTACTTGAAAATCATTACCTTGAATTTTTCTTAACTATTTAGGTTCTAATTTACCTATAATGTATTTGTTCATTCAATAATTATATAGAAAGAACTGGTAAATGAGGAAGTTTGAAGAAGAGGAAGAGAGTTAGATGTATTGTATCATAATCTCTTTGTCCCATGCTGAGAAAACCCAGTGTCAGGCAGTGAAACGACAGAGATATTTCATAGTTCACAAGAATCTATGCATGGAGTGCTATTTATTTGCTTCTTGAACTGTACCTCATCAATGTGCACATTGACACAAAGGTGTGGAGAGGATGGTGCAAAGAGTCTCCAAAGAACAGGAGGGTCATCAGCCATGCAAAGTCTCTTACTCCCAAAGAGGAGTTGGATGGACATTGAGCTTCCCAGTGAGCTGAAGCATGGTGAATAAATTAGGAGAGAAAAAAGATTCTCTAGGACTTCCTAAAGGTCTTTATGTCTGTAATAAACCCAGTCCACAGCAGAGCATGGAATAGTTTCTAATAGGCGACTACAGAGGTTTAACTGGTAGATCCAGGGACTCAAGATACAAGGGGATTCAATGTTCCTAGGGAACAGCCTGGAACCCATTCAGACCACAGCTGACTCATGATGCATCCTCAGCCAGACTCACCCCATGCACCTTGAATGTCCGTCCCAGTAGGGAATGCAGTCAGGGAAAAGGGAATATAGGAGACATCTTGGTTATAATTGGATTTGAAATCCAAGTTGACTGAAAAATTGATGAATTAGAGAAACCTAGAAAATGTTTAGATTAAGTTGTCTGTCCTTATACAGACTGAGTTCCAGGAGTTGGAAAATAAAATTGGGTTATTGAAATAAAGCAAGTTACAATTTTACACATCAGAGTTTGTAACTTGGATATTACAGCTATCACACATGAAAGACCTTGTGTGTCAGACTAAGGAGCTTGGTTTTTATCCTGAAGGCAACAGGAGGCAAATGAAGAATTTCAAATAGAAAAATGAGAGGAGCAGATTTGAATATTGTAGAACACATTCTAGCAGCACTGTGGAGAATGGATTGGTGAATTAGGGAGTGGAACTGTAGAAAACTAGAGCAAGGGAGCAAAAAAAAAAAAAAGATCTTTGATGTAATCACAGAAATAAATCACAGAGCATAGGAATAAGCTGTGACAGTGGCGATAAAAAGAAGATGTTTCATCTGGGAGTGTCAACATGGCAGCTATCTCCTCCCCACTCCAACTGTCCCATCTCAGCAGACTGGTCACTGGGGCAAGATTCTGACCACAACACTACCAGCAAAACATATGAACTCTAACCAAGGTGTTGCTCCTGTGCCAGCCCCAACAACTCTTAGATTTCTGCTCATTTGCTTTCAAATTTTGTTTGAAATTAGTTTACTTCTGCCTCTTAAAAGATGATAGGCAACAGATATGATTGTATCATTATACACATTGACCATTTACTATAGCTGAGTCTGAATATAAATAATTTCCAAGCTAAATAATTTAAAACTGTACTAGTTGATTGCATGCATCTTTCTATCACTAGAACTAACCTGTTGTTTATGTAGAAATTTAGAACAGTGTGTCCATCAGTTGTGGTCTCTGAGGACTGATTCCCTCAGTTCAGAGCCTAGCTCTAGAACTTTGTTAGTCCCCTGATTTTCAGCAAGCCATTTTATCTCTTTAGAATCCTATTTATTTGTAAAATGGGGATTACTCTGATGTCCTATTCATTAGTCCACATAAGGCACTTACCACAGGGCCCAAAACAGAGGATGTACTAATCGCTAGCAATTTACTGTATGGGAAATTCAGTATTTTGCAATGTGTTTAACTTCTTAAGATATATTTCTCATCAAGGAGTTTTCTCACAAAAATTAGTCTTACGCTAACGTATATTTAGACAAGGTGACCTTCATATTCAAATCTGTGTGTACAACAATATAAAGCAGCACATAGTTTTTCATGACTCTTTGCTTTGTTGTCCATATATGTGCAGATATCCGAACATCTTTACACTAAATCTAAGACATTTGCAGAGCGCAGGGAAAATATCATCCTCTGTGTTTATGTGATGTTGAGTTCAGATGTAGAGGTTTAATTTACAACAATAATAAAGGCTAGATAAGAAATAATCCAAATGGAAAGAAGACTCTTGCCAGTTGGGTTATTTCTGCTGAGCAGAATGTTTATTTTTTCATAGAACAAATTAGAAGATTTCCAGATGGTTTATCTAAAGTATTTTTCTCTCCTCCAGGCAGAGGATAAATTAGAAGTGTTAGGAAAAGGTCATTCCCACCTCTCCAAGAAGCACATTTTCATAATTAAAAGAAGTAAAGTTCAACCATATATGAAGTGATCTCTATTCAGCACATGAGTTACATTTGTATATTGCAGGTAGTGTTTAATTTGAAGTTTGTCAAAAATATTTTAAAGCAAATAATCACCTTTTGTGACCTTTTCTTTGTCAAAGCACTAATCTTCATGTTAATACCAGCAGAGGAAATGGATTACACTAATTTGCCAACAGCAACAAATTCAGAATGTTTTTATTCAACTTGTTACTAGCTAAAAACATCCAAATGGGCACATGATTTGTCAAAAAGCAACACATTGTTAGGGTATTATTGGAAAGAAGAGGGGTTTTGTCTGTGATATAGTAACATCACATTAGGTAAACAATTTATTTCTAACTGGATCCTCCCAAGATGGTGAAAAGAAAAGAATCTAATATTGAGTTTTGCAGGAGAGATTTTATCACTTGTCAAATTAAGCTAGCTAGCTTTGTGAAATGGAAAATTAATCTGAAAACCAAGCTGAGACTCCAGCAGACATCCATCTCGGTTCTGTGGTGGTTTGCAGTTACCTTGCAAGTCATAGAGAAGAGCAGGATCTGACTGCCAGAGGCAGGAGTGAAACCTCCATTTGGCCCCAGTCTTCCAAATATGGCCAGGGACACCGTGCAGGCTTCTGGTCCTCAACAAATTGGAGCAGGGAGCAATCCAGGATGACTCCTACAGATGAGCATTCTTCTCTGGATAATCATGAGGTAATTGGAATTCTAAATAAAGTGAGTACTTCAATAAGTTCATGGAAATGGAATTAAAACAAAAGCTTATTTCTATGCATAAATTTCAAATTATGCACAATTTTTTTCATAAATCACATTTTAATGAACTTTTTGAAAACCCCTCATATGCATGGCTTTCAAAAATTTTTACAATAAAATGAACATTTTAATTTCATTTTTCAAGAATTTTTGATAGATCCTTGTATCATGGATAAATTTACATGATAACAACTTTGTTAGTTCTTTGTTGTTTGATGGGATCATTTGCACTACTGGTAAACCTTATCTTTGAACAATGGAAAGTTTACATAAAATTGAAAGGTAAATCAGAGTCAACTATATTGTCAGATGATGTAAGGTCATTCAATACCTTCAAATTTTAATCTTAGGAAGCAAAGAGACGGTAGCATCATCTATGATCTCAAATAACTGTGAAATTTACTTATTGAAATTAAATTTCTAGTGGAACTTACTATCAAGTTACCAATTCGTTAGAGTAATAGATCAACTGAATTATTCAGGGTACAATTAGAAAGGACTAATCTGTTTTTCTCTATGGAAAATTTCTTCTCTCTTACGATGACTATATGGGCAACCTATCAGCATTAATTTATGATACTTGCTGTATTAAAAAGTAAACAATGTTATTATAGTTGTAACATTTATGGCCAAACGATCCTAGGAAGCTTTAAAGACTATCATCACATCTCATGAATATGTGTGAACATAAACTCCAGGTGAACAAAAACACCCCATAAGTCTCTATCATTTACTCACCAGAATGTGGTAAAACAAATTCTCAGTTACTTAGCTCTTTGAGAAAAATATAAACACCCTTCCTTGTTTCTCCTTATTTCCCAAATGGAACAATTCCGACCATTCTTTGCATCCCAAATTGTCTGGCCTATGCAAGATCAGTCTATGGCTGTCATATGTGGGAAGAAACCAACTCAGGAGTCTTTCTAAGCCCCAGTCCAGGGCATTCTCCAGAGTGTGATGTGGGCGTGGGTGGTTGCTCAGCAACCTCTGCATTGTCAGCCCTCAAGTAGAGAGACCTCTCAGAATCTCACTCCGGAAGCACCTGGCAGAACCTTTCTTTGGGTGGAGACTGAACTACCAATCCTGGCATTGCATTGTTCATATATTATATTGTCACTGACATCTGAGGGGCCAGGGGAAAACACTCAATTTGGAAGTAGTTGAAGCTATGTTACCTTACATTCACGCATTAGGACTCCAACAGCAGCTCCATACACATTGCGTGTACATTATAAAATATTTCATTTGAAGGATCAATTCCCTTCTTGATAAAACAAACATACTAGTGTTTCTTCACTGAATGTCAGATTCTAATAGCTGCCAAAATTGTCAGTGGAACATTTCATTGCTCCTGATGAGAAAAGAAAACAGATACCAATGTTGGAATCTCAATACTATCTTGTCAAAATGTAAAATGGATCATTATTTTTTTTTAACAGATTGAAAAAAAATGTTATTTGTCTCCATTACTTTACTAGCTGGACTCATTACATATATTATTTAGGAAAAGCAACAAAACAAAACAAAAGTTTTCTTTTATAAAAATGTTAAAAATGTGATAATTCACAAAAAAAGTAATTATAACAATTAAAATTTTATAGGAGTACTGATGGCATTCTAGACTAGCAATTTAGTTTAAGGATAGCTTCTTCCCTAAAACAAGTGATTATTACCAGTGAATTTTTTCAGAGGCTCTGTAAATCCAATCTATAATCTGACAGGATAGTAGTTCAAAGATAAACTACGAAAGATGATATAGGTAGGGAGGTAGCTAGCAAGGAGAAGCTGAGGTTGTCAGGCCGCCCTGCAGCCTCAGCTGTGTGACAGCCTCAGCTGCACTGTCAAGACACACCCTTACCCCTTCATGGTTTCACTGGGTAAAACCAGCACCTGCTAAAAATAATCAGCATGTCTTCCAACTACATCCCTGTGATGCCACTTAGCACATTGTAAGGTAAGTATAATAAAGTACCATGCTGACACATCTACTCCCATCATGCACCTGACATCAGGTCACCTCCGGACTATACTATACTATACTATACTATACTATAAAAAAATTGGCAAGGAAATGGGTGGTAATCAAGCCTTGCCCTAAAGTCCACTCCTTATTAATATTCAACTAACCCCACTCCAGACACCACCCAACTTCTAAAACAGAATGGCCCTAAACTTTGATGAGTACAGCTCTTTCTTCAGCATGCCCACACCCCTTCTAGAGCATTTATTGTCTCTTTGCCTGTAAATAAATTTTGCTTCCCTGCTGACATTTGCCTCTGTGTCATCCTTGAATTTCTTTACTTTGAAGACCAGAACCTGTACCCAGCCACTCCACAACATATGAGAAAACACCGGAAGCTGGGAGCAGAAGTTGGAAGCCCACACAGGAGTCAGCAGTGAATTTTTAAGCCAACTCTTGCCTACTTTGTGCTTAAGGGTCTTGGTGTCATTCTGCCTTTCTCTCTTTCATTGTCTTCCAGCTCTCTGCAGACTAAATTCTCTTAACGCAACTCTGTCTGCTCCCTCGAGTGATTTTTGCAGGGGTGAAGGCAAAGAGTCAACATGCAGATTGGACATCTTTGAGTCCTTCATAGAGAAGGTTCATAAGGGTGGCTGGAACTTGCTCCCAATTTATGCAGTGCTCAGAGGTCTCCTTGTTTCTGTTGCCATCTGGTGTGGACTTTCTACATTACCTGACCTCTATCACTTGTGCCTTCTTAAACCTACAGTCATTCTGCTCCTTTGTAATGAAAGCCCCATCACATATTCTGTCACCAGTACCACTGATGTATTTGGTCAACATGCAGTAAGCATCTGTCTACATATTGCAAATAAATTCTGTTATCTTCTGGCCCCTAAGAACCTTTGCTGTGTCTGTGGAAAACCCTGTGGTTTATGACTACCCTCACATTCTTGGATCCAATATCTTTTAGACTATAACATCCCTCCTTACTCTAGGCTCTGGTTTTCTGCAGTTCTGTCACCCTTCATATCCATGGCAATGCCTAATATAAGGGTTCTAGATGTTTTTCTGAGAAATGACAGGTGGACACTCTAAGGAATACTGCATTCAGTAATTTTTCTGGTGGACAGCATGTGGCATAGTGAGTTAAGACATCACCAGCATAACAGGCATCACCTATGGGTACTAGTTAGAGTACCAGCTGTTCCATTTCCAATCCAGATCCCTGCTACTGCACCTTAGAAAGCAGCAAAAGATGGTCCAAGTACTTGGGCCCCTGTACCCACAAGGGAGGCCAGATGAAACCTGGTTGTCAGTGGAAACCTCAACTTTGTTACTGTCCTCCAACTTAACCTCTTCTTTAAGAGACCCCAAAAATAGCTCAAATATTCTTCTGCCCAGGGCTTCATGGCACTTTTCCAAAATCCCATTTTTGAGAGAAGCTATAGGCTCTTTTATGCTCATACCCTCCTAGAGAAATTATGTTCAGAAAACAGCAGATATCTATGGTGAATGACCCACTATTTCATGATGTTCCACCAGTCAGGACACAGCCACCTCTAGTTCAGCTTGTCCCTCTATGTGAACTATCTCAAAGGGATGTTGTGTTCCATCCAAGCTCAATTTCTCCCTCACCTCCTTTTAGTCCACTGTTCCACCTTGCAAACCTAACTTGTCCCCATCTAGTTCAACATACACTCAATGCCATGGTACATCCAAGTTTTCTAAAAAGGAGAAAGGAAATGGGTGATAATAAAGCCTTACATTGGGGATGGCACCATGGCTCACTTGATTAACCCTCCGCCTGTGGTGCCGGCAGCCCATATGGGCGCCGGGTACTAGTTCTGGTTGCTCCTCTTCCAGTCCAGCTCTCTGCTGTGGCCCAGGAGGGCAGTGGAGGATGGCCTAGGTACTTGGGCCCTACACCTGCATGGAAGACCAGGAAGAAGCACCTGGCTCCTGGCTTCGAATCGGCTCAACACAGGCAGTAGCGGCCATTTGGGAGTGAACCAACGGAAGGAAGACCTTTGTCTCTGTTTCTCTCTCACACTGTCTAAAACTCTAGCTGTCAAATAAAAAAATTTTAAAAAATTAAATAAAATAATTAAATAAAATTAAATTTAAAAAAAGCCTTACATCAAACCCTAATCCTTAAGAATATTCGATTAAACCCCATCCCAGACACCACTCACTATGCATTCAGCTCATAAAAAAGGATGGCCCTGAACCTTGTTGAGTGCAGCTCTCTCAAGCATACCTCCATTCCTTCCTGAGTGTGTACTCCTGCTTTACGTGCAAATACCTCTTGCTTAGAGAGGTCAGCAGAGGCTGACCTTCATTAGGCTTTGTCCTTCCATCTCTTCTTGCACTGGAGAACATAACCTGGCCCCAGTCACAATAAAGGTAAAAGTAACTCAATGTCCCAGAGTGTTTTGTCCAGATCTTTCAGAAGGAGACATGACACCTAAAGCATGTTTATTGTAAAGCACCATGAAGACTTGGATGCTTAATGGTCTTGAAAATGTGGTACAATTTTGCTAGTCAAAAAGTAAATCTGTTTCACATGCCAAAACATGACATCACACAAAAAGTCATGTGTTTCCATTAAAACAATAAACTATTTTTATTTACATCAGAACTTTTTTATTATTTATATTATTTGTTTTGTCATCTTGTAATATATAATAGCAGAATAATAGTATCAGTCAATAGAAGTCAGAGAAAACTGTTTTCAGGAAAAATTAATGTTCAGATATTTATCAAGAGCCATCAAATCTTGATTTTTATCAGGTGATTGCTGGGCTAATTCACAGAATTTTGCTGTTCCTTTTGGATGTCGTTTGAGAATCATGAATCTGATTTATTTGTTACATTTTATAAATGAAATAAAAAAGCCCCAGATGGTTGAACAATCCACACAATGACATCCTGGTTATTTAAAAAAACTAGGTACAGCCCAGATCTCTAGACTCTGAGTCAGTTGACTTGCTTTCTTTTTTCTGCAGACTTGCTCCATATGGAACTGTGTAAGTGTTTTTCTCAATTTTATATTCACTGTTGGCTAAAAGTTAATGCATTGACAACTTCAAGACTAGTTGTACACCTGTCACTATGAGTGAATCCCTTTGCCACATCTGCACAACAGGTAATTGGCAAAAAACTATTAATAGCCTTCTCAAAATCCTCTCTCCATCTTTTTTTCTTGCTAATTTTATTTGGATTGACAATGAGCTCAGTTCCTGGGGAGAATTTCTTTTTGCTAGATAAACACTTATCCAGCATTCTGATAGCTAATGGTTGACTTTGTGACTACTTCTGATCAACAAGATACAAGAGGGGCTCTTCTAGGGAACAGTTTACTTGCCAGGAGTAAGAGAAAGACAAGCAAGGAGACGTTCTTTGACTAGGTCTACATCCTATTCTTGCTCGGGATGCTGTCATACAATATAAGATGCCTACAATAGGAGCAGCCACAATATCTCCTCAAGGGAACGACTTATAGAAGAAAAGCCTAACAAACGAGAAAACAAAAGGAAGAAAGGAAGTCTTGATGGCATTGCTGGATTCTATGGTCAGCTATCTCTACATTCAGCATTGTGAGACACATTTACATATTTTGGTTGTTCAGATCATAGATAGGTATTTTGTTGGGACAAAAGATATTAACTGATGTGCTTGCAGCTTTTTTCCATTTAGGCATTCCAATAAAATTGAAGTGGTATCTCACTTTCTGTGTTAATTTGAATTTCTCTGATAATTAGCAATATTAATCTTCATTATCTCTTTTGGAGGTTTCTATTTTGAATACAAATTTTCATATGTGCAGCTTTTAGGGATAAAGTGTTTCTTCCTCCCATTCCCACCATCCCACCCCCACAACCATCCCACCTCCCACTCCCTGTCCCATTCCATTTTCATTCTTATTGGAACCTCCTTTGTGAGGTGAGGAATAGTCACTTCAACATTTGTTGAAAAAGAAAACATGTTCTCTGTTGGGTGCAAAATTATTTCTATTATTAAGGATATCAGTGCAGATATATATTATGAATTATAGAATATTCATCAAGTTTTCTTTTTGTTTTGTTTTGGTTGGTTGACCTATCAGATTTGGATACAGTTATGTATGTTTTAAATATTTACTTTTTTATTGAAAGGGTAACAGAAAGAGAGAGAGAAAGAGATAGGGAGAGAGAGAGAAGGAGAGAGAGATAGCAAAAGAGAGCAAGATCTTCATTTCATTCCTTCACTCCCCAAATGGCCACAATGGATGGGGCTAAACCAGGCTGAAAACAGGAGTTTTGAACTCCATCCAAGTCTTCCATATTGGTAGCAAGGACCCAAGTACTTGGGCCATCATCTGATGCTTTTCCAGGCACCCTAGCAAAGAGCCGGAAGGGAAGTGGGGCGGCCAGAATTCAAACAACCAGCACTCTAAACCAGGATGCCAGTGTTGCAGGCAGCAGCTTACCCACTGCACCACAATGCTGGACCCCACAGTTATAGTAAAAACCTCTAAAAGCAACTTTTGGTCAATCCACATCTTTTCACATTACTGCTCTTATTTCACTATCTACTTTAATCAACAAGTATTATTTCTATATTTTATATGTCCTATAACCAAGTATACAAAGTATATATTGTTAGGTGTACTTGCATTCATGATCAATCTATCTATTTAATTGATTGCTTATTTCAAAAATGGAAAATTATAATAAATATCCATTTTAAAATGGAAATTATACTGAGGAAACATTGTTTCTCATCAAAGACCTAACATATAGCTTTTGATAGCTTTTTAAATATTTTCTGTACCTTTCTTGCTTTTAAAAATATAATCAATAGTCTGGTGACATACTTTCCTAAGCTAATCAATACATATGTGAAATTTGACATAGTGAGATGGATTATGAAAGTAATTTAAGAGTTAGGTCCAATACCATAACTATCACTAAGAGTTTCAAATAGTGTACAACACTCCATTGTAACACCTTATATTCACTTCCAAGGACTATATCCTCCTCCACTGTAGTTATCACTATAAAAGAATCTTTCAAGTGCTCTTATCAAGGTTTCTATATGGTTGGTCTGATGGCTTTGAACAATAGTGGCAATTTGTAATATAGTAGCTTCTCTCCAATACTCAGAAAAATCAAAGCATACAAAAACTATTTCTTCTGATGCAGTTTAGGATCAAATGAAAGGAAAGGAGTTTGGAACAATCTGGGAAGACTACTCTTTACCTCAAACATTTTAGTAGAAAATGTTTCTTAGGTCTATTTCTATGTATATTTTGTTATGTAAAATACATGAGAAACCATACAAAATTTTCCACTTCAGTATTTCATGGCATGTTTACTTGAAAACATTAAATGTTCTTTTCCTGATCAAAATTTAATTAATCAGATATGAGAAATTAGTTTAAAATCTGCAATCAAATATTTTATTTCAATGCCTTCAGTGTATATGCCTTCAATTCTATTTATAAAATATCTCAAATAATACTTTGAACTTATGCAAATCATAAATAGTAAATATTTTCTAAAAATAAAATCAACTTTTACTCTCAAAATACTTTTAATAATCATATTAAATCTTTGAGATTTCTCTTATTTTGTTATATGAATTATTATTGTTTCCCCTTAATCTGTTCTTGATAATATTTTAAAGACCTGCAAATTATACCTATGCAAACTTATTTTGATTTATAAGATCAATGAGCCAATGAAACATTATTTATCAATACAGCACTTACTATTCACTTATAAACAATTGAGTTGCCGCCATATACTGGGTAATAAGCCATATGATGCCTCTTCCCACAGAAAGCTCACACTCTAACAGAGAAACTGAGCATGGTGTCTAAGGGTATGGTACATCCTAGGTATATAGGGTGTTCCACTGGTACTAATCAATGCTTTCCTTTCAAATCTAGTTACTCCCTTCTGTCTTGTGACCCTTTCCCCTCTTCTTTATTACCACATGGAGGCAGATAGGGTGCTCCTTGCCCATGATTTTAGGGAAATGAGACACAGAAAGGCTTTAGAATAAAAACATTTCTAATCAAGGTGCACTCAAAATCCATTTCTTACATAAATAATTGAGTTGGAAACAATTCATGCTGAGTCAGGTTTTTGTTTCTTAGCTTGTTAACATGTTTTTCATCCCATATTTGGTTAAATATGTATGACCTGAAAGGTGAAGTAAATGATTTTTAAAAATCAAGATGTCTAGAGAAGGAGCCATGACCACCCAACATCCAACTCCCCAACAAAGAGTTAGCCTGTGTTAATAGGAGGGTGTGAGAGGTGATATAACCACTATTTAAGTATGGACTCTTAGCAGAATAGATCTGATTTGGACCTACTTCCCATCTACAATGATGGCAGGTGAAGGCAGCACTATCTCAGAGATTCTTCATGTTACCCAGTCAGAAGTTTTGAGTGGCAAAAAAGAAACTAATATGCCATAGGTAGGGAGAGCCTAGACAGTTCTCTGTCTCCCACTGCACAAAACCACTTAGGAGAGTAGCCAAAATTTGATTACCACAAGAAAGAAAGGAAAATGAAAGAGTGCATGTCAAAAGCCTGGTGGTATCTTAGGGACTGACAAGAAGATGCTCCAGAATGAGTATGCTGTGAGCCAGAGACTAGAATTAAATGGAGACGTAAACAATAAGAAGTATCAAAAAGGACAGATACAAATGATAGAGGAGCAGATTATGTAGCTGCTGTTCCTCAGCCACCCTCCCAGCATCTCCATGCCATGATGCTGTATTAAATATCTAGAAGCTTGGATGTCACATTGTATAAAAAAGGGATGGGGGAGAAATCCCTAAAAGAATGATCCTCCATCTGAAAAAACTGAGAAAACCTGGAATATACTAATCTTTCTTTCATGCAGTAAAAAAAAAAAGGGGGGGGGGCTGAAAACAGAAGCAAAACTGAATTATGAGAATAGAGCTCATCTACATGCCTATAATTTGTGGATATCGAGATAAATGAGGAGACTATTTTGAAAAGACTAATACAGTATCTTCTGCCAAAGAATGTAAAGGGTCTGAAATGTTTCTTTTCTTTCAGGCTAGCTTGCCATGATCACAGAGATGTGTTGGGGACCGGCCCGGAGGAACCAGGCCCTAAAGATGGCGCCCATTTCCTGCTTCCGGGTTCTTCTCCCCTGAGGGATTTTCCCGCTCTGCTACCTAACCTCCCTATCCCGTCGCTCGGAAGAGATCACCCGATGCGTGACGTGTATTGTGCATATATAGCCCCGACTGGCCGGATGTAGTCAGTCTCCGCCCGACAGAGATCGAGGTCAGATCTCCCGCTTGCAAAAACAATAAAGAACCCGGTTAACGGTGGTTTGGTTTCGTTTCTTGCGGGACGAGAACGGCGCCGAACAGCTGGTGGCCCGTACGGGGAACCTCTTCCACGCCATTTTGTAAGCGGAAGGTGAGCGAGGTAAGTCTTACCGGTTGGGCCCCGCGAGCGAGGTAAGTCTCGTGGGTGGAGGGTGGACGCACCCTTTTAGCGGAGGACGTGTTTTCCCTCCTATATTTTAAAATGGGTAACCTTTCGAGCCATTCGGCGTTGGTTAACCCACTAGAGACATTACTATGCAGTAAAGGAATTAGAGTCGCTAAATCTACACTTATCGACTTTCTTGGATGTATTGATTTTTTTGCGCCGTGGTTTGCCCACACAGGCCAAATTACCCTCAGCTCCTGGGAAAAGCTAGGGAGGGATTTCCGGCGAACAGCCGATGACCCCAAGGAACCTGATCTTAACCCTATGGTTCTTCCCTTGTGGGGTTTGGTGCGAGCATGTCTTAAGGAGGAGGGAGCGATGGGATCGCATGGTCTGGCGCTTGAGGCGGCTCGAAATGTATTGGAGGAAGTTCGCTCCCACAGTTCTGATGCTGCCCGAGACCTAATACATTTTAAGGAGACGGGATGCCGAACTTCCTTATCAGCCCCGGACTCCGGGCCTAGCCCCGCCTCCTCCGATTCAGAGGAGGAGGATGATGACGATCCCGAGTCTCCACCCCCTTCTTATGTGTTACCGCGAGGAAAACAAAAGGCAGCTACTGCCAATGCCTTTCCTCTGGTGCCCACAGCTCCCCCTGGTGACCTTGTGCCCAATTGTCAATTCGGAGACATAGCGCCCCCTGGCGGTGGTCTGACTAAGGACATCTGGCATGCCCATACACCCGCGCCTCCGTGGCCTTCAGTTGCCCCACCTCCCTCAGGAAGACAGTTTCATAAACAGATTTGGAGACAGTTAAGAAATAACCTTCCTACTCCCGCCCAGGCCTTTCCTGTCTTAGGCCTGGGCACTCGAGAGGTTCGACACGAACCTTTGGACATGGCAGTATTAAAGCAACTCAAGGCTGCGGTCCATGATTACGGCCCTACGGCTCCGTTTACCCTGTCCTTGCTTGAGTCAGTCGGCCAATCGGTCTTGACGCCTAGCGACTGGGCTCAATTGGCTCGCGCTTGCTTGAGCCCGGGCGGCTTCCTTATGTGGCAGTCTATGAACGCGGAGTGCTGCCATGATCAAGCGGACGACAATGCTGAGGATGGCCACCCCACGTGGAACGCCGATATGCTTTTGGGGCGGGGGCCGTACCAGGCCGATCAGACCCAGTTCCCCAGACAGGTGTATAGACAAATCTCCAACTGTGCCCAGCGGGCGTGGAGACAGGCGTCCAATCCAGGCGACACGACCAGCCACCTTACAAAAATTATTCAGGGTCCAACTGAACCTTTCGCTGATTTCGTGGCTCGAATATTCGAGGCTGCCTCGCGCATCTTCCCCACCGAGGTGGATGTCCAACCATTGGTTAAACAAATTATCTTTGAACAGGCCAACAAGGAATGTAAAACTATCCTTCGACAGTACAGACATAAATCCGTGGACTCCTGGCTAAAATACTGCAGGGATACTGGTGGACCACTTACGAATGCAGGCCTTGCCGCTCTGTTGGCCACTACCCTACACCCTACACAAAACAATAGGGGGGGTCAAAACTATAAATTGGCCCGACCTCCAATCTCTTCTGGCCTTTGCTTTCAATGTCACCAACCCGGCCACAGAAAACGTGATTGTCCGACCCTCACATCCGGTTACCTCCCGGCTCGGTCGGCGGACACGGAGCCTTGCCGCAGGTGCCGCAAAGGCCCCCACAAGGCCGAAGAATGTCGTTCCGCCTTCGACGTCGACGGTAACCCACTTACCAACAACAAACAGGGGACAAAAAACGGCCAGAGGGGGCCCCCCGTCCCGGCGAGGGGCCCCCAAATGGGAGCCTACTCTCAGGTGCCCCCTCCTCCACTGCTGACACCACACCCAGCACCCCTTCAGGCCGTGCCACCCGCGGCTCCGCAGGCCTGGACCTCTGTGCCACAGCCCCTCTCCTCCTAACGCCGGAGATGGGAGTTCAATTAGTGGAGAGTGATTGCTCCGGCCCCTTACCGCCAAACTCAGCCGGACTTCTGCTGGGTCGCTCTTCGGTTGCCCTTCGAGGCTTGGTGGTAATTCCTGGTGTGATAGATTCTGATTTCACTGGCAAAATAAAAATTATGGTTCAGGCTCCTCAGGGACCCGTTTTAATTAATACCGGGGACCGTATTGCACAATTACTATTACTACCAAGCCTTCACTCCTTGGCCCCCGCAAAGAACCTTGTCCGCGGTGTGGGTAGCTTTGGCTCTTCTGGGGATAGTTTTACTGGCTTACATATGCTTTTAAACGAACGCCCCACACTTATTTTACAGGTCAACGGAAAGAGTATTAAGGGTCTTTTAGACACGGGGGCTGACAAGTCAATTATAGCTACAAAAGATTGGCCCAGTATGTGGCCCACTGATGTTGCGGAGCAGACCTTACAGGGGCTCGGCTTCGCTAGCTTTCCCAAGAGGAGTGCGGCCTTATTAACCTGGAGAGACCATGAAGGTCACACGGGGCAGTTTACTCCGTTTGTCTTGCCCCTCCCCATTTCTCTTTGGGGAAGAGATGTTCTAACTGAAATGGACGTAGCCTTAGTTACTACCTCTCCAGCGGTGCAGTCTATGCTCCATAAAATGGGCTATATTCCTGGAAAAGGGCTCGGCATTCACCTCCAGGGACACTCCTCCCCTGTTCAACCTAACCAAAAACAGGACAAGGCCGGACTGGGTTTTTCTTAGGGGCCACTGCACTGCCTCCTAAGCCGGTACAGCCTTTGCAAATATCTTGGCTGACCGACACCCCAGTTTGGGTTTCGCAGTGGCCCCTATCCCAAGAGAAGTTGGAGGCGGTTAACAACCTTGTTTTGGAACAGGTCAAAGCTGGCCATTTAATTCCCTCCACCTCCCCTTGGAATACACCTATTTTTGCCATCCGTAAGAAGACGGGAAAGTGGAGACTATTACACGATCTTAGAGCAGTCAACGCACAAATGCAACCTATGGGTCCTGTACAAAGAGGTCTCCCGCTCCTGTCGGCACTTCCCAGTGACTGGCCTGTAATAGTTATAGATCTCAAAGACTGCTTCTTCTCCATTCCATTATATAAAAAGGATACCCTGCGCTTTGCCTTTACTGTTCCTGCTGTTAATCAGGAAGAACCGGACAAACGGTGGGAATGGACGGTTCTGCCTCAGGGAATGACAAATAGCCCCACTATGTGCCAGATCTATGTAGCCCGAGTGCTAGAACCAATTAGAGCTCAGTTTTCTGACTGCAAGTGCCTCCATTATATGGATGACCTATTATGTGCTGCCCCTACGAAAGAGAGACTCCAAACCTTATATGATAAATTACAACGGATGCTGGAGGGGGCGGGTCTACATATCGCTCCCAACAAGATACAATTATCCTCCATAGTTACTTATCTCGGAGCCACAGTTGCACCCACCCAAATTAGACCCCTGAAATTACAAATTAAGTATACATGTGTATCTACCTTGAACGATATGCAAAAACTTTTGGGAGACATCAATTGGATTCGGCCTTATCTCCGCATTCCTAACGCTGTTTTACAGCCCCTTTTTGATGTTCTCAAAGGGGACCCGGACCTCGCTTCCCCCCGTAGTCTCACCCCTGAGGCAAAACAGGCACTGCTAGCAGTCAATGAAGCGCTTAGCAAAGCCGCTCTTAAACGGTGGGACCCGTCAGGGGACCTCACCCTTTGGATCCTTGCTACGTTTAAGCAACCTACGGCGGTCCTCTGGCAAGACGGACCTCTTCTCTGGGCACACCCCTCGGTGTCGCCCTCCAAGTCCCTCGTTTATTATCCCACTATGGTGGCGGAAGTAGCACTCCTGGCTATTCAAAAGGCTATTCAGCACTTTGGGCGTGAGCCATCCACCATAGTTGTACCCTATTCTGTGGAGCAGGTGCGTGTCTTAACCGCTTGCACCGATCCCTGGGCAATCCTGGTCTGCACTACTTCTGCAGCCATTACTAATAGGACCCCCTCTGACCCCTTACTAACCTTTGTTCAATCTCATCCCGTTATTTTTCCCAAATCTACGTCATCTAAGCCCTTGTTTGGGGCGCCTGTGGTGTATACCGACGGCTCCAAGACAGGAGTCGGCGCTTACATAGAATCTGGGGACAAGCCCAAAATTTTTCAGTTTATAACTAGCTCCCCCCAAGTAACGGAACTTTTAATAGTTAATCAAGTCCTTTTAGATTTCCCTGGGCCCGTCAACATTGTCTCCGATTCTTGTTATGTGGTTAATGCCGTCTCTATGATTGAAGCCACAGGGCTAATTAACCCCTCTTCCCCCATAGCTACCGTTTTTCTTACGCTTCAACAATCCATTTGGGAACGATCTGCTGCCTTTTATATCACTCACATAAGAGCCCATTCTTCTTTACCGGGACCCATGACTATGGGCAATGCCAAAGCAGATCAAGCCACACGTTCAATATGGATGTTCCATCTTGCCTCCCCTGAGGAACAGGCCAGCCAGTTTCATTCAGATTTCCATGTAAATGCAAAAACCCTTGCTATTAAATTTGGCCTCCCCCGTGCCACCGCCCGTGACATTGTTCGTCGCTGTGTCGCATGCCCTTCCTTAGGCCCTGTTCTATCCGTAGGAGTTAATCCTCGGGGTCTCCTACCAGGCCATGTCTGGCAAATGGATGTCACTCATATCCCTGAATTTGGAACCTTAAAATACGTCCATGTGTCCATCGACACGTGTTCCCAGGTTATTTTTGCTTCCCTGGAAACCGGTGAGCGTGTGTCCCACGTCATTAACCATTGTCTCGCAGCTTGGGCAGCCTGGGGCAAGCCAAAAACCTTAAAAACGGACAATGGTCCCGCCTATACGAGTAAGTCATTCCAACAGTTTTGCTCCCGATTACAAGTTCAACATAAAACTGGAATTCCTTACAATCCACAAGGCCAAGCAATAATTGAAAGAGCACATCGTACACTTAAGGCTTTCCTTCTAAAACAAAAGGAGGGAATTGCCGTAGGCAAAACCCCCCGCATGCGCCTCTCCCTTGCACTATTCACCATAAATTTTTTAAACTTAACGGATCAGTCTATGCCCCCGGCTGAGAGGCATATGCTAAGGGAGCCATCCTCACGAGGTTTTGTTCGCTGGAAAGACGTCCTCACAGGAAAGTGGTACGGCCCGGATCCGGTATTATGCTGGAACCGAGGCGCGGTTTGTGTTTTCCCACAGGACCCTGGAAGAGAACCTCTGTGGGTGCCGGAAAGATTGGTCAGAAAGGCAGACCCACCGCTGGAGGACTCGACCCCACTACCAACGACCCCACCACCAGCGAACGACGTCCCTCCTGAAACAATCGAGACTGTCACACCTTCATATAATGATGGGCCGTAAGATGTATTACCCTTACTCCTAGCCCTGCCCCCTGATTCCTATGCAGGTTGCTCCACACCCTTACCTTTTCCGGTGCAGGTGTCCAATCCCATCAACGCTTCCTGTATCACAACTAACTTAAACACGACAAATTCTGTACAAGTGGGAGTTAAAACTATACTTATATTACGCACACCCCTTCTCTACGCCGCCTGTCACCTTCCTTGCGTGGTTTGGTTCTGACCTTCTCCCTAATTGGCTCCTAACACCCGTCCCTGACCGGGAGTAAAGGCTGAGACATGCGAGACCAAGGGTACTGCAGCGGGAGTCCACCCGGGAGTTCCGGGGGCCCCGGGAGAGTATATGCATATGCATACGGGTTAAATCCCCAGCCCGTCCCAGGAAAAGGGGAAACCAAGTCTTTAGCGAAAGCACTGGGGGTAGCGGCCGGACCCTCAGAAATCGCAGAGACGAACCACAAGCACACTGGGTATGCACCTCTGCTCTCTGTCTAGCAGATCCTCTCCCGGCCTATAAGAGCTTAGGCCGTCAGGGGCGTGATTTGTGTTAAACAAAAGGAGGGAGATGTTGGGGACCGGCCCGGAGGAACCAGGCCCTAAAGATGGCGCCCATTTCCTGCTTCCGGGTTCTTCTCCCCTGAGGGATTTTCCCGCTCTGCTACCTAACCTCCCTATCCCGTCGCTCGGAAGAGATCACCCGATGCGTGACGTGTATTGTGCATATATAGCCCCGACTGGCCGGATGTAGTCAGTCTCCGCCCGACAGAGATCGAGGTCAGATCTCCCGCTTGCAAAAACAATAAAGAACCCGGTTAACGGTGGTTTGGTTTCGTTTCTTGCGGGACGAGAACGGCGCCGAACAGAGATGCTGGCAAAAGACAAAGACTTTTAGGTCAACTATGAAAAACCATGTATCCTCCACAGTAGCAACAGTGGCAAGAGTGTCAGAGTTCTTGGAGTTGGTTTACTGAGCTCCTCTTCACATTGGGCAACAATAGAGAGTCAAATGATACCAGCAGTGAGTTTTATTATAGGTAAGCAACCCTGGGTTTAGGAAAACCTGAATCTTACAATGAGCAGTAAATATCTTTCCTTTGCTCTGAAAGGAGATACTATCTCTATTTCACAAGTCTCTACCATTAAACATCTCCAGAATATGGAGAGATTCATAGATATCTGTCCTTCAACACCATACCCCCACGTGCAAAGTAAATATGACTATTACTATAATTTTAATACTGTTGCGAAGCTAATATTAGGGTCCTTCAAGAAGTTCGTGGAAAATGTGTATTGTGAATAGACTATGCTTGTCTTTCAAATTTTTGTACCAAAATAATCTTTCCATTTTCCCATGAACTTTTGAAATATTAAACAACATGATCTACTTACTGTATCAATTCCTCTGACCATATATTATTAGTGCAAATTTTTTCCATTAAGTGAAGTTTTTCCAAAGCCAAGAGCCAGGAGACAGGAGTTCTTCTGGGTCTCCCATGCAGGGGCCCAAGGACTTGGGCAATCTTCTACTGCTTTCCCAGGCCACAGCAGAGAGTTGGATCAGAAGTGGGGCAGCCAGGACTCAAACCAGCACCCATATGGGATGGGTGCAGACTCACTGCAGACGGAGGCTTCACCTGCTATGCCACAGCGCTGGCCCCCACTAAGTGAAGTTTGATTCATTCACAATATCTAAATTGAAAATTGCTTCATGGTCATATTTTTTTAAAGATTAATTTCTTTATTTGAAATTCAGAATTATGGAGAGCAAAGGACAGACAGACATACAGAAATTTTCCATCTGCTTGTTCAGTTCCCAAATGGCCAAAATGACCTGGGATAGACTAAGTTGAATCCAGGAGCCAGGAGCTTCTTCCGAGTCTCCCACATGGGTGGCAAGGACTCGGGGACCTGGGCCATCTTCTGCTTCATTCCCAGGCACATTAGCAGAGAGCTGGATGGGAAGTGGTATAGCTGGGACTGGAACCAGAGCCCATGTGGGATGACAGCATTGCAGGTGGCAGATTAGCCTGCTGTGTCACAGCACCAGCCACACAATCATAATCTTTAAAAAATTACAGAAATTGGAAAAGTAATTTTTAAAAATCTGTATGTCAGATTTTCTCATAGGAATTGTAATATTTAAAACTGAGATCTTTATCTGAACAGAGGGAAAGGGTGATTCCCATCACTTTGATAAAAGGAAGATGGTATGCTACTTAAAACTGTATAGTTATTTTAGAATTATAATAACTCATTTGAGCCTATCTTTGCTGAACTTGTTAGAATGATGTTTCTTAGTCTAACAGTTAAAGAAACTGCAGGTCAGAGTGATTTAAACACACATTGTTTTCTGGTATGTCAGTGATAACACCTAAAAGAAAGTAAAACTCTTTAGCCACTTTAGCTACAATTTTAATATAATCACTCTAATTATTCTTATCTGGTACTACCAATTTCTCTACCAAAAATTCAAGGGTGGAGTTCAAATATCCTTGCAATCAATTTGGTTGTCTCTGTTCTGTCCAGAAGTAAATTCTGGCATCAACTTCTTTGTTAGGTCCAGAAAACACATAAAGAAAACCAGGAAAGGAAATATATTTAATATTATTATTTAAAAGTCAAAAATAGGTGCTGACATTTTGTATTGCAGCACTGGTATCCCATATGGGCACCAGTTCGAGTCCTGGCTGATCTACTTCTGATCTTTCTCCTTGTTAATATGCCTGGGAAAACAGTGAAAGATGGCCAAAGTTCCTGGGCCCCTGCACCCACGTGGAAAACCAGAAGAAGAATCTC
The DNA here is from genome assembly GCA_949820135.1 of Sylvilagus floridanus. NCBI lineage: Eukaryota > Metazoa > Chordata > Mammalia > Lagomorpha > Leporidae > Sylvilagus > Sylvilagus floridanus. Next base: position 78,181,155 of record OX463227.1, read on the forward strand.
CTGGTTCCTGGCTTCCGCCTGGCACAGCCCTGACCATTACTGCCATCTGGGGATTGAATCAGTGGATGGAAGTCTCTCTCTCTCTTTCTCTCTCTCTCCCTCTCTCTCTCTGCCTCTCTCTTTTCTTTCTCTCTCTCTCTCTCCTCTCTCTCTGTATCTCTACCTCTCAAATAAATAAATAAAATCTTCTGAATAAAGTCAAAAACAGACTTCTATACTTTAAACAGTTCTGGAAGATGACAACCTAAGAATTTAGTCCCAAATTCTTTAATCTTGATTTCAGCACCCTTTGATAACATTGTATACTATTTGATCTTTGATTAAATAGTTTATCTAGTGAAGTATAATGCAGTTTAAGTTATGCATTTAAGTTGATATAGTATTAAAACTTACCTTGAGAAAACTTATCTTAAAAAATGCAGCTGGGATGAAAGTATAAGGCATAAAAAAAGAAGGATCAATTCCATAGCAGCATAGATTCCATTTGCTCAGGATGATTAAAAACAAGTTCCAGTGGGTAATTAAACATTGGCTTTTTTAATCCATAACTAACAAATGAATTATACACATTGATCATATATTGATATTTTGTTCAGTATTTAGAAAAGACACCCCATAATAATAATAATTTTAAGTTATTATTTCTCATAAAATAATCCAAGGTTAGAGTTGTTTATTTGCATAATTTTTTTAATGAATTCATCTATTTATTTCAAAGAGTTACAGATAGAAAGGAAGAAACAACAGAAAGAAATATCTTCCAATTGCTGGCTTACTCCCCCAGATGACTGCAACAGCCAGAACTGTCCGAGGCCAAAGCCAGGAGTCAGGAGCTCCATCAGGGTCTCCCACCATGGATGACAGGAAACCAAACACTTGGGCCATATTCTGCTAATTTTTCCAGGCCATTAGCAGTCAGGGAGCAGCTGGGAAACCAATAGGCACCACATCAGCCCCTAGAGTCATAATTCTTAACAAAAAACATAATACATATGCGTGTGTTTATGTTATCTATGTGACTGTAAATATACAAAGGATGCAGGATATTTAGCTGAACTAATCACATGATTACCCTGGAAATATTTTTACAAATTACTCCACTGTTTGCTGTTTCTGTTTTTATAATTTCTATATTTTTGTTAATATCAGATCAACATTCAGAAAATATATAGAATTTTATTTTTATTTTACCAATGTATTTATTTATGATGGTTGATTTACAAAAGTATATGTGTATACGTCCAAAAATATAAAATGTATTTAAATTTTACAAGAAAATAAGTGTCTAAATGCATACCAATAGTGTCATTTTTATTAAATTTGCTGGCTACAGATGTTGGAAAAAATTGGAGTGACCATGTTGAAAAGGTTTGTGACCAAACCATAATTCATTACTCAAAAAATAACACCAGGGGCCAGTGCTATGGCATAGTGGGTAAAGCTGCTGCCTACAGTGCCGGCATCCCATATGAGCACCTGATCCACCTCCAATCCAGCCCTCTGCTATGGCCTCAGAAAGCAGTAGAAGATGGCCCACGTCCTTGGCCCCTCACCCACGTGGGAGACCTGGAAGAAGCTCCTGGCTTCAGATTGGTCCAGATCCAGCTGTTGTGGCCAATTGGGGAATGAACCAGCAGATGGAAGACCTCTCTCTCTCTCTCTGTAATTGACTTTCAAATAAATAAATCAATAAATCTTTTTTTAAAAAAAAACAACACCAGGGTTCAGTGTTTGGCCTAGTGAGTAAGCTGTTGATTGTGATACTAAATCATAGATTGGATGCATCCATGCAAGTCCTGATTCCAACTTCCTGCTAATGCACACTCTGGGAAGCAACAGGTAAGAGCGGAAGTAGTTGGCTCCCTTCACCCACATAGTATTGCCACGTGGCAATACTGGCTTCTGGCTTCAGCCTGGCATGGCCAAGCCTCAGCTGTGGGCATTTAGGGGTTGAACCTCTCTCTCTCACTCTCCCTCTCTCTCTCTTTCAAAGGAACCAAAACTCAGTGCTGTTACTTTGTTCCTAACCTGGAGACTGGTATATCAACATCAGTCACTGATCCTCAGCAACACTTAGCAAATTGTAAGAAATATTAATAAGGGTGAAAGGTAGATTTTTAAGTTTTATTTTAATACTATAGACATGAAAAATTATGCACCATGTTATGGACTGAATTGTGTCCTCCAGAAAACCTCATATGTCAAAACCTTAATCCCCAGTGCAAATGTGTTTAGAGGTAAGGCCTTTAAAAGGTTCTTAAGATTTAATGAGGTTATAGGGGTGGGCCCTAATCCCATACAGTGTTTACAGAAAGAGGGAAGCACATTCACTGAGAAAAGGCCATCTAAGGGACACAGCAATAAGGCTACCTTCTGCAGGCCAAAGAGATGGGCCTCAAGAGAAACCAAACCTATCAACTTCTCAATATTGAACTTCTAGCCTTCAGAACTATAAGAGCTTAAAATCCTTATTTGTTAAGTCACCCAGCCTATTTTCTGTTATGGCAACCCCAGCTAACTAAAACACATCACTTCAAATATTTTTTGTTTTCTGTGTATCAGAAATGCTATGTTCTTCTAAAGGAGATCAGGAAGTTGTCCTCAGGGCAACTTGTTTCATGGTACTTTTTGATAATTTTCTTTTTTAATAAGAATTTATTTTTCTAATACATTAACTTCTGTTCTGCTACAATGTTCAAAATATATTTCTAAATCCAGTTTTTCCCACTTGTGCTGCAAATAATTTATCTGTCCTGTGGTTTTTGCAATTGGCTTTAATCCATAGTACATGTCTCCTTCCATTTTGCTTCAATGGAGAGTGCTTTTAGGGAGCTCCTTAAAGTCTGTGTAAGAGATCAAAGTTTAGTAGACCTCAAATGTAGCTGAAGTCTCAGTAGAATCCATGCACTATAGCATATGTGATCAAACAATTGACAGATAATGATAGTTAAAGGTCTCACTCTGCTTCCCATCTACCTACTTCCCAATCATCCCTGCATATATATTTTCTAAATGAAATACTCAAATAATAGTGATGATGCAAATGATGGATTCCCCAGATCTGAGTGCCAATTATTCTAACAAGATATAAAATGACTCACATCGATTTCTTTTTTCCCTCTTTGGGCTAAATCATTTCTTTCTTAAACAATTTCAGATTTAAATAAATATTGAGAACTTCAATTTTACAGATGATGAAATTTAAGATTTCTTCAGTGTCAAAGCATTCAGAAATTCATATTTTAAATAAAATAAATAAATGTTCTATATTCTATAACTAAGTTTTACCAAAGCAAGAATCACCTTCTATCAAGTACGCCTCCTACAGTGAGAATTCAGTTGAATAAATGATTGCACATTTGTAGTAGCACCAAATAATAGGCTGAGTCAAGCAGAATCTGAGCTTTCCTGCTTTTTTTAACCTAAAAATCTTTTATTTAAGGTATACAAATTTCATGCATTTCATTCATATATACAAATTTAGAAACATAGTGATTCCTCTCATCTTACCCTCTCTCTCACCTGCACTTCCATCCTTGTTCCTCCTCTTTCTCCTATTCCCATTCTTATTTTTTATAAAGATCTATTTTCAATTAATTTTATACTCATAAGATTAACCCTACACTAAGTAAAGATTTCAACAAATAGTTTGAAAAAAAAAAAAACTTCTTCAACAGTTAAGGCAAGTGCTGTTCAAAATCATTGCATCTCAAAGTGTCAATTTCACTTCTATAGATTACCTTTTAGGCACTATATTATTTAGCACAGGATTAGATATTTCCTTGTCTTACTAGGTCCTTGAGATGCATTGCTATTTATTTGGTGCCTTTCCAACTTCTTGATGTAGGCACCAATTGCTATAAACTCTCCTCTTAATAGTGCTTGTGCTATATCCCATTAGTTTTGATATGTTGTGTTGTTATCTTCATTTTTTGCAGAGCTTCTTTAATTTTCCTTTTGATTTCTCCTGTGAACCACTGTTCATTCAGGAGCATGTTGCTCAGTCTTTATATGTTTGCATATTTTCTATAGTTTCTTAAGTTATTAATTTTCAGCTTCATTTCATTATGCTCAGAAAAGATACATGGTATGATATTAATTTTTTGGATTTTTTGAGACTTGCCTGATGCCTAGCATATCGTCTCTCCTAAAGGAAGATCCACGCACTACTGAAAAGAATGTGTATTCTCTATCTGTGGGATGAAATGTTCTGTAGATAACAATCCAAATCCATTTGGTCCATTGTGTAGGTTATCTCTGTCAGTTCTTTGTTGAATTTTATCTAGTTGATCTGTCCATTGATGAAAGTGAGGTGTTGAAGTCTCCCATTATTGTATTGATATCTATATTCCTTTAGATCCTGGCTCCTGGCTTCAGATCTGTCCAGCTCTGGCTGTTGCAGCCATTTAGGGAGTGAACCAGCAGATGGAGGACCTCTCTCTGTCTCTCCCTCCCTCTCTCTCTGTAACTCTGTCTTTCAAATAAATACATAAAGCCTCTGTGCTTTTCCTGTGGCCTTTTACTCCCTTTGATAGCTGTCACTATCAAAACTCACTCCTGAATTATCCCAAAACTATCCAAAGGACTAAAGAGAAATTAAACCATCTTTGTGATTTCCACCATACCTGTTCATATTGTTCCTACCTGTGTCTGCTCTCTTTAACTTCCTGGATATCACGGAAGCGGAGGAGCTACACTGTTGGCCAGCCACACCATCTATGGCCTGGGTCCAAGTTCCTCTCATTTTCTTCAGTTATTATATGCACCTTTGCATCTCGTCACCTTGTAGGCCACTCTAAGTTGGATCAAAGGATACTTTGAGGACATGTTTAATGGCTTCTCTTCTTACTGCTCCCTCCATTCATATAGCAATGGAAGAGAGCTCGCGGGTGTCACCTTTGAAGCTAGGACAATACACACTGAGCACACCTGATAGTTAAGCTTGGGATAGTGACCCAACAAGGCCAGCCAGTCCTTTCCCCTTAAATCCATGGATGGCACAAGGACATTGTAGTCCCAGCTGGGAGTGATTTCTAATGAACTAGAAAAAGAAATGTCTCTCTGCTGTGTGGGGAACTTTTCTGTCCATCGGCTGGGGAGCTGGCAAAATTAATCTTGATGGATACAGAGAAAAAATCGAAGGAGCCAGAGCAGGAAAGGATGAGAATTAGAAAGAAAGCAATATGCTCTGAGTAGTTCTGGAACACAGAAGCGTCAGTAAATACCTGTTTAATGAATACAGGAACAAATGTGAGAAACTCCAAACCGCCTTCCTGCTGCCAACTCCAACCTCTTCTAAAGATCTCGGGAGGAGCTCATTGTGTTCTAGCAGGGTCTCCAAGTCAGCTAGATCACTTCTGTTTTCCTTTCATCTGAAAACTTAAAAAAAAAGTTTGTTCCTATATACCTACTGAGGCCAAATCTAACTAAAGAAATCAATGTAGTAACATGCACATCCACAAATCTTTAAATTTCAAATCTATGGAACAGGGTATTTTCTTCTTCTGTATCATTTTACTCATTACCACCAAACATTCCCAAACCTGGCTTACTTGCACTTACCTATGGAGAAATCTCTCTCTCTCTCTCTCTCTCTCTCTCTCTCTCTCTCTCTCACACACACACACACACACCCCTATCTTTATTAACTATGTATCCATTTGTTATTAGTTTCAAAGACAGAATGGCTTTTGTGTGCAAGACAGTGTCACACATGGATGTCCTCAAACCCAAGGTCTATAAATTGATCACAGAATAGTATTTTCTCTCACTTGAAATGTATGTATGGTATCCACTTTACTGATACCTTCTTTTTTTTTTTTTTATTACATATTGGCCATACTGACATCACATGAAGTCTAGGGCAATTGTTCTCAATTAGGAAACATTTTGTCCCCAGGGGGTCTTTGATAACTTCCTGAGTCATTGCTGGTTGTCAGAGCCCTAAATCAGGAGAAGGAGCTGGGGAGCTACTGCTGTCATCTAATGGGAAGAGGCCAAAGATGCTGCTGAACATCACCGTGGGACAGCCTTCCAAAACAAAAGGTCACCTGTGTCAACATACAACAGCGACAAGGTGGAGAAATCTTAGTCAACAAGCGAAGGAACAGAGTTAAACCAGCACAAATGTAACAGCTATGACTTGAACAGAGACTGACAGGCTGGTAGACTTCCACAGACAGGCTAGGTGAGACAACCATTAGCCAAGCACTTCAATGAAATACTTTTAAGACCTCAAGGTACAGTATAGCTAATAACATGGTAGACACATAGATGACAGAAAGGCCACATGTCAGTCAAGCCTCAAGACATGATCGCTGGTGCTTTTTAACAGATTCCGTGCAACAATTCCAAGTAAAGTGTTAAAGCTTTCTGAAGCTTTGTCTCTACACATAAAAAACAGTCACCACCACCAGAGAAGGAAAGCTGTCAGCCACATCTGTGACTTTGCTCTTGTCTGAACACTAATGGGCTATAATCCCCAGTAGCATCTTCAAACATTAAAGATAAATACAAGTGTGTTTGGGTATATCCCAAGCAGAAAACACTGTCTGGGGCAAGGAGAAATTGATCAAAATAGAGCTGTAGACAGGAGTATAATTCATGAATTTCTTTCTTTCTTTCTTTCTTTCTTTCTTTCTTTCTTTCTTTCTTTCTTTCTTTCTTTCTTTCTTTTTTTGACAGGCAGAGTTAGTGAGAGAGAGAGACCGAGAGAAAGGTCTTTCCTCTGTTGGTCCACCTCCCAAATGGCCACCACGGCCGGCGCACTGTGCTGATTCCAAGCCAGGAGCCAGGTGCTTCCTCCTGGTCTCCCATGCGGGTGCAGGACCCAAGCACTTGGGCCATCCTCCATTGCCTTCACGGGCCACAGCAGAGAGCTGGACTGGAAGAGGGGCAACCGGGACAGAATCCGGTGCCCCAACCGGGACTAGAACCTGGAGTGCTGGTGCTTCAGGTGGACAATTAGCCAAGTGAGCCGTGGCGCCAACCAAATTCATGCATTTCTAAAGTACGAGATTTAGAAAAGTCTTATGTCTAATTACAAATGCCATTACATGAAAATATTCCCAGGGTCTTCAGTCTTTTTTCTGAGTGAATTCCATAATGCTGTCTAATGTCGGAGCATATTATTTTAAAATTTAGCACATTGGCTCATGGAAACGACTATAGGTAAATTCAATTCAAATTGATGAACAGATGAAAGAGAATTGAGCAGCATCCTAATCAATAAGCAATAATTATCTTTTCTTAGTTTTAGGCTTTTTTAGTAAATTAATGTAAACTCACCTACAAATGCTTCCTATACAACATCATAACATCATGAATCCATTTTGTTAGCTTGATGAATGTTTATCATGATTTCAGTACAATCCTAAAATTAAGTAGATCTTCCTTCATAGGCCTTAAATCAGTGACTCTCAAATCACAGTCAACAGAACTGTTGTTTTAGGTCTGCCAATCTATCTGTGTGCATAAAGCACAGTCATTGAAACAATGTATCTCCTCTATACTGTTTTTTACATATGTAGTTGTAATTGCTGCTGTAATTAATAAAAAATACTTTGAAAAAATTATTGAATTGATATGTAGGAATAAATACTGATTCTCAATTCATGGATTCTAGTTTCATAATTATTAACTAAGCAGATACTTTTTTATTATTTTTAAAATGAGTTCTTATCTGCAATGTACTAAGAACCATTATCTTGTGCTAGGAAGACTAAATTTGGGCTTCAGTCCCTTGCATTTATGTAAAAAAAAAGTCAGTCAACCATGGGATATTTCTTCTGATTCCACATTTGCTCACCGTAGCATTCATAGTACAGCTGTCTAAATCTACCTTGGAATTCATATTTTCCTCCAAGATCAAAGTTTAGTGTACTTAGCTGTGGGCTTTGTTGATCCATTCCTCTTGAACTTCATTTGGGCCCATAATTACATGCCCAATATAGAGAAAAATGTCAAGAAAGAAACAGATTTCAATTTCAAGCTTCAGAGGAGTTCTGATAATAAAAATGTAGTGAAAATGATGAAAACTACCTTGACTGATGTACTCTTGTTTTTAGGGACAATGTACTGTCTGGTGACTGTGAGAAAGGATACATGTCAATTCTGAGATTAGGCCTTTGCCAGGGGAAGTTGTCATTTTTCAAAAGGAAAAGCTCCTTTTGATGTAGGAAAAGTGTCCAGCCATGCTACTTGCTATGCAAAAACAGTGGGATTGCTTTCTACATGCCAGAAGCAGGGCAAAGGTACAACACACCCACTGCCGGGGCCCATTAGCATCTTTTGTCATAATACATGGCAAATGGACCAGTAACTACCCACTGCCAATTAGAGTGATGATGAGCCAACCTAAAATAGGCAGGTGAGCAGAATAAGTGCCCCTGTGGTTTGCCAATTACCTAAATTATCCGCAGTAGTTTTAGTGCACAGCTACCATGAATACAAATACAAAACACTCTAGTATTCAGGGGAGTTGGGCGCTGCTTGGTGTCAAAAAGCAGAGAGAAAATAAGCAGGATTTTTAGAAGCTGAGTTCTAGCAATTGTGATATCCAGTTTCACCCAGATGAAATACTATCCTGCATTTTGTTTGACAATTTTGTCTCCTCTAGGAAGGGCTCCCGAAACGATGAAGCATCAATTCTGTGCTCAATGTCACCAATCAATTGCACAAATCATTCTCAGTGATTCTCTAAATGGACATTGGAATGGATCTACAGCATTGAATGAAGCGTTCGTATCAGAAGAACTCAACCAAATAAAACTACCTTTACTGGAAGAAAATAATCATTTATAGTAGATATTGGAGGGGGAAAAAGGCAAGAAAGAGACTTGTAATTCCTGCCATTCCCTCATATTATAAAGAAAGGTCATAAAAGAAATCAACAGTACCCTTTGTTGCAAACACTTAGGAGCAATCATGAAATCTGAGCAATAGCCTTGTGAAAAGACTTCATCCTAGAACTTCTACTTCGGTAACAGCCCCTGCACACTGTAAGTGGGAACCACTCCGTTTTCCATTGTTCTCACATTTCAAGTTACTAGGAACAATGAGAGAGCCAGTGCAGCACAGCTTTTAAGACAATACAAAATTTTCTAATAAAATATATGATGCTAACTTATATGTTTAACATTTCCCCACCTATCAGAAAAATTACACACATATCTGCCTCCATTATCAGATTGGGTGTGAATACATGATCTGATGCCATTGTGCTCATGTTCATTTAAACTTCTTAAAAGGTTAGCATATAGTAAGTGATTTCAAAAGAACAGTGCTGTGCTCACTGAGTAATATGTACGGTGGCTGTGCTTAATGTTAATAGCAGCAGTCAGGAATCTGAGTTTTATTGTGCTGGTATTGAACTAATATGTGATCTTTGACAAGTTACTTAATCTTTCATCTTTTTAACTGTAACGATAGTTTATCTGAATTATAATAGCAGATAATAATACCTTGCTTGAAGTAGTGTAGGAAGACTTGATTAATTGTCATGTGTGAGGTACTTTAAGGTATTTGGATTAAATGTATTACTAAAGTACACAGCATTTATATTATTCACCCATTAACGAAATTTTCCTGGGTAATCATCGATATACTCTCGGCATAAGGTACATTTGGGGATAGTAAAGGTATAGTGAGAGAATAAAAGACATTTCACTAACCCTTGCATACACTGGCATTCTGTGAACTAGTCTATTTTATAGGATATTCAATATAGTTACTAAATTCCACACTGACTTTTATTATGCTAATTGATAATTCCATGTGCTCCAAAGATTAAAGAAAAATGAAATTAAACTGAAAAAATCAAAGGGTAACAACTTTATAATGCCTCTTTAATTTAGCAAAATACAATTAAAGTCACACAGTGACAGAACGGACTGTGAATAGTAAGATGACTATAATTGACAAAGTAAATGTTAGAGAGCCAAGCTGAACAAAAGCAAAGGAAAATGCCAATAAAATTCATTGCCATGGGATATCTATGTAGGTTTACAAAAATAAACTATAAGACGTCCACAGATGGCACTGAAAAGAATGTTCTTAAGAATGTTTTTGTCATTAGAAAATATTTTTGAAATCGGATAAAAATGTGCATTCATTCTGGTCTTTACTAGAGGGAAAATATGAATTAGATTTTACTAACTAAGCTTATTTGAGTTATTTGATACTTGGAAATGCACTCGGTTCAATATTGCCTACTTTGAATAAAACACACAAGGAACATGCATAAGAACACAGTTTTGCACACCAGGGAGGTCCAGGTGGAAAAGAACTTCAGGGAACTTCCCCTAAATGCCAACAGAGAAGAGGGGGCCTCTTCCATGTTGATGTTCTTTATATGATTACAGCATGATTGGAAGAATGAATATACTTAGATACAGCTGGGATTCGGGGAATGGTAAACTTGTACAAAGTAATAGATCAATGATTGTATAATATCCTACAAAAATATTTATAATATAACTTGCTGAGAATTTAGCATTCCCAAGAATATATTCTTGCATTCTCAGACTTTTCCACCAAAATGATCTGGGAAAGTAGCATAACCTTCAAGAAAAAATATATTTTAAAATTCAGAGTATCTTTTAAATTAATATAGATGTATTTTTTAAGTCTGAAATATATGCTTGTTTTAGAGATAAATAAATTATCTAAGATTTTGTGCCTGTGTGTCTGTAACCCTCAGCATACCACAAGCAAATATACAACTACAGAAATGCAATTTTTGAAAAATATCATGAGGAAAATGAACAGGGGGCAGTATAAAGGAGTATTTAACTAGGAAATTCTTATTTTGAATGAACAACATTTTTGATGAAAGAGTTTGGTGAGATGAGGGAAGAGCAAGAGTAATTGAAAGTGGATTAGAGATATTTGTCTAACAATGTATATGTTTACTTTGAGTTAGCTTGTTTATAATAGTACTGAGTTTCAAAAACACAAATGTTTTTGCAGAACTCACTGTACCAGATTTCTCTGTGTGATAGGATTATGGATGATTTTTTCAATAAGCAGTCTATCTTTCTCGTGTAAATTTTTACAGTGTTTGTACTAATTTTATTTATGACTAGAAAAAGAATAAAACCATCAGCACTTTGGACAAAATACAGAATATTCTTGCTTCCAGAAACAATGAAGAGTGCTCCAAAAATTTGTCATTTTTCTTGTCATTTATAAACTCTTACTCTATGTGAAATTTGCATGACTAAAATGCAAAACTAATATTTATATTTATAAACAGAGACCCAGAACTTATCACATTTTGTAACTTTTAACAATACATCAACACAACAGTTTCATGAGAAAAAAATTTTAAACATCATTTAGTGTCTCCTGAATATATATTTTATATATTTGAATATATAAACATATATTTATATATTAATATATAAACACATATTTTATATACATTAATATATAAAATTTCTCTCTTTAAAATGAAATTTCAGGGAGGCTACTCCCAACCAAAGATAATAAAATATTTTGCAATCTTGCTTTTTAAAAGTGCTATATATCTTCTGAACCTGGGTGCCAAAAATAGCATTAAAGTCAATGATAATACAAAATTCTTCCTCCACAACTAAACAAATTAATGTCCTTCGTGCCTGCCAAGGATATCAAAGGCAAAATGAATTCCTACTCTTCTCATAATATTTCCAGAAGGAAATCATCATTAACAACAAATAATGCAAAGGAATTGGGCAATGAAAATCAAGATTTATGCACTGATCTGTTTATATAGGCCTCTGCTTTACTGGAGTTCTTCATAGCTTGGACTCATCTCTAAAAGTAGTCAGTTTAGCTAAAATCACTCAATCCCTATGAACCACACACCAAAATAACCCTGGTAACTCTATACACATAGTTAATGGACTGTGCCCTAAATGTTTTTCCAAATGTGTCTATCTTTCATCATGTATTTTAAAATTTGTATTATAAGGTTTTACTAAAGAAAGAAAAAATTTATTCTCCTGTACATGCCACTGGCATTTTGGTGAATCAATATCAGATTCAGGCATTTCTTAGAAATTGCTTTTTTGGTTAAATCAGCTAAGACAAATTCTGGGTAGTGTTATTTACAGCATTCAAATTGAACGACAATGCACACTTTTTGGGAATATATTTTAGTTTTAGCTCTATACAATAGTTATTAATAGTTGAAGCAGCATCTAGTAAGGTAAACTATTCTTGTCTTCCATTGCAATTAGTCTTTTTTTTTTTTTTTTTTTGAGAATCATTTATTTCATTTGAAAGGCAGAGGTGCAGAGAAAAAGAGAGGGGGAGAGACAGAGAGAGATCTTCTGTCCGCAACAGCCAGAGCTAGGCCAGACCTAAGACAGGAGCTTCTTCCAAGTCTCCCAGGTAGGTGCAGGGCCTAGGCACTTTGGTCATACTACGCTGCTTTTCCAGGTGCATTAGCCGGGAGCTGGATCAGAAGTGGTGCAGTCAGGACTTGAACAGCACTCATGTGGGATGCCTGCATTGCAGACAGTGGCTTAATCAGCTATGCCACAGTGCTGGCCTCAATTAATCCTTTCTCAACCAAGATCTTTCAACTCCCCAAATATTTCACCCATCTCCTGCGGTTTTCAAATTAGCCTTCAACATTATTACTGTTTGTAGGAGAAACTGATGAGGGAACAGTATCATTTTACTGGGCAATGGAATGCATTTTCTAGGGCAAATTATAACAGTTACTCACATGGATTCTATTTCTGATTTCACCACTCCCTCTGATCATGATAAAATCACCTGGACTGTAATACACAGAGATTTTCAAAAAGTGTGTGGAAAATGCATATTGGAAGAAAACTTTGCTTAGATTTGGAAAATTTCAGTGTCATGATAAATATTTTTTAATTCCATTTTTCCATGAACATTTTGAAGTACCCTTGTATAAGTTTTGCTAGGAAGATTTTCATAACAGTGCCATGACAATTTAATGAGATAAATCATATGAAACTGTTAACACAATAACTAACATATATTAACATACCATACTGTAATTATTAGAATTCATCTCCAAAAATAATGGTTTTCTGAAAAAGAATACTGCCATCTTGCAGACTTTAGGGAAACTACTATTAAAGAGACAGAATTTTTTTTAAACTAAAGAAATACAATTTGTTTACTTTAACTGATATATTGTCATTTACTCAGGGAATTCTTTTGTTTCTAAATTAACCATAAAAGAAGATATTTAAAATTGCTAGGCTTAAATACGTTTAAAACTCTGCCCCCACACATCTGACAATATTGTTGTTGAACATGTTAGTTAAATACAGCGTTTTCCCTTAAGGATAATAAACACTGTCTTCCTAAATCTCTTACTTTTTACTAATTGTTTCAGATTCATCTAGAGGCATAAAACACATTATCTTTCAACAAAAAATGGTGGTTCATTTTCCATCTTTAAATAAGACACCAGATAGTTAATAAAACAAATTAGTTTAAATATATAAACTGATGTATCAGAGAAAAATATTCAGTCTTTCCCCCAAGTTTCTGGCACAGGCGTTGCTAAAATCCTTGCGACTTCCTGAGTGATAAAGGTCATAGGAGACAGTAGCATTTTTCATTTAACTTGAAGATAGCTGCTGATGTTGAGAAAGACCAAACCTTGACTACAAGCTTGGAAAATTCACTCCTAACCCCAATCTCCAGGAGGGGAATAAACGCTGAAGACTAAACTAATTACCAGTGATGTAAAAAGTCTCCAAACTGTGGGTGTGTGAGAAGCTTCAGGGCGGGGAAAACATTCACTAACAGTACCATGTGTACCTCAACACCATAAGACAGAGACTCTTATACCCAGAACATTTCCAGAGTTCAACCTAAGCACTTTTTCTCCTGGATTTCTTTTGTATCCCTTACAATAAATTCATAAAACTAAATTCATGTTCTTCTGAATCGTGTGAGTGATTCTGGTAAATCGTCAAGTCTGGAGATGGGGGATGTTGACTTTGCAGTTAGAAAGGACAGAGTGCAGGTAACATACAGAACCAGTACTTTTGACTGGTATCTTAAGTGAAGACAGTCCTGTGAGACTGAGCCCTTGAAGCTACAGAATTTGATGCCAATTCCAGTAGTTGATGCCAAAATTGAATTGAAATGTAGGACACTCAGCTAGTCTCAGAATTGTCAGGAGGGAAAATACTTCTCAGAAGCCCTTGATTTATTTCTTATGACATTATCAGAAACACTCACAAGATTATGTCTCATCTGATATTTTGCTTTTTCAATAAAAATAAAAATAGTATTGTCCTTATAATTATTTGTATCTGCGTGGTTTGGAACTACTTTCAAGTCTTTCAAAGACAAAAAAATAAAGCCAGAATTCCTAAAACCAATTTCCTATATCATAAAAGCCAATCTCCTTACAACCTACTCTGAAATATTGTGTTTGTACCAGTAAATAGTATCTGTCTGCCTCCAAAACTAGTAAGTCATATCCATGTACAACTTTCATCACTGTTTGAAATTTTTTTCCTGGAACTTTAATATTTTTAACATCAGCATAATAATATTACTATAATGTGGTTTGAATTATGTAAATATATATATGCACATAAACTTTTTATTCATGCATATAAAGATAAACAGAATTAACCTTGGTAGTTTTATATACCTAATATTCACATGGAAACCTATTTTTATTACACGCTATAATTGTGGCTCTTACACGATAGTATTCAATGCCTATGGTGATAAAATAATGACAATAAAAGTCTTATTTGACTGTATGTTGATTGATTAATATGTGGCAGTTGTGGAGGCAAATTTCTGTTTGCTAGGAATAGTAATGATGTTGCAATCATCTATTTTCCAGGTTAGCCAATTTAAAAATTCAGGAGAGAAAAAAAGTTGTACATACTAAAGCAAAATCTAAAACTAGAACATTAGCACAGAAAAGCAAGAAAACGGGAAAATACATAGAAAAAAAACGTACACTGTTAGGGATTTCCTTTCCCCAAGCAAAAAATTCAACAAGCAGATTTTCAGACTTTATTTATTTATTTATTTATTTATTTATTATTTTATTTATTTATTTGAAAGGTAGAGTTAAGAGAGAAGTCTTCCATCTGCTTGTTCACTCCCTAGATGGCTGCAAGGGCCAGAGCTGAGCTGATCCAAATCCAAGAGCCAGGAGCTTCCTCCAGTTCTTCCCACGAAGGTGCAGGTGCCCAAGGACTTGGGCCATCTTCTACTGCTTTCCTAGGCCATAGCAGAGAGCCAGATTGGGAGTGGAGCAGCCAGGACTAGAACAGGTGCCCATATGGGATTCTGGCTCTGCAGGCAGAGGCTTAGCCCACTGCACCACAGTGCCAGCCAAAGATTTTTATACTTTTAAAAACTTGTCTTTAAACACGATGTCACAGCTTACCTGAATCATTAAATTCATAATTCTGTATTTCAGAAACTCAAGTTAAATGTTTATCTTCAATATGACTTCAACATTAATACATGGACTTTTTTCCTCTCATTGTACCATGATATTGTTTAATATCTTTATTGTTCAAAGATGTAATTATTTATTTTAAAATTATACCTGTACCTGAAAACTTTTCTTTCTTTTCTAATTCATCCATAAATTCTAAATCCATATGCCTTTTCTGTTAAGATGTTACCATCACTGAACACGCTGTTTGGAACTTTCACTGAGCCTGCACCAGGTTAGCCAAGCTACTTCCTCTTGTAACCTGAGCCCATCTTTCACCATATCGCATTATACTTCGAGCAGTAGCATCAATGACTGAAATTATGTCAAATGACTCTCACTAGGAGTTCTTGGGATTCATTTTTAATATAAATTCTTTACATTTGTCTATTAGGTCTCATTTAACTTTATTGGGATCATTTCACATCTTAATTTTGTCATCTGTTATGTTTGACACATTTCCTACTTCTGTGTCATCTGAATAATTTGAAAATCACACTATATTCTTATTCAATGTTTTTAAAACTCTAAATTTCATTTACTCTTATGTGAAACTCTACAAGTAATTCTTATACATTTCAGGACCTGTAGAAATAGCCACTATTTTATAAAATTATGAACAGAATAACCACAGCCATTTGAATCAATTAACTGCTTCTAAATTAACATCATTCAATAAATCACTTCTAGGGGCCGGAGCTGTGGCACAGCAGGTTAATGCCATGACCTGAAACGCCAGCATCCCATATGGGCACTGGTTCTAGTCCCGGCTGCTCCACTTCCCATCCACTCTCTGCTATGGCCTGAGAAAGTAGTAGAAGATGGCTCAGGTCCTTAAGTCACTGCACCCACTTGGGAGACCTAGAAGAGGCTCCTGGCTCCTGGCTTCAGATCAGTGCAGCTCCGGTCATTGTGGCCAGCTGGGGAGTGAACCAGCAGATGGAAGACCTCTCTCTCTCTCTCTCTCTCTCTCTCTCTCTCTGCCTCTCCTCTCCGTGTAACTCTGACTTTCAAATAAATAAATAAATATATAACAACAAATCACTTCCAAATACGTCTGCAATATACACCCCCAAACAGCATAGGTTAAGATATAATTGTTCTTAATGTAACAACACATCTGTAGCAAACACACAGATAATTTTAAGGCTTCACAGGCCTACAGTTTCATTCTCTGATTGAGAATGTTAACAACCAACATTAAACTGAAAACCTGTACTCTCCAGAACTCCTATCACTATCCTTTATAAAAATGAGACAGTCGGCTGGCGCCGTGGCTCAACAGGCTAATCCTCCGCCTTGCGGCGCCGGCACACCGGGTTCTAGTCCCGGTGGGGGCACCGGATTCTGTCCCGGTTGCCCCTCTTCCAGGCCAGCCCTCTGCTGTGGCCCAGGAGTGCAGTGGAGGATGGCCCAGGTGCTTGGGCCCTGCACCCCATGGGGAGACCAGGAAAAGCACCTGGCTCCTGGCTCCTGCCATCGGATGAGCGCGGTGCGCCGGTCGCAGCGCGCCGACCGCGGCGGCCATTGGAGGGTGAACCAACGGCAAAGGAAGACCTTTCTCTCTGTCTCTCTCTCACTGTCCACTCTGCCTGTAAAAAAAAAAAAAAAAAAAAAAAAAAAAAAAAAAAAAAAATGAGACAGTCTTGATGACTTTTTTCTAGGAATTCTTCTTTTCCCATGATTCCTACAAAGTATAGGCAGTAGCTATGAGATGATATTTACAAACTGTTTTAGAAGTATGAGAAAATTACAATTCAGAAAATGTGGATTACCCATAATGAAATTTAGCCTGAATGAAAAAATCTTGAGACAATAGACAAGAGGACTGGATTAATTAATGCCTTGAAAGGAAATGTTTTTTTGTTACCTCTCCTTACCTCAAAGCCTATACGAAGTAGAAGTAGATGCTTATTAAATATTTGTTGAGTAAATGGGAGGAATCTAATTGATATGTATTTGGAGAAAACTCTTTGAAAGAGTGTGAGTGCGTCCCTTACTATCTTATTGAATTTAACGGACCTTAACATCCCTGTCATACTTGTTTTACCTTTGTTTATAAAGATCATTCTTCTTAATTTAAGAAAGTGAAACAATGTATGGGTCACTCAAAATAATCTTAACTCAGCCGGCGCCGAGGCTCAATAGGCTAATCCTCCGCCTGTGGCACCGGCACACCAGGTTCTAGTCCCGGTCAGGGCACCGGATTCTGTCCTGGTTGCTCCTCTTCCAGGCCAGCTCTCTGCTGTGGTCAGGGAGTGCAGTGGAGGATGGCCCAAGTGCTTGGGCCCTGCACCCCATGGGAGACCAGGAGAAGCACCTGGCTCCAGCGTGGTGTGCCAGCCCACGGCCATTGGAGGCTGAACCAACGGCAAAAGGAAGACCTTTCTCTCTGTCTCTCACTCTCACTGTCCACTCTGCCTGTCAAAAAAAATAATAATCTTAACTCTTTTCTCTATACCATCCTTGTAAAGAGTTGAAAACTTGTATCTTTCTGAATTTTATATGAGAGCATACTGAGAGATTAAGTTGGAAATAAACAGTACTAAAGTAGAAAGGACCTGCTGGATGTTGTGTAGTACTTGGTCATACAAAAGTGTGAAATTAATGCAATTAATTGTGGGTATTAACTTCGTTGTTAATATGCTGGCATCCCTATCACAGTGCCTGGCTCAGCCTCTTGTTTCTAGCTTCCTGCTAAAGTACACTCTAGGAGGCAGTAGTGATGGTTCAAATAATAGAGTTTCAGCCCCCCAGAGAGGAGACCTGGGTTTTATTCCCAATTCCTAGCTTCTGCCTGGCCCAGTCCTGGCTGGCCACTGCAGACATCTGGGGAGTGAAACAGTGTATGGCAGCTCTCCCCCTTTCTGTTTCTTTCCCTCTACCTCTGAAATGAACATTTTGTTGTTGTTGTTGTTGTTGTTTAACTGCCCAAAAAAGCAAGGAGGATTTCAGACTTTAGGATGAAGTTTAGCTCATTTCAAAATTTGTAGTGATCCAGAGCTTGGAAGAGAAAAAGGTCCTTGTATACCATATGCCAAGTTGGTAACTCCTAGCCTTAGCTTTGAGCAGTCAGTGATAGCCAAGAGAAGTAGTTTCCACGGGCGTTGTTAGAGCAAGCAACAATAAGTCCAAAAGAAACAAGAAAATCCTTGAATATTCATCATAGTGAGAATTGACTTAAGGTCCATACCTTGTCACATTGTTCTCGACACATTAGGAATCGGGGACTGGAATGTGTACTCTGGATTTATCCCAAAGACAGCATTTGTGTGTGTGCCTGTGTGCAGTAGAACGATTGACTAAAATAAAAAAATGATTCACTACAATAAGATCACCACACAAATTACAAAAGACAAATTCTACCAACAGAATTTAATAGCTAATTCTAAAAGAGAAGGATGAGACAAACAGAATCTTCCCTCTATGAAACATCACTCTGGGAAGGGGGACAGATGGGCATCAGTCTAACAGTTATTGAAGCCTTCTCTGTTGCTCACAATTTCTTTCCACTTATAATAGCTGAGCACTATAACCTCATGTGTACATGGTCAGGAATTTGTCCAGATCACAATCATATTCCAGGGTATGAGAAGAGGCCCTGGTTTATGGCATGTGTGAAATTAACACAATTAATTGTGGGTATTAACTTCATTGTTAAGATACTGGCATCTTAAATCTTAATATTTATCCTAACTTATAAAAACACAATGAAATAAAACTTAGGATAACTGTTTTAAAAGATCAGAAAACTGATGCTAAAAAGAGTGCTGTAGCTCTCCATGTGCATATAGCTGGTAAGTGCCAGAGTTAGGAATCTAAGGCTCAAAACAGTTGTATAAGGTTTTCTACTTCAGTCAAACATTTGCCTTTTAAATACCATTCACATATAAACACTTTGAAACTGAGATGTGAAAAAACAAGGTGTGATCTTTAGCTAATATGGGTCAATTTGAACATCTGAAATAAGGAGAAACATTGTCATTCAATCCACCTAAAATGCCAATGCCCTTAAAGACAGAGCTATTAGTCATGCAAATATGAAGTTCCCAGGATAGTGAGACGCCTGCTTAACAAAGCAGCAGGTCTCATGTGGCATGCTTCCTTCCAAGACTGGGTTGGCTGCCCTCCATTCTCATATAAACTGCCAGGCCTGTAGACCCCTGAAGAGCTAAACATCTATAACTCTTGTGACAATGGTTCTGCAACAAGGAGACACTACACACTGAATTCAAACTTTCCATCTTTTCAGATACTCTGATTACTATATATTAAGTGATAGTTGAGCATCTAAATGTTTTTTTTTTTTAATCAGATCTGACCTGGGCTTAAAAATAGTCCTGCCATTTCTTTTCCTAGGAAATACATGGAACAAGATACAGTGGTATGGAGGAATCATCCCTTAATTTGAACAAGCTGAAAACTGTATTTTCTTGAAATAAAAGTTTTCCAGGGCTTAAAAATATTTGCTCAGCATTTCTGGAAATCTATAAGAAAGTGGTTAAATTTATGCTTTATGAAAGTCTCATATTATAAAATGAGTTATAAATTAAACCCAAAATACTGACTATATGTTGTCATCTCCCTTTATCTTTTCTCTCATTTTTTATTAATATGCTCTTATTTTTACTGGTGTACAGAATATCTATCTAATACATCTTTCTATGATAAACATTGATTTTTGAAGGAAGAAAAATAGTTAAATAAATGATACACACAACAACATTTTTCTTATTTATAATGTAAAGTCAGAGATGCACTGTTTCTACACTTGATCTTAGCCAAAAGACTGAGAAGCAATATGCACTCTTATCATATTGATTAAAATGGTAATGAAAAATGTCTTGGTTTTACATTGGACTGTGATTCCTATTTTATTACTAAAATTAAGAATCCAAAATCTATCAAAGACAAAAAAATAAAATTCAGAAAACAATATGTATAAAATGTAAATAGGTTTATTAATTTCAGTTATCAATTTAACTACTTATAAAATACTAAAATGCATTAGTACTGATATTTGTTTTCCTATGATTGTAAAGAACATTTTCTTTTTTTTTTAATAAAGCTTTTATTTAAAGAATATAAATTTCCAAAGTACAGCTTATGGATTACAATGGCTACCCCACACACACATAACCTCCCTCCCACCCGCTACTCTCCCCTTTCCCGCTCCCTCTCCCCTTGCATTCACATCAAGATTCATTTTCAATTCTCTTTGTACACAGAAGATCAATTTAGTACATATTACGTAAAGATTTCAACAGTGTGCCCTCACATAGAGACACAAAGTGAAGATATTGTTGGAGTACTAGTTATAGTATTAGTTCACAATGTACAGCACGTTAAGGACAGAGATCGTACATGATTTTTTTTTAAATTGATTAATTATCTATGCAATTTGCAATTTAACAACAAGATTTTTTAATCATTTTCAATTATCTTTATATACAGAGGATCGATTCAGTATATACTATGTAAAGATTTCATCAGTTTGCATCCACACAACAACACATGGTGTAAAATACTGTTTCAGTACTAGTTATAGCATTACTTCACATTGGACAACACATTAAGGACAGATCCCAAACAAGAAGTAAGTACACAGTGACTCCTGTTGTTGATTTAACAATTTGACACTCTTGTATATAGCGTCAGTAATCTCCCTAGGCTCTAGTCATGAGTTGCCAAGGCTATGGAAGCCTTTAGGGTTTGCCGCCTTTGATCTTATTCAGACAGGGTCATAGTCAAAGTGGAAGTTCTCTCCTCCCTTCAGAGAAAGGTACCTCCTTCTTTGATGGCCCCGTTCTTTCCACTGGGATCTCACTTGCAGAGATCTTTCATTTAGGTCTTCTTTTTTTGTTCTTCCCAGAGTGTCTTGGCTTTCCATGCCTAAAATATTCTCATGGGCTCTTGAGCCAGATCCAAATGCCTTAAGGGCTGATTCTGAGGCCAGAGTGCTATTTAGGACATCTGCCATTCTATGAGTCTTTTGTGTCTCCCACTTCCCATGATGGATCTTTCTCTCCCATTTTGATTCTATCAGTTAGTATTAGCAGACACTAGTCTTGTTTGTGTGATTCCTTTGACTCTTAGACCTATCAGTGTGATCAATTGTGAACTGAAATTGATCACTTGGACTAGTGAGATGGCATTGGTACATGCCACCTTGATGGGATTGCATTGGAATCCCCTGGCATGATTCTAACTCCATCATTTGGAGCAGGTCCGATTGAGCATGTCCCAAATTGTACATCTCCTCTCTCTCTTATTCCCACTCTTATATTTCACAGGGATCACTTTTCAGTTAAAAGTTAAACACCTAAGAATAATTGTGTGTTAATTACAGAGTTCAACCACTAGTACTAGGATAAAAAAAATAGTAAAATGGATGAAGTATTACATTGTAAAACAACAGTCAGCACAAGAGCTGATCAAGTCACTGTTTCTCATAGTGTCCATTTCACTTCAACAGGTTTCCCCTTTGGTGCTCAGTTAGTCGTCGCCAATCAGGGAGAATATATGATATTTGTCCCTTTGGGACTGGCTTAATTCACTCAGAATGATGCATTCCAGATTCCTCCATCTTGTTGCAATTGACCGGATTTCATTGTTTTTGACTGCTGTATAGTATTCTATAGAGTACATGTCCCATAATTTCTTTATCCAGTCTACTGTTGATGGGCATTTAGGTTGGTTCCAGGTCTTAGCTATTGTGAATTGAGCTGCAATAAACATTAATGTGCAGACAGATTTTTTGTTTGCCAATTTAATTTCCTTTGGGTAAATTCCAAGGAGTGGGATGGTTGGGTTGAATGGTAGGGTTATATTCAGGTTTCTAAGGAATCTCCAGACTGACCTCCATAGTGGCTTCACCAGTTTGCATTCCCACCAACAGTGGGTTACTGTCCCTTTTTCACCACATCCTCTCCAGCATCTGTTGTTTGTAGATTTCTGAATGTGAGACATTCTAACTGGGGTGAGGTGAAACCTCATTGTGGTTTTGATTTGCATTTCCCTGATTGCTAGTGATCTTGAACATTTTGTCATGTGTCTGTTGGCCATTGGGATTTCCTCTTTGGAAAAATGTCTGTTGAGGTCCTTGGCCCATCTCTTAAGTGGGTTGTTTATTTTGATGTTGTGGTTCTAGAAGTCAATTCCTGTCCTCTATCCTAGGGGCTGGAACTTTTCAAAAATTTTTAAATTTACTTTCAATTTATTTGAAAGAAAGAGAAAGAGATGTATATAGAGGGAGCAAGCTTATATCTGCTGATTCGCTCCCCAAATGCCCACCACTGCCAGAGCTATGTGAGACCAAAGCCAGGATCCCATAAGTCAATCCAAATCTCCCACATGGTAGCAGTCACCCATTACCTGCTGCCTCCCAAGGTATCCATTAGCAGGAAACTGAATGAATGTACCAGTCACTCGGATACAGGGGCAGGTGTCTCCAATAGCAAATGAGTCACTGTGCCACAAAGATTCTTTTATAAAAAGCTAGAGAGTAAATATGTTAGGTTTTGTGGGCTTTACTACAAAAATTTACAGAAATAAATGAAATTAAAAGATAAGTTTATTTTGGGGCAAAAAAGAAAGTTTGAAATCTGTGTAGCTTTTTTCTAACATACATTTTCCTGAACTTTTGAAGATCCCTTAAAGGATCTTTGTAGTATATCAGGAATTTGTAAAGAGCATTCTTTTCCTACAAGATGGACCTGGCCAGTGCCCTGTATTTGCCAAATTCTGTATTGTTCCTGTTCTAGCTTTGTCTGTGCAAAGCAAAGTTCTAAACCAATGGTGAGGCTCCCATAGTTCTAGGGAGGATCAAATGTTCTCTGAGAAGTAAGAAAACTAAAATTATCTGAATTACATAGCTTTTCCTTTTTTCTTTACAGTTGCATGCATAAGAACTTGAGAATTTCCAAGTGTAGACAATTTCAGGGCCTGCTATGCACTAGCAAAGAGGCTTAGCTCTTTCTCAATACAGTCAGAGAGAGTGAAGACTCACTCTTAAAAGCACGTGTAAAAAAGGTCCATTTAGGCCGGTGCCATGGCTCACTTGGCTAATCCTCTGCCTGTGGCTCTGGCACACCGGGTTCTAGTCCCGGTCAGGGCACCGGATTCTGTTCCAGTTGCTCCTCTTCCAGTCCTGCTCTCTGCTATATCTCGGGAGCGCAGTGGAGAATGGCCCAAGTGCTTGGGCCCTGCACCCCTTGGGAGACCAGGAGAAGCACCTGGCTCCTGGCTTCAGATCAGCGTGGTGCGCCAGCCGCAGCGCGCCAGCCGCAGCGGCCATTGGAGGGTGAACCAACAGAAAAGGAAGACCTTTCTCTCTGTCTCTCTCTCTCACTGTCCATTCTGCCTGTCAAACAAACAACAAAAAAATCAAGGTCCATTTACAGTGAATCATGTATACGGATACACAGCATTCATCTGGTCTGAATTTCTCCTTTCATTTGGCCAGTATTCATAAAATATATGTACATCTCAGGCACCATGTGAGGCCCAGGAATTCAATACAGACCAAACTGCAAGGCTTTTGCCCAAGGAGTCCTGGAAGCACACAAAAGGAGGTTAAAAAATAAACATGTGTGCACTGGAGGAAATAAATGGGCCCATATAACAGCAAGTAGCAAAGTCTAGGGGTGAGCAGTATTTGCTTCTTAAAACACAGTGGTTGTAGATTGATTATTGAACTCAGATATAGCAGTTCCTCCCAAAGTAATTCAACAATATTCATTCAAATTGAGGTACTATGAATGAAAAGGAGATACTTTTTTTTTTTTCATTTTGAATGAAGACATTCATTGGTTTGATTCTGGAATGCTGTCAGGGAAGAGTGCTTATCATACTAAATATTGCATGAAAGTTACAAGCCTCTAATGTGAAATTTGTCAAGAAGAAATAACAACTGCCACAGAGCTTCCATAGCTCTTTCTAGTAATCTTCAAAATTTTCACAGGAAGATCTCAGTATTTTATACCAGTTCTCAGTAAAAGTACAATAACCAGGGGCACTATAATATATTCAGTGAGAGTACCTTAACCAGTGACACACTGGGTTAAGCAGCTGCCAGCAATGCCAGCATCTCCTATTATCAGAAACTCAGGTTCAGTCCCAGTGTTCTGCCTCTGATTCAGTTCCCTGCTGATATACCTGGAAAAACATCAGAAATACCACCCATGTACTTTAAGTTCCAGACTCTTTCCAGTGTCTCTTTCACTTCAACAGGTTTCCCCTTTGGTGCTCAGTTAGTCATCACCAATCAGGGAGAATATATGATATTTGTCCCTTTGGGACTGGCTTAATTCACTCAGCATAATGTTTGCCAGATTCCCCCATCTTATTGCAAATGACCGGATTTCATTTTTTTTTTTTACTGCTGTATAGTATTCTATAGAGTACATGTCCCATAATTTCTTTTTCCAGTCTACTGTTGATGGGCATTTAGGTTGGTTCCAGGTCTTACCTATTGTGAATTGAGCTGCAGTAAACATTAATGTGCAGAAAGATTTTTTTGTTTGCCAATTTAATTTCCTTTGGGTAAATTCCAAGGAGTGGGATGGTTGGGTTGAATGGTAGGGTTATATTCAGGTTTCTAAGGAATCTCCAGACTGACCTCCATAGTGGCTTCACCAGTTTGCATTCCCACCAACAGTGGGTTACTGTCCCTTTTTCACCACATCCTCTCCAGCATCTGTTGTTTGTAGATTTCTGAATGTGAGACATTCTAACTGGGGTGAGGTGAAACCTCATTGTGGTTTTGATTTGCATTTCCCTGATTGCTAGTGATCTTGAACATTTTGTCATGTGTCTGTTGGCCATTGGGATTTCCTCTTTGGAAAAATGTCTGTTGAGGTCCTTGGCCCATCTCTTAAGTGGGTTGTTTGTTTTGATGTTGTCGAGTTTCTGGATTTCTTTGTAGATTCTGGTTATCAACCCTTTATCTGTTGCGTAGTGTGCAAATATTTTTTCCCATTCAATCAGTTGCCTCTTCACTCTCCTGTTTCTTTTGAATTACAGAAACTTCTCAATTTGATGCAATCCCGATAGTTATTTTTGGCTTTGACTGCCTGTGTCTCCAGGGTCTTTTCTAGGAAGTCTTTGCCGGTACCTATATCTTGCAGGGTTTCTCCAATGCTCTCTAATAATTTGATGGTTTCAGGTTTTAGATTTAAGTGTTTAATCCACATTGAGTGAATTTTTGTGTAAGATGAAAGGTAGGGGTCTTGTTTCATGATTCTGGACATGGAAATCGAATTTTTCCAGCACCATTTATTTTTTCTTTCTTTCTTTATTTTTTTTGACA
The DNA here is from genome assembly GCA_949820135.1 of Sylvilagus floridanus. Classification (NCBI taxonomy): domain Eukaryota; kingdom Metazoa; phylum Chordata; class Mammalia; order Lagomorpha; family Leporidae; genus Sylvilagus; species Sylvilagus floridanus. The sequence continues at coordinate 78,206,915 of OX463227.1, forward strand.
GGCAGAGTGGACAGTGAGAGAGAGAGACAGAGAGAAAGGACTTTCTTTTGCCGTTGGTTCACCCTCAAATGGCTGCCGCGGCCGGCGCGCTGCGGCCGGTGAACCACACTCATCCGATGGCAGGAGCCGGTGCCAGGTGCTTTTCCTGGTCTCCCATGGGGTGCAGGGCCCAAGCACTTGGGCCATCCTCCACTGCACTCCCGGGCCACAACAGAGGGCTGGCCTGGAAGAGGGGTAACCGGGACAGAATCCAGTGCCCCGAACGGGACTAGAACCCAGTGTGCCGGCGCCCCAAGGCGGAGGATTAGCCTGTTGAGCTACAGCGCTGGCCTCCAGCACCTTTTATTGAATAGACTGTCCTTACTCCAGGGATTGGTTTTGGATCCTTGATCAATTATAAGTTGGCTGTAGGTGTTTGGATTGATTTCTGGTGTTTCTATTGTGTTCCATTGGTCTATCCATCTGTTTCTGTACCAGTACCATGCTGTTTTGATAACTACTGCCCTGTAGTATGTCCTGAAATCTGGTATTGTGATGCCTCTGGCTTTGCTTTTGTTGTACAAAATTGCTTTAGCTATTCAAGGTCTCCTGTGTCTCCATATGAATTTCAGTACCATTTTTTCCAGATCTGACAAGAATGTCTTTGGTATTTTGATTGGTATCACATTGAATCTGTAAATTGCTTTTGGGAGAATGGACGTTTTGATGATATTGATTTTTCCAATCCATGAGCGTGGAAGATTTCTCCATTTTTTGATATCATCTTCTATTTCTTTCTTTAAGGTTTTATAATTTTCATCGTAGAGATCTTTAACATCCTTGGTTAAGTTTATTCCAAGGTATTTGATTGCTTTTGTAGCTATTGTGAATGAGATTGATCTTAGAAGTTCTTCTTCAGCTGTGGCATTGCCTGTGTATACAAAGGCTGTTGATTTTTGTGCATTGATTTTATATTCTGCTACTTTGCCAAACTCTTCCAATAGTCTCTTAGTAGAGTTCTTTGGATCCCCTAAATAAAGAATCATATCATCTGCAAAGAGGGATAGTTTGACTTCTTCCTTCCCAATTTGTATCCCTTTAATTTCTTTGTCTTGCCTAATAGCTCTGGCTAAAACTTCCAGAACTATATTGAATAGCAGTGGTGAGAGTGGGCATCCCTGTCTGGTACCAGATCTCAGTGGAAATGCTTCCAACTTTTCCCCATTTAATAGGATGTTGGCCATGGGTTTTTCATAAATTGCTTTGATTGTATTGAGGAATTTTCCTTTCATACCCAGTTTGCTTAGAGTTTTCATCATGAAAGGGTGTTGTATATTATCAAATGCTTTCTCTGCATCTATTGAAATAATCATATGGTTTTTCTTCTGCAGTCTGTTAATGTGGTGTATCACGTTGATTGTTTTGCACACATTGAACCATCCCTGCACACCAGGGATAAATCCAATTTGGTCTGGGTGGATGATCTTTCTGATGTGTTGTTGCATTCTATTGGCCAGAATTTTATTGGGGATTTTTTCATCAATGTTCATCAGGGATAATGATCTGTAATTCTCTTTCAATGCTGCATCTTTTTCCGGCTTAGGAATTAAGGTGATGCTGGCTTCATAAAAGGAATTTGGGAGGATTCCTTCTTTTTTGATTGTTCTGAATAGTTTGAGAAGGATTGGAGTTAGTTCTTCTTTAAATGTCTGGTAGAATTCAGCAGTGAATCCATCTGGTCCTGGGCTTTTCTTTGTTGGGATGGCCTTTATTACTGTTTCAATTTCTGTCTCAGTTATGGGTCTGTTTAGGTTTTCTATGTCTTCCTGGTTCAATTTAGGTAGGTTGCATGTGTCCAGGAATCTATCCATTTCTGATAGGTTTCCCTGTTTGCTGGCATACAAGTCCTTGTAGTAATTTCTGATGATTCTTTTGATTTCTGTGGTGTCTGTTGTTACATTTCCTTTTTCATCTCTGATTTTATTGATTTGGGTCTTTTCTCTTCTTTTGTTAGTTAGTTGGGCCAATGGGTGTTGATTTTGTTTATTTTTTCAAAAAACCAGCTCCTCGTTTGGCTGATTTTTTATAATTTTTTTATTCAATCCTGTTGATTTCTTCTCTGATTTTAATTATTTCTCTTCTCCTACTAGCTTTGGGTCTGGTTTGCTGCAGACTTTTAAGATCCTTGAGATGAATTGAAAGACCATCTATTGGGTCCTTTCCAATTTCTTGACCAGCATCCATTTGTATCCTGGCTGTTCCACTTCCGATCCAGCTCTCTGTTATGGCTTGGGAAAGCAGTGGAAGATGGTCCAAGTCTTTGGGCCCCTGCCTCCATGTGGGAGATTGGGAAGAAGCTCCTGGCTTCAGATCGACTTAACTCTGGCCTTTTTGGCCATTTGGGAAATGAACTGGCAGATGGAAGACCTTTCTCTCTGTCTCTCCCCTTCTTTGTCTGTAACTCTATCTCTCAAAAAAAATAAAATAAAAAATAAATAAATAAATAAATAAAATTTTTAAATATATATTTATATATAATTATATTACATATAATTATAAAACCTCTACATTTAAAATTATGTGGTATATTAAAAGTGTGATTCAAAAAGCAATAGGACAAAACATACTATCCAGAAATAGACCCAAGTGGAAATGTTAATTATTCTGTGATAAAGATAATATCTTGAATCAGTTGGGGAAACTATAACTCTTAAATAAATAAATAAAATCTTAAAAAATGAAATAACAGGTAATGCTATTGAGAAAACTTCATGAACTTTATCAAGATTATTCTATACATTTCCCAGTGCACTATGAATCATTAGAAAATGTCCAAAAGTCCTCCAAAATATGTTCAGTTAATTTGATATCCCCAAATTCATATGCTATGTTTTATCACATTCTTACCAGTTTGCAGATTACCTCACCTTCTTTGTAAATTAGCAGTGTCTTATGTCATAATATTTCACTTCTTTATTATTGAATATATTCAGATCATACAACTTATTAAACCAACATTCATTCTAAGCTGATATATCTTGCTTTACATATCATTGAATTAAATTTGCTTTAAATATAATCTTAGATAATCAAAATAAGGTAAAACACATAGTTTTTCTGCAATAGATATTGCCTCATTGACTTTATAGAGTTCTTGAGGTACAAGTTTAGATTTCAAGAAAGTTGTGTACATCTCAAAAAGAGAAAAAGGGAAAAATCACCATGATCAGGTTTTAAAATAAGGCATTTACAATGAAAGCGAAAGCAATGTGACAGTTTGAAAATGAAGAGCAAGCCAAATCTTCTCAAATATAATAAGCTTTAGAGAAAAAAAAACTAGGAAACTTTTATTTTTCACAGAACTTAGATTATAACTATAAATGGCTGCTTGGTATAAAATTGAGTACAGGGAAAGTTATAGGAAAGTCACCAAGACATTTTTGGCTTACAGATATTGTAAGACAGGCCTATTTGAATCATTTATCATAGATAGATAGATAGATAGATAGATAGAATGAAATGTAATACCTGAGTTTTCCTTTTGGTGTGTCACAGGGCTCTTTTTTCCTTTCCTTCTGTTCCTATGAAGAGGAATGTCCCAGACTCCCACAAGGCCTTTTGACTCTGGCACTCATTCATCCATTAGGATTTTTTTTTTTTTTGCTTCTTCTTTTTCTCTTTCTGTTTCTTTTTCTTTTCTTCCTTTTTGCTTTTGCTTTTGATTTTGGCAGCCCATGCTTAAGAATGAAGCCCTATCCTCTCCTATATGTTAGCCTTACAAGGATACTGGGTGGAAAAAATCAATCTAAATCAGGGAGGAAATATTAGGCAATTTCTCAAATCTGTCCTTTCTCTTTTTTTAAATAAAGTTATATTTTGATTCTATTTTCTATGAACTTTTTTTAAAGATTTATTTTGGTTTTTTTGCAAAGCAATTTATAGAGCGGGAGTGACAGAGAGAAAATGAGGTCTACCATTCACTGGTTCACTTCCCATACGGCTGCAATAGCCAAGCTGAAGCTAGGATCCAGAAGCCATCTTCTACTGCTTTCCCAGGAGCATTAGCAGGGGCTGGATTGGAAATGGAGCAGCTGGGACTCAAACCTTAATCCATATGAGATGCCCATGTTGCAGGCGGCAGCTTAATCCTTTATGCTACAAATCAGCCCCAAATCAGTTTTTTCTATATCAGCCTGGATCCTGCATCTCAGCTGGGTCTGAATTGGTGAAAGAGAAGGTGTCATTTACTTGTCCCATCACACCACAGCAGCAGAGGGGGCTCTGCTAGGCTTAACATTAGGAAAACTGGATTCCACTTTGACTTAACCTGTCACCTTATTTAAGGGCTCCTCCAACTTCTCCAAATTTTATTTTCCTTAGCAGCAAAGTTTGTACTGGATGATTCCATAAGGTTATTACTGTTAATCAATAAAGCAATCTACAGTGGCATCTCATTCCAGAAACATCTTATTAAAACTAGAAAGATATTCTATAAAAATCAAATATAACTAACATTAGCTGGGTGCTAACTATGTGCCAGCTACTCTACTGAGCATTGTTTCCACCCACTAACTGAATTTTCTGAATAATCCTTCTTCCACTAACGAATAATCAGAGTTTAAGGATCAAGCATCCACTTAAAGTTTATACTGATACTAAAAAGGATTTTGACTTTATACAGGTCAATATGGGTTTTTTTTTTTAAAGATTTATTTTATTTATTTGAGAGTTTACAGAGAGAGATAGAGACAGAGAGAGAGGTCCTCCATCAGCTGGTTCACTCCCCAGATGGCCACAACTTCCGGAGCTTCGCCAATCTGAAGCCAGGAGCCAGAAGCTTCCTCTGGGTCTCCCACGTGGGTGTAGGGGCCCAAGGACTTGGGCCATCTTCTATCGTTATCCCAGGCCACAGCTGAGAGCTGTGGAAGAAGATCAGCCAGGACTAGAACCAACCGGCGCCCATTTGGGATGCCTGCGCTTCAGGCCAGGGCTTTAACCCACTGCTCCACAGTGCTGGCCCCCAGGTCAATATTTTTTTTTCTTTTGACAGGCAGATTTAGACACACAGAGAGAGACAGAGAGAAAGGTCTTCCTTCTTCCTTTGGTTCACCCCCCAAATGGCTGCTACAGCCGGTGCGCTGCACCCATCCGAAGCCAGGAGCCAGGTGCTTCTCCTGGTCTCCCATGCAGTTGCAGGGCCCAAGGACCTGGGCCATCCTCCACTGCACTCCCAGGCCACAGAAGAGAGATGGACTGGAAGAGGAGCAACTAGGACAGAATCTGGCGCCCCAACTGGGACTAGAACCAGGGGTGCCGGCGCTGCAGGCAGAGGATTAGCTTAGTGAGCCGCTGCACTGGCCCATCAATATGGTTTTAAAATTCACATGTTCTGCTCACAAATAGCCTTATCACAAACTTTCTTTTGGTACTTTTTATATGTAAGTTAAATGAATTGAAATATTGATATTAGGCACATGAATTGTTCTGCAAAGCCTATATTTTATCCAAGAATTATATTTCATAAATTTGTATGTACATACACACATTAATATAGTAAAATTTGCATATATATGCTATATACCATATAATACACAAACATTACATATTAATTACATATATATATAAATCTACATTAGTAATATATTATGAATATATATGTATTTTTATTTTTGTGAATTGTCTTTTCTTGGCTCAATAAAAATCTTTGAAATGTGTGTCATTACTAACTTCATAAATGAAAAACATTAGAAAATAATTGTACCTCATAACTTATTTTGAGTTTCTTAAAGTAATCCCAGTTTAGATTTAAATCACAAAAAAGTGCAGAAATAGAAAATTAGTAACATTTTCTCGTATTAATGTCTTCTTTGAGTATTAAATATCTTCATGTGTATTTTTAAAAAAGATCTGGAATTCACAAAATATCTAAATCTAATAAAATTGGGGAGTCTATCAACTTTCATTTTTTAGTAAGCATTAATTATATTTCATACTTAGAGTTTTTAAATTTTGCATAAGACGTTAATTTTCTTATGCACTCCAAAATTAGTAAACTATTCCTGAAGCATTTGTGTATTCGCTAAAGCAGTAAAGCACAGTGCTTGAATAATGGTGAGTTTTAACTCCTTCAGAAAGGCAGAATAACTTAGTTTATGCTTCCTTTTATGTAAATCCACTTTGGATTCAAAGGTAATGTGATCTGTAATTAAAATGCCTGAAACAAAAAAAAGGCACCATAAAAAACTGTTGTGGAGCATCAGCCTGGCAAAAATCATTATAGAATTACAGCCAACATATTTGTATTATGCTAGAGAAAAGACCCAACAAAAAAAAAAGCTTTATGTTGTGTAAAGCAAACTAGAAGCACAAGTCTGACAAACTGAATTCTCATTTCCTGTCTGACTCACTACATGTAAATGTCAAGGTGGGATTGTGGGCTATCCTAGCCTCAGTTTCCTCCATCTCCCCCCTTCAAATGGTCTGTATGAGTTTATGAAAACTTCCTGAAACATGCAAAAAGCTCAACAAGTCATAGTGATTTTATCAATGAGACTGTGACATAACATATTGTGTTCATATATTTCTAAACAGATGCTAATAGAATCTCATAATTCCCACTAGGTGGTAAGGAATAATCAATAGCTGTATTATTCAAACAAAACAAACCTTTTCAATACAGAAGCATTAATACAGTCATAGTCTGCCCCTTGTCCTAAGCATTCACACAGTTCTTCCTAGTCGTTGTGTGACAACAAAATCACTCCTTAAAAATAATAAAAATGCAAATCCTGTTACTGCTTAAACCTAAAGAATCTTACTTGGAAAATATGACAGAAGTGAAATACTATATACTCAACAGTTTACATTACACTGAAGCATGTCTAGATGTTCATGGGCTTAATAAATATTTTCAGAGTAATATTTGCTATGTAAGTTCTAAAATGTGTTAAGCTGGTCATTGTCATAGAACTAATAGTTGTGTTTTTTATAGACAAATATAAATCCACCTATGTATTCAAGTAACTTTGATGAGTTAGTGTGAAAGATTTTGGAATATCAAGGTAATGACAAGATATTTATATGCATACATATCCTCAGGGGAAATTTTTTTTTGATGTATAGTCATTGCTGACCTGATTATAAAATAGTGTCAAAAGTTGTTATGCCCCATTTCCCAGCAAACAGCTTGTCTGATTCTGCCTACAGGATATTACATATCTGGGATTCTAAGTCTATTTAGAATATGCTGAAGCCTACACCTGCCAGGCACACATAAAGTTTTAACTGGGTGAACATACAGTTTGTAATGATCTCTGTAATCGATCAAAGAAAACCGTAAAAATAAGACCTTCTGCTAATCCAAGACATGGAGGCATTCAAGAAGCATGTAGTATTCTGTACAAAATCTACATGTAAAAAAAGACATTTTGTTTTTGAAAGGAAATCATTATTATCTTCTATAATGAGTAGCACTATATTCTGTTGGCACATTTCTTTTTTTTTCAAGATTTATTTATTTATTTATTTATTTGAAAGTCAGAATTACACAAAGAAAGGAGAGGCAGAGAGAGAGAGAGAGAGAAAGAGAGAGAGAGGTCTTCCATCTGCTGGTTCACTCCCCAATTGGCTGCAATGGCCAGAACTACACCCATCTGAAGGCAGGAGTTAGGAGCCTCTTCCGGGTCTCCCATATGAGTGCAGGGGCTCAAGGACTTGGGCCATCTTCTACTGCTTTTCCAGGCCATAGCAGAGAGCTGGATTGGAAGTGGAGCAGCTGGGACACAAATTGGCACTCATGTGGGATGTCGACACTGCCAGAGGCAAATTTACCCGCTTCACCACAGCACCTGCCCTAGCCTATTTCAATTGTATTTGCTTTGTTTCATTTTTTCCTCTTCCTTCTCACTCTGCCTTCCAATTGTCTGTACACAAAATATATACTTAGTGTATGTTCCTGTATGACAAACTTTTTAGCAGAACAAGGACGTTCACAACTCTAAAAAACCAAATGCCAGCTTTTGGTATTATACTCTTCTTTTTTATATTTTTTAAATAACACACATACTCTATTATTTGCACAGATGCAAATAGTGCCCATTTTTGTGGAAAGGTTCTTTAATTTATTAGGTGCAAAAATTTACTAGGTATATTGTTTTAGATACAGATTTTCTTGGAACACCATGAAATTCTCAAATATGAGATTACTGTATGTTGTAATATTTGATATAACCTCCATGTGCATCAATCCTCAGAGAGATGATGATATCTTTTATAAGATTGGTTGAAAATCCGGCCGGCGCCGTGGCTCAACAGGCTAACCCTCCGCCTTGCGGTGCCGGCACACCGAGTTCTAGTCCTGGTCGGGGCACTGGATTCTGTCCCGGTTGCCCCTCTTCCAGGCCAGCCCTCTGTTGTGGCCCGGGAGTGCAGTGGAGGATGGCCCAAGTGCTTGGGCCCTGCACCCCATGGGAGACCAGGAAAAGCACCTAGCACCTGGCTCCTGCCATCGGATGAGCGCGGTGCGCCGGCCGCAGTGCGCCGACCGCGGCGGCCATTGGAGGCTGAACCAACGGCAAAGGAAGACCTTTCTCTGTCTCTCTCTCTCACTGTCCACTCTGCCTGTCAAAAAAAAAAATTGGTTGAAAATCAAATGCACATGAAACAATTTGTAATCCGTAAAATGTTCTCTCTGCCCGAGTGCTACCCACCAAGAGGGAATACAATGGATAACTTAATGATTAGAAAAACAGTGATGGTCTTAAACCCAAGTTACTCTTAATCTTTAACATTCAATCTATGTTCATGTAGGCATGCAGGGAATACATTTTGGAAAATGACCAGAGATAGATCATTTTGCAGCAGAGAAAAGACAGATATAATCTATACAGTCAAATAAGAGGTTCTTCAGAAAATTTGTGGGGAAATGGAATTAAAAGATAATGTGAATATTCCCTTGCATGTTCTTTCCAGAGAGACATGTATTACTGCACATAGTCAGCCTGCATCTGAGTTTCATCACTCTAAATCAGGGATAATCATTGTTACCTCACAATAGTACTGAAAATATAAATTTCAAACATGTATACTGCTTTTAGTATATAAAACTTCTGGTACATGATTGTCTTTCCAAAATATTCATGTCCCTTGTTATTCCTTAACTTTCTTGATCATTTAAATTAAACTCAGCAATAATCTACTGAGCACATTATATGATACCGTGGTAGGCACTGAGGGATACTGCCTCAAGCATCTCAAAAGCTAAAGGGAGAGATACCCACACAACCTATTCACTCAGATTCACAAACAAGGACACTCAACCAAGCCTTTTTTCTGTTAAAGGTGTCATAAGTATCTTTTCACTCCTTTTCTACCAACTGAACCCTGACTGGCCATCAGTCATCAGATGTTGTCAAGCCTTCCTCATTAACATATTTTTCATCTATTTCACTCTTTGCATTGAAGTTGGAACTTGTCAATTCTCATCCAAATTTTTGATACTGATTTCTGCTGTTTCCATGAATCTTTCTTTCCTATAGGTCTTACACCTATCAAATGACCTCCAAAACTTGAACTCTCTTAGAAATATGTGTCTGCCTACATATACCCTCTATTGGAAAAGTGAGTTCTTGAAGAACAGGGACTGTCAGACCAAGTTATGGTTTCCTCTGACTTTAGAATAATGCTTTGTTTGGAGAGAATTGAAGAGTCACTCAAATGGAATTTGGTACCAACTGCACTTTGGCAAACTTATTTCTAACTGAGCTTTCACATTTATCTCATTTATTTAAATACTCCCTTTTTAAAAACTGTTTAAATCTACCCCTGATCTTTGACCAATGGTATTCAATATCATATTCCCTGTTGTTTTTCCAAGTTTAGCAATTTCCTTTCATGTGTGTAGCATAAGGCCAATCAACTCCCTACACTGACCATAGGGGACTGATGTAGGAGAAGACAGCAGGAGTTGGATCAAGGCATTTAGATTTAATGAAATTCAGAACTACCAGGGAGAAACTTTATCCATTGACTGAATGGGATACTATCAGAATACTCTGTATGTTCACAAGAGGAAGCTGATGTCACCAGTCAACATTGATACTCATGAACAATCACCTACAATTTAGGTATTCTTATCTGTTCTTGGATAGCAAACTGCTCCAAATCTTAGTTGTGGTTTAAAACAATGACACAACCTGAAATTGGTCTCACAAATCTCTACTATACTTAGCATCAACTAGGTGGTTTAAAGACTGTGGCAGAAAACAAATGAAGCCTCATTGGTTTACAAGGCTGGTCAATTAGAACCTTGCCTTTGGCTTTGGGATGTGTATCTTTCTCAAGGTTTCCTTGCATCCTGTTGTCAGAGTTCTAAGGACAGACATCCCAAGAGAAAAAGTTTAAACAAGGCTCTCTTATAACAAGCCTAAAAGATCATACAGCATCATCTCTGCTATCTAACAGGCACATTCAGACTTGAGGGAAAGACACTCAGACCCTATCTCTTCATGAAAGAATGTCAATGTTACAACAAAAAGGAGCATATGGGATGGAGTATCTTTGTGTGCAGTGTTTGGAAAATATAATCTGTTTACAGATTACATTTCACTTCAAGCTTAAAGATGACATCTGCAAGGCATGACGCTCTTGTCTTATGATAATGTTCCCTGCTGCATATTTTGGAATGTGAATTGTTATTATACCAACAGGGAAGAGACTAGGATTATTAAAGATCTTGCCCTGTAAAGTAAGGTTTACACCCTGAAGTTGAGATTAAGACAGTTTATAGCTAACCACAGATAGTCTCAAATTGTAGTATGAACACGATGGCACTTATTTAGAGATGCAGTTTCTTGTACCCAGAGATTTCAAATCAGTAAATCTGACTTGGATAAAAAGTATCTGACAAGTATCTTCAGTGATTATAAGGTAGTTGATGTAAGATCCACAGTTTGAGAAACACTGGCTTCTTCAGTGATTTCAGTACATGTCACATGATGCAAATAATGCACATTTGTATGAGTCTTTCCAATATGGAACCAATGTTTTGTGGAAGGGTAAGATGGAGTGGCAAAATGATTATGTTGATTGTAAGCTACATACCCAGCTATCCTGATATGGTTTATTTTCTCATTATTATCATCTTGACATTTAGAATCAAGTTAACTGGTTCTTGCCAAATGAGATGTGGAATGTAGGAAATAGTAATTGTTGGATATGGGAAATCTCCGTATATATTTCTGCATTTCCAGCTTCAAACCAATTCTGTATGCATTTTTTCATAAGAAGAAGTTGGAGTTTAGAAAAGTAAAATTGTACACTGTTAAAAAGCTAGTGATAGATAGCACCAGGATTCAGTCCAAAGATAATTCCTTTTTTTATAGAATACTTCAAAGTTTAGCATCGCTGCATAAAATCTAAAATTGGTTTCATATCTGCCATCACCTGCATGAATAATTTACTGAAATACAGACGTTCTACAAGGATCATGATCCCCATCCCCATAATGATTGCCATAAACGTGTTTTGTCCTGGAGTCACCTCAACTCTTCATTACAGCAGTGAACATAGAGGTTCATCCAGATACTCTGTGAAAAGCTTTACATGACAAAAAAAATCTATTTTTTTGTGATAAAGATTGGTTCTACTCTTAGGTAATCCTGTTCCCACAAGTGACAATGAATTGAGTTAAGCTTTTATCTGAACAAGAACATAAGTTGCTCTCTTAAATTTTTCCTTCTTAACTGGAAGTTCTTCCATTTAGCAAACAACTTATACTATTTCAACTGCAGGAAACTGTGAGAATTCAGTCATAAGTTAACTGCCACCCAACACTGAGCCTCTCTTAAGACATATGGAGTTGGAAGCAGGATAATGTTAACTGTCCCTTCTCCTGCTCTCCAGGCTCTATCTCCACTATCAAGTTTAATCATCAGAAAGTGGAATACCTTCGCTATTTCCCCTTATCCTCTGCAGAAAGGCCTTCACTGAGTACAATTTAATGTTATGTTCTCAGCCAGTAAAGTGAATCAATACCAGAACTGTCCATTTGAACACTATTTTTGTTTCTTGCAGCACTGTCTGTTGTTATTCAGCACCTCTTATACAAGGAACCACATGATAAATTTCTTCTAATATTGGTCTCAGGAAAAAGTTTGTTTCTACAGATGAATGCATTTATTTTCTTTTGTCAGACAAGAAAAAAGAAAATTATAAATCAATGTGTTTATCTTCTTGCCCTTCCTGCTAGGAAACTTAGGGCCATTTTCAGTGTTCATCTACAGTAACTCAATTGTACCAAGGCTCTGTGGATATCCACGCTATCTTTTTGGTCCTTTTGAGAAGTGTTTGATTATCTCATAATTTCATGTTCATTACTTTTTAGTATTAAAAAGTAGGTTATAGGGTATGCAAAGTAAAACAGTAAAGACAACATAGTTTAAATCTGTACTGAGAGTTGACAGTTCCTAAATCCAATGTTTTGTGGATTTTCTTTCATTAAAAGTTGCAGTAACAGAATTTTCTTATTAGTTATATCATGCATGTGTTAGAAACTCTGTCTTTTTTATTCAAAATTACCCCCTTTCATCTGTTATCAACACATTAGGGAAATCATGTCATTGTCGTGTTGCTGTCAGTCATTTGTCAGTTATCAAGATGATAGTAAATAGACTAGTCCTGTCACACGTACACCACTTTGAGTCTCTATTTCTGTATCTCACATAACTTTGGTTTTGAAATAAAGATTCTGCTTATCTTTAAAAGTCTTTTTGAGGACTATAGCTAAAAATGTGTGACTGGTGTCTTAACTTAAATTTTCATAATGTGTTGGTATATGGCTATGACTGATTTACAGATTGTTAACTTACGAATATCTCTTTTAGTGGATAAAATTATATGGCATTTACTTGATAAAGAGGAAACCAGATATGTGAAAAATTAGAGTGAAATTCTTCCATATAAACTAAATGAGTCAACTCCTATTTCATACAAATATGTAAAAGTATTATTGCAATTAATAATTTGGGTGTTCATCAGGAATTTCTTCTGAAACCAAGTTTTCATTTTGGTTGATGAGTTCCCTAAAATATTACAAATGTTTAGGAAATTTATCATTTTCTCCACCAAGTCACTTGAAAGTAATTTACTGTTCAATTGCATCCTGTATGCATTTGAACATAGTATACCTGAATTAAGCATAATAAAGGATTATCTTTCTCATTTTCAGTTGTAGAATTAAGTGAAATAAAAGCTTTTTTAAGAAGTGTATTTTTGTGTGTGTGTCACCAACTTATATACACAGGACAAATAACTCCCATTTTCAGGGTATGAAATATCCTCCACTCTTCTATCTCACCTCTTCCCCACATACATAGTGTCAGAGGGGAATGTTTCAGGTTGATAATAATGCTAAAATGGAAACATGGCCCAGTTTGCCCCTCACTTATATATGGAACTTCACTGTACTTCAGAGATTCTTGGTTGAAAAGAAACCGATCACCTCTTACTTCAAGTTGCTTGAAAGTTTTACAAAGAAATACTTATAATAAACATCCCTGGAATGAATACAAGACAACAGATACACACCCATGGTAGAGCTTGGGATTTATAATATTTAAATACAATATATCCTTGAGCAGTATGTGATCTTAGAACATCTTCAATCTTTTCATCTTGTTTCCCGAAATATCAGACATGTTAATTAGACAAAGTGGAGGTTGTGGTCCCTTCATAACAGACACCATTACTCACAGGATGAAGACTTCTGTTTGGTCACAAATTCTCATTAACTGAAAACTATTTCATGCCAGTGAAGGTGATATTTACTGCATATATTTCTTTCCTAGTTGCATACCATTTCCATTAAAAGAAAAAAGACAAATGGCATGGAAGAAGGCTTTTTTTTATTAATTGGTTACACTTTACAAAAATTACAATGAAAATTCAGATTCTATTCATTAAACTCCATGATAATGGTCAATTAATACAAGTAAATGAAGTGGTATCATTAATGCTCTGCCTACCAAAAAACTAACATGTCCCATCAAAAGTGTTTTAAGAGAATAGGCTGCCTAAAGCCAAATTTTTGCATTTCTTTATTACAATGAAAATCTGCATTAAGAGACATTAGCAATGTACATGCCATGGATTGCATATTAATAATATGTTCAGTGACATAATTTTTTATGAATACAAAAACTAAACTTCAGAAAAGTAAACTACTTGAATCTTTGGAGATCTTACATCTCTTTAAAATACATACACTTTTCAGTTTAATTACATGTCATACTATGTCCCATTTCATTCTGGGAAGCAAGATGCAAATCATGTCAGAGCATATCCTAGGCCTGTGAGATGCTGCTTCCATGTCTACATCCTCATTTCTTTTTCTTGTCTTTTGGGATACCAGTGAGAGTTATAAAAATATTTTGTATTTATTTCTCATCAGTCATTCCTGACTATTGGTTCAGGTAAAATAGTCCTTTAATTAATGAGATATATTTCTTTGACATCTCATACTTGTCACAGAGCCACGCACAGAGCTGCTCTGGTGAACATTGTCTAACTTTTGGAAACTTCACTCAAAAGCACCACATGACCTCAGGCAGCCTCTGCAAAAGAAAAACAATTGTAGACTAAGGTCCAAGTCCCTTCGTTTCTGCAAAGTTTGTGGACTACATCATGGGAAAGAAGCTTTCCTGAAATAATTCTTAATCGCTTAGAATTAAAAGTATCAAGATACATTTAATTTCTAGAGAACTAAAACCAGAAAGCATAATTATCAAGTAAACTTCTCACAGAATTTCCCTTAGGCATTAAAACCTGACTGTAAACTAGAAACAACAAAGCATTCTGAAAATCTTAGGTTGTAGAAGCAGGAACAGGCCCTGGAGGTCTGATGATAAGGATTATTAACCTTTAATGAGTATTCATCATAATTTAGCATGATGAAAGTGCTTTTATGTGTATGCCTCTTTCAATACTCATGCCTTCTTTAATATGAATAAAATGAAGATATTGTTATTGTCTCCATCTTACAGATGAAGAAAGTAAGACTCACAGAGGTTAAGAAACTTGCTCAAAGACACACAGCTATCCTGGACGGTACTTGGACTGGCACCAGGAGATCCTAACAACAGACCCAAACTCCCAGCCATCTTTCTTCACCCACCGGCTCTCTAACTTAACCCCTCAGGTTCACTGAGGTAGGATAGAAAAGTTACACACCTAGAGCCATTTAGCCATTTAGTGGAATGACTAGAACTGGAATTAAGGCCAGATTGGCACAGCAAAAAATTTGCTTGTTAAAGAGTCAGGCAGAGTGCATTCCCCCTGTGGCCCACAAAGCAGAAGAGCCCCACAGCAGGACTGTGTGGTTTTCTCAAGCCATTAGGACCCGTGGACTCCCTCGAAGACTCTCCTTTCTCTCTCCGCCCATTTTCCTTCTATCAAGCCTCATAAAATACTCCTGGGTGGATTACACAGGCCAAGTGCACCATTGGAAGGCTGGCCTGGTGTGTGTAAATTGCTTCTCAGTGGGTGGCTATTATATTTATATTGGTTTAAACTGTTTCCATTGCCAATGCATTATGCTGGAATTCCCCCTTGCTGAGGGCAGCTGTGTTATTCTTTTCTTTGACTGAAGCCCAAGAACTATCTCTCCAACTCCTTGGGAACTAACCCTTGAAGAGTAAACATCTTGAGTTAAACAGATCCTCCCTTATCCCACTGTCACTTGCTAAATCATGAGTGTACCTCTCTAGCCACAACCAGCCCACATTGTTCATTTTTTCAAAGAGATAGAATTGGAATGGAGTGAGAACACAATGTGATGCCCATTATGATGAAAGTCAAAGAAGTGCCCTGGGATACACTTGCGCAGTAACTGTTGTCCTAGATGGCAAAAATTCAAACATAACCACAACTGAGGATCCAAATAGTCCAAAGTATATCCTGATGAGCACCTTTTCTTAAAGAGAATCTCTTAGCAAACATGTATGTCTAGCTCAGTAATGAACACACACACAATCTTACAATGAAAATTCCTGTGTTCAGGTTAAAGTTCAAATCCAGAGGCTAAAAGTCAAGAACTGGCCATTAGTAGTATGAATTTCTATGCTAAGTAGCCCCAGTTGTTGAAACAATAGAATTGGGAAGCACGTTTACAAATTAAATTGCTCCCTTGCATGCCAGTTTTATCACTGCAAACTGATGAGAGTTGTAGTCACTTGTTGTAAATGTAGACCCTTGGTCACAGGAAATAAAAAGGAAAGCTTGGGTGTGTTGAACCTATTGACAAATGTGCAAAGGCAACTGAAAGTCTTGAACTGATGATGAGTAAGTGTCATCATTCCTAATTGAGAAGTCACATTTAAAAGTGGTACTTGTAAGGACAAATATGAAGTAAAAATAAGAAGCTCATTTCTCCCTGATGAAAATGGAATAACCGATTGCTCTCCCCTCCCTTTTTCTTTGAGAATTTATTTTAGAAAACTTGTAGTTTTAAGTACGGACTTTCTCTTGTCTTTGAAATGTATATAAATCCTTTTGAAAACTAGATGTGCCTTTTGTGAGCTTTAAGACTGAGGAATGCCTTTCTCAAGGACTCAGGAACCATCTCTTTGAAATGTAAACATCAAGGGATAGAGTTCCTCTATCTCCCAGTTTTTTTCGGGAGGGTAGGAGCCTAACTTCAGTGGATACCTCGCTCCAAATTACAAAACTACCTCCAGTCATAAAGATAAGAAATTCATTTTTGCTTTGGGAGAAAAAAGGGAAATTAGCTAACAAAAATGGTCAAAGCTGACTCAAGGATGAACTACATGTGACAAATGATGCTGACAAATCTTACTTGAGGATTAGTTATTGTTTATCTTGAAAGTATGGATATAATGGGTAGTATGTGCTTGGATGAATAAACAGGTGAGCTTCTTTCGGATTTTGTAAACTTTTAGCTGACTGACATCGATTTGGATTACATTTTTGTTTAATGCTAACTCAACATTCAAAAATAGACACTAAAAGTGGATTTTTTTTCCCCTTCTACCTTGATGGAGAAGATTTCTGGGCTAACAGAATATTGTTATTATTATTGTTGTTTTTTATTATATTTCCCCAACATTGTCAAGTTTTGAAGAGAAAAAGAATTTATATGCACCCTGGAGCCCATACATAACAGATCAAGTTTTTCTTGATTCAGGAGACCAAATCCTATCACCTAACAAACCAAGTTGCACTGTGCAAGCCAACCACCATTTCAGTCAAGAGCACACTCAATAAGTGTTTGCTCTGCTTTTGGTTGTATGTATAATGTGTTTTGAGTTCATTAAATTGACATTACTCTGTAAAGGTAAAGTCATAAAGGGAAAAAAAAGCGAAACAAAACAAACGTTTTCAAATGTAAATGAGACAAGAAAAGACATATAAAGCTGAAACACATTTCAAAGAAATTTTAAAAAGACAAAAATAATTTGCTATATATACAAGAGCCACATGCAGAACAAATTATAATAAAGTATATAATGCCTGAGAAAGATGATTTATCTGGACTTAATTTTAGTTCTTGTATTTAAAGTATTTACCATTAGTTCTCATGATTTTTGCAAGTATTAGATTCACTTGAACAGCTTGTTCTAATGTAGTTTCATTGACCCAATCTTTGATGTTTTGGTTCAGAAGATATGGAAGGTGTCCCTAAAATCTCCATTTTTTTTTCAAGGACATCAAATGACTTAGAATATACAGAGATCCTCAGTTTAAAAACATTGTTATGACTTGAGTTGTGGCGCAGCATATTAAGTCATTGTCTGCAACACTGGCATCCTATGACCTAGTGTAGATTTTAGTCCCAGCTGCTCCAATGTCTACCCAGCTCTTTGCTAATGGGTCTGGGAAGGCAGTAGAAGATGATCCAAGTGCCTGGGCCCTTGCCACCCACATTGGAGACCAAGATAAAATTTCTGGTTCCCGTCTTTGGCTTACACCAGCCCTGGCCATTGCAGCCATGTGGGTAGTGAATTAAAATATGGAAGATTTCTCTCTCTCTCTCTCTTCCGCTGTCAGCCTGCCTTTCAAATAAATCAATAAATAAATCTTTAAAAAAAAAGTCAAGCCTAAGTTGTAACTAAAATAGATCTAGCTTCAGTTTGAAATAAGATTTTAAAAAATGCTGAATTGTTATTTTGTCAGTCTATTTACTTGCCACATTATTTTTATATACATAGAAAAGAAAAATACAAAAAGTATAGCAATATTAATATGTTTTAACATATTTAAAACAAACAAACTGGCATTATATTTAAGAGCATTGCACTAATTTGCAATATCAGAAGACAGAGAATAAGGTGGACAAAACCACATTAAGAGTCTTTTTTTAAAAACACCTTAAAATTCCATGCCTGGCGTTTTATAAAACAATAGAGTCTTGATTTAACCACCCTGGGATAGAAATTCAACATCTGAAATGTCAAGTGGGTGAGTCTTCAGAGAGTAGTGAGAGGCGATCGCCCTGGGAGAGGCACCTCTGATACCTGGATAGAGCACAAAGCAAGGATTTCTGGGAGGCAAGTTCAACGGAATTCCTTTGGAAATTTTTCCTTAGGGGCACAAAATTTAAACTTATGCCACTACGGAAAGATTAGCACTGTTGAAACTGAACTCCCTTGGTGAGAGTTGTAGCAGAGCAGTATCTCCTGTTAAACCTGCTGTCGGATTCCAGCTAACTCAATCTCAATTTCTTTGCTTTTTAAAGCCCCCTGAAGCTTTATAAAATGCCACTGATACACTTTCTCTTATGACACAGATCAGTGCTGTCATACAGGAAAGTATTCCTGATTCTATCTCCATGATATTTCCAATATCAGCCTTCCCTTCTCATCATATTGCAAACCAGTGAAGCCTTTAGTCATAGAAATCATGTGCTTCACTATTTAGCCTTACAAAATCATAGGCCATTTTCCAAAACAAAACAAACATGAAATCTAGCATATACTCACTGTGTTGATTAACTAGGTCCCTGTTTTTTCTCTTTTTCATTCTTACCGTTCTCTTTATCCATCTTTATGTCATGTCACACATCTGTTTTCCCATGTTAATTTTTTATGTATTTTGTCATTGTACAAATATCCACACTTCTGTTTTTATTACTGAGTAAATTAACTTATTTCTTTCTGGGCTTCTTTTCTCACCTTTCTTTTCTACATAATGTAGTCTAATTATGCACTTTATGCTTTACACCCCAGTTTTTCTTCTTTCCTTCACATTCACATTTACTTGTTATTACTTGTAGCCCCTCTGTTAAGGGCTGAATTGTGTTACCCCAAAATTCATGTTGAAAACTTATACCATGTGTCTGTACGTGAAGGAAGGATCTTCAAACAAGTAATTAAAGTAAAATCATATGTTTGGGCCCTAGTCCAAAATAACTACGATGCTTACAAGAAGAGAGGATTAAGACACAGACAATATAGACAGAGACAATCATCTGAGAACACAGGGAAAAGGCAGACATCTGTAAGCCAAGAAGAAAGAAAATCAAACTTAGGCATTCAGCTTCTAAAACTGTGCAAAAATTAGTGTTATTTAAGTCACTCAGTGTGTATTTTTTTGAAATTTATTTATTTGAGAGGTAGAGTTACAGACAGACAGCAGAAGAGACAGGGAGAAATCTGCTGGTTCACTCCCCAAATGGCTGCAATGGTGGAGCTGAGCTGATCCAAAGCCAGGAGCCAGGAGCTTCTTCCAGGTCTCCCACATGAGTGAAGGGGCCTAAGGACTTGGGCCATCTTCTACTGCTTTCCCAGGCCATATCAAAGAGGTGGATCAGAAGAGAAGCAGTTGGGGCATGAACTGAGCCCACATGGGATGTTGGCACTGCAGGCAGGATCTTAGCCTACTATGCCATAATGTCCACCCCGTCTATAGTGTTGTGTTACACCAACACTGGCAACTAATTCTAAGCTATTTAAAAAATATATGGAAAATTAAATTTAAAGGACAAATTTATTAATTCATGCAAAACAGGGTTGGCAAAAGCTTTATGAAAAATGAATATTCTGGAAAAAATATGCATTGATTTCAAATATTTTTGCAGCAAAACAAACGTATCTTTAATTCCATTTCCACATATTTTGAAGTCTCTTCATACATCCTCTGTCTCCGTCTTTCCTCCACTCTCATTCTTTCTGATTGAAGCTCACTTCTGACTTCAGAATATTCAGAGGACAGGCACACCATCCCTTTCCCTCCTGTTCTTTATTCACTTAATTTCCTCTCTAACTGAACATTGCATGGAATATTCAGACATTCTCATTTTCTCAAAGCATTGTTCTGTGAGGGTTTTTAACTCTCTTGCATCAGACTTTCACCATCTATCAGATGGAGATAATGAAATTATCAATATCACTGTAGAACCTTTGTCAGGACTTAATTTGTGAACCATAAAATTCCTGGAATGTTGTCTGACACATAATTAGCCAAAGTAAACATTGTTACTTTGTTTTCATTCAGCAAGAATCCACTGAGCTTGCCATGTGCAAGGAATTGGGTATACAGTCAAGTACAGACATTTGACATTATACAAACTGACCAATAAACAAGCAAATTAAAGTAAATGACCAAGTGGGCTCTGTGGGACTGTCCAGAGATCTGAACTAGGAAAAATAGTCAACCAGAAATAGAGGAGAGAAAAGCTTTCTCTGAACCCTCTGATTGTTTGGAGGTGTAGTTTAGTCTGTTTATTTTAGGAATTTTCATAGTGTTTTCCACAATGGCTGTACTAATTTATATTCCCACCAACAGTGTGCAAGCTTCTTTTGTTTCCACATCCTCACCAACACTTGTTATCCTTTGTCTTTTTGATAATAGTCAATCTTACTGGAGTGCGATGATATCTCATTGTCCTTTTGATACACATTACCTTGATGATCAGGGATGTTAAACATTTTGCCAACTGTCAGTCATTTGCAAGTGGCCCTTTGAGAAATGTCTAAAAATACAAGTGTCATATGATTCAACAATGCTGCTTATCCAACAAAGGGAAGTGAAATCCACCTGTCAAAAGGATGTCTGCACTCCCATGTTTATTACAGCGCTATTCTCAGTAGCCAAGAAATGGAAACAATCTGTGTCCATTCACTGACAAATGGATAAAGAAAATGTGGTATATATGCAAAATGGCACATTACTCAGCTGGAGAGAGAAAGCATGAAATCTTATCATGTGCAACAGCAGGGATAGAATTGGAGGCATTATGTTAAATGAAATAAGCCAAGCACAGAATGAATATCACACGATCTCACTCATGTAGAATCTAAAAAAAAAAAAATTAAAAAGTGACCTCATGGAAATTTGTTGCTGTGGATTCATTCTGAGAGGAGGAGCAAGGTGGGGGAAAGAGGCACGGAGTAACCACACAGACTCCAGGAGTCGCGTGAAAGCAGGCCTGAGGCGAGCAGCCCACAGACTAGTTAATTTAAGTTGGTACAGCAGCTTATATAGCCAAGGAAGCCAATCCGGCCAAGGGGTGGTTTATGCCCTCACCAATCACAGCCTGTTGCCAAGCAAGCTCCGTTGCCAGGTGGGTTTCAAAGCCATTCCTGAGTAACTGACGCTCACTTGCCAGTGGCCTTCTTGGCATGGCCTTCTCATTCCACCACATTTCCCACTTTTTGTTTATTTTTGAGCAACAGGAGGCATGATTCTTGGCCATACCATTGTTGACCCCATTTCCATGTGGTCTTCGTACATGGCTGTGCCTGTCTTAGGTTGTCCTCCATGGGATTTTACCCGTCATTGACTAACCAGCCCTCAAAATGGGAGACCACAGGAATGCTTGCTCAGATAGGGGTAGGAATGAGGAACAATGGTAATCAGGAATGGTATGACAGCACATAGGCTGTGGGCCATTTGAGTGGCTGACCAGAGCTAGTGGGGTATAAAGCAGTAACGGATGTGGCTATGGGCAGTTCCTCAGGGTAGGATGACAGAGCAGGTGTGTCTGCTAACAAGGCAGACTCTCAGTCTTGTTCAGTTGGTTCTGGCTGGCTGTCAGTTGCAGGCTTGATGTTTCTGGCTGGTACCCAAATGGGCTGTCCTGCATTCTCTGGAAAGACACAAGCATATCCTCAGTCCTTGGTTAGCAGAAGCCTTTTTATGGACGTTGGAATCCAGGGCCTGAATTCTGCATCTGCTCTGACATTAACAGCAAACATGCAGGTGGGATGGGGTCTACCAGCTGCCCTGAGAGCTTTGGGTACCCACAGACTGCCACAAATGTGGAGATCCTCTCTGGGTGCAGATGGGATGACCTCACATGTGTTATTGCCCTGAGGTCGTCTAAGTTCATCCCACGGGTAATTTGGGGGGTGGCTGACTAGACATTGCTGCTGTCATGTTATTTTCACTGTCGGAGCCCTCTCTCCCTAAGTCATCAACTCTTACCTGTGAGGCAGCAGCCTGGAGTGGCAGGCTCTTATCACTCACAGATTCATTAAGTTTGGTAATCTGTGTGCCTTTCTGAGAGGGGGTATCTTTCCCAAGTTTGAACACTTAAGAGCAGTGCACCAACTCTAGCCAAAGGAAAGACACCCACAGCACTGCTGCCATAACAAAGAAAATTCCTAATACCTCAATGGCTGATGGCATTATGCAGGGGTTCCACACGTTAGACGAAGTTTTCCTACGTTAGACATATAGTGGTGTAACAGATCGTAAAAATGCCCTGTGCTTAGTGGGAGACTTCCTTGATTTGTTAGGTCGAGGCCGTATGCCCACATGGTGTCTCTGGAGTGTCACCTCTCTCGAGTGAAGGAAGATGACTTGGTTCTGAATTCTGGGATGATCAGTCCCTTATGTGAATTTGCCAGGTGAACAAAAAGTAAAAGGAGGAGCCAAGAAGCGGCATTATGCTTCTGGGCAGTGTGTGCCTAACCTGGGATCACTTCAACTGAGGACAAGGACAAGGAAAGGGGCATAGGAGGGGGTTCTGTGCTTACCATCACAGAACCAAACAGCACACAAAACACCGAGGGGCCTACTTGCTGAAATCAAGGGGGCCTCGCCAAGTCTGACATGCTGTCTCTCTCTCAATCACATTGGATGCCAGATGTTGCTGTGGATTCATTCTGAGAAGAGGAGTGAGGTGGGGACAAAAGTACGGAGTCAACACACAGATACCAGGAGTCTAGTGAAAGCAGACCGGAGCTAGCAGCCTGCAGACTCATTTATTTCAGTTGGTACAGCTGCTTATATAGCCAAGGCAGCCAATCCGGTCAAGGGGCAGTTTATGCCCTAACCAATCACAGCCTGTTGCCCAGCAGGCTCCGTTTCCAGGTGGGTTTCAAAGCCATTCCTGAGTAACTGACATTGCTTGCCAGTGGCCATCTAGGCAAGGTCTTCTCATCCCACCACAGAAGTTAAAAGCATAATGGTGATTACTAGATGCTGGGGTGGGGGGGAGGTAGAAAGGAAGAATGAATGAAAAGGTTGATTAATGGGAAATAAATTATAACCATATAGGAGAAGAAGTCCTGGAACTCTACTGCACAGTAGGTGTCCCTAGATAATATATTTCTTTATAAAAAGAAAAACTCTGGAAAATAAAATTGAGGATATTTACACAATAAAGAACTATTAAATGTTTGAAGAAATACATAGATTTTTCATGATTGGACATTACAGAATGTACACATGATCGAAATATCACATAATAACCCATAAATATATACAATTTTATGCCTATTACTTTTTAAAAAATATTTATTTATTTATTTGAAAGTCGGATTAAACAAACAGAGGTAGAAGGAGAGGCAGAGAGAGAGAGAGGTCTTTCACCCACTTGTTCACTCCCCAGAAGGCCTAACTGGCCGAAGCTGCACTGATCCAAAGCCAGGAGCCAGGAGTCTCTTCTGGGTCTCCCTCGTGGGTGCAGGGCCCCAAGGACCTGGACCATCTTCTACTGCTTTCCCAGGCCACAGCAGAGAGCTAGAATGGAAGTGGAGCAGCCAGATCTCGAACCAGCACCCCTATGGGATGCCAGTGCTTCAGGCCAGGGCGTTAACCCTCTGCACAACAGTGCCAGCCCCTGTATACTACATTTTTTAAATAAAAATTTTAAATTCTATTTTATGCATGTAAATGTAAGAGAGAAAGATGGATAGTGATGTCTCATTTACTGGCTCATTCTTCAAATGCTCAAAATAGACAGGGCTGAAAAAGACCAAAACCAGGTGCTGAGAACTTAATCAGGGTCTCTAATATGGGTGGCAAGCAACAAACTACTCAGGCCATCTCCTGCTGCCTACCAGGAAGTTAAATGGCAAGAAATTGAGATCACGGCAAAATAATATGGGATGTTGGCATCATAAATGTCATCTTAACTGCCAGGCCAAAGACATGTCCTGGTTTGATAACTGAGACTTCGAAATGAACTGACAATAAACAGAATAACAGGAGAAAAATATGTTAATTACGTGCATACAACACAGGAGTCCCACAAAATAAGAGGTTAGACTCAAAGTAGGGCCAGATGATTGAAGTTCTTGCAGCCTCCTGAGCTACCAAAATGAATACAGGCTTAGAGCCTGTGGGAGTGACAAGTTATATGAAAAAGAGAGGAGGAAATATTTGCTGACTAAAGGCTGTCCTGTTATGTAGGTGGCCAAAAGGCTGCTCACAGCAAGGGCAGGCCCACCGTGCTCCAGGCCTTCTATTCACTTCCAAAGGGGAGTAGTTATGTAGTCTGATTGGCAGGTGGCATACAGATGAGTTCAGGTAGTGGTGTGAGATAAGAAAGGGGGCAGAGCAAGGGCCTGGTCTCCAGTTCACAAATCTAGTCAATTTAATCCCATCTGCCTGCCTGAAGCAAATGCAAGGCCCAGGGGACAGTGGAAAGAGAATCAAATCAGAGGGCAGAAATGGTTGATGCTATGATCCCAAAGTAGACATGAGTTTTGTGAATTGTAGGGAGTTGTGAGAAATGTAATGCACTGTAGTGGCTGAGCATGGTACAAACACAGTTTAATTGTGGATCTAGAGAGAGCCAGTTCATACTGGTCTTTTTAAGTCACTGAGGTTTTTGAGATCTCAAGCCGTTTGCTAAGGAGAGCCCTGTGTCCCATTGTCTAGAGAGAACAAAATAGGCACTGGACTCAGGTGTGCCTGTCATCAGGATCCCTCCTTCTTTCTTTATCTCTCTTTTTCCCTCTCTGCACTGCTGGTTTCAGTATGTTCTTCTGTCTTCTTCCTTCTCTCCCTCCATTTTCTCTTAACATTTGAAAAGGATATTTAAAGGAGAATTGCCTTTGGCCCAGCTGGAACCTAGAGCTCATTTCTGACACAATCATCCCTATGGGTTACAGGTTTACCTCTGTATCCGGGAGTATGACAGTATGAACAACTAAGTTCACAAGGTTTAAAGGAGTTTCCCAGAAGAAAAAAAGTGCTGGAAAAAAGCAACACATTTCCTCCACAGTCTTACTGGAATCTCCTACTGGGAGCCAACTGTGTAAGGCATATGCACTTGTTTTATTCTTCAGATTGTAAATACGAGCTCAGTGGGGGAGATGGGGACCCAAGAAACTGTCTAGCTTTGGGGTAGAGCTGCTGTAGCCATCCCCATTTTTTTATCTCATTCTAAGCAGGTTCAGCATAACTACTAATAATATTTCATAAGTGATTTTTATTCTTATGTCAAGATTTCACAAAGTTTCTTCATAAATGTATGCTGTTCCAGCAACAGTTCAGGAACTTGGGACTTTCCCAAACACAACCGCTGTGCGTTTGCTGGCTGGTCTACTCACCCTTGAGCCACAGTGAGTGGTGAGAAGCTGGTCAGAGGTTGGTAAGTGCTGAGCTGTTAAGCAGCACACTGCCAGGGTACTGGGCTTCCCTGATCTGGGAACACCAATGCTTTTGTGCCTTACAGATGCTGCAATAAACACAAAGGAAGCCTTCAGATTGGAAACAGGTACCAGAATATACAATATGCATTCCCCGTTATTTTGGAAAGTCCAGTCTTAGCAATTCTTCATGAGGTGATAACTCTACAAGCAGGTCAAGATATGTGTGCATTGTTTCTAATAAGAAATAATTTGGAAGAGGGAGGGAAGTAAAGGATTTATGGTATAAAGAGTCTGTTTTGTGTGCTGACTACCATGGAAGGAAATTAATATACTCATGCTGGGCGGAGCCAAGATGGCGGAATAGTGAGGACGCGCACTAGCAGTCCGCAAAAAGATAGTTTAATAAAAACAGAGTTACTGTAGCCTCAGGAAAAATCTCACGGAAAAAAATGCAGTGGAAATTCTTCCGGACCCAGTGAATGAGACGCAGAGGACCTAGGGGAAAGTAAGTTTGCGAACGGCAAATCGTGCCTTAGTGGCACGGGAGCTGCCGGGAGGGACGGGAACCGGACGGAACACAGTCGCCATTGGAATCGAGCGCTTAAACGGGAGCCGATACAGGGATCCCGAGACACTGGCAGGGGGAAGCAGACGCCACGGGGGAAACAGCACAATTGAGGCGAGCCCACACGGACACTAGCCTCTTTCGTTGCCCACCCTGCTCACTCGAGCTAGACTGAACACAGTGGGAAGGCGCGCGCCCGCCGGCTGAACCGGAAGCCGGGCGGAACACAGTCGCCATTGGAACTGAGCGCTTGAATGGGGGCCGATACAGGGATCCCGAGACACTGGCGGGGGGAAGCAGACCCCCCACGGGGGAAACAGCACAATTGAGGCGAGCCTGCACGGACACTAGCCTCTCTCGTCACCCACCCTGCTAATTCGAGCTAGATTAAACGCAGTGGGACAAGGCGCGCCCGCCCGCCCGCCCGCCCATCACTGAGGCAGACGGAACCAAAAACCCGAGGCTGTAGAAACCTGAAGGGGATCCAAAAACTGGGAACACACCGCGCACACAAACTCCGTTACCTTGACAACCCAGAGAAAGAGTGTGGGGAAAAAAAAAATGCCAAATAAAAACAGATTCCGAGGGAGCAAGATCAAGGAAGACGCTATGATGACCCCAAACGGAAAAGACACCCCAAGTCAGGATTATGAAGATAATGAGATAGAAGAAATGCAAGAAGCAGATCTCAAAGAATTGATAAGAACATTAAGAAGTTCTCAAAAACAAATTCTTGAACTACAGAAATCCTTAATGGATAAGATAGAAAATCTCTCTCGCGAGAATGAAGTACTACGGAGAAATCAAAACGAAATGAAACAACTAGTAGAACAAGAAGCTACAATAGTGACAAAAAATCTTAATGAATTGAAGAATTCAATAGATCAAGTGACAAGCAATCTTGAGGGCCTTAAAACCAGAATGGGTGAAGCAGAAGAGAGAATATCGGACCTAGAAGACAGAGAACAGGAGAGGAAACAGGCAAACCAAAGACAAGAAGAGGAAATTAGAAAACTAAAAGATATCGTCGGGAATTTACAGGATACTATTAAAAAACCCAACATTCGGGTTCTAGGTGTTCCTGAAGGTATGGAGAGGGAGAAAGGATTAGAAGGCCTTTTTAGGGAGATACTAGCAGAAAACTTTCCAGGCTTGGAGAAAGACAGAGAAATCCTAATCCAGGAAGCTCATAGAACCCCTAATAAACATGACCAAAAGAGATCCTCTGCACGACATATTGTAATTAAACTCACCACAGTGAAGCAAAAGGAAAAGATCCTAAAATGTGCAAGAGAGAAACGTCAGATTACTCTCAGAGGATCTCCAATTAGACTTACAGCTGACTTCTCAACAGAAACCCTACAAGCTAGAAGGGAATGGCGAGACATAGCCCAGGTACTTAGAGAGAAAAACTGCCAGCCCAGAATATTATACCCTGCAAAGCTCTCATTTGTGAATGAAGGTGAAATAAAGACCTTTCATAACAAACAAAAATTGAAAGAATTTGTTGCCACTCGTCCAGCCCTGCAAAAGATACTTAAAGACGTGTTACACACAGAAACACAGAAACACGACCATCAACATGAAAGAAGGTAAACGAAGGGAACCTCACGGCAAAAGATCACAGGGAATTCAAAGCATACATTAGAAAATATCTGGCAAATGGCAGGGCAAACTTACCACTTATCAATAGTCACATTGAACGTTAAAGGTCTAAACTGTCCTGTTAAAAGACAGAGATTGGCTGATTGGGTTAAGGAACAAAAACCATCTATTTGCTGCCTACAAGAAACACATCTTTCCAACGAAGATCCATACAGACTGAAAATAAAAGGATGGAACAAGATATACCACGCCAACAGAAATGAAAAAAGAGCGGGTGTAACCATCTTAATATCGGACTACATAAATTTTAACACAAAAACTGTTAAGAGAGACAAAGAGGGGCACTATATAATGATTAAGGGATCAATACTACAGGAAGATATAACAATTCTCAATGTATATGCACCTAATTACAGGCCACAGGTTTATTTAAAAAATTTGTTAAGAAACTTAAAGGGAGACTTAGACCCCAACACAATAGTACTGGGGGACTTCAATACTTCACTCACATATATTGACAGATCGACAGGACAGAAGATCAACAAGGAGACAGTAGATTTAAACGACACTATAGCCCAAATGGATCTAACAGATATCTACAGAACTTTTCATCCTACACGTAAAGCATTCACATTCTTCTCAGCAGTACATGGAACCTACTCTAGGATTGATCACATATTAGGCCATAAAGCAAGTCTCAGCAAATTCAAAAGAATTAGAATCATACCATGCAACTTCTCAGACCATGAGGGAGTGAAGTTGGAAATTAGCAACTCAGGAATCTCTAGAGCATATGCAAACACATGGAGATTGAACAACATGCTCCTGAATGAACAATGGGTCACTGAAGAAATCAAAAGAGAAATCAAAAATTTTCTGGAAGTAAATGAGGATAACAGCACAACATACCAAAACTTATGGGATACAGCAAAAGCAGTGTTAAGAGGAAAGTTTATATCAATAGGTGCCTACATCAAGAAACTGGAAAGGCACCAAATAGATGAGCTTTCAATGCATCTCAAGGATCTAGAAAATTTGCAGCAAACTAGACCCAAATCTAGTAGAAAAAGAGAAATAATCAAAATCAGAGAAGAAATCAACAGGATTGAATCCAAAAAAACATTACAAAAAATCAGCCAAACGAGGAGCTGGTTTTTTGAAAAAATAAACAAGATTGACACCCCATTGGCCCAACTAACTAAAAAAAGAAAAGACCCAAATCAGTAAAATCAGAGATGAAAAAGGAAATATAACAACAGACACCACAGAAATCAAAAGAATCATCAGAAATTACTACAAGGACTTGTATGCCAGCAAACAGGGAAACCTATCAGAAATGGATAGATTCCTGGACACATGCAACCTACCTAAATTGAACCAGGAAGACATAGAAAACCTAAACAGACCCATAAGTGAGTCAGAAATTGAATCAGTAATAAAGGCCCTCCCAACAAAGAAAAGCCCAGGACCAGATGGATTCACTGCTGAATTCTACCAGACATTTAAAGAAGAACTAACCCCAATTCTTCTCAAACTATTCAGAACAATCGAAAAAGAGGGAATTCTCCCAAATTCCTTCTATGAAGCCAGCATCACCTTAATTCCTAAGCCAGAAAAAGATGCAGCATTGAAAGAGAATTACAGACCAATATCCCTCATGAACATAGATGCAAAAATCCTCAACAAAATTCTGGCCAATAGACTGCAACAACACATCAGAAAGATCATCCACCCAGACCAAATTGGATTCATCCCTGGTATGCAGGGATGGTTCAATATTCGCAAAACAATCAACGTGATACACCACATTAACAGACTGCAGAAGAAAAACCATATGATTATCTCACTAGACGCAGAGAAAGCATTCGATAAAATTCAACACCCTTTCATGATGAAAACCCTAAGCAAACTGGGTATAGAAGGCACATTCCTCAATACAATCAAAGCAATTTATGAAAAACCCACGGCCAATATCCTATTGAATGGGGAAAAGTTGGAAGCATTTCCACCGAGATCTCGTACCAGACAGGGATGCCCACTCTCACCACTGCTATTCAATATAGTGCTGGAAGTCTTAGCCAGAGCTATTAGGCAAGAAAAAGAAATTAAAGGGATACAAGTTGGGAAGGAAGAACTCAAACTATCCCTCTTTGCAGACGACATGATTCTTTATTTAGGGGACCCAAAGAACTCTACTAAGAGACTATTGGAACTCATAGAAGAGTTTGGCAAAGTAGCAGGATATAAAATCAATGCACAAAAATCAACAGCCTTTGTATACACAGACAATGCCACGGCTGAGGAAGAACTGCTAAGATCAATCCCATTCACAATAGCTACAAAAACAATCAAATACCTTGGAATAAATTTAACTAAGGACATTAAAGATCTCTACAATGAAAATTACAAAACCTTAAAGAAAGAAATAGAAGAGGATACCAAAAAATGGAGAAATCTCCCATGCTCATGGATTGGAAGAATCAATATCATCAAAATGTCCATTCTCCCAAAAGCAATTTACAGATTCAACGCAATACCAATCAAGATACCAAGGACATTCTTCTCAGATCTGGAAAAAATGATGCTGAAATTCATATGGAGACACAGGAGACCTCGAATAGCTAAAGCAATCTTGTACAACAAAAACAAAGCCGGAGGCATCACAATACCAGATTTCAGGACATACTACAGGGCAGTTGTTATCAAAACAGCATGGTACTGGTACAGAAACAGATGGATAGACCAATGGAACAGAATAGAAACTCCAGAAATCAATCCAAACACCTACAGCCAACTTATATTTGATCAACGATCCAAAACCAGTCCCTGGAGTAAGGTCAGTCTGTTTAATAAATGGTGCTGGGAAAACTGGATTTCCACGTGCAGAACCATGAAGCAAGACCCCTACCTTTCACCTTACACAAAAATCCATTCAACATGGATTAAAACTTTAAACCTACGACCCGACACCATCAAATTACTAGAGAGCATAGGAGAAACCCTGCAAGACATAGGTACTGGCAAAGACTTCTTGGAAAAGACACCAGAAGCACAGGCAATCAAAGCCAAAATTAACTACTGGGATTGCATCAAATTGAAAAGTTTCTGTACTGCAAAAGAAACAGTCAGGAAAGTGAATAGGAAACCGACAGAATGGGAAAATATATTTGCAAACTATGCAACAGATAAAGGGTTGATAACCAGAATCTACAAAGAAATTAAGAAACTCCACAACATCAAAACAAACAACCCACTTAAGAGATGGGCCAAGGACCTCAATAGACATTTTTCAAAAGAGGAAATCCAAATGGTCAACAGACACATGAAAAAATGTTCAAGATCCCTAGCAATCAGGGAAATGCAAATCAAAACCACAATGAGGTTTCACCTCACCCCGGTGAGAATGGCTCACATTCAGAAATCCACCAAAAATAGATGCTGGAGAGGATGTGGGGAAAAAGGGACACTAATCCACTGTTGGTGGGAATGCAAACTGGTGAAGCCACTATGGAAGTCAGTCTGGAGATTCCTCAGAAACATGAATATAACCCTACCATTCAACCCAGCCATCCCACTCCTTGGAATTTACCCAAAGGAAATTAAATTGGCAAACAAAAAAGCCGTCTGCACAGCAATGTTTATTGCGGCTCAATTCACAATAGCTAAGACTTGGAACCAACCCAAATGCCCATCAACAGTAGACTGGATTAGGAAATTATGGGACATGTACTCTATAGAATACTATACAGCAGTCAAAAACAATGAAATCCGGTCACTTGCAACAAAATGGAGGAATCTGGAAAACATCATGCTGAGTGAATTAAGCCAGTCCCAAAGAGACAAATATCATTTGTTTCCCTTGATTGGCGATGACTAACTGAGCACCAAAGGGGAAACCTGTAGAAGTGAAATGGACACTATGAGAAACAGTGACTCGATCAGCTCTCGTGCTGACTGTTGTTGTACAATGTAATACTTTATCCATGGTAGAATTTTTTTTTCTTTATCCTAGTACTAGTGGTTGAACTCTGTAATTAACACACAATTATTCTTAGGTGTTTAAATTTTAACTGAAAAGTGATCTCTGTGAAATATAAGAGTGGGAATAAGAGAGGGAGGAGATGTAAAACTTGGGACATGCTCAATCGGAACGGCCCCAAATGATGGAGTTAGAATTGTGCCAGGGGTTTCCAATATAATCCCATCAAGGTGGCATGTACCAAGGCCATCTCATTAGTCCAAGTGATCAATTTCAGCTCACAATTGATCACACTGATAGGTCTAAGATTCAAAGGGATCACACAAACAAGACTAGTGTCTGCTAATACTAACTGATAGAATGAAAAAGGGAGAGAATGATCCAACATGGGAAGCAGGATACACAGCAGACTCATAGAATGGTGGATGTCCTAAATAGCACTGTGGCCTCAGAATCAGCCCTTAAGGCATTTGGATCTGGCTCAAGAGCCCATGAGAATATTTTAGGCATGGAAAGCTAAGACACTCTGGAAAAAACAGAAGACCTAAATGAAAGATCTCTGCGAGTGAGATCCCAGTGGAAAGAACGGGGCCATCAAAGAAGGAGGTACCTTTCTCTGAAGGGAGGAGAGAACCTCCACTTTGACTATGGCCCTGTGGGAATAAGATCGAAGTCGGCTAACCCTAAAGGCTTCCATAGCCTCGGCAACTCATGACCAGAGCCTAGGGAGATTACTGACGCCATAAACAAGAGTGTCAAATTGTTAAATCAACATCAGGAGTCACTGTGTACTTACGTCTCATGAGGGATCTGTCCTTAATGTGTTATCCAATGTGAAGTGATGCTATTACTAGTACTGAAACAGTATTTTTACACTTTGTGTTTCTGAGTGGGTGCAAACTGATGAAATCCTTACATAGTATATATTGAATCGATCTTCTTTATATAAAGATAATTGCAAATGATTAAAAAATCTTGGTGTTAAACTGGAAATTGCATAGACAACTAATCAATTTTTTTAAAAAAAAATCATGTAGGATCTCTGTCCTTAATGTGCTGTACATTGTGAATTAATACTATAACTAGCACTCCAACAGTATTATCATTTTGTGTCTCTATGCGAGGGCAAACCTTTGAAATCTTTACGTAATATGTACTAAATTGATCTTCTGTGTATAAAGAGAATTGAAAATGAATCTTGATGTGAACAGAAGGGGAGAGGGAGCGGGAGAGGTGAGGGTGGGGTGAGGGAGGGAAGTTGTGGGGGGGGGGAGCCATTGTGGTCCCTGAGCTGTTCTTTGGAAATTTATATTCTTTAAATAAAAGCTTTATATAAAAAATATATATATATATATACTCATGCTTTCAGTGTTGTTCCCTGCTTCTAGAGAGAACCTACTGGAGTGTAACTATACCACAAAATTCCTACCTGTTTAAGGGCTGACAGCAACTGTTCAGTCATTAATTCATTCAACAAAGATACACTCAAAAAGTTAAAAATCACAAATGAAATTTTTTTCATTTTAACTTTTATTTAATAAATATAAATTTCCAAAGTACAGCTTTTCGATTACAGTGGCTGCCCCCTCATAACCTCCCTCCCACCTGCAACCATCCCATTTCCAACTCCCTCTCCCATCCCATTCACATCAAGATTCATTTTCAATTATTTTTATATACAGAAGATCAACTTAGTGTATGCTAAGTAAAGATTTCAACAGTTAGCAACCACACAGAAACACAGTGTAAAGAACTTTTTGCATATTAGTTATAGCGTTAATTCACATTGTACAACACATTAAGAACAGAGATCCTAAATGAGGAGTAAGTGCACAATGACTCCTGTTGTTGACTTAACAAATTGACACTCTTGTTTATGGCATCAGTAATCACCCTAGGCTCTCATCATGAGTTTCCAAAGTTATGGCAGCCTTTTGAGTTTGCCAATTCCAATCATAGTTAGACAAGGTGATAGTCAAAGTGGAAGTTCTCTCCTCCCTTCAGAGTAAGGTACCTCCTTCTTTGACGGCCCTGTTCTTTCTACTGGATCTCACTCGCAGAGATCTTTCATTTAGGTCTTCTTTTTTTTTTTCCAGAGTGTCTTGGCTTTCCATGCCTAAAATACTATCATGGGCTTTTTAGCCAGATTCGAATGCCTTAAGGGCTAATTCTGAGGCCAGAGTGCTATTTAGGACATCTTCCATTCTGAGTCTGCTGTGTATCACACTTCCCATGTTGGATAGTTCTCTCCTTTTTAATTCTATCAGTATTAGCAGACACTAGTCTTGTTTATGTGATCCCTTTGACTCTTGGACCTATCAGTATGATCAATTATGAACTGAAACTGATCACTTGGACTAGTGAGATGGCATTGGTACATGCCACCTTGATGGGATTGAATTGGAGTCCCCTGGCACATTTCTAACTCTACCATTAGGGGTATGTCTGATTGAGCATGTCCCAAACTGTACATCTCCTCCCTCTCTTATT
Organism: Sylvilagus floridanus; assembly: GCA_949820135.1. Taxonomy (NCBI): domain Eukaryota; kingdom Metazoa; phylum Chordata; class Mammalia; order Lagomorpha; family Leporidae; genus Sylvilagus; species Sylvilagus floridanus. The sequence continues at coordinate 78,241,371 of OX463227.1, forward strand.
CCCACTCTTATATTTAACAGGGATCACTTTTCAGTTAAATTTAAACATCTAAGAATAATTGTATGTTAATTACATAGCTCAACCAATGGTATTAAGTAGAACAAAAAATAATACTAAAAGGAATAAAGTAGTAAGTTGTTCATTGACAGTCAGGACAATGGCTGATCAAGTCACTGTTTCTCATAGTGTCTATTTCACTTCAACAGGTTTCCCCTTTGGTGCTCGGTTAGTTGTCACCAATCAGGGAGAATATATGATATTTGTCCCTTTGGGACTGGCTTAATTCACTCAGCATGATGTTTTCCAGATTCCTCCATTTTGTTGCAAATGACCAGATTTCAACAAATGAAATATATTTGACAATATATTTTATTCAAGCAATACAACTAAAATATCAATATACCCAAAATACCATTTTGACATGTAAACATTTTACAAAATTCTTTTTAGACTAAATTCTTACAATTCAATAGATGCATAGCACATCTCAGTATAGCACATCTCAGTATAGCACATCACATTTCAAGTGCCCATGCGGCTCAGGTTGGAAGTGGAGTCCTAGATGGAAGGGGTCTTTATCATTATTGTTTAATCCGCATAAAGGAAAAGTTTGCATTTACCTAAGGTTTTGTCTAGAATAACAACCCTGAGCAATGTGCTTCATCACAACCAGCTCTAACTAGTGAAAGCTGAAAAACTACTAACAGCTTTGAGTAATCCAAAATTGCCAGATCCTCACAAACATAAATGAAGTTTCTTTTTACTGAATAGTAAAACTGTCCCCAAAACTATGTATAGTTCTTTATGAATAGAAGTGAGCATGCATAGCACCGTGATGCAAGACAATGCTACAGATATATGCTATTTTGTACATGATACTGTCAACAGTGGGGGGCTTTGCCAATAGGTTAAGTTCTCAACTGTGTGTGAATCACCTGCTAAGTATATTTTAAAATACAAATTCTCAGTCCTATAATCATGTTTTTAACACTAACTCTGATGTCAGAGGTTCAAAATTCACAATTAGAGCTGTACTGTTGTGTTTGGAGGCAAATTTAGAAAGTTTTGAAGCAGATGAAAGATATTCCAGTTTTTTTTTTTAAGAGCTCTCTTGTAGGAACACTTAACATGGATTTCACAGAGTGATACTGGACATAGAGAGGTCCAATATGAGACTGCCACAATCGTTCAAGTAGGAAATAATAAAAGTCTGAAATAGGGCACTTTTGGTCAGAGACAGGAGAGGGAGAATTAAAGAGATATTAGGACTATTTGATCCTAGTATGATGTGGAAAATGAGGTCAGGAGAGAGGCAGGGGAGACTGGCTGCAATTACTAGGTAGACCATTGTACTGCTATTCATCAAGGTAAGAAATATTAAAGGGGAAGTGGAAAAGAAATATTTGTCCATTCCAATGCAGAACATGAGCATATTACATGAATAGGCTCTATTGTCAATTTCTCTCAACCCATCTGCCATTTTTGGCTCGCATGGTCATAACATAGGCCATTTTGAAGTTTGAAATGGAGTTATTAAACAGAAATATCAAGTGCTACTATTGCCTCAGAGATATTTAATCCACTAACCCATGAAATAATCTTAAGAACCCATGATTAATTCCTATTACAAATTAGAAAAGGTTCTTCCCATCACAATGACTAACTAACAGTCTTTCCTCAGAGTTTCCGGAGGACCCAACAAATAGCTGATTCTTCTGAAAGAACATGGCCACTTGAGTGACTTCATACAGAAAGCACTTAAATGAAGTGAAGAGAAATTAAGCATATACCTCTCTGGGATTAGCAAGAAAAGCTATAGACTTATCAAAAATTAATTGTAGCATCTTTGGAGACAGGAACAAACCTTTCTGGTCAACCAGAGCCCTTGATCTAAGAACCACAGGGACACGTATAAAAGGACGGGGCCATGCCAATGACAAACTTTTCCACGTCCCTGGAGATGAATTTCTATGACTCACTACTTTGGGTCTATTTGGAGTAGTATATAAAGAATCTGTATACTTCATATTGTTCTACAAACCTAAGTACATGGAGTTCTCATTACGGAAAGAGGACTCAATCATTCTTCAGTCCTCTTCAGAAATTTCTCAATGAATGAGTCTTTTCAGGTTTGTTATTAGAGATTCTTCACCAGCGTGAGCTCTACTGGATTATAAAAATCTTGATCCTGGCATCAAGAATAAGGATAATTAGAGGAACAGTCACTCTTCAGCAGATTACGTGTGTGTGCACTGCACATTACTATAGCATGCAATTTCAGTGATAAATTACAGTAATGGAATAGATTTTTGTCAAATTAAATTGCTTTCTTCCTTCCAACACTCAAACAGCACACAGTGGAGATTTCTTACACATAATAGAGTACAACTTAAATTAATACCAGAACTTTAATGTCTCCTTCCTTGAAATTTATCTAGTTAGGATAGGTTCTGAAATAAAATTTGTATGCTGCTGTAACTCAGATTTTTTTCCATGATTTGCCAGAACTGTCTCCTAGTGTTAAACAACAAGAAAAATCACTTTATTTAGAGCTCCATGTTTTCCTGATGTGGCCAGCATCTCTGCTTGAATATTAACCCTGTTCAATACTAGAATTCAGAACTGAAATTTATTTGAAATATATGCATTCAGTTCATGGAACTCATATATCATTGACCTGACTGGCTTCTGGATATCCATCAAAATCCTTTCTTAAGGATTCTCCAATAAGTGTCATATTGAAATCTAAAAAACAATTTCTCTCATGCCTGCCAGGCATCAATGACTTAAGCACTGATAGCTTTAGTGCCAGCGAGAAGTCAGCACCAGCTCTAGTCTTGACAGTGCTTTAGTGCTTCCTGCCTAGAAAGCAGTGGTGGCAACAATAATGGTGCCTTCCAGACCTGGGCAGTGCATGACAGTTGTGGGTACTGGCAGCAATGGGATACACTGTCTCTGCGAGGCAGAGCAGGAGAGGAAGAGAAAGGCCAGTTCTCTGCAGTCACCCGTTCTCAGTCTTCAGAACTAGTCCTTTTCTTCTCTAAATCATCTTGAACATCACAGTGCAATAAAGTATTAGTCTTTATCTATCAATACTCATTCCATGAGGGCCAGCACTGTGATGCAGCAGGGTAAAGCCCCAGCCTGCAGTGCCAGCATCCCATATGGGGGCCGGTTTGTGTCCCAGCTGCTCCACTGCCAATCCAGCTTCCTGATAAGGTCTGGGAAAGCAGCGGAGGATGGCTCAAGTCCTTGGGCCCCTGCAACCACATAGGAGACCTGGAAGAAGCTCATGGTTTCTGGTTTTAGATAAGATCAGCTCCAGATGTTGTAACCATTTGGGGAGTGAAGCAGTGGATGGAAGATGTCTCTTTCTCTGCCTCTGCCTCTCTCTGCAACTCTGTCTTTCAAATACATAAAATAAATCTTAAAAAAAAGAAAAGAAAAAGCTATACTCTAATGATTCTCAAATTTATACTCCAGCCTAATTTCTTGGATTTTCTGGTTTATGTGCCAAATTGTGTAACATGGCTCTCTAATTGGTATTTCAAACTTAATATATCCCTAATAATCTTTATTTTCCTCTCCAAAAATTTCCCCTGTCATACTTTTTCCTTCTTCAAAGTGACAACTCCACTCTTTGAGTTATTCAGATCAAAAATCTTGTCACACTTGATTCCTACTATCCCATATTCAATCCATCAGCAAAAAACTATGCTGTTTATCTTCAAGACATATCAAGGATCCACACTATGACTTCTGCTACCTCTGGTCAAAAAAACTTCATGATATCTGCCTTGGGCTGCATTAGCTTTCTTGCTGGTCTTCTAGCTTCTAACTTTGCCATGTTAAATTTGACTTCCAAAAGGACAACCACAGTGATATGTCTAAAAAATTGTATTGGACCCTGTTTCTCTGTGGATGGCAACCTTCAAATGGCTTCCTGTATAATATTAAATTAAGGCCCAAGGCTAAGCATTCACCACACTTCCACATGTTGGACCACCTACTCCTTTGGACATCACTGTGCTCCCCTCGCCTGCTCACATGTAATCTCCAGGTGTGCAGGTTCCTTTCCATTCCTGACACACAGAAGACTCATTCCAAGCTGCGACCCATCTTTGGTTGGCCTCTTTTCTTGGTTTAGAAAACTCCTCCACAAAGTATTCATATGGCGCTGTTTCCCCCACTTTCTTCATTCTCTGTCCCAAAAAGGCAGATGAAAATGTCCTTCCCTGCATAAAAAACAGCCCTACTCCCACCCTCACGTTCACCTTGCTTTCCTCCATTTTGTCTGTCACCGGCTAATTTTCTAATGTAAACAATCTCATATTCATATATTGCTTGTTTCCTCAATGGAGTGAAAGCTCAAGGGTTAATGTTTACTTATAGGGTCTAGGACAAATTTAAAATAGAGTAGGCTTCAGTATATGTGCTGCCAAAGTGAGCAAAGAATATAGTAGGCTTTAAATAATGATTGATAAGAATAACCTGCAGAAATGGGTTGGGAATTTACAGATGTAAGTAATCATTAAACTGACATGAGTAGTAAAAGACATATATATTCCTGGTCCCAATCACAAAGCAGCTCATTCAAATATTTTAAGGGTGGTACCATAAAATCTGATTTTTAGATGGTTTCTGGGAGATTATGATAATCAGTACAAATTAAGGACTATGAAACCTAAAAACAATTCTCGAGCCTTTGAAATAACTTAGGAAGAATTTGAGAGTGCTGTTATTCCCAAATGTGGATCAGGCTAGAGTCAGGAACATGTGGTTTTATAATTGTTATTATGACCCTGTTCTACCTCCAGGCTGCCCCAGCACGGGAAGTGTGAGATACAATAGAAAGTGAACAACTCTGGCTCAACATTTTGCTAAGAAACCTCAGGCTCGCCCCTTCTGCCTTTCTCAAGAGACACCAGTTCCTCCCACAGCCAAAGGGGAAATGTGGAAATACTTTTTATTTGTGCTTCACAGAGGCAGTGGGTGAGGGAGAGCCTGGCTTCCACATCACTAAAGGTGGAAGCTGTGCGAAGTGTTCTCCATGAGACCATCGAACAGCAATGACTGCCTGTCTAATAGATGCACCCCAAAATGCAATTCTGGGACCTCAGGTGCTGGTCCCAGATTTGTATCTAATCGTATATAAGACAAAATTGGATAGCACTGAGATTCTATTCTGTATAAAAATTTAGATCTATTTTCACTGGAAAGATCTACTGAGTCTATGGAACCATCCCAACCATTCAGTAACTTAGAAATACTTGGTGTTTTCTGTGCTGAAAATAACAGCAAGAAATTTCAAGAATGGGTGGAGTAGATGTGAGCAGAAGCAAAGGGGTAGGAGCTGCTTACGTGTAAATCAAGCCGGCTGATTTGGATGGGATTCATAATGTAGGAAAATAAATAAATGTTTATGCATTTATAATCAGCCTCTTTGGTCCTAGGGTATAGAGAGAAAAGAAAAGGCACAAATCTGTGAAATGCTTCACTGTTATCTTGCCATAATTGATGAGGTCAAGTGCACAAGCACCTGTGGAGTCTCATGCTGTCCTTATCTAGACAAGAAAATCAAAAATGATGTGCAGTTTGAAGGTGCCTAAAGTACTGCAAGTATAACACTTGTTTACTTTAATCCTGAAAATACCCATTCTCCTTCTGAGCTCAGACATCACTGAAAACCACTTAATTTTCTCCTTCCCCCTGCTCCACCCAGGCGGGATGGAGGACTGAGTGCATTTCACAGTGCTTCTCTGGTGATGTGCGCAAATGTAGGCAGCAAGGTTCCATTCAAGTAAAATAAGTGAAGGGAAAATTTTTACAGAGGCTCAATAATTCTGCAAGGACATCACCTGCAAACAGCCATGAAAAACATCCCATTGGAGCAAATGGGTTGATGTTTGTCGTGTGCTGCGGGTTTCCTCCGAAACAATAGAACAGACCAGAGACCTGGCAAAGATTGCTGCGTCTTAACTAGCTTTCCTGGGGAACATTGCACCCAATATTATCCACAAATTGGATGGAAAATGATGAGTTCGTAGCACTCCTTCACAGGTATATAGTGGTTTTCATATTCAAAGCTCTTTAATGTTTCCTGAGGAGCCTTGTGAGATAAGAGAAGTGATTATATCCTTAGTTTGTGAAAGGGAGAATCAAAGCTGAAGGGTCAAGCAATTTGCACAGAAAATAATTGGAGTCAGTGTCTGACCAACATCAGGCCTCAGGGGTTCCTGATGCTGAAGCCAGAGCTCAGAAAAATGAGAACCAGAGTCAGGGTCTGAAAGGTTTCTATCAAAAGAAGCAAGGACCCAAGCCCACCCTCATTACTGAAAGTGATTGGACAGAACTCAGTCGTGGAGCAAAACAAAGCAGGCAGATCCATAACTAAAAAGGCAAATGAGTGGCACTTCACTGAGAATGAAATTAATTTTCTGGAGCTTATTTCTGTAGGCATATTAGCATCTGATGGACATCAATTATGCATTGATAAGAAAGCAGAGAATAGGGGTAAGAAGCCTCTGGATCTGCCTCTAAAGAACATGTGAAATTTTAGGGAGGCTTGAAGTTAACTTGAATTAATATTTAAATATAAACCTCCCTGCCCCCATAGCTAGCCTTTTCTTTTCTTTTTTCTCTGTAAGTCTTTTTTTTTCTCCTCGATGCTGTTGGCAAAAGAAGAAAATATGGGGGGTGGGGGTGTGGAATCAGATTTTCTTTAACTCAAAGACTGCAAGAAATTTACAAAGTATATACCAAGAACTCATCTGTCTTTTCTTCTTCTTTTTAAAGACTTTGTTTTGAAAGTCAGAGTTAGAGAGAGATGAGATCTTCTATCTGCTGGTTCACTCCCCAGATGGCCCAGTGGCCAGCCCTGAGCCAGGCGGAAGCCAGGAGCCAGGAGCTTTTTTCAGGTCTCCCACATGAGCTCAGGGTCACAAGCACATGGGCCATTTTCCACTCCTTTCCCCACACCATTAGCAGTGTGCTGGATCAAAAGTGGAGCATCAGGGACATGAACTGGCAACTCCATGGGACACCGGTGTTGCAGACAATATCTTTACAAAGTCTCTCTGTCTCTCTCTCTCTCTCTCTGTGTGTATATGTTTTTGTTTATCTCTATGCCTCTCTGCTTTTCAAATATAAACAATTTTTAAAATAAAGTAGACTTTTTCCTGTTGTAGACACACACACACAGTTACTGAAAAGAGTAAATTTTACTATTATACAGTTTCATAGTTTACAGACCCAATGTAAATCTCACTGAATGAAAATCAAGATGTCTACAGGGTTGCATTCCTTTCTGGAGGCTCTGAGGGAATCCCTTTCTTTTTTTCTTCTACTTTTTAGTAGTTGCTAACACTTCCTAGCTCATGACCGCTTGCTCTATCTTCAAAACCCGTAACACAGCATCTCTCTGTGGATTTCTTCTGTAGTCGCCTCTGCCCATGACTTGTTTCTTCTTCATTCTTCTTTCATTTTTATGGACACTTGGGTTTATCCAGATAATCCGGGATACTCTCTCCATCTCAATGTCAGGTGGTTAGTAATTGTGGCAGGCTGAATAATGGCCCCCTGAAGAGTTCCACTTACAGATCCCTGGAACCTATAAGTGCTACCTCATGTGGGGAAGAACAAAAAAGTATGTGAATAAATCAAGAGTCTTAAAATGAGAAGATTATCAAGATAAATCTAAATGTATCACAGCATTCTTCTGAAAGGGAGATAGAGGGTGATATGTATTAAAGAGAAATCAACATAAACATGGAGGCAGAGACAGAAGTGATGTGGCCACAAGCCAAAAAAAAAAAAAAAAATGCTGGCAGCCAACAGAAGCTAAAAGAAGCAAGGACAGACTGTCCTAGAGACATCAGCAAAAGCACAACACTGTTGACACTTTGGTTTCAGCCCAGTGAAATTGATTCAAAATTCTGGCCTCCAGAAATGTGAGACAGTGAATTTCTCTTGTTTTATGTTACCGGATACCTGGTAATTTCTTATAGCAGCTGAAGAAAACTAATATAGCAACCATGATTCCTTCTATAATTTTAATTCTCTTTTGTCATATAACGTAACATAATCATAGACTTCAGGGATTAGGATGTGGACAACCGTGGAGGAGGTATTATTCTGTTTAGCATAATCCCTTAATTCATCAGCTCCATAAAAGGTCCCTATAACTTCCTCCATCTCCTTCCAATTGACACACTGCACTGCAGTCCTTTTCCTTAAACTCTAAGCTAGTGGTTAAGAGTGCTTCTCTGAGGTGTATCCACTTAGGCACTTAGATATTTGACCATGGGAAGTTAAATAATGAAAAGATAGTACCACCTTATAGCACGCTTATAAAGATGTTAGAGAATTGTTTTGCACAATGATAATCTCTCAGCCATGTATTCATCAACTAGAAAGTAGAAAGCACATAGGCATATCAATTTTTCTATTACATGGTAGTATAAATAGTGGTTTAAAACAATAAGTATGTATTATTTCATGAGTTTGGGAACCTAAATTTTGGCTTAGCTCATTTGAGTAATTCTTTCACTGTTCTCACTTCAGATCATTCATGTGGCACAATCTCGCTCATCATCTAGATGGTCCTAGATGGCTCCATCCATGTGTCCAGTGGTTGTTGGTGTTGCTCACAAATGTCTAATCCTCATGGGGACAGCCCAGGCTTCCTTACATGTCAGCTTCATATCTACAATCAAAAAACTCACACTGTCACTTCTACCATGTTCTAGACATCAAGGCCGAGGCCAAAAAAATAATAGCAAGATATACTTTACCTTCAGACATGAGGAAAAGAAAAGTAATTTTCAAAGGGTGTATATGTACTGATAGGAGGAATTGGGGGCCCTTTCTTGCAATCTGTCATGGTGAGTTTTGAAAAGATAGTTCTGGGTCTGAAAGTTAATACATGTACCCACATTGTGAAAGACAGAGTAGGGTCTCCAGGGTCTCTTCTTACTTGGGCGCTGATTCCTTCTTGAGGGACCCACCCTCACAGTCCTCATCTCTCCCAGATAACCTCGCAAAACTCACATCTCCAAATGCCAACCCATTGGGCATTTAAGCTAAAAAAAACCACGAAATTTTCAGAGACACAAACATTCCGTCTACAGCACTATCCAAGGGTTTCAAATCTTTCAGACCCAAAGGGTAAATAGCTTGGATGTACTCTCCCTGGTGGCTTGGAATTGATTTCATAGCACTGAATCAAAGCCATCCTTTAAGTAAACATGCATAATCAAAACTAGAAATGCATGTTCAACCTCAGGTTTGTTCTATAAATATAATAGTATGCACAGAGTGCAATTACTAGAGCTATAAACACATAATGCACTAATTCACTCTTAAACAAGGACAGGTGTTTAAATGCCTTTCACTGTCCAGGGAGTGGCAAAGCCTGGATAATAACTTCAGTCTCAGACACAGCTTATTTTTTTGTTCAAAGGCTTATTGCAAATCCTAGGTGTCAAAACCAAGCAGTATGAAAAGAGAACGGAACCAGGAGTCTGACCACCTGGCTTATAGACCCAGTATTACTACTAACAAGCTCTGTGACTTCAAGCAAGCTATTTAACCTCTCCTAGGCCCCCAGAGCCTCGGTCTCTTAGTGTACAATGAAATGGAGCAACTGGCTTAGTGTTTTTGTACTGTATTCTGTAGTGCCCATGGTAACGTAAACTTGCAGCAGGAGTGGGAGACAGACAGCCCGAGAGTTTCAACATCCATCTCAGGCCAGCCCTTTCCTTGTCTGAGCCTCATCTAAACTATGGGAAGACATGATCCACTGTAGGAAAAAAATGTAAATGGCCAGAGATCAGTGGATTAGACTAGAGAGTCCTAAATATTAAAGGGCTATAAAGAAACTAGGGATCTTGTAAAAATTTGCATTCTGATTTAATAGGTATGAGGTGTGACACTTTCTAAGAAGTTCCAGATAGTACTGATACTATCTGTCCCCAGACTACAACTACACTCTGTGTTGTAAGGGATTAGACTATAATATGAATCTTTTTTTTTAATTTGAAAAATGTAGTGACAGAGAGAAGGAGAGAGAGAGAGAGAGAGAGAGAGAGAGAGAGAGAGAGGAGATCTCTCATCCCTCTGGTTCACTTCCCAAATGGTTGCAATGGCCAGAACCAAACTAATCTGCAACTAGAAGCCAGGAGCTTCTTCCAGGTCTCCCACATGGGTTCAGGGGCCCAAGGACTTGAGCTATCCTCCTCTGCTTTCTCAGGCGCATTAGCAGGGAGCTGGATCAGAAGTGGAGCAGCTGGGGCTCGAACAGTGCCTATATGGGATGCCAGGCTTTAACTTGTTGCACCACAGCATCAACTTCATAATATGAATCTTAAATTCCAAATTTTTCATTTACTAAAGAAAAATACATCTAGTTCAGGTGGGTGGGTATCAGATGAGAAAAAACAACAAAGCTTTGCAACGTTATGGATATTCCAACAGATTTATTATCAAAAATGCCTTTTCCCTAGGAATGAGCAGCTCTGAACTTACATTTAGAGGGACAGGTACACCTGGATTGACTTAGGTGAAGTTTGTGGGTGCCTCAATCTTCATGTGGAATTCAAAACAAATCTCTTTGAGGGTTCAGTGCAATTCTATTACTTTTTCCATTGTTCTTTTCATTTTCTCACTCCTCTGCACTGCCTGTTTCCAGGTGAGATGGGAAATAGAAGGACCAAAATACCAATAATAAGAAAGGATTTTCTTGCAGTATTTGCAGTCCAGCTGGAATTGGGAAGTAACAAAAAATCTCACAAGCAAAGCAAATCTTGAGGCCATCCAATTTGGCAGAGCCCTGAGCGGCTGACTAAGAATCTAATGGGGAGGATATCTAAAGTTTCAGGCCTCTGAAGGCTCTCCATCACTCATTTCAATACCAGAAATTTCCAGTCCCTACAGCTCTGGTTCCCCAACACTTTGGGTAATTAGCTTGCTATCTGGCCCATCAGGGAACTAGTCTTAGCACTATTATGTTCAGAGGCACCAATCTCCCTATTGAACCACATTATTAGAGGTTGCAAAGATAATCCAGAGACGAATAGTCAGAAAAGCCACATGAAAACTGCAAAGATGAATTAAATTACATTCTGGAGACTGAAGAATAAATTGGAAATGAGGCAATTTCTTATTCAAGAAGACTTCCTCCCCATTCTCTCTGAATGTAAATACATGGCTCTCTGCAGAGGATGGGGTCACCCACTGCCTGGGGAAAGCAGCTTGAATTTTATTACCTTGGTGATCCCTGGCAGCATACACACTTCAGGAGGCACAAACCCTGCTCCCCTTTACTTTGTCTCTTGTGCTGGTTTCTAGCTCTCATAACATTTTAATTAAATTTGGGCTTGTCTTTCTCTCTCACCTTACTCTCTGCATCAAAGGAGAGGCTTTTCGCATGCTGTCTGGCTGGGGTCCCTGTAATTCTTCTATTCCAAAAGCAGGCTTCTTTGCCATACAAGGAGAATGGCAATTAAATCAAAGCGGAGGTAACCTGCAGCTTCTCTGAGAGAGAACTGCACATAACTTCAATGTGACTTATACATAAACGTAATGAATTCTATAATGCAAATTTACCTACAGGTCAAATGAGAAATGGCTTTGCATTTGATAGTGCACTGGGTATTAGGTAGTTGTCACACAATAAATAATTCATCTGGCATAGCTACTTGCTATGTAAATGATAGTCTATGTATATTAACACATTTAGCACTGAGAATAAAATGGACAGCTGGGGCCAAATGAATCTCTCCCAGGACATATTACCATTACTGCTCCCTAGTGAGTTTAACTCTTCACTTCTGAGGATGGTAATGAAGACATTAATTGCATAGGGCATGGAATTTGTTTTGATGGAGCTAGGGCTACACAAAAACAAGTGAGTAACTGGAACATGCTTTGTATTGGCATTGGCAAAATTTGGGTTAACAGCAACAATTCACAAATGATGATTGGGAGTCAGTGTGATTCAAGAAAACAGCAAAGATTAGCTACTTATAAGGGATGAAGTTCTTTTTGCCTTTATTTTCTTACAATGGTATCTGACCCCATGAAAAATGCATCTAATCTTCTGGCCACTCTAACAGATTTTTTGGTTTCTTCTAAAGCAATTATTTATGGATCTTCTTCATTTATATTCTTGATCCAATGGGATCAAGTAACAAAAAAGTCTATGCAAAGAAGTCATTTTCCCAAGTTGCTTTGTAATCACATCACAGAAAAGAAAATCCCCTATGATGCAAGAATTTTCAAATCTCTGTGAAGCCCCAATTATTTTGATTTGGTGGTGTTGGATAATATCTCTCCCAAAGTGTGTCTATTTATATTGGACTGAGGTGTGCTTTGAAAATTTACTTGCACTGTGCTCACCACCAAGATTTAGATGAGGTGACTAGGTGGGGACAAAATCTTGGGAAGACTGTTCAGGTAAGATGATGGCTGCCCCAGAGGAAGAAGTCACTATAAGGACAGCATTGGCTTCATAACCCAAATTCAGCAATGGGATGAAAGAGAAGAGATGTAAGGATGGCACTATGGAACAGCATATAAAGCTGCCACCTGAGATACCAACATCCCAAATGGGCAACGGTTCCTGTAATAGCTGTTCCGTTTTCAATCCAGTTCTCTGTTAATGGCCTGGGAAAAGCATCAGAAGATGGTCCAAATGTTTCCACCCCTACCACTCATGTGAGAGACCTGGGTGAATCTCCTGGCTTTGGTCTGGCGCAGCCCCAGCAACTGAGGCCATCTGGGAAGTGAACCAGCAGATCAAAGTCTCTTTCTGTCTCCCCTTCTCTTTCTGTAACTCTGACATTTAAATTAATAAATAAATCTTTAAAACAGAATAGAAGAGAAGTGGTTTGTAGAAACTTGTATCTGTCACAGCACAGCTAGAGAAGCAGAACTAATGAATGCGTGAATATGTACAACCAATGAAACTTGGAGGTCTGGCTATTAACGTCTGAATTCTGTAGGGTCAGAAATCAGTGAAGAAAGATTGCAAGCAAATTGATGTCCCAGGAAGGTAAGCTAAAGCTTGTCATTTACAGGCTCAGTCAGGAAGGAAGATCCAGGAAAAGGAGAGAAAAGCCTGTCTCAGGGAAGGCCCAATCCTTCTTTAGGCAAAAAAGAAAAAAAAAAAAAACCTAAACAAATCAGCTTCCCTAGAGATAATCTCCTTGTGTATTCACTTAAAATAACTGATTTATTACTACAATTATATGAGTAGAATTCCTTCACAATATTAGTGTTTGAATAACAGGGAGAAGCGAATGCCATCAAACAGTCACTGCCTCCCTCCAACTTAACAGTCCATCCCATCTAGAAGCACACTAGCAATGGAATTCTAGAAGCTGTAGTTCAGTCCAGTAAAGCTAACACACACAAAAGCCTTCACTGAGGCAATAGTAACGTTTGTTCAGATCCATCAACTCTTGAGAACTTTTCTTCTCTTGGGAAATTGCTATAATTCTATAATTGGAAGGGCAATGTCACTAAATCCTGTAACAGTTTGGAACTCAAACAGCTTGGAAATGGAATCTTTCATGTATTTACCTTGTTGAGCATTATACAAGGACGACATTATTCCTTCCAACATTTGTAACAGTGGTGCCAAGAAGCAGAGCTTCAGCTCTGTTGCCATTAACTGGACTCCAGCTCAAACAAAAGTGATGGTACTAGCAATAGCAACAGGAAACAATTTGCCACTTGGATTGGTTCCTCTTAAAACTGATGGGATTGGAGGACTCATAAGCATTTGTTTGCTTCTGTAGAATGTAGAGGAGATATTTCATAGAGTGGATATTTCACAGAATAGATACCATAAAAGTCTGGATGTACTGAAGTCAATTATGTGAGGGATTAGAGCCATGGATCAGAATCTGAGCAACAAAAAAATATATGGGACCGCAGTTGTACTCTGTCTACTGACATCTTGGGTACTGATGTGGTAGCTGCATATTCATATCTATATACCAAGTGTCAATGGAATGTTCTAGGGCAGTGGATCACTATGACAGGGTGATATTAAGACAGGCTTTGGTCTACGGTTTGGAAGTGCAGAGCTGATGGACAAGCAGTTAGAGTCAGGTTGTCAGGATGTGATTGAAAATAGAATCTCAGGAGAGGTAATCAAAGGACACATCACAGAAATACAGTCATATTACAAAGCCAAATTCAGAAGTAAGAAGTAAGAATAGAGAAGCAACTCAGCTTCAATCTGCTAGTCCCTGAAGGTGACAGAAACCTTTGTATGTCTGAAATATCTTCCTTTTGCCATCTGAATTAGTTATAAAGTAACTATCTTGCCTGGTTCACCTGGCTCCCATGCAGAATTCTAATCACAGCTCACGATTAGCCCCAGGTGTTCCTTACAGAAGGGGAAATGAGTTCTTCATGGAGAGTTCAGAGACAAACAAGGAATAACACAATAATCCCACTACAAAAGTACTCTAATTGTAATCACTTGGGAAAAAAAATTTGGCTAATTTAGTAGATTTGGAAAATTTTTCTTCATAAAAAAATCAGTATGAAGCTAACCCTTCTTGCTTTGATAGTGGAGGATAACATACTGGCTAAGCACAGATGTAAAACACAAACAATGTAAACACATAACTTAAAAACAAACTTCTTGTTACATTACTAAAATGGAAATGTGAAATCCAGAATCCTTTGCATTTCTTGGGAAGAAAGTATATAGGAGAAATGAAGAAACCAAAATATGAAAAATATTTTATTAAAATGGGAGTCAATAAAATTCCACTTAGAATTCAACCTATTTGTGTATATGAGACAGGCTGTATATATTTACTTTTTTAAAAAAAGAATTATTTATTTATTTGAAGGGCAGAGTTATAGACAGGCAGAGGTAGAGAAAGTGAAGTCTTCCATTCACTGTTTTACTCCTCAAATGGCTGCAACAGTCTGAACTGGGCTGATCTGAAGCCAGGAGCAAAGAGTTTCTACTGGGTCTCCCACGCGGGTTCAGGGGTCCAAGGACTTGGGCCATTTTCTGCTGCTTTCCCAGGCTTTCCCAGAGAGCTGGATTGGAAATGGAGCAGCCGGTACTCAAACTGGAGCCCAAATGGGGTGCTGGCACTGCAGATGGCAGCTTTACTTGCTATGCCACAACATCGGCCCCTGTATATATTTACTACATGTTTGTTTTTCTTCTGGTATTCCATAGCTAGAGCTATCAGTAGAAGGGAAAAGAGGATATGACAGGTATAATCAGAATATGGAGACACAGGGAGAAGGTGCAGGGAGAAACAGAGAAGCAGAGAGCAAACATGGGGAAGATAGGGACAAAGAAAGAGGGCGAGAAGGCAAAACCTAAGGAGCAATCCATTAGAGAAAATAAACAGGAAAATAAAAAAGGTAGGAGACAAGAGAATGAGAAGAGTAGGAGAGTAACAAAATGGTTGAGAATATTTGCAGAGAGCCATGATAGGAGTGGATTATTCTGAAGGCTTGAAGCAGGAACCAGAGTCTAAGAGAAGGAAGAACAAGAGGACAAGTGAGGGAGAGATAACAGGTGTTATGATTGAGGTTAACACACGCTTCAATAAACCTGATATTGGTGAAATGAATTTGGGCTGCTTGCTGACCTCCTCAAACCTTTGACTTCATTGATAAGAAACTGAAGTACGTGTCTTCTTAAGTAGAATTGAATACAGAAGAAGGGATGGACTTCAGAATTAAGAAGTTACCCTGTAGTCCTTCTCCCCATCTTTGTTCATGGCTAAAAGGACCCATCTCACCTCTATATCCGGGAAGCCTTTTCCTGTTTGTAAGCATTGTCCATTTCCTTCCTCTTAACCTCCTTTTCTCTGTCTCAGTCTTCCCTTCAACGGTCAAAACTCACACTATCTTTTTCTATCCTCCATGTGCCCACAAAACTCCCCCACCACCCCAGGTATGGCCATAGTTGTCTACTCTTTAGAAGGAGGAGATCAGAGAGTTCTTTTAAAAAGTACATCCAGGCATGTTACTCTTTCAAAACCATCCCAAGCTTTCTCATTGTATTCTCAACATCTTTAATGTTTCATCTACAAAATGCTGCCTGACCCAGTCCCTACCTAGCCTCGGTTATTCCCTATGCCTTGGCCCCATGGACCTTCTTTAAGCTCCTTGAACACACCTAGTGCCTAGATCAGCCCTGCCTGCATTGGTTCTTCCCTCTGCCTGAAAGTTTTGCCTGGGCTTTTCATACACCATTCTTTAACTTAAATGTCACATCCTCAAAGGGGCCTTCCCTTTGACTAGAGGAGGAATTATGTTAAATCACAGCACCCTCTTTCTGCTATGATTCTTTTAAAATATACATTTTGGTGTGTATAGATAGTTTCTGAATTTCTGCCTCTCCCATCAGAGTGTTCGAACAGAGATTGTACATTTTACTTACTTTAGTACCTCCAGAAATAAAAGCACTCTTCAGCCTAGAAGCTAATGTTCTAAGAATGAGAGTTGGTTCTTTTTTCCTGTTTCCCAGGGGTTCTTATATTTGTGAAACTTAGCAATACTTGGAAATGTTAAAATCTGTGTCAAATATTTTCTGTAAATGGCCAGTGAGTAAATATTTGAGACTTTGCAGGCTATAAGGTCCCTGGTATAATCTCTTTGCCTGTTAGGTGAACATAGTCATGTAATACTCATATGTAAACTAATGACCATGGCAAGATTCCAAAAAACCCTTATCCATGGGTCCTGATATTTGCATTTCATGTGACTTTCACAATTCACGATTCTCCTTCTTCTTGGAATTCTCTTTAAAATTTAAAAGTGTAAAAACTATTTTCTTTAAAGTTTAAAAGTGTAAAAACTAGGGCTGACATTGGGGTACAATAAAGTGAGTCACTGACTATGAAGCTAGCACCCCTAGGCCGGCGCCGTGGCTCAACAGGCTAATCCTCCGCCTTGCGGTGCCGGCACACCGGGTTCTAGTCCCGGTCGGGGCACCGGATTCTGTCCCGGTTGCCCCTCTTCCAGGCCAGCCCTCTGCTGTGGCCCGGGAGTGCAGTGGAGGATGGCCCAGGTGCTTGGGCCCTGCACCCCATGGGGAGACCAGGAAAAGCACCAAGCTCCTGGCTCCTGCCATCGGAGGAGCGCGGTGCGCCGGCCGCAGCGCGCCGACCGCGGCGGCCATTGGAGGGTGAACCAACGGCAAAGGAAGACCTTTCTCTCTGTCTCTCTCTCTCACTGTCCACTCTGCCTGTAAAATAAAAAAAAATAAAAATAAAAAAAAAAAAGAAGAAGCTAGCACCCCAAGCAAGAGCCCATTCAAATCCTAGCTGCTGTACTTCCTATCCAGATCCCTACAAATGCACTTGAGAAAGCAGAAGATGGCCCAAATCCTGGGGTTTCTGCCTCCTGGCCCTGCCCTGGCCAGCTGATGGGGCCATCCGGGGAGTGAACCAGCAGATGCAACACCTTTCTTTCTGCCTCTCCCTATCTATAATTCTGACTTTCAATTAAATAAATAAATCCTAAAAAAAAAAAGTTCAAAAACTATTCTTGGCTTGGGGACCATATGCAAATAGGCAGAGGGATGGATTATGCTGTAGGCTGTTGTTTGTTGACCCTGAAAAATGTCTGACACTTGTTCTATACTCTTCACTCCCTTCCCAAACCTCTCCACTTCCCCACTTCCCTTCTCCTGATTGCGAAACCACCCCTCCCCCCAAAATATGACAACAGTAATAAACACTGCCCCCTACTGCTTCCTACAGAAATGAAGCAATCTGTTGATGCCTTGCCCACATTTCTACCCCAGTCTCAGCCCCTGCTTGAATCCCTTCAGTAGCTTTCCTTTTCTCTTAATGTCAACTTCTTACCATGCCCTGGAATGCTGATTTGGGCTCAGTCCTTAGTCCCTGTACTTTTCTGGCTATATCGGGCATCTTTTCAATTGCTTCCTTGTTCAACCTTGCTCAGCCTCCAGCCTATCTCTGGAGGATGCCCTCACATTTCTTACTCTGCTCTTGACCACCTGGCAATCTATACTTTCTTAAGGGAGACTCCCTCGCAGGTGTGGTGCTAGTTGCTTATTCTATGCTCCCTAGTACCTATTTTTACTCCTTGTGACAGACATTCCAAGTTGCCTACCTAGTAGTCACTGCCTCTCACCTCCTCTTACCTTTCTCTTACCTGGCAGGGTTCTCTCCCACTAAAGGGTCTATAAGCTCACTTTCCCAGCCTCACTAATTGCTGGCCTATGCCTACATGATCCAGAAACTTGCAGTTTTGCTAGCACTTGGTTATATACTTAGCTTGAAAATTAAATAATATGTATCTTGTACATAACAATTTATAATTTTAGAGCACAATACATTATGTAATTTCAGCTTTAGAATAACTATGAAAGGCAGATATAAAAATCTTTCCTCTACTTTAAGAGAAACTGCCTTAAAATATTAGTGTTTTCTGCCAAATATGTAAACCAATAGAGGATGGAATTCAAGTCTGTCTCTTGCGTTCAGCCCAGACTTCAGCTTGTTTCTACCCCCACATCTGCTGACTGACTGGTGGTAGAAGAAACTGGCAGTTTAATTTTCTTGTTAAATGTGGTAACACACATGTACTTTTGGTCTATATGAAAAAATCGCCAATACTCCTTACTTATATGGGAATAGGACAAGGTTAGGTAAAAGTATCAGATACAAAAGATGTACTAGTTATACTAAAGATACATAACATCCTTCATGATTAAAAGATGAAACCTTTAAAAAACAAGAAAAAAATATTTCCAAAACATTTGAAGATTTGGAGAAATTAGTTTTGGCAAGTTAGGAATCTGTAGAAAAAGTTTGCATTTGGGAAGGATTTATCTAATGAAATAACAAATATAAATCCATGAGAACTCAAAATTTTGTTGTTTCAAGACAGATACTGCTATTACTTTGGTGTGAATGAAAATCTTAGGAGTCCCACTTAAAGACTGGAGTGAAATTTGTAGTGCTCCATCCACAGCCTCTCTTCAGGTCCTCTGCTGACTCACAGCTGGACCCTCCCTGGGAGCTGCACTTAGCAGTCAGGAAAACTTCTCCAGGATTATGAGCCTTCCCCTGGTGCAGCTGGTGGATGAGGACTATTGGATCCTGTGGTACAAAGACTTGGCCCCTTTGTATGTCTTCAGGGCAATTTTAAGGCCTTCAAAGTTCCCATTTCCTCTGCAATATTGTCTGAGCCTCAGTTGCAATTAAATTATTGGGGGAGGGAGTTGTGCCTTCTTCACTTGTGTGTAAGAGTACCTTAGGAAATTTCTCCTCATCAAGACCACAGCATGTAATCCTCCCTCTCCAAACATTTTCAGGAAATCCAAGGTAAAACAAAGGCTAATCCTGAAAAAGTAGAGCATATCTACTTGGTTGAAATTTGTATTTCTCAAGAGATGAAAAAACAATATGTGGGAACTGCTAACCTTAGCTTACTTCTGAACACATTTTGTAAAAGAAAAACTGATTGCTAAAGTCGACAGATGAAAACTGGGAAAAATATATCTTCCATTTGACATTTTTAATATTATTTTTTATTTGAAAGGCAGACACACACACACACACACACAGAGAGAGAGAGAGAGAATCAGAAACTGACAGAGAACATCTTCCCTCTGTTGGTTCATTCCTCAAGTGCCCACACAACCAAGACTGGATCAGGCTGGAGCCGGGATCTAGGAACTCCATTCGAGTCACTCATGTGGATGTCAGGGACCCAAACACTTGAGCCATCATCTGCTGCTTCCTGGAGATGCACATTAACAAGAAGCTAGAATCAGAAGCAGAGCCAGGACTCAAACCCAGGTGCTCCAACAGGTGATGCTGGCATCCTAAGAGGCATCTTAACCAGACATGACATTTTAAAATAGTAATTTTTAAAATAGCAATACAGGTTGGTGCCATGGCTCACTAGGCTAATCTTCCTCCTGCGGCACCAGCATCCCAGGTTCTAGTCCCACTTGGGGCACCGGATTCTGTCCCGGTTGCCCCTCTTCCAGGCCAGCTCTCTGCTGTGGCCCGGGAGTGCAGCGGAGGATGGCCCAAGTCCTTGGGCCCTGCACCCGCATAGGAGACCAGGAGGAGCACCTGGCTCCTGCCATTGGATCAGCGCAGTGCACCAGCCGCAACGTACCGGCTGTAGCAGCCACTTGTGTGTGGGGGGGTGAACCAACAGAAAAAGGAAGACCTTTCTCTCTGTCTCTCTCTCTCATTGTCTAACTCTGCCTGTAGAAAAAAATAAAAAAAAAATCAATACAGAAAAAAGAGAAATGTATTATATCTTCTAAAAGTCCAGACTAATGACAAATGATTCCAGTTAAGAATAAAATAGGTTCAGTTAAAACAAAAACACCAAATAACCCTTAAGGAACTCATAAGGAACTCTAATGTACATAGTCTCATAAAATATATGTGGCATTAGGACAAAAAGAACATCACAGAATAAGGAGAATAGAACTAAACCAGAAAGAGTTAAGTCTAAGATTGGCTGAGAAACACACCTACATCCTCCCCCCCCCCCCAACACACACAAAACAATAAAGGAAACTGAAGGTTTCTGTTGTCCAACCTAAACTTGGAAATAACCTGCAGATAGTTTTAGTGTTTCCTTTACTTCTCATTTATGTGGTCCCTGAAACCTAGTATGTGCTTAATGAAATAGAAGGAGAGGAAGGAAGAAAGGAGGGAGGGAGAGTAGGAGAAAAAAAGACAAGAAGGGAAGGAAGGAAAGAAGGAAGAAGGAGAGGAGGGAGGAGAAAGGAGTATGGTGCTGACTTAACGAGACAACAAAGAATAAGCAAACTTGTTCAATTGTGTTTTGGTTCCTTTTGTTATTTAGAATAATACTTAATATTAAAAAGCAGTATAAAATAGAAATTGATATCAAGTAATGGAAAATTATGGATGCTTTGGTCTTTCAGAAATGGGTTCAAATCATAGCTATATGAAAGCATAGTTGTGTAAGAATATAAACTTTTATGAATGATTTGATGATTATTAAGGATATAAAATTAACACACAAAAATCAATAGCCTTTTTATATACAGACAATGACATGGTTGAGAAAAAACTTCTATCATCAATCTCATTCAAAATAGATACAAAAACATTTAAATACATTGGCATAAATTTACCAAGGAGGTGAAATATCTCTACAATGGAAATTATAAAACATTAAAGAAAGAAATAGAAGACCAAAATTGTAAAAATCTTCCATGTTTGTGGATTCAAAGAATTAATATCATAAAAATGTCCATACTAGCAAAAGAAATTTACAAATCCAATGCAATTTCAATCAAAATACACAATATTCTTCTCAGATCTAGAAAAAGCAATGCTAAAATTAATATGTGAACACAAGAAACTCCTAATAGCTAAAGCAATTTTAAACAACAAAAACAAAGCCAAAGCATTACAATACCAAATTTTAAGGAATGCTACCGGGCAGTTATAATCAAAACAGACTGGTACTGGCACAAAAGTAGACATGCAGACCAATGGAAAAGAATAGAAATCAATCCATGAATCTTTGACAAAGGAGCTAAAATCAATCCCTGGAGAAAGGACAGTGTCTTCAAAAAGTGGTTCTGGGAAAACTAGATCTCCACATGCAGAAGTATGAAAAAGATCCTTATTTTACACCTTATACAAAAATCAACTCAAAATGGATCAAGGATCTAAATCTATGACCTGATACCATTAAATTGTTAGAGGAGAATATTGGAGAAATTCTGCAAGATCTTTGCATAGGCAACGATTTCCTGGAAAAGTCCCCAGAACCATAGGATAACAAAGCAAAAATCAATGAATAGGATTATGTCAAGCTAAGATGTTTCTGCCCTGTAAAGGAAACACTTAACAGAGTGAAGAGGCAACCAACAGAATGGGAGAAAACATTTGCAAACTATGAAACTGATGAGGGATTAACATCCAGAATCTGTAAAGAGCTCAAGTAACTCACCAACAACAAAACAAAAAATCCAGCTAAGAAATGGGTAAAGGACTTCAACATGCATGTTTCAAAAGAGGAACAACACATGACAAATGCCTAGGATCACTAGCCATCAAGGAAATGCCAATAAAAAGCACACTGAGGTTTCACCTCAGCTGTTAGAATGGCTCTCATACAGAAATCAATAATAATGAATGCTGGTAAAGAATTGGGGGAAAAGATACCCTAATCCAATGTTGGTGGGACTGTAAACTAGTAGCCATTGTAGAAAACAGAACTGAGATACTACAGAAATCTGAAAATAGATCTATCATAGGACCCAGCCATCCCATTCCTGGGAATTTACCCAAAATAAATGAAATCAGCATATGAAAGAGTTATCTGTACCCCATTTTTATTGCAGCTCAATTCACAATAGCTATAATATGGAATCAAACTGGACGCCCATCATAACAGAATACTACTCGGCCATAAAAAAGAATGAAATCCTGTCTTTTGCAAAAAAAAAAAAAAAAAAAAAAAAAAAAAGGATGCCACTGAAAACAATTATACATAGTGAAATAAGCTAGTCCCCAAATAACAAATAGCTTATGTTTTCCTGGTCTGTGGTAACTAAGAGAGTATCAAAAATTTAAAATTTAAAATATAGGAGTAAAACTGATATTTTGAGATTTAATGATTGTATACAGCCCTTGTCTCTACTGTTGAAAAGCAGTGTTTTTCTTCTATGTTGAATTCTTTATTTAGTGTAGGGTTAATCTTATGAGTATAAAGCAAGCTGAAGGTAGATCATTGTAAAAAGAAACAGAGAGACTAAGAGAGGAAGGAGGAAGTGTGGAAGTGTGGGCAAGAGGGGGGAAATGGTGGGAAGTATCACTATGTTCCTACATGTTTATAAATGAAATACATAGAATCTGTTCACCTTAAATTGTTTAATTAATTAATTTTAAAATTTATAAAATATTAAAATTATTTTCATTTTACTAGAATATCTTTAACTCTGTATTTAGCTAACTGGTTGTCATCTATCTTCTATTTGTACATTCACACATCTTGTTCAACACTCCCTCCCACTCATCCCTGCTTTAGAATCATTCAAAATGCTACCTCTCCAGCAGGAGAGAACTTTGTGTTTGCTGATATCTTCTGTTTAGTAAGATATCTTTTTACTTTCATTTAAATTTTCATTTGTACTTTATTAAATTAATAATTTTGTCTTGTATCTCAAACGTAAATTCTGCATCTTCCCAATTTTGCATCCTCAAATATATAGAAAAGGCTCATATGCATGCTAATGTCTCAATAAATATTTATTTATTATATGAATAAGACAAAATATACTATACATGCCAGCTACAATCAGAGACTTAAAAACTGCCCTTAAATTCACCAATAAATGCACCAGAGACTGGGATATGTCCAATGAAACAGCTCATGCTTACTAAAAAAATTGTTTAAAAGAAAATCTTAAAATACCAATGTCTCAAATTTCCATAAAGATCACAAATGAGAAAGAAATATATTCTCCCTTTGAGAAACACACCTATGTTACCAAAGTCACTGAGAAGCCTATCATCAGGGAAGAATAACTGATGAATTTTTTTCTGCTTATGTTAGGGCTATGAAATTTACTTCTTTGTTTCATTAAGGCTATAATCCTGAATTAGTACTTGAAAGTAAAGTCTTCCCTAACAAAGTAGAAGAGTCAGAAACTCAAACTGGCCCACTTATGGGATTTTTATTTAATATTCAACTTTGGAATTAAAAGAAAGTACATATTTATTTAATTGTTCATTGCTTAGAAGTTATTAGACACTTGGTTCTCTAGCAAAGATACAGGGTTAAAGGTCAAGAACACAGCATTTAGTTCATTAAAAAAATGATGTTCTCAATGATATCTTGATGACCTATAAGAGTTAATGCGTTCCCTAAGTAAGCACTTTAGACCATTGTTAGTGGAAGAAACAACTCTAATAATGTATAGCTAGCAGAGCATAAATGTTTTAAAGATGTGTGTCTTACTTGAAGCACTAAAGGTTAATTAAGTAAGAATCTATTGAACTAGGAGAAGGAATCTTTCCTTTAACACAGTATTAAGCGCTAAATTGTTAACATAAGATTCCTAAACAATGCCGACAAATAATTGAGACCTCCAAAACAACTTCCTGCTGAAATTTCCAGCCCAGAAGAGCAGTTTCTCTGGCAGTTATGATTCTTCACAATGGAATTTATGAGCTAGGGTCAGCATTTCAAATTATGCTAACCAGCAACTGGGGCAGATTTCAGAGCAATCTAGGGAAAAAGATCTGTTATAATAATTACTATGAACTTTTAGCATGTACTGCCTCCAAACAAAGGATATAAAGTATGCATCATGTAAAGAAGACTGATGTTAGCAAAACAATACAGTACAGTGAAGCCCAAGTGCAAGAAACCTGACCCAAAGAATCCTCATACCATCCTAAGCTTCATGAAACCAAAGATCTAGTTCACAGGTTGCTGAGCCAATCTTTCAGTCCCTCATTTAGAGAACTGTCCTGTGCTCTATGAAAGTAATATATTTTCTCTCATTCATGTCTTGCTTTGCTTGCAATCTGGGACTTTTATTTTTTCATTCCCTTTATCTCTTTAAGTACTGAGTTTTAGTTAGGTTGCTGTATGTTTTTTCTTTTCTATTTTATTTTTTTAATTTACTGTTTTTTAGTAGTCTGGGCAAAACGTTATCTCTACTTTCATGAATCCTATTTTTATTTCATAATTTCTAGAGTTTGTATTCTCTACCTCAATAGCTTACTCTTCCGACATCTTCTAAAGGCAGTTCTTATCAATATAGTCTCACTGAAGTCTAGTGATAATGTTTTATTAAATGCTACAGTGAGGCTGCAATCCCCCACAGCAGGTAGTCCAGAATCATTACCAGTCTGAATATTTTCTGTACCAAGATAATAATGATAAACACAAAGCCTCAGCTGGAGGCTTACCACTTATTATTTAATCCCCAAGCCCCCTGTGGCTATATTTTGGTGTCTTCAAATGCCCACCCAAGGGTTGTACAAAAGCCTAAAGCTAAAATACATAAATAGTTTTTAAAAGGTCTTATTATACAACATGAGCTTTTTGCTTTAGAGATTGTTATCCTACTAACAAGAAGCCCAAAGTAACTTAAGTATCTGAAAAAGTGTGCATATTACAAAGTGCCCCTTCTAAGTATTTTGAAAACTCTTCATAAAATACTTTTCTTATTTTGGCCAAGAATCCACTGAAATATTTTAAATTGCCATTTCATAAAATGTTTAGATAAGGGCGATGCAAGAATTTTAAAAAGACCTGTCTCCAGACATCATGAATTCTGTAAGTCAAGCTGCCTGAGAATTATTCAAGTCATAACAAGGACTACACACCAGGCACAAAAGGCCAAAGGGCTTGAACAGCACCCTAAGCAAAACATTGGAGAAAACAAAATGTATATGAGAGTGAGACATTCATATGCTTAGCAGTAAAAGTACTTGGTATCTTGAAGCTGCAAAACAATATAAAATCCCCATCTCATTAATGTCATGTGGAATTGTCAGGTTTTTGATGTTGTTGTTAGAAAAATGCAATAGGCAAATAGGTTTTTAAGATCAAAACAAAGAAGTGATAGAGTCTAACACAGATGTCCAGGGCAAGCTGCATGGCCCCAATTCTCACTGAAGCCAAAGAGGACTTAAAGCCATCAGTCAGTAGGGGAAAAACATAACTAACTGAGAATTAAAAAATGAATGATTTTTCAATTTAAATTCCATTTTCAGATGACCAGAAGAAGGAGAATTCAAAAAATCACCTTTTTGCAAGACAAAGCTTTAATTTCTGTTTAAAGTATTTAAAACTTTTAGATGTGGCTTGCTTGATAATGCTAGCTGAGCCACAGGGAATAACAGTGAGCCATAAGCAATGGCCAGGCACTTGATGAAAACTGGAGGTGACCTGGGCAAGGATCTAGTTGTACTCATTAATTCTTGTAGAAAAAATTGTCCCAAGTACCATGATGTGGCCGCCACAACATTAAATAAGGAAGAATAAAATGTAGTCTGCAAGGAATTGATGGCAAAATGAAGGAAACAGAAATCCTGACTCTCAGTTATAACCAGTATTTATACTGTGTGTATTACACAAAACATGAAAATTCAGCTAACACACAAAATTTAAAACATTCCTCTGTTCGAACTGATTGGATAGATGTTATTGTCATGGAAATAGATTCATGATCTATTCTGAAGTATATATAGCATATTGCTGAATTGATTATACTACACACAAGTATATATAAATATATAATTTAAAGCATACCTACTGTGGTAGAATGAATTTATGTTGTATTTTTAAATTGATTTCTTATGTTATCCTCTTTTATTTTTCCAAAGAGGAAGGCATTTTAAAATGCATTTCTAACAATATAATACTTAAAAGATTTTTATATTCTGGTTGGTTAAATATAACAGGATAAATAAGGTAATATCTGCTTAACTATCATAAGGCTCATGAGTAAATTCAAATAATTATGACAAACATGGTTTATAACTTCAAGTGAACAGGAGTCCTATACAATAAACAGTCTTAGAATTCTGATGTTGTAGAGCAAATGTGTGATTTGGAAGATGGAAGTCAACAAATCTTGAGGGAAACAAGCTATTAAAACAGAAATGTAGGTTTTACAGAGAAGTCCTTTGTCCTTTGTAGTAAACAAGAAGAAATTCAGCTTTATGATAACAAGAGACAGGAAACATGATGATTTAAGTTAATATTTATGGTAATGGAATGCAAATAGTCTTTAACCTTCTTCCTTATCTTTCTAAACAAAGGGTAACATCAAAGTTCCAGCTTTGCAGTCTCAGAGACTCACGATATAAACAGATTATTATAGCCAAAGTTTTCCACCAAGCACCATTTGAAAACGATGGCATGTGGTTTCAACTGTAATTTTAATCATGACAGAATCAACATATTTGGGGCTTTATAATGCTCTATTTCCATTATACATACTGTTGAATGATATGTTTCTTCAGCATTATAGCATAACATCTATTAGAACCAGAGATTAATGTAATATTATTTTAATGACTTCATTATAGTTGATTCTAGAGTTAATTCATGGTTTAACAATTTTCTTTTTCTTAGTTACTATTAATATTTCTAGGTTTTCATTAAAATGAATTACACTTTTGTGACCATCAAAAGGAAATATTTTCTACCCAAGTAAAATATTTTCTACATGAAAACATACATTCGTGCATGATTATCTTAATCACTAGGATGAGTAACTTTTTGGGAAAGAAAGACATGCCCACTTTAAAGATTATCCTTAGGTGTTATCCAAACAACTTCTTGAAAGTTTATACATTTATACATTACATATCTATCTCATAGTGTCTATTTTAAATAATCTTCCAAACATTGGGTATTGCCATTTTTCAAAATGATTTCTCAAATTTTGGGTAAAAAGTGGCTGTCTGTCTGAGTTGCAAATGAATTACATTTAAAAGTTGTTACAGATAGCAGAAGAGATGGTGGTTATTGGTGCAAGTTTCATGGGCTCTTCTCCTCAGCTTAGTACAGAAATAAGAAGCTCGGGAACTTATTTTGGTTTACAAAGCGACAGTGAAACATCTAGTCCAATAAGAGACCGAGTGTCCCCGACAGGATGCTGGCTTTCAGGATGTGCCCAGGGTTTTTAAGGAATCACTGTCTTTTCATTTGGTCATTCTATGGGGGTGCCATTGGACAGGGATTTCACATACTACATGTTAATTGGCTTGGGGCCCATGGAGATAGCAGGTCTCCTGAAGATAGCCCCCGTTAGGGGGCTCAGCTCCCCTCCTTTGCTAGCTTTGGGTAGAAGATTGCAACTAACTTGAAGATGTGGTAAAAACCACAGGCTCACGTGTACAAAACAGGAAGCTGTAGTGGGGAAAGAAGCCAGCAGGTCTCCAAACAAGCTTTCTAGCCACAGCTTGCAGCCTGATTGTGCAAAACTTATCACCTGCTTGTGCAAAACATTCTACCTATGTCTAAGGGGCCCACAGACCCCTAGTCCTGCAGGACAGGCTCAAAAGTCGATGAAGTTTCTTTTTTTAAAGATTTGCTGTATTTATTTGAAAGGCAGAGTTACAGAGCGAGAAGGAGAGACAGAGAAAGAGATCTTCCATCTGCTGGTTCACTCCACAGATGGCCACAATGGCTAGTACTGGATCAGGATGAAATCAGGAGCCAAGAACTTCTTATGGGTCTCCTATGAGGGTGGCAGGGGCCCAAGTATTTGAGCCATCTTCTGCTGCTTTCCCAGGTGCATTAGCAGGGAGCCGGACCAGAAGTGGAGCAGTTGGGATTTGAACTGGTGACCATATGGGATGCCAGCATCACAGGCAGTGGCTTTACCTGCTACATCACAACACCAGCCTCTCAGTAAAATTTTTAAAGGAGGTGAATTTTTTTTAAAGCATTTGCTTGTTTTGTCACAAAAACGTCTAGAAATGCTGATATGTTAGTGTTGGAAGAAGTAATTGTTTCTCATCTCTATGGGAATATAAAGCTAAGAAAGAGAATGAGTAAATCTCAGCCTCATGGCAAGGCCCAAATCAAGATTGTAGAAACTGAGTTGATCATTAGCATACAGTAAATTCAGGCAAAGAAAACCGGACATGTATGCTTCTATATCTCAGCCTGACAAACTCAAGCTGGCCATGTAAGGGTACTGAGCCAAGTCCTAAAAAAGTTGTATGAATCCTAGCACATGAAGCTAATTGAACTCAATTAAGTAAGAAGATGACTACATTTTTGTATTGAACTGTCAAAATGGACACCTATCTGGCTTCAATAAGATTGTAACACTTTCAAACTGAAAACACTGTTAAGATACATACTAGAATGAGAACAGTTAAGGGAACTGCATTTCTGCAATCTTTATCAATCTTACAAGAAACAGTTGTGGAGGAAAAGAGAAAGAACCTCCTTGAGAGAAGAGTCAAGGGCCACTGAGGATAACAGGGAGCTGCTCCCAAGCAGAAGGAGGGCTCTAGAAGCAGCACTCTGTCTACAAGTAGGGATACTGCAGCAGCTGGACTGCAGGCTACTCTGCCCCTCCTAGTTTGCATTTCTCAGTGGAAATGATGCTCTTCAGGGCTGACCTCATCATTGCTTCTTCAGTGTGTGTATGTGGGGGGCAGGATACATAATTTCCCTTTTATTTTATGTGCTCCTCCTAGTTCAAGAGGAAAGTTATTCAAATCTAATATAGGCACGATGTGACACCTCTCAGAGATCTGAAGCTGAAGTTCAATGTTTTAATTGGGTGATAATTGGGTTTTCTTCTTTGGTTGGAGGTGGCAGATCATATTACTGATGACTTGTATTTCATACCCTATATGTGGTACTCTTCCCCAGAGGCAGATTACAAACTTCTGTCCTCTGAAACTCAGGGAGAGCCACGTGATTTGCTTTGACTAATGAATGCTGTGTGTCTCTTCCAGACTCTAAAAGTGAGATCATGGTTTGGAAACTTTTTTTTCCCTTCTGCCACAGTATCACAATGGGTACCCAATTATGTTTGATTTCTCAAGGAGAACATATGGAGAAGGGCTATAGGGACCCCACAATGGATATAAAACATAAATGAGAAATGCAAGAAGATACTTTAAAAAGTTTGTGAAAAATAGAATTAAAAGTATGAGTTTTTTGGAGTACCCACTGATTCACTCCTAAAATTCCCACAACAGCTAGGAGACCAGAACTCTATCCAGGTCTATCACATGAGCAACAGTAACCCAGATGTTTGAGCCATCACCTGCTGCTTCCCAGGATACACATTAAAAGGAAACTGGATCCAAAGCAGGGGAGTAATGGGGTGCAGGCACTGCTGTTCCAAACTCCCACTCCTACGGGACACTCTTGTCCATTTACTCTTAGAAAGCCAATATATTTTCTGTCATCTCCCATAAACCGTATGAGTTAATTGGAAGAATTGATATGGTTATATATTGAGACTTCTTGTCAAGGAGGAAGCATGTCATTTCACTAACTCAAATTGTCTTTTATTCCTCTCTCAATATAATTTTTCTATTCTGAAACATGGAAAGTTTTAAAACATTATTGCAATAGGAATCATTTTGTCCATTTTTTATTTCAAAAGAATTTATATTTTTATATCCAGCATATTGAGAATTTCTATGTGTGTTTTTACCTTTTTATTCCTCAAATTTTATTATTTTATAATTATAAAATAAAATTTTTATCAGTTTATAAAATTGTAAATGATATCCCTTCTCTAATTACATTATTAGCACTTCTAAGTAACGCTGAATGATATACAATGGGCACCTTCATAGTATTTGCTATTTTAGTGGTAATACTACCCCTAGTATACTGAGTTTTTACCAGAAGTGGTCATTGAAATTTTCATGGCCGGCGCGGCGGCTCACTAGGCTCATCCTCTGCCTGCGGCGCCAGCATCCCAGTTTCTAGTCCAGGTTGGGGCACCGGATTCTGTCCCGATTGCTCCTCTTCCAGTCCAGCCCTCTGCTGTGGCCCGGGAGGGCAGTGGAGGATGGCCCAAGTGCTTGGGCCCTGTACCTGCATGGGAGACCAGGAGGAAGCACCTGGCTCCTGGCTTTGGATGAGCGCAGCACTCCGGCTGTAGCAGCCATTTGGAGGGTGAACCAATGGAAGGAAAACCTTTCTCTCTGTCTCTCTCTCTCTCACTGTCTAACTCTGCCTGTCAAAAAAAAAAAAGAAATTTTCATAACTTGAAATAAAATATGATCATATTATCACTAAAACATTGATTATTTTAAAATAATTAGGGAGGATATTTCCTAGTATATTTGAATTTCAGAAATAAATCTAATTGTTTATAATATATTCATTGCTAGCACCCTCTTGCTTTCAATTTCCTACATTTTATTTAAGACTTTTATTTTATTAAAATGTACACCCTGGGAAGTCAAGAATTCGCCATGGTATCTCTAGCAGAATTGACTGTTCTTTGTAGAGATTCAACAATTATAACTAATGAGTTGAAAACTATATGACTTTAAGCGAGAGTGTTCCTTCTTTGTGTGTTTGGTCTCATTGTCAAATTACGTCATTCTACTAAAGACAGTTAAAGAACATCCCTAAATACAACAGTCTAAATTGATATAGCTGAATCTAACTCTAAACGCTGGCACAATAATGAAGAAAATGATAACAAAGAAGAATCCCATTCCTTTATCAGGGAAAGAAAGAAGAAATATATTCTGGTTGCAGGAAGGCAGTGGGGTAAATCTGAGAACAAGTTAACTGTTCATTCACAGAGAGTTAAATCTTAGATAGAAGCCTTTGCAGCTGTGGGGAGAGGGATGAGTCCTAACGCGCAGTAAAATTTGGAGATGAGGCCTCAGGGCAATGGGAAGACAGACATGGATCAAAAACTGACCCCTCTAGGTGACGCAGGCGCTTGCAAGGTGTACCTCTTCAGTGTAGGATGAGGCGAAGAAGCTGTCCTACATCTACTACTTCAAGTGTGAGGTGCAAATCTATTCTTGTGTGATTCAGTTACTACTAAAGCAATTAATATAAGATAATCTGGGGCCACCGTAAATGCATAAAGCAGGCAGAAGTTCAGTCTCGCTCAGAGAGCGTTCATACCAAAGGTCCACTAACTCCTATATGTAAAGCAACTCAGCCACATCAAAAATAAATATTTAAAGATCATGAGCTCATAAGAGGAAAGCACAAATTACATAAGAAATAAATTATAACGTGGAATCAGCAGATGCTACAAACAGGATAATTAGCACATGGCAAATTTCAGATTACGGAAAACTCTGAAAGAGACTAGAAAATAATTATGATTAAAATTAGGAAAATAAGAGAATTATAACTATGATGAATAACAGAGCACTCTTAAGAAAATAAAAGGAGGATGTTTAAAGCAGTCATGTAGAATTTCTAGGAATGGAAAAAGTAATTGTTGACCAGTACACTGGTTAAATATCATAATAGATACACCAGAAGAGAAAAATAGTATAAGTATGTATATTAATGTATATTAAGATTTAGGTTGCTTTGCAAATATTTTATATTCTTATTTACATGAATTATTTGATTTAGTCTTTATAAAAAGTTTATACATAGACATTGACATTGTTTCCATCTAAATCACTGAAGAAAAGAAGATACTGGAAAGCTAAAATTTTTTTTTGCCCAAAGTCACACAGCTGGTGGGAAGGAGAGAAGGTTTCCTGCCCCAGCTTAGTTCATGGCTCCAACAACCACACTCTTCATAGGGCCCTGCCTTCCAGGTCTAAGAAGAGGACTTGTGAGGCTGACGCTTTGGCTTAATAAGTTAAGCCTCCACATGTGGCACCGGCATCCCATATGGGTGCAGGTTCTACCCCCACCTGCTCCACCTCGATCCGGCATTCATGCTAATGCACCTGGGAAAGCAGTGGAAGATAGCCCAAATGCTTGGGCCCCTGACTCACATGGGAGACCTGGAAGAAGCTCCTACTTCAGATCTGAACAGCTTCGGCTGTTGCAGCCATCTGGGGAGAGAACCAGTGGATGGAAGGCCTCTGTCTCTGTCTCTGTCTCTGTCTCTGTCTCTCTCTCTCTCTGCAACTCTACCTCTAAAATCAATAAATAAATCTTTAAAAAAAGAACTTGTCATTATCACCCACTTAAGTTTTTGTTGTATTTTTTTAAACTTTTATTTAATAAATATAAATCTCCAAAGTACAGCTTATGGATTACAGTGGCTTCCCCCCCATTAACTTCCCTCTCACCCGCAACCCTCCCATATCCAGCTCCTTCACCCATTCCATTCACATTAAGGTTCATTTTCAATTATCTTTATATACAGAAGATCAATTTAGTATCTATTAAGCAAAGATTTCAACAGTTTGCACCCACACAGAAACACAAAGTGTAAAGTACTTTTTGAGTAATAGTTATAGCATTACTTCACATTGGACAACACATTAAGGACAGAGATCCTACATGAGGAGTAAGTGCACAGTGACTCCTGTTGTTGATTTAACAAATTGACACTCTTGTTTATGGCGTCAGTAATCACGCTAGGCTCTTGTCATGAGCTGCCAAGGCTATGGAAGCCTTTTGAGTTTGCCGACTGCAATCTTATTCCTACAGGGTCATAGTCAAAGTGGAAGTTCTCTGCTCCCTTCAGAGAAAGGTACCTCCTTCTTTGATGGCTGGCCCTGTTCTTTCCACTGGGATCTCACTCGCAGAGATCTTTCATTTCGGGTTTTTTTTTTTTTCCAGAGTGTCTTGGCTTTCCATGCCTAAAATACTCTCATGGGCTCTTCAGCCAGATCTGAATGCCTTAAGGGCTGATTCTGAGGCCAGATTGCTGTTTAGGACATTGGGTTTTATTTTAGATATTATCCTTTCTTAGTCATTATATTCTAGTTTTATACTACATGAGCACCCAAGAACATAGTATATTCAATTCCTGCTTTTGCTGTATTTATTTATTTATTTATTTTTAAAGATTTAATTTACTTATTTGAGAGGCTAAGTTACAGGGAGGCAGAGAGAGAGAGAGTTCTTCCAACAGTTGGTTCACTCCCCAGATGGCTGCAACAGCTGGAACTGCACCAATCTGAAGCGGAGCCAGGAGCTTCCTTGGGCTCTCCCGCATGGGTACAGGGACCCAAGCACTTGAGCTACCTTCTACTGCTTTCCCAGGCCATAGCAGAGAGCTGGATTGGAAGAGGAGCATCCAGGACTTGACCAGCTCCCATATGGGATGCCAGCACTGCAGGCGGCAGCTTTACCAACTCCCCACAGTGCTGGCCTCTTGAGTATTTATTTTTAAAACTCTTTCTCTCACAATATACAAAAATCAACTCAATACGCCTTAATGTATACCCTAAATTTTGAAACTACTAGAATAAAACATGTCTAGGACATTGGAAAGGGCAAGTACTTTTTTTTTTTTTAAGATTTATTTTATTTATTTGAAAAACAGAGTTACAGAGAGAGGTAGAGACAGAGAGATGTCTTCCATCCTCTGGTTCACTCCCTAGATAGCCACAACAGCTGGAGCTCCACCAATCTGAAGCCGATCCAAACCCAAGCATTTGGGCCATCTTCCACTGTTATCCTAGGTCATAGCAGAGAGCTGGATCAGAAGAGGAGTAGCTGGGACTAGAACCGGCACCCGTGTGGGATGCCGGTGCTTCAGGCCAGGGCTTTAACCCGCTGCGCCACAGCTCTAGACTCAAATGTGCTTTCTTAATCTAGCCCCAAAAGTAAGGAAATAAAAACAAAAGTAGACAAATAGGATTTTAACAAACTGAAGAGTTCCTGCACAGCAAAGAAAATAATCAACAAAGCAAAGAGACAACCTACAGGATGAGAAAACACATTTGCAAGTTATGCATCTGACAAGTAATTAGTAACCATAATACATAAGAAGTTGGAGGAAGGGTTGGAGCGTGGGAGGGAGGGAGGTTAGGGGGGAAGTGCCACTAAGTTCCTAAATCTGTATATATGACATATATGAAACTTGTATAACTTAAATAAAATTTTAAATAAATTCAATAGTAAAAAAAATCAAATAATCCAGTTTAAATCCATGCAGTAGATTTGAACAGCCATTTCTCAAAAGAAGGTCAACAGATACGTGGAACAATCTTTGAAGGTTAAAAAATATCATATACATTGTGAATTAATACTGTAACTAGTACTCCAACAACATTTTTCACTTTGTGTTGCCATGTGAGGGCAAACTGTTGAAATCTTTATGTAATATGTACTAAACTGATCTTCTGTATATAAAGAGAATTGAAAATGAATCTTGATGTGAATGGAAGGGGAGAGGGAGCAGGAAAGGGGAAGGTTGCAGGTGGGAGGGAAGTTATGGGGGGGGAAGCCATTGTAATCCAAAAGCTGTATTTTGGAAATTTATATTCTTTAAATAAAAGCTTTATATAAAAAATCATATATATGATTTGTAATTATAGTTTTATTCTAATAGTGCTCCAATTGATTTCTTCAGATTATTTTCAGGACACATGGTGGGATAAATAATTTTGTATACATCTAAAACCAGTTGTAAATGTGTATGTATAAGCTAGCATGATGGTTGAGTTGTAAATAGAATTATGGGGAATCAGTCTTTTATCCTAAGAAAGCCATTTGTACCACCTGTAGCTGAGAGTACTGTGTTTTTATCAAAACCCATTTTGATCCTCCTGAGCAAACCTTTACAAGCTTTCTGGGCAGTAACCTGTGGCCGTGTAACTAAGATCTGGATAATGGAACGTAAATAGAAGTGATGAATGTCACATCCACGCCTGCCCCCAGACAACCTTAGAAGTTTCCCCTCTATTGACTTTGAAAGGAGAGGGCTCTGGAGACCTGGAGGAAGGTGGAGCCCTAAACAGCGGTCTGAATCTCTGAATGACACCAGGAAGACTACTTGCTTAGAAACACCTATTAGATTTTACGTAGGCAAGGAGCACTTTGCTGAGATGTGGGGTGTGTAATAGCATCTTGCTCTGGTCACAATAACCAATCTAAGAGAATTTGCTGGATTCTAGTGTTTCACAGGTTTTATGCAAATGTTATTTCTTTTTATAATTCACAGGTTTAAAAATCTAGATGCTTACTAAAATTTCTTTTTATCCATGAAGTATAAGATATGTGTAGACATGGAATTTCTTTTCATTCATTCTTTTTTTTTTTTTCATTCATTCTACCTTGCATCCTCTGCACTAGTTAAACATTGAAATTCAAGCTGTAGTAAGCAAAATAATAACTCCCTAATTAATTAGAAATCCTAACTTCTGGAACATTTGACCGTGTTACCTCTTATGGCAAAAGGGAGTTTGCAGATGTGATTTAGCTACAGATCTTTACATGGGGCAGGATTATCCAAGTTGGTCCAATCTAATCACAGAGGGTCTTAAAACTGGAGAAGATGTGAAAAGAAAAGTGGATCTGAGAGTTGCAAAGCTGTCTTTGAAGGACAGGATAGGGACCTTGAACCAAAGAACCTGAGTAGCCTATAGAAACTGGAAAAGACAGGGAAACACATTGTCCCGTGGAGTACCGAAGAAACACAGCTCTGACAGCACCTTGACTTAGCTCAGTGAGAACTATCTTGGACTTCTAACCTACTGAAATGTAAGACCATAAATTCATGTTGTTTTAAGCCACAAGGTTTGTGGTAATTTAGTAGCAATAGAAAACTAACATACAGGTCTTTTGTCATCTCAGGAAATTTTATTGTGTTATTTCTTCTATTACTATTTTTCTTCTGTAAATTCTATTGTCTCCTTCTAAAACCCAAATTACACATATATGGGTATTGACCCACATAGACATCCTGCATGACTCATATTTCTCTCACTATGTTCCATTGATTTTTTTTCCTGATCTTCTAACATAATAATTTAGTTTTACTGTTACTGAAAATGCTATCCTTGAAAAGCATTGAATTTTTTTAAAGAAATCGGTAATTACTGTTTCAAATATCCAAAATGATATCACTAAATCGAGATCTTTTATCTCAGTGACAGACTTTCTTGAGTCTCACTTAAGATCTCTATGAGCTCTAGAAAGTTGTCTCCAATTCCTGTGATAATCATGACTCAATGGGGACGCTTGATTCCACTTGCTCAAATGCTTCTGCATTTTAGTCATTTAATGTGTCTACTTATTTTTCTCTCATTGCTGGTATTTATAATTTTGATATAGATATAATTATTGGCTTTGGTATCTAAAGTAAATGAAAATATCTGAAGAAGATAATCAAGATAGAGTGTGATTTTTCCTTTCCAGGGTAACAATTTGATATCATCCATGTAGTTAGGATGGAGTTGTACACAGAAGTATTGGTAGGGTTATGGAGTGTCCCCGTTATTTAAGATTTGTAAATAATTTTGTGTCTCAGCAGAGTGACAATATGGCAGAAGCTAACCTGGTTGTAGCTCAGTCCTTAGCCCTCAATACCCAATGATAGTTGACTTTCTTCATTTTAGTTTTTAAAAATCATGAGTGGCAGGCCGGCGCCGAGGCTCAATAGGCTAATCCTCCGCCTTGCGGTGCCGGCACACCGGGTTCTAGTCCCAGTTGGGGCGCCGGGTTCTGTCCCAATTGCCTCTCTTCCAGGCCAGCTCTCTGCTGTGGCCCGAGAGTGCAGTGGAAGATGGCCCAAGTCCTTGGGCCCTGCACCAGCATGGGAGACCAGGAGGAAGCACCTGGCTCCTGGCTTTGGATCAGCATGGTGCGCCGGCCGCGGCAGCCATTGGAGGGTGAACCAATGGCAAAGGAAGACCTTTCTCTCTGTCTTTCTCTCTCTCTCACTGTCCACTTTGCCTGTCAAAAAATAAAAAAATAAAAAATAAAACATGAGTGGCTCTAGATGTAAATGCTATCATTTTGATCTGGAGGCACAGGAGAAAAAGTATTCCAGGTGTGGGGAACAGAATCTTTGCAATAAGGTGCAGGCAATGTATTGGAGGAACAATACAAACACTGAATTTGATTAATATTGAGGTTTTGCATCATCACTTTATACTTCATAGTACTGTTTAAAAAGTTGTGAATTTTCCTTATGACCTCAGAAGTACTAATTGTACTAATCATTGCTGGTTAAAGAGGAAATAATACTTCAGTGGAAATGACATTTTAAAAAATACTTGTTTCTCGTAATAAAATTCTATTATCAGAGACCTGGGTATTTCTGGACTGAAAAACGATTGCATTTAATGAAAACCATGGAAAATACTTTTACAAAAATCATTTTATTCATTTTTGTTTTATTTTGTAAAAAACCTTGCTGAATAAACTCTCTTCTAAAAATTGCAGAGAACATAAAGGCAGAGGATTGAGTGTTGTTCATTATGTCACAGTACAAATTAGCAGAGCCAGAGTCAGGATTTAAACACAGACTGACCAACTCTAAATTCAGTTCTATAACTGAAGTGCAAAGATAAATAGGTTCAGGATGGCATATGTTGTGTGGATGCTTAGGAAACCATGTAGGTCTAAGTGGTGAAATCAGTGGTATAAAAGGCATTAGTGAGTTCTGACTGCCCCAGAACTCTGCATCAAAGTGGAATGTGAGGTTACCTGTTCACAGAAGCAGCATGATTGATCAAGAATCTTTTGCACTTTTTAATATAAATTACATTTCTCTGATTTTCACAATGTAATTGCTTCAGTGTGTAGTTCTTTTTCATGCTTAATTTCACGTTTTCTTGATGTGGTCAGTTCCCACAAATTCAAATCAGTGGATTTCAAACAGGATTACATTTCTTTCATCTAAATAATTTATCTTAAAAAAAAGGGTAGTTTAGGAATAGAAAGCATTGGGTACACAGAATCTGTTCTTGGTTTCCAGGAGTATGAAGGAAATTGCACAATAAATCAGTTTTTATGGATGCTATTGACTTGCAACATTTGCTACTTTTAAAAATTAATAGCTGAAATAATGAACATTCAAAAAATTCTCTCCACTGTCAGTTTGATTAATTTCTTGATATGAAGTGCAGATGACAGATGCAATATTTGAAGCTAGATTTTTCTGCAGTTCAATCAGAGAAAATTCAGAAAGAGACCATGGTGTCTAATATGGTCTCGTAATTTCTTTCCATTAAACTGTGCAACGAATCCTATTGCATAGACATGTCCTAGCCAATAAAATGAACGTTTAATTATTTGTATAAATATTATTGTAAATGCATAATAGTGCCTCCACAGTCCAAGTGTCATCATTTTATATTAATATTGCATTACAGTAAAACTGGTAATAAAAGTGCTGCTCTGAAGAAATTGTGCATGGGTTTTTAACATGGTGCTCAGCCAGGAGATGACTTATTAAAGTTATTGAATTATGTAGTGGAAAAAATGGAGTTACTTAAACTCCACCCATGGAATCCGCAACATAACTGAGAAAATGAAATGGTTACAAGAAATTAGATGCCAAACTCTGATTTTTTACACCAATGTGAAAACCACAAACAGCTTCAGCTCTCTAGAAACTATACATTTCCATTCCAGTGAGTTTCCAGTAAATTCACCCAAGTCCATGAAAGTGTTAACATAAAGTAGAGAGTTGCATATCAGAGGAGCAAACTCAGTGATGACTACAGAAACAGGAAAGCAAAAAAATCCATACAGCCTTCCTTGGGGATCTCAAAGAATCTCGTAAGCAGAGAGCTAAGACAAGGTAAGATGTGGTTCTCATTTGGGCCTTATCAAAAGGGCATTTTCATTCATGCTTACTATATAAACTTGATTGGCTAGCATACTATTTTCTAAACTACTAAATGTACACTGAAGGGGCTTTTTTATAATGGAAAACATTCTTCGAACACTCAGGTGAATGTGTTTTTTGTTTAAGTTAGTGTGCCATTTGGTCCATGTGAGTGTGCAGCACAGTATTGGAGAGACTGGGCTTCAGAGTGAGCCTACAAGAAATTAGATGCCTCCCAACACCAACATTTGCTGTGTG
Source organism: Sylvilagus floridanus (assembly GCA_949820135.1). Lineage (NCBI taxonomy): Eukaryota > Metazoa > Chordata > Mammalia > Lagomorpha > Leporidae > Sylvilagus > Sylvilagus floridanus. The sequence continues at coordinate 78,280,840 of OX463227.1, forward strand.
AATCTGCACAAGTTAATTGATTTCTCTGAGCTTCTTTCTTTCTTAGAAAGATAATGTGAAAATAAATAAGATGTGAAATATTTGGCAGAAGATCTGACTTAGAATGCACAGAATAAATTTTAATTTTTATCACAATTATTTGTTTTTCTTTTACTTGTACCTATATAACAAACTACTACAAGCAGTTTGTATTCAAGTGTCAGGGGGTTCACAAGACTATTCTCAGGTTCAATAATTCACTAGAAAGGCTCACATAACTCAGAAAAGTGACTATACGCACACTTGTGGTTTATTACAGAGAAAAGAGATAGACTAAAATCAGAAGAGATAAAAGGCTCCTGGGGAGGAGTCCAGGAAAAATCTGGCATGAGTTTCTAATCTTGCTTTCTCAGTAGAGACCCATGGATGACACTTAATCCTTCCAGAAATGTTATATGGCAACTTATACAGAGTATTATGAGCTGGGGAAGCTCACATGAGTCTTGGGGTCCAGAGTTTTCATTGAAAGTTGGTTACAAGGATATAGACCACTAGAATGATTGACCATGGCCTCTCCAGAGGTCAAAGTGAAATAGCATGGCCGAGGGTCCAGGTAAACAAAAATAAGCATTCAGCATTCTCTTAGTCAATGTCTCCTGAGAGACAGAATCAATACAATAAAGATGATATAGATACAGATGTAGAAGCAGACATACATATGGATAAAAGAGAGGATGTGTATTAGGGAAGTTGAATCATGCATTTATGGACACTGGGAAGTCCCACAACAGGCCATGTGCAAGCTGGAAGCCTTGGGATCGTGGTAGCAGAGTTCAATTCAAGTCCAAATCCTTAGAAACAGGAACACCAATGATGCTAATTCTCAGTCCAAGGCCAAAGGCCTGATAACCCAGGGTGGTATAGGTTTAAGCCCTAGAGTCCCAAGGCTGGATAGCATGAAGTTCTGATGCACCAGGGCAGGGGAAACAGAGTTCCCTAACTCCAGGGGAAAGGGAGAGGAGATGAGGGTAGATCTTTCTACATTGAGGATGGATCCTCTTCACTCAGTTTATTGACTCTCACACCAGTGTCCTGAAAACATCCTCACAGACACACTCAAAAGGAATACTTTACCATTTCTCCAGGAAATCATTAATCCAGTCAATCTGACACCTAAAATCAACCATGAGGACCAGAAATACATTGTTAGTATAAACTATCTGGAATGGCCCAAGATTAATGGTATACAAAGACATTTTTATCAGGTAGGCTAGTCCAGGACTTAGAGTCTATCTCACAGATAACCAGTCACAGGTCAATCACTTCTTTAGAATTTATTGGATCTGAGCACACAGACCCTGTTGAATCCACCATTGACTACCCAACTGATAAACAAGTTTTGCATGTCATGGTGATAGTCATGCATGTGTGCACACTCATGTTCACTCATTCTCTCTTTCTCTACATGTGTATAAACACATTTATCTATAAAAATTTCCCAATAATTGTATACCCAAACTTTGGGTTTGTGTTCAGTTGAAGCCATTTGGTTGGAGGTTCTCACTTCAAATTGAATGCACTTAAAAATACTCTCATCTTTATCACTGCAGTCTTGTTTTCAACTTGGACTCTTCTCTTTCAGTCTTCAATGTTATCAGACAACACTGATTGCAATGCTTCAGGGCACAGAGCTATAGTCAAATTCCCTAAGCCAGGAGGGGATTCCTTAAATATGGGGGAATATAGCTGCAGAGTGGTGGTTGTTAACCTGCAGATACACTAAGATCAACACTTTACAGGACTGAATCATCAGAAAAGAAGATATAGGAGGGTGAGCCAAGACAGCATCTTGATGTCAATGATGAGACTAGAGTGAATGAAAGATAAAGTGTGTTTATCCTGCAAGTCTGGGTTCTGTGAAGTGGGGGTACCATCAAAAATGCAAGGAATCTGAGGTCAGAGAAGGAAACTAAAGGGAGCCTTTCCTACCCTCTGATTCCTTGTCACAGAAAAAAATAGTGGATGTAATGGGAATAAGTCCTCTTCAAATTTCTTACAATCCATCCCAGAGGCTGATCTCTACTCATTGAGTAGAATAAAAGGTCAATTCAGGTTTTATTGCAGTTTTTTTTCGCTTGGAAATGATTCCATCAAAGTGGCACTGACGGTATACACTGTGTGGGGCCTTTAACACGGCTTCAGCAAGGCAATGGGGTAGAGATGATGGTGAGTTGAGTGCCTGGAAAGGGGTTAGTGCCTGATAAACCATGTTACCACCCTCTCCTCTATGCCCCTCTTCTTCCTCCTTTATAAGTTTGAGAAATTGTCATGTTTTTTGAGTAAATAATGAGCAATGAAGAATATCAGTTTCTAACCATGGATGCCAGAACTTTTGAAAGTGTGATTAAGTTAAGGATCCTGTTGTGGGGACTCGTGGATTGAATCGTGTCCCGCCAAAATTCATATGTTGGGAAAAGATGTTTGGTTTGGTAGTTATGTCAATTGGGATGTCCAAATCTACGCTAGAGTGCATTGGTTGTATCCAGTTTGGCTTCCAGTGCAGATCCTGGGAAGCAGTGGTGATGGTTCAAGTGGCTGAGCTCCTGCCCCCATATGGGAGACCTAGATTGAGTTCCTGATTTGAGGATCCAGCTCACCAGACTTGGCATTTCAGGTGGGCATTTGGGGAATAAACCAGTAGTGGATGGAAGTATTCTGTCTCTTCTCCCTCCACCCCCTTACACACACACACACACACACACACATGATACATTGATGTCTCTATAACTTAAAATGTGAATTCATTTGAAAATCAGATCATTGCATATGGAATTAAAGGTGAGGTTATTCTGGAGTAGAGATGGCTCCTAATCTGATGTGAATGATGCACTTATAAAAGGAGAACATTTGGAGACAGAAACACATAGGAGAACACCATGTGAACATAAAATTGGAGAAATGCATTGACAAGCCAAGGAGTTCCAAAGATTAAAAATAAATCACAGAAGCTGGAAGAGAGGCATGAACAGTTTCCCTTCACAATCCTCAGAAGCAATCAATCTGCTAACACCTTGATCTTGGATGTCTAGCCTTCAAAACTGTGAGGCAATACCTTTCTGTGGCTTAAGCACCAGTATGTTGCACTTTGTCATGGCAGCTCCAGGAAACCAACCCAGAGAGATTTTTCTGGATTATTCAGGTGAGTCCTCAATGAAGTCATATGTGTCCTTTTAAGAGAAACAGAGAGAGGTTTCCAACACACCAGAGAAAAGAAAGAGATGTGACCACAGAGGCAGAGAGTGGAGTAATCAACCATCAGTCAGGGAATGCAGGCAGCTAAACAGACATGAGAGGCAATGGGTGGTGTCTCCTTAAAGGCTCTGGAAGGAGCGTAGATCTGTCAGCAGGCTGAATTCAACTCCAGGAAAACTCATTTCAGACTTTTGGCTCTCAGGAAGATGACCAAAAAAATGGTTATCTTCGGTTGCCACGTTTGTACTAATTTGTTACAGCAGTGATAGGAAACCAAGACATTATATATTCACTTAACCTATGAACTCTGACAGTGGAATATAACTTTAAATACAGCGGTGGTAAAAAGCATTATAGGTCATTGTATTAACTGGTTCATGTTTTATCTATACTGTTATAATTATACTTTACACGTGGATCATACCAAATACAGAAATCAAATTTTAGCAGCTATCAGATTAAACACTTGAAGGCTATCTTATTCTATAATACTAGTGTAAAATATTTTGAATGACCTTAACCTACTTGGTTACTAGAAGGATGTAAACATTTGGACAAAAAAAGCAAGTAACAAGCAGCATGGGTTCGCTAATCAAGTTACAACAAATCAAATATGTTTATTTTCATTGCCAGAGTTAGTAAAAAATAAGTCCTCAGAAATATGTTGCAACTGGTATGTTTGGAATGAGGCCCTTGATCAAAGGCAAGAAAAGGAAAAAGGAGTTGTAGATACATGTAAAGTGGAAATAGATCTATAGTTATTCAACAGACCACACCTATAGCATACTGAGATGTAGATCAACATTAAGGCACAGGAATTTATCTTATAGGATGAGCAGGCATTTATGGGCCAGACACTATTCTAAAATCCTCTATTTTTAAATGTCAATTGTTCTTCCAACCTCGGAATTTCACCTTTGCCAACATTTTCTAGGTGTCACTCTCACTATTTCTCTTCCTCTTCTTTCTACTTTTTCTGCAGCCTGACATTGCTGCTCATTTCTTAGGCATATGTAGAGGTAATTAACTCCAGGTCTGTGCTGTCACCTATCATAGCATCAGCTACATGAAATGTGGCTAGTTCAAATTGAGATATGCTATAAAAGTAAAATACATAGTGGATTTTGAAGGCAGAACAAAAATGCAAAATAGCTCATTAACAATTTCTCATGTTGACTACATATTGACATGATAATACTTTACATGTTCTATCTGAAATAGACTACATTATTAAGATAATTTTACCTCATTCCTGTGGCATCCAGAAACTGATAAATGACAGATGTAGCTCATATTTGTCACTTGCATTATACTTCTGTAAGATAACACTGCTCTTAATGACTGTTTAGGGACCTTGCCTTTGCATTAAAAGCAAAGATGTTTGTTTAAAAAAAGGTACTCTATCCCAGAAAGATTTTTTGCTATTCCCTTTAACGCACTAGTAGACACAAGAAGTGGTGGTTTGAAACTACTTTCCTCCAACCAATGGCAAAAGCTACTTAATCAACTGTTGTCTGTTAGCTAAGCACACCCAATCCCCAAACATCTTTCCACTCATGTTCTTCAGAGTTGATATTTCCCATCCCTGGGTGAAATTGAAAATGATTCTCAAAGCTTTTTTGCTCCCTTTTGGAAAGAACAATCTCATTTCAAAAATTTAAAGATCTCATTAAATCTAATATTACAATTTAATCTATCACACAATTTAGATTCTCTTTCCCCAGCTGAGGCTTACCCCAGCTGTGCAACCTGCAAAGAGCACAGAAAATTGAGTCCCTGTCTTCTTTCCCTTAGGATTCCCTCCCCGCTCCCTTGCTGTTGTCCCGTTTGAAGCAGCATGTTAAGTGAGGAGAGATGTTAGGGGGAAGAAAATCCCAAATGCCACCTGACTGGTGAGTCTGACATATGACTCCGAGGCCCAGTGGGCAGCAGGTGAATACCTGCTCTTTCTCCCTTCTGTGGGATCTCTCTAGTATCCTCCTGATGCAAATCGAACCATAACTCTTGTGACACAGGCAGGCAACAGGGCCTCTGGCTGGCAGCTGTCACAGAATCTCCGGCCACCCAGTAGTGTTCCTTTACCTGTTCTTTACCGGTTCACCCATTTTTGATATGAGTCTCTGTTGAGACAGGTGCGGACTGACTAACTTTGAGGACAGCACACTCATTCCCAGAGAACTTGATACAGATTCTCTCTCTCTCTCATTCCCTCCCTCCTTTTTCTCTCCATCTCCATCTCATCTTTCACCATATAATGTGCCCAGCTTTCAGAAGTTACCAGTCTTTATACATACCCAACTTCAGGGAACATAAAGCAAATATTCCAAATCATTGAAATACTCCCTCTCCTGGTTTGAGCAGATGTGCATTTTTCCAGCATCTTCCATGATTGACTGGAAAGGGGAAAGCTGGGGCACTCCAATAATGCTTTGCAGAGATTTGGGATGGGATACACAATGCTATCCAATAGAACAGGAAACATCAGGACCTAGAAAGAAAGGAAAGGAAAGGAAAGGAAAGGAGAGGAGAGGAGAGGAGAGGAGAGGAGAGGAGAGGAGAGGAGAGGAGAGGAGAGGAGAGGAGAGGAGAGGAGAGGAGAGGGGAGGGGAGGAGAGGGGAGGGGAGGGGAGGGGAGGGGAGGGGAGGGGAGGGGAGGGGAGGGGAGGGGAGGGGGGGAGGGGAGGGGGGGAAGGGAGGGAGGGAGGGAGGGAGGAAGGAAGGAAGGAAGGAAATCTATCTCTCATACAATGGTCCTGGGTTGGGGGTGGCTTTCCACCAGCTGACCATTCAAGGATATTTTCACCTTCATCAACAGATGTTCCTGAGTACTCACCCATCATCAGTGCCCAGAAAGAAAAGGAGGAAACAGGAAAACACACCCCTGTCTTGCGAACTCTAGCCTGAAGCAGCTCTAACTTCTTGTCCTCAGCTGCCACTGGCCATATCTGACTGCATGAGATCCTGAAAAATGCATCCCAGCCATATTCTGCTGCAATTTTATGGAAAGAAGAACAGACTTTTTCCCTCCCTCCCTTCCTTCCTTCCTCTTTCTCTCTTTCTTTCTTTATCTCTCCCTCCCTCCCTCCCTCCCTCCCTTCCTTTTCTCTTTCTCTCTCTCTCTCTCTCTCTCTCTCTCTCTCTCTCTCTCCTCTCCCTCTCCCTCTCTCTCTCTCTCTCTCTCTCTCTCTCTCTCTCTCTTTCTTTCTTTCTTTCTACTCGTGGTCTCTGTCACAATCTCCATTATCTCTGATCTTCCCCTGAATCCTTGCTCCTTCCACACTCAGCATGGAAGAAATACTATGATGACTCCAGCTGGGAGAAATAGTTTCACAGTGCTTCATAGCATGCTCTGAATAGGATCCTTGCACCTCTGTTGTCTCAGTGGATTGAACTGCAGTAGAAAATGAGACACATGTGTCCTTACAGCACTCTATTCAAAAAAATGTTAGTGCTCATTCTATACAGTGAACTTTATATACACCACCTCATTTATTCTTTCAGCAATCCTTTGGCCTAAGGATTCTGTTTCAGAAATGTTATTTAACTTATTTTAACTTAATTGAAACAACCAGTCAAAGAGGAACTGAAATCCAACCTCAGTTTTTCTGACTCTTAAGATAAATTGCATCTTGGATATCTCTTTCAATTTTTTATTTTATATTTAATTTGTCTTCTTTAGCCATGTTAATTCACCTTTATATTCTGATAGCAAAGACATAAACAGTAGAAATATATATAGTATACATGTGCAATATATATGCATCACTCATTTATATAGTATTTCATATAGATTAGATGTATAGTGTGTATGTATATGTAGTACGTATTTATACCTATATATTGAGTATAACTAAAGGAATAGAGAAATAATTACCCTATGGAAAAATTAAGTGAGTTTTTTTTTCTAAAAATTCATTTATTTATTTGAAAGGCAGAGTTACAGAGAGGCAGCGGCAGAGAAAGAAAGAGAGAGAGGTCTTCCATCAGCTGGTTCACTCCCCAGATGGCTACAATGGGCAGAGCTGGGCTAATCCAAAGCCAGGAGCCACAAGCTTCTTCCAGGTCTCTCATGCAGATGCAGGGGCCCAAGGATTTGGGCCATCTTCCACTGCTTTCCCAGGCCACAGCAGAGAGCTGGATCAGAAATGGAGCAGCTGGGACTTGAACTGGCTCCAATACGGGGTGCCATCACTGCAGGCAGTGGCTTTAGCTGCTACACCACAGTGCTGGTTCCAATTCAGTGAGTTTTTTTTTAAAATATTTGTTTATTTATTTGAACTGCAGAGTTACCAAGAGAGAGAAAGGAGAGATCTTCCATCTGCTGGTTCACTCTCCAAATTGCTGCAATGGACAGGGCTGCTCCAGGCCAAAACCAGGAGCCTGAACTCCATCTACATCTCCTATGTAGGTAGCAGGAGTCTAAGCATTCAGATCATCTTCTTCCGCTTTCCCAGGTGCATTAGCAGAGAGTTGCTAGGCCTTATATACCAGTGTTTATATTGGCTATGTCACGGCGATGTTTTAACCTGCTGCACCACAATCCTAGTCAATAAATGACATTTTTTAAATAAAAAATTATCTTTTAAGTTTAAATAAATATAAACAAATGAATAAAATTATTCCTTTAAAATTATTTGCTATTTTTGGAACACGTCAACATTTTTGAAAGGAGGCCTGCAGAAAGGAAAGAATTTTTCTGAAAATGAATTTTCTGCAGAAATGAAGTCAACTAAATCTGTACATTTAAAAAGAAATCTTTGACCATAAAATTCCTAATATATTCAAATATTTTCAAAGTCTTTGGGGGACAAAAGATAATACCTTGAACAATTTTGATTTCCAATGAAATATTAGTTAAAATTCAGTTTTGAAATGCTTGGGCGAGCTGGAGAAGCCTATTCTAGACTAATCCTCAAGGACCTTGTTATGCTTTGAACAGGATTTCCCACAGTCATTCAGGCAGTTATATGGTATGCTGTTAATGGATTAATGGTTGATGGATTAGAATGGAGGCTTGACTCAATTATGTTGTCTGAAGGTACAGCCTTTGGGAAAGGATTGGATTGGATTAGGTTGATAGGATGGAGCTCAGTGATCAAATCTTGATGACTTTATTGAGGAGACCACTTATATCTAGGTCACAGAGGGTAGAGGAAGAGTGTGCTCCCTACCTTTCCCTGCCTCTGCACATGCTCATTGCCAGCCTCCACCAGACTCCAGACTAATGGGCCCATCCAACCTTGGGTTCTAACCTCCACGCTGTGAGCCAAACTAACCCTTCTTCCCTGGTAAGTGGCTCTTTCTGAGTATTTGACCGTATTTTAGAATTTTATTTATTTATTTTGTATTTGTTTGAAAGGCAGATTTAAGTGAGAGAGAGAGAGAGAGAGTTTCCATATGTACCTGAACTGATGTCTGTTGTCTCCCAAGGTGACATTAGCAGGAAGGTGCCTCAGAAACAGAGGTGGGACCTGCACCAAACCAGTTTATAATTTGGGATGTGGGCCACCCAATAGTGGCTTAACTTGCAGTGCCACAACCTGCACTCCTCTTCTATTTTAGTGAAAATAATGAAAAGATGACTGATTTAGAACCTCCATGGAGCACCGATAAAGAGTCCTGGGAGAACTGCCATCTCTGTCATGATCTCAATACAGGTGCCCCTCAAGGAGCCACAGTGACTGCTGCCAGAGTAACACATCACCTGTATTTTCTGAGCCTAAAGAATGGATGCTCAGGTCCCTGCACTCAACACCCACACCAGTAGATGATGGGCTCTCAGACATTGGAGCCTACAAAGTCTTGTCAGCAGAAACAGCAGAAGCAGAAGAACGTGGCTGTTAACTCATAGCCCTGATAGCCACGCTGGCAAGGAATCTTGCTTTAGTTTTTGGCTTCGGAACAGAATTGAGTTCTCACTAAACAGAGGACCTGGGTGAAACATGCAGAGAGTGTATCAGGGCTGTGAGTCAGCAGCCACCTTCTGTTGCTTCTGTCTGAGTGCCCAGTGGGCTGAATCACTGTGTCTACCAAGGTTGAAGGCAGTTAGGGGAAACAATCAGGTTAAAAGGATAAAAGCTGGTTTGAATACTGTTTTCATGTGCAGAAAGGATTAATGACTTCTAGGATAATTTACAAGCAGGCTTGAGATTCTGACTGTGGAGTTTAAATGTGCAATCTTTCTTTGGATGAAAATATTACTCTTATTTGGAAAGTCTTGACATGACAAATAAGGAGCTATCCAATGAGTTCAATTCCAACCGTTTCCACAAGGACCTTTGAATGGGTCATGCTACAACTCATTATTTTTTACGTCTCAAACAATAATTAATTGTATTCATTTGGGTATAGTTTTGTCTGGATGAATAATATAATTTTATTCAGAAACACAATTGCCTTTCAATTAACTATGTATTGGGCACTGAGTAGCTCTTTTATCCCTAACAACAAATTTTAAAGGTAGAAAAACATTAGTCCAGGGCTGGCGCTATGGCATAGTGGGATAAGCTTCTGCCTGCAACACTGGCATCCCATATGCATGCCAATTTGAGTCCCGCCTGCTCCTCTTCCAATCCAGCTTCTCGCTATGGCCTGAAAAAGCAGTGGAGGATGGCATAAGTTCTTGGGCCCCTGCACCCATGTGGGAGACCTGGAAGGAGCTCCTGGCTCCTGACTTTGGATCGGCCCAACTCCAGCCATTACAGCCATTTGGAGAGTGAAACAGCAGATGGAAGATTTCTCTCTCTCTCTCTCTCTCTCTCTGTGCCTCTAACTCTGCCTTTCAAATTAATAAATAAATAAATCTTTTAAGAAAGAGAAAATATTAGTCCAATTTGTGACTATGAACTGGAAGCTGAGACAGGTTAAGTAATTTGGGAGGAAAAATTTCAGAGCCAAGATTTGAACCTAGTTCACTCAGTTTGTCTTTAATATTATTCTCATTGATATTTGGAGATTGTAGTACACTTGGTGCCACCCTTGTGTATATAATAATGGCTCAAATATTTATTTTATGCCTATGGACTTTGCTAGCCTTCCACGTGGACATCCATATAGTTTCATGTCATTATCACCCGTGACATCCTAGCTGGCTCTGCCACCTACTGAGGAAGAAAGGAAATGTTCTATTATTCCATCAATAACACTAATGGATGGCTAGAGAGAATGAAAACAGAGAAAGACCTGAGTGGGAGTTTCCCCCTACCGGATTAACAGCAGGGATTTATGGACACCATATCCTGTCTGTGTAAGAGATGGGAGAAAGGTGAATGCATGTGGGAGGAGAGAATAAAACTCCAAAGGATCTACTAGAGCAGATGACAGACATCCTGCCATGGTGGCCAGGAAAGAGAAAATGAAATGGAACAAAGATGAAAGCCATCCTACCTAGAATAGAGCTGCCAGTTATATCTTGGTAGATGTAAGCTATGGTGTGAATACATCCCTTGGAGTTTATGTGCCTAGTGTGCTTGTATAGGGAGGGGATGATGAGGTTCCTATGAGGGATTAATGCCTTTATCTCCAGAGTGGGTTAATTCTCACAGGTATGGATTCCTTACTGAGAGTGGGTTGTTACAATGTGAGTCTGCCCCTCCTGGTTCGTCTTTTCCAAACAACACTTGCTTAGTCTTCACTGTGGTGTCATGTTATGATGCAGCTCAAGACCCTTGCCAAATACAGCTGCCAAATTTTGGGCTTCCAGCCTCGATAACCTGAATAAATTTATTTCCTTATAAATTACCCAGTGTCAAGTATTCTTTTATAACAACACAAAACATACTAAAATAGTACATAAGCCAGTCATATGGGTCATTTTGGTTGGATGAATTTGTAAAACATCAGAGAAAGACAACTGTGGGAAAGATTATTAAATCATGAGTTTGAATCCTTAGAGACTAATAATAATAAGTAGCCAAAATGTATAATCATGTCTCAAGTCGCACATATAATTAGAGTTTTAATAAAAAAATCCATATTTATGTAAATTCCTGGAGAAAATAATTTGTGTTAGGATGAGGTGAATAACCATGTTCTAAATCAAGCATAACTTGGTGAATGTTAAAGCTGCTTAGATAGAATTCAGAGTACATGTAATAAGTGTCATCAAACATACAGATATTTGAAAGAATTTTAAATTATAATGCAGACACATATATATAATTTTGACAAAATTATGAGTTTAATATTTCCATGATTATATTTTGACATTGTTACAATTATGAATGATGTAAATAGGGAAATTCTTTACCTAACGCAGTTAATATATTTAAATTAACTCACAGCACATTTTTTCCAACATCTTGTTCATTTATTCAAAAAACCTTTATTAAACTTCCTCTTTATGTAATCCTCTGCTAGATCAATCATAACAACCCAGGCAGAAATGCATGGAGATCTGACTGCTGACTTTGTTTTGAAGAAATGATTTACACTGTCAATTTTTACAATACATTTAGTTTATTCAAATAATAATAAATCAGAAGTGTATATTGGTGTGATAATATAAAATGCTTTATCCACAGGAACACATACAATACTCTTCACATTCAGTACTCCACATGGTCTTCACAGGTAGAAGGGTATGGTCATTTAGTGTTTTTAATGCAAATAATATATTACAATCTAAGCCAGTCTATGTGCATATAAAACCCAAACCGAAGAAACCTAGCTGTAGGAGGCCATCTTTGTTTACCAATGGTAAATAATACTCTAGTGGAGTTTTAACTCTTGATTCAATGCATTGTGAATATCTTTTTAAAAAAGATTAAAGGACTATCAATTTTATTATCAATTAGTCATTTAAAGGTTATGATACCATAGGTCAGACTTATTTCAAAGAAACTTAAATTACTATTTAAAATAAATTGGAATTTTATATGATTTATAATCACAAGCAATATAAGCCAATTTTTTTCAAAATTATATCAGAATAATAATCAAATATATCATAATAATCAGATATATTTTCTGATCATTTTTACCAGGTGTCTAATTTAATTGGTTTTCAAACCAATGACTATTTAGAGGGAAATAACAAGTCCATATTTCTATACAGCTACAGAGAAATTTCTGGTACTGAATTAAGAAACTAACCAAGACATAAACCAAAAAGTTATGAGTAGTGAATCTATCAGTAGGGTGTTATAACTGCATCCCTAAAGGTCTCCTCTCTGTGAATGCAAACATCTTCCTAACCATAATGAGACAGTGTAAATCTCTTCAGGGTCATGTTTAACACTCTATGCCTATGGAAATCATAAGATTATCTGCAACACTGCTCAGCTTCCTTCCGTTTTGAGCTGAATTAATTCTGCTCTATTGCACAGTTGAGCATCTAAGTGAATTCTAAACAATAAATATGATGATCTGCAGCCTCTAAGAGTCTCTCTTCAACTTTCCTGAAACTTAGAAAAACAGTGTATATTAATCAGAAGAGTAAAAATTCACCAGATATTTATTAAAATGAAAAAGAGACCAGCTTAATATCTTTGCAAATCCTACAATATACTCTGAATACTCAGGGCCTGGATCAACAATATTCTGTAAATAGGAAAACTAGAGAGTTAGCCATCTACAAAGGATTATGTGGCTTTTAAACCCAGGTAACACAGTTGTAATAAATAAGAATGTGGAAATTATATCAATAATGAAGTAGTGATATGAAGTAAATAAAAGAGGAGAGAGTTATATTCTCTTCTGTAGATGAAATACAAACAGTTGTGAAGATAGAGAAATATTGGAATGGAAAAGATTTAAGTCTATTTCCTTTCCTTGCTGTGAGAAACATATTCAGACAACCATAGCAGGCAGCATGTAGATAATGGAAAAATTTGATTGATTAATTGAGCAATAGACCATGCACCAGGAAAAATACACACACACACACACATACACACACACACTAGATATGTTCAGCTAAGTAATAACACAAAGACAATATTATTTTTAATGGGTGACCATAATTCCACACTATGCCAGTATTTGAATGAGAACAGCTTTCAATGGAACAACCACAGCACAAGAAATATGTTAGCACTAGTTTTATAGTCACTGATAAATTACTTAAATAAAAAATCGTAAATAACAAAAATAATTTGTATGACAAGTGAAAATGATTTTATTTGTATTTCATGTTATCTAATTGGACATATTATTCATGAAAGATTCAAGATGGGCAGAAGTGAAGACTGAAATAATTTACAGAGAGACAAGGTACAATTCATCAGGGAGTACATCCTCATAACTGTAAGTCCAGTTATACCACTGCTTCCTCATGCATTATGCGCTATACTAATGTCTGCTTTTTCATCATAAGATTAAAACAAATACTACCATCCTTTTCCTAGCAGATGGCCTGAGAAAAAACCAATGGAATGTTCTCTAAATAATGTTAAGAGGTAGAATCTATAGTAATTGTTTTAAATAAACCTATAGCTACACTCAAGTTAGTATAAAAAACATAGCTTTGTTTATTGATTTATTAATAGTGCTTAAAGTAAGGTCTGAGTTCTCACAGAAAACTATTTCAAAATATTTTAGCCTTCTATTGATTATTTATCCACTTTTTTCCCAATCCACTAATATTTTTGACATGTTGAGCTTACAGTGAAAGTGTTAGTGATTAATGACTTTGATTTGAAAGTTCAGAGTAATATAGAAAAAGAATTCTATACTTGGAGACCACACACTTTATATTCTCAGTTGGATATCATCTGTTCTATTTTAAGCAAGCTTTAGCTCTGTCCGGGTTAGCCATATTGTCTTCAAGAAAGAGTGACAATAGCAGCTTCCAAGAGTTGCTGTGAAGTTACCAGTCCGGGTACCCACGTAGACTCTGCTGGCTATCTCTTGTAGTTGAATTTAAAGATAAGCCCGCATAGTCAAGGCATTAGCCATTGTCAATAAAGGTACACATTTTCTGTGCTAAAAAAGTTATGTGTGAACATTCATATGTGGGCAACTTGGAAGACATTCTTATTCTCTTCCCCCTTCTCCAAACAATAAATGACAAAGTATTAATTGTAAAAGACATGCTAAAACTAGCAAATACAAATGAAACTCAACATAAATTAGTATTTCAGAAGACACTTCATTTTAATTTCAGTTGTCATCTGGTAGAGTCCTGGTTCAGAGCCTTATGTGACAGCATAGATCTCAAGTAACCAGGAGAAAGTAAAGTGTGAAAGATATGATCCAAAATCTTTCATTTTTTTTTTTATCAAAGAGTTACTAAAAATTGAATTCATTTTCATCAACATGCGTTCTCTAATCAGCATTAGTGGTAGGTTAGTTTGGAATAATTGTTTTAAGAGATTTATATGAAAGAGAGAGAGAATATTTCACCTGCAGTTTCACTCCCCAAATGGCTATCACTGCCAGGGCTAGATCAGGCCAAGGAGCCTGATACTCCATCTGTCTCCCACGTGGGAGGTAAGGGCACTTCTGCCATCTTCTGCTGCTTTCTGAGGTTCATTAGCAGAGTGTTGGATCAGAAGTGGAGCAGCTGGGACTTAAATTGTTGCTCATGAGGGATGTTGGTTTCGCAGGCAGCAGCTTAACTCACTATGTCACAATGCAGGCCTCAATTGGTAATGATTCTAATTCATATTTGAATATTGTCACTATGGCAGCTTAAATACAAGTATTAATTTCATACAGGAATGTGAAAATCTTGATTTTGTTGCTGTGTGTATATACATGTATTCATTGTCCACCCACCTAAACCCACTCCATAAAGTAACAAGTAGGAAGGTAATAGCTTAAGGTATGGAATTAGCCCATATGTCTATCAACTGACAGCCAGATAAAGAAAATGTGATATATTATATATAATGATTTTTATATGTACATATACATATATAATGGAATATATACTCAGCCATAAAATCCTATCTTTTGCAACAAATGGATGCAATTAGAGACCATTATGCTTACTGAAATAAGCCAATTCCAAAAAGACAAATATCGTATGTTCTCACTGATGGGTAACTAATATAGAGTATAAAAATGTAATGTATGTGAATGAAATTGAAATCTTGAGATTTGATTATTGTTTATAGCCTTTGTCTATACTCATCAGGAACAGTGGTCTTTCTACTTTGTACTTGTTAAATTGTTTATTTACTGGCAGATTAAGTTTGTGGTTATAAAGTAAATTGAGGGCCGGCGCTGTGGCTCAATAGGCTAATCCTCCACCTGCAGCACCGGCACACCCGGTTCTAGTCCCAGTCGGGGCATCGGATTCTGTCTCGGTTGCCCCTCTTCCAGGCCAGCTCTCTGCTATGGCCTGGGAGTGCAGTGGAGGATGGCCCAAGTGCTTGGGCCCTGCACCCGCATGGGAGACCAGGAGAAGCACCTGGCTCCTGGCTTCGGATCAGCGTGATGCGCTGGCTGCAGAGCGCTGGCCGCGACGGCCATTGGAGGGTGAACCAATGGCAAAAGGAAGACTTTTCTCTCTCTCTCTCTCTCTCTCTCTCTCTCTCTCTCTGCCTGCTCCACTCTGCCTGTCAAAAAAAAAAATTAAATTGAAAGTATGTCTTCACAAAAAGAAAACTAAGAAAGGAATAAGGATAATGAGTAGAGGGAGGGAGGGTAGGAAGTATCATTATATTCTTTTTTTTTTTTTATTTGACAGGCAGAGTTAGACAGTGAGAGAGACAGAGAGAAAGGTCTTCCTTCTGATGGTTCACTCCCCAAATAGCCGCCGTGTCCCGCACTGCGCTGATCCGAAGCCAGGAGCCAGGTGTGTCCTCCTGGTCTCCCATGTGAGGGCAGGGGCCTAAGCACCTGGGCCATCCTCCGCTGCCCTCTCAGGCCACAGCAGAAAGCTGGAGTGGAAGAGGAGCAACCGGGACTAAAACCCAACACCCATATGGGATTCCAGTGCAGCAGGTGGAGGATCAACCAAGCGAGCCACGGCGCCGGCCCCAGTATCATTGTATTAAACTGCACATATGAAATAGATGAAACCTCCTCTCTTTATATAAATTAATAAATAAATTTTAAAAATCAATTATTTAAATTACTTTAAATATCTGATATTAGACATTGACAATCTCAAAACAAATCATCCTCTTCTCCATACTCAAATACTCTTGCCTGTACTAACATAGGAGCATTTCAGCTGATGCCTTTACTCCAGTTTCCACCTGAATGTCCATCCTGTCTGTACCATCCCCAATGCTGCCTCCAATTGATTTCAGAAAAATTCCAAAACTGTTAAACAAAATGAAAACCTTGGTAGTCACTACTTGGACTGTGAGCTTTACCAAGGCAGAGGTGAGGAATTTTCAGTCTTATTGTTACTCCAGCATCAATTCGATGTACACATGAATTGAAGTCATCCTAGAATGTGGCCCTTGCCCACATGCTCCTTGCTATTTCCACAACCTGAAATGTCTTTAGTTTCTTCTCTGACTGGCAAAATCTTCGATATCTTTATAGGTCAACTTCCACACCCTATTTTCCATGAAGCATTCCCGATATTCTCACACACTTAGGATAGAATTGATCACTGATGTCTTCTGTGCATACCCATTGTATTTTCTACTTATCTCAATACAATTTTTATTTAACTATGTAACATTATTTTAAATTGTTTCAACACTTCTCATGAACCAGTCATTGAAAGAAAAATGTTTTATCTGAACATAAGTAGGCTATAAAGTGCTCCTCATATAACAGAATCCTGGAATCAGAGTGGAAACAAAATTCATCTTAATCTCTTTCTTTAACACATGCACACACAAACACACACACATATGTATTTATATAAACACACTTATTTTGGTCTGCCTGGACAACTCAGAACCTGAACCAGGTGTCTAATGAAATCTAAATCTTTTTCTATGATTTGAATGTGAAAATAACTATAGCAGGAATGTCTCGCCTTTAAAATATAGGAGTATAAAATGTTAATGTTACAAATCAGAACAAATATATGACTCTGAGAAATTTCTTTGACATCAAGATAACAGGAGCTCCAAGTGAAGGCTCTCCCAGTGTAAGTGGGTCTGTAATCTATGATTAAAAAAATACTGTTATGCCAAAATCCCTTACAAAGGTAAGATCACCAGATGAGACCCCAAAATAGAATGTAGCATTTCTATTTATAAGCTCACCACAGCTTTCCATCATAAAATTTCAGCTTTTATATGGAATATATGCTGTTATGGTAATAGAAGACTGATAAAAGAATAGATTTTGGGAAATGGTTCAATAGAGAGAAAGCACTTTAATATTTCTCATTAATATTTGTCTTTTTTTAGTTTTTATTTGATAAATATAAGTTTTCAAATTACAACTTTTGGATTATAGCAGCTTCCCCCCCCCATAACCACCCTCCCACCCACAACCATCCAATCTCCCACTCCCTCTCCCATCCCATTCTTCATCAAGATTCATTTTCAATTATTTTCAAATAAAGAAGATTAATTTAGTATATAATAAGTAAAGATTTACACAGTTTGCACCCACATAAAAACACAAAGTATAAAGTACTGTTTGAGTACTAGTTATACCGTTAATTCACATAGTACAACACATTAAGGACAGAGATCCTACATGGGGAGGAAGTGCACAGTGACTCCTGTTGTTGACTTAACAAATTGACACTCTTGTTTATGGCATCAGTAATCACACTAGGCTCTTGTCATGAGCTGCCAAGGCTATGGAAGCCTCTTGAGTTTGCCAACTCCAATGTTATTTAGACAAGGTCATAGTTAAGTGGAAGTTCTCTGCTCCCTTCAGAGAAAGTTACCTCCTTCTTTGATGGCCCATACTTTCCACAGGGATCTCACTCACAGAGATCTTTCATTTAGGTCATTTTTTTTTTTTTTTTGCCAGAGTGTCTTGGCTTTCCATGCCTAAAATACTTTCATGGGCTTTTTAGCCAGATCCAAATGCCTTAAGGGCTGATTCTGAGGCCAGAGTGCTATTTAGGACATCCACCATTCTATGAGTCTGCTGTGTATCTCTCTTCCCATGTTGGATCGTTCTCTCTTTTTTAATTCTATCAGTTAGTATTAGCAGACACTAGTCTTGTTTGTGTGATCCCTTTGACTCTTAGACCTATCAGTGTGATTAATTGTGAACTGAAACTGATCACTTGGACTAGTGAGATGGCATTGGTACATACCACCTTGATGGGATTGAATTGGAATCCCCTGGCACATTTCTAACTCTACCATTAGGGGTATGTCTGATTGAGCATGTGCCAAACTGTACATCTCCTCCCTCTCTTATTCCCACTCTTATATTTAACAGGGATCACTTTTCACTTAAATTTAAACACCTAAGAATAATTCTGTGTTAATTAAAGAGTTCAACCACTGGTATTAAATAGAACAAAAAATACTAAAAGGAATAAAGTAGTAAGTTGTTCCTTGACAGTCAGGACGAGGGCTAATCAAGTCACTATTTCTCATAGTGTCCATTTCACTTCAACAGGTTTCCCCTTTGGTGCTCGGTTAGTTGTCACCAATCAGGGAGAACATATGATATTTGTCCCTTTGGGACTGGCTTAATGCACCCAGCATGATGTTTTCCAGATTCCTCCATTTTGTTGCAAATGACCAGACATCATATTCCTTATTCCTATGTTGCTGGCAAACATTCTACAGCCTTTAAAACATCTATGATTCTCTAAGCTAAGACAACTCTGGGGGCGGAGGGGCATAGAGTTGCTAAGGGCATTCATCTTCACAAACATTCCACATATTTCATTTTTATTATCTCCATTTTATAGACAGAAAAATCTGTTATAATGAGAGATTAGTTTACCTAATTTATTGAGTTAGTAATAAAAACAATTTTTTTAATTTGTTTAGGTATTTGAAGGCAAAGTTATAAAAAGAGAGAGAGGGTGAAAGCAATCTTCAATGTGCTGGTTCACTCCTCAAATGGCCAGGATAGCTGCAGCTGGGACAATCTGAAGCCAGCAGCTAGGAGCTTCTTCCGGATCTCCCATGTGGGTGCAGAGGCCCAAGGACTTGGGCCATTCTCCACTGCTTTCCACGATGCAGTATCAGGGAGCTGGATTGGAAGTGGAGCAGTTAGGACCAGAACCAGCACCCATATGGGATGCTGGCATTACGTTTGGCAGCTTTACTTGCTGTACCACAGTATCAGCCCAATAGAGCCAAAGTTTTAACACATTGGTTTAGTTTACAAGCTGTCCTCTTTTGTATGTCTTAGTCACTCATTCAACAAATGTTTCTGTCATGTGTGAAATGCTGGGATAGTGTTTGGGGATGCAATATTGAATCTTCATGTGCAGTTCCGACCTTTAATCTAGTGTGAAATACAGGGCATAAATGGGTAACAAAAAAAAGTACTTCATTAAAATTGTGTTAACAGAGAAATAAGATAGAGAATAACAGCACAGATCCTAATTTATATAGTTTGCCCAAAGAGGATCTCAATTATTAGGTGCTATTTAAATTGAGACCCGAAGTATAAAAAAGAGCCAAGCCTGCGAGGGAGAGAGGGAGACTATCCCAAGCATGGGACCAGTATAGAAGAGGAAGTTGAAGAGCTGTAGGAGCAGAGGATGGCCAGCGTGGTTGGAGCAGTGTTAATGCAATGAGAAGGGGAAGGGGTCTGGAGAAGGGTGGAGGAGTTGAGTCATCAATGGCCATGTAGGCTACAAATACCAGACACCTTTGGAGCCCCAAGCTATTTCGTCCAGGTCAGAGCTTCTCAAACTTCTGTATGTATATAAATCATCTGGAAATCAAGCTAAAAAGCAGATTTCGTTTTGACAATTCTAGAATGGGGCCCAAACCCTGCCTTTCTAACAAGCTCACAACCAATACAGATGTTGCTGGACTCAGGATCACAGATTGAATATCAAGGTACTAGGGCCCACTTTTTCACCCTGGTGATAGCTATTGTAAGCAGTTGCATATAGCTGTAGCACATATTTGTTGTCCCTTCTGGGTCTTGGGGCTTCTCAAGTGCTACTACCCCTGGTACCCACAGAACCATGCAACCATTCTGCTGCATGCACAAACCTAGAAGTGTGAGGACATCACCATTCCTCGGGACAACCAGTAGCCAATGGGAACAGGACCAATTAACTGAATTCTCTACCCACTCATGAGGGTGTTCTCATCATGGTTCCTTTGACCAGCCCAGTTGAATGGAGCCTCAGGTACACACAGCAGTGAATAGTTCAATAGCATTTGTGTCTATCCCGTCATACCCTTTCTGGTTCCCCCACTGTTCCTGGTATTACTGGTCAAAATAAACTCTCTTCACGCACTGCCCCGTATCAGTCTCTGATTTCAAGGACAAATAAACTAAGACACTCTGGTCCCTGGTCAGTAATGGCAATAGTTCCCATGTCTGGAGTTTTTATTAATTTTTAATGTTCCTGAGGTGAAGGATACAGTCATATTTCACCTGTGTAAAGTCTTCACTTAGTTTAATACTGCATACCCAGCAGAATCAACAAAAGGAAAACAATTCAAAACAAATTATTCAAATTAAACAAAGGACCTTTACAAACTGTTCAAATGGTTGTGAGACAGCAGTATAAGAGGAATAGAGGAATATATACTACAGTGATTGAGAGCAGGGGCTCTGGAAGCATATTGCCTGTGCAAGCTGGCTCTGCTGCCTTCTAGCTATGTGACCTCAGGCATGGTATAGATTTGACCTGTCCCCCAGTTTCTTCACATATGAAATGTGCATGAAGATACTGGAACCCACTTCACCTTGAGGTTGTTATGAGGATGCAACAGTTAATACTTCTAAAGTACTGGACAGTGACTGGCTCACAAGAAACACCATGTTTGTATTTATCAAAACTCAATGAATGTTCTAAGGAACACAAGAGAAATCTTAGAGTACTTTCCAATGCTCTTTTTAGAGTACGAGTAATGTACAAAAATCACTTGCCAAAAACAGATTGCTAAGACAGCCTGGGCTCACCAAAATACATTTTGCAAGGCAAGAAGTGGGAGTGGGGATTCTTTTCCTTTGAAAGTCCCCTCAGTGATTCTGTGTAAAGCTGTAATTTACACAAGTCAGCCAAGTTTCCACCTCATTGCAACCCTTTTTAAGCAACTATGATATCAAGGATGGCATCCATGTTATGAGTTAAAAACAAGATGTAATTAAATTTTAAAAATTTAGCCTAATGATATATTAAATTGATGCCTAACTTGCTCACTTTTCCTTTTATGCATCAATTTAATATATCTTTCTTCTTTTTTATATTTTATTTTTTGTTTATTCTTGGCTATCACTGCCTGGATAGGTTGTTATCCTTGTTTTCAAGGAGGTTACAATATTCTTTCATTTATTTATTTTTTTCATGCTCATCAAAGTCCTGCATAGAAGTAATTCAGTTATTACCAGTTCATAGTATTATCTGTGTGGCTCAGGGAAGTTGATCAATTTTTCCACAATCATACAACTTATAAATTTACACTGCCAGGATAAAAATTCTCAACTGCTCACCTCATATTTTCCAAATTTTAACTATATCATGCCATACACTGATTACATTTGAAAAGAATAATAGGCACATGAGTTTTTCTGTACTTACATTCCAAATGTTAAATGTTAGTTCATAAAAAAAATGTTAGTTCACACAAATTCTACTTTATATGGTAATGAGAATTGTTAGCTTTGGAAAGTGCCTCCTTGATGTGAAATAGAACATAAAATACAAAACTAGCTTGGATATGCAAACGCAGTTTCATTTTTTAATGGGCAATAATGGCCTGTAATCAAACTACAGCTTGTTAGGTAAATAAATGATTTCCTTGTTAGCTGGAGGTTTGAACATAGACTAATTCATTAATTTGTAAATTGTTCTCTTGGCTTCAACAAGCCAACAATGTCTTTGACTATGTTTATGTAAGGAATGTTGAGGACATGGGCATGTTATTGATAAATTCAAGGCTGAGAGCACGTTACACTGTCCGCTTTACACACAACTCCCTTTAGGAATTGGGAGTGAAATACTACCTGATTCAAGAACAAGAGAAGAATCACTAGATTAACCACCACTCAAAGATAGATATTTATTGCATGGGAGGCAAACTCCTGGGAATTTGGTCTTTTCTCTGTCTTTCCTCAGTTTTCACAATCATAATTCTCACTCATAGAAGCACTATGATTATTTTCCACAAATTTACCTACAGCTGTCAGCTATTGAATACGCCACTTTTTAACTTGCATTACTAAAAATGGAGATTTCAGAGTGTACAATTTACATTATGCATACAAATAAGCAAAAATGTAATAAGGCAGCTGACAATTAATAAACAAGATAAAAATATGGGGCTAGCATTCAGCTTAGAATTTTAAATTACTAATAATTTTCAGGTGAAAATAGAATAAGTGAAAGAAACATGCATTGGTTATTTCTATTTTAAAACTATTTCTGTCTGTAAATTTCCAACTTGAAATAGCAAAGCATTTGAAGTATTTTACAAGGACACAGTGATGTCACAGGACAATAATTTTAATAACCATATCAGGTTATTTTTTTTTTTTTTACTGATCAGTCACGTCCATGTCCTCTTATCAAGTGCAGTGATGGTTTTATTTTTGATATTTTGAATATCTTGTGAACAGTACAGGAAGAGAAGAAGTTGTTCATCTCTTGTAAAGGGGTAGGGAGGGACAAGTTTTAGAATCAAAGCAAGAGCAGGTTCACTAAAATTTAATG
Source organism: Sylvilagus floridanus (assembly GCA_949820135.1). Classification (NCBI taxonomy): domain Eukaryota; kingdom Metazoa; phylum Chordata; class Mammalia; order Lagomorpha; family Leporidae; genus Sylvilagus; species Sylvilagus floridanus. Next base: position 78,303,755 of record OX463227.1, read on the forward strand.
ACTGGAAAAGCAAGCAGATTGAATCCAATCTTTTCATTAAATTACCTAACTTCAATTACTCTAATTGGGTTCCAAGCACCCTAAATATATTTGAACAGTGACTGCCAATTTCTCAAACCCCTCTTTTATCAAGGTTCCCAACGTACCTCCAAGCCATGCCCCTCTGTGAGGGCTCATACAGCTCAGCTCAGTTTCTCTCAAGTGGCCTCCGCTTCATTCAAGAAAAAGGAGACAACGTTAAAAATAACAGAAGCAGAGATGTGTTTTAAAAATTAATATAATAGCATTTAATAATGTCATGAAGGATTTGCACACAGTTGTTTATGAACTTATATTCCTCATTACAATAGAAAATATGTTCTTATTTGTACAAGGTGATTCCCCTGTATCTGCTCAAAGGTGCAGTAAGTAATCTGTTTATGGAGTAAAACACACCACTTTTTCTTTGAAAAGGTTTTTTTTTTCATCTATTAAAAATGTCTCTTGTATGTTTATGAAAGTAAGGCTACTGCTTTGTGACAATAAACTTGATTCACATGAGCTTTCTTTATGGGCCTGTGTATTCATAGCCAAGGAGCAAAACCTATTTGGTGGGAGGCACTGACATTTTGATTGTAGGAAGAAGAAAATGGCAATAATTCTCAGAAGCTGGGCAGATTATAAAAGATACAGAAAATGCGAATGAGTCTGATACCATAACACCTCTAAAACAGAGATGGTTGACAGCACTCTGATATCTCCCCCTGCAAAATAAAAGTACAAATATCAAATAAATCAAATGCCCACCATTGTGAACCAACAAGCACAAGGAACCATTTTCCCTCCATTCTACATCTTGTTCTACCTGAACATAAATTACATGACCCCAGGCAAGATGTAGAAGCTGAGAGTGATAACCTCAACCTCCCTAACATTTTCAAATTCAGTAGGTACTTTACAATAACAGCTCCCCAGTGAGATATATACAAATTGCCTGCAGCACCAAGGAAGTATTCTCAAAAGCTGCACACTTGCTCTAGTGTCACAACTGTTGAGTTTCTAAGTATAGGATATATGATTCCAGACATCAAACCTAATGGTTGCCAAATGTCCTCAAGTTGTCTTTGAAGATATTATCAAGCAAAGTCTACAAGGCAAAAAAAAGATATAAAAATGAATTTTTTATTTTTATTAATATAAACAGATAAGACTTCATGTACCTCACAGGTACAATTCCAAGGAAGACAATCATATTGCCCTCTCCCCCTTAATCCCTCTCCCTCCCTTCTTTCCCTCTTCCCCAGTTTTTGCAGCAACATACCCTCAATTCATTCCATAAGCCCAGGGCAAATACACCGCTAAAAATAATGTTCAACAAGTTCAGAGTAGAAAGACTTCTGCTCCACAGGAATATAGACAAGAGCCACAACAACAATCAAATCACAAGATGTCAGTTTCACACCTATACATTGCTTTTTCTTTGTATTCTGGATTTTCTCTTTAAAAAATAGTAAAACAAAATAATAATATATGTTACGGGTTGTTTCAAAACAATGGTACAACAGTACCATCCTTGGGAATATTCTGAAAAAAATTTTATTATATGTTCTTCCAAGTGCTTTCAGAATGCATTTTTATCAGTAACCCTCAGGTAGCCCACGTATCAAAAGATAGATAAGCAATTGACATCACAATAAAGAGCTTTCTTTGAAGTATCCAGACCTATAGTAAATTTTATATAATACTACCATTTGCAATGTGATTATGAGCAAGTCACTTAACATCTCTAGGCCTCAGTTTCTTTAAAATGCAAATTATATCAGTATCTCTTACATATTTGTTGTGAAGAGCAAATGAAGTATTATAAGTGAAGAATAGCATATAACAGATGTGATAAGCCCATAGGAAACAGTAGGTATTATAAAATAGCTATCATTGTTATTGTGAATTGGTTGATAAGAATGAACTAAATTCCTCCCATTAAAAATTTTGGGGGCTGAGGCCGGCAGTGAGGTGTAGTAGGTTAAGTATCTGCCTGCCATCCCATATGGGCTCAGGTTTTTGTCCCAGCTGCTCCACTTCCAATCCAGCTCCCTGCTGATGGCGTAGGAAAGTAGAGGAAGATGGTCCAAGTGCTTGGGCCCCTGCACCCATGTGGGAGACCCCGAAGAAGCTCCTAGCTCCTGGTTTCAGATTGGTCCAACTCCAGCCATTGTGGCCATTTGGGAAGTGAACCAGTGGATGGAAGATCTCTCTTTCTCTTTCTGTCTCTTGCTCTCTCTGTCTCTAACTCTGCTTCTCAAATAAATAAATATTTTAAAAAATGTATGTGTGTTAAAACATCATAACATTTACTGTACTAAAGTCAGACTCTCCAGTTAATTTTAACACATTAGTCTTGATGTGGAAGGAGAGGAGCCTCTGACTGAAGTTGGCTTGCTCTTGTTAAGCACAGGAGTGAATTTTCCTTTTGGGGTCTTTAAAGGTCATTGCAAAATGACCAAGGGAATTACACCAGACAGGCAAATGAAATTAAAGAATTTGTCATTCTCAAGGTAGAGGAGGCATAGCACACCACATAGGGGGCATTATGGGAGGAAAACTCAGGGATTGGCTAACCACGCATGTGGAGAGAGGGCTGGGAGGACTTCTGGGAAAATGTTTTTATTAGAGGTCAGGTGGAATACACACAGCATGGTAAGGTAGGTTTTACTGGTGCATTTGAATGTCATTATGTCACAGTCAGGGGAAGGTTAGCAAGGATTTGTGGTAGATACACTTATCCTGTTTTACAGCGATAAGCAGTTACCTGGGAGGGTGATCACAGCCTGTGTGTAGTGATGTTGAAATATGAGGAATATATAAAGTTTAAAAATTTGTAACAGCTGTACTCTAGGCCTAACTATAAGAACCACTAGATAAAGTTTTAAAGGATAAGGAAATAGAAATATTGGGGAAAAAACCTTATTTATATTCCTCACTGCTAATGTATTACTATAGTGACATACACAATCCCATAGGGACCACGCACTGCAATTGCTTATGGAAGAAAACCAGGCAGTGTGCCCACTTCCAACCAGGTACACTCTTCCTAACCTCACTGCTTCCCCATGTTAAATGTGTGGCATCATCTAAGAAAGAAAGCAAGAAAAAGGGCCGGCACCGTGGCTCAACAGGCTAATCCTCCGCCTTGCGGCGCCGGCACACTGGGTTCTAGCCCCGGTTGGGGAGCCGGATTCTGTCCTGGTTGCCCTGGGAGTGCAGTGGAGGATGGCCCAAGTGCTTGGGCCCTGCACCCCATGGGAGACCAGGAAAAGCACCTAGCACCTGGCTTCTGCCAACGGATGAGCGTGGTGCGCCGGCTGCATCGCGCCAGCCGCAGTGGCCATTGGAGGGTGAACTAACGGCAAAGGAAGACCTTTCTCTCTGTCTCTCTCTCTCACTGTCCACTCTGCCTGTCAAAAAATAAAAAAAAAAATAATAAAGCAAGAAAAAGAAAAAAGGAGAGAGAGAGAGAGGAAGGAAGGAAGGGAGGGAGGGAGGGAGGGAGGAAGAAAGAAGAAAGGAAGGGAGGGAGAGAATAAAGAAGGTAATATTATATTCTTAGAATTGTATTTATAGACTACATTGAATCTGGTCTCTTTGTATTAATATCACATTAACATGAAAAAATAATAAAGAAAGAACACATTATGAAAATAAGAACCTCTGTGACGGCCTTTAGGGAGTAAGCCAGTCAGTGGAGAATCTCTCTCTCTCTCTCAAGATAAAAATAAAAAATTCTAAAATTCTAAAAAAAAAAAAAGAAAATAAGAACCAGCTTTGTCCTGGTTTCATAAATCCTCAAACTCTTCCGAGTGAGACCAATGTCTTTTTGTGCTAATAAGGTTACTCATGATTGGTATTAGGTAGCTTCAGGACAGGAACTGGTCACCAGAGAAATCAACCATGTGTTTAAGGGGTTAAGACATTTCTGTTTCCTGACCTCCAAGGAGGGGACAGAGGTTGGAGATGGAGTCCATCTGGTGACTGATGATTTAATCAGTTGTGCCTGTGGAATGAGATGTCAATAAAAGCTCTGACAAGAAAGCTTAGTGGGGCTTCCTGGAGGGTGAACACATTAGTGTGCCAGGAGTGTAACAAACCAGATTCCACAAGGAAAGAGCACAGAAAGTCTGCATTCCCTCCTAGATTTTGCTCTATCTTTTATAACAAATCTATAATAATAAGTGTAGCACTTTCTTTATTTCTGTTAGTCATTCTAGTAAACCACCAAACCTGAAGGGTTCATGAGGGTCCCCAAATTTGTAACCAGTTGGTCAGATCTGTGTATGACCCAGTAATACACGGAGAAAAGTGGCTGGTGTCTGAAGCAAGGGAAGTCTTGTGGAGGATTTTGCCCTTAACCTGTGGTATCTACATGAACTCCTGTTGGTTAATGTCAGAGCTAAATTGCTGCATATTCAATTGGTATTAGATCTTGGGTTGTGAATAAGTAAATGAGAATATTTTAGTAATATTATGTCTCTAAAAATTCTGAAGAAAAACAATTTGAATGAAGAGAGCTATGGAAATATCCAATCAATTGCAGAAGCAAAAAAAAAAGTGAAAATGGGGATTCACATCACATTTATCCTTTAAAACTTACACACATAATACATCTAAGAAATAGACTGGGGTGGCCAGTGCCGTGGCTCACTTGGTTGGTCCTCTACCTGTGGCGCTGGCACCCCATATGGGCACCAGGTACTAGTCCCGTTTACTCCTCTTCCAATCCAGCTGTCTGCAGTGGCCCAGGAGGGCAGTGGAGGATGGCCCAGGTGCTTGAGCCCCTGTGTCCACATGGGAGACCGGGAGGAACCACCTGGCTCCTGGCTTCAGATCCACACAGCGCCAGCCGTGGTGGCCATTTGGGGAGTGAGCTAAAGGAAAGAAGACCTTTCTCTTTGTCTCTCTCTCTCTCTCACTGTCTGTGACTCTACCTGTCAGAGCAAAGCAAAGCAAAGCAAAGCAAAAAGACTGGGGCTGGTGCCATGGCACACTAGGTTAATCCTCTGAATGCAGTGCTGGCATCCCATATGGGCGCAGGTTCTAGTCCCAGCTGCTCCTCTTCCAGTCCGGCTCTCTGCTGTGGCCTGGGAAAGCAGTAGAAGATGGCCCAGGTGCTTGGGTTCCTCCACCCGCATGGGAGACCAGGAAAGAAGCACCTGGCTCCTGGCTTCAGATCGGCGCAGCTCCTGCCGTTGCTGCCATCTGGGGAGTGAACCAATGGAAGGAAGACCTTTCTCTCTGTCTCTCTCTCCCACTGTCTGCAACTCTGCCTGTCAAATAAATAAATAAAAAAACTTTTTTTTTAAAAAAAAAGTAATAGATTGCACTTTGCAATTTGTCAGGCTAAGAAACTGAGATGTTTACAAACTACAACAAAGGTCTATATTTCTTCCATCATTAGAAAAAGAATAAGAAACTCTGGAAGTGGACAGAAACAAAAACGACGAGATAAATACAACCTAAAATGTGTGGTATTTAGACTTTACTTAATTGACTAACTGTGAAAGAGAATCCATTTGACCATAAACTTGATACTTGATATAATCTTGCTTCTGCCACAAATAAGAAAATAAGAAAATAACAAAATAAGAAAATGTTTCCTATTCTTCATTAAACACAAAAACACACCCCTCATTTGGTGTTTTAGTTATATAATATTGGTATAATTATAATACTGTAAGTTGTGCTTATTGTTTTCAAATTTTAGGGTCAGTCAATACACACATAGTCCTCAATATTGGTGACACATTCAGATTGCTTAGATAACTTATAATGAACAGTAATTCACAACCTCAATACCAAAGATGCAGATTTAATTTGTCTAGAGTGAAGCTTGGCATCAACTCTTTCAACATTCCCAGGTAATTAACATCAAACCAAGGCTTAGGAATACTACAACGTCATGGGAGATACAGGACAAAAATGTAAAAGTTATAATTCTTGATAAAGCATTAATAAATAAATAAATAAATAAAATCAATGACATAGTTGATAGAGGTGTGTATAGGAGAGAGAAAAATTGATAGAAGTTGAATACACTATTCAACATGATAAGAGTCAATAAGTAGAACTGATTTACATAGATAAACAGAGGTTGAAGTATATTATTTAAGTTGTGTTATAACCAACCAGTAGAGGTATTTAACAAACAACTGTTGAAATGGGTAATTTAATGTATTAACTTGACGAGGCTATCAGGTGCCCACATATTTGGTCAAACAATCTGAGTGTTTCTCTGAGGGTGCTTTTGGACCATCATACTTAGTGAAATAGGCCAGTCTCCAAAAGACAGATATCATGTTTTCCCTGATTCAAGGTAACAGAATACCTCAAATGTAATGTATTGGGGTGAAATGGACATTTTGAGATTCGATGATTATTTACAGTCCTTTTCTCTTCTGTTGAGGATCAGTGTTATTTTTTTTTTCTTCATGCTATTTGTCAAACTCTTTTACTTAGTGTAGGATTAATTTTATGATCATTGACAAACTGAAAAGAGATCTTTGTATAAATTAACAGTGAGAATGGGTGAGGGAGGAAGAAGGGTTGGAGGTTGGGCGGGATGGAGGGTAGGTGGGGAACTGTCATTATGTTCCTAATTCTGTAAATGTGAAATATATGAAACGTATAATTTAAATAATTTTTTTAATGAAAAAGAATAGCATTTGAATTAGTAGTTTGAGGAAAGCTGGTTGCCTTCCCAAAGGTGAGTAGCCCTAATCCAGTCAGTTGAAGGCCTGAATAGAACCAAAAGCCTGAGTTAGAGGGAACATTTCTGCCTAACTGACTTTAGCAGCAACATGGATCTTTTTCTGACTGGTCTTAAATGGAAACTTTGGCTCTTAGTTCTTGAGCCTATTGACATTTAGATTAGAACAATACCATAGGCCCTCCTGGGTCTCCACATTGGATGTTGTGGATCTTGTAACTTCTCAAGATCCATACTCTTGAGAACTAATTCTTTATTTCTTACATACAGTTGCTCAGTCTCTCTATCCTGTTTCTCTAGAGAATACTGATTAATATATTGAGCTAATTAAGAAAATCTCTAAGTGACAGTTAAGTTAAGGAGGTGAAAGTTAAACTACATGTGTAGAATTGATCAATCAAAAAATAAAGCCATAAGCATTTGCCAATTATGTTTTTATTTAATAGAACTAACTAAATAATAAAAATATGGTCATCCCTTAATGATCCTGGAGAGGGACAAGATAAAGATAAATTGTGCTCTTTTCCTTCTTCACCCCTTCCCTGCAGTCTGTTGGGTTTCCCCCACCAATAAACCCTTTCCTTTACTCCAGTGTTCGCTATGTTTTGTGGCGGCCTTACATTGGTGCCATGATTCAGATCCAGGCTCCCCCATTGACTTTGCTCTTCCTTTGGGGATCTCTGAGCTGCCTTGGGGTCCTGGTTTTCTGCCAGTCACAAAACACACCCTCGGAACTCCTTCCATGCCACCGAATGCTTCGTGATCTCCATCCACACACCAGCCTTCCAAATTCTGAGTGTTTATCAGGAGGTGATAATGGAATGAACCAAGGCCTTCACCAACCAGGTGCTCAAACCAAATGCCACTTCAGGGATATACTAGGCTCTCCACCCAGGAGACAGTGGCTTGAGACATCATCCCGTGACAGCAGAGAATACCTTGTGGCCCCATGCCGGCAGGAACTTGCTCTAAAGACAGATGGTAGTTCCTCTGCCCCTCCTGGGTGTATGGGGCTAATGTAATCCCATACAACTTCTGTTTTATAAAAAACAGAAGGATGCAATGTTAGTAAAATGGCACAGTCTTATCTATGGTGAGATCTACACCCCGAAACCGTCCTATGCTCTGGCCTCCACCGCCATGGCTGGAAGCCAGGTGACCCCATGGCCCAACCACCTATGTTAGCTCCAGGGTTCCATTAATGGGTTTCGCTGCTCCTACTTCCCTGCCCTCTCCCCAGCAAAGGTTTAAGAGGACCTGTTCCTAAACACATGGCTCTCTCTCTCTCTGTCTTTTGGTCTCTCCCTCTCTCTCTCTCTGTTGATCTCCCTCTCTTATGCTTTCTTTTTCTTCATCTCTTATCTCTGGTCTGTTGAGTTTTCCCCTCCAATAAACCCTTTCCCTTAAAAAGAAAAGAAATTGTGCTTTTCATATTGCACCTTCAACAATTATTTTCAATCTATGCATGTTTCATTTCAATAATTTTACTGAATCAGCATTTTCCAAAGCTTTACAATTGAAGGTAATTTAGAATTTGTAACACAAAAATATGAGTTTAGCCATCACATCCTTCTTTATTTTAATTCTCTAAGTTATTATTGCACTTGGCTCTTTAACCTGAATTAAGACACAGATTATAATTATTTTATTTTTTCTTCTTTTAAAGATTAAAAGATTAAAAATCTTTGAAAGGCAGAGCCACAGAGACAGGGAGAGATATCTTTCATCTGCTAGTTCACTCCCCAAAAGGCCGAAGTGGCTGGGGCTGGCCCAGCTGAAGCCAGGACCCAAGAACTCCATCCAGGACTTGAGTCATATTTCACTGCTTTACAGGTACATCAGTAGAGCGCTGGATTGATATTGGAGTACCTAGGACCTGACCTGTGCTCATATGTGATGTTGGCATTGCAGGCGGCAGCTCAACCACCATACCAAATGCCATTTCCTACTATAATTATTTTACAGCATTTGTTTAGCCTAATTTCAAAAAAAGCTACTGAAATACTTCAGAGGCTCAATGTATGTGAGAGAGTCATATATTATTTATTCATTTGAAAGACACAGAATGAAAGAAAGTATGCGTGTGTATGTGTGTATGTGTGTGTGTGTGTGAGAGAGAGAGAGAGAGAGAGAGAGAGAGAGAGAGAGACAAGGAAATCTTTTATCCACTGGTTCACTCCCCAGATGACTGCAGCAGCCAGGCCTGGGCCAGGCTGAAACTAGGACTGGAAATAGCCATCTTGTTCTCCCATGTGGTGAAAGAGACACAAGTATTGAGACATCTTCTACTGCCTTCCCAGGTGCAATAACAGGAAGCTGGATGAGAGGCAAAGCAGCCAGGACTCAAATTGGCACTATAATATGAATTGTTGACACCAAAATATCAGTCCTGACAGCAACATATTTTTAAAGTAATCAGATTTTCATGAAGGTATTTTTTTTTTTTTTAGACTGGCAGAGTTAGACAGTGAGAGAGAGAGACAGAGAGAAAGGTTTTCCTTTTTCTGTTGGTTCACCCCCCAAGTGGCTGCTATGGCTGGCATGCTGCACCGATCCGAAGCCAGGAGCCAGGTGCCTCCTCCTGGTCTCCCATGCGAGTGCAGGGGCCCAAGGACCTGGGCCATCCTCCACTGCACTCCCTGGCCACAGCAGAGAGCTGGCCTGGAAGAGGAGCAACCGGGACAGAATCCGGCGCCCCAGCCGAGACTACAACCCCGGGTGCCAGCGCCACAGGTGGAGGATTAGCCTAGTGAGCCACGGTGCCGGCCCTCATAAAAGTATTTTTAAAGAAATATTTACTACTATTATCTATGCATTGATATAGAGTTTAAATTCCTCCTAGTGCAAATAAATAAGACTTGTTTAGAAAATAGAGTATTGCATTTTGTTCACTCTTCCTTTTTAAGTTATTACAGGCTGAAATAATGTTTGTCTATTAGAGAAAACAAATAATTTTTGTAGTTTGTTTTTTAGGTGACAAGTACTGCAGAATGAGTATAAAATAGGTCCTCAATTGATATGAAGTCTTTTCAGAACAATTTCCAACACTACAATAAACAGTTCGTATCTGAAATAATAAAAGCATAACTTTTAAAATATTTTTAAAATACTTTAATTTTTTAATAATAGTAACCTAGGGCATGTGTTTAGCTTAGTGGCTAAAATGCCTGCATCCTACATCAGAGTACCTGGGTTCTGGATCTGGATCTGGCTCCTAATTTCAGCACCATGCCAGTGCCAACTCTGGGAGACAGCAGGGGATGGTTTGAGTGGTTGGGTCCCTGCTATGTATGAGGTAGATCTAGACTGAGTTCCTGGATTCTAGCATCAGGCTGGCCCACCCCTGTCATTGCAGGCATTTGGGTAGCAGACTAGTGGATGGGAGGTATCTATCTGTTTTTCTCTGCCTGACAAATCTATAAATAAATAAATATATAAATAAATAAACAATAGCATGCTGCATTGAATATTATAAATATTCAAATACATTGCCTTAAGCAATTTCACAAATGGCTTATAAAATTGATATTATATTCTCAGTTTAGAAATTATAAAAGCCAGCTTTCGCATAACAATTTTCTAGAAATCTAGAAAATTTTAATAAGAAAAACTGAATTTAAGGCAGTTCTTCTACCCCATTTGCCAGCCCACAGTCTTTCCTCACCTCACTTATTGGAAAAAAATAATTTATGGTACAATTCTTATGTACAAATCATTGGGAAGTTTAACAAAAGGAAGGTAGGTCTGTATTATCTGTCCTTAATAAGAATTCATAATGTAGAAAAGAGTGATATTCTTGCAAATGTTCCATCTCAGAACGATTCGCACAAGCAACATAACATACAATTCTTATTTGTGCCATTTTTCTTAGATAATTATAAGGTAATTTGTCTTAGATCTATTAAAAGGATGTTTCAGTGCAACAAATATTGTTAAGCACAGAAAATAAACAAAAGCATTCAGCTAACTATGAGCTCTCTGGAAGGCTGGCTGTGGACTGCTCAGGTGCTTCACAGCTCTCCGTCCACTGAAGTTGAAGCATCTACTAGCTGAGTGATTGTAATTTTAAGGTTGAATTGCAAAATGAGCATTAAAAATTGCTTCAATGGTTGTGACAGCCAAAGCTTTAATTTCAAGAGCCAAAATTTAGGAAATAAGTTGTAGAAAATTTCCTTTAAATATCAAGAACCATTGGATGCAACTCCCAAAAACGGTACTTTTCTAATAATATACTTTAAGAAAGATACCAGATGCAAAGACTTGTTGCTTTGTCTGTCACATGAGGAGGCCAAAAATCCTTTTTGCTCTCTTTAGAAGCAAAGAGACGGGGAGAAGAGAAGGAAGCAAAAGGACTGTCATCCATGTTGCGCATATCGGATGTGTCCCTGCTTCTCTTATTGGACTTGAAACTCCAGGAAGGTTGCAGGATGGAAAATAAAATCCAAACTGCAGAGGCAGAGAGAGCTTCTATCCAATTGCTCCTTGTAGAGAAACAATATCAGCAAGAATCATCATGGAGGCCTGGTCATCATGGGCTGATGCATGGGCTTCTGTGAGGAGACAACTGGCCTCAAGTCAGACCAGCAGCAGAGACAAGGGCACAGGACATCTCGAAGGACAGAGGCAGCAGAAAAGGCTCCCCTGACTCTTGGGAGAAAGAAGAAAGAGAAGGAGCCCGAATTTAAACACTTACCTGGAAATGTGGAGGTGCAATATTATGGTATTTAAATTAAAAAAAAAAAAAAACTGTATCCAACCAGTAGTGATAATAATAAAAACAAGCAACTCAACCACAAAGTTACAAAAAATAAAGAAAATTATACTTTTGGAAATTAAAAGCACATCATTTTATTAGTGGAAGATGCTGTAAAATGGGCTGAGGTAAATAGTGATAGAAAACGCAGTATAGGGAGAATAATTAATATTTAAAAATCCTTTTTATATATTATAGAGCACCAAATCCAAAATTAAGAATGAGAAAGTCAAGCATATGTGTATAAACCAGTGAAAGGTAATGCAAGAATTTTGGAGCTGTATCTATTAATCTATTAATTAAATTTCTGTTGATTAACAGACATCATCACAAGTATTATATTCCTATGCTTCCGTGGAACAGACTATGTTACAACATTAGCTAGAAAATTTCTGAATCGGAAAACTGGTTTTCCAGGACAGGAATTTGGCCTGCTGAGTAAAACACAGGTTTAGACACCCACCTCCCAATTGGAGCACTTGGGCTTGATTCCCGTCTACAGCTCCCGATTCCAGCTTTCTGCCAATGCAGACCCCAGGAATCAGTGGTGACACTCAAGTAGCCAGGTCCCTATCACCCATGTAGGAGATCTGAATTAACTTCCTGCCTCCTGGTTTGGGCTCAGCCCAGTCCTAACCATTGCAGGCATTTGAGGATTAAACCAGCAGACGAGAGATCTCTCTGTCTGTCTCCGGCTTTCTCTGTCACTCTCTTTGCCTCTTGAATAAAAATAAACAAGTAAAAATAATTTAAAATGTTTTTCTGTTTCATAATGACTTTTATTTTATTCAAAAAATTTTCATTCTCTGAATGTTTCTCTCTCTGGGAATTCAATAGCTGACCGATCAAGTTTGGGACAAAACTTTTGAGAAGTAACTATGTCCCTAACACTATCTCCTAGAGCTTCAATTCGTTTGGCAACTACACTTAACTTATGGTTCTTTAAAAAGACTATTGCTTGGGCTGGTGCTGTGGCTTAGTGGGTAAAGATATACCTGCAATGCCTGCATCATATGGGTGCCAGTTCAAGTCCTGGCTTCTCCACTTCTGATCCGACTCCTTCCTAAGGCACCTAGGAAAGCAGCAGAAGATGGTCCAAGTGCTTGGGTCTCTGCACCTATGAGGGAGACCTGGAAGAAATTCCTGGCTCCTGGCTTTGGATGGGCCCTGCTCCAGCCATTTGACCATCTGGGGGAGTGAACCAGCAGATGGAAGATTTCTCTCTCTGTCTCTCTCTGTAACTCTGCCTTTTAAATAAATAAACAAATAAATAAATAGATCTTTTAAAAATAAAAGCTACTGCATTAAAACCTTTGCACTAGCTATCCCTTTTTCCTGGAATGCTCTTCTCATGAATATCCATAAAACTAAACTTTCGTAATCTCTGCAACTCTTTGCTTAGATCACACTTTGCCTTCAAAGCCTGCTCCCCCCACTCTATTTTATACAGCAACCTGAACACCCATCCAACATTGGCGATTACCTCACTCTGCTCTACTTTTCTGTTTTCAATATCATCTGTTGCTTTCTAACTATTATGTAATTTACCTATTCATTATGTTTACCAGGTATTTGATGTTGCATACACTGAATATAAGTTCTACCTGGGCAGATTTCTCTTTTTTAAATTCACTGATAAAACCCAAGTTCCTACAGCAGTGCTTTGCACTTGGAGTAGGAGCTCAATAAATACACATTGAATGAAAGACTGTTAACTTTTCACATTCAGCTTCAAATACTCCTTACATACCATTTCATCTTCTGAATCTATCTTTTAATGTAAGAAACCAGAGCTCTCCTCTCAAGTTCTGAAGATCCAAGGTCCCTGCTTACAGTGACTATCTGAATCTCTAGACTTGCACTCTCCTGCCCACTGAGCCCTCACTTAGAAACATGCCTTCTGAGATTCTGTGCTCTCAAACTCAATTCACATCTACCTGGTGTTTTTCTTGCATAAAGCACATTTGTGCATAGACTTCCACCCTGGGTTAGCATTACTTGTGCAGACTGAGCACTGACCAGAAATTAACACAACACTCCAATATTCCCAGCCCCACACATCTTTAATATTCTCTGGTCCATTATCATTTCACTCCTTTTTAAAATTTAAAATTCTTTCACCTGCTGCCCCTACTTCAGTCTTGGGATTGCATCCATTTTTAGATAATCTCTCTCCAATAGTCAATCACTTTGATCCATACATTCTGGATAACATCTTTGTCCCCTTTGTCCAACAATTTGCATGCCTCTGTGAGGCGCCTTCATTGTACCCTTTATAACGAGTATCCTACAACATAAATGTCCATATTTCCATGCCAAAAGGGGTCATCCACAGCCTTCTTGGCTGTTTGTCCTTGCAAACTTTAAACTCAATCTTCTTTCATGATCTCTAACACAGACAACTAAAATAGGATACATTCATTACTGAAGCAATTTATATTTGTAACTCAAAACCAGGCAATAAGTTTTTCTCAATAAAGTAATTATATTCAAAATGTTACTAATAGGTGCTCTCCGCCCCCATCCCTCTCCCCTTTATCCTTTCCTCCTCTCTGTAACTCTGCCTTTCAAATACATAAAAAAATCTTAAGAAAAAACAAAATATCACTAATTAAGCTTAAATTTTCAAGCCTTAAATCTTGATATCCAAGGAAATTTGACATTAACCTAATAATTCTCTGCCAGTTTTCTCTTGTCCTATAGCCAGTGAAGGCTGAGAGTTTATTTAAAACATGAATTCTAGCTTTTCAGACACTTAAATATAGTATCTATTCCAACCTCTTCTACGCCCTCAATAATCTCACTTGTGGGGAACTTTCCCCCCGGTCCAGTTTCTCAGCTGTTTAATAATCCTTATAACTTTCCTTGATCCCACACTACAAAGTTTCATCATGATCATTTCAACTTTGCAACTATGCTTCAGCCACTTCTGGTGGCAGAAAAGTTATATTTTTTTCATGAGAATGCAATATATCAGATAGCCACATTAAGCAGCAGTATCTATAAAAAGCATTTTTCTTCTTTTTTTAAATAAAGTGTCTGAACTGGTCTCCAAAACAAAACAAAACAAAACAAAAAACTCTGACATGTCCTTAGGGTATTTTTTGCTATAGAATCTGAATATGAATCTTAAATGAAATGGATCAAATGACATATATATATATATATATATATATATATATGTACTCACACAGACACACATATATACACATGGACATACACATTTAGACACAAAGATAAAAAAGAAAAAAAGGTGTCTAGGTTTCATTTTTCATCAAGACACGTTATCCTCATGCTATTCATGATGAAGAATTTTTAAAAAGTAAGTGAGTGGGATGAAAAAAGAGCAAGACTTAGAGTTGCAATTTATTTTTGAGACAGAAGGATAATTGTGGTCTGCAGTCCAGTAAATCTCAGTCTTGGCTGAGTTATAGGCAAGTACTGACAGAACAAACTGAATAGTTGAATGCAGGCAGTATAAATGATAAGAAAGACATCTGAATAAGAAACTATTAAGTTCAAAGATTTGAGAAAACTAACATGGCAGTGTGCTGGCTCAAACATACAATCAAACCCATGAGCTTCCACAAAACACAATTTCTTGGTTGTTACTTGACTATTTTTCATACTGATAGATGTTTTGCCCTTGGGGTGCACTGCTTTGCACATAAAGAATGATTCTGCTTTGTTCCCATTAGTTTGAAAGACAAGACAGTGACACTGTGCTGAACAGAGTCCAGTGTGCACACTGTTTTCAGAACAAACCCACTTTCAAAAGGCCTGTTCCGTTGATAAAGAAACAGAGATGATATTTTTTGTGTGTCTGAATTTGTGATCCCTGCAGTATGAGGAGAAAGACATCCAATGTGTCCCCTGAATAACAATGAGGTATTGGAAAGCAATGACATTATAATCACTGCTTCAAATGTCAGTGCAAGGATGCTATGGGTAGCAGCCCCGGTACATAAGTTAACAGCTTTACTGTAAAACCACAAGGGAGCAATTAATGGGAAGCTGTTACTAACCTTCATGCATTCCGTTGCTCAAGTGTCTAGAGAAAAGGTCTAATTATAGTTCTAACCTTTCCCAATGGGCCATGAATGACTCTTCAAATATAGGATGCTGTGTAAGAAACACCATGATGAAGACACAGAACTGACATATAATTGAATTTTCTAATACAATGCACCCATAGTACAGCAACAAATCACATAAGTAACTGATTTTTCACCATTTTTTCATTAAAACAACAATATTAAACTCTGTGTAAAGATACATGATTGAGGAAAATGGGCTAGTCAAATATATAAAACTTCACGTGAAAGATATAGTAGGCATGGCATCAGACTATTGTATTTTATCTTAACTAAAGCATAGCTATTTTAAAAGCAAGCATTATATTTAAAGGATGAACTAGGCCCAATATGAGACTTAGTAGGCCATCAAATGCTGTGACCAATGGGCATCTGATTATCAAAGGATTTTCATTCAAAAAGCATTCAATAATTAGAAACAATGTGAAAATATTTGTTTACAACAGAGACAAGATTAAAAATATACATTTTGTCATGTTCACATTTCAAGATGATGAACATAATATCTTTTCTTTCTTCTAGGTAAGATACCTCTTGCAGTATAGAAACTGTCATTCCTATAAAGTCAACAGAACCTTTGAGGGCCTTCAAAAAGTTCATGGAAATGCTTATTATGAAAAAACTATGCATGGATTTCAAAATATTTTTGCACAAAAATAAGCTTAATTCCATTTTCCCATTAACATTTAAAGTTCAATATGAAAATTTCATCAAGTTCTTTGTGTAAGGCAATTATTCTGAGATAAATGAACTCATTTCCTTCCTTCAAGAGACATACAAAACACGTAGAAATTTAAGACAATACCAAATGAATGTATAAAGCAAAGAGGTAACAGGAACTCTGTGAATGGCTGGCAAATCAAGTGAGGCTGAGAAGAAATGTGTGAGTCCATGGGAGGACAGGAGTATTCACGGAAGCTTCCTGAAGAAGCTAAGGTGAATGGCCCTAGTGGCTAGGGGACATTCAGTGAAGGAGAAGTCACTCCGTGGACAGTTTTTTTTTTTTTAATTTATTTATTTATATGGAAGAGAGAGAGAGAGAGAGAGAGAGAGAGAGAGAGAGAGAGAGAATCTTCATTCGCTGGCTCACTCCCCAAATGGCCATAATAAGCTTGGAGAGGCCAAAGCCAGGGGCTGGGAACTCCATCTAGGTCTCCCAGGTGAGCCATCTTCTGCTGCTTTCCAGGTACTTTAACAGGAAGCTGGACTTGCCACAAGGCCAGTCCGACCCCTGGAAAGGTCTTATTGTTATTTAATTTAAAGATGAGAGAGAATTATGTATTTTTCACTTCACTCAAAGAAAAATCTATAGAATTTATCACAGCCTAAAAGGCACTGATGATTTTGCTTCCTCTTCCCCTGTCTCCTCTTCTCTTCTCATTCCTCTCAAGTCATTTTTCCCAAATAAACCTTTTATTTAAGGAATATAAGCTTCATGCATTTCATAAATACAACTTTAGAAACAGTGATTCTTCCCACCGTACCCACCCTTCCACCCACACTCCCACACATATTCCTCCTCCCTTGGCTATTCCGTCTTATTTTTTTACTAAGAACTAACTATACTTAACTTTATACACAGGGCCGGCGCCGTGGCTCAACAGGCTAATCCTCCGCCTTGCGGCGCCGGCACACCGGGTTCTAGTCCCGGTCGGGGCACCGGCTTCTGTCCCGGTTGCCCCTCTTCCAGGCCAGCCCTCTGCTGTGGCCCAGGAGTGCAGTGGAGGATGGCCTAGGTGCTTGGGCCCTGCACCCCATGGGGAGACCAGGAAAAGCACCTGGCTCCTGGCTCCTGCCATCGGATGAGCGCGGTGCGCCGGCCGCAGCGCGCCGACCGCGGCGGCCATTGGAGGGTGAACCAACGGCAAAGGAAGACCTTTCTCTCTGTCTCTCTCTCTCACTGTCCACTCTGCCTGTAAAAAAAAAAAAAAACAAAAACAAAAAAAACTTCATACACAGAAGATTAACTCTATACTAAGTAAAGAGTTCAAAAAATTATATATAAAAATAAACTGTTGTTCAACTGTCGAAACAAGGGCTGTTCAAAATCATTGCATCTTGAAATTGACTTCACTTCCTTTTTTAAGTGTTCTTTTTTTGAGAAACTTAATTAACTTTAAAGAAGAACCCAAGAATGATGCATCTTTTGCGAACACTTAGACATATCTATAACTTATGAGACATAAGAATATCCTCCACTTAATACACTAAAATAAAGTAAATCTTTGAAAAGAAGTTTTACTATTAACTCACATAATACAACTCTTTGAGGACAGAAGTCCAGCATGAGAAGTTAGTGCACAGTGATTCCTGCTGTTAATTTAACTAATTAATACTCTTATGTATGATGATCATTGATGTATGATGATGTATGGTGATCATTCGAGTTTCTTTACATGAGTTACCAAGGTTATGGAAGCCTGTTGAATCGATAAACTCCTTCAATATTTAGACAAAGCCATAAGCAGAGTGGAAGTTCTCTCCTCCTTTCAGAGAAAAGTACATTCTTCTTTGATGACCACTACATTCCACTGGTGTCTCACTTCCAGAGGTGCTTCACATGGAACATTTTTTGCCACAGTGTCTTGGCTTTCCATGCCTGAAATGCTCTCATGGGCTTTTCAGCCAGAACAGAATGCCTTAAGGGTTGATTCTGAGGTCAAAGTGCTACTTAAAGCAATTGTCATTCTAGAATCTGCTGTATCCCATGTCATTTTTGACTACTTCTGTCTTTTCTCACTCTATTCTAACCATATCAGCCTCACCTGTAAACATTCCAGAAATTCAAACACCACGCTCACTGCCTTAAAACATTTGTACAGGCTTTGTCTGGTTCTCTTTGATCAGATGTATACCTGGCCACTTCTTGTAACTTCTCAACATGATGTCCCATGAATATCCTATTTAAAGTTGCAATGGGGGTGACACTGTGGAATAGGGCATTATGGGTTACACCAATGCTTAGAATGCTTACATCCTTTATCAGAGTGCCTGCAATAGAATTCTGCTTTTGCTTCCAGCTTCTTGCTAATGCACCTGGGAAGCAGTAAATGATGTCTCAAGAACTTGGATTACTGACACCCATCTGGGATACCTGAATGGAACTCTTACCTAGCTCCAGCTGTTCTGTGTAATTTGGGAGTGAATCAGTAGAAGGAAGATTTTCGTTTTCTCTCTCTCATTCTCTCTGGCATTTAAATAATAATAATAATAATAAAAAGATTGCAACTCACACATTCACCTAATAATTTGTCTTTCCATAACACACCTAATCTAATATATATGCATACATGTATGGATGGATGACTATACTTTATTCTAATTATTGTTAATTTTCTCTCTTTCCTGCTACAATAAAAAAGGGCTGAAGTCTTTATTTTTTCCACTGATATATCTCAAGTATCTGAAACATTTCCTCACCTAGGATAGGTACTCAGTAAACATTTATTGAATTGAATGCTTGAAAAAAAGAGTTTCTAATAAATAAAATTGAAATTGTAGATACAATTTTATAGAAACTGACACATAATATATTTTCCCAATTTAGAAAACAGTATCTTTAGTTTTCTTATATGGATAATCAGGAGTCACAGTACCTATTTTAAATGGTTTTCAAACATATTTGATCTCAATGTCATTTTCTTGCTCAAAATGTTACTATGATTATTAGTATATTAAAATGTGTTTTGGGATAAGATAGAAATGGTAAGTGGGCAAATATTTACAAATGTTTTCTTTAAATTTCTCATGTCACTTTTTTAAAAAAAGATTTATTTATTTACTTAAAAATCAGAGTTGAAAGAGAGAGAGAGAGAGAGAGATCTTCCATCTGTTGGTTCACTCCCCAGTTGCCAATAGCCAGAGCTGTGCTGATCTGAAGCCATGAGCCAGAACCTTCTTCTGAGTCTCCCACGTGGGTTCAGGTGCCCAAAGACTTGGGCCATTTCTACTACTTTCCCAGGCCATAGCAGAGAGCTGGGTCAGAAGTGGATCAGAAGTGGGGAAGCCAGGACTTGAAGTTGCACCCATATGGGATGCTGGAACTGTGGGCTATGGCCTTACGAGGTACACCACAGCACCAGCCCCTCTCACATCATTTTTACAAATATGAGCCATGTTTTTAAAATTTATTACAAAGCCATAGACACTGAAATAGCATTAATGGCATAATATCAGACATCCAGGCTAATTGAGAAAAACAGAGAGCCTAGAAGCAAAACCACACATTTACAGCTAACTTATCTTCAAAAAAGGTGTTAAGAACATGCACTGGAAAAGGGGCAGTCTTTTTGGTTAATGGTGCATGGAAAATTGGATATCCACATCTCCTGTCTTGTACCAAGAAATCGACTCAGCTATGAAGTTGCTCTAAGAAAACATGACAAGGTGCTTCAGGATACTGCAATTGCAAGTACTCTTTTTTAATCAGACCCCCAAAGCACAGGAAAGAAGAGAAAAGTAGTATTTTATAAAACAAAGGAACTTCTACAAAACAAAGTAGATGATCAATAGAGTGAAGAAGCGATCTACAGAATTAGAGAAAATCTTGAAAAGATATACATCTGACAAGGAATTAACAACCAGAATATATAAGGAACTCAAGTACCTCAATAGCAAAAACAACAACAACAACAACAATTATAATAGCCTCATTTGAAAATGTGGGAGAGATCTAAATAGGCATTTCTCAAAGGAAAGACATTCAAATGGCCAACAGGCACAGGAAAAACTGCTCAACATCACTAGCCATTAGGGAAACACAAATAAAAACCACAATGAGTTATCACCTCACCCCAGTTAGATCAATTACCAAAAAGACAAAAGATACAAAGTGCTGTCAAGGATATGAAGAAAATGGAACCCTTGAATACTCTTCGTGGAAATATAAACTAGGAGAACCATTGCAGAAAACTATACAAAGTTTTCTCAAAAACTAAACCTAGAACTACCATATGATGCAGCAAGTCTTCTGCTGGGAATATAGCCAAAAGAATTGGTGTCAGTCAGTTGGAGAGGCACCTGCACACGTGTTTATGCAGCATATTCACAACAGCCAAGAAATAGAAACCATTTAAGTGTCTGTCAACTGGCAAATGAACAAAGAAAAGGCGCTAAATACAGAGAAATATCATCCAGTAATTTTAAAAAAAATATGATCTTGTCATTTGCAGCTACATGGATGGAACTGGAGGTCATTATGTTAAGTGAAATAAGCCAAGCACAGAAACACAAGAACCACAAAATAACACTCATATGTGGAATCTAAAAAAGTTTATCTCATAGAAGTTAACAGCACAATGGTGATTACCAGAAGCTGGGAAGTGTTGAGTGAGGGAAGGGTAGGGAAAGGTAATCTACTGGATACTAAAAATACAGTTAGAAGAAGTTCTGGGGCCAGCACTGTGGCACAACAGGTTAAGCCAAGGTCTGCAGAACTGGCCTCCCCCATGGGTGCTGGTTAGAGTCCTGGCTGCTCCATTTCCAACCCAGCTCCTGCTGATGTTCCTGGGAGAGCAGCAGAAAATGATCCAAGTATTTGGGCTGCTGCACCCATGTGGGAGACCCAGAAGAAGCCTCCTGGCTGTTAGCTTTGGCCTGGCTTAGCCCCGGAGTGAGCCAGCAGAAAGAGGATCTCTCTCTCTCTCTGGCTCTCCTGTGTAACTCTATCTTTCAAATAAATAAATAATTCTTAAAAAAAAAGTTCTGGTGTCCTATTATACAGTGGCATGACCATCAACAATGATAATGTGCTATCAACTTCCTTTAAAAAGAGAGCTGGAAGAAAGGATTTTGAAAATTGTCACCATAATTGTTTGAGGAGGCAGATCGATTTACTCTGATATCACGTTGCAGAATATATTCATCTATTGAACCATCATTGGTACCACACAACCACATGCAATTTTTATGTCAGATAAAATATTTTCTGAAAAAAAGAAATTGCAAGCTTACTTTGCACACAATTCTAGAATGGAGTTCTGTTTATTCTGTTTCATTGATCTATATTTTTATCGTTATAAGAACAACACATTGTCTGTTGAGTTCTCCAACTTTATTTCACTTTTACAAAATTATTTTGAGCATTCAAATTCCTTTCATTTCTACATGCTTTTAGAATCATCCTGTCAATTTCTATTAAAAAATCATTCTGAAATTTTGATTGGGATTGTGACATTTAGATCAATTTGGGGGAGACTGACAACTTATAATATTGAGCACAACCCGTGACTTCTCCATTGATTTATGTCTTATTTAATTCCATTCAGCACTGTGATGTCACTTTCAGTGTATGGGCTTTACACAAATTGTGCTACTATTCTTAAGTACTTCATAGTTTTGATACTATTATACATTTTTTTAAAATTTCCATTTTAAGTGGTTAATTGTTGGTATGTGAAGATACAATTGCTGTTGTAAATATATAGTAGATTGTGTCTGGCAATTTTGTAAATTGTTTTCTTAGTTCTAGTAGCATTTTTGTAGGTTCTTTAAAATTTTCCACAAATTTTTGTGTGAAATTAATATTGTTTCTTCCTTAAATGTTAGGTAGAATTGACCAATAAAGTGATTTATATCTAAAGCTGATTTGAGAAAAGTTTTCTTTAAAGCTAGGATACTTAATTTAATTTTTCCCAAGTTGACTTTTAACACTTTGTTATCAAAAATTTGTCCAGTGCATGGATTGTCAAATTTATAAACATTCATCTTACAATAATATTTATTACTGTAATATCTATAGGACATATAGTGACAACTTCTCAGTCATTCCTGATATTGATAAATTCTGTCTTTTTTAACTTTTCCTAGTTAATATGTAGATTATATTATATTGCTTTAAATACAATCTTCACAACACTGTTTCAATTTTGACCCTATCACCATTATTTTCATGTTTTAGTTCTACTTATCTTGAAATTGATTAAGTTTTATTTAGCCAATGTATTATTTTTAGATATTAAAAGTAAGATAAAAATCACCCCTATTTATATGTACTTTTACCATTCCTTTTACCAGTGTATATTTTTGTATCATATCACATTTACTCACATTTTCCTGAATAATTTTGCTTAATATATTGTATTGTGTATGTATGCTTTTAATGAATTCTCCCAACTTTTATTTATCTGAATATTGTTAATATTTTGACTTTAGTTTAAAAGATATTTTTGCTGGATATAGAATTCTGGGAAGATCAATCTCTTGTTTTCTTTTTGTACTTGAAAGCTAGCACACTGTTGTTTTGTGCCATGCCAAGACTCTGCTGAGAAATTCATTCTTGTTTCTTTTATATGATGTATGTTTTGTCTTGTTGAATGCCTTCAGGATTCTCTGTTTATGTTTTGTTTTCAGTACTTTGTTACTTGTCTATGGTGCCATTATAACGTACCAGAGACTAGGAGTCTTAAACCCTACACGTTTACTCCTCACTATTCTTGAGGGTATAAGGAAGAGAGAGATGTGTCAGTAGAGCTGATTCTTCCCGAAGGCCTTTATGGAAGGAGTTGTCTCTGAGCTTGCTCCTTGGTTTGTAGAGGGCCATCTTCTGCCTGTCTTCACATTATCTTTCTATTTTACACCCCTGTCCAAATCCCATCCCTTAATAAGGATACCAGAAATATTGGAATAGATCATTAGATGATGTTATTTTAACTTAATTATCTCTATAAAGCCCACATCTCTAAATATTCATTCTGATGCATTTGCAGTTAAAATTTCAGTGTACATATTTTATAGGCAATACAATTCAGCCCACACAAGCTCACTCATGAGGATATGTCCAGATGTATCTTTCTCTAAGTTTCTTAGATTTGGAATTCTTGTCTGTCATTAATTGTACTGAGTTATTGACTATCACCTCCTCTAATATTTCTTCTACCTTAATTTCTCTCTTTTCCCCCACTACAATTACAACCCCATTTGTATTGGATCAGTATATATTTTCAAATAGCTTTTTTTATTTTTATTTATTTTTTTTATTTTTTGACAGGCAGAGTGGACAGTGAGAGAGAGAGACAGAGAGAAAGGTCTTCCTTTTCGGCTGGTTCACCCCCCAGGGGCTACTACGGCTGGCACACTGCGGCCAGCACATCACACCGATCCGATGCCAGGAGCCAGGCACCTCTCCTGAATTTTTCTGACTTTTCTTTCTCTTTTAGTTTGGATAATTTACATTGATCTATTTTAAAGTTTAAGAAATTTTCCCTCTTTTGTTTTCAGTCTGCTGATAAACCCATTCAAAGAATTCTTCTCTGACAGCACATTTTTCATTTCCAACATTTCTAATTGACCTTTAATTATAGTTTGCATTTATCTGCCAAAATTGCTCATGTTTTTGTGAAAGTATTTTCCATCAAACACTTTAAAGTAGTAATCATAATTATTTTTTAAACTTTTATTTAGAAAATATAAATTTCCAAAGTACAGTTTATGGATTACAATGGCTCCCCCCCCCATAATTTCCCTCCCACTCGCTCCCCTCCCATCTCCCACTCCTTCTCCTATTCCACTCACATCAAGATTCATTTTCAATTATCTTTATATACAGAAGGTCAATTTAGTATATATTAAGTAAAGAGTTCATCAGTTTGCACCCACACAGAAACACAAAGTGTAAAATAGTGTTTCAGTACTAGTTATAGCATTAATTCACATTGAACAACACATTAAAGACAGAGATCATACATGAGGAGTAAGTACACAGTGACTCCTGTTGTTGACTTAACAAACCAAAATCTACAAAGAGATCAAGAAACTCCACAACATCAAAACAAACAACCCACTTAAGAGATGGGCCAAGGACCTCAACAGACATTTTTCCAAAGAGGAAATCCAAATGGCCAACAGACACATGAAAAAATGTTCAAGATCACTAGCAATCAGGGAAATGCAAATCAAAACCACAATGAGGTTTCACCTCTCCCCGGTTAGAATGGCTCACATTCAGAAATCCACCAACAATAGATGCTGGAGAGGATGTGGGGAAAAAGGGACACTAATCCACTGTTGGTGGGAATGCAAACTGGTGAAACCACTATGGAAGTCAGTCTGGAGATTCCTCGGAAACTTGAATATAACCCTACCATACAACCCAGCCATCCACTCCTTGGAATTTACCCAAAGGAAATTAAGTTGGTAAAGAAAAAAAGCTGTCTGCAGCTTAATGTTTATTGTAGCTCAATTCACAATAGCTAAGACCTGGAATCAACCCAAATGCCCATCAACAGTAGACTGGATAAAGAAATTATGAGACATGTACTCTATAGAATACTATACAGCAGTCAAAAACAATGAAATCTGGTCATCTGCAACATAATGGAGGAATCTGGAAAACATCATTCTGAGTGAAATAAGCCAGTCCCAAAGGGACAAATATCATATGTTCTCCCTGATCGATGACAACCAACTGAGCACCAAAAAGGAAACCTGTTAAAGTGAAATGGACACTATGAGAAACAATGACTTGATCAGCCCTTGTCCTGACTGTTGATGTACAACTTAATACTTTATCCCTTTTAGTATTTTTTTGTTGTAGTTAATACTATTGGTTGAACTCTGAAATTAACACACAATCATTCTTAGGTGTTTAAATTTAACTGAAAAGTGATCCCTGTGAAATATAAGAATTGGAATAAGAGAGGGAGGAGATGCACAATTTGGGACATGCTCAATCGGACTTGCCCCAAATGGTGGAGTTAGAAACGTGCCAGGGGATTCCAATTCAATCCCATCAAGATTGCATGTACTAATGCCATCTCACTAGTCCAAGTGCTCAGTTTCAGTTCATAATTGATCATACTGATAGGTCTAAGAGTCAAAGGGATCACACAAACAAGACTAGTGTCTGCTAATATGATAGAGTAAAAAAGGGAGAGACGATCCAACATGGGAAGCGGGATACACAGCAGACTCATAGAATGGCAGATGTCCTAAACAGCACTCTGGCCTCAGAATCAGCCCTTAAGGCATTCAGATCTGGCTGAAGAGCCCATGAGAGTGTTTTAGGCGTGGAAAGCCAAGACACTGTGGCAAAAAAAATTTAAAAAAATGAAATGACCTAAATGAAATATCTTTGAGAGTGAGATCCCAGCAGAAAGAACGGGCCATCAAAGTAGGAAGGACCTTTCTCTGAAGGGAGTAGAGAACTTCCACTTTGACTATGACCTTGTCTAAATAAGACTGGATTTGGCAAACTCAAGAGGCTTCCATAGCCTTGGCAACTCATGACTAGAGCCTAGGGAGATTACTGGCACTGTAATCATAATTATTTTAATGTCTCTGAGTAGTCTAATGTCTAGACCATTTCTGGCTCTGGTTCTGTTGAATGCTTTATTTCTTGACAATGATTATTTCATTTTATTGTTTCTTTCATATGCCTGGCAAGTTTTACTGATTGCTATATACAAAAAACACTAAGACAGAGGTAAAGAGCATTTATACTCATGAACATTCATGCTTCTTCTTTGGCTGGGTTGTTAGTATGCGTGTGAGTGTGAGTGAGTGTGTGTGTGTGTGTGTTTGTTTTATGGGGAGGGAGGGAGGATTTGAATCAAACTAGGAAGCCATGGTTCTAGGGTTGAGTTTTATTGTTGCTGTGGTTCTGTGCAGTGCACGACAGATGTTCAATTTCTCTGTACTGAGACAAAGGATACCTTGGAGTTAGATGAAGGATGAGATTTCTGGGGAATTTGCATTTGTGTTTATGTTCCAATTGTGAAGTGCTACAGTCTATGCACACCTATATAATGGAGTATCTTCTTATGTACTCACTCCTCTTCTTGTTTGCATTTCAAGGGTTGTTTTAGGAGCAGAGGATTATTCTCAGTTATACAACCTCAGCTTTAGTCTTAAGCATGTCTTAAGTATGTATGCATCAGGCATTGACCTTTCTCAGTTTTTCTGGCCCTTCTCCTTCAGGCCAAACTGCTTTCTGTTAATGGGTAACATTAGCATGAATACCTTTCTTATCTTTCTCCTAGAAGAACTATGAGTTCTGTTTGCAAGTTTCTGGGCATGAGTGGGTCTCTTTCTTCATCCTCAGTGGCAGATAACTTTTACTTTTACCTCGTCCTCAGCAGCACCTAATCATTTTGGTGCACCTAGCAGAAATAGAAGGGTTTCCTGCTTCTCGCCTAGCAGCAGTCTTGACCCATATAAGAGAATATTCAAGAAAGCAGGTGAATTTCATGCCTGCTCACCAGTGTTAGACTGCCACTAGAAAGTGTTACCACCTTTGCCACCAAAGTGGCTTAGCTGAGGTATTCTGCATTGTACCTTATTCTCAGGAGTATCCAGAGAAGGCTCATGGAAGAGAGCAATGAGAAAGGTACAGACTGTCATGATCCCATGGATTCCAGCTGCCTTGCTGCCACATTCACCCTTTAAAACTTCATTACAACTTCAAATATTTCCTCTGACCTTCACACTTGTGTGGCTGCTACCTCTTTCTCTTGTGGTCTGTCAATGGCTGATGCATTTGAGCATATACCTCCCCTCTAGGGTCTTTTGGAACTCAGCTCTTCAGGTTGACTTGCAACCTCCATTCTATAAGAGTCTCCAAAAAGTGATAATTTTTCATCTACCTTTCGCTCATTGTTAAAAAAACAAATGACATTCTCTGTGGCCTTCTACATCCTATATAAAAGTAGACTTATTTTGCTTAGGATTGAGGGGAACACAGACAAAATGTAATTCATCCCGAAAAGGTGAGGACAGAGTGAGGACATTCCTTCACTTCCCTCAACTTCCACTTCAATTCCCAGGCTTTGCCACCAAATACCTTCCATCTTGGAATTTGTATTTCTACCCTTTGTGTTCTCTACAAGTAGCCATCAAAACAATCTTTTACAGTATATTTTTTATCATGTCCTTTCAGTGCTTGAAAGTTCTCAGTGTTCTCTTGTATAGCATTGGGTGAAAATGTGAATGATGTGCTGTGGTCTGCATTGCCTTGCTTCAATTTTTCACAGCCCATGTCTCCACATCCCTTCTTGCCACTTTTGTTCTGTTTCAGTTCTTTGATCCTGTCCTATCTTAGGTTTTCTTGACTTTTTTTCTGAAATATTAGGTCCAATAGCTTAACCATCTACTCCCTAAACACATACATGTGCACACACACACACACACACACACACATATAAATGGGATTTGAGGGTGGTTCACATGACTGGCTTGGTCTTGTCTCACCCTCACATTTGCTAACCACTTTTTCTAACCAGCAGCATTATTCTCCAACTCTACATATTGATTTTTTTGTGTAATTTTGTAGAATGTATTGGCATGGGGCTTTGCTTTTTGGTTTTCTCACTTATTTGTGGTATTTATTCTAAATTAAACTGCAAGTCCATGAAAACAGGTAGCATCCATACCTTCTTGATCTAAGTCTACTCTGCACCCAACAC
Organism: Sylvilagus floridanus; assembly: GCA_949820135.1. Taxonomy (NCBI): domain Eukaryota; kingdom Metazoa; phylum Chordata; class Mammalia; order Lagomorpha; family Leporidae; genus Sylvilagus; species Sylvilagus floridanus. Next base: position 78,331,739 of record OX463227.1, read on the forward strand.
AACACTCAGTGTATAACATTCAACAAATATTTTAAAATATATATGGAATTCATAACACTTAATTGTTATATATTATTAAAGTTATATTTTATAATATGTTAAATAGATGCAAAATGTTTATTATTATGTACATTTACTTAATAACTACTACAAGATATTCAGATTAGTTTAACAACATACTGTGAGTGGAGAGGAGAAATCCAGAAAAAATTTCAACCATCTGATGCAACGGAATTTAAAAAGCTAATCCTTCAGAATATAAGTAGACCAGAACTTAAATTATCCTGAAAGAATTTCTAGCCATTTCTTAATAGAAAATAGAAAATATTTATGTAAAGAAATGTGCAGGTGAATGCAATTTTCTGAGGAAAAATCCAGGGATATAAATGAAAGTCAGTTTGTAACCTCCTATTTCATAAGAATCAGCTCTTTGGGGATTGTTCAACTTCATTTTATAGAATAAAGTAGCTCAGTTATTTTGAGTAAGCATGTGTACTTTTAAGTGGTTATTCAAGCTGAATTGCCTGAGTCTTTTAGGGTTTAGTGTTCACTAAACATTATAGAGAACAAGAAAGTAATGGATAGTAAACTTGCAGGGACTCACCAGATTATTAACATTTTATTCTACTGTGAGAAAGAAAATAGTATCAAGTATATTTATATAAAGTAGAACGATGCCTTAGAATATGTAAGTCATCCATATGCCTGAAGTATGCTCAGGGATATATTGAAAACTTGACTTCATTTCTGTAGACATATCATAAAAACTGTAGATTAAAATAATATTGACAGGTCCATCTAAACATGATTCTTCATTAACAATTGCCTCAGTGCACTATAGAATCTTATGTCTGCAATGTATTCCTTGGTACCTTTTAAAGTCTTTCAATAAATACATTTTAAAAATCTATCTTCAAAATACCTTAAAACTTTACTTTCCAAGTAACGCAAAAATAAGCATGTGAAACTTCATCCCCAAAGAATTATTACTTTACAAAAAAAAAAGCTGAGAGATTAAGATGGAATAGCTCAGAAGGGCTTCTGGAGAGGGTTAGCCTGTGTGATTGTACAATAAGATATATTTATTCGAAGTACATCCCATCCATGGTCTAGTTTTGACTTACCTATTAAAATGACATCGGTAATACTAACAATAATAATAAATATTTGAGTGGCATATGTCTGAGACGTTGTATTTTATGTTATTAGTAATTTTGAAATGATAGCCTATGAAAGACAGTTTTCATAGTAAACTAATAACTACATGCTATTCTTACAGCTTTAAAAATATATATAATTACAACTCAACAACAAACATGCATATAGCCCAATTAAAAATTGGATAAACAACTTGAATAGACATTTCTCAAGAGAAAATAAATAAATGATCAATAAACACAGGAAAAGATGTTCAATACCATGCATCATTAGGGAAATGTAAATCAAAATGAGATATCACAATTAGACACTACTTCATACTAGTTAAGATGGCCAGTATAAAGCAAAAAAGATCAATAACAGAAAATAGCATGTATTGAAAAGGATGTGAAGAAATTAGAACAACTGAACACTACTGGTAGGAATTTAAAAAGGTGCAACTACCCTATGAAACAGATTGGTGATACCTCTAAAAATTAAAAATAAATTATCATTTGATCCAACAATTTTACTTCTAGGCATATGTCCAGAAAAATTATAAGTAAGGACTTGAGCATGTCTTTGTTCATCCATGTTCACACTGCATTATTCCCAAGAGTTGAAAGGTGGGAGTATTCTAGTATTTGTCAACAGATTAAAAAGATAAACAAAGTGTGATTCCGCACAAAATAAAACATTATTTAGCCTTAAAAATGAAGAAAATTCTGACTCATGCCACACTGTGTATGAATCTTGCAGATATTATGCTGAGTAAAATAAGCCAGTCCCAAAAGGGCAAATGGTGTATGATATCATTTATTTGAGATATCTGAAGCAGCTAAATTCAGAGAAGTAGAAAGTAGAAGACAGTTTCCATGTTTGAAGGGAGAGAGGAAATAGGGACTTACCGTTTAATGAGGAAAAACTTCCAGTTATCAAAATAAGAAAAAAGACTTCTCTGATTGATGGTGATGGTGGCAGCATAATAAAGTAAATGAACTTGACACCAGTTAATGGACATTTTTGAATGGTTAAGATAAAGTTTATATGCAGTTTAGCAAAATTTTTAATTTAGAAGATTTAAAGAGCACCAAAATATACAAACTTTTGGTTATAAATTCTTCAGGATTATTTAAACTTGTAATAAAGATTGTATTTCACTCATCATTCTATACTCTGATTTTGAACACACATTATACTTTCACTAAATATTGATCATTCAACTTGAGGACTAAATAGGTCCCATATAACACTCCTGAGAGCTATAGCATTTGCTATTATTGGGACTTAAATTTTAAAATGTTGGCATTTAATAAATTTAAGCCATTTAATACCACCTAGTCCTTTCAGAGTCGTAGCAATAGGAATCTCTGGTTCTATACTGTTGCTTCTCTATTTCAGGGAATTGCACACAAATCAAGACAGACAAGTACAGGCTGCGGCGATCTGTGTGGTAACCTACATTTAGAAGTACGATGATGTCCATTGTGTCAACAATGCTCAAGTGAGCCGTCCATAAATAGAACAGCTTTTTAGGGTGTCACATAGTAAGCCAACCAGTTTAGCTTGTCAGGGTTCAGAAATCAAGTTAAAAGTTACAAATGGGGAAGACAAAAAACTAAGAAGTGACACAGAGGAGAATAAGACAATTACAGTAAAAAGTGGAGCAGCACGAATGCAGCAAGGAAACAGGATTGAAACTAACAGAGGGCATCTACATTTTGGGACCATGTTGGGCATTTTTGTATATGTCATTGCACTTAATCCTCACAAACACTATGCCAATTATAATTACCACTGTTAGAGAGGATAAAACTGATATTCAGAGGAGGAAAGGACATCTTAGAGAGGACAGATCCAGAAAGTGGGCACAAGCCATGATGATGTGAACTAGTGTCCTCCACGGCCTTGCTTCACAGGTTGTGGTTCAAGGGGTGAAAGGACACTGATGACTTGAATGGGGTCTGGAAGAGAGATTTTTAATTATACACTCCCTGTTCCCCAACAGTAAGTCCCTCCCATTTGTGCCTGCATTCAATGATCATAGTAACACAAGTAACTGCACCCAACACAAATGTTTACACCAGCAGGAAGAACACCTCAATAGCAGGAAGCTATTATCCCAGCCTATGTACAAGTAGAAAGTGTAGTGCAAAACTTTTTGTAGAAACCTGGTTGTTTTGGACTAGTGAAATCTTAAAACATTTTAAAAGTCTTTAAAACCAGTACTTTTACACAATAATTCTTTTCACAGCAAGATTTCAGGTTTTTGTTTTTTCTTCAAAACTTCACTTATTCCAAGTTCAGTTTTTCTCTCTGCTTTTTTCCCCAAGGAAGTCTTTTACTTAATGAATACAAAATTCATAAGTACAATTTTAGGAAAATAGTTATTCTTCCCACCATACCCTCACTCCCACCCACAATCCCACCTCTCCTCTTCCTTCTCCCTGTCCTCTTCCCAGTCCCATTCTCCATTAAGATTCATTTTCAATTAACTTCATACATGGAAAACCAACTCTATACAAGTAAATATTTCAACAATTTGCACACACACACATAAAAAACCTGAGTATAAGTTTTATAGTTAACTATAATAAATAGTTATATATAATAGTTATAATACAAATAAATAGTTAACTTTCATAATACAACTCATTAAGGACAGAGGTCCAGCAAGGGAAGTTAGTGCACAGTGTCTCCTGTTGTTAATTTAGAAATTAAAACTTATGTATGATGTCAGGGACCACCTGAGGCTCTTGACATGAGCTGCCTAGGATATGTGAAGCTTTTTGAATCTACAAACTCCATCAGTATTTAGATAAGGCCATAAGCAAAGTAGAAGTTCTCTCCTCCCTTCAGGGACAAGTATATCCTTCTTTGATGGTCACTTCTTTCCACTGGGGTCTCACTCACAGAGATCCTTCACATAGAACATTTTTTGCTACAGTGTCTTGGCTTTCCAAGCTCTCATGGGCTTTTCAGCTAGACTAGAATGCCTTAAGAGCTGATTCTGAGGTCAGAGTGCTACTTAAAGTGATTGTCTTTCAATGAGTCTGCTGTGTGAACTGCTTCCCATATTGAGACAGTCTCTCCTTTTTAATTCTATCTTATTATTATCAGACACTTGATCCTATTTATATGATTGCTTTAGCATATAATCCTATCTATAGGTTCACTTTAACACTCAATATGATCAATTTAACACTTAAGATGGCATTTTTAACACTCAGCTTAATGACATTTGTGGTCCCAAGGCAACTTTTTATACTGTACCCTTAAAAGTAAGTCTGTAGGAATATATGCAGAACTATGTAAATTTACAGTTACAAACTTCCTCCTCCCTCTCTTATTCCCACTCTTTTTTTCTAATGAGATCCATCCTCAATTGACTTTATACACAAATGATTAACTCTATGATAAGTAAAGAGTTCAACAAATATTATGAGGAGAGAAAAAAAAACCTGTTCCTCTGCAGTCAAGACAAGGGCCTTCAGGTCATTCCTTCTCAAAGTGTCAATTTTACTTCTACAGGTTTCGTTTTAGGTGCTCTATTAGTTCTCACAGGTCAGGGTGCTTCTCATCCCACTCAATTCTCTGTGCTCTTCTTTTGCAGAAATAACTTTTTCACCTTTATAGAACTCAAACCACATTTCCCTATACAGAAGCAGCAGCAGGCAGCTTTGCCACCAAGTGAGGTGGAAATTGTATATGTCAAACAGGCTTGTGGGAGAAGCCCCTGGAGCTGGGAGATGATGAATGATGCTTCTGTGTGCATTGCTACAAAACACACTTATGGAACATTCTTAAAGGGTTCCAGTCAAACCTCAGTCTCCCAGCAAGTCTCTCTCAGGACAGCAAGACAAGTTTAGGCAATGACAAGCAGAAAACTGACTTTGAGGTGTTTCTCACATATGTTCCCTTCATGTCCTTATTCGTCTTTTTTGAAGTGGAAAGTAAAATGGAACAGACAATTGTGTGACCATTACATAAGAACTTGTACAAAGAGTACATTTCACGCAAGACACAATGTAGTTAGGCAAAAACAAAAATGTGAGTCCAAGTTCACAGACATAGACTGTTTTCCATCCCACAAAACCCTCTCCAATGATCTGGATCCACACACCCACAGTCTTTTTTTTTTTTTTTTTTTTTTTTTTTTGACAGGTAGAGTTACAGACAGTGACAGGGAGAAACAGAGAGAAAGGTCTTCTTTCCGTTGGTTCACCCCCCAAATAGCCACTATGGCTGGAGCTAGGCTGATCGCAAGCCAGGAGCCAGATGCTTCTTCCGGGTCTCCCACATGGGTGCAGGCACCCAAGCACTTGGGCCATCCTCCACTGCCTTCCCAGGCCACAGCAGAGAGCTGGACTGGAAGAGGAGCAGCCAGGACTAGAACCCGGGGCCCATATGGGATTCTGGTGCCACAGGCAGAGGATTAGCCAAGTGAGCCACGGCGCTGGCCCCATACCCAGTCTTGATCCTGCCTCAGTTTCCCCTTTGGGTGGAGAGGAAAGACATGGTGTATTCTCCAGCATACTTGAGAAGAGATGTCAGAAGGATTAATGAAATGATGTAATCATCAGAAAATACTTCGCAACAGAACAATAAGCATATTTGAGACAGTATCTTGGACTTCCAATTAACCTTGTAGAGTCTTAAAACTTTAATAATTTGGACTTTATGGGTGATAGACACAGACAGTAAGTGGTTTTTAAAGTTAAACTGATTTTCCTCATATCTGAATAACAGGAACTTCATTTGTCCTCGTTAAATGTGGCTGTTCTTTATTTTGAATATTAATTTATTTAAAAGGCAGAGTTATAGAGAAAGGAACAGAGAGATTTAGCAAGGGAGGGTGGAGAGAAAGAGAGGAGAGATATTTTCCATCTGCTGGTTCACTCTCCAGATGGCCACACTGGTTGAGGCTGGGCCAGGCCAAAGTCAGGATCTTGGAACAACATCCAGGTCTCCCATGTAGTTGGCAGAGGGCTAAGTACTTCGGTCATCTTCTGATGCTTTCCCAGGTGCATTAGCAGGGATCTGAATCAGAAGTGGAATAGCTTGCACTTGAACCAACATTCATAGGGGATGTCAGAATTTCAGGCAGTGGTTTAACAAACTGTGCTACAGTGACAGCCCCAGTTGACTTTTAATTTGTCATAGATATCAGATACAACTATTTTCATACAATTATGTAATTTCAATGCCTTGTACTTCAATACACTTTCTTTGAAATCTCTAAAGTTTTCAATCATACCTCAATCTGCTATGAAAGTTTAGACATAGGTGTGATTTTATGAAAGCGTTATCAATGAAGTATATCATTTTGGAAGAAATATATTAATTAAGATAATAATGGAATAGTGTTTAATGGGACGTTAACGTGGAATATATTTTAAAATTACTACCATGTACTAATCTTTTTAAGCTATTTAGCCTATCATCTGTTTTAGTATTATAGATATGAAGTATGTATATTAGTTTTCTGTAGCTGCTGCAACAAATGATCACACATTTAATGGCTTCAGGCAACACTATTATTTATTATTTTATAGTTCTATAGGTTAGAAGTCCAATAGCTCATTGTGATGGTAGGATTGGGTTCCTTTCTGGGGTTTCTTGGGAAAATCTATTTTATTGCCCTTTCCAGTTTCTATAAACCACCTGTATTCCTGAGCTTATGTCATTGTCATTTCGAAAGTCATTTTCTTTTATTTATGTATTTATTTATTTATTTGAAAGTCAGAGTCACATTGCTTCTTGGCCTTTTGGCTAAGATCAAGTGAAAGTCAGAGTCACACACAGAGAGAGGCAAAGAGAAAAAAAGAGAGAGAGAAAAAGAGAGAGAGAGGTCTTCCATCCAATGGTTCACTTCCCAACTGGCCACAACAGCCAGAGCTACATCAATCTGAAGCCAGGATCTAGGAGCCTTCTCTGGGTCCCCTATGTGGGTACAGAGACCCAAGGACTTGGGCCATCTTCCACTGCTTTTTCTAGGCCATAGTAGAGATCTGGAGCAGAAGTGGAGCAGCTGGGACTCAAACTGGTGCCCATATGGGATGCTGGCACTGCCAGAGGCAACTTTACCCACTATGCCACAGCACTGGCCCCAGTAATAGGACATTAATAGAGTTCATATTACTTAAATCCATTCCAGGACAAAGAACTGATCACCATACATCCAGCAGCTTTGCTCCCTATCTTCTTGGTACACACATCATCGGTGAAGGGGACATGACGTGCACTCAGCTGCTTTAACTAGGAAAGAGGAGAAGAAAGGAGAACAAAAGGACATCATTTAGGCTCCTTGGGAGTTTAAAAATAGTCCAGTTATTTCTTTAAATATTATAATCTAACTAATCTAATTATTTAGCCTTTTCTTATTGATATAATGACACCAGTATATAAAAATATCATTCTATTTCATTCTGTGTAATAAAAGAGGAAAGAAAGAATATTGGAAAATCATTCAAATAAAATAAATTTATGGCTGATGGTTCCAGTTTCAGTATTTCATCTACCTTACAGATATCCATAAATGCTAGATATCTAGTTTTGTTCTCTAATTCATCAGAAATAACTTGGTTTAAATGTTAATAGCATAATGCTGGGGGCCAGCAGAGTGGCTCACATGGCTAATCCTCCACCTGCCGTTCTGGCATCCCATGTGGGTGCCAGGTTCTAGTCCCAGTTGCCCCTCTTCCAGGCCAGCTCTCTGCTGTGGCCCAGGAGTGCAGTGGAGGATGGCCCAAGTGCTTGGGCCCTGCACCCGCATGGGAGACCAGGAGGAGGCACCTGGCTCCTGGCTTCGGATCGGCTCAGCACAGGCCATAGCGGCCATCTGAGGAGTGAACCAATGGAAGCAAGACTTTTCTCTCTGTCTCTCTCTCTCTCTTACTGTCTATAACTCTAACTGTCCAAAAATAAAAATAAAAAAATAAAAAATAGCATAATGCTGGCTTGTGTTGCCCAAGAAATTGAAAAGCAAATCTCCAATTCAGGGCCTTTCTAGGTCTCTGAAAAGCTATGTTTTGTTTCCTTAAGGATATCTTGAATTATTTTCAAATTATGTTAAACATCGAATATTTTAGGAAGTCTTTCTTCCTCTAAGTAGAAAAAATTTAGCCAACCAGTACCTACAAATAAGACTTTGGAGGAGACAGTGATGCTGTGGATGGTCTTTACATAATGGCACCATTAGTGGAATTCAGTCATCATAAAGCATCGGGGTCTAAAAGGTTCAACCATTAAGATGAGGGTTCACTTAGTGGTAAATCGTTGGTGAAAATAATCAAGGATGGAAAAGGGTGAGCAGTTGTAAAACAAAAGAAAAGTTAATAAAAATAGGAGAAATAACCTCCCGGCGGAGAAGTGTCTGGCAGTGCTAACAAATACCTCGGCAGCCCTGATTTCCCTTGTGGGGATCTCTGAGCACAAGGCCTGGGCAGTCAAACCAAAATGGATTGCAATAATTAGATTCTGATGAGTGAAGGACCCACATGAGGGCCAATGGTTCTGGGGCAGTTAATGAAAGGAGAGGAAATCCCCAGATTTCACAAAGGAGGTAAAATGGATGCAGAGCTTCTAAGTTTTTTTTAAATGACTGGCTTCTTCCCACTCACCTAACAGCACATGGAGAAGTGGGGAATATCTATCACACAGAAAATTGATCACAACTGGAGAATTTTAATATGTGCACACTTCCAGTAGTAAGATGCAGGGTCACCCAGAGCTATTATTCAAAGTCAGTATCAGACCATTTAATTTTCTGCTTCAGTTCCTTTCTGCTTCTCCCCCTCCATTCCCAGTCTAACGGCCATACACCATCTTCTCTTTTTTTTGTGGTCCTTCTGCTTCTTTTAAGCACTGTTTGTGCTCTGAATGGAGTTTTATGACTGACGTCTCCAGGTACTGTATCTGTTCTCCTTAATGAAACCCTAGTAGTAGTGAGTGCTAATAGCTCAACGAGCATTTTATAGCCCTTATAAAGGAAATGTGTAGAGTGGACGTTGATGTACTTAGCACTCAGCATAGTAAATAGAAACTGGGACATGGGCAGTGCAGTTATAGCTGTGAATGATTTGTGGTGACTTTCATGTCAGCTGGTTTTTCTCTTTTGTTCCCTACTAGAAGCCTTGGAATCCATTTTAAGTTAATTCCAAAAGCTAAGTCTGAAACAAATTGTATAGTGCCAGGTGAAAAATGTAAGTGGAAAAACTGCCAGGGGCTGTACTAAGCCAATGTGTTAATCCACTTGGACAAAAGGCAATGTTTTAAAATGTCTGAAAATACACTCAGTTGCCTTCCACTGCTGGGGCACTCCTCTTTTTGTTTCTTTTGATAATCATATCATGATTCATTTGCTGTTACAATTGCATTCTAAATTACCATCTCCTTCCCTGTAACTCGCATTGCATTTCAAGTCTGTGAGAGACTTCATTTCTTCTTTTGTTCCTTTTGCCCTTCCATGATCCAGTCTCCATTGTAGCATTTGTGTCTCAGGATCAAACTTGTTGGTTTGTAGATGAACAGACATAGGTATATGCAGTGACTAAACTAATAACACAAACAGCTGTTCCTGCATTGAGCTCAGCAGCTGTCTCTTGCTCAGTTTATCCTGGTGGGAAAACTGAGAAATCTTACAAGCTAAAAAAATTTAGGAAAGAAAAGAAAGAGGGGGAGTGAATGTGCTTTTGGAGCTATTCTTCTGTGAAGAGACTGAATAGAGCATGGTTGAGTATCAAAGAATTATGTCTCTGTATTATGAAATCTGCTGGTGCTCCATTTCAAGGACAATGTGACACCTGAAGGGAAACTGGTTTTGTGTTCATCAGATGCACAGGCGTTGTCAGAATTTTAACTTTTGGCAGGGGAGGGGAGAATTTCAGTCCTGTGAGTAGTTCATTAGCTTCTCAACTGAAAACAACTGATTCATTTCAACACACAAATCACGAAAGAACATGACTTTGAAGTAAGTAGTTAATCCCATGATATAGCTATCATTTCGTATCAGATAAAACCAGCTAAGGACAAGCATTCAAGTACAGGTGTCAATTAATAAGGGATGAATTGAGATTGTGAACCCTATACTCAAGATTACATTTAAGATGATAACCTCAATAGTGTTAAATTAAGACAGCTGAGTCTACTTGGATTTTTTATGATGAATTTATGATTATTTCCTAACACTATACTCCTTCCATAACAATAGAATGTTCTTTTTCTTAAGATTTATTTACTTGAAAGGCAGAGTTACAGAGAGGTAGAGGCAGAGGGAGAGAGAGAGAGAAAGAAGTTCCATTTACTGGTTCACTCCCCAGATGGCTGCAATGGCTGGAGCTGTGCAGATCCAATGTCTGGAGCCAGGAGTTTCTTCCAGATCTCCCATGTAGGTGCAGGGGCCCAAGCACTTGTGCTATCTTCCACTGCTTTCCCATGCCATAGCAGAGAGCTGAATCAGAAGTGGAGCAGCCAGGTCTCAAACCAGCACTCATTTGGGATACTGGCACTGCAGGTGGTAGCTTTACCCACTACATCAGAGTTGGCCCCACAACAGAATGTTCTAATTACATTTGGATCACAGTGTTTATTTATTGTTATTTGTTAACCCTGTAACTATGAGTGATAGCTACAATTTATTGAGTACCTAATATGTACCTAATGTCCCATTTAATTTTTAAATTTTTTTAGACAAGCAGAGTGGACAGTGAGAGACAGAAAGAAAGGTCTTCCTTTTCCGTTTGTTCACCCCTCAATGGCTGCTGCGGCCAGCGCACTGCGCTGTTCCCAAGGCAGGAGCCAGGTGCTTATCCTGGTATCCCATGGGGTGCAGGGCCCAAGGAGTTGGGCCATCCTTCACTGCATTCCCGGGCTACAGCAGAGAGCTGGACTGGAAGAGGAGCGATGGGGATGGAATCCAATGCCCCGACCGGGACTAGAATCCCGGGTGCCAGCGCTGAAGGCGGAGGATTAGCCTAGTGAGCCGTGGTGCTGGCCCTACTGTTCCATTTAAACCTCACAAAAATGTGATGTTTGGTGTCCTCTCTCCCTGTTAGAAAGAAGAAACTATAGCTCAGAGAGGTGAACTAAATACAACTGAGTCACAAAGGCAGTAAGTTGCAGTGCTGAGATTCCAACTGAATTCTTCCAGATTCATGGGCCTGTGCTCCCTCCTCTCTGCTATCAGACCTCCTGGTATAATACTGCTACCTGTTGAATGGTATCTCCCCGAAGAAAAGTCTTGGAACTCTAGCCCTTAGCACTTCAGCCTATGCATTTTTGAAGATATGATTTTTATGGTGTTCTCCTTGTGTGCATTTCATATCTTTCTGCACTTCATAAGGACACTAAAATACTGGATTAGCCTGTGCTAATGACCTTCTGTTAACTTGATTACCTACATAAAGACCAGATCTTCAAAAAGTTCATAGGAAGGCAGAGATGATGGTGATGTGTATACAAGCCAAGAAAATCCAAAGATCACCAGAAAACCCCCAGAAGTAGAGAGGGAAGGAACAAGTCTCCCTCATGGCCCTCAGAAGGAACCAATACAGTGATTCCAGACTTCTGGTTCCAGAAATAGGAGCCAAAAGGTTTCTGTGGTTTTAGCCATCCAGTTTGTGGTTTTTAGTTTTGACAGTCTTGGGAAACTGAAATGTATGTAGAATATAAATAATATGCATACTATGTAAAATACAAAGTATGTAATATAAAATAATAAATGTAATGTATTTCTTTGCATATATTACTTATAAAATATTTGAAAGTAGCTTTTACATTTTTCCCAATAAATTGTGATAGTGTTAAATTAGCTTGTAAATAAAGAATCTAAGAATAAGAAAAGACTGAAGAAACCATAAAGACACGAGCAAGGCATTAATGACAATAAAGATCATTTAGAACCAACTCTAGCTGCTCTGGTAAGTGAGCCACCTCCTTCGGAAAAAAAAAAATAAAAACCTGAATAACTGTGCAAGTGCAGTGGAAGTTGAGTTCTTGATTGTGTAATAGTACCACACAGGTGGCCAATGCAATGGGACAAGTCTTCATCCATGTAGTCATTCAAGATCCTAGGTTGACAAAGGCCCTGCTCTCTACAATCTGTGGCTGTCTAAGGACATGATCAGGCTATGTGCAGTCCCTGCAGACAGATGGAAAAACAGAATGGAGGAGTGTTCTGCTGAGGCCAGACCTGGAAGCAGAACACATCACTTCCACTGATGTGTTAGTTATCAGGCCACTGCTAAAACAGAGTTTTAGGATTTCTGTGTGACCCTGGTATAAAAGAGAACATAAATTTTGGTGAACAGATAGCAGTTTCTGACACCAAACAAGCAAGGCACTTAGTCTATACAGAAATCTGAATTCATTTGTCTAGTCTATGCCCTCTCACACACTCTTAGATGACACAGCCTCTCCTTTCTCCTCAATCTCCAGCATTTCCCTCCCAGGCATTGCTCATGATTTTGCTTCCAGTTCTATGATCTCCCACTGCCTTCTGCCAACATAACCAGCTCTACACCCACACACTCAGGCTTCTATTGTTGCTATGGAGGATCTCCTTACACCAGGTCTAAGGAAAACCCACTGATTTCCTTCACTTAGGAATAACCCATTTCTTCTTTTCTACTCAATTACATGACTCCAGTGTGATTGTATCTCTCCTTTACCTCCAGATTCTGCCATTTTTCCCTGTCTATGGAATCATTCTCACCTTCTATAAAACAAATTAATAATTTCCACTAAAATATCCATTTAATGCCTTGTTTTTCTGTATTCTTTTACAGGATATTTATCAAAAGAGTTGCTTATGTTTGTTCCCCATCTCTAATCTGATTCATTGCTTTTTTTACAAAAAAGACTTATTTTGTGTGTTTCAAAGGCAGAGTAAGGGAGAAAAAAGAGAGCTCTTCCATTCACTGGTTCACTCCTCAAATGGCCACAGAAGTGGGGGCTGTACAAGGTCAAAGTCAGCAGGGAACTCCCGCCAGGTCTCCCCTGTGGTATCAGGGACCCAAACACTTGGTCATCTTCCTCTTCCTTCCCAGGGAGCTATACTGGAAGTCAAATAGCTGGAACACAACCAGCCTTCCAACAAGGGATGTCAGTGCCGCAGGTGGTAACCTAACCCACTGTGCCACAAAACCAGCCCCTCAATTATCTTTTAAATTCGCTCCAATCATTCTTACTACTTTATAAAAAAAATAGGGCTTGTTAAAGTAAAAACTCGAGTCTTATTCCTGTAACTCACTGTCAAATCTCAGAGCCTATTGTCCTCAGCATTATGGACAAACTTTGTTATCATTACCTTCTTGAAACACTTTTTTTCACTTCCAGAATAACACCCTTGTTGGTTCTCCACACCCCTATTCTTCATCTGCCCTCCTAGCATTGGAAATTCATGCCTACCTTCTCATCCTCTTATTACTCCTTTATCCACTGGTCATTCCTTCAATAACAGACCCTAGTTTCATGACTGTGAATCTTCCTGTATACTGGTACTTCCCAAAGTAATATTTCCAGCTCTGCCCTCTGCTCTGACTTCAAATTTATATTTTAATTACTGCTTGATATTTCTAGTTGGAATCTCAAACATAGCAAGTCCAAAGATTAATTCTTAAATCTCATAAAGTCCCAAATCTGTAGGCAAAGGAGCATTTCTTCTTCCACAATCTTTTTTTTTTTTTTGACAGGCAAAATTAGACAATGAGAAAGAGAGAGAAAGATCTTCCTTTTCTGTTGGTTCACCCCCTAAATGGCTGCTATGAGCCAGGTGCTTCCTCCTGGTCTCCCATGCAGGTGCAGGGCCCAAGCACTTGGACCATCCTCCACTGCCTTCCTGGGCCACAAAAGAGAGCTGGACTGGAAGAGGAGCAACCGGGACAGAATCCGGTGTCCCAACCAGGACTAGAACCCTGAGGTGCTGGTGCCGCAGGCGGAGGATTAGCCTAGTGAGTCGCGGCACCGGCCTTCTTCCACAATCTTTACCAATCTCAGTATAGGGAAGCCCACATTTCCAATTTCTTGAGCTAAAGAATGGTTGATTTGTTTCTTCCACTTCTGTATTTGGCAAATTGTATTGGTTTTACCTTCAAAATATATAGAGAGTCCTGATCATGGTTACTTCCACACCCCTGCTCTAAGCTGCCACCATCTGTCCTTCACCTATATTATGAAAATAGTTTCTTCACTGTTTTCCCTATTTTTTAGAATTAAAAATATTTGATAGACAAAATAAAGAGAAAGTTAGATACAGGAAGAGGCTCCATCGACTGATTCACTCCCCAAACACCCACAAAAAGCTCTCAGCTCAGGCTGGGGCTGGGCTAGGGCCGCCAAGAGGGAATGCAATCTAAGCTTCCCACATGGGTGGCAGAAACACAGTTATTTAAGCCATCACTGCTGCTTCTGTGTTGGTAGGAAGCTGGAATCAGGAGCCAGACCTGGGCCTGCCAATTTGGGATATAGGTTTCTACCACTAGGCTACATTCCCTTCCTGCTGTCTCTATTTTAACCTTGTTCCCCAAAATTTCTTCTGAAAGGAGCAGCCAGAGCAACTCAAATCCCTACACTGCCTTCAAATCTCATAGACACAAAGAATCAGTTATTAGATAAGTCAACCAGTCTCGGCACACATGGCAAACCTGTCCCCTCTCTAACCTCATCTCCTACTCTCCCACATAGAGTGGTCTAGTCATATTCGAATCTGAATAGGAACACTCTGAGCATGCTCCCACATGAAGACATTTGCTCTTGTTGATCCCTTGCCAAGAACTTTTTTCCCCAGACACTACATGGCTTGTGCCTTAATTTCTTTCAGGTGTCTGTTCAAATGTCACCTTAAAAGTGAGGCTTTCTTTTTGACCTCCCTGCACAAATGGTAAACCCTAGCTAAACCAGCATGCCTCACACCCTTTATCTTGCTCTTTTTTTCACTGCAGCACTTATTTTTTATCACTTAATATACCTTAGATTTTATATATTCCCTCAAAAAGCAAGAACCATGTCTTTTTCTGTAATTTCTAGTTTCCATGGCAACTCTATGACACAATGACAACAGCTATATTCTTCAACAAACTTTGACAGAAGCTCTATGATGAAATTTACAATTTACACTTTTTCATTTTAGACTGAACTTCTGTAAGGTGTGGCTATTGAGAAGAAGCAGCACGAAGCTGCAGGAGTAACATATAATAAAGAGAAAATTTACTAAAAGGATTAACAGGTCGATAAGACACAGTAACAAAATTCAGCCTTTAACATCAAATTGATAGTAGAAAGAAATGTTCTGCCATTTGTCATAATGTACTGTATCAGCTGTATCATACTGTATCATAATGTACTGTATCATAATGTACTGTATCTAATTTATTACACTCAAGATCTCCTCCTAAAGCAACTTACAATCAAAGAAAACCTAAACTTATTCTACTCATAAAGAATGCATTCATTATTAATATTGCAACATTCTTTGTTTTCATTCACAGTTTTAAAGAGAGAGCTCACTTGCATTAAAATGATTCTGCTTGTAAAACTATTTTAAACACAGACACACACCCATAGCATAACAATAAACTTGCTGTAATGATTAACACTAAGAGAATGTGATTAATATTAATAAATTATTACACAGATATGTAAAGCTTATCCTTAAACATGCAAAATTCATGTACAAAGCAAAGTCTATGGCCTAGAATAACTTTGAATTATTTTTCCAAGAGTAAATTTCAGACTTAAAATAATGATTTTTTATAAAATCCAAAAGAAATAATTATAGAAATCAAAATTTATAATTAAGCCTAAATTTAAATACCCAAATTGATCTAAAATAAGCTTAAAAAAACCCTACATATAAACCTATACATTTAATTAATTAAATAACTAAAATTTATTTGAGATTCACTCTAGATGCTTCTGTATAGTAAACTAATATCATAGTATTATATTTAGCTACCAGATCTTGATGTTACCTACTTAATCATTTCTTGAAGCAAAACTAAAAACTTTGCTAGAGTTTTCTTACCACAAAGAGTCTACTAGTTGTAGAAAATTTGGACCATATAGACCAATACTTTCTATATTTCTATAGGCGAACACATTTCTAAAATTAAAACACAAAGGGAATATTTTTGCATTTTACTTTTGCAGGCATGTGTAGCAGCAAATTTTGTTTGCTTGCACTCCTTCTGATGATATTTCTAAAAGTAAACCTCATCCTTCCCATCCATTCTCACACACTTCTTTTTGGCATCCATTGGTAGATACACAGGACCAATGGAGAACAGATGGCTTTAGTGTAATCAGCTAAATTTTCTTTGCATTTTCAAATGAAATGAAACACAACAAAGTAACTAAAGATTTTTTTTTTCGTTTTAGAGTGCACACTCAGAGCTAGGATGAGATATATCAAATTTAATTCTACTACAAGGTGAAAGATTCACAAGCAACTGATCTTGAGAGTAATTCAAAAAATCATATGATACATTCATTCTTTGCACTATCAATTTTTAAGTGTCTTCTATTTGTCAGGAACTGTATAAGGCTATGTGTATGCCGACACAGACACACAACTCTGGAGTAGTTGAAGCACTGGACCACCAGTAAGGAGGTTCAACGCTATCTGATGAGTTTAACCACAGAGTAATTCACAGAATTAAAGATGTACTTACTCAGGCTTGAAGTGGTCAAGAAGGATTCAGGGACTGCCTTGTGCTAGGAATCCTGACACAACAGAACTCTCTGAAATTTGTCAGATGAGTTGCAAAACAGAATGCCCCAGCTATGTAATTAGTAGACTGATGGTTGTATAGTAATTATCACTAAAATCCATTATATGTGACCTGTAAGCTTCTTAAGACAGGTATACTATCATGGAGTTTTAGAAGAGAAAGATAAATAGCAAAGGCAGTGTCTAAACTTGGGACATGATTGGAAGAATGAGGAAAGATTTTGAAAGGTAGCAAACGGATAGGATATTTCCTGAAAAGGAACAGTCAGAGCAGAGAACCAATAGCTTTTAGGAATGGAGTATAGTTATTATGCATTGCACACAGTATTGAAATGTCACACTGTACCCCATAAATAAATGATTGCTATGTGTCAATTAAAAATTTTTGAAATAAAGTACAAAGAAAATGCCAAATATACCATATACTGAAAACATCCACAAATAGAATTCTGAAATGAAAACAAATTCCTTTTTTGCATTCAAAATCCAGTCAGCTAGCTAGAAATTTTATGTATTATTTTGTCATTATATATCATTATCTATTTTTATATAAGCTTAGGTGAAGAAAGAAATACATACTAGAGAATGTATTCATTATTTTCTGGAGGGATTTTGATTTCTTTTTTTTTATTTGAGTGTTTTGAATCTGTAGTTTGCAAATGTTGTATACTTGTTTGTGTAACTTAATAATCATATGATAGCAATAATATTTGGAATAATGAAAAAGGAATCGAGCAGGATAAGCAAGCAGTATGCAGTCCTTCCCATAAGCAAATAGGGTATGTTTACAACAGTTGTCAAAAAAGTGTGAAAGGGCATTATAGATCCATGCAGACTTCTACTTAATTTCATGGGCAATGGAGACTGATTAAATGGTAACACATGTTCAAAGATTTTTGTTAGAAACAATCTTAAACATATGTGCCCAAATCACATTCGAGAATTTTTACTTTCTCCATAGAAACGATGATGAGTTTGCTTGCAATCAATCAGGAGATGAATGAGGTGTTATAGAATACTAAGAGAAATCTGTAACTTCAAGCAGTTTATACTCTAGTTAGGGAATGTTGAATTGGAACAAATTAGGCCTAAAGTAACCCCTATAGTTGAATGAGTTTGACCTAAAGGGGCTTCCACATACAGTGAACTATGTCTTAGATTGACATGCAACAAGCTCTTGCAAAGGAATCTGAGAGAAAGCTCTTGAAGCTAATCAACTGAACCTCAGTCAATCACAACAATCCCCTTAGCCAGTCCCAGACTGAAAGCTGCAAAAATATGCCCAAATAAGGCAAAATCTAAACTGCACCAGTTAGATAATCTCTGTATGTCATTTCCTATCTTTCTGTTTATAAAAGTAACTCACCACATTTTAGGAAGTGGCTTTCTGAGCTGTGTTTAGTTTGGAATGCTGCTCTATTCCAGAGGTTTTCTTCCTCACTGAACAGTAATAAGCTACAAATGCATGACTGATTATAGAACAAGAGTTAAAAGTGCAAGACTTTTTAAAACAGATTTATGTATGTACTTGAAAGGGAGAGAGAGAAAGAGATCTTTCATCTGCTGGTTCATGTCCCAGATGGCCACAAAGATTGGGGCTGGACAGTATCAAAACCAGGACCCAGGAATTCCATCCAGATCCCCCAGTGGGTGGCAAGGGCCAAGCACTTAGGCTATCTTCCACTGATTTCCCAGGTGTATTAGCAGGGAGCTGGATCAGAAGTGAGGGGGCGGGGCCGTGGATCACTTGGTTAATCCTCTGCTTGCGGTGCCAGCATCCCATATGGGTGCCGTGTTCTAGTCCCGATTGCTCCTCTTCTGGTCCAGCTTTATGCTGTGGCCCAGGAGGGCAGTGGAGGATGGTCCAAGTGCTAGGGACCCTGTACCTGCATGGGAGACCAGGAAGAAGCACCTGGCTCCTGGCTTCGGATTGACGCAGCACCAGCCGTGGCGGCCATTTGAGGAGTGAACCAACGGAAGGAAGATCTTTCTCTGTGACTCTCTCACTGTCTAAAACCCTACCTGTCAAATTAAAAAAATAAAAAAGAAGTGAGAAGTCTAGCAACCAGGACTCAAAAACTGTGCTCATATGGGATACTGGTATCGCAGGCAGTGGCCACAAAGCTGGCTGCAGTATAAGGTATTGTTATACAATATAAATCCTTATATCATTTTCATGGACATAGTGTGTCTTGAAAAATTTTTTAGAGGAGAGATACTAGAAAGCCTTTAAAATAATAAATAGTCCCAATCATGCTGTGTATCTTAAATCATTCTAAGAATTTATTCATATAACAGAAAATAGAAGAAGATGACTTTAGGTTATTTAACTTTTAATTTTTTAATTATTTATTTATTTTTTAATTGACAGGTAAAGAGAGACAGGGAAAAGGAGTTCCACAAAGTGATCAAGAAAAAAGAGAAATTAGTAATTTTGGTTTTACATATTTCCTTTTTTGTATGAAATTTGACTTCAATTATTTAATTTGATCCTCATGACAATACAATATGTAGCGTGCACTTGGTTTTCAATTCAAACAATTGAAGTTCAGAGTAATTAAGTGATTTGTCATTGGTTACACAACTGCAAAATGTAAGCATTCAAAATCATGCTGCTCTTCCAAGCCCTTCTCTTTTTTGCTGCACAGGTCTTTGGAGTAGCAGATAACAGATTTGATTTTAGCTGATGTAATATAACCCCACTAGAGACCTCAGCAATAGACTCTCAAGTCTCTGTTTTCAAAATAAATATTATTTACATGTGTACAATGCCAGCTACATTTCATTGTATACATCTCATATTAGAAATAATTTAAATTATGGTATATTAGGAATATACAGTAAAGTCCACATTTGTTATTCAAACATTATAATTGTCACTTTTGGAGTTCAGATATTTGCCTAAGGATTTATTTTGAGTTCCCAAATGTAATTTTACCACACTATTTCAGCATTTGTGAGTTTTATATATTTTTAAACTTGCTTGGTTTGATGCTATCTATGGAATAGCTTTCCATTTTAAAACACACCAGTCTGTCTTCAATTTTGTTATGTGGCTATATATCAATACTATTTTAATAATATTATTTAACTCCTTATGTGCATCTTTCTTTCTTCTACTCACTTGTTTCCTTCTATTAAAGAAATGAAAGCTGAAAACCTTTTCTTGTGTATATTTGTGTATGCACTAACAAAGGTGGTTGAAAATGTTAGACTGAAATTTAATTTTTTTGCTTGCTATACATTTAAGATGCATGCAACATAGATATCATAATTAAATATGGAAGGGAAATAAACTGTGGATTTTTTTGAGGCTTGCTTAATATCCCAAGAGCAACTCAGATAGCCTGAATAACTTTCAAGCAATTATAACAATAGCATTATGCTTTCAAAAAGTGTAAGTAAAAACCATAAACATCACTAAAATTACTATTTCAAAATCGTCTCCTTCCCCAACCCCTCTCCCTTTTTTTGTAAGATCAATTGCAGTATAAAAACAGCAGTTCCACAAGGCCAAGTAAGCTGGAAATAACATCCTGAGGCTCTGTGGGTATTTTCAACCTAAGAATCCTACTTTTGTCAACTAGAGATGGTGGTCCAGAGGTTTCAAGGTAGCAATGAAGATTAGAGGCAGTATCTTTAAAATATCTGGCACAAGATAGCTGGTGGTAGATATTGATGTAGTACCTATTATGTCTCTATTTTCATTCTATGTGTTATTATGAAATAGTAGGCACTGCCACATCAATTTTGATTGACTATAGGGGCATTTATTTTATACCTTAATTTTATGTGACTCCCATGGTTGCTGAACTTTAGAAAAATAACTTGACCTCTTTGAATCTCATTTTTCTAAAAGTGTGTAGAAGCAACATAATACATTTATGCTGGTCTTCTACTCCAGATCAGCAGGAAGGCCAGGGGGTAATCACACACCTGCAATTGCATGTGCACAAACCACCACCATCAGCCAGAGCTGCACAGGGTGGATTACTCACCTAAGTACATGGTCCTGGACTACTGATCATGCAGTGGATGCTACTTTAGTAATGCCAGATTAGCAGTAGCTGTGCTTTCCCCCACAGCTGCTACTGCCAGCACATAGCAGCACTGTATTTCAGGATGGCTAAACACGTGCAACAGCTGCCCTAGGGTGAATAGTGAAGGTACGATGAGAACAAGGCCTTCAGTAGAATTTCATTTAGGCAAGGGCAATACTGAGGCAAAAAGCTATTCAGGGTCTCAAACAACGCATTCTATGTGATAAATAGTGAAAGATGGGTAATATTAATTGCACCTCAAACAGTATCAACTCATTGATAATGAAAATATTTGATAAAATAAAAGCCAATCACTTTGTCTGCTTGCCAAATGGCTTCTTCAGTAATAATCTCCAGAAAAAAATATGAACTTGCTCATTAGTATATATGCTAGAAAATTCAAGGGATCCAGACTCAGCCTCAGTTGGAACCTGGCTCAGTTACATGTGGCTGCTGGACTTTGAACAAATGGTCTGACTTCCTTGAAATTAATTGTGCTAAAAATATATAAAATCATAAAATTGCCATAATACACTTGTGCTGACAGTTAATTTAATGCTGCACAATAATAAGCTTCCATAAATGGTTAGCTCTTATATATTATTCTTTCTAAGTAGTTTCCTCCACTAAAAAATAAGTATAAAATATTTATTGTGAAGCTTATCATGAGGATTAGAAATAGCATGATAAGGTACCTCGAAAACAGTCAATACTCAGAAAATAGCAAATATTCATACTTTGGGTATGGAGGAGGGAAGATTTAACCAGTGATAGAAATAAATTGAATCCCTTCTTGGAGATCCTGTGGTTTCATTCCTCCGTGATATAAAATAGTGCTGTCCATTAGAAATATAACTCAAGACAAACATCTAAGCTTAAACTTTATTTTTTAAATAGAAATGACAATTGTGTGTGTTTGTGTTTTAAAGATTTATCTTACTCATTTGAAAGGCAGAGCCAGAAAGAGAGAACTTGTTCAGTCCCCAAGTGGCTACAACATAGAGGGCAGTGCCAGGCTGAAGCCAGGAGCCAGGAGCTTCTTCCAGGACTCCTATGTGGCTGCAGGGGCCCAAGGCTTTGTGTCATTCTCTACTGTCCTCCCAGGCACATCAGCAGGGAACTGGATTGGAAGCAGAGCAGCTGGCACTTGAATCAGTGTCCATATGGGATGCAGGTGTTGCAGTTGGTGGCTCTACTTGCTACACCACAATGCTGGCCTCTAAGTTTAAATTTTCTAGTGGCCACCTTAAAATATATATATATATATATATATATATATATATATATATATAAGTGAAATTAATTTAATTCTATATTTAACCCACTATAAATGAAGAATGAGAAAGGAGTGACCAAAAATGCCCACTTTAATATGACCAATATAAAGTGAGTTTACTTTTTAAAAAAATCTAAATGTAGGGTTTTTTACATTTAAGAACATTTTACATTTAAGAACACATGAATTCAAACTAGCTGCATTTCAAGTTCTCAATGTATTAATGATTACCATATCAAACTGTACACGTATAGTCACTTGACATCCATCTAAACATTCAGCTCCGGAATTCAATTCCGTACTAACACAGGAGGAATTTGGGATACAAGATTAAGTATTTAGGGCATTTAACACTGTTAGTTATCCCATTAGACCAGTTCCATCCTGTCTCTAATTTTGTCAAGTTTCTTTTTTTAATTTTTAATGATGGATTTATTATTTATTTATTTAATTTCAAAGGCAGAGCTACAGAGATGGGGAGAGAGCGAATCTCATCCTTCTGCTGTTCACTTCCCAAATTGCTACAACATCCAGGTTCGGGTCTGGCAGAAACCAAGAGCCAGGAGCTCCATCCTAGTCTCCCACAGGGGTGGCAGCTGTCAAGTTCTTGAACCATATGGTCCATTGACTTCACAGGCACATTAGAAGGAGCCTGCATCAGGAACAGAGTAGCCGAGACTGGCCGTTCTCATATGGGATGCTGTCATTTCAAGCAGTGACTTAAGCTGCCTCACTGCAATGCCAGCCCCTATCAAATATTTTTTTCTTTGTTTTTTGCTTAAATGCCACCTCACACCTGTCTCCCTGGGCCTACAGTGCTTGCCAGAACAGAAGGTAACACAGCTGAACTACAGTGTCACTGTTGGTGCCACTCACCCGTTTCTGTGATTGCTACAAATCATTGCACTGACAGATAATTATTCAGATCTTCATTCCCTACATATCTCTACGCTGTGTAAGAGCCCACTTCTAGGATATTCCCTTAAGACAAGCCTTGATCCTAGCCTAGGCTCCTAAATGTGGCTACTCATCAGGATTACATAAAAAACTTATGAAAAATAAGTGTCTTACATTGGATCATGGAGATTCTGATGATGTCAGTGTGAGCTGAACCCCTAAAATTTGTGTTTCCAACAAGTATTTCCTATTCAGTGGATACATTTAGGAATAGCAGCACTTAGGTCCAATTCAATAATCTTCCATCCCTGAGGCTCATGTCTGTAGCTAGAAATCAGGTAACCCTATGCAGCTCTTAGTCAACTGCCTTAGTCTGGTCTCAGAAATCACTAAAGTCTCTTCACTACGGTTATTGGCATACCAATGTGAAGAACTCGGGATTTTTCTATAGCTGGTCCCTGGGTAAAAGATGAGATCCAAAGTTAACCTCCTAAATGCTGAGTAATTACCTAATAAAATATCTAATTAGCTAATATAACATTTATGTAAATTTTTACTGATTAATAAAGGAACAGTCCATGTTTGAATATGGTTATGCATTACAGAGCAAAAGCATTATGAATTTCATACTCTCTTATATTCTACTTTTCCTTGTAACTATTTCCACAACCTCTCTAGTGGAATTAGAGGAGGAAACGATACATTTGTATTTATGCACATTTGTCCCTTTGAGTTTAACTTATTCCTAAAGGGTTTGCACAAAGACCAACAGGTTGATTTTAATTTACTTGCTATAAATTGCTGAGAGTATCTATGCTAACTCTGTTATCATTAATTCATCCACAATCTCCTTTCCTGGAGTGAAAGTTGCTGATTTCACAGACAGAATTCAGAATGAAAGGCTGAACTGAGCAGAATATAGAATGTCAGCTTTTTCTTGACACTATTGGGATGCTCCCCCATTGCATCGAACACATCAAAAATCTTTCAGTCTGAACAGAAACCATAGAGCAATGTTGTGAGAAATTAACATGTTTACAACCTTTTTTCCAGTTGAAGAAGAGTGAAGTTTATTAGTTCTTTTTTCAACATTTATAAATAGTTCGGCTCTATTCTGAATTTCCCAAAAAGCAGAGAACATAAGGAAACTGCCTCATATTATGAAATAGATATCAACAACAATATGTTCCTTACAAACCAGCAAGATCTACCAATCTCAGCCAGCATTGTGGCATAGCAGGTAAAGCTGCTGCCTGTGATGCTGGTATCTCACATGGGTGCCAGTTCCTGTCTCAGCTGCTCCACTTCCCATCCAGCTCTCTGCTAATGTCCTGGAAAAAGTAGCAGAAGATGGCCCAAGTACTTGGGCCCCTGCCACCCATGTGGGAGATGTGGAAGAAGCTCCTGACTTCTGTCTTTGGCCTTGCCTATGCCTGGCCACTGAGGCCATTTAGGAGTACGCTAGCAGATAGAAGATTCTCTGTCTCTCCCTCTTTCTCTGAAATGCTATCAAATAAATAGACAGATCTTTAAGAATCTACCAATCTCTGCTAGTAAGAATTACTTTTAGATTTAAGACAATGTATTATTTATCACTATGGACAATGATGAGTATGTTCTGCTCCCTGTCAGATTCAAGGACAAAGGAGGTAATATCCTGATGAAATTCCAAGACTACAGTATTCTGTCACCACTGCATCTTCCATATAATTAATCGCTCTCCTGATTTCTCTTGTTGTGGTATCAGAGAGCATTATATGGTATTAAGAGAGCAGTCTTAGGTGTACTTGCTGCCTCCATTAGAGATGCCCATCCTCGGGCCAAGGACCTCAATAGACATTTTTCCAAAGAGGAAATCCAAATGGCCAACAGACACATGAAAAAATGTTCAAGATCACTAGCAATCAGGGAAATGCAAATCAAAACCACAGTGAGGTTTCACCTCACCCCGGTTAGAATGGCTCACATTCAGAAATCCACCAACAATAGATGCTGGAGAGGATGTGGGGAAAAAGGGACACTAATCCACTGTTGGTGGGAATGCAAACTGGTGAAGCCACTATGGAAGTCAGTCTGGAGATTCCTTGGAAACCTGAATATAACCCTACCATACAACCCAGCCATCCCATTCCTTGGAATTTACCCAAAGGAAATTAATTTGGCAAACAAAAAAGTCGTCTGCACATTAATGTTTATTGCAGCTCAATTCACAATAGCTAAGACCTGGAACCAACCCAAATGCCCATCAACAGTAGACTGGATAAAGAAATTATGGGACATGTACTCTATAGAATTCTATACAGCAGTCAAAAACAATGAAATCCAGTCATTTGCAACAAGATGGAGGAATCTTGAAAACATCATTCTGAGTGAATTAAGCCAGTCCCAAAGGGACAAACATCATATGTTCTCCCTGATCAGTGACAACTAACTGAGCACCAAAGGGGAAACCTATTGAAGTGATGGACACTATGAGAAACAGTGACTTGATCGGCTCTTGTGCTGACTGTTGTTGTACAATGTAATACTTTATCCATTTTAGTATTTTTTTTATCCTAGTACTAGTGGTTGAACTCTGTAATTAACACACAATTATTCTTAGGTGTTTAAATCTTAACTGAAAAGTGACCCCTGTGAAATATAAGAGTGGGAATAAGAGAGAGAGGAGATGTACAATTTGGGATATGCTCAATCAGACCTGCCCCAATTGGTGGAGTTAGAATCATGTCAGGGAATTCCAATACAATCCCATCAAGGTGGCATGTACCAAGGCCATCTCTCTAGTCCAAGTGATCAATTTCTGTTCACAATTGATCACACTGATAGGTCTAAGAGTCAAAGGGATCACACAAACAAGACTAGTGTCTGCTAATACTAACTGATAGAATGAAAAAGGAAGAGAATGATCCAACATGGGAAGCGGGATACACAGCAGACTCATAGAATGGCAGATGTCCTAAATAGCACTCTGGCCTCAGAATCAGCCCTTAAGGCATTCAAATCTGGCTCAAGAGCCCATGAGAATATTTTAGGCATGGAAAGCTAAGACACTCTGAAAAAAAAAAAAAAAAAAAGAAGACCTAAATGAAAGATCTCTGCGAGTGAGATCCCAGTGGAAAGTATAGGGCCATCAAAGAAGGAAGTACCTTTCTCTGAAGGGAGGAGAGAACTTCCACTTTGACTATGACCCTGTCAGAATAAGATCGAAGGCAGCGAACCCTAAAGGCTTCCATAGCCTTGGCAACTCGTGACTAGAGCCTAGGGAGATTACTGACGCCATAAACAAGAGTGTCAAATTGTTAAATCAACATCAGGAGTCACTGTGTACTTACGTCTCATGAGGGATCTGTCCTTAATGTGTTGTCCAATGTGAATTAATGCTATATCTAGTACTGAAACAGTATTTTTACACTTTGTGTTTCTGTGTGGGTGCAAACTGATGAAATCTTTACTTAGTATATACTGAATCGATCTTCTGTATATAAAGATAATTGCAAATGATTAAAAAATCTTGGTGTTAAATTGGAAATTGCATAGATAATTAATTTAAAAAAAATCATGTAGGATCTCTGTCCTTAATGTGCTGTACATTGTGAATTAATACTATAACTAGTACTCCAACAGTATCTTCACTTTGTGTCTCTATGTGAGGGCAAACTGTTGAAATCTTTACGTAATATGTACTAAACTGATCGTCTGTGTATAAAGAGAATTGAAAATGAATCTTGATGTGAATGGAAGGGGAGAGGGAGCGGGAAAGGGGAGGGTAGCGGGTGGGAGGGAAGTTGTGGGGGGGGGAGGCATTGTACTTTGGAAATTTATATTCTTTAAATAAAAGCTATATATATATATATATAAAGAGATGCCCATCCTCGCACATAAGGGCACTCTAAGGTTTAAAGGAAGTGTGTGAAGCTTTAGAACTTATGATGAAAATCCTGAGCACTGCTAGATGCAAGATCACAGTTAGCCATTGCCCACCACTGCATGCACTGAAATTATAACAGATGCTGCTCCCGACTCCAGTGTCTATCTCTTTTAAGTATAATTTCTCACTGTATCTGTGGGCCCCAATTGAAGTGGCAGTATTGCACAATGGTTGTGAACAAGGATGGGGTATTGAAGAGACTTAATTCAAATCTTGGCTTCGTTCCTATCTCTCTCTCTCTCTCTCTCTCTCTACATATATACATATATATATATATATATATATATATATATATATATATATAAAGGGCTTACCATTTCTAAGCTTAGTCCTTCATTTGTAAAATGGAGATAAGCATTACCACCACCCCCAATTCAGAGCTAAGTGAAATAATGACTCTGCACAGGTTCCAGTACTTAGTGATTAGCATATGGTTTGTTTTCTTTTCTTTTCCTAGGTGTCTTATCCATGTTTACCATTCTCGTGCCAAACCTAAGGGTAAATACCCAACCTCAACCAATATTTTATATCCAGTCTTGACCTAAGAATTTCAGCTTTTTTTCTTGCCTGGGTAGTTATGATCATAACCTTCAGTCTAGGGACTTTCTGATCCTAACACAAGCCATGAATCCAGTATTTTGCACAAGCAGTGTTGCAATGATAACTATCTCCAAACTGTCATGGCAACTCAGAGCAGCCTGGGATGTCATGAATTTATAGTCTAAGTGGAGTTATAAGAGAGAATCAGAAATGAAAACGTTAATAATAAGCCCTGTAGGGATATATGAGGCAGGTTTCTAGAAGGCAAGGGCATTAAAGTTGGCTTTCACATGGGTGAGTTAAGAGAACAATGCTTCCAGACTGCAGTAGTGATACTAGGAATGGGGCTAAAGCATAACCACATGAAGCATGTCAGGGGAAGTAAGTGGTACCATCTGCTTTGTGCAGAAACAATCTTTTGAAAGCACAATCAGTAATCCTTTACCAGAAACCCCTGGGATCAGATATGTTTTAGAATTCGGAGTTTTTCAGATTTTAAAGGGCGAATTCTGTTCACACGCTGTATATTAAAACACAGCCTGTGAGCTCTAGGCAGCACTGAATAATCAAACATAGTAATATTTCTACAGCAAACATGCAAATATTCACACAAAGTGACATATGGAAAATACATAAATAGTCTTATGTCAGTACAGTTCAGTTTTCACCACCAAATGAGTTATGTGAAAATGTTCTCATGTTTATCCATGGATAAGATATTTTGTGACCTGTAGAGGCAGATGCAGCCTGCAAGGTGAGACGGGAGCACATTATAAGAGCTCTCTCTGCCTGGATTGGGAGTAAGCTTTTGTTTACTTCGTTTGATAATTTTTCACACTCAATTTTTAATTATTTCAATGTCTTTTTGAAAATATATTTGCTCTTCCTACTGTATCTTATTACATGAATTTTTTCTCTCAGGTTTTACATTACTATGTTAATCCATCAATCAAGTCCTTCTGATTCTTCTATGACATACACCAGAACTACCCTAAATTTTAACTTAATTCTAATTTGTTGTATTATTACGGTTCAATTTACATACAGTAAAGTTGATTTCTGACAGGTATAGTTCTTTGTGTTTTAACACACTTAGAGGTTGGTGTAACCACTACTTCAATGAAGATAGAAAACAGCTCCCCAAAACTCCCTGCTGTTCTGACTGTATTTTCACTAATCATAAATGAGATCCATGTAGTCTCCGCATCTCCTCCTGTAACAGAACTGGCTGGAGATTCCAACTAGAATCGACAAGTGTTGTTGACTAGGATGCATGTGATCACTGCTCTCTTATTGTACTGAAAAGCCATTCACCAAAGTTTGCTGCCCACTTCACTGTGAGTTACTCAAAGGCTAAAGTGAATTCCTTGTGTTGATCCTCACTGATGTTTTTGCATTTGAAATACAAACGCTATTCTATTTAGGTGGAAGATTCCTCTAGCTTCCTAGATTTATTTACACCCACCTTCCCCCATCACACTTTCCTAAGTACGTATGCTTTATCCTCATTCTCTCTATTGGAGCAATTGATTTGGATCCAATCCATGCAACTAAAACAAATAGCACATTCTTTTAGGATGTGTAGATGCTTAATCTATGCCTGAAACTGTTAAGGTATAAATGCCATCTATACTGTAGCTACAAAATTGAAGTGTGATTTCTCTGTGGGTCGACAGATACAATAAAGAACTTAGAAATAAAAACACTGAGCTGCTTGATGCTCTAATGTAGATACCCAGGATCCCCTATTGCATACAAGTCAAGCAAAGGCGCTCATTTGTGTGTTCCTACACTTACCAAGCTCCAGTTTCAGGCATTTCAGTTACCCAACTGCTCTTTGCCAGTCAGGTTCCCCTTTATGACTGTTTTATCACAGAACGAGCACATCTTAGGAAATTGCTTAAATATAAACTTCAGAAATCAAGGTGTCCAACTCAACCTTATGAAATTTTGAAAAATAACACATACTACCCAAATAAAACTATATCTTAGAACCACTATTCCAAAAAAAAAAGTATGAGAATTTGGGAAGATTAAACACTTTTCTCCTTTTCACAAACACATTCAGGCTTCAGAGTATGCTTTTTTTCTTTTCTTATGTGGTTAAAAATAACTCAAGGAAGAAAACATCCAGCAAATTTTTGAAACTATGTGGGAAGGTATGTGAAGGAGCCCTTTCAAGGAAGGACAGCTGAACAGTGGGCAGAGAGTTTGAATTAACTCATCTCCTGGTAAGTTTCAGGGTTTCATTTCCTCAAAGCAGAAAGAAAGCAGACACCAGAGTGGTATGTTTGCTACCAGTAGAATACTTGTTATAGACTTTTAATAACAAAAAGAACACGTATTCTGTGAAAGGATCTGGTTTTGCCACTACAAGGCAACTGGGAGGGGAAGTAGAGGGGTTATCATAAATGCATAGTGGACTAGAAAGACGACAGTTAATTCAGTAATGGTTTGTATGGAATGCCTGCTGAAATGACTGCTAGATTAAATGAGCCCCAGTAGTGCAGTAGAGTTAGCAATGTCATGTCTAACAAGAGGAAGAACGTAAATCTTTTAACAGTTTACAGATGTTTCTATTTCATATCTCTAATCCAAAAGTTTTGACAAAGTGATGCCACCCTGGAACTGTTCAATGGTAGCCTCTTCACAACAACAGCTCCCTACAAGTAGCAAATCCTTTTTAATCCTTAAGGAATTCATTGTAATGACACTAATCACATCAAAGTTATTGGGTATTAATTGAAAAATCATATGTATTGCCAAGGGAATCCAGAATAAAATTCAAATATCCTGTATCCATTCTGCTGAAAACAAAATTTGGGTTCCAAACCAAGTACTCATTTTAGTACCACTGATCGAATACAACCCACTAACCCATTTATCCCCATGTAGGTGTCACATAAGAAAAAGAAATGATTAGTAATTCATTGTCTTTCAGTCTCAAGAATAAAAAATAATTCAACATTAATTCTAAGTGAACTCCCTTGTTATTCTGTCCTCCTCTCTAAAGTCCAATAATAATAATACTGGCAATGATGAATACACAGCAGGGTTCTTTCAGAGAAAACCTTGACAGCATGAAACAAAAAAGATGCCTTGTTCCTTTAGAGATAAAACTTACCTTAAATCCTGGCCTTGTCATGACGGGACAATGGCCTCCTTGCCTGGCTGCTACATGCACTTTTCCTGGTGGTAATTCTTCACAACTTGAAGAACTGTGTTTCTTTCCTTGAAGTGCCCTGAGCTTCCTAGGCTTGGTGAAGTTGCTCAGGGAAACTTAGGGATAAAGTGTGCAACAAAAAGAGAAGAGCCAGAGAGACACATGGAGAAAGGAAGCAAATGTTGCATAGGCACGCCCAGGAGGAGCAGGATCTCAGAAGAGTCCTCAACCATTTAGAGATGGCTCGATGTTGAAAACTGCAAGTATGCCATGATCTTCATTTCTGTTTGCATAGCTACTGCAATAAACAAAAATTGCTACTGCAATAGCATCCTGGCCACTCTCTGTGAATCAAATCTCAAATGCCCTCTCAGCTGCATGTGCGGATATTAGCTTGGTGACAGTCGACCCTGCTAAAGAGAATTCTATGAATTCTTTGATTTGACTTAAATAAATTTTGACTGAGGTGCAAGATCTATTCCATACTAAGCATCTTGACCAAGGCGCTGCTCAAATTTACAGATTTATCCTATCTTAGCACAGAAGAGAAGTGTTATATAAGAGCTCTGACAGGAAAGTAGGGAGGCCAGAAGCACTCTATTAGATTGAGAAAATGAACTGAAATCTCTGGGTGGACACTTTTGCACTGCACCCACAATATTATTCTTGATTTGCTAGGAAGAAAGCAATTTATTCTGTCACTTTCTGGGGACTTAGAGCTAATTGGCCTTTCATAGTTATGTGATTCTGCAAATGAGCATAAAAGTGAAAGCTGACAAAAACTCAAACAGGAAATCTGAATCTGCCTATTTTCATAAGTATCTTATAATGCTCTGTAGAAAGGGACGAGATTTTGATTAGAATAGCAAATTTCTTCATGCAAAGGAAAATGCTCCAAATTACCCATCACTGTAACAAACAAAAGATTGCTCTTCATTCAGACTCCTGGATGAAAGAAAACGCATGTTCTTTTTCCAAAAGTCCAACCCCGCCAACCCCTCCAGACCATCCACAGCAGCCAGTCAGCACTGACATCAGTAGGCGTGTCTCTGGGGGTATGACCCCTCCTAGCTTGCACTTCCCACCCTAGTCTGCTAGAAAAGACATGCATAATACATCACATCTTGGAGACCAACGGGACGATGTTGCAGCAGACAAGAGAAATACAAAGAAAAACAGTGGAACCTTCCATATACCATTAATAGAAGCTGGAAAAGATTAAGCTTAACATACATAAAATGTCTTCAAGACTCACAAAGAATGTGAAGGTATTTCCATAGTGTCTAGCACAGATGACAGAATGAATGCCATGAAGGGAAACTGAAGCAATGCTAACCACGGCAAACATGTAGCACCATTTGTCATGCACGAAGTACACAGGATGAATTTGCTAAGGAGTACAGACTGGGGTCATTGATGAAATTGAGTCTAACTTAAGCCAGAAGCAAGTGTGCCTTTCGGTTTGTCCATTTGAAGTGACTTTCCTGTCTCCTCTCCTCTCCTCTGTCCTTCCTGACCACCCACTCCATTCCCCTCCTCTGTTCTCTCCCTCTCTTTCCTGACGTCTGATCATCTTCTCTCTAGCTATCCATGGGACAAAATTTACCTGAAAAGCTGCAAGTCAAGCCGACCATGCTGGCATTTGCACTGTGTGGTTGTACATTTTGTAGAACTTCACAACACTGAGTAAAACCTTATGTTTCAAAAAAGCAGCTCTCCTGACTGCCAGTTCTTTTCCCATACTGAGGCACTAAAGCTCCATTTTTTCCCCTCTGAGCTTGAGCTTTCAAAGTTATTTTCCACTCTGATGATTACAGACAGCTCAACAGACAAAGAAAAAGGGGATTTTAAAATAGGCAGTCACTACTAATATGTACTTTGCTCTTTTTGTCCAGAAAAAAGCAGCCCAGGTGTCATTTTGCCATTTCTTAATCATCAATGTCAAAAAAAAAAAATCACACTCGGGAAATGCAGACATAAAAATGCATTTATACTGACGAGATCAGCAAAAAAGGGGGGATAAAAGGGGACAAATCTTGCTCACCAACAATGCCCTGTGTTCCCACAGGAAAAAGGAGAGTCAGAACAAGAGAATGATTATTATCATTCTGAATTATTATTATCATTTTGAATATGTAATAAAAATTTAAAAGAAGAATATGCTTAAAATAAGCTTCTTACTATGGGAAATCCTTTCTGAGAATGGATTCTGAAGTCAGTGTCTCAATGCCCTCTCTTGTAGACCTTTCAGCCTCTGTCAGTGTTGCTGTGCTCCGACATATCTACTTTTCCCATTGGTTCCCATTGTTGCATTTGAAACTGCCAGTCTGCTTCTTCTCTTTCTTTACTTTACACCAGTCTTCTCATACTTAAAAATCAGTCAAAATGTATTATATTTTTTAAGAATGCTTGGTCTAGGGCAAGGTGAAGTGCCCCAGGTATTCATTTCAGGGACAAACAGAAAAACAAGACTGTGGGTTTGTGTTTAGTGAGCTGCTCTCACTATTTTAATTTTTTTCTCAAAAGCATTTCATGTACCTTTAAGATGTGCTATTAAAAATACAATGTTCTTGGGGCCGGCGCAGTGGCACAGCAGGTTAACGCCCTGGCCTGAAGTGCCAGCATCCCATATGAGCGCCAGTTCTAGTCCTGGCTGCTCCTCTTCCCATCCAGCTGTCTGCTATGGCCTGGGATGGCAGTAGAAGATAGACCAAGTCCTTGGGCCCCTGCAGCTATGGGGGGAGTCTCGGAGGAAGCTCCTGGCTACTGGCTTCAGATCGGCACAGCTCCAGCTGTTGTGGCCATCTGGGGAGTAAACCAGCGGATATAAGACCTCTTTGTCTCTACCTCTCTCTGTAACGCTGTATTTCAAATAAATAAAATAAGTCTTTCAAAAAAATATAGTGTTCTTAAGTATGGTTTTAAAATATTAATAGCTACTATTTACCGAATGCTCACTTGTACTAGTCTGCATGTTATGTGATTTCAAAGATAATCTATTATTTCTTAGTGCTCTGCAGATTCTGTACCCATTTTCTTCTTATAGGAAGACTAACTGAGGCTCATTGAGACTGCATCTTGGTTGAGTTAAACCCCTAGTGAGTAGCAGCAAGCATTCCAATCCAAGACTCTCTGGGTTCTAAATTGACACCTTTCTCCAGTATTATGTCATTTTCCCAAAACCAGCTTCCTAGGTATGTTATTCTGCAAAATAATGTACATCCAGTGGATTTATTCTCTGTAATATAATCCATAGAAGAATTCAGTGGCTTCCTGAGATGTCCCATAAATGAGTCAGCCAAGAACCCAGTAGACAATAGAGAAGAGGTAGACTTTAGTCTAAAAAATAATCATCAAAGATTGATTAAGGAACTAAGCATCCCCAGCACTGGCCTCAGTGGTGGAGGAGAGTATATGATGAAGCATCTGTCAACAAAGAGTGAAATTAGCCTAACATGGATATGAAAAGATAACATTGACCATAGTAATGCCTAACAGAGCTGGCCATGTTGGAGAATAAGAGGATTCATACATTAATACACATATCTATAAACACCCGACATTTTTCTCATATTCACTGTTTGATGAATTCTAAACTCTATTACACACTTCCCTGACTTCATAAACATAGCTTATTGCACATAATTTTTCCTTTCCTTGATGACTTGGGATCACCAGTCTGCATTTCAATCACTGTGTTGTGCGGTGCAAGCATGGTGCCTTTAGTTGTTGGTGAGTTCTGGAAAGCCATCTGTGTGGACATTAAGTGGCACCAGGCTTTAGGATTTCTAAGGTTTTTCTACCTGTGCTGTGCAGGGTATTGCCTTCTTCCTCTCTGTCAAATGCCATCACTCACTGCTTTCACTGTGACTTGGCTAATTCTAATCTGCTGTTTCTGGCATCACATGAGAAACCTTTCATGACCAATCTCTGGATTCTTTCTTCACCTTCATCCCCCAGGTTTTTTTCCTTCCATTAATGCCATTCTCTATAACTCTTTTTCAGTAATTCACCAATCCATACAGCTTCTAAACACAATATGCTGTATCCCACTTCTGTAGCTATGCCTTGGATGCCTTTTCTTTTACTTGTCTAGTTTTAAAAAAAAGCACTTATTCAAATCCAAACTAGAAATAAGGATCCATAGTGAAGTTTCCCTGGAGATATTATTTTCCAAATCCAGAGTAAAAAATCAGCAGATTTATTTCCACACAACACCAGCACTGGGTGTATATAGCTGGAACTAAATGTATCACAAAATAAAGAAATAAATTTCTGTTTATCAATCTGTTCTCCCCTCTAAAATGTAAGCTCCTTAAAGATCTTATACATTTTTGCATGCTTAGCACTTAACTCATAGTGTGATGTATAGCATGAGCTCAGTAAATGTCTGTGCATTTAGTAAGTGCAGCCTTGATTTTTATATGACAATGCACCTCTGCTGTGGAATCAAGCAATTGAATGCCATGCGATTTGCCTTAGACCTCTGAATGAAGGACGTGTTGTTATTTATAATCAACTGTGTGCTACAAAAAGCAAACACATAACAACAGGCTGTTAGTACAGGGAGAAAGCTCATGAAACAGAGCAGCCAGGGAAGCCTTCTTGGGAGAAGTGATACTTGAGCAAGGCTCCCCCAGTTGATGTGCAGTCATCTGCAGCAACCTTGGTGGCAAGCGGGTTGTTTATGCGGCTTCTGTAAAGTAAATGCTATTCGTCTCTGTAAAGAAGTTATATTACCTTGTTGGCCTATTAAAAATAAATAAAGTGTCTACC
This sequence comes from Sylvilagus floridanus, assembly GCA_949820135.1. NCBI lineage: Eukaryota > Metazoa > Chordata > Mammalia > Lagomorpha > Leporidae > Sylvilagus > Sylvilagus floridanus. Next base: position 78,367,223 of record OX463227.1, read on the forward strand.
ATCATGTTAGGGTTTCTTTGACTTGGGCTGAGCCTCTTGCATTTACTGAAAGAATGGAGCAGAGACACCCAGAGATGAGCTGAAGCAGAATTATCAATACAATCAACTGTGGAATAAAAGACAGCGGAGTTCACATGCAAAAGCAGGGATCACCTCCCCTTGGTGCCGAGAAAGGAAGTCGAGTTTTTGTTTTGTTTTTGTTTGCTTGCCTTTTTTTTTTTTAAATTGCAGAGGCAGAGACACAGGTAGACAGACACAACTCCCATCCTCTGATTTATTTCCCAATTGCAGACAACAAGCTGGCGAAAACCCAACTACATGAGCCATCACTTATGGCCTCCCAGGGTCTCCATGGGCAGGAAGCTACAATTGGTAGCCAGAGTGAAGAACGGAACCCCAACTCTTCTATGTGGGATGTGGGCACCTAACCACAAGGCCAAATGCCTACCTCGGATTTTTTGTCCCCCCACAGTTCTTTAGCCTCTGGTGCTAAGATTGGGTTGCTATGGTATGACCCCATGTGGCCACAAGCCTCCTAAAGAGTGGTCAATAGATAATGCTGGAACTAAGTCTCTGATTATGGCCTTGATGTCTTTCCAACCACTCGACCTCTAGTCAATGCATATCTTTTAGTAAACTGTATTTTTTTTAACTTGAAAGCTTCCATTTACTTTTCTCAGTAAATTTTCCTTTGAACCCAGACTTTGTAATATAATAAAATAAACCAGTGTCCATTTTTAATTGGTTTAAGAAATGTAAGAGAAAAAAATCTAAAGGTTTTGTTTTTCTTTATCTAACCTTGATCCAAGCTTTTTTGTTCAATGAAATTCTCTAATATGCACATTTGAAGTCTCTTATGGCACAGAAATCTCAAGAAAAAAATCTTAGGAACTGAAAAGGATCTCATCACAAAAGACAGTTCAAAAATTCACTGCAGTAGGTTATATATGAATTCCCATCAGTAGAGGCACAAACATAGACACCACTTATGCAAAACAAACCAAAAGAAGGAGACCTTGGAACTGCATGTTGTAACACTCAAAGCAATACGTTTTATGTATGTATGCCAGTGTGTCATACAAAATGAAACCACAACCCAATCCCAAGTGATCCATTTCATAAAGGCGTGCTATTTGGTACCCTAATGCTTTCTCCTTTTAATCTTTTTATGAGATGATTTCCCCAGTATTCAATGGCAGGACTTGGTATAACATTTTGTTTACTTTATCACATTTTAGTGATACATTAGCTCTGTATTACTGACTTGCCGTGGCTTTCATTTGGAACAGACTGAAAAATGCTCTTATTTTAAGCCTCTCACCTTCAAATTCCTTTTCTACATTTCTTTCACATTGCTTTTCTGAGGCAACGAATCTCCACGCCTTCTTGATCAAGACAGACAACCTAATGGCTGAGTGGGCTTTAATTTCTACGCTCCTGGCATTCAAACTTGATTTGCATTGTCATATGGAATTATTTGGTATTCAGCATAAAACACTATTTCTTTTTCTTTTTTTCCTTCCCTTTTCTAGACAACCAACCACTGGGAAATTATTGTCAAAGTCTTAAAATGATTTCCCAATGATTGCTTGTTAGTACAATACAATTTCTTTCTCAGCCCTAGTCTCTCGTCAGCTCCCTTCTTGGGACCAATGAGTCCCCTGCATCTGCAGCACACGCCATACACAATCCAGTGTGGAGACACACTCAAAATACACATATCTCTCTACTCTTCTCTGTAGTGGCACTTAGGGATATCTCAGTGAAAGAACAGAAAATGAGAAGGCAGATATAAAAAGGAAAAAAAATTGTAAATTTAAAAATCAAAAAGAAATATATATCTTCACTTCACAGATTTTAAGGGCTTATTTGCTGATGATGTTTAACTAGAAACATGTTCAACCTCCTTCGAGTGGTTTGTCTATGTAAAACCGTATGTCTTAACACTGGAGAATAGCAGGAAACAAACGACACCTTTGTTCCTAAGATGCCCTTGATGCAATCATAATGGACATGTGGGCAACCAGCTGTTGTTTAATACAGACAATGAATAGCTGTATGTATGAAATGGAATGAAATAAGTCTTACAGGGATACAAGCTAAGTAGTGATTCATTCTGACTCAAGGGACAAAGATGAGGGGAAATGTCAGAACTGGTTCCATTTCACTCCAACAGGTGGAAGAGTTGAGGACGGATCAAAAAGAGAGAAGGAAATGACCCATAGGTGAAAAAAGAAAAGGAAATAGAAAAAAAGGGAGCAAAGTGGCGAAAAACAATACCAGATTTAATTTCCAGAGAATTAACCTGGGAAATACGTTTAACTCAGGAGGCTGTGAATCTAAGGACTTTCTTTTAAGTGCCAAAGGCATAGAGTAATCTATTTAATTAGAAAAATATGCTTGTGTTGCACTCTGAGTAATTTCCCAGAGGAAAATTTGTTTCCTTTACAGTTAAAGTTTTTTTTTTAAATCTCTCCCTTTCCTGCCTCCATTGCCCTTTTTTATTTTTTGTTATGCCACAAGCCCCAACTCTCTAGAAGTTGCTTGCTCTTATGCAGTCTTTGTCAATCGGATTGTGGACATGACCCTTCCAAGATCTCATATTATTTCTGGGTCCTGAAGTAGAAGTACATTAACACAGTTATAGCTATCCCTGAGCTCCTCCAGTAGGTTCTTGGTAATAACAAAGAAAAAATACATCTCAAAAGGCATTTTTTCAATGACTCACCAAATCTCCACAATAGCAAATAGTTCAGCAGAATAATATAAATAACCTTAGTAACTTACAAAGGAATAAAAATATTCAAAATAAAGCAGAGGATCCATACTCAATTCAACGCTCTCTTTCAGTAAGTTTGTAAAGTCTAAGAATATTCTCACCAATTGCAGCAAGTCGGGGTGCTTAGTCTTTCTTATACCTATATTAAAAGGAAAATAGATTCTGGTGGCCTGCAAATTGAAACAAGATAAGCTCCTTTTCACATGCCACACAGCGAGGGCTGCAAATAGAAATTTAAATACTTTATCACAATTCTGCCCCTGAGCAAGGAAATCCAAACATATTAATTGAACCAACATAACAATTTATTCAAATAAGATTAAAGTGCACTAAATATGCAACTTGCATTTTCAATAAAAAGATTAAAAGGATACATGCCCAATTCTAATCTATTCTCACCAGTTTTACACTGTTAGTTCTCATATGTTCATACATAGAATAGTCTCAGATAACAAATACTACATTGCAGATGATAAATTCAAAACAAAGACATATATAAGAATGAAAAAAAAGCAAACGCAAGTGGTAATGGATGAAAAAGAAGGGGAATTGAGGGTATTACTGAAACCTTGCAGTTACTAGCATTTTGCAATGAGGAAACATGTTTTAAAATCCTTGTAGCAGTACTAAGCAAAATTAATGAAGAAGTTCAAAACGGGCATATCTCACATCTTCCTTTCCTTTAATTCTAAAAACAGAAATGGAGAATTTGGGACACAGTGTAATGTGATCTAAAAATCTGCTTTTAGACTCAAAAAACTTTATTACCAAGAGACACTGCATACATAGTCAAGCCCATAACTTTATTGAATACTGTGACCAAACATTCCAGGTAGGTTCCTTACATCCAAGTGACCTGAATTTGAATCTATGTTCTGTTGGCTAAAGGCAATGTATCTCATTTTAAATAAATGATGGAATTGAAATCTCAAGGAAAGCTTCCTTAATATCTATTTTTGTAGTACATAGTAAATACACTTCAGAATACTTCTGCAAACACCTATGACTTATGGTTTCAGAAACATGTGTATTTAATTGTTCTGTTTTATAGTTATTTGAGTGCATGTACCATAATTCTTTACACATTTTGTACACATATGTGTAACTGTAAAACTCAATGAATATATTTCTAAAGGTTAGCAAAGGTGTGATGGAAGCATTATTTTTATTTTTCAGACTCTTATTTAGCACTTTATGCAAACCATAAAACCATTCTTGTAACTAACAACAAGATCTGTTCAAATGTACTTACGCTAGGAATTATACAAAACACCAACTTCCATGGTATTTTTATATCAAATCAACTGTAGTTTGAAATGGTTTCCCCAATTACTAAAAGGCATGCCCACATAAAAGATTTGATATCCCACAAACGTGCTGACGTGTGTTTTTTCCTGGAAAACTCAGAATAGGATCTGTCAGGTATATCCGCTAGCGTAACAAACATGTCACCGAGATTTGCATTGGGAATTAAAACATTCTGTAGCCTGACAAAAGGCTGTGTGTTTTTAGCAACCGTGACGAGAAGAAGCCATTGCAATACCTAGACATTGTGAGTTAAAAGTCCCTCATCAGACAGCTTGAAAAAGCACTTTAATCTCATGATGGAGCTTCCCTGAGTGGCAAGCCATGCTACAGAGAACTGCGGCTGCATCCCCAACACAATCAACCAGGCAAGTCTAATTCTATCTCCTACAACATTATTTTTCATTCTTGCATTTATACCCAGCTTAAATTGGAACCGTGAATGCAGGGAAATGCATGTGTAGAAAATGAGAAATGTCATCAATATTAAGCTTCAGTCCTTAACATCAAATGTGAAACAATAATATTTATGAAATAATCCTACGGTCACCATAAAAGAAGTAAAAAATACTGTTAAGAAGCTAACAGGACAATACCATAAGACTCCTCCCCATTATTTGAATAAAAAGAATTGCATTAAGGAGAAGGGCTAAGAGTTTCCCTATTAAGAATACACTCTTCAAAATTTGCCTTAAATAATTTAAATTTCGTGGTTCCAAAAGAATGCCCAGCAAATATTTCTAACAAGATCTTGCACATATCAAAGTGATCTGCACATCTTTTAATCATAAATACATGATAACTGAAAGTAAATCTCTGCACAAAATAGAAAAAAATATTGTAATTAACCCAATTTTGTTTGAAATGTGACAGGCTTCACTTGTTTTTCAGGTCATTAATGGAAACAAACATCAACTTTTTAGCAGTTTCATAAAGACAGTCTTTTAGAAATATTTCCTACCACTTAACTCTGTATATAATTTGAGTATGTCATTAGCTACACAAGTCATTGTAAGGCTTCCCTGTAAGAAAGATGTGATAGAAACCAAATAAAGTGCTTATCATGAATGGACAGAATTTAACTGGTACAAGTAGAAATCAGATTGCCCAGAAAACATTCTAATAACTTTATATTTTAAAACACAATATCCATTCAAGATTTCTATAAAAGGCTCCTGATACATGAATTACAATTTCCGTCTAAATATCCTTACTCCAAACATAAGGAAGGTCAATGAGTCACATCCATCATAAAAAAAATTGTATTAGCATTCTTTGTTTCTATAAGAGAAAACATGATACAAATCATGAAGTGACATAATCTATCATAAACTAAGATTTAGCACTGTTGATTTCACTTTATTACATAATACAAATGTCTTCATTCATTCCTTAATAGTGCTTACTGATACGCTAAATGCAGGTACATCCTTAAGAATTAGAAGCCAGTCGTGTTTACTTAGATACCAACAAGCAAGAACTGAATGCATTCTTCCATCCAGAAATGTACATTCACTATTTTAATCCTCAACCACAACCCTGGGGGCATAAATTTATTATCCCATTTCCAGGTTCATAAAATGAGGCCAGAGAAATGATATATCCAAGGTCACATAGCTGATCATGGTTTAGATCAGAATTTGAACAAAGCTCTGACTGATGCCAACCTCTATTGCAAATGCTTATTCATTGCTACTCATTGTTTATCCTCCAAAACATTAAGTGGCTTCCCAGCTTTGACCCCAAATGGCATCAATACATTTTGATTGTTTTTCTGTATGAGACTTAGGAACTTCTCAAATATTTTCTCTCTGATTTCCAGTTTTCTTTCAAGCAGAACAAACAAGAGACAGGAGATGGGGAAGTCAGTTTGTAGACCAGCGTCTGGAGACCTGTGATTCAGTTCAGTCGATTTAATCCAACACTCATTTATTGATGGGAGTTACCAAGCTGATGGGTCTTTGAAGGAGGAGGAGTTCTCAGGATCTTCACGGGAAAAGACAGATAATGGGAATGATGAATAGTGAATTGTCATTCTAGTGGAGAAAGTGAACTGAGCAGTGTTAAGAGCTGCTAAATCGGGTCTTGGGATATCATTCTTCTTTTCCTCACAGGGAAGCATTCTGTGTAAGGGAGACAGAGAAGTAATTTGTGTAACTGAAGAAAGAGCTAAGGGTCACATTTTTAGTAGCATACTTCTCTTGCCTTAAACTTCCCTAGTGATTTTTTTAAATTAAGAAAAAACTAGGGTTTAAAATGTGTATTCATATTCAAATGGAAATTTTCATATGCACACAGTAATTCAAGTGGAAAATTATTTACAAAATGATACTTTTTATAAAATTTCATCTAAATTTTCTCTTTTAAATAGTAGGCAGTCATACCCATTTAATGCTACTTTAGTCTGATTTTCACTTTCTTATTCCCCTGTGATTTTGCTCCAGTAATTTGCCCTCTGGGACTTTTGATTTTTTTTTTTAACCTTTTATATAGAAATCATACCTATACGATTTCCTTAAGGATTACATAAGCTAATGTATTTGAAACAATTAGCACAGACTCTGGCACTGGATAAGCTCGTAATAAGTGGTCTGTATCACCTTCTGGGGTTGTTGGTTGCTTTGCTTGCTCTACAACAGAGCATAATATGCCCAAAACACCTGCAAGAGCTCTGAATACACAATGCTTAAAATCAGCAGTTAAGCAGGATTTACAGTTTCCTTTCCTCAAGCGAGCTTTTGTCATGTACATGACAGTAGTATTTTTCATAACGTAACCAAAATCTGCCCTCTCAAAGTACTTAAAGCTGATGAATGAAACCACAACATTTCACATTCCTAATGTTAGGACACAGTTGTCCTTGCTTCAGGTTGATCTCTGCAGTTTAAACTTGGCTGGAGAAGTATCAAAGGCTACCCAGTTAGACTCATACTGTGTACTAAAATTATGATGCATTCCATTCTTGAGGAAGTTCTGTGCAAGAAAAATCAGGAGGATTTTTATAAAACAATCACAACAAATTTCTTTCTGCCTTTTTCTTTTCCCAGGGAAAATGCAAAAACAGTATCATTATATGAAGAAAAGAGGCAGAATCCACAGATAGAGGAGCTGTAAAGAACAAAAGATAGCTAACAGTTAAAGATAATTCAAATAGTGGGCTTTGATGTTCTTTTTTAGCTGTCCTATTAAATACTTTTTTTTTCCTCTTTCACATTCCAATTGTACCAAATGTAAAAAGCCCGTATACAAAAGGAACAATAAAATGCTTGTTAATCTATTAACAGAATGCCAAGAACAGAAAACCTATTCCCCCACAAAGTGTAATTGAGATTGCCTAAACCACAGACAGTTTATGATCAGAAACCTTGAAGGAAAAAAGCCATCAATTGAAATGATGTTTCTACTGTGAGCTCATGGTCACAGCAAAGCTAAAAGACCAGGGACATAAAGCCAAATTAATTGTACTTCCCAGGGGTCACCAAACATCCCAGTTTGCCTGCAAGAGTCCCAGTTTATGCCTTTTATCTGTTGTAATTGTTATTAGAGTACCTTCAACTCCAAAAGTGTCCCAGTTTGGACAGTAAGTTATATATTTGCCGTCAGCTTACTCTACCCCCTTTCACTTCCTTCTCGCTCTCCTAACAAAATGAAGAGCATGCGAGAGGGGGAAAAAAGCATTACCTTGTTTTTAAGCTCAGCTATTCATTAGACTACCTTTCATTTTCTTAACGCAGGGCAGGTTGCTAGTTTGAATTGTGCCTGATAACAGTCCTATTTGCCCAGAAAACATTTGGGGTGGAATGATCCTTACCTTCCCCAAACAAATTCTTTTCTCTTATGAATTTCTACCGAATTCTACGGCACAAAGTTCAGTCTGCTTATTGAATTCTACTTGGAAAATTTCAAGGCATTATACTTTACAAGAGGACTCTTTAATATAATTGCTGTTTCTTTAAAAAAAAAAAATCAGATGTTCAACTTAGGTGATAAAGCTAAGAATAGCAGTTCATATCAGCGGCAAGAAAGGCTGAGTACCTTACAGCAAGAGCCCCTTAATCAAAAAGCAATCTTTTGGGATGAGTTAGTAGTGCTTTGCCTCTGGCACTAACCAGATCCCCTGCTTTCATTGTATATTTCCACAGGAGTCTAATGATGAAATGCATTAGATCTTCTCACAGGTGAAGTAGAAACACACTTCAAGCATTGCTTTTCTAGGGTCACATGGTGCTTCTAAAAACAAGGCGGGGCGGGGGTGGGGCGGGATAGTGGCAGTATTAACAGTATCCAAGCCAACAATGTATTCTGCAAGCAAATGCATGGACAAGGAATGGGCAAATTCTCTTTTTTATAGGAATGTATCTGAGAAATTCACAACCTTTGATGTTGTAAGGGAGACAAGCGAAACAGTTTGGTTCTGTTGTGGGAGGTCTAAGGATGCAAATCTTTGTTTAAAAATTAAAGCCTCACCTTTGAGTCCTGAGAGCGTCTTTGACCCTTACCCAGAGAAGATTTGCAGGTCCAAGGAAACAGTAGAATTAGAATATTTTGGCAGCCGGCGCCAAGGCTTAATAGGCTAATCCTCCGCCTTGCAGTGCCGGCACACCGGGTTCTAGTCCCGGTCCGGGCGCCAGATTCTGTCCCCGTTGCCCCTCTTCCAGGCCAGCTCTCTGCTGTGGCCAGGGAGTGCAGTGGAGGATGGCCCAAGTGCTTGGGCCCTGCACCCCATGGGAGACCAGGAGAAGCACCTGGCTCCTGCCATCGGATCAGCGTGCCGGCCCCGGCAGCCATTGGAGGGTGAACTAACGGCAAAAGGAAGACCTTTCTCTCTGTCTCTTTCACTGTCCACTCTGCCTGTCAAAAAAAAAAAAAAGAGAGAAAGAATATTTTGGCACTGGGGACTAAAGATTGTATCCTTCATCTATAAAGACACAAGAGTATATAGTGGCTGAGAATATAGGAGGCTAAAGATCTTCATCAACTACACACAGAAGACATGGAATGCATTTGATTGAGTTATTTTACTTGTATTTGACATTCACCTATACACACAGACTTACAGATATTGCACACATCTATACATACACAAAGATGTTTGGTGTCTGTAATATAAACCTTTCATACATACATACACACATATTCACACACACACACAAATTATCCTCAAACACATCAAGGTTTTGTAGTACAAGTGGCTGGTACAGATCTCTTTTCCTTAATTCATGGTCTCCTAACTCCACTCAAACATAGTGGGCCCCTAAGAAGAGGACAGGAGTTAAGATCTTAGATTTGCTGTTGCCTTCAGAAAAGATTCTTTGTTTTCATTACATTCTGCAAGTTGCTTCAAGCCAAGCAGGTGAAAGCAAATCATAAGTCAGGGTGAAAGGCTATAAATATGCCATATTTGTTTTTCCTGTTTGTTTTGTTTTGTTTTTAACCTTCACTGATTTGGGGAGGTAATTAAGTGTTTTGACATAAAAGATCTCCTGCTGGGTGATAGGCTACATGGGGAAGGGAAATTAGACCAAAGGTATTGAGTAATAACCAAAATGACTTTATAGCCCATTCTGTTTGAATGTCAATAGAACTTGAAAGTAGGATTTGCAGAAGATAATCAGCAATGACTCCCCCATGTATAATCAGGAACTGACTATAATTAGCCATTCACAAACCTCTTACCTGCCTCTATGATTTCTTATCTCAGTGGCAAAAAAGAAAAGAAAAAAAAGTGCAGGCAGTGGTATAGGCACAGTGACCTAGAAGCTCAAAATGATGAATGACAGAAATTCTCAAATATCAAAAGCATTTATTATCTTTCCAAAATTTATCAGCATTGAATTAATTTGGCAGGTTCTTAATGACTTTGCCAAGGGACGAAGTATGCATCACATCATTGTATATATTACTGTAAGCTGATTCAAAGCCTCTGAGGAATGGTGGAAAAAACTATGTATTGCTGAAATAATGTTTTTATAAATAAAATTATATTGGAAATGGATGAAGAATAATAATAAAGTACAACAAAATATATAATCTGTCATGCTATAATTTCAGAAGATGCTGAAAACCGTGTTCATATTTGCTTCTTTCATAGTGAAGTGTTCACTTTGGAGAATACATTGAAAGAGAAGCTGATGAGAAATAGTAATTGTTTTATACAATAATAATTCAGTTACAATGGCTGTCACCCATCTACCGAGACTAATGAGCTTAATCAAACAAGGCTCTGCTGAAAATGAATTCATGGGATTGAAATCTCAAAATCCAGCCTTCCAAATTTAGAGACGGATTTTTAAAAGAACTTTTTAAAATTCTAAATTATAATCTATAATGAGAGATCTTTCTATCAGAAATCATGACATATTTCTCAAGGGAGATTGTTTCTGTATAGTAAGAATGTGCCTAGATCACACATAAAATATGCAATCACTGAAAGATTTTTAAAAAATGCAGTCCCTTTGCCCATGTGATATTTACCAACTTACAATTCCTGAGAATGCTAAGCATTGAGAAACCCTGAGAAAGCCACCATGATAGTTATTAAGATCCTATACTTAAGGAAAATATTTCCCTATAGGAGGTACTAATAAGATAGCCAATGGTATAAGAAAAGCATCAAAATGAAAAATAATAAAAAGATAGCAACAGAGTCCAGGCTGGATAGTCCTTATTTTATTACTACAACATTACTAAGTCACAGATTTGTTCTTTGAAAGTCCAAGGGTTTAAGCCAAGTAACAGATATAGTTTCCAATTTCATTTAATATGGTTTCACAAATACATATTGTACATCTAAAATGTGCAGTTATATTCCAAAACCTAAAATGACAGGTGTTGTCCAAGCTAAGGGCTCCAGATATTTGCAAATGAAAGCTATCAAGAAGGAGGAGTACAGAAGTAAATATTTTATATGAAATCACTGATATTTAATTACAAAGTACATATACATATATATTTATACATATATAGAGAGTTTCTAAGTGCCATACTATTTTGAAGTTTCAGAGATCAGATCCTCCCCAGTAAAAGAAAATTAAACCTCCTGTGGGACAATCCCCTTGGTTAAGTCACACTTATTCTTTCTTATCACCCCACGGGGGTGTGGCTGGCCAGGATTCCATACACTCTTCTTTTTGTTGCTATGGTTAAAGGCAGCCTCACATCAATTAGTTTTCCCAGTGATCCAAGAAGAGGGTGGAACTCAAAACCAATGGGTTTCTTCAGAAGTTCTAACCCACAGCTCTTTCCTGTGGGCACATGGAGTCTTTCAGAAGCTGAGTTAGGGAACCCAGACTGCTAGGGTATGTGAGAGTTGGTTAGTTAGGGACTGGCAGTTCTCCGCCCTCCATGCAAACATGGTTGTTTTTTGTTTTTGTTTTTCCCTGACACTCTACTTTTTCCCCTACTTTTTTCATTTCCTATCTGCTAGATTTTCAGCTACAGCCTCTGGAGGCTCCCATGTGTCTGTGCAGATCTGGAACGCTGGCTCAGGAAAGCCTTTTAGAATTTTATATGCATGACAGAGTAAGAGATAATCTTGGGAAAAAATTTATCTTTGGAAAGGGAGCATCAAGCCACACAAATTATGTCCAACGACTTTAAGGTCAAGAGTGAGGCTTTCATTTATTTTTCTCTTGACTACAGCAGGAGAAGATTCCACTGCCTGATACCCCTGAGTCCTAAGACCACAGATACCCCAACTGGAGAACTGAGAACTGTTTTATCTGCAAGAGAACCCAAGCACGCGGCTTCTCTGAATGGCAGCAGGGACAGGGATGAAAACCATTGTTCAGAATTAAAGTGGCAGCAGCTTGGGCACAAGGCAAAATAGTTTGAGCAGCAGTTAAGTGCAGTTCAGCCGCCTTTATTCAGTGCCCATACCTGTGGTAGGGCTAGCACTGAGGTGAGGGGTGGGGAAGGTGAGAGGTGTTAGAGGGCTGGAGGTCAGGGGAGAAGTGGTACTCAGGTCAGTCCAGCAGCACCAGCACCAGTCATGACCATTGCATCAGCTCCTTCTGCAGACTTCAGCAGAAACATCTCAGAGATTTTGCCTGTCATTGTGCAGGAGCAAGACAAGACACAGCAGCATCACAGCCCAGACTGGAATGGGACAAGTGAGAAACAGCAAATGTGAGCCACCCAGTGGGAAGCCCTAGGATGACAGGAGACAAACTGAAACAGGAGCCCTGGCAGGAGCGTCGATCAAGGGTGCACATGTTTCTCTCCTCCGGGGAGCCTTGCCACTGTCCTTTATCTGGGTTAGAGTTCCCTCCCTTATGCTTTAATAGCGCCAGGCCCATCCTTCATCATTCTGTCTTAATTGTTTAACATATGTTTCTGCCTGCCCCACTAGGCTGGGATTTGCGTCTTTACTTTAGGGCTGGTAAGTGAAGGCAGACACATCTTCTGAGCTCAGCACAGCCACAGACAGATACTGAATGCACCAGTGACTCAACACCCAAAGCCTCAATTTTCCCTGGGACATCTCTGCAGGTAAACAGGAACATGGTTCATCTAACTTTATGTCTTTCTCAGTCATGGTCTCTTGGGCTCTTGGACGTTGGAGAAATTGGGGTCCATAATGAAGAAACAGAGGAGAAGGAAAGAAAAAAAAAACCCTCTATTGCATTCTCTCTGTACCTGGTTTGCTACTTTTTACAAATTGATATTTTTGTCTTGTTTGCTTAAGTTGCTAAGGGTGGGGAAAAAAAAGCCTGCAGGGTGTCAGTAGGAGAGTAACCATGGAGGTTCAAGAAGGCACATGCAAGCGCTACTGTGAATCAACTGGGCCTCTCTGACAGCCCACAAATGCCTGTGGTTTGCTGTGTTTCCCTGGCTTAGGAGAACAGTTGCCTTAATGTCTTGGAGAATTTTCTCTAGGTAAATATTTATGCTAGATTTGGAAAGCAATTAGGCATTACCACATTCTCATGGATGTATCCCTTCCCCACCCACTTTAAAATAAACATTCTCACAGGAGGCTACGGGATGTACAGTATATGCCCCATCTTGATGGGGCTGAGATAAGTTCCCCTCACAGACCACTAACCAAATATATGATCCATGTCATTTTTAACTGCACCATGTTAAATTGTTGGCAGAATCACATCAAACGTGAAGTCTCTGTCTCTTGTCTCATTAGGAATGATGCTGCTTGTACATCTCCCCATGATGATGAACGATCACATCCACAGCAAAGTGTTCATCTGCCTAATACTTTATGAGGCATTTGGCTTTACTGAATGTTTGATATTCAACAACTTTAAACCACATGCCATGTTGTATAAGTTCTCAGGAAAGAGGAGCATCAGGCAGCAAAGAGAACATCTGGATCTGGAATTTCACATTTCCGGGGCTAGGTTAGGAGAGAACTTGGGACCAACAGGTGAGGCTTTCAACAGAAGATCGAAAATATCAGCAATTCATTTAAGATTGTGGCTCAAACAGTTTGGTTTCTGGAACCATACTTACAAGGGGAGTTCACAGCAGCCTTGGTGCTATTTTGTCAAATAATAAGACAGTATGGAATAATTGAAAGAACCTGTGCGTTAGACGGAGCTCTCAGGCCCTGTCTTGATTTCTCTCAATGAGTTGGGGCAAGTTTTTTCATGTCTTCACCCTAAGTTGCGACTCCTGCAAAATGGAATTATTGCTAGAACTGCACTAAGCAGTTTTTAGTAAAATACAATTTGTAAAAACTATTTGAAAATATGAAGACCTCCACAGATGTTACACAGAATGAATAAATTGTGTCAGAGCCTTATTCTATATAGATTTTAAGGCAGAGAAATGAGTAAATATAATGTGCTTGTCATTTAGAAGATGTAGTATCTGAACACTTGACTGCATTTCTCATGTTTCACGTTCATCCAGATGTTCAGGGCACTTTGGAACGAAAATAAATTTTCTTTTTTTTCCCAAAGCATTTAGTTTCTGTGCAGACTGCCTGAATTGTGGATGACTATGAGAAGGCACGTTAACTCTGTCCTCTATCAGTTCAATTAATACTTTCATTGAAAAATCAAGTGCAATCGTAAATTTCACTTTCAGGGAATCCCATCAGTGTGTAAGGTGGTGGTAGTGATGAGGTGGTGTGGTGATGAAGGTGTTACTTCAGAAAGACTGTCCCAGAAAAAATGAAGAAATACATGAAGCGTGGCAGGGAAAACAATGGATAGACTGCAGATAGAAGGAGCTACCTGTTAAAAACACAAAAATCTCAGGAGGAAAGAGCAGAAGATTTCAATCTATGTTATCAACAAATATGCAAATAAAGGAAGGCTTTCCTTCCTCCTAGAAGATTGAACTGCTAAGATCTCAGGTTTTTTTTGTTTGTTTGTTTGCTTGTTTGATTTTTTGTGGCTAAAAGCCCCACATTCACCCTGGAAAGCTGTGCTTTGGTGGATAGTGTCCAGCTGTTGTTGACGTTCACGTGGAACCCCGCCCCTTCTCCTAAGGTGTGTGCCACACTTGCTCCCAGAAAGAATCCATGAAACAGGTCATCGATCTGCTGGTGGCTGATTGTCCTCAGCCTTCTGTGGCAGTTCTATTTGGCCTCTGGAATGCTTTGCTGAGAGTTCTTAGGTCAACAAACCTGCCTCCAACCATTTGCTCTTTTCCCTAGATTTAATGTTGTCATAGATCCTCCAGAAAGCAAGAGCTCAATGTGTATTTGCTAAAGCAATTAGTGAATAAACGAATACCAGAATCCTGCAGACATCAGGTAGAACTTACAACATTAATTGTGATTTATGATCAGGCAGATCTCAATTTTTGTTTTTTTCTCTTGCATTGCAATGATAATTTTCAAATGGCCTTACTCCCTTGAAAAACTTGATAGATAAAGAATTTAAAGGAAATAAAATGTTTTAAAATGTCACTTGCCATTTTCTCCTTTTATAAATCAGTTTCTGGGCCAGCGCTATGGTTTAGCGGGTAAAGCTGCTGCCTGCAGTGCTGGCATCCCATATGGGTGCCTGTTCAAGTCCTGGCTGCTCCACTTCCAATCCAGCTCTCTGCTACAGCCTGGTAAAGCAGAAGATGTCCCAAGTCCTTTGGGCCCCTGTATTGGTGTGGGAGACCTGGAAGAAGTTCCTGGCTCCTGACTTTGGATCAGTGTAGCTCTGGCCAATGTGGCCAAATGGGGAGTGAACCAGCAGATGAAGACCTCTCTTTCTCTGACTTTCCTTCTCTCTCTGTGTAATTCTGATTTTCAAATAAATAAATAAATCTTTTTTTAAAAAATCAGTTTCTCCAAATGTGTCAGTAGAGTTATAATGCTCATTCAGTGGTTACCCTGGCCCACCCCCCAGGAAAAGTAGAGACCGTACTTTTCAGTTACTGTAGAAGAGATATCAACCAATAAACTACTGGCCACCAGTCAAATCCAGACTGCAGCCCACTTTTGTGTGGCATTTGAGCTAAGAATGGTTTGCACATTTTTAAACAGTGACATGTGAAGCCTACATGAAATTCAAATTTCAACATCCATAAATAAAACTGTGTTGGAACAAAGCCACACCCCTTCACTTATGTATTGCCCATGGCTGCTTCTGTGCTACAACAGCAGAGCTGCAGTGGCGACAGACACCTTATGTCCTGCAAATCCTAAAATACCCATATTTAATGTAAGGCTTTTTACAGAAAAAGTTTACCAACCTCTGTTCTAGAACATTCAATGGCTTACATGCTGGCACTTAATACAAACAATTCAAGTGTTTGTATGATAATTCTGCAAATGGACAAAGTTGGCCTCTATCTACATAAGGTTATTTCTGGAGCCCTGGTATTCAAATAACCTCTATGATAACAGAAAGGTTATAATTGCAGACTTATATGATTTTATACTACTAGATATAATAAAGGACTCAGTTCTAGCTCATGTGGTGCCATTATGTAAACTGGGCACAGGCATCCACATGGACAGTGAATTAGAGCAAACAACCCATGCCCCCACAGAGACCAAACTTGTCCCAAGATGAAAGGCTGAATGGACTGAGTGGAAACTGTGCTAGGGCACAAAATCACAACCATAAATATGAGCCCTGTGTAGCAATCACATAAAACCTTTTTTAAGATTTATTTATTTATTTGAAAGTCAGAGTTACACAGAGAGAGGAGAGACAGAGAGAGAGAGGTCTTCCATCTGATGGTTCACTCCCCAATTGACTACAATGGCCGGAGCTGTGCCAATCCGAAGCCAGGAGCCAGGAACTTCTTCTGGGTCTCTTATGTGGGTGCAGGGGCCCAAGGACTTGAGCCATCTTCTACTGCTTTCCCAGGCCATAGCAGAGAGCTGGATTGGAAGTGGAGCAGCCAGATCTCGAACAGGCACCCATATGGGATGCTGGTCCTTCAGACCAAGGGGTTAACCTGCTGCACCACAGTGCCAGCCAATCATAAAACCTTATCAGAAGTGCTGAACAGGGGATTCCAATTCAATCCCATCAAGGTGGCATGTACCAAGGCCATCTCACTAGTCCAAGTGATCAATTGATCATAATGATAGAACTAAGAGTCAAAGGGATCACACAAACAAGACTAGTGTCTGCTAATACTAACTGATGAATTAAAAAGGGAGAGAATGATCCAACATGGGAAGCAGGATACACAGCATAATCATAGAATGGCAAATGTCCTAAACAGCACTCTGGCCTCAGAATCAGCCCTTAAGGCATTCGGATCTGGCTCAAGAGCCCATGAGAATAGTTTAGGCATGGAAAGCTAAGACACTCTGAAAAACAAAACAAAAAAAAAACCTAAATGAAAGATCTCTGCGAGTGAGATCCCAGTGGAAAGAACGGGGCCATTAAAGAAGGAGGTACCTTTCTCTGAAGGGAAGAGAGAACTTCCACTTTGACTATGACCTTGTCCAAATATGATCAGAGTCGGCAAACTCATAAGGCTTCCATAGCCTTGGCAGCTCATGACAAGAGCCTAGGGTGATTACTGATGCCATAAACAAGAGTGTCAATTTGTTAAGTCAACAACAGGAGTCACTGTGCACATACTCCTCATGTAGGATCTCTGTCCTTAATGTGTTGTACAATGTGAATTAATGCTACAACTAGTACTCAAAAAGTACTTTACACTTTGTGTTTCTGTGTGGGTGCAGACTGTTGAAATCTTTACTTAATATATACTAAATTGATCTGATAAAGAGAATTGAAAATGAATCTTGATGTGAATGGAATGGACGAGGGAGCTGGATATGCGATGGTTGTAGGTGGGAGGGAATTTATGGGGGGGGGAGGGAACCACTCTAATCCATAAGCTGTACTTTGGAAATTTATATTTATTAAATAAAAGTTTAAAAAAAGAAGTACTGAACACTTCTAATGTGACTGAGTTTATCACTATTTTGTCCTGTTGTTACTTAAAACAATTCTGCCTGCAGACAGCATGCACACAGAAAGAGCTTTCAGATTCTAGGCTCAAATTAGGTTTATGGATGGAATTTGGAGGAAAAATGTGTCACCCTCTATCATCTTGCCAACTGCAAATCAGTGCTGAATATCCAGATATGCCAAGTCATTCTTAAGAGCACATTGGATTTCACTGTGTTTTTGGAGAACTAGAATTTTTTTTAGAAATCAACACTAGTGCAAGTTGTTGTAAATATATGATTTGATCTTTTTAGTTCAGCCAAATAGCTTACCAGGCAAATCACGTATCTGCACCTTTTCAGCACAACCTAGTGAGAATTGTCATTTTGGCCTATTACAGCAGTGCAGGACCCACCCTCCCCCAGCTGAATAAAAGCACACAAGTTGGCAGGTCAAAAGATTATCATAAGGTAGAGCCTGTCAAATCACAGTGGAGGTTAAAGATCCAGCCATTTGCTTTCCACCCAATCAATAATAAACTAGTTCTCATTTTCCAAAGTGGGATTGGTTTTCTATGTTCTCCTCAAAAGAAAACACCATGCCTGGCAGCAAGTCCATGGCAGCGCCCCATGGGCTGGCCCTAGACAGCGTGTGTCACATGCTCTCACCAGGCTTATCACAGTTTTAATAAACTTGCTTATTTCTATAAACAAGCAGCTTCTTACAGCTAATGGAAAGAACGTCTGATCCAGGCAAAATAAAAGCAATTGTGGTCTTTCACATGACTTCTGGTTTCTGGGCTGCTGTTCCTCTCTCGCTTCTTTCGCCCCTCAGGGGCAGATAAACCTCTGTTGGTTACAACTGGCAAAGCACAAAAAAGAGCCGTTATAATACACAAGTGGTCAACTAGGCAGCCTTTAAGGAAAAACACTGCTGATAAGATAAACAGCTTGTGATGTCCTTAATTATAATATTTCATACTCATTTAGCCATCTCCACATCACAGAGCTAACAAAGTGGATTTCAAACAGGAAATAAGACTCCTTCCCACCAGCCCAGAGGCCTAATTATAAAATAGCAACCTACTTTTTCTGTAGTGAATACTGGGCTCTTTTTTTTTTTTTCTCCTCCAACAGAATTTATTGAGCTCATTACTAGGCTGCTTATGAAGTGATTTGAAATGAGGCAACATTAAAGCATTCCACAAATCCCTTGTACTTAGTCATCCTGACACTTTATTTGAACTCAGAGCATTGCAGCAGCCTCACAATTCTGACTCTATTATCTGATAGGAGGTCTGCAATCCAAAAAATGATGTATCATCAAACTTTCTTAATCATCACAATAATCTGTCGGAAAGAACCAGGTATAGTCCGGGCAACACCAGAGGGGCTTGGCTGCTAGAAACAAGGCGAGTGCAGCATGTGTTCGCCCGGAGGAAAGGAGCCACATTAATCAGTCAGCGAAAGGACCCAAGGCAGTGTACAGACGTGTGTATTTTAAGAAAAATTGACAGATAGGCTTCAAAGCAGCCAAAGCACTGAACTCCCCACATGCTATTAGTCCCACTCTAACTTCTGTTCTCTCGCGCGATCCAAAAGGCAGTTACAGACTGACCCTCACTAGGTTATCACTGAGGCTAATACAGCATAGTTAAAAACTATACCTGCAAAAGTTTCAAAGAGGAGGAAAAAAAAAAACCTCTGAAGAATGACACAAAAGTCTATGGAAGTTGACTATCTGTTATGGGAAAATGTGGCTCATTTTTGCCTTTTATTGCCTGTTCTTCTAACTTCCTGAACCAGTAATGAATAAGAATCTAAAGAAAAAGAAATATCTTCTTTTAAAGAGGAATTATGTTTTATATCTCACTAGGCTCAACATGTATTTCTAATGTGCAGTCTGCCTCAGAAGAAGAATGTCAGGCTTTTAAGAAGATTCATTGAGGAAAAGGCATGTATGTGCATGTGAACATGTGTGTGTGTGTATGTGTGTATCTGTGTGTGTGTGAGAGAGAGCACAGGTGAACGAGGAAATATGCAGCCTGGAGTAATAATGAATTCCAAATGTGATTCTCTCCTTAGAGCGAGCTTGTGGATTCAACTAGAGCTGTTCCTGAACCGTGTAACATTTCTTTCTGAAGTCCACAATCCACCAGACATAATTCATGCTAGCTGTGGCTGTTTCAACATGGAACCATGGAAGGACACTCAGAGCACTGTGAGGAAATTCTAATTTTCTTAGCTTAGGACCTGTAGGAGTGGTACAACATGGCAGGAATCTTTAGGGCAGCTCTGTATGAACAGAATACTAGAATATCAGTGTCTTCTGTCACTCATGAAGTCTCATCCTTGACACTTAAACTCCCAAACCACATCCCTGACTTCTGAATTGAATACATGACCCTCACGTGACTTCCCTTAGGAAAATTATTCTCATCAACATCTTTGGAGAAAGTACAATGAAGGGAAGGTACCTGCTGTAATGCTCTACTTAGGAGTGAGATGAGACCTCTCATTAGGCACAATCTGCATAATTCATACATTTACTAAATGCTTACTACAGTAAAGGACTAAGTTCCATGGATTTTTATAAAAGCAGATTCTCAGGCAAGACATTTAGCCTAATGCTTAAGATACCTACGTCCTACATTGCAGTTTGCTGGCTCTGTCTCCTGGATATGTTTGCCAACTCTGGCTCCTGACTGCAGCCTCCAGGCAATGTGAAACCTGGGAGGTAATAATTTTAGTAGTTCAGTCCCTGCTACCCTGTGGCAAACCTAGACTGAATTGTCATGTCTCCCCTTCAGCCCCAACCTCGCCAAGCTATTGTAGACATTTGAACCAGTGGATAAAAGTGCTCTCTCTCTCTGTCTCTCGGATACATTTTTAAAAAGAAAATTCCACAAACTCATATTGAGAAGAACTTCTCTAGACTCACAACTCTAGAAGAGAAGGAACCCCACAGGGGATTTAGCATCTTCCATAGAGAAGAAACTCCAAGAGGATTGTAACCCATCATATGGATGCTGCTAACATGCTACAAGTGAATTTCCAGCAATTCTGGATACTGCCTGAAAACAGAAGTTTCCTTTGTCTAGATTTGTCTCCAAAAGCTCATCACATGCAGCCTTTGAGCTCCCTGGTCTCACAGTATACAACATTGGTGACCGTCAAGTCCACTCACTCACACACTTGTACAATGCATCTCAGACCCCCGCATCACTCAGAACCACATTTCCTCCAAGAAGGTTGGTTATCCATCACTTCTCCCACTCTTGTCATTTCTTCCATACTTGCTATCCTACTTTCTTCTTCATCAAAATTTTTACTTTTTTAGGCACTCACTTTTCCCCCAATTTTCCATTGCTAGTTATACTTTTTCTTAATGCCAGATAAGGCTCAATATCGTAGGCAACAATGTCACGCGTAACATAGTTTGAGGCTGTGTGGTATAGTGTTTGGGGCAGGCCTTCCAGAATCAGAGTGCCTGCAGCTAAACCCAATCTCAACCACTAGAATAAACTATATATGTGATCATATCACCCACCTAATTAAAATCTACAGCAGCCTCCATATTGAATTCTTAGTGTCTAACACATTGTCTGGCACGCTCAAGGATTTATTACCTTCCTTGGGCAAGAGATTTGATTTCTGTGCCTTGGTCTATCCATCAGAAGGAAGGCAATAAATCCTCCAGAGTGCGAGATACTGTGGTAAACACTAAGAATTCAATATGGAACCTATTAAAGATTTTAAGTAGATGAGTGATACGATCAGATATATTCTAGTTTTTTCTATGGTCAGATATATGACCTTCAGATGATTTATTAATCTCTCTATACTTAGGTTCCCTCAACCTTAAAATGAAGATAATGATAGTACCTCCTTCATAGAATCAATGAGCATATCAAATGAGATAATAATAGCAAGCTATAAACAAATCTTTGCTGTTAATAGCAGCAACATACGCTCATGATATAAATCCTTGTAACACTGCAAATATCTTTAAAATTAAATTTATATCTTTAAGTGACTAATTTATTCACTGAATTCTCACAACCCATTTTTCAGCATTCACTCATTCACAGAAATATTTAATAAATTACTCATAAATGGGAGGCCATTATTGGGTAGAAGTGCTAAGGTAAAATACATGTGGTTTCTTATTGACCTATAAGACATTTTAAAATACTGAGCAGTCATCTGCATGAATGTATCAGCTTCTCTCCTTGGTTGGATTTCAGGATGCTATACTTTTTTTTATTAAGATTTATTTATTTTATTTGAAAGTCAGAGTTATACAGAGAGAGAACAGGAGGCAGGGAAAGAGAGAGAGAGAGAGGGAGAGAGAGAGAGAGAAAGAGAGAGAGAAAGTCTTCCATCCTCTGGTTCACTCCCCAGTCAGATGTAATGGCCTGAGCTGTGCCCACCCGAAGCCGGAGCCAGGAGCCTTCTCCTGGTCTCCCACGCGGGTTCAGGGGCCCAAAAATTCAGGCCATCTTCTATTGCTTTCCCTGGGCATACCAGAGCAGCCGGCACCCAAACCATTGCCCATATGGGATGCCGGCACTGCAGGCAGTGGCTTTACCCACTATGCCACAGCACCAACCCCTGATGCTATGTTCTTTTGATTCATTTATTTCTCTGAACTTCCTTCCAGTTCTCTTCTGTAACCCCACTTTCTCACAACTCCTTTTTTTAATTTTTTTTATTATTTATTTGACAGGTAGAATTATAGACAGAGAGAGTCAGAGAGAAAGGTCTTCCTTCTGTTTGTTCACTCCCCAAATGGCCGCCATGGCTGGCGCTGCTCTGATCAGAAGCCAGGAGCCAGGTGCCTCCCCCTGGTCTCCCATACGGGTGCAGAGCCCAAGCACCTGGGCCATCCTCCACTGCCTTCCTGGGCCACAGCAGAGAGCTGGACTGGAAGAGGAGCAACAGGGACTAGAACCCGGTGCCCATATGGGATGCCGGTGCCGCAAGCAGAGGATTAGCCAAGTGAGCCACAGCGCCAGCCCCTCTCACAACTTCTTAATATGAGAATATAAATCTTTCTGTTTTTATGGTATCTTTCTCATCAAAGACTTCTGTCTCAGGACTACTATTATTGCTTCTCTGAAAACTACTCTTTCGCTTCTAAATACTTTATCCTTTGACCATGTCCTTGATTTCATTCAATGCATCTCGGTGTCTCCTGAACACTACTTTCCGATTTCTAAAAGTAAGAATATGCTGAAGTTCGTTTTTCATCTTTTATGAACATTCAACTCCATTTTCTAAATTTTTTAATTTTTGTCTCATATGTATGAGATCAAACACTCAAAGCCATATTTTGGTCTTTCTTTTTCTTAACCCACCCTTTTCATTTTTTAGCTGGTTCCAGGGATTCTATTGGGTAATAATTTTTGCATCTGTTATTTTTATTTTTTAATATTATAGCCACTGGTCTGATTCAGACTCTTCTCTTTATCTCTCATCTGAACTGTTCTGTTAGTCTTTTACCTATCCCCAAGCCCTGAACCTCAAATTTTCTTTAATGGTCATAAAAATCTATCTTTTCCAAGCTCCATTTGATCTTTTTTACTTTCTTTTCTTAAAATGTTTAAGGGGTCTCTATTCTCCAATAAATTGGCACTTCTAACTAATCAGGGATAGCACTTCTAATACTGATATATAACGCTCGCTATACTCCGACCACACACTACCTTCAAAAACAAAGTCTTACATTTTTATAATCCATTACAGTTTGGGAAGCATTTTATACATATTATTGTATTTAATCAAATACTCATTAAATCTTATAATGTAGATATGATTGTAATATGAAAGGCCTATGTTCTTAATAAATCATAAAAATTCCTATAGAGAGAAAAACTAAGAATCAAAGAGATTTGAGATTTTTCTTAAGCTACATAAACATTTCTGAGTAAGAAAATAGGTGGATTTTGTGAGAGGATTTTGACCTAACAATGAAAAACATCTTAGATTTTAAAGTAATAATAATACTTCTAGTTATTCTTTATGAATTACAGCATAAAGAATATCAGAAACCATGGAAGTTTCTGGGTTACGAGTTAAAGTCACAGAGCAGCGGGTTAAACCACTGCTTGCAAGGCCAGAATACCATGTGAAAATATCAGTTTTAGTCTGGGCTACACTGCTTCCAACCCAGCGTCCTGCTAATGCACCTAGAGAGCCAACACAAGAGGGTGGAGCAAGTATCTGGGCTCTTGTCTCCCAGAAGGGAGGTCAGGATCCCGAATCCTGGCTTCAGCCTGGCGCAGGCCAGGCAGTTGCAGACATCTGGGTAGTGAACCAGCAGATGAAAGATTTCTTCCTCTGTCTCTCCCCCTCTCTGTGTATCACTCTACCTTTCAAACACATAAATTAATGAATCATTTTTAAAATAATACATGAAAAGAAATTAACTGAAAGGAAATTAAAGTTAGTAAATCTGGATTTAAGTTTTGACTCCCTAACAATTTTCTACATTAGTCCATTAACAACGTTATGCTTTGTTATATTTATCTGTAGGACAGTCTTGTAATTCATGACACATATTGGATACACAAGGAAATTATGAAAAGTAATGAATTTATATCCATTGTAAGTATTCAATTCAAATCATATACTTATCTTCTTTCATTTGAAACATCAAAGCTTTTTTGGTAATCATTAGGTGCCTGTATTATTCCTACTTCTACAGATAAGCAATTGTAAGACAAGTACCTTCTTCAAGGTCATATACAATGTCATTCATCATCAGATAAAAACTTGGAACTGTCTCAGCTCACACACTTGGGTAACATTTTCATTTCAAAGTAACCCACATAACACCTTTAGTTAAGGAAAGAAAGAGAGAATTTCATAATATCAATTCACAGGTTATGTTCCTAAATAAAGCATATATACTTTTATATGGTTAAAGAAGACAGAGTCAATAGATCAAAACAACCAATTTTAAAGGTAATTATAAGAAATTTTTGGACTTTCCATTGAAATTAGACCTTTTAGGGTACACATCTTCATTTCCCACTATTCGCTATGAGAAAGAGGGAAGGAAGGAAAGGAGAGAGGGAGAGGAGAGAAAGCACTAGAAACTAGATGAATAATTGCCACAGTGACAAACAATATGCCAGCATCACCTCATTGCTACTATGGGAAGAGGATTGCATTCTCTGTTTTGCGGTCAGTCAGGCAAAAGAGTTTTGAAGTAGCAGTGAAAGTCACTACAGCTATTCTATTCACAATCAATGATCAGGTTCCAGTCAAACACTCTATAAAACTTCTTCAGCTCAGAAAAAGAGCTGAGAAAAATTACTCCCCAGAGATTTTCTGCTGGTAACTTAGAAGCAGCGCAAGAAACTATACCTGTGTCCTCCAGGAATTTCTGACCAGTGGTTCATGTGACACTGAAGATGGCAGTCAAAAATTTATATTGTGTTCCAAACTATTTTGAACATTTTTAGTTCTTTCAGCCTAAAGACATACTGTTTATAAAGATTCACACTGGCTTTCAATAGTCAAATTTAAGAAAAACAAAACTGCCTTAAAACAGAAGGAAAACCAAATTTAAAATGAATAAACAATAAATTTCACATGAAATTAAGATGGCAAAGACCTGCTGAGTTTTGTGCTTGCATTGGGCTTATTGCCGGGTATTACTGATTGTATTCAACATGCAGGTCTATGCTTGATGATCCCATTCAGACCAATCACATGGTACTTCACTTCTATCTTTTTTTTTTTAAATATTTATCTATTTATTTGAAAGTCAGAGTTACACAGAGATAGGAGAGGCAAAGAGAGAGAGAGGTCTTCCTTCCTTCACTCCCCAATTGGCAGCAACAGCCGGAGCTGTGCCAGTCCAAAGCCAGGAGCCAGGAACTTCTTCCAGGTCTCCCAAGTGTTCCTAAATAAAGCATATATACTTTAGGACTTGGGCCATCTTCCACTGCTTTCCTAGGCCACAGCAGAGAGCTGGATCAGAAGTGGAGCAGCCAGGTCTCCAACTGGCACCCATATGGGATGTTGGCACTTCAGGCCAGGGCGTTAACCCAGTGTGCCACAGTGAGCTCCCCACACTTCTATTAAGATAGAGAAAATACTCAAGACTTATAGAACAGCTCCTGCTACTTAGTAAACATTTAAGTGTAGGTCTTCTCCATCCCCCTCAGTTTTACTCTTTGTATCAATGGTTAATAACTTTCTGATTACCATATACAGACTTGAAGGCAGAATAAGTAATCCTTATCTCCCATCTTTTCTCCCATGCTTTGCTTCTCACCTATTAGGTAGTCTACCATCATTTTGAATGAGCTATGTTTCAAAGTGTTTTCTTTCTGGTTAACTGAAAATGAGGTAACCACTTTACTAAATATGTATCTTTTAACTTAGATACATGTTGTACAACTTAGATATGTACAATAAAATTTATTGTAAAGGAAAAGAAAATAGGAATATCAATTATACAGAGTGCCTCAGGCAGACTAATTCACATAGAAATTTTTTGCGAGATCTAGAAATTAGAGGAAACATAATTCTGCTTCTGAAGAATCTTACAATCTTTCTATTGTAAAAAACTATCGCATTGCCCAGTTTAAGATATGGTTCTGCCAACACTTACAGTTTTTACAGTTACAGCACTTATTTTTAAGAATGAGACTCATTCTGGTAGAAACATTATTCTAGTTTGACACAATAGCTAACAAGACTTCTGTCCAACTACGATATTCTTTGCCCAGTTGAAAAAAAATATGTTTACATTCAACATGGTCTCTGGTTTTCACAGCTACCACACAGACTCAGAATGCATTTTCCATTACAACTCTCTATTCCCTGAAGTCTTTCTGCTAAGAGAAGCTGGAGCCATGTATAAAGACTTCAGCTTTTGGTACATGGGTTTCTCACCTCTTCATTATAGAGTTATATTTAAAACATATCAGCATCCACCATACAGATATGGCTGGGATTAGATGTTTCATAAAGCCTAACCACTACTATGTAGTAATAGAGCGCAGTATTATTTGATGAAGAATGAACCTGTTTCAGCAGTTAGTCTGAACTTTCCCGTCAATCCAAAAACTCAGAATAGTCTATTAAAAATGAACATATTTGGCGGTGCCACGGCTCAATAGGCTAATCCTCCGCCTGCGGCACTGGCACCCCCGGGTTCTAGTCCTGGTTGGGCCGCCGGGGTTCTGTCCTGGTTGCCCCTCTTCCAGTCCAGCTCTCTGCTATGGCCCGGGAGTGTAGTGGAGGATGACGCAAGTGCTTGGGCCCTGCACCTGCATGGGAGACCAGGAGAAGCACCTGGCTCCTGGCTTTGGATCAGCACAGTGCACTGGCTGCAGCACGCCAGCCACAGCGGTCCTTGTGGGGTGAACCAATGGAAAAAGGAAGACATTTCTCTCTGTCTCTCTCTCTCATTGTCTACTCTGCCCATCAAAAAAAAAAAAAAAAAAAAAAAAAACGAAAGAACATATTTATTATTTAATTAATGTGCACAGGTCGTGTAACACATGTATGATCTTTCTTGATTTATAAAGATACTATTGTAAAATCAGATATACTGGAAAATATTAGGGGGCCTGCACTGTGGCACAGCAGGTTAATGCCCTGGCCTGAAGTGCCAGCATCCCATATGGGCACCAGTTCGAGACCTAGCTGCTCCACTTCCGATCCAGCTCTCTGCTATGGCCTGGGAAAGCAGTAGAAGATGGCCCAAGTTCTTGTGCCCCTACTCCTTCATGGGAGACCTGGAGGAGGCTCCTGGCTCCGGGATTCAGATCATCACAGCCCCGACTGTTGTGGCTGATTGGGGAATGAACCAGCAGATGGAAGACCTCTCTCTCTCTCTGCCTCACCTCTCTCTGTATAACTCTGACTTTCAAATAAATAAATAAATCTTTTTAAAAAAGAAAATATTAGAACCTTTTTCTAATTTAGTGCATTTTAAAAGGTTTGAACTATGTCACTAACAGTTGAGAAACACGGAATTTTAAAATGGTTATCAAAAGAGATATTAGGTAGATTAAAAAAAACAATGCATTAAAAACTGATCTACATACATAGATAGGCCATCAGAAGGATTAATGTGGCAGAATGTCCTTCTGGAAAGGAATCAACAGCTAGGTGGTTAAAGGCAGGTCCTTGTGTGCTTCAGTGTCACTGCAAAGATGCTGAGATACGCAGATGTCAGTGGCATTATGGAATTGTGTGTTTTTCCAGCTCAAGCGCCATGTACATTCTCAACTGGCAGGGGGTCAGCACAGAGCAAAATGCTTACCCACTATATTTTTGATAAAACATAGAAGTGGGAAGAGTAAAAGAGATCGTGAGCTTAGTTGACGTAATGGAATACTAAAGTAAAATGATAAACGCAAAAGCAAGTTCTGTTTCTGAAGATGATAAATCACACATTGAATAGGTTATGTCCCAGATACTTCTGTGCTGAACCAATGACCCATTCAAGACCTACCTATAGAAATAAAGATCACTTTCTGGTCCTTCATCTTCTCTTTCCAGGTTATCATTTTCAAAGTTTCAAATTATACAACCTCTCACGGCCTGTTGAATCCCCTTGTCCTTTCTTAAGTCTGAGTCATTCCACTATTGGTCTGGGAGGTGACTGGGACTACCGGTGAAACTGATTTAGACAGCCTTTGCAGCAGGCCCAGGTCTCAGCAAGAAGTGCTCAGCACAGCCAACAGTGAGAGGCCACAGAACAAAGGCAGTCAATCACCAGCAAAAGCTCTGCAGGAATTTCTCCTTTCCGTGCACCATATCCTACCAAGAAGACAGGGAGTGGGGATAAGCAGGCAAAGAAAAGAAAAGACAGATCTCAAATGTTTATGTATATTCTTAAGTACTAGTTGTCAAAAAGCTCACTTTTTTAAATGGTAATTGCAATGGCAACTTCATTGGCCACCATCCCATTGCCTAGGGTACTGAAGCATCTACCTTCATTCTTTTTCACTATCATTCCAGCAGTTCTCTTTCCCTAATAGCTCAGTGACCAGTAGCCAATCACATTTTTTCAACTTGCTGAAGGAGAAAAGAAAATCTTATTGGAGGAGGAAGGATAATTAGGCAGGCAACCAGGGTCATGTTTATACTCAGCTGGTAAAGGCCCTTTTTTATTACTAGCACACCTAGGATGGGAGAGTCTTTCTCCAGGAATGTGAGGGGGCATATCAAAAAGTTCATGGAAAATGTGAATTATGGAAGAACTATTCCTGAATTTCAAAAAAATGTCTGCACCAAAGGAAACTTATCTTTTAATTCCATTTTCCATAAAATTTTGGGAATATGCTTATTGTATGCAGTTGGCACTTCGTACAATGACTTCGTCACTTGCAATGCATACATTTAATATAACTTATATGGCGGCAAAAAGAGTATATAGCACTTCAGAAAAAAAGAAGCACTATTACCCAGTGGCTAGAAGGAGTGGTTTGCAGAGAAAGTGACCTGGGTTCCTGTGCCACCTCTTGCATTTAATAGCTTTGTGTGCTTCTGGGCACATTACCAAATCAAGTCTATATAGATATGAAAATAATGGAATGTGAAGTGATCATCCTGGTTTCTGATAACTATTGTCAGTTGAAAGAGATCAGGAAAAAAGTATAGTGGTATAGTAAGTGTTCAATAAAAGTATTTTTATTGGAAATACATGTTGAAGGTAGTAGTCATTGATTAGCAAAACATTTTCTTCTCTGAAATATGCTTGCTGAGCATGTGGACTATGGACTTAGTCAAACCAAATCCAACCATATAATTCAGGTCATCTGGATTCTCATTGCTTGTCATTCCCAATCATGCGTCATAGTAGGAACCTTCATAAGAGGCTGTTCCTCAGGCAGCAAGTAGCTCTCAGGGCACTGAAACGTCAAACATGGTGACCTTGCTCTCCTAGTATGAACTCTGCCTTAGAGACAGATTGCATGACACTTGTAGAGCTGAGGCCATGGGATTTAATGTTAATATAAAGATCTAAGAGCCTTTTCTCCTACAACAACTACATTTAGGTGCCCTTCCTCTTTTCCTCATACCATTTAAGACATGGGAGTGTCTAGCTAGGAAAGGAGGTCTGACTAAATTTAAATCCTCATGCTGGTCTCCATGTAGTCTGCCTCTTTTATATTTGTTCTCTGATCAAGAATAAAATGTTTCTGCCTCCTTTCTATCTATAGAGAAGTGTGGAAACTAAACCTACTTCACATCTATGAGCCACCAATTCCCTCACCATGTGGTCTGCATGGTGCCCAGACCACTGACAGCCTCTGAACACACCCTGGGGTGTTTACTTTGACAGTCCCTCAAGGGACAATAGGAAACAGCCATTGAGTGTCTCACATCTCTCCCTGTCTGCTCACACCATGCCAAGAGTTGGCTGTAAATTTTTTCAGGAGAACATCTCCATCAGCTGTGGGATATATTTTTTTTCTTTTTTTCTTTTTTCTTTTTTTTTTTTTTTTTTTGACAGGCAGAGTGGACAGTGAGAGAGAGAGACAGAGAGAAAGGTCTTCCTTTTGCCGTTGGTTCACCCTCCAATGGCTGCCGCGGACGGCGCGCTGCGGCCGGCGCACCGCGCTCATCCGATGGCAGGAGCCAGGAGCCAGGTGCTTTTTCCTGGTCTCCTATGGGGTGCAGGGCCCAAGCACTTGGGTCATCCTCCACTGCACTCCAGGGCCACAGCAGAGGGCTGGCCTGGAAGAGGGGCAACCGGGACAGAATCCGGTGCCCCAACCGGGACTAGAACCCGGTGTGCCGGCGCCGCAAGGCAGAGGATTAGCCTGTTGAGCCACGGCGCTGGCATATTTTTTTTCTAAATAGGATTTTTTTTCCAACTTCCTTCCTGATACAATGCTCCTATTTTGAGAGCTGCAATTTGTATGATCCTTCTCCCACCTTATCACTCTTAAAGAAAAGGACGTTTCCCCTAAATTCTGTATTCATTCCATGTCTTTCATGAGTTTTAAATGTTCATGAAGTGGAAAATGCCTTCAGCCATCTCTAAATCTAGTTTCTCACTCACATCTCTAATCTAGTTTCTCAAGATTTGCAGAATTTGGCAGTTGTATAATACAAGGCCAAATTTTGAAAGACCTACGACCTATGACCTATGACCTATGACTGCTTTCTTCAACAGCAAATGTATGCAGGACTCACTGCTTATAGCTTTGATTTTTTAAAATTATTCATTTATTTGACAACCAGAGAGACACCAAGAGAGCTGCCATCCCTTCATGCTTGTGAAATCTGAGGCTGGGCTGGGCCAAGGCCAGGAGCCTTTGTCTCCCAGGGTCTGCTTTAGCAGGAAGCTGGAAAGAGGACCCAGAGACAAGTATTGAACACAGGAGGCCTGGCATCGTAAGGGCTATGTCAAATGCCTGCCCTTATAAAAAGTTTTAAATGAAAAGGTCGAAGGTTTTTAAAGGCTGGATCACGAAGTGCATGTGTCTGAGTTGGGGATCAAAACAGACAAATGAAATCCCTTGTCCAGAGTTTAGCTCACTGACTGAGGAACTCTGACACTTTCATGGTTTTATATTCACTGCGGTTCCTTGCTGTTATTGTTATTTATTTATGTTGGCAAGACAACCATTCACTGAGAATCTCAGCAATTAAAAGCAAAAGCTTATTTTTCCCAATTGTAAAGGAGAGATTACAATTTCTCTTCACATTTTATTTCCTTTTTCTTTAATCAACCTGTTTTATATATCTCAGGCAATAAAATTACTATTGCTTTGGGAACAGTATTTTGCATTTTAATAAGCTTTCTTTTAATATATTGGTTGGGCAGTGTTATAAATAGACCTCTTATTTCTGGGGGAGGGGAATCAAGCATGACTGCCTAGGAGAAACAGAACGAAGTAATACACAGATAGTGTTCTTAAAAGGAGCTTGTCACAAAATACATTGGTTTCTACATGACTCCACATTTACCATACAGAGTAGTGTAAAAAGACCAAAGGAAAAGTTACAAATGACACCCTGAAATGACACTTGTCATGAAGATATGTCTCAAGACTGGAGACATCCTTAACCTAATTTTCTTCCAAGTTGTAAAGTTTCCTTTGTACAACATATATCTAGGGCTCTCATTATCAGATATCTTGATGATGATGAAAGGATTATCTTTACTGTAAGCACATTAGCATTCAAAGAACCCCTGTGGATGTTTCAAAAAAAAAAGTCACTACATCACAGACGATAGTTTAATGACCATTGACTCTACCCAATTTTCCCTCCTCTCAGAAAGTGTAAAGCATCAGGCCTAGGTCAGGGAAAGGTGATGGAGAGAAGGTAAATTGCCAGTTACAGCCATTAGTTCTTCAAAGAAGGTCAAAAATATGAGGGGATGAGTAGTAAGAGGCTCCATTATACCAGGAAGCCAAGGGAAGCTCAATTACTATTACAGAAATGCAAGATAACATTCTGCTGAAACAATTCACAAGATCAGTGACAGCTCTAGAAATAAACAGAAAACTGGCCAGCCTTAATTATATTTTGCTGTATTGTTATGTGACAGAATCACCTTCTATTTTAGAAAAAAATACTTTATAGTATAGAGCGGGTTCTCTGTTAAAGAACTGAATACCCGTAGTGCACAAAGCACAGTTTGGTTAGACTCTGTCTAAGCATGAATATGAAAGTTATATATGGGACAAAATAAATGGTAAAAAAAAAAGTGAAAAGAGTGGACATTAGCACAATGTTGGTCAGTAGGAAGGTAAGAATACTCAAAACAATAAATTAAGGTCAATATACCTCGAAGACTAAATAGGATGAGTAAACTATGGCCTGAAGGCCAAATATGACCACTGTCTGTTTCGGAAATAAAGTTTGATTGACTCACAGCCATACCCATTTATGTACAATTTATCTACGGCTGCTTTCAAACTATAACTGCAGAATTGGATAGTCTTGATGGTGCATAGAGCCCAAAATAACTAAACTGTTTGCTATGTGACTTTTTACATGAAAATGTACTGACCTCTCAACTAATAAAAGAGGGATAAATGACCAAGATTGCCAAGTAGGGTCATGAGTTATTCCTGTCAGAGTTAAAAATATGCCTAGTCACAGAATATATACTAGTAGAGAGGGAATATTGAGGGTGTTCTCCCACAACAACTCTAAGATTACCAGGCTGCCCTCTGAGCAGTTTGAATAAAGGTGTTTCAGTAGGAGAAAAGAAAAGGTTGTTTCTCATGAAGTTGGACAGTATCAACACACAGTGAATTTCACAATCATTTACTGAGTTCCTACTATCTGCCAGGCCCTGTGAGTAGGCACTGGAGATCCCATGGACTGACTACAATAGATTTTGAACTCGCATAGCAGGGAAAGAGTCACAGAGGGACTTAAAATAGCATATGAGCCTGGCCATGCTACTTCTCCAATCTCTTGGAAATTGACATAAAAAGCAAATCCTTGTGCATTCTGGTGAAATCCTTTGTTCATAGCACTGTCAGCAATATAGTACCATTGGCCCTCTGTATCTGCTGCTTCTGTATCCAAGATTCAGCCAACTGCAAATTGAAAACACTCAAGAGAAAAAAAATCACATCTATATACTGACATATACAGACTTTGTTTTATTATCATTATTCCCTAAACAATACAATCTAACAGCTATTTGCATAGCATTTACAGTGTACTAAGTATTATAAATAGTCTAGAGATTATTTAGAATATATAAGAGATGCTCATATGTTACATGTAAATATAAGGGACTTGAGAATTCTTGGCTATTGCTATCCATGCAAAAGGGAGGAAATTCTGGAACCAATCCCTGGAGATTCAACTTATGACTGTACTGGCTCAGCGAGGCCTTCCTAATGAGCAATGTCATTCAAACATGAAATTTAGATTTTTCTTTCTAGGACTTTGTAATCAGAAAGTGCCAAGAAGTAGTCCTACACAGAACAGATGGTTTTCAAAGGATGCTTTTTAATCAAGTGACTTTTCAACTGAACTCAATAATTTTGTTCCTATACTTATAGTACAGCTCTCCAAACAAATTTTGCCTTGATGGGACATATGCATGGGCTATGTTTACTTAGCCCTCTAATACTGAGAGGAAAGCTGAGAGACAGGAAGACAGGATGGAGAGGAAATAATAAGGCTTCACGATATTTGTAAATTCATTAATGGGCTGAAGATCAATTTTTAAACAATGGATTTCCTTTGATAGCTCATGCACTTGGGCTACCTTATGATTAGATTTTAACAGTAGTTCAGGTCCTTACTGTTCTCCCCCCCATATTTGACATATTGATTCATCCGACTGCTAGAATAATTTTCTTCTAAACTCCACTTTCATTAGCTGACCCCCGGAAAACAATATAATGGTTCTGTGATGACTATTAAATTAAATTTCAAAACAAAACCTCAACCTAACATAAGACAACCTGCACTAATTGGCTTCCTCCTTGTCTACTGATTCCACCTCCAACCGCAGACCTCTGTGCCTTGCTCAGGCCCAACTATGCCCTATATGCAGACGTTCAACTTTGCCTCTTGACCTCTGCTTTCTCCTGTGTACTTTTCCTAAAGGCCTGTCTTCCCTTGTCCAGAACTGTAATCAACACTAATTTCTTTCAACTTGGCCGTATGCTACCATTTTACCTTTCTAAAAAGGACCCCTGATTTTCTCCTCTTTTCTACTTGAGTGTTCACTAAAATAGAGATCCTCATTATTTCACTCTCCTAAAGTAAAGTGGAACATTCAGAGGACAATAATAACCACCCTCACCCCAGCCCCAGCCCTGTCCATGGCACCTGACAGAGATACCTGACAGGACGAGCCACACTGCATCATTACAGCATTCCCCACTTTCTCGGAGTGTATTTTTTCTCTCTTTTTATCTATTTGATGTTTTGTTGGGCTTTCTTGAGTTCCTAACACATTGCTGAAAATGAGACATGGATATGAAATCATTATAACATGTGCACTTAGGCATTTTGCTGCAGGATTTTTTGATTTAAACAATTTTTCATGCTGCTTTGTCTCATCATCCATCATGTTTGGTAGCAAGCCATTGCCTGTGCCTTTTCTTGATTTGTACAAGAGCCCAGTAAGATATTCTCAGCCTGATAGAGATATTCAGGGTCTCGAAATAAATAGGTTCCATCAATATTGGTGATTGCAGACTAATTCAGATGTATTTTCGTGCAAAATAGAGCAGGCTTTGTTTGAACCTCATGTCAGATTAGCCACGTCAGTGGTGATCCACAGCAGTGCTGGACACTGGCTTCTCAACATATCTTCCAGCTATTACCTATAAATGCTTGAAAGAATTCACAAATGCAGATCCCTTGTTATGCATGCTGCTTCCTGAAACCGCCTCTGAGACACCAGATGGCACAGCGAGAGCTACACAAGTGACAGATGATAAAGTGTATCAAGCCACATAAATTAACCTCATCATGGCCATAGTATCAGAAGCCACTGGGAAAAAGCAGGAGGACTGAGGAGCAGCAGCAGTATATTACCCACAGGGATGGATTTACAATCCATCTGGGGTCTCTCATGTGAGGATGCTGGAACCCCAGATGGCCTGTGAATTTTGAACATTTGTGTATGCAGGAGTGGCTTAATCTTTCTGGAAATTAACTGACACTTTGGTCAGAAAGGATGTGTTAGCCAGCACCAAAGCCATGTTTCACTCAGCTCAGGCAACTTCTAACTATAATTAGAGGGAATATCCCTAAGCATACCAAGCCAGTGCTCCATGACGGCTTCCAGGCCGAAAAGAGTGGGTTAGAGTCCTGTTTCCTGGATGCACTTCAGCCCAGAGCTAATGAAGCTTTACTGACTGTGGTGCTACTAAATTTCATAAAGACACAGAGGGATGTCACAGAGGACAGAACTGCCCACTACCGAGTTAGAAGAATATGAAAGCATTCATAACTAACTTTAGAAAGTACAGAAATGATTCCTGAAGGAAATATTTCCCCCGATTGTATATTAAGATTTAGGTCAATGTTGGAGACATTACTTCTAAATAGTACACTGCTTTTTACTTTGCTGTCCTACAGGAACACAACCAACTGCTATAAAACCATGCTTAGGGGAGGCACACAAAACAGTCCTTACCAATGAACTAGCTGAGTGGAAACAAAGAAAAAAGAGAAAATATAATAACTGGAACAGGTGAAATGTTACTAAGAGCCACAATGAGAGATGAGCTGGAAGAAGACAAGAGCCCTGTGGATTCAATGGGTGATGTTGAGAGGGCAAGAACCGAGATGCTGAGGAAAGCGACAGGCACGTGAGTGGCAGACTCAGAACTGCTGAGAGATTCTGATAAATGCTCCAGTCCTCCGCGAGGCTGTGCGTGCTTCTTTCCCACCATCCTATACACTGCACAAACTTCACCTGCTCGACTTGAGATCATATGATGATTCTTCCTGAATAATTCCAAATGAAACAGAACTTCCCTGTTTTCCTGCAATTGTTTCTTAGACACTTAACATGAAATTGCAGAAATGTGGCATATTTCATAGGTACTTCTTTTTCCTGTTTCCTTGATGAGAAAAAAATGGGTCAGAAAATAAGCATGTAGGGAGGTCATTGTGGCATATAGCATTAAGCTGCTCCCTGCAGCACCAGTATCCCATATACACAATGTCCTGTCCCGGCTGCTCCATTTCCCATCCAGCTCCCTGCTAATGCACCTGGAAAAGTAGTGGAAGATGGTCCAAGTGCTTGGGTTCCTGCACCCATGTGGGAGACCTGGAAGAAGCTATGGGCTCCTGGCTTCAGCATGGCCCAATCACAGCCACTTCAGCCATTTGGGGAGTGAACCAGTGGATGGAAGATCTCTCTCTCTCTCTCCCCTTCTCTCTCTTTCTCTCTCTTTCTGTGTCTCTAACTCTGCTTTTCAAATAAAATAAAATATGTCTTTGGGGAAAGAAAGTACGTAAATTTTTAAGCATAAATAAATAATAAGCAAACAAAACACCTATTGTACTTCATAATGCTTGTGATGTTTATCGTAATATTTTCATCTATTTAAAGTCAATAAATCCTGTTTAGATTCAACTATTAATAGGCAAAAAGTACCTTAAAAGGTAAAATATGTTAGGACTTACTACTTGAAGGTAACTACCAACTCACTTGATACTTTCATGTCTCACCATACGGGCAGCCGGTGAGTCCACTCACTGTCTTAAACTTCTCAGGCTGCTATTACAAAACACAGATAGCTTCAACAGGAGAAATTTATTTCTCACAGTTTGGAAACTGGAAACCCAAGATTAAGATACAAGCAGTGTTGGATTGCTGACGGCCACCATCTTATGTCCTCACACAGTATAGACAAAACAAAATAAGCTTTCTGGTGTCTCTTCATTTAAGGACACATCCTAGTAGACCAAGGTCCCACTCTTACAACCTTATTAAATCTGAATTACTTCCTTAAAGATCCTATTTCCTAATGTAGCCACACTGGGAGGTTAAAGCTTCAACATATGAGTTCAGGGAACACAAACATTCATTCCAACACATTCAATGTGACTAAATCATTCCATCACATTCAATGTGAATAAATATGAGGACTTCAAGAAATGAAAGTAAAAGATACACTTTTTTGGTACAAATTTTTGAAATCCATGCATAGTTTGTTTTATAATACTCCTCTCTGATTAACTTTCAGAAGTACTCTGTAACTTTGTCTTACGTTATTTATGTTTTACACCTTTTTACAAAAAGTGCAACAATCAAAAACTGGACAGGAAAATGGAATGGCTTTTCAGTGAGTGCTTCATTAGTAGTAATTTATATGAGCCAGTGTTCCAGAACTCTCTAAATGAATCTGCACTCTGAAATATCCTTAGCATCAATACAATGGAGATTTTTCACCCAGAAGGTGACAATGCACTGATATAACTGCTCTAAGAAGAGGATAGTAAGCTTGGCTTTCACTAGGTCTTTCCTGAGAGCTGATCAGCCTGCTGCCTTCACTCAGCTAGACATTTTTATCAATGCCAAGATTATGTCAGGAGTTTTTATGTAAATTCTAGAATTTCCATCACAGATTTAATGTGCTAAGCCTCATTTTGGCTGATGCCTACAATCCTGGGTCTTCATGCTCACAGAGGAAATCCTGGATGCCCATTTTCTCAAACAGACAAAGACAAAATGCTTTTCTTTTCTACTGGAGTAGAATAAGATTGTTCCATTCACTTCCAAGTGCTTCTCTCCTTTTGGATAGAGTACACTGGTCTTATTTCTTGATGTTTCTCATTTTCTTTTCAAGTTTTAAATACAGGCAAATGAGAATCATGACGAATTTAGACATTTTACTTGATCTAAAAAATTATAGCACAAGTATACTCTCACAGGAGACAGCTGCTGATTCCATTATTTGAGCTACGAGTAAAATCACTGTAAACCTGTAAGCTGAACAGAGCCCTTATACACCTATCCCATACACAATTTTGTGGCAAATGATTACACACCATAAATCAAATTTGAGCTTTGTCATTTACAGATTCTCTCAATTTCTTTCTTCCTCGGATTTCCAATTTCATTTATCTACAACCCTTTTTAAAGAATTGCAGTATCCCAATAGGGCTTCTGTTTTGGTGCTTATCAAGAATATATATAACATTCTGGAGAATTTTTGCTGTACCTCCAAAATCTGATTAATCTATCAGCAAGGTTTCCATGTCAACCCTGTTTTTGTAATAAAAGATTGATTTATTTACTTGAAAGAGTTCAATAGAGAGGGAAACACACACACTCACACACATACGCACACGCACATGCAAACATGGTGGGTCTAGGGAGAGAGAGAAAGAGAGTAAGATATCTTTCATTCAGATGGCTTCAATGGTCAGGGCTGTTTCAGGCTGAAGCCAAGAGCCAGGAGCTTCATCAGGTCTCCCACATGGATGACAGGGTCCCAACCACTTGGGCCATCTTCCACTGGCCATCATCCCAGGGCATTAGCAAGGAGCTGAATCAGAAGTGGAGCAGCCAGGACATGAACTGGTTCCCATATCCAATGCCAGCATCATAGACAGAAGCTTTACCAGCTATGTCACAGTGCTGGCCCCTTCTATGTCAATCTTACTGAAGAGCATTAGCTTTTTATGATTTCAAGTGATTTTCATGCTCATCAACACATAATTATCATAAAAATCTGGTCTTATTTATGTGATCCCTTTAACACTTATTCCTATTTTTATGGGAAAGCCAAGACACTGTGGCAAAAAATGACCTACTGGCTGGCCCAAGGGCTCACTAGGCTAATCATCCACCTGCAGCGCTGGCACTCCGGGTTCTAGTCCTAGTTGGGGCACCAGATTCTGTCCCGGTTGGTCCTCTTCCAGTCCAGCTCTCTGCTGTGGCCCAGGAAGACAATGGAGGATGGCCCAAGCGTTTGGGCCCTGCACCCGCATGGGAGACCAGGAGGAGGCACCTGGCTCCTGGCTTTGGATCGGCGCAGAGCGCGGGCTGTAGCAGCCATTTGGGGGTGAACCAACAGAAGGACAGACCTTTCCCTCTGTCTCTCTCTCTCTCAATGTCTAACTCTGCCTGTGGAGAAAAAAAATTACCTACATGAAAGACCTCTGTGAGTGAGATCCTGGTTGAAAGAACGGGCCATCAAAGAAAGAGATACCTTTCTCTGAAGGGAGGAGAGAACTGCCAGTTGATTATTGCCCTGTCTAAATAATGCCAGAGTTTGTGGGCTTAAGAGGCTTCCATAACCTTGGCAGCTCATGACAAGAGCCTCGGGCACATACTGGATCCTTTATAACTTGGAGTGGACATTACCTGGGGTAGTGGGCTGAATAATGACCTCTCGAGATGCTCATGTCTTAATCTCCAGAACCCATGCATCTTACCTTAGATGGCAAGAGATTTTTGTAGATGTGCTTAGGTGAAGGATCTTGAGATAGATTACCTGAGATTAGCCAGGTGACTCCACCGTAATCATCAGGATCCTTGTAAGAGTGACAGAAGAGCAGGGAGACAAAAGTGAGCTGATGATGAAAGTAGAGCTTCACAGATGGAAAAAGAGACCATGGGCTACAGAATGCCAAGCTTGCAGCCGAAGGGGCAAAACAGTCTCTCCTAGAGCCTCCGAAGGGACTAAGGCTCTGCAGACATTTTGGTTTCAGTCCAGTGAAACTTGTTAGGATAACTAACCTTCAAGCTGTATGAGAATAAATTTTTGTTGTTTTTATCCAGTAAGTTTGTTGTAATTTGTCACAGAAACAATAGAAAATGAATACACTTTACTTAGCTTCACTTGCCTGTGTCTACATAAAAGAATGTAACCTCAACCATCTTGCTATAGGCTCCTTGCCTTAGTTTCAATTGAAAGAGAGTGCTTCTTACCACTAATTTATTTTATGTGTATGTCTGTTTAGATACATGTGTAATCTGGACTTGGGTAGGATGACCACACATTATCCACCAGTTATGGCTGAGGGGATGAGACCATGGGATTGGAAACCTGATTTTTGAAATATTCTCTTTCAACAGGATTAGGGATAGAATATGGCCATTGAGTTGGGACTGGGGAAGGACAGAACATTCCATTATAAATCAACTCTTATTTCAAAAAGTAACTTTCTAGTCTTGTGTCTCTAATAGAAGTATCACATAGACACATCTGATTGACCTTCATTTGATTTGTGAAGAACCATGTCCACTGAGATACAATCCCAGGAAAAGATGAGCTTTAAAGTCCCAACTAGACCTTTGGACAAAGACTTTTCCTTGGACAAGGTCTGAAAACCGAGAGTTCCTTTGAGCTTGTGTGTCCAGAATAGGCTTCCTGTTCACAGAGTTATGAGGCAGCCTCAGCTCTGGGAGCAAATGGGCTGAAAGACTCAACTCTTGGATAAAAATAGAATAAAAAGAAAAAGCCAGTAAAATTTGATTGCAAATTTTGCTAATATTTTGGAAAAGCAGTATTAGGACATAAATTTAAACAATGTTTTCTGTTTTACTTTTGAGTAATCAAATGATTTTTTCCTGTTCTTAAAGAAGATTTATCTTCCTACAGTGTTCTTCTTGGTAACCTTGATTTATATCCTCTGAATACACAGTAGCTGGTTTCAGATGACCCAGGAATATGATGTCAGCCAAGAGAAACCAAAAATCTGCATTGGAGAATTATATCACACAGTAGATATAACAGCCTAACTAATTTGTACAATATTTCAATTTTCCAATGACATGCTTGCAAATACATATTTATAAATATGTTCTATTAATGCAGTTGTGAAGAAACAACTTAATGCCACAAAATATTAACATACAGCTCACATAAGCTATTACCTCCATGTCAGTTAATGATCAACTCCTTGCCCCAGAGTAGCTGTTGATTCATTTTAAATCATATCCCCTCAAGTGCTTTTGACTCTATCTTTTGCATATT
Source organism: Sylvilagus floridanus (assembly GCA_949820135.1). NCBI lineage: Eukaryota > Metazoa > Chordata > Mammalia > Lagomorpha > Leporidae > Sylvilagus > Sylvilagus floridanus. Next base: position 78,408,042 of record OX463227.1, read on the forward strand.
CCTACCTGCTAAGATTTTATTCTGCATTATATTGCTAGTTTGTGTAATGTAGAATATGGAGTAAGCATATAGAATACGCTTTCTCAAATGCACAGTCCAGTCCACCCCCTCACCCACACATACACACATTCTTCCCACAGTGTTACCCGGGGATCAATGCCCTTCCGCTTTGTGAATCACCATTTAGAGGGTGTCTGCTATTAATGAACAAAACATTTCTGACATCTGAGTGAGACATTGCATTATGTACTTGAGAAAAGAAGCTCAGTGGCCTTGGGAGACATAAAATACTACTCAGTGACTTCAAAATAAGGGAGAGGTATTCAGTAGATGGATTAATTCACAAGAAGTCATAGCATAAAATATGAAGACTGATTTCTGAGGTTATGAATCTGAAATAACACCCTGGAGAAGTAAGTTTCTGAACCCTCTGCAGAACAGCTACAGAGCAGTGTTGACTCAATTAAAAGACAGAAGATAGAAAATGTAGTGGATAAATATTTTTATTTAAGAGTATGATAAAAATATGGAAGTTACCTTGGTTAAAAAATTATTAACGCATGTCATATAAAACAGAAAAATCCAAATGAATACATCTCAGTATCAGTTTTGTGCTAATAGGAAAAAGGAAAATCAATGTAAATGACATCTTTAAGAGCAAGAAGAATTTATTTTTTAAAAAAATGCTTCGGAGTTTATAGATTATAATAATACCATAGTAAATATATTTTATTTTTAAGTTTGTTGGTGTATAATACCTGTGGTCTCTCAAAATTCTAAGGGTGTATTTTCTTCCTTATTATGCCACATTTCTAAAAAAAAAAAAATCTTGTTAGTGTGAAAGCTTGGTGTTCTAAGTCCCTACCATCACCATCAGAGTAGATGTTTATAAAACCAAGTAATTTAATACAAACAAACTTTTGTAAGAAACTATATATGTAAGAGGCCAGTGCTGTAGTGCAGTAGGTTGATCCTCCGCCTGCGCCTGCATCCCATATGGGCATTGGTTCCAGTACTGGCTGTTCCTCTTCTGATCCAGCTCTCTGCTATGGCCTGGGAAAGCAGTAAAGGATGGCCCAAGTCCTTGGACCCCTGTACCTACATGGGAGACCCAGAAGAAGCTCCTGGCTCCTGGCTTCGAATCGGTGCAGTTCTGTTGCTGCCATCTAGGGAGTGAACCAGTGGATGGAAGACCTTTCTCTCTGTCTCTCCCTCTCAGTGTCTGTACCTCTACCTCTCAAATAAATAAATAAAATCTTTAAAAGAAAAAAGAAACTATATATGTAAGACCATATGTAAGGAAAATATCCTTACTAATTCTTTGCAAAAACATTTTTCAACATTTTTTCTAGGAATGCAAAAATATATTCTCATGCTCCACCTTTAATATTGGCAACCTTTAAAAAAGAGTATCTAATTATATAATATTTATGTTATATTGCAAGAGGAAGGATTTAGTGCTGAAATCTGTAAAGCTCCATTTTTAACAACGCGAGAGCATTTTGTTTAATTACCCTTTATCCTTCTTTATTTTGAGAAGGCCGCCTCTAACTCCAAACCACTATCGACTTTCTATTTACACACCAAATACATTTTTTCATGAGAAAAGGGGTGTGCCAGTACTTGTGCAGGATACTCTCATTTCTCTCAAGTTTTGCATATTGCAAATGTGGTCATAATTAGAAGAAATAACAGCCCTAGGAAAACATTACATTTTATTTTTCTTCAATTTTTAAGAAATTTACATGTGGTGAACAAACTTCATATGTTTCACATATACAGATTTAGGAGCATAGTGATACTTCCCACCCTCCTACCCATGCTCCCACCCTCCTTCCTCTTTCCTTCCTCTTACACATACTTTTTTCTATGCCATTTAGAGAAATATTCAAATCTCACTGTTTTCAGCACCACATAGAGAAACCAGAACTTGTGTTTCACCTTCACAATGTACAGTAGATAACAGTTTGTCTTCATCATATAGAGCAGGAGATTCTTTTCTTGAAACAATAGTTTATCTAAGGAAAATCATCTTCATTTGTAGAAGACTATTGAAAAGTCTCACCCTGGGAATGTAAGAATAGAAAACAGATTTCTTAACCAGCTCCTAGTGAAGAACATAGTCTGATGGCACTCTATACTTCACTTCTTTAGTTTCCTTCTAAATGCCAGCCAGGATCGGCCTTCCTCAACATCAGGTGCTTGTAATATCAGATTCCCTCTCCCCAGAGGTGGAGGTGAGTGGTAGACAACTATCTGCCTCAAAAACACTCTGAGGCATAGTACAGTCCTTGTGATGAATGCTCAACTTTTTCAGTGTAGCAGCAGCAGATCTCAAGATATACCATCAACTGATATGTGACCAAATGATATTCTGTAGAAACGATGCTGAAACCAGGACAGATAAGATCAAAACAACAACACTGCAAGCTAAACCTGGAGGTGATGGGATGTTCTATGCAAATGCAATTGAACATGTTGCTCAATTGTGACCCTCCCATCTGATATAATGGTTCACAGATGGGCTCCAGGGAGAAAATCATCAAGCTTTTGGATGGATGACAGCTATCACTGAGACGCCTCAGAGATATTGCACATAGAAACCAGGATAGGGGCAGGGTATTACCAGACTGCAATTTTGCACGCATAAATTGTCAATAAAAGCAAGATAATTTAAAATTCATAATGTTTTAATAGTCCCAACATCACTGTGCATTCTTCTGTTATGAGACACCAAAGGTTTTGCTAGTAGAACCATTAACAATCTCTTCTCCCTGAATGGTTACCAGCCAATCTGAGTATTACATTTCCTGAATCTCTTTCATTTTCTCAATTCTTTTCAACATCTGCGAAGCTATACATTAATGATTTGGTTACAGAATTTTTTTGCACCATCACCAAATAGTATGGGGAAACTAGAGAATGAAAAAAAATACATATCAAGAAAGTTCCAGAGGTTAATCATATATAATAGATACATAAGGAAAGAGCAGAGTAACTTCCAGGCAGCAATTCCTCAGCAGCTGGAATGAGTTTTAATTGTGAGGTAGTTGGACAATTAAATGCTAACAGACAGTGGGAGTAAATCGGCAAGCCTATGAAAAGAGCCCACACAGCACACGGCTAGTCAATGAAGGAAGATCCTTTAACATGCCGGAAATAAAGGGAGCAAACCTATAGGTAGGACTTTACCTAAAGGAGACGAACAGAGAAAAGAAGACAAGTTACAGAATAAGAATGATTTTTTGCCAATTTCCCTGACAATGAAATATTTTTCTCTACAGAAAGAGTAGAAAGAGTACAAGAAACCTGTGAGGGCCATTGTTGGTATATTTTATTCTGCAACAAAGAGAAGGGGGAGCATTTCACTAGAAATTTATATGTGCGTGTGTGTGTGTGTGTGTGTGTGTTCTTTTCTATTCCTTATAGAATATGAACCGTGATGGTAGAGAGAATGTTTCTTTTTAGTTCGTTTGATTTAGTTCAAGTTGTTCCACTTTACTAATATCCTCATAGTTTAGACTTAGCTCAATAACAGGAGCATATCTGAAACAGAATTAATAAAAATATTTCTCTCTGTATTAAAAGTGCTTATTTTTATAGCTATGAATGAATATCTTAAGGATGAAAAAAATTGGATGAAACTGTTTAAATGTTACATTCAAAAAACCACAGCAGGATATTCATTAATGTTGCTGAAGCAGCCCCATATACTATCTTTTATCTTCGTAGTATGACCTGAGAAGGCTATCTGGTAAGCACAGAACTGCTGTTGCTGCTGTCAGCCGTTAGCTCCTCACCCACTTTACTTCCATACAGGTGTTCCAGTGCCAACTCTCTCATTCCCCAACCCCCTGTCTCTCAAACACACACATACACACACACAGCATCTTTACTTCCTGAACTCTAGCTAAAAATACTAATACATTGACTAATAAGTAACAACAAAACCACCTTAAATATCTTAGTAACCTAATTAGTTTCAAAAATAACAACTGCACCTAGAAATTAAAACAAACCCCCAATGTCTATTTTTCTATAGTTGCACGACATAAAGATGATTGCTAGTGCTTCCCAGTAAACTAGTAATCACAAATTCAGTCATTTTTCTTCTTATATGTCAGTTCAAGAATGGGAAGAAAATTGGCCAGCTTTACAGCAAAGGGTTTGGGGAACAATCCTTTGGGATCACTGAACGGAGAAATAAAATCCAGAGTTCTCAATTACCCAGAGAAGCATCTGAATAATGAGATGTGCCTATGAACATGTTAGAAACTATGGGAAAGAGAAATTTTTTGAAGAGCACATAAGCTGCAAAGGACCCAGGAAAAGGAAACACAGGAAGCATTATTTTGGTCAACACTGAATTTAGTGAAAAATAAACCTCCAAGAGAATGAGTCAGCTCTCCCTGTTAAACTCTCTTGGAAATTAGTGCAAATGACTCACCGGTAGAACACTTCCTGTAGAAGGTCAATTTGTTTGCTTGTGTTGTTGTTGTTGTTTCCTGTGGTTAAACAGGCACAGCATGAGGGTCACTGTTGTGGGAACTAGCTACAAAGCTGATCTAGTGATCAGATTTATGTGCCTCCCCCAGAACTTGAGAGACTTGCAAAAGGAGGCACAAATACACAGACATACAAAACAAAAGCATGACTCCTATGTGATCAGGCTTTCCTTTATTGTTTTTGAGGAATAAAATAAATAAAAGGAAGTATTCTTAACAGACACACAGTTCATCCTATGCAGTGGAACAATGATCAGGAATCCCAACAGCTCACACTTATGAATCTTGCCTGTATGCTGTTTTCTATAAACCCATGGTACTGACAAATTATTTTCATCTTCAAAACAACACCGTGTGGAAGACGTATCACTTAGAGTCCAGTCGGCAGATAGAATCTGCATAGTTATTTTAACAAAGAGAATTTAATAGCAAGAATTGCTAACTAGACATTGAAGAACTGAAAAATCAGAAAGGAAACAGAAGGTAGGAACTACCTCCACTATGGGAGGGGAACAAGTGGGAGAGTTTGCAATTACTAAACTTTAGGAGCTTGAAGAAGGGACTTGGAGGAGTTAAAAAGTGAGATTTCTGAGGAGAAGGACAATGCTTGGCTGGTGCTAGTATTTCGGATATTGTTCAATGAGGCTGTGGTTGCCTATGTTAGAAAAACTTAAATACGTATATATGAAATCATCTCTTGCTACCAGAATGATGTGTTACCATCATTAGGGTGAAGAGGTCAGTTGGTGTGAAGCTGATGCATACAGAAAGTACGGGGATGCATCCCTTTTTATTCCGAGCCTCTTCTTAGTATTCCTTCCTAATAGATCCTAACAGGAGGGCAGAATACAAAGCAGAAATGTCCCAGCTCCAACAAAACAAAGAACAGCACAGAAGGGAGGGTATGAAGCCAAAAGACAATAGTTATACCACCAGCATAGTAGGCATAGTCAAATACTCATATCTGACAGAGGATGGCACTGAGGTAACAGGGAGGTGAAGTGTCCCATGTAAGGTCTCACAGCATGTAAGAAAGGGAGTTGAGATTCAAACATAGCCAGTCTGCCTTTAGAGTTCCTTCTCTCATCCCTGGAGGTAGGCTTATCATTTCCATCACTTGGAAAAGTGGGCATGGCATGGTACAGTGTGAAGCCAGTTTCTGGTGCTGGTTCAGGCACAAACTGTATGAATCGCAATAAGTCACTTTACTTCGTGGACCTCAGTAATAACCATCACTGAAACAGATGATAGAATTAGGTAATATCTAAGCTTCCTATAGTTAAATGATAGGATAAGACTCAGCCTGGGAAAAATGTAATCCCTGAAGTGCCTACAAATAATTTCTTAATTTTTTAAAGATTTATTTATTTATTCGAAAGGCAGAGTTATATACAGAGGGAAGAGGAGAGAGAGAGAGAGAAAGTAAAAATCCTCCATCTGTTGGGTCACTCCTTAAATGGCCACAGTGGTTGGGGCTGTGCCATTATGAAGCCAGGAGCCTCTTCTGGGTCTCCCATGTGGCTGCAGGGACCCAAGTATTTGGGCCATTTTCCATTGCTTTCCCAGGCACACCAACAGGGAGCTGAATTGGATGTGGAGCAGCCAGGACATGAACCAGCCCCGAACTGGGATGATGCTGTAGCAAGTAGGAGCTTTACCTGCTATGTGCCAGGCCCCCACTAACCTACCAATATCCCACAGACTAAGTGCATTTAGAAATAATTCCCTGCAGTTAATCTTTTTTTATGTGTTGACAATAGTAACTCTTCCTCTTCCTTTTAGTACAGAAGCATTTGGATTGTTCAGCCATAAGACACAGAGCAATAGAAGTTTTGTAGTTCAAACAACCATATTAAAGTCCTACCATGTACCATATTGTACTGCATGCTAAAGACAGAAAAACACAGGGAAGTAAACCAGTGAAAAAATGTTTGTGATATAAACAGAAAGCTGTGTGATGCTGGCACATTCTGCCAATTATTTGTCAGGCTAAGGTTGGAGGTGGGATGCCTATGTGTCAGGAAAGCCTTCTCAGAGCAAGTGGCTTCTGAAATTAGTTAAAAAGAAGAAAGTAATGCATCAAGTAAAGAAATATGGAGTAGAACACCATTAGGACTGGGCAGAAGATGCGGCATAAGAATCTTCAAAGCTGATAAAGATGTGATGCACTACTTATAATACCATTTTCATAAGAAGAGGTACATGGGAAATGGAGAACATAGTATACTTGGAAACTTTGATGTAGTTTATATCGCTACAGTAAGGTGCCAGGCTTGAGAAAGACAGAGTGATGGCAACAGAAGAAGACCTGAAAAGAAGTAGCGGTCACATTATGAAAGGTTTCCATGTTAAAATAAGAGTTTGAGCTTTCTTCCCTAAAGTGTACATATGCCACAGATTACAAATCAGCAAAAAAGAGACAAACCACTGAAAACATGCTACCACATGGATGAACCTCAAAAAAGTACATTAAGTGAATGAGTTGAAATACATGTTATCATCCATACAAAATTTTAAGAGACGAAGAATAGATCAGGCTGTTACCTGGGTTTTAGAGTTTAACTGACTGCAAATAACACTAGAGATGGTAAATAAGCTGTAGGCTTTGGCTCTGAGATCAGATAAATTAGAGTGCACAGCATAAAACAAAAGTGGGTAGGACCAAGTAGCTGGTATGTCATTATCCAAATCCAATCTTGCTCTTTTGGTGCTTCCAATTTGCAGGCAAAATTCTGTAGAGCAGTGTAGTAGAGGATGGTTATTCCAAGCCAGCCTTATACTGTCTGGTGCTTCTGAACCTCAGCCAGCTATGAGAAGAACCTATATACAAGGAATGCAAGTGTCCAATTACTGACATGGTCATTTATTGGCTACTTTTAAAGAGTTACTTAATCTCTCTGAGTTCCAACTTGTTAATATATTGAGATGACAATAATCATCCTAAAAATCACAGGAAGTTGTAGTGAGTCAAAGAGAAGGGACAACTATCGAGCACAGTGTGTGCAGAATTCTTGTTTAGATTGTACACTGTTTGTGAGTATCACTATATGAACATGTCAGGCTTCAGATTTCTCATCTATAAAATGGTACCAGTGACAGATAAGTTCCATTCCAGCTGTAATATTCTATACCACTCTGTCAGATCATCAACAAAAATGTTAGGCTCCCCAGAAGGTTTTATTTGTGCAAAGCTCTCATAGAATTGATCATTTAAGGAGGTTCAATAGAATTGTTTTCTCATTCAACTTGGGCTTATTTAGAGCCTACATTCAGGTTACGCAGTGTGTTTGGTGTATGTGTGGATCCAGACTAGAAATAAGAGAGCCCAACTATAGTGCTTAAGTGTGAATACTCCAGATACTCAAAGATGGAGCCAAGATGGAGTTACTCCTGTGACTCAAGTAGATCTCGTGTGGTGTTTTTGACAACTTACCCCAAGTATCACAGTCAAGTACATTCATCCATTTCCAGAATCTATTCTAGTAAGGGTTTTGTTGTCTTCAAATAATTCTGATATAACCCTATTTAATGATTGTGGCCTTTCTCAACAGACCTTGCCTTTGTTAACTAGTTCCATGAACACAAGTCACTTTGCAGCCTACACTGGGAAGGTGGAATAGAATTGAGCAATTCTTTACTTAATCCTTCACTCTCTTTCCAATTGACCTTTTCCTGTTCTTGTTATTACAATTTCTTTTAAGAGTGAACATGCTCTATGGAACAATTAGCCTTCTCCTCTGTCTTTTTATATTTAAGTGACTGTGTTTTATAAGTACCATTTAAGAAAAATGCTTCCTCCCCATTTTTTGGTAAACTGAAGATGAAAATGTGGATGAAGTTTCTGAACAGAGGAGTCCCAGCACAAATTATGACTGCCCAAATTACTTTTTGTTCACTCACATGTACATAGAATTCTGTAACATTTCTCAGATCTTCAAGATAATGTCAGGCCAGTTCTGAGACAATTGTGACTCTCTAATGAAAGTGCCCGTGACCTCTTATCTTGGTAAGAAACTTACCAATTTCTCACCTTTTTCTTCAAAAGAATAGGCTAGCTTTAGCCCTAGCAAACAAGAAGTTAAAATGCCTTCTATTAAATAGTGTGTGTGTCTGTGTGCATGTGTCAGAAGCTGCCCCTTTTCATTCTAAACTGATCCAGCTCCCAGGGATAAAAAGACATCACAGGCACCATTTTGAAGACCAGCCATTTAAATCCGGAGGAAAAATAAGAGGGGTAGGAAGGAGGGCCTTGGAGGTAGAAGTCTAGAGCAAATCTGCATAAGTGCTGTATAATTGATAATGAACCACTTACTGGTCTTGCAAAATGTTAGTGTTAATGAAATGGCTACCTTCTGCTGCATTGACTATTCAGCTATTGTTAAAACGTGAGCAATTTAACTTTTAAACTTTACTCACCAATAGCACCTAATTATTTTTTTGGATTTGTTAAAATCACCCTTGTAGTGTCAAGGGCTTGCCTATACAACATGATGAGGTTGGAAGTTAGTCTCTGGGACCTCCAGCAACAACTTTTTATGGCCATTTTGGGAGGGTTTTTTTTGTTTGTTTGTTTCTTCTTACATCACCCCCCAGTCCTCTTCAAACAGCAAGAATTCCTTATTAGATCTTTACCAAAAATCTGCTTCCAGGAAAACACCTGACAAATTCAATTTTACAAAAATGTATATAATCTGATAACAGCTTCAGTCTTACATGAGAACTGGCATCTTAGACCACAGTATTAGTTAAAGAAAGTAGATATCAGAATTATCTGTGAAGGCATTTCAATGAATACTTAAGCCTCCAGCTCCCCAATTTTAATTCCAAAGGTTTGAATTTGGAAATTGTGTGTTTATGTGTGCATGTGTGTATGTGTGCAAGCATTCACAGATCTCCAAAAGTGATTCTGATGCAATTGTTTAGTGGTAAACTACAGGCTAAAGGGATGAAGATTGAACGCTAAAGTTTCACTCGTTATTCAGTGGTTGCAATAACTTTGGTTGGGTGTCTGAGGGTGCCTTTTCCCACTGATTACAGGGCAATCTCTTCTACTTGCATGTTAGAACAACTTGCTAAACAAAAGAATAGATAATAGATTCAAGACACACAGACACACTCCCAGATACTGTTTATTGAATGGTTTCAGAGCATATAGATTAGGATCTTAGGGAGTATTTGTTTTTATTGCAGCTTTATAAACCCCACTCAGACCTTGACTCATACTATTTTTTTAATTCTTACATTTTACTTTTATTTACTTTTTTGAAATGACATTTTTTTTCTTTTTTTTTTAAAGCTTTTATTTAAAGAATACAAATTTCCAAAGTACAGCTTATGGACTACAATGGCTCCCCCCCCCACAACTTCCCTCCCACCCGCTACCCTCCCCTTTCCCGCTCCCTCTCCCCTTCCATTCACATCAAGATTCTTTTTCAATTCTCTTTATACTCAGAAGATCAGTTTAGTACATATTACGTAAACATTTCAACAGTTTGCCCTCACATAGAGACACAAAGTGAAGATACTGTTGGAGTACTAGTTATAGTATTAATTCACAATGTACAGCACATTAAGGACAGAGATCCTACATGATTTTTTTTAAAGAATTGATTAATTATCTATGCAATTTCCAATTTAACACCAAGATTTTTTAATCATTTGCAATTATCTTTATATACAGAAGATCAATTCAGTATATACTACGTAAAGATTTCATCAGTTTGCACCCACACAGAAACACAAAGTGTAAAAATACTGTTTCAATACTAGTTATAGCATTATTTCACATTGGATAACACATTAAGGACTGATCCCTCATGAGACGTAAGTACACAGTGACTCCTGAAGTTGATTTAACAATTTGACACTCTTGTTTATGGCCTCAGTAATCTCCCTAGGCTCTAGTCATGAGTTGCCGAGGCTATGGAAGCCTTTAGGGTTCGCCGACTTCGATCTTATTCCGACAGGGTCATAGTCAAAGTGGAAGTTCTCTCCTCCCTTCAGAGAAAGGTACCTCCTTCTTTGATGGCTGGCCCTGTTCTTTCCACTGGGATCTCACTCACAGAGATCTTTCATTTAGGTCTTCTTTTTTTTTTTTTTTTTCAGAGTGTCTTAGCTTTCCATGCCTAAAATATTCTCATGGGCTCTTGAGCCAGATCTGAATGCCTTAAGGGCTGATTCTGAGGCCAGAGTGCTATTTAGGACATCTGCTATTCTATGAGTCTGCTGTGTATCCCGCTTCCCATGTTGGATCATTCTCTCCCTTTTTCATTCTATCAGTTAGTATTAGCAGACACTAGTCTTGTTTGTGTGATCCCTTTGACTCTTAGACCTATCAGTGTGATCAATTGTGAAAAGTAAAATTGATCACTTGGACTAGTGAGATGGCCTTGGTACATGCCACCTTGATGGGATTGTATTGGAATTCCCTGGCACATTTCTAACTCCATCATTTGGGGCAGGTCCGATTGAGCATGTCCCAAATCGTACATCTCCCTCTCTTATTCCCACTCTTCTATTTAACAGGGATCACTTTTCAGTTGAAATTTAAACACCTAAGAATAATTGTGTGTTAATTACAGCGTTCAACCACTAGTACTAGAATAAAAGAAAATACTAAAATGGATAAAGTATTACATTGTACAACAACAGTCGGCACAAGAGCTGATTAAGTCACTGTTTCTCATCAAGTTCTGCATTCGAGCATCTTTGCTCTTCCCAAAATGTATCTGTGCATCAGAAATGTCATTATCCCGAGTGTCTTTTTAGTAGTGCCTTTAGTATGGCTCCCTTTTAATATTGTACATACATTGTATCTTTGTTTTATGGTAATAAGTAATAAAAATGTAGACTTCATATTTTGTACAAAATATCCTATGTACAGAATAAAAAAAGTTCATAGAAACAGCAAAAAAAAAATTGTCACACAATCATTAATGCTATAGTAGCACATAATTCCTATCAATTTGTTGAACAAATACTTAGTTTAGCAAACCACTGCACTTGCAACAAAATCAATACACGTGGGCATTTCTTTTCTTTTTTTTCATTTTAGCTCCCACATATCAAGGAGAATATGTAGTATTTGTCTTTCTATCTGTGGCTTATTTCACTAAACATGGTGTCCCTCAGCATTAGCCATTTTGCTACAAATGACAGAACTTCATTTTTATAGCTCTATAATATTTCTCTGTATGTGTGTGTGTGTGTGGTAGAACATGTATCTCTCTGATAAAATGAGTTCATGTCTTCTTGTGATATACCAAGTAGTTGGTTTGCTGGATCAAATAGCAGGTCTATTGTTTTTTAAGCAATTCCCATAGTGTTTTCCATAGTGGTTTCACTAATTTACATTCCACCAACAGTATATAGGAATTCTCCTTTCTCTACATCCTCACCGCATTTGTTGTTCTCTGTCTTTTTGATAATAGCCATTCTGAGAGGGGAGAGGTGATATCTCATTATTGTTTCTGATTTGCATTTCCCTGATGACTAGTGATACTATACATGTTTTTTTACATATTTGTTGCCATTTGTATTTTTCCATTTGAGAACTATCTATTAAGGTGATTTGTGCGTTTCTTAAGTATTTATTAACTGGTTTAGCTGTTTTTTTGTTGTTGCTGAGTTTTCAGAGTGCTGATATATTCTGGATATTAATCCTTTTTCTGAGAAGTATCTTGCAAACGTTTTCTCCCATTCTGCTGAATGGCCCTTCACTCTATGGATTGTTTCCTTTGCCGTGCAGAATCTTCTGAGTTTGATAGAATTCTTTTTGCTTCATTTTGCCTTTGTTGCCTGTGCTTTTGGGGGTCTTTTCCTGGAAGTCATCACTTACATCAATGCCTTGAAGTGTTTCCCCTGCATTTTCTTCTAAAAATGTCATAGTCTCTGGTCTTAAAAGCAGGTCTTTGATTCATTTTGAGTTGATTTTTGTGTATGGTGAGAGGTAGAGATCTAACTCAATTCTTCTGCATACATACATACATACATACAGTTTTACAGCACAGTTTATTGAAAATATTATCCTTTCTCCAATATACGATCTGGGTACTTTTGTCAAAAATCAAATGGCTGTAAATTGAGCATAAATTTCTAGGCTCTCTATTCTGTTCCATTGATCTATGTGCCCGTTTTTATGACAGTATCACACTGTTTTAGTTAATATACCTTTATAGTATGCTTTGAAATCTGGTATTATGATGCCTCCAGCTTGATTTTGTAAGAGAATAAGGCTTATAAAAGGTTCCAGATATTCTTTAGGCAACTAAAGTTGCAGAACCTCTAGTCAAGGTGTCAATGGTTACCATGGTTTGTCAATGATTGCTATGTCCCCCAAAGTTCATGTGATGGAAACTCAATCCTCAATGCAGTATTGTTGAAGGGTTGGATCTTTAAGATATGCTTAGCCTTAATGAAAGGGTTAATGCCTCTATCAAAGAAGTAGGTTCCTGATAAAGGGATGAGTTCAGCCCCCTTCTCCCTCTTTCATACACGCTCTCTCTTCTGCCTTCTCCCCATGGGATGATGTAGCAAGAAGGCCCTCACCAGATATAGGCTCCTTGACCATGGACTCCCCCACATCTAGAACTGTAAGAAATAAACCCTTTTTTCTATACATTACCCAGTCTGTGGAATTAGGTTGCAGCAGCATAAGACAGACTAAGATGACAATTTTCTCAGAAATTATTATTATTTTTTTTTTTGACAAGCAGAGTGGACAGTGAGAGAGAGAGACAGAGAGAAAGGTCTTCCTTTGCCATTGGTTCACCCTCCAATGGCTGCCACGGTCGGCGCGCTGCGGCCGGCGCATCGCGCTCATCCGATGGCAGGAGCCAGGTACTAGGTGCTTCTCCTGGTCTCCCATGGGGTGCAGGGCCCAAGCACTTGGGCCATCCTCCACTGCACCCCCGGGCCACAGCAGAGGGCTGGCCTGGAAGAGGGGCAACCGGGACAGAATCCCGCACCCCGACCGGGACTAGAACCCGGTGTGCCGGCGCCGCAAGCGGAGGATTAGCCTGTTGAGCCACAGCGCCGGCCCAAAAATTATTTTCTTATGATGATCAAAAAGGAAGTATAAAATTCATAATGGCATAAAATAAATTAAAACTCATAATAACATCCAAAGATAATTATTAATATTTTATATATTTACTTCCAATGTTTTTTATTCAAAGTATTACAAATTAATATCCAAACATGTTAAAACTATTTTAGAAGTCTTTTAGCACATCATTGAATATCTTGATAAAATTGTAGCTGAAATGATTCTGTAGTCTTGCATCACATAAATATAATTGATTTTACTAAATTAATCCCTATTGTAGACATTTAAATTAACACTTGGGGCAGGTGTTTGGCTCAGCAGTTAAAACTTTCACATCTTTTATTATAAGAGTATACGGATTCAATTCCCCACTCTGCTTTAAATCCAGCATACTACTAATATGCACCTGGGAATCAGGTGCATATTAGTAGTATGGCTCAAGTACTTGGGTCCATGCCATTTTTTTCAAGATTTATTTAATATTATTTATTTGAATGACAATGTTACAATGAGAAAAGGAGAGACAGAAACAGAGATTTCCATCTGCTGGTTCACTTCCCAAATGACTGCAACAGCTGTGGCTGGGCCAAATCAAAGCAAGGAGCCAGGAGCTTCATCTGAGTCTCTCTCATGGGTGCAGGGGCCCACATGCTTGGGACATCTTCTGCTGCTTTCCCAAGGCACATTAGAAGTGAGCTGGACCAGAAATAGAGCAGCTGGGACTCGAACCTAGTGCCCATAGGGGATGCTGGCATCAAAGACAGCAGCTTAACCTCCTATACCACAGTGTCTGTCCCATACCCGCCACTCTTGTGGGAAACTCAAATGGAGTTCCGGGACTGGCATAGCCCCAACTGTTGTAGTGGACCAGTGAATAGAAGATCTCTTTATATATCTCTCTCCTTCTCCTTCCCTCTACCTTTCAAATTAATAATAAACAAAATGACAAGTTAAAATTTCTTAAAATAAATTTATAACCATCTTTTACCATTACGAATAATAGTGTAATAGATAGTTTCAAAACACTTCTTGGTTTTACCTCTAAGTCCTAGGAGAATTGCTGAAAAAGAGAATATAGTCAGTGTTGCATGTTGACTTTGGGCAAAAGAAGTCCTGTGATCTATTGTTTGTGGTCATGTTGCAGCAAGAATTAAGCGTAAGTGAACAGAATGGAAATGATGGTCTCCTAGAAGGACAAACTACAATGTTTTTATTTCTAAACAATTTACAATCACCCTTATAATGATCTTGCCAAGACTGGAGCCCAAGAGAATGAGGTGGCCAACAGTCCTGGTTGGCAAGTTTCTTGGGGCACAGGACATTCATTGCTAAACTGCAATGCTGCAGTGCTGAAGATAGTTAGTTACCCCAATGCTGAAGGTAGTTAGTGACCCCAAACAAAATACAAACTTAGGGGCAGGCATTGTAGCGCAGTGGGTTAAGCTGCCACTTGCAAGACAAGCATCCCTTATCAGAGTCCCAGCTGATTTGCTTCTGATTCAGCTTCCTGCTAATGCTCCCGGGAAGGCAGCAGATGTTCTGCCACTTACTTGGGAGACCTGAATGAAGTTTCTGGTTCCTGATTTCAGCCTGGCTCAGCTCTGGTTGTTGAAGGCACTGGGGATAAAACAGCAGCTGGGAATTTGTTCTCTCTTTCTCCTTCTATCCCTGTCATTTTAAATACATACATACATACATACATAGTGAATTTGTGAAATAGCAGGCAGTATAGCTGAAGCACTGGTATAATAGGACATAACATAATTACTGGACTCATCTTTATTATTTTCTTCCAGAGTTTGACTACTGAAAGACCAAAGCAATTCAGGTATAACTATTTACATTCTATAAACTGTAAGAACTACAAGAACTGAGTTAAGACCCAGGTGTGACCAGGAGAAGCAACAATACCACTGTTCTTATCTCCAAGGCCCTTCAGAATCCATCTCATGAAACAGTAGTTCTGAAAAGAAAGCCCTCCTTCCACTTGGCTGCACTGCGTAGTATTTGTTATACTATGTGGAAGAGTACAAACCCACTTCTTCTCCTAAGTGGCCCACTGGCTTTTCAACTAATTTAGAAGCTAGTTCTTCACTTCTCATCTGCTGCTTATATTACTAAAAATTCATTAATGCCAGGCAATGAGGTAGAGATCTAACTTTAAAGAAAAAACAAGAATTAACTACCAGGGGGATGGAATTACTTCAGAGATTATGCCATCTACTTCCCCTAATGCACAGTGCAATGTTTTCATTTCAATTAAGTGTGATGGTCAGGATAGGGGTAAATGCTCTCTTACGTTCTGCCTAACACTCCAATACATTAAGGAAAACATTATCTCTATTAGAGTCAATAGTGCCCAGAATGTCAAAAACCAAATAGCATAATTCCACTCTTAACCCTGCCTTTACTTTCATGTTTCAGGACTCTAAGACAATACAGTTGGAACAATGTGTTGATGATTTAAAGGACATGAATTCACAACTGTGGAGAAAATTAAAAGTATATATTTTATTATGATTATCTTGAATTTCTCCAGAACTGGATGTGTTTATAACTGGTAAGTAATTATCTGCATTTGCTTTTTATGAAGTAATAGTGCAGATTTAGAAGACTTTTCTGTAAAGATTTATTTATTTATTTATTTGGAAAGCAGAGTTACAGAGAAAGCAATCTTCCATCTGTTGGTTTACTCCCCAAATGGCCACAAAGACCAGGGCTGGGCCAGGCCGAACCCAGGAGCCAGGAGCTTCTTCTGGGTCTCCCACATGGAAGGCAAGAAGCCAGGGTCTTCAGCTTTTCCAGGAGCATTAACAAGGAGCTGGGTCAAGAGTAGAGTGGCCCAGATTCAAACTGGCACCCTTATGAGATGCCAGCAATGCAGGTCACAGCTTAACCCCCTGTGCCACAGCGCCAGCCCCAGAAATTTAGATAATGTAGAAAGAAATCCAGTTAAGATTACTTTCTTATCATATCTCTTTCTGTACCTCGAGAAACCTGAATGTTTTACTTTCAAATTTAATTCATTCATTAAATATTAACTTTTCGCCATTTATATAGGTCTGGATTTAGTAAAACAAATAAAAAGTCCACATCGGGACTAATGAGACACCACTTCAAGGGGAAGTCCCTGAGATGCTGAAGCTTAAGCAAAGCAGAAAGAGGTGAGGGAGTGGAGTTAACATCTGCTCAAGGCAGAGGGCCCAGCATACACAAAGGCCCTGAAGGAGGGAACACACTGTGATTAGAGTGGAAGGAGTGTTAAAGCTAGGGGGAATTGAAGAACAAGAGTGATATCACGTAAGTCATGTTGTACAAAGAAGCATCACAAGTCATTTTGGAATCAGTGTTAAGCAGGAAGGGCAACCAGAATTATACTAACACCCGATGTCTTCTTTCAGTTGAAGCTACTTTGCTCTTGGTTGTGTTAGCTGTACTCGTATGTACAAACCTGACTATAAATGCAATCTGCACTAGGTTGCCTACAGCTTCTTATGTTAGTATTCACTAATTCTCTTACCTATCTTCTTACTTGTATACTATTTGCATAGTGTTGTGCTCTGACACTGTGATGCTAGAAAAATATCAATCATGTGGTTCTCTCTTCCTCCTCAAATGTTTGATATTGTTCACAGTGGAGTGCTCCTATCATAACTACCACACACCACTTTAATTTCTTGGTGTATTTTTATCACTCATTATTCTTTCATGTTTTAGATTCTTTTGAATGCTATCCATTTTTGACAGACATAGAGCTCAAGGGAGCTGAATTCTAGTCAAGATTGTTAAGACCTATATTACAGAAAATATCACCATTCTGCACTCACAATTGGATGATTTTTCTAAGTGTATTAATTATTTATTGCTATGTAAAAATACAACCATGCACTTGGCAGTTTAGCACAAGATACAGATTCTGAGCATCATTAGCCTGCAGTCAAAACTGGAGTCAAAGTGTTAACCGGGGTTCAGTAACCTTTGAGGCTCAGCTGTGGAAGAATTGGCCTCAGAGCTCACACAGTGTCTTGGAAGAAGTCCATCCCTTTCAGATGTAGGACTGAAGCCCCTTCAGTTTCCTGGTGATAGTTCACCCTCAGTTCTAACAGGTAACTTGCCACGTGAGGTTTCCCAACATGGCTGCTGGGTTTCTCAAAGTCAGCAAAGGAGAAAGAGACTCCAACAAGAAGGTTGCTCTGATTGTACATAATATTATCAGATAGTCGTGTATACCTGTCACCTTTACTATATTCTATTAATTTGACACAAGTCACAAGTCCCATCCACTCTGAAGGGAGAGGAATGAAAGAAAGGTAAGAACACCAGAAATCAGAGATGTGTCCACTGTAATGAGTATAGAATTCTATGTGGAAAATAGTGTTCTTGCTTAACTTTATAGACATTGCCCCTCATTGTATTGTAACATCCATGTCACTGTTGCAATTTTTTTCCTATTTTTAGGTATATGTACTATTTCTTGCCCACTTCAACTAACTTGGGAAACTTCTTTTTTTTTAATCTCTGGTGTTCTGAGATTCTATAATATTTATGGATACAGGTTTTGGCTTATTTATCCTAATCATGGTGGTAGGCATTTGGCTTACCATTTTAATCCAGAGACTCATGTCTTTCTCTGGAAGATTTTCTTTTTTTTTTTTTTCTCGCTAACCTTGTTATCCTTTGATTGCTATTCTTGCTTTGTTCTCGCATTTTTTTCTAGTTGAGATTAACAGTATTTTTGAAGCGCTTTCTCTGCACTCCATATTGTGCATGTCAATTATGTATTCAATTATTTTATGTTAGTTTTGGTCTCTAAGTTTTATATTGGA
This sequence comes from Sylvilagus floridanus, assembly GCA_949820135.1. Lineage (NCBI taxonomy): Eukaryota > Metazoa > Chordata > Mammalia > Lagomorpha > Leporidae > Sylvilagus > Sylvilagus floridanus. The sequence continues at coordinate 78,426,419 of OX463227.1, forward strand.
GCCCTTCCTCAGTGTTATTCTTGGTTCTGTAAGTCCACAGGTAACAGTAAAATCTGACTGGAAGCTTTATGTGAATAGACAGAAGATGTTGACTTTAGAGTTTCCGGTAGGGTCATTGGTAGGTTGTTCCATTATGCATGGTTTCATTGAATCCAGAAATACAATACACAGAATGCATACTGGAAAGTCTAACTGCTTTGTGAACAACTTTAAGCCAATCATCTACCCTGAAGCATCCTCATGCATTTTACAGAGAGCTCATTTAGTATTTGGCTTTTCTGAAGACTGACGCACTTCTGTACCTTGCTTCTCATCCTCATCATCCTCTGCCAGTAACTTGCTTCAGCTTCTGTTAAAACAATTACCACTCCTCTATTCATTTTTGCAACTTCAAAAATTGTGTTCCCTGTCTTGTCTATTGTGTCTTCTATTTGTTTATCCCTTTGAGGTTGGTATCTTATTTTGCTCTAGTCCCTTATTGTCACTTTACAGATGAAGCAGAGATAAATGCACATGTTCAATCGCCGTATTTATGCACCAACCACCCCTGACAACAATCAAAATAATCCAGTGATTCTGAGGGTAGTGAGATTCCCACTATTTGATAGATGCTATCAGAGAAAAAGAATATTTTTCAAGAAAGTAATGTAAGGAAATTACTTGGAAAATTGCAGTACAGAACTTTTATAGTCAATTTGAATTCTCACTATGATACTCTGTTAAACAATTACGCACCCCAAATGTACAAATGAAATACTCGCATTACGTTTCTTTTCTTGAAAACACCATTATATATAGTATTTATTAAAAACTACCAATGGTAGCTTGTCACTTGAATCTGAATGATCTCAGACTACTGTAACACTTTATGGTTCTAAATGCTGAACAAATCATCACCTAATATGCTCGAATTTGAGACATATTGGAACCATACATGATAGGATGGCCCCCACTGTCTTTTATTGCCTCAAAATTTCTTACTTACAACATTATGGTCTATCTTTGCTTGCTAAATAGCCCATGACTGTCATAGGGCCTTAAACCTTATTGCTAAGTATAAAAGGTAGATGGTTCCAAGGAAACAATAACTTGAATTTAACATTTGCACAAAATACTTGAAGTACAGTTGGTGTAGTGTACTCCAAAGTTGTCTACATTCTAGTACATGGAACTTGAAAATCAAAAAGTTTGAAGAAAATACATATTATAAAAAAAACTATGGAAATTTGGGCAAGATGGCGGAATAGGAAGGGAGCACACTGATAGTATGGGGAGAGACAGTTTAATAAAAGTGGAGATACTGCAGGTTCAAGGAAGAGTAGGAGAAGAAACAGCAGAGAAAACCCTTCCGGAACTGGAGATTCACAGTGGACCTGCGTGGAGAGCGTGGGAGCCCGCAGTTTGGGACACCAGCAGCAGATTCAACATACCAGCACTGGAACGCGCGGTGAGCAGAACCTCAATAGCCCGAGATACCAGGAGGGAAGCGGAAAAGGGAGCCTAGAGCGAACAAGGCTTGAAACCCTGCGGGGAAAAGTTCACCAGGCTAACTAGAAGAGAGAGAGAGAGAGGGAAAAAAAAAAGTGACCCATAAGGACACGAGCTTCTCTCTCTCCGCTCACCTCTCAAAGGTGAGCAAGACAAAGAGCAGGCGCCATTTTGTAATACGTCATAAGCAGGGCGACCTCGGGTCGGCACCGGCCCCGAGCCTAGCAGAAAAACCTGACTCTGGGTGGGAGGGGTGAAATAACAGGAGATTAGAACCTAATGAATGTGTGGTGCTAATGAACTGAGACTGTGAAAAAAGAGACAGTGGGGGAGAGAACTCACGGAAATCACGAATTCATGTGAGTACTCTCCAGAGACGCTACAGTTCAGTAGCCTTGGCAGCCCAGTGGGAGACTACAGGAGAATCTCAGCCCACACAAAGGGCCGCAAAGATTCCTTCTCTGGTCCTTGGGAAAGAGCTTCCGATCTCTGGCTCCTGTGGGTATATCATTCGCCTGCTAACCACCCCCAATTCCATTCAGTTGTGTGGAATTACTTCCCTTTTGAACCAAAAAAAAAAAAAAAGTAACAGAGAGGGATTTACCACGCCTAACCTGGGAGTGTCTCCTTTGACACACCCTCAACACTGAGGAACCAAACAGAGCTATCAGGCCACACCCATCTCAAGCCTCTAAGGCTCCATCAAAAGCAGACAGCCCACTTAATCTAGAGTCATAGTATAACTAGAAAAAAACACCACAGTGAAGAAACCGATATGCCAAACAACAAACGCAAAAACCGAGGTAATAACAACAAGGAAGACACTATGACATCCCCAAATGAAAAAGACACCCCAATTCAAGATTACGAAGATGATGAGATAGAAGAGATGCAAGAAGCAGATCTCAAAAAATTGATAAGAACACTAAGAAGTACTCAAAAACAAATTCTTGAACTACAGAAATCCTTAATGGACAAGGTAGAAAATCTCTCTCGTGAAAATGAAATATTAAGGAAAAATCAAGCTGAAATGAAACAACTAGTAGAACATGAAACTGTGATAGTGAAGAGAAATCATAATGAAGTGAAGAATTCAATAGATCAAATGAAAAACACATTAGAGAGCCTTACAAACAGAATGGGTGAGGCAGAAGAGAGAATATCAGACTTAGAAGACAGAGCACAGGAAACTATACAGTCAAACCAAAGAAAAGAAGAGGAAATTAGAAATCTAAAAAATACTGTTGGGAATCTACAGGATACTATTAAAAAACCCAACATTCGAGTTCTAGGAGTTCCTGAAGGCATGGAGAGGGAGAAAGGATTAGAAGGCCTTTTTAGTGAGATAATAGCAGAAAATTTCCCAGTTTTGGAGAAGGACAGAGACATCCTAGTACAGGAAGCTCATAGAACCCCTAGTAAACATGACCAAAAGAGGTCCTCACCACGACACGTTGTAATTAAACTCACCACAGTGAAACAGAAAGAAAAGATCCTAAAATGCGCAAGAGAGAAACGTCAAATTACACTCAGAGGATCTCCAATTAGACTCACGGCAGACTTCTCATAAGAAACCCTACAAGCTAGAAGGGAATGGCGAGACATAGCCCAGGTACTTAGAGAGAAAAACTGCCAGCCCAGAATATTATATCCTGCCAAGCTCTCATTTGTGAATGAAGGTGAAATAAAGACCTTTCATAACAAACAAAAATTGAAAGAATTTGTTGCCACTCATCCAGCCCTGCAAAAGATACTTAAAGATGTGTTACACACAGAAACACAGAAACACGGCCATCAGAATGAAAGAAGATAAACGAAGGGAACCTCACAGCAAAAGATCACAGGGAATTCAAAGCATACATTTGGATAAAGAAATTATGGGACATGTACTCTATAGAATACTATACAGCAGTCAAAAACAATGAAATCCGGTCATTTGCAATAAGATGGAGGAATCTGGAAAACATCATTCTGAGTGAATTAAGCCAGTCCCAAAGGGACAAATATCATATGTTCTCCTGATCGGTGACAACTAATTGAGCACCAAAGGTGAAACCTATTGAAGTGAAATGGATACTATGAGAAACAGTAACTTGATAAGCTCTTGTGCTGACTGTTGTTGTACAATGTAATACATTATCCATTTTAGTAATTTTTTTATTCTAGTACTATTGGTTGAACTCTGTAATTAACAAACAATTATTCTTAGGTGTTTAAATTTTAACTGAAAAGTGATCCCTGTGAAATATAAGAGTGGGAATAAGAGAGGGAGGAGATGTAAAATTTGGGACATGCTCAATCGGAACGGCCCCAAATGATGGAGTTAGAATTGTGCCAGGGGATTCCAATACAATCCCATCAAGGTGGCATATACCAAGGCCATCTCACTAGTCCAAGTGATCAATTTTACTTTTCACAATTGATCACACTGATAGGTCTAAGAGTCAAAGGGATCACACAAACAAGACTAGTGTCTGCTAATACTAACTGATAGAATCAAAAAGGGAGAGAATGATCCAACATGGGAAGCGAGATACACAGCAGACTCATAGAATGGCAGATGTCCTAAATAGCACTCTGGCCTCAGAATCAGCCCTTAAGGCATTCAGATCTGGCTCAAGAGCCCATGAGAATATTCTAGGCATGGAAAGCCAAGACACTGTGGCAAAAAAAAAGAAGACCTAAATGAAAGATCTCTGCGGTGAGATCCCAGTGGAACGAATGGGGCCATCAAAGAAGGAGGTACCTTTCTCTGAAGGGAGGAGAGAACCTACACTTTGACTATGACCCTGTCGGAATAAGATTGAAGTCAGCGAACCCTAAAGGCTTCCATGGCCTTGGCAACTCATGACTAGAGCCTAGGGAGATTACTGATGCCATAAACAAGAGTGTCAAATTGTTGGATCAACTTCAAGAGTCACTGTGTACTTACGTCTCATGAGGGATCTGTCCTTAATGTGTTGTCCAATGTGAAGTAATGCTATAACTAGCACTGAAACAGTATTTTACACTTTGTGTTTCTGTGTGGGTGCAAACTGATGAAATCTTTACTTAGTATATACTGAATCAATCTTCTGTATATAGATAATTAAAAATGAAAAAAAAATCTTGGTGTTAAATTGGAAATTGCCTAGAAAATTAATCAATTTTTTTAAAAAAATATATCATGTAGGATCTCTGTCCTTAATGTGCTGTACATTGTGAATTAATACTATAACTAGTACTCCAACAGTATTTTTCACTTTGTGTTGCTATGTGAGGGCAAACTGTTGAAATCTTTACTTAATATATAGTAAACTGATCTTCTGTATATAAAGAGAATTGAAAATGAATCTTGATGTGAAGCAAGAGGAGAGGGAGTGGGAAAGGGGAGGGTTGCGGGTGGGGGGGGAAGTTATGGGAGGGGGAAGCCATTGTAATCTATAAGCTGTATTTTGGAAATTCATATTCTTTAAATAAAAGCGTTATAAAAAAAAGTGAAATAAATTTGCATAAATAAAATTTTTTGCCCTCCCAGGAAAAAAAAAAAAACTATGCATGGATTTCAAAACTATTTTCATCAAAATAAACATTTCTTTTAGGCATGTTTTCCACATTTTTGACACTTATATGGCTAAAAATACTTATGGTTATAGATGCACTAAATTTGTAATCTAGTGGGAAGAAAAAGATTATTTTATATAATATGCATGGACCCCATGTAATCACAAGGATCTTTAAATGGAGGAGGCAGAAAAGCAATAACAAAGGAGATGGTGTTGTGACAAAGATTTGTCTGCCCTTTGCTAGCTTTGAACATGGTAGAGGCCATGAGCCAAGAAATGAAGATAGCTTCTGGAAGCTATACAGTCAAGAAAATAGATTCAATTCAGATTCCACACAGAGCACAGCCCTTCTGACTCTCTGACTTATGGCAATAAGGCTCATCTCAGATTTCTGGTGACCAAAACTGTAAGATACACATCTACTGTTCTAAACCACTAAGTTTGTGATAATCTGATACAGTAAAGATAGAAAACTAATAAACTTGGTCAATGAGTTGTGTGTTTCAATATAAATGCAAACATGAGGAAGGAGAACTACTAATCTTGAACAATAATATAGCACTGACAAAATATCTTCTTCCACTTCAGTGTTTTGCTTTTGTCATTCTCTCAACATTTGTTGCTCTAGAGTTGATAAATTTTTTAAAGGATTATTTTATATATTTTAAAGACAGAATGATAGGGAGAGAAAGAAAAAGATCTTCAATTCACTGTTGCACTCTCCTAGATGGTTATAACAGTTGGGGTTGGGCCAAGCTGAAGCTAGGAGCCTGGAGCTCCATCCAGAACTCCCAAGTGTGTGGCAGGGGCCCAAGAACTCAGGCCATCTTCCAGTGCTTTTATAACTCATTATCAGGGAGCTGGGGCAGAAACCGAGCAGCCAGGACTTGATGTTGAACTCTTACCAAGTGGTGGCTTAAGCTGCTATGGGACAACACCAGCCCACACTGATAACATTTCTATGTCTAACATTTACACTAAGAAAGAACATTCTGTTGTATCAGACACCACTCTAAATTAGGGCACTTCAATCAGACACAAATCTTTAGACAGCTCTTCCTCGGGGTCAATTACCCAACCTGTAGATGACTTCATCTGCTTCTCCTAGGTCAGATAAGTCCTTGTTTAATTAACTAGGGCCATCATAGCAGAATCACATGGTTGAAGGCATAGTAAAAAGCCTATGTAAGAATAAAATGGGGCAATGTAATTGGCAATGCTGTCACATGATATCTCATATAAGCACTCAAACTTCCAGAGACAAGAATTCTATGTCAACATATCTACACTAATTGCAAGGGAAGCCAGGAAAAGTAAAATTTCCTTTTGCCACTAAAACAGAAAAAATAAATATTTTCTGAACAACTAGAACTTTTGTTCTTCTCTAGAAATTACCTGTGACTACCCAAGTTGCATCACCTCTTGTGGCCCCAGAATGGCATCTGTAATAATAAGAGTTGCAAAAATAATAGTTCTCACTTCAGAGAGTTACCAAAAGGTATAAATGTATCTGACACAGTTAGTTGTGTAAGTTACCTTAATAAAAGATATCTATTATTTTCAATATCATTTCAAGGTGAATTTACTATTGGTTATATACTTTGTATATATAAGCAATAGAATTTTAATGTCTCTCTCAACCTTCTGGCTACATAATCAGCATTTTGTTTTTACTTTGTCACTAATAAAATATTTATCAAATTAGAAGTTGGTTCATTAGTGTTGGTTCATTTCTGTGGACCACTCACTTAGACATACTATGATCCAAGTTAATGACAAAAATACAGAATAACTTCAAAGGCACCTGTTGAAATAATACCACTTTTCATTATACTGCTTGAATAAGAATCTTGTGAATTGAGACATGGAAAATCTATGTTTGAGATAGATTCTCATTTTCATATGAAATTTTGTAGAAATCACAAAATCTCTAGGTTAAAAGACTATTTGACACCTCATTCTGGAATTTTTAAACTAAGGCTACCCTGCCGGCGCCGCGGCTCAATAGGCTAATCCTCCGCCTGCAGCACTGGCACACTGGGTTCTAGTCCCGGTCGGGGCGCCAGATTCTGACCGGTTGCCCCTCTTCCAGGCCAGCTTTCTGCTATGGCCAGGGAGTGCAGTGGAGGATGGCCCAAGTGCTTGGGCCCTGCACCCGCATGGGTGACCAGGAGAAGCACCTGGCTCCTGCCATCGGATCAGCTCGGGGTTCGCTGGCCGCAGCAGCCGTTGGAAGGTGAACCAATGGCAAAGGAAGATTTTTCTCTCTGTCTCTCTCTCTCTCACTGTCCACTCTGCCTGTCAAATAAATAAATAAACAAACAAAGCAAGGCTACCCCCATTTATTTCTACTTACAATATTCTTGCAGAACATTTTTTCAGTTTAAATCTCCTAAGGGCACAACATCATTTTTGGACAATTCTGACTATGAAAAATAGTCTTCTTACATTGAGCCAAACAACCTGCAACTCGGTTATGTCTATTAGACTAAACTGTGTGTATCATTCATGTATAATTACTCTTCCAAATGCCATTCTTTCAAACGCTTAAAGATAGTAGTATATTTCAAATTAATTTCGTATCTATTTGAATGTTTCCAATTTCTTCCACATTTCTGCATTAGAAAACTTCTATTACCACTTATTGTCATGGTGTTCTCTTGGATTTACTCCTATTTGATGTAAATCTCTTAACACCCATTTTTCAGGATAGATATAACTATCAAAGAGCAGAGTAGAATAAATCAGAGACGTTCCTGTTCCTTCATGCTTCAAATATGCACATTAACATTCTACTTAATCAGTCACATGAAGGAATGCTAGCAGGTGCTCTGTAACTCTACTCTGATTTTATCCATGATTGTTCTTAGAACAAACATTTATAAAAATTGTAGAAGTGTCAGTAAGTCTGTAATTGAGAATTGTGTACCTATTACTATGTCTCAATGTAGCATATTTCTGAAAAAAAATCTAGGAAGATTAGACATGTACAATTGCATGAACAAATTGGGGGGAAATGAACGTTATATTTACTTCTTGCAAATCTCAGATTTGCTGTATAATAAATGCATTGAGAAAATCCATCTAACTGAATTAAAACTCATTTGACAATGAAATTCTTTAGAAGTATTTAAGATCAATTAGCATCTCAAAAGTACTCTTAAACAGAAAACTCTTTGCCCAACACTGGTGCACTCATATTTGCGTAATATAGACAGAATGAGTAGTTCTTCTAAACTTTCCACCCACCTACTTATCAACTCTATTTATTGAAGATTATACCACATAAGCAGCATGTGTCTATAGATGACTGAAAATAGTATAATGCAGATTTTCCTTATTTGTTGGTAGAACATTTTGTACGGCACAGTGCAAAAAAAAGAGTTTGAAACCTTTTCTATGGCTTATCTAATATTTCATTCCTTACTGTATTTTCTGAACTAAACTGACTTTGCACACTTATTTTACATTATCATTCCATGTTTTTTATATGGGAGCATTCATAAAAATTAATTAATACAAAAATTGTGGTTTTCAATAACTTATTTTAAAAGGGTTCTCAACATTTTCTGACAGAGAAAATAACAACTACAGTTAATAACAAATAATTGATAATAACAAATACTGAAAAAATTTGACTCAAACAACCTGAATTTCTTTTAATGCTGTCACATATAGAAAGGGAAGACTAATTCACATAAGCCTGGAGGATTTCATATAAATACTGGTTGGAAGCCCACTTCCTGCCTCCCCAAAGTTGAAAGCTTATTATGTTCCCTTCACATTCCTTTCGCATGTAGTTGTGTGTGTCCTTACCTCTAATATCCGGAGAACCACAACCAGTCCATGCACACAATATCCCTATTTATTTATGATACTCAACAGGCTCAGATGAAAAACATTGCCTCCTTTATGCTGAGAATGGCTGATCTTTGATCTTTACCCCCAAAGAGAGTCCTTTAACACATTCCTCTGAAGGCATTTCCATAGCCTGCTGAGCTCCCATATCATTTCTATTTTAAAATGCTTTGTTAAACTTCTTCATTTTTCATAAAATGTAACTGTTCTCACTTTGGGCCATGAAGGACCAAGAGTTCTTTCCAAATTTTCCACATTTGACTTCACATAAAAGTAACACAAGTTAAATGGATGACAGGCAAATTAAACATAGAGGACAGCACTGGACATAACAGCGTTTGCTAATCAGGACTGTTTGGGTCAAGTAATCAGGTGGAGAGAATCTACTTGTGTTGAGGGAGGAGCCTGTTTTCCTCATTCTTGTATTTCCATCACCCAGTCTCTAGTCTTAAGCAGAAAAAGCACTTGGTAAATGTTTGTAGAATTGAATTGTCTGTGTCCTAAAAGTAATTACAGCGCTGAATGACTGAAATGTGCCAAGGATATGCCTGAGGAATGTCAGGGATGCCTTCAGTTGCAAATCAAAAAAGACATTGGTTCTCTTTATGGAAATAATAGTCTCATCATCGTACTAAAAATACAATTACAATTTATGCAACCATGTTTGAAACGTGTCTTGAGAGTTCAAAAATGTTTTACATCTAACCTTACAAAAGCCCTGAAACGGAAATAAGAGTATTCCCATTACTGGACAGAGATGGTGAAAGTTGGGCTTTCTTGCCTAGGGAGACACTCCTGGACTCATGCAGCAGGATCCAGCTGAGTCCTAAATATTTCCCAAGCTGAAACTTTCCAGAGCCCTGTGCTAGTTTGTTGTTTTCCTGTAGCATCTCATGACATCTCTCTCACCAGGAATTCAAGCTATTTCCAAAAAAGCAGCATTGTACAAACTGTATGCCAAATTTCTCCACCTGACTATACATGAATGAATTCAAAACACTGGGTTAGGTCATTCTGAGTTACTGTCATGGAACTACAGAAGAGAACTGAATATTCAACCAAGTGAAAAGTGAGTTGGGTGGACTGCTGAGGAAGTGAGGAAATGTGCAAATTCCGGCTCATAGAGTGCCTTTCTTTTTATCCTTTTAAATGCCTGTCCTTCAGCTTCCACACTGGATGAGTGTTACCTGGGAATAAGAATTCCTACCTATGATGATACTGGGATGCTTTTCTTTGCAAAGTAAACTGCCTTCCTCATTTCATAAACCAACTCCATAATCAGTTCCATCTAATGCCTCCATGATTCTATAAGAAAAACAAAAAAGCAAGCTATTTCTTTGTAAACATATATGTATTTTGTTCTAAAAGTAATCACCATATTTACATATTCATTAAAATTACCACTTTACATGAAATGGGGACAGTAGCTAATGGCACAATTTTAGCTTTGTGGATGATCAGTTTTGCATAAACAAAATGAAATTATTAACACTGCATCTATATTGCAAATCTAAGGAAGAAAAATAAAGCATGGCCATATTTCCTTAAAAAGTTCATTTAAGTAAACAAACTAATGAGTAATGTCAAAAGTAAATTTTCCAAAAATGTAAATTAAAGCAAATATTCTAATTTTCATACTTCAAGAAAGGAAGAAACAAAATCTGGAAAATCTAATTAATAAGAGGAGAACACATGCAAAAATGAAATTACTACAGGGCTAGAATATACAGAGAAAATTATAAGAACATTGCATTGCAGTATATGTCAAAAGTTTAAAGCTGGACTTTCTGGAAAAAAATATAAGTGACCAATGATTCAGAAAGTGAGAGAAACTCTGAAGAGGCAAAATTTTAACTTAATAAGAACTAATTTTTAAAAATGATTTTACTGGCGATTTCCCTCATACGTTTAAGTAACAGCTAATTTCATCACCACATGAAGTTTGGCAGAGCATATGGGGAAAAAATGGAAAACTACCAAGTTTATTTTATGAAGCCAGCATAATGCTGCAACCAAAACCTAGCAAAAACATCACACAAAATGATATATATATATGATATATATATATCATATATATAAATATATATTATATATGATTTATATATATATTTCATATATATGAAAATAGACCTGAAATTTTAAATATAGTGGCCATAAAATTTAACCATATATTGATGGGACATTGAACAGTGAAAAAGAAAAAAAAAAACTTTATTTTCCTAATGTAAGAATCACTTAGGCCGGCGCCGTGGCTCAACAGGCTAATCCTCCGCCTTGCGGCGCCAGCACACCAGGTTCTAGTCCCGGTTGGGGCGCCAGATTCTGTCCCGGTTGCCCTTCTTCCAGGCCAGCTCTCTGCTGTGGCCCAGGAGTGCAGTGGAGGATGGCCCAAGTGCTTGGGCCCTGCACCCCATGGGAGACCAGGATAAGCACCTAGCACCTGGCTCCTGCCCTCGGATGAGCGCGCTGCGCCGGCCGCAGCACGCCGTCTGTGGCAGCCACTGGAGGGTGAACCAACGGCAAAGGAAGACCTTTCTCTCTGTCTCTCTCTCTCACTGTCCACTCTGCCTGTCAAAAAAAAAAAAAAAAGAATCACTTAATATTAGGAAAACCCATTAATATGGCATTTGGAATCTATGAAACACATGAAGAAAGACTATCATTTTAATAAATAAGGGCAAAACAACAGATAATATGCAAAAGTTATTCTTCAACAATTAAAAGAATATGGCCTCTTTGAAAGCTGTAACAATAAGGAGAGCTCCTTTTAATTATTTTATATTTACCACACATTCGCTATAAAATCTGTATATTAACAAGAGGAATGTGATGCTGTGGTATAGTGGGTAAAGATGACATCTGCAATGCCAGCATTCCATTGGGTGCTGATTCGAGTCCTGGTTGTTCCACTTCTAATTCCAGCTCCCTGCTAATGGCCTGCGAAAGTAGCAGAGGATGGCCCAAGTGCTTGGACCCCTGCTACCCACATGGAAGACATGGATGAAGTTCTTGACTTTGGCCTGGCCCAGCCTTAGTCATAGGTAGTGAATCAGCAGATGGAAGATCACTCACTCTCACTTTTACTCTCACTCTGTTTCTCCCTCTCTCTCTCTCTCTGTATCTCGGACTTTTAAATAAATATTTTTTTTTAAGTGGAAAGGCACCATCCCTAACCACACCTGCCTCCTGTTTATTACCTCTGGATAGATTAACACCAGCAGCTGACTTCCAGAATTTTTTTACAAAACAAATATGCTAACGGGCAGCATACCTACCTTTGTCTATAATATGACTCACTTTGGCAAATAAAATGTTGTATGAGTGAGAGGGGGATAAGGAGAGACAGAGAGAAAGAGAGAGAATATTATCAAATTATATATTGAATATATTCAAAAGAGAACCACAATGGAGCAATGCTCTTGTATATCAGTAAGAATAAGGGTTGATGATTTGAAGGGTAAATATATTTTTGGTGGTGTTTATAATAATTACTAAGTTGCCTTTGTAGCTTTCAATTCACGCATACAGTATATCAGGAATTCTTTTCCCTTCAAATTCATCATTGATTAGGTTCAGTTCTGGGAGACAGAAAATCATGGTACTTCAGAATAAAGCTATAAAGAGACTTCACAGATTCAGATTTAACCTCCACACTTCATAACCTGTGTGACCTTCAACAAGTTACTTGATCTCTGTGCATCAATTCTTACCAGTTTTGATGAAAAAGAGATCACTCAAAAATTTCCTTTTTGACAAGCTTTAAATTTAATTACCATATGGTAAAGTCTTGTGTATACTCACACAAGAAATGTTAACTCCTTACCAATTATTTCAACACTGTTTATTGATTCATCCAATAGTCTATTTTTCCAATTGATTTTGAAAGTTTAATATTGCCATGTATTCATATACATTCAATATATATGAAGCTTCACAAATACCTGCACACAAATATATTTCTAAACTCTCTTTTCAGTAATACAGGTATATTTGTCTTTCCTACACCAGTTGTATATGTTGAAAATTATGATAGTTTATACACATCTAATCTTCTTAGGGCAAGTACCCCATTTTGAAGGGTTCTAACTATAACTTTTAATCAAGTACTGATTATTTCAGATGACTTTAGAATCAGTTTGTTAGTTTACAATAAGCTCTCCTGAGACTTTTATTTGTAGTATATTGAACTTACATATTAATTTATGTGGAATTGATTATCTTTGCATCTTGGAGGCCTTTCAACTAGGAATTTACAGGTTCTAGTAATTTAAAAAATTAAATGCACGGTGCTAAAGCTTTGTGATTTTCATATATGTATGTAATGCACATATCTTATAAAGTTTATTTCAAGTTAATCTTTTTTGCTGTCATTATTAGGGTCTATTTTTCATTTTCTTTTTTTTCCTTATGGTCATTATTGGAAAATAGGGAAAAAAATTAATTTATCTAGGTGAATGCTAACTCATATATATAGTATCTCAAATCAGCAGATATCCATTTATCTTTGTTCTGTAAGTTCTGAGCAATGCAACAAAACATGAAATACAGGCAGACATTGAGCACCATGGTTAAGATCCCACTTGGGACACCTGTGTCCCATACTAAAATGCCTAGATTTGGATCTCGACTTTGTTTCAATCCAGCTTCCTGCCAATGCACACATTGGGATGAACAAGCATTGGCTCAAGCACTTGCATCCCTGCCACCCATGAGAGAAGCCTGGATTGAGTTCTGGGTTCCTGATTTTTCCCTGGCCCAGCCCTGGCTGTTGCAAGAATTTCGATAGTGAACCGGCCAGCAATGTAAAATCTCTGTCTCTCTGTGTATCAAATAAAATCAGAAATAAATGAATAAAAATTGCTTTAAAAAACATGACAGAAAGCAGGAAGTGAAATTAAGGTGTCTAGGTGGGCCAGCCTCCCACATCTCAGCAGGCTGTTCCCGCCTCTAGCTCCAGGCCAGTCAGAGATCTGCCCTACACACTGTGTGCTCTAGGCTGAGGCTGCATCTGCCCTAAGGAGGAAGCACTTTGTTCAAATTTTCATAAAGGCTCCAAGCCACCCACTCATGTTGAGACATCTGCTTAGATAAAGTATGCATTCATTCTATTTTTACACAAAAGTGGCTAGCACAACAGTAGCTTGCACAACAGGGTAGCACAGTAATGGAAATGAGGGAAGAGATTACCATTGTTTTCAGATATTGTTAGAAGTCACATCGAAAATTCAAGAGAATTAACTGAAAAATTATTATCATTAACGAAGTAATTTAAAAGTGGTTGCATGTATGTTGTACAGTTGTTTAGCTTTATAGAGAGATAGAGACACAATCAGCCAAAAGTTCAAGTATATAAATTTTAAAAAATATTCATAATGGCCATCTAAGCATAAAAATTCCTGAAATATATTTACTAAAGAGCATGAGGGACTTAAGTAAATTAAATTTTATTAGGATGCTGAAGGATATGAAAGAGGATCTTATTAAATAAAAATTAACAGCCTCCCTATATAGCTGAAAAAAAATAGAAACTTTTAATGCGAAAAAAAATGGATTCTCACTCTTGGAAGCAACAAACACAAAGGGCATTTTTGAAAGGCACAGGCCAGATGCCACTTTGCAGACAGCTCTACACCCCACTTTGTTCTCTCCCAGCATCTCCCAACACTCATTGTTACAAATGAAACTGAAGAAGGAGCAAGACTTTCAGGTTAGGTCAGGGCAAGGAGGAGGAAAATGTCGATGAAGATAATGGTTTCTGAGCATGCTACCTGAACTCAATTTGAACTCTTATATTTAGAGAAATGAGAACCCAAACTATTTTTCATGACCAACTTAGTGAAACTCTGAACGATGGATGATGGACAGAAGTCAACCTCTTTGAGTCTAGGGCACAAAACAGCTACCAGTGGGTCACGGTGGCCAGGTGCAGCACACAGAGGCAGTGAGAAAGCACTTCTCATTGTCTTTTCATGAGTGCCTGCTGGCGCCAGCCATCTGTGGACTGGAAATGCAGAGAGAGGATGTGGAGATACTACCCTCAACAAGGACTTTTGTCTTGCCACGGTGAGAAGAGGGGCACTGGAAGGAGACTTTTCACTGCAAGGCTTCACAGGCAGGGTACTACAGTTTGGGTGGGGTTGAAATTTGCCCCTGCAGAGGTTCCTGTGTCGGAGGCCTGGTCCCCTGGGTGGTGGTGTTGAGATGGTGTAACCTTTAAGATGTAATGTCCAATGGAATGCCTGCGGGTCCACTGAGGGTGTGTCCACAGACACACTTCTCAAGTATTTCTTGGGGGAACCATGGTTAGTTCTGAAGGCAGGGTTGTTATAAAAGTCTGAGCCTAGCCCCATCCAGCCTCTGCTGTCTGCCTTGCTTTGCAGTCTTTTCTGCCATCTTCCAGGGGCCCCTCTTCATAGCCTGCAGCAAGTTGGACTTTCAACCTCCAGATCTGAGAACTAAATAAACCCTCTTTTCTTCATAAGAAACCAGCTACAGGCACTGCTTTAGCGCAATGAAGGAGTAAACCAATATTCTCATGAACATGACCAAAGGAAGCCAGAACAAAAAAGGAGGAACAGATCAGTTTCTCAGCTTCAGCACCACTGACACCTCAGGTTGCATAATTCTTTGGTGTTACAAGGGGCAGTGGCCATCTTGTGCACTGATAGAAATTTAATATCTTTGGTCTCTGTCTACTAGATAACAGTGGGGTTCCTAGCTCAGTGGTGGCAATCAAACATACCTCTAGGCATTGCCAAGTATCCTTGGGGAAGGGTAGTAGGCGGGGTAGTGGGAAAACAGAGTAGCTCTAGCTAACAACTGATTAGACTGATTGAGTATTGTTAAGATCAAGATGGAAACAGAGAGATTGGGATGTGCACTCCTTTGGTAATTCTCAGAAGTCCATGGGGAGTGACTTTGATAAACAGTACTTTTCTGAATGTACACTTTTGCATAAATTTGTATATCAATACCATATTTAACTTCCCACAGTGGTAATGGTATTTAGCAGATTAGGAGAAATGGATAGTTTTTTTTTGTTTTTTTTTTGTTTTTTGTTTTTGTTTTTGTTTTTTTTTTGACAGGCAGAGTGGACAGTGAGAGAGAGAGACAGAGAGGAAGGTCTTCCTTTGCCCCTTTGCCGTTTGTTCACCCTCCAATGGCCGCTGCACTGTTGCCAGTGCACCACTCTGATCCGAAGGCAGGAGCCAGGTGCTTCTCCTGATCTCCCATGGGGTGCAGGGCCCAAGCACTTGGGCCATCCTCCACTGCACTCCCTGGCCATAGCAGAGAGCTGGCCTGGAAGAGGGGCAACCGGGACAGAATCTGGCATCCAGACTGGGACTAGAACCCGGTGTGCCGGCGCCACTAGGCAGAAGATTAGCCTATTGAGCTGTGGCGCTGGCTTGGATTGTATTTATTATTGTGTACATTTCTTTATTATTAATAACTTGTGTGTGTTTTACTTCAAAAATGAGCACACACTACAGATATTGATTTCAAGTGTTTCTCATGTGTCAGGAAAGATGAATGAGGGCTTGAAATTCTAGGTGGAAGGAGTACTCATAGGCAGATCACAAACAATAAGCATAATACATAATTAATGACACATATCAGAAAGGATAAGTACCATTAGAAAAAGGAGTAGAATGTCAATGTCCTTAAATAAAACGGTTCTTTAAAAATAGAGTGTGCAGGGTTTAAGTGGAAGCATTCCTTCATAACCACTCTACCACCTATTCTGCAATCCTGAAGGCCACTGACCTTCCATACAAAATGACCTTTATGTGGATTAAGGCAGTTGCAGCTCTTGTTCAGCCCCTGAAGGCCTCATGATTGGAATGGGGCCTCTCACTCTATGATTGTAATCGGCCTCAAACAGCTTTATCAATAGCCCTTCCAGTCATTAGAATAGACACTGACATCTATTTTCTGAAACCCTTACAGTTCTCATGGCCATTTCATTACCTAAGGCACAGATTTGCGTGAAACTCCTGCCATGATATCTGGAGTAAAGCTGCACAATGCCCTACAGGAAGGCTGGAGCATGGTTTCTGATCCTGGTTGGAACAGTTAACAGCCCTGTGAGTTGTGGATGCCAGCTGGTTGCAACTTAACTTGCTGTGAACAGGGGTTATTAAATGACTAATTTAAACCTGAGCCAAATACCAAATAAATGCATAATATATTCAGATGATCTGGAGAAGAGGAGTGGATGATATGCCTGTTTCTATCTCCATGATTAGGTAGATCAGTTCTTAGGTAAATAAGACAGAGAGTGGGCAGGCTTCAGGAAACAAAACTAATATCACACTTTTTTTTTGCATGAAGTTTAAGATAAATAGCTGGAATGATTCATGTAAGCGAAGATTATCACATGGAACTAGATATTCTTTTTCATGATTTTGCCAACAGCAAAATATAAAGGTTTGAGGGAACTTTGGTTAAACAGATATTTCATGATCATACCTTTATTGAGCACTGACAAAAAAAATCCTCTTCAGGTTCTTCCCAGAGAACATGCAACTGTAAATATTTTTCAACATTTGCTAGTGCTGCCAAATGGGCAACTAAAATAAAATAAAACAAAATGGAGTCTAAACATCATCATTCCCTTTGCTAAACCATTTTTTTTCAAGTGGTTTCAAGTACATTTGCAAACCTCAGTGAGGCCGAGTCCAGGCCGTCAGTCTTTGAAACTTTAGCAGTGGAGAGCAAGGTCCTCCAAAGCATGAAGATGTCTTGTTTCTGGTAAACTCTATTTTGAAAAAAACCCACTGACTTTCCTTTGAAGACTTTGCATCAGTCTCTGGAGGCAAACAGGGCAGCAGTCCAGAATTGTCTTGGCCGTCAGCACAAAAGAGGCTGCACATCAGTAACAAGGAGAAACGGCAAACTTCAGCAAAAACAAAAGACCTGTCCCGATTTGAAAAGACAGACAGAAAGAAAAGAAAAGCGGGACATATGATCACCTTAGTCAGTTGCCAAGTATATAAAGTAGCTCCAAAAGGAGTGCAGTGTTCCACTGTAAATGAGAAACTATAATTACAGCTAGGAAATCTGGAGAGAGAAACTCCACACAGCCAACGAGTGCTAATTGCAGATGGGCAGTGGAGTATAGATAGGCCTTTAAGTGCAGACAGGCCTGGAGTCACAGCCAATGTGCGGTCCTGTCAGCATCCTTCTCAGACCAAACCATCTTTGTGTGAGCTCTGTAAGACCAGATACCATAGAGTACTGAAAGCCAGGGCTTCCCAGGAGCATGAAAGAGAAGAGAGCCTTTTATGACAGTCAGATGTCTCTGAGCTGGTATATTCAGTTTGATTTTCCTCTAATGGTTCATGTTGGCTTTAAAGGAAGACCAAAGACTATTCCCCAGGTAGCACAAGCAGCACCTGTCACAATGGGATCAGAAATCTGTCTAGGGAGTAGAAATAGGGAAGGGTGGTCCCTCACTCAATTTGTTTTGTAGATGTGGAAAATCCATGGTTTAGACTAGAATCAGGTTATACAAAAACCTCTCAAATAGTCCAACAACTAGGTAAAAAAATCACTCTACATTTTGCATTTTTGTTGCATATTCATTCCTTTCATCACTTTTGTTTGGAGCAATGAAATTAATTTGCATTGAGGGATGTGAGTAGAGTTGAGGGATGGTAGCTTAAATAGGGAGATTCCGGTTGCTTCTACTATAAAGAAGCAGCTTGCCAAGTAGGTTGGGTGGGATGTCAGTATCATTTCACATTAAGTAAAATGGGGTTTCTAGCCCCATCTGTACAGCCTCTCAGTTTTTTTTTTGAAGGCCATATATTCAGTTTAGGTTTGTCTTATTTCCCTCTTTGTTCACAAAGAGCATTCGTTTTTTTGGATATTGAAGCTGCTCTTTAGCATGCTGTGTGTGTGTGTGTGTGTATGTAATGCTAAACAGAAAACTCTACCATGAGACATTTTTTAGTACAGACATAGTAAAAAATATGAAATAATATTATTACGTGTGATGAAAGCATTATGGGAGTTAAGCAATTCTAATTTATGTTCCAAATGAAGTCAAACTTCTTAGTGTTCTTCATGGTTAATTGTACCCATCTTACCATGTATACATAATGTCAAAAGGGGAATTGACAATCACTGAGCACTTAAAGTATCTAAAATATAGCATCATGGCTCAGAAATGAAAATGAAGTCACCTACCCTTTTGAAATGGGCAAGCTGGAGCACTCTTAGACATAGCTAAATCATGTATGGAACTGTTGATGTTAAGAATGCGTATGATGGGGCTGGTGCCATGGCTCACTTGGTTAATCCTCTGCCTGCCATGCCAGCATCCCATATGGGTGCTGGGTTCTAGTCCCGGTTGCTCCTCTTCCAGTCCAGCTCTCTGCTGTGGCCCAGGAGGGCAGTGGAGGATGGCCCAAGTGCTTGGGCCCCTGCACCCGCATGGGAGACCAAGAGGAAGCACCTGGCTCCTGGATTCGGATCAGCACAGCGCCGGCCATAGCGGCCACTTGGGGAGTGAACCAATAGAAGGAAGACCTTTCTCTGTCTCTCTCTCTCTCACTGTCTATAATTCTACCTGTCAAATAAATTAAAAAAAAAAGAATGAGTATGATTAATTGCAGGCACCACAGTGCTTCCTTAGGCAAGTCTAGGGGAATCTCAATAGAGAATCAACTGTCACTTGCATACTCAAGAAGACTGATACACAAGTCAAAGCCAGTCAAAAGATAAGGGGCTGTCACATATACTGTCATTGCTCATAGAATGGCAATATCTGTTCTTGATATTTGTTTAATTGATTATTGGTAACTGAAAGTAATAAGCAAGGGAAAATGGGGATGAAAGCAAAAAAGTCATTTATTATTACCTTAATAATCACAATTCTCAAATTACCAAAGATAATGTATACTGGAATTCGAGGGTGGGTGTGGGAGGACGACTATGTCATCCAATAAATACTGGTTTTGAATATCATTTTCACTTCTGTTCAAGTCAATTTGTGTTCAAACCAACCTCTACAAACTGAAGGCACTGCACTGGGGCACTTTTGGAAACCAGTGGCCTTTCTCTGGTCCTTGTATCTTACAAAGAGGCATGATAGTTCCCTCCCCACAGTTAGTGACACATGTCTGTCATGACACAGTTCTTTAGCTTTTGAGTTTTCAGCTGGGCTCCTGGCGTAGGGTTAGTATTAACTACAGCAATGGTTAGAAGTGGAATATATGATTGATTCTGAGTTGCCTTTGAGACAGTTTTGGGCAATGTCCAGCAGGCAGTAGAACTACAAGAGGGCTTTACCATCCTGACTCTTCTCACTACTATAATTTCTCCTTCTAAGTCTCTCTGCCTACTTCCTCATTGTGGAATTGCTCTAGAAATGCACAGTTCCATTAACATTAATTTCAGGCATTCCATGCAGCTTTTTCAGTTAGATTAGCTAAATCATACTCTACAATTGCTGATAATCTTTCCTTCTTTTTTCCATATGATGTCATTAAAAGATATGTAATGTTGTTTATTTGTGTTACATCGCAGCACAAATGATCTCTTTAAAAGATTCTCCACATGATATATTCATCAACCAATGGGAAAAAAGTTAGATCTTGACTCTCCTGCAGAAAAGCTATAATTAATTCAAAAGAATATTCTCTCTTCTCTGTTCTCTTTTATCTCTCTCTCCCTCTCCCTCTCCCTCTTTCTCTTCCTCTCTCTCTCTCTCTCTCTCTCTCTCTCTCTCACACACACACACGAGAATCCATATATGGATTTGTGTTCATATTTATCTATCTATAAAACTGATGACACACAAATTTATTTCCACAAATACTGCTATTAGAGGAAAACAATCAGGTATCTTTATTAAATGTTTTTGGTATTACATTTGGAAAGAAGATATCATTTCTTTTAAAGTGGGCCTCCTAAAAAGGACAAGTGAATTTAGATAATAGCATCAGGAAGCTGAAGGCTCCAGATTTGTAATGAGATTGAGCTGAATTTTTTTAGTTAACAATGTTTTCATTTTAGAACAAAATTCCATATTGGGTTCTATGGAGTGACCTGCAATTTCACTTCCTGGATGAGTACGGCTCAACTTTTTAAATTAACTTACAAAATATGCAGCACAAGGCACTCTCTATATAATATAAGCAAATTTGAGCTATAACAAAGGCTTCATTATGTAGCCTGATTTTAAAGGATTTTTAGCTACAGGGGACATTAGATGTTTTGAGTACTTTTAAGCTATCCTCTGTCCTCAAATTTAATTTTCTGAGAATCACAGACCTGAAAGGAATTCACTAATTCACTTTTGCTAATTAGAGTTGGACTCTATTGCTTTGTTGTAGGCATTTATATTTAATCATATGAATAGTTGATAAATACACCATTTCAAAGCATTCAAAATGAATCGTCTGCTTTTGCTCAGTGTCCCAGAATTTACCTGATCCTAGCATCCTACCCTCATTACCTGATCCCAGCATCATTTTCCAAATACACAAGCTCCTTTTAGTTTTAAATCACCGTAACATTTTCTAAGTTATAAGGACCCCTCTACCAAACCACACATGTACAGTTTTCTTTGCGCTGTAGGAAGCCGCAGTGCAGTAGTACAAAACACAGAGAGAAGATGAAAACCTGAAAACTCTTCGAGTCCATGTCTCCCTAAGGGAGTCCCTCCCACTTCTCCAGGACTTAGTCCAGTCTCCTTGTAAATTGTTCACCCATAGAGATTCCATCCATCCCCTTGGGTCTTTACCACTGGCTCTGTTATGTAGCTTAACACACTTTATTCTTCAAAAACTTCCCCTGACATTCAGCCCAAATGTTCTTTAGTCTCCCTCACAATTAATACTCCCCAGGACTGACCTTTGTGGAAGTACAATAAACCATCCCTTTCTCTCCTGAGTGCTAACACTCTTTACACCCTGGGATCCCTCCCCTAACTCTTAGATGTCAGTGAAAATATTAAAGTGCACTACGGGTACACAATTCATTGCAGTTCAGCTCTTTGATGACAACAGTTCTTAACCTTCAGAAACCAATTCGATCATTGATCCATTTGTTCAACAAATATAATTTGAGCACCTACTGTGTACTCAGCATTGTGCTAAGCACTGAACCAAAGGGACCTAGGCCCACCCTCCATCCTCATTTACACATTTAAATTCCTCTGTTGTTGTTTGCCATGGCACTCCTAAGAATAGACTCAACTGGATATCCCCTTTCTTTGTTAAAAAACCTGATAATACCTTCCTGTAACAAGCATTACAGCTCAAATTGAAAATGAAATCTAGCAACTTTTACTCATTTGGTGACAGATGAGAGTATTTTGAATAGCTTATCCTAGAGGTCAGAGAAGCTTCTGTTCTCTTGCCTGACTATAAAACACTGCATGCTTACTGTTTGATGTATGCTTTGTTACAAAAAAAATAGAGAGAAGGAATTCTTTTTAGTTTCTCTGACTATGTTTATAATAATAAAGGTAAAAGTCTTTAAAATATACACAGAAATTACACAGAATTTCTCAAAATGAAAAAAAAAACCTCCCCCTCTTACAAACACACTGACTCAGAATAAGAGGTTGCAGTCTCGACATTCTTGCCAATGTATAATTTTCTCTGTGCTTCCACTTATTTCATTAGCTATTGACTCAGGAAGGGAGTATTTTTTTAATTTTTTAAATTTTTTTATTATTTTTTTTATTTTGACAGATGAGTTAGACAGAAAGAGAGACAGAGAGAAAGTCTTCCTTTTGTTGGTTCATCCCCCAAATGGCTGCTACGGCCAGCGTGCTACGCCAATCCAAAGCCAGGAGCCAGGTGACTACTCCTGGTCTCCCATGCAGGTGCAGGAGCCCAAGCACTTGGGCCATCCTCCACTGCCTTCCCGGGCCACAGCAGAGAGCTGGACTGGAAGAGGAGCAACCGGGACTAGAACGCGGCGGCACCCATATGGGATGCTGGCATGGCAGGCAGAGGATTAACCAAGTGAGCCACGACGCTGGCCCCAGGAAGGGAGATTTTGATAACACAAATTTATGTATGAGGATCCCCTCTATCTTTTTCCAAGGTTAACTTCTTCAATTTTTGCTTGTGACCTTGACAATAATTATCCTTTATCCTGTAGTTCTACCATGACCAACGCCAATCTCATTGTTCCCTTCTCTTCCAAACTGCTACCCACTATGGTCCCTTCGGATTGGTGGCAGCCACATCTACCAAGTACCTAGATTAAAACTTCTGTACAGTCTTTACTCCCTTTCCTCATATCACCATCATCAAGTTGCATGGATTTTACCTGTCATACTTTCTTAACGTGGGGTCATTGTTCAAGTTGATGACTTAACTATGCACATGTGATCAGATATCAAGTTAACTTGTGAGCAAGAGAGTCAGAAAGGGTTTAGGACATGGAAGTAAAATTATTACAGCTCATATTTATTGAACACAATGCTGAGTATTGACAAGTTTTGTCATATCTGGCTTCTAACGATGCCTTTAAATGTGAGTAACTATTTCTTTAACATATGGTTTATGGTCAAATAAACTAACAAATATGAAGTTAAAACAAAGCTTTTTTTCTCTTCCTTTTTTTGAAATTGTAGTAAAATATACATCACATAAAATTTCCCTTTTAAGAGTTAATGTATTAGCTAGCAGTTAAGATGCTGTTTGGAACATCTACATTCAATATTAGAGTGAGTTTGGTTCATGTCTTAGCTCTTCTCCTGATTCCAGCTTTCTGCAAATGAGCACTCTGAGAAACAACAGGTGAGGGTTCAGGTACTTGGGTCCCTGCCACCCATGGGGAAGATCCAGATTGAGTTCCTGATTGCTTCAACCTGGCACAGCTCCAGATCTTGCACACATTTGGGAAGTGAACCAGCAAATGGAAGCTCACTTACTTGCTCTCTCTCTCTCTCTCTCTCTCACAAATACATTTTTTAAAACTTTTAAAATCACATCCTTAATCATTTTAAGGGTACAATTCAATGGCATTAAATGCACTCAATTTGCTGTACAACCATCACCACTAACCATATTAAGAAATGTTCCATCTTCCCAAACTAAAACTCTACCCATTAAAAAATAATTCCCCATTACTTGTTTCTTCCAGCCCCCAAGATTCACAATTGTATATTCTGTTCTTATGTATCTGTCAACTCTAGATATCTCATGTAAATGGACTCATGCATACTGACTCATTTCATTTAGCATGATGACTTCCAAGTTACTCATATTGCAGCATATGGCAGGATTTCTGTCCTTTTGAAGACTGATTAATAAGATTCTATTGTATGTGTATACCACATTTTGTTTATCTATTCATCCCTTGCATCTTTTAGTGACTGTGAATAATGCTGCTTTGAATATGGCTGTACAAATATCTGTTTGAGTCTCTGCTTCTGATTCTTTTGGGTATATACAAGTTGCAGAAGTGGAATTTCCAGATCATATTATAATTCCATTTTTAAGTCTTTAAAGAAACACCATACTAAAAACCCACTTCTTGATTATAGGAACTTTGAATCAACAATCATGCTCTGTGATTTCTAGGAAAGAGGATTACTGGAGGAAATGTTTCTCTGACTTTATTTGATCATGAAGCTTTTCAGTTTGCAATTAATATTGCATGAAGAGATGAATATGGGAAAGGAAGAAGTCTAATCTTACCAAAAAACAGTTAGTGTAGGGATCCATGACTATCTTTGCCACCCAGAAAGCCCTTTAGAATTTCACAATCATTCTCATACAAAAATCTCCTCCACTGTGTGAAACACACATACTTCCTATGAGCAGTTTATGTACTGGTTAAATATGTGCGGTGTTGGGAGAAATATTTTTGTTCAGAAATTGATAATACATAAGGTACTGGAAAAACAGAAGAGGGAAAGGGACAAAGAACACATAAGAGAAATGGGAAGGCTGGCGCCACGGCTCAATAGGCTAATCCATTGGAGGGTGAACCAACGGCAAAAGGAAGACCTTTCTCTCTGTCTCTCTCTCTCTCTCACTGTCCACTCTGCCTGTCAAAAAAAGAGAGAGAGAGAGAGAGAGAGAGAGAAATGGGAAAGAGAAAAAGAGTAAATGTTTATAAAGCACTTACTGCACTTCTTGGCATATAGTAAGTACTGCCTTTATGCTAAGTAAAGGAAAGAAAAACTATTAAAGTAAAATAAACTTTTTTTTTTTTTGGACAGGCAGAGTTAGACAGTGAGAGAGAGAGAGAGAGACAGAGAGAGAGAGAGAGAGAGACAGAGAGAGAGGTGTCTTCCTTTCCATTGGTTCACCCCCAAAATGGCCACTATGGCTGGCACGCTGTGCTGATCCAAACCCAGGAGCCAGGTGCTACCTCCTTGTCTCCCATGCGGGTGCAGAGCCCAAGCACTTGGGCCATCTTCCACTGCCTTCCCGGGCCACATCAGAGAGCTGGACTGGAAGAGGAGAAACTGGGACAGAATTCGGTGCCCTAACCGGGACTAGAACCCAGGGTGCCAGCGCCACAAGCAGAGGATTAGCCAAGTGAGCCTCCATGCCAGCCAAAATAACCTTTTAAATAACAGAAATGAGGTGAGGATCACATACTTCAAGTCCCAACAGTTCTGATGCAGCACAGGAAAGGGCCTTTTGTTTTCCATTTCTGAGATGGCAAGAGAAGAACAAGTGGACTCAAAGACCATTATTTGCACCTCACAGTCCCTGGTAGCATTGACACTGTTTTTGATGAATATGCACAGTGTCTGGAAATGAAAAATATTTCTTTCACGGTACTGTAGATATTTGCTAGCATGTAGGAAGATTAAAAAGGGGAACAAAACGTTGGAATTTTAATTAGGTACTTCATCCCCCTCAATATGGTAGGGATTAATGTTGCATCAGTAACAAGATTATGTATTTCCATTGTAACTTGTACTGACCTAAAAGCAGCCATCTGAGTTATAATTCTTCCTGACTTCTGTACACAAATTCACTTGTTTTGGATCATTAATCAAAACCACCTGGAAACATAAAACAAATTGGACAATTAAATAAATGCATTAAGGTAGAGCACATGTTACCTAATGCTGGTCCATCCCTTTTGCCTGTATGTTGGTGGATGCTGCCAGTAAGAATTGAACTCCATGTTCCTTTTTAATAGCCATCATCACAACACCTCATCATACAGGTAGTGTTCTATTTCTGTAGCAAGATAAAAGAAATGGAGCCAGGTATCAGTTTCAGAAGCTGCTTTCTCCTACAAAAATGACAGTGCTGACATCGCTTGCATTTTCTTAGATAGTTATTCATTTACCAATTTCTAAGCATATGTATATTCTTGATGCTAATTGATTAATAAAAATCCACTTCTCCAGAATGAAAGTTGATAGTCACAAAATTTTTATAATGCTATGTATAACTTTCCACACATGTAACCAATTATTTCAAATATACTTAACAGTAAACATACTGCAAATAAAACACCATGAGAGAAAGCATGTTTTCCAAATAACTACATTTGTTTGACAAATCATGAATTCCCTCAAGAGCCGGCCAAACGATGCCAAATTATCAACCGGACTGAATGGCAAAGCTAACATTGTTTTTACAAAAGTGATATTCCAGAAGAGAACAAACACATTCAGTAAAGACGGTTTGTACAAATCCATGTGCAGTAGCAGGAAAGCAGGCAAAGCCTGGGATCAAAGGAATCAAGGTGGCTCTACCTGTGACACAAATGAGAAATTGGCTATCGTCTCTAATATTAAATCTTATTTTTCATAAAGCCATGACATTAGGCTGTTGACTCTTAAGCTGACACACCAATTGATATTGCTTTTTTTTATGTCTCCACATCAAAATTCTTGTTATTTGGGAAATTAAAAAAATAATTTCAGGTTAATATTAAGTTTCTTTTAGTTTCAATCTAGAGAGATGAAACCTTCTATTCCAAATCTGAGACCTATCTAGACATTGGAACATATTACTTATTTCATTATTAAAATCAGCAAAATCATCACATTTTCTTTCTCTTTCCAAACACAGTTTATTTGAAAAGTCAAAACTCCCTTATGGTGCTAGTAACTAAGCTGTCTTTAGTAATATATTGGATCACTTCTTGGCCTTTTGGCTAAGATCAAGTGTAGTAATATATTGGAGGCTTTTATTTCCTTAATTTAGTCACACAATATTTATGAAACATCTACTATGTACCAGGTGCTAGTCTAAGGGCTAGGTCTACAGTATTGAGGGTACAAGAACAGGTTAAAAATCATTGCTGTTATAGACTTGGGGAAGTATAGGAGGAGCCATACAATGCACAAGACAAAGTGTGTGTACAGTCCATAAAATAGAGGTAGATAATGAAAAATAAAAAGGAAAGAACAGGAAGTGTAGGACAAGCTTTGATTTAAATGGGCTGTCAGGTAAACAACAAGTACAAAGGCCCTGGGACCCAAGTGTGTTGGTAAATTCAGTGACTACAGAAGGCTCAAGTGGCCAGATCTGAATGACAGAAGAGGAGTCAATGAAGAAGACAGAATAGGGGAGTAGAAATGGGGTAAACCTACAGCTATCTAAGCCTCTGCATCACCACTCCGGCCTATTTGTGCTCCCTGGACTCTCACTACACAGACTTCAGAAGCCTGTGGTTCCACTAGTCATTGTAAGGTCCTCCATATTTGGTCATTTTCCAGTTGTGGGAAATAAAGGTTTGTGATCTGCATGTCTGTTTAAAGCACCTGTAAGGGTACAAAATAAAGATAAAATATTGTTTCTTCCTCAGAAAGGGTCACAATCTATATCCCAGACAGAAATTATCCTTATCAACCATAGTACTTCATCCCTATGTCACATAAAGGCCGCCTTAAAATGGCAGTTTTAATCATCTGCTCTTTGATTTAAATTTTAGTGTAATTATCAAAGCTAAATCCTCACTTTGTTATTTTACCTTCACATAGTGCAACCAGTTAAATTCTCAGGATCTTCTCCTGAAACTGGAATATGGCTGTTTGAGGCAGAACACTATCAACAGGTGATTAGACCAGTCAGTTTGGTTCATGAACATAAGCAATTGAAGCTGAGAGTTTCAGTTAGCACAGCTGTGGAAATATCCTGTGTAAACAAGGTCACATAAGACCCAAACTCTTCTGCCAATACACATGGCCATAGTAAATCGGTCCAAGAGCCATCTCACTCTGGCCCTTTTCCAACCCAGTGATGAATCCGTTTATCAAAATCACTGTCAGGTAAATGTTGTAAGACCTTGACCAGGGTATTCCTTAAATTATAAGAGATGGAACACTTTGTAATGTATTTTCAAATTGAAAGTCACTTATCCTCTTAGCACCCCAGGAAGGTTTATGAACCAAATGCATACTAAGAAATATTTTGAAAAGAACCAGTTAGGGCTTAGACGGAAAGATTCAATGCAGTAGATTGTGGTACACTTAAATTCTATCTAAAATAGGTTTTGAGAATTAAAAGTTTACGGTCCTATTTACTCAGGGGGGAAAAAAGAGAGCAAAGCTAAAGTACTGGAAATGGGATGCAGTAAAATGCTAGGATTTCATCCAACTATTGCTTGGAAATGAAAATTCCCTAATGGGAATAGGCCTTTGAAATGGGACATCTGGGTTTTACTAAGTGGGTAATTAAAAGTTTGAAATCTTGCCTGGAAAATGGGACAAAAGCTCAAATTACCAAGATAGGTGAGACATTCCCCACAGCCTTTATCATAGGAATGGCAAGGATCCAGACTCTAACAAAGCAAGGCAGAGAATGTGTGGAGTATTAAACCACCCAAGGACAAGAGGGACTTGGAAATCTGCTTTCCAGGGAATATCTTGTCAGAAAATATGCTACACTTCCCATAGCTAATGAGACATCCCATGTAACAAGTTCTGTACAGAATGCCTAATGCTCAGCCAGGTAAATCATCATCCTAAAACATCCTCTGCTCTTTTCCAACTCATGATTCACACTTGGGCTTTCCAGTGGAATGGCTGAAGACCAGCTCAGAATGAAAGTCACCACCTACTCGCTTATCTGGGTGACCTCCTAAGACTTGCAGATAAACTTTTGAAGCCCCATACTCAAGTAGAGTCAATTTGGCTATAGGAACGAATAATATTATTAATATTATAGGCTATAATAATGAACTCAGCTAACAATACAGTTAAATAATACTCTGATGGCCTTCCCAAATTAGCTTATATAGGACTTCTCTTTATGTTATTTTCAACTTGCTTAATTTTTCTGTGACATCTTTGTTTAAAGAACACTGTATAAATCATCTTACTGAGTTGAGGGATTAAAGATAACAGATCCAGAAGAATGCTCAGAAAAAAATCGTTACCACTTTACCATGTTTCAAGATATGCTTCACAGTAATGACATTCTACCCAGCAGGTTATGCCATCCATTGGGACAGTTTATAATACAGCTGACAGTTAAGATCAGTATCTTCAGAATCTTTGCATCACAATACTCCAGGAGTCCATGAAGAAGTATGATTCAAAGTTTGAAATATTTTATTCCTTACTCCTGATGACATAGTAGGAAAAGTGTAAAGTAAAATGTTATGGGAAAAAAGTGAGCATTGTCCCATGCTAAAAAAATGTTTATTTAGTTACTAAGTGTAAATTAGTTTAATTTGGCACTCAAAATAAAAATTTCCTAAGGCTAAGCACTAATGCTGTACAATTAGAATGTTGTACAATTAGAATTCAGAAATGTTCAGCATTTGTCCTAATGTTGGAAATCTTCTCCTAAGAAAAAGATATTTCAGATAATCAAGTCTATTTCAATCTCACAGTAAATTCAGGCAATGGCTTATTCTTTTCAACTTGCATTAAAAGGATACATGCAGCCTAAATTAATAGAGTACAAAACAAACAGGACTTTCCAAATTCCATCTTATCCATTTTAGTTGTTGGCATTGAGCAACCTGCTGAAGTTCTCAGAGCTCCAAATTTTTCCATGTACAGAAATAATGATGTGATTGTTTTACGAAGCATTACTATCTTGATTAGAAGTCATTCGATGTTATACAATAGGCATTTAGAAGAACAAACCACATCACTATGCCAAGACTACAATATCTCTTCAAATACCTGCTTTGCTGAGCCTGATACACTAATACCATTTTTTAGGACAGAAGATCCTGGGTGTAGATGGGAAAAACTAATTATATTTATTCTTGCTTTCAGGTCCATCAGAACAGCCCAAACATCCCACTTGCTAGTATATATGGTCTATTACCTCATTGAACAATCTTTTTTTTAAATATTTATTTATTTGAAAATCAGAGTTACACAGAGAAGGACAGGCAGAGAGAGAGAGAGAGAGAGAGAGAGAGAGGTCTTCCATTCACTGGCTCACTTCCCAGATGGCTGCAACAGCTGGAGTTGGACCAATCCAAAGCCAGGAAGTTCTTTGGGATCTCCCACGCAGGTGCAGGGGCCCAAGGAATTGGGCCATATTCTACTGCTTTCCCAGGCCATAGCAAAGAGCTGGATAAGAAGAGGAGCAGCTGAGACTTGAGCTTGCACCCATATGGGATGCTGGCACTGCAGGCCGTGGCTTTATGCACTACACCACAGCACCAGCCTCTCAGTGAACAACCTTGTAACTCAGGCTCTGATCAGGAGCATGTAAATGGAGAACAAATGACCTACATATCTCCTTTCCAAATGTTCACAGCTTCTACAGGTAGCTGAGGAAATACTCCTGGATTCTGCTGACCCTAAATTCTCTGTAGGAGCAGACAACCATTAGTTACCACCCCATCAATAATCCCTGGGGGAGACATGGTTTCCGAGGGTGCCGGGTCGATTACTTTACCTCTACTGCTATGAACACCACCATCCCTCTGTCCCATCACAGTGTCTCTCTGATACTTGAAAGAGTCTAGTGGATCACAAGATTTCAGACCAAAAGCAGAGAGGCTGGAAACCACTGACTTAGGATAATTGGATAGAACATGATGATCTTCATTTTGTGTGTTCATTAATTCCCATTTACCTACATTTGCCTTAGTAATAAGATAGAGTAGAGGCCGGCACCGCGGCTCAATAGGCTAATCCTCCGCCTAGCGGCGCCGGCACACCAGGTTCTAGTCCCGGTCGGGGCGCCAGATTCTGTCCCAGTTGCCCCTCTTCCAGGCTAGCTCTCTGCTGTGGCCAGGGAGTGCAGTGGAGGATGGCCCAAGTGCTTGGGCCCTGCACCCCATGGGAAACTAGGAGAAGCACCTGGCTCCTGCCATCAGATCAGCGCAGTGTTCCGGCCGCAGCGTGCCGGCCGCAGCAGCCATTGGAGGGTGAACCAACGGCAAAAGGAAGACCTTTCTCTCTGTCTCTCTCTCTCTCAGTGTCCACTCTGCCTGTCCAAAAAAAAAAAAAAAAAGAGTAGAAAGTAAAGGAATATGAAGTAGCCATTATAGACTTATACTTTCAAACTGTAGTATGTTGGTGTTATATCTTAGCCACCACCTCAGATGGCTAGGCTAAAACCTAATTGGGCAGCTAGAATAAACACTATGGATCATCGAAGAATTATATTCCTTTGCTTATTCTTTTTGCTTGAATCTAAAGCTTTTGTATACAGTTATACAACTCTTGGACAGCTCAGACTCAAATTCTCCAAAATTGTTATTACTAAATGATCAATTCTATAACGGAATAACAAGGTGCTACTTTCCTGCACAGTGATATAAAAAATGAGATGATCATTTCTGTTTTTAAGAGAAGTAATCAAAATATATCTTAACAGATGTTAAAAATTAGCCTACCTAGACTCAGAACACGACATCTTGGAATAAATATTCCAATCAATAAATATGATACATGAATAAATGATGAAAAGTCAATAGACATAAATATAATTTCTTCATAAAGTTCAATGCTAAGATCTGGATATCCTTTTGGGGCTTAATAGACTCCAGAGTTGAATGTGGTATAAAATACAAGAAAAGCAAAAACAAATCTTTCAAGTGGTCTTTTTTTCCAAACGTGACTGATAAAACAACAAAATGAAATAATCAGGATATGTCTATATATGAAATATATTTCCAATCTGCACAACCTATCTAAATGAACCCTGAGACCACCCCATCCATGATCCCATTATGAAATCCTGGTAAGCCACACTGTAATCAACACCCCACAACTCCAAACACAGTGATATAAATGCTGAAGACTTTGTGTGGGATTTCACGAGTTTATGTCAAAACTGTAAGTCTTTGTAGCAATTCAAAAGTACAGCTAGAGTTCCATTCTTCCTAACCTACAAAAGGGTGTCTTGGTGCTTTGATTCGCAAGAAATGCCCAGAAACACCAGTGGAACCAGGCTCGTACTGCCTGCAGATAGTGCAGCCCAGAGAACTGTGATCTGTAAAAGCTCCCTGGGGAGTTGTCTCCAGAAGAGTTTGCCTAAGTTCACAAATTCTCACTTGTTCTTCTGTAAATATCAGGGAGAGGTAAACATGAATAAAGAAAAAAGTCACAGCAAAAGCATGTCAATGAGGAAAAATAGACTGGCATTAAGAAGACAGATGTATTACTTAAGTATAAAGGTAAGCAAAGAACCCACTGATAATAAACTCACTGTATTAGTCTTGAGTGATTTTTAAGAGAAATAATGATCTCCAACCAATTTAAATCTGGATATTGGTTAAAAAAAAGAAGAAGATCTTAAATAAGGGCCAAGACTATACCATTCCTACAGGAGAATGCAGCTATATTGACTGTTTCTGTATTTTTATTTATTTTTCTTAACATATTTTTGTAACAGCATTTGACATAGTCCCTGACACTACTGATAGCTAATATTCACATGGTTCTTATGATTTGCCAGATATTGACCACTAGATACTTTTAGTCCTTATCTGTACACATAACACTATGAGGTATTTACTATTATCATCTCCATTTTTATCAATGAGGAAACTGAGGCATCACAAGATGAAGCACCTTGCCCAAAGTCACATTGGCAGTTGGGCAGTAAAGATTCAACCGAGGGCATGGGTCCAGGATGGTTGCTCTTCTCCTCCTCTTGAGTATAGATTTGGTGAGTAAATAATGTCTTGTTTTAAAACACCAGTTTCATGGTGCATGGTTCGTTTATTGGTTAGGATGCTGCCTGGGATGCTTGCATCCTGTATCAGAATGCCTGGATTTGAATCCAATTCCTCTCTGGATTCCAGATCCCAGTGGTGATGGTTCAAGTGGCTAGGTGCCGACACTCTTGTTGGAAACCTCTGTGGAATTCCAGAATCCCTGCTTTAGCTCTCTGTCTGCTACCAGTATTTGGGGAATGAATCAGTGGATGGGTTATCCTCCCTCTTCCCCTCTCAAGTAAAAAATGAAAACAACATTTAAAAAGTACAAATTTGTATTCTTTATTCATTCTTCAGCAATTTTATATGTAAGGGCTTCAAACAGTTCATGGAAAACACAATGTTATCTTGCAATTACATTTGCGCATGAACTTTCTTGAAGCCCCTATGTACATGGCAAAATATGGTGACATTATAAAATGGGTAAAATTTGTCTACTTTGGCACAGAGTAATATTTTTTCTACCATTACCCTTAACAAAACCTGCAGCCACAGCCAGTTGCAAAAAGTATTTAATAATAAGCATATTCCAATGAATATATAGAGAGAGTTGCACAATAAGTGTTCATTGGGCCACTATTGAATGGTAAGACATCGCCTGTCCCAAGAGTACCTAATTGAATGTCTGACACCAAAAGTGTTAGAACTCAGCAGCCTTAACATTGTATCTTCCATTATTGAAATAATAACTTGAGAGTACAGTTTGCAAACCTAACTTCACTTGCCAGTGCTCATGTGAGTTGAATTTTTTTAAAAAAAAAATAAACCAGAAATGGGAACAGCAAAGGCGGTGTTCCTAAAACTGGAACAAAAGTCAATATACCTCGGGAATCAGCGTAGTGAGGAATGGAAGCAGTTTCCAGGGCAGAGGGTGGGAAAAGTGAGGAAAGTCATTGTGCACGAGGAATTTCAACACCACAATACTCCACACAAAAATCTGAGAGCTAGCTCAGCAGGAAACATCTGCCAGATGCTGCCAAACGAAAGAGAATTATCCTTCCAATGAGAAAATAGTGACAAAGGATCATCTTGGACTGGGAATAAAATTGAATTTCTACAGTGCCAACATGAGGCTTATTTTTAAAATAGTCCCTCAACATTTGTATGTGTGTTGAGAGAGAAAGAGAAGCAGGAATGCAGCTCCTCAGAATTAAAAGCATATTGGAAATATAGTTCCATTAAGTATGTGCCTAATTTAAAATATAGAAGTTTTCTTAGGTTGAACCATTAAAAGCCAGCATTTTTTAAAATTAAAAAAATGGTCAAATAGAGGCCATTTTATATGATGCAATGTAAAGGAATATGTTGTATCAATCAATACATGACTGTAAATCACAATAAAACCTAGTAGTTGTGAGTTGTGTTACGTTCATAAAGTGGTTTCCCCATCAGAGCTGGTAAGTGGAATGGTTTCTGATTGGTAATATCTCCTTTCATTAGAACATAAGTGCTTTCCCCAGAGCATTTATTCATTCAGTAAATATGTCTAAATACTTACCAGGGAGCATGCATGGTGTTTAAGGTCATTTTCTAATGTGATAGGATCACCTGACATTTCTTGACCAACTGTTGACCTCTAAACCATTAACAGGGAGGTCCTGAGTGTGTCCATTGTCCCCACTAAAGCCATAGGGGGACAGGCTTGGTAATAAAATATGACAAAGAGGAATTGCAGGCCTCACCATGTTTTTTTCTAAGGCAGAAAGTCTCTAGTTACCATGACAAGGTGAGAAAGGGAGTTGATGTGGGCAGGTGCAGCTATACAGAAGCTGACCCAGGCCTGTCTTGTAGACAGAGCTGCTCTGTGAACTGAGACTTAACAAGATGGTACAGCTGACATAGAAACCATCCTTTCTAGGGCACTGGTTTCAGCAACATCAGCACCAACCAGGCATTCCTTCCAAAAGAAAATTCTCAGGCCCAATCCCAGACTCACAAAATCAATGTCTATTGAGTATCAAAGCACTGTGGTAACTCTGAGAGTGGAACGCTGCAATGCTAGTTTCAGCAATGCCTCCCTGTGACTGCATGCATGGTAAAGGCTGAAGAGCACTGCTTTAGGAGAAACAGGAGATCATCCCAAGGGGTGAGATGGTTGAGGGCATTCAGGGAACAAAGGGCAGAAAAACAATCTGGGCAGTTCAGAAATGCAAATCCTGTTGATTTTCACATTTTTATGTGAAATATGAAGTCTTCCTTTGCTAGGTACTGAGACAAATAAAAAATTAAAATAGCAAAAATGGGAACAGCTGATACTTTTTTGGAGAATTATTTAGTACCAAGTGATTGATTAAGTACTTTACACAAATTTCCTTGATTCCACACAAAAAAAACCCCAAACTTGTAAAGTAGCTATTTAAAAGATAAAGAAACCAGCAAGAGATGAAATAACAGATTAAGTAACTTCCCAGTTTCAATGCATGAAGCAACTCATAGGACCTAACTCAGAGAGGCAGATGAGTAGAATCAAGCCTGCTGCTTGCTGTCTTTCACAGTTCATCCTAATGCATTGTAACTCTCATTCCTATTTCCATATATTTCTCAACCAAAATATTGTAGTTCCCAAAACAAGGTGAGAGAAAAGGGCGACGTGTACTCTTCTTGCTGAGTTCCCACCCAAGCCAAATACTTGGTAGTTTAGGGAAAAGCCTCCATCAGAGAACAAAGACTGTAGCTCCACCTAGTGGAGAAATGCACCCATTTATTTCAAATGGCCTTGTTATGTGAACAGCATAGCAATGAAAGTCTAAATGACCACAAAGCTAGCAAATCCAGCTAGGAGAAGAGATTTAGTTAGAAGGAAGCTCACCTATATTCCCCTTCATTTAAGAACCTACCTTGTGAGCTGCACGTGCAACAGCCCATTTTAGAAGTTCAGGAGAAATGACCCATTCAGCTAGAAACCCTATTTCTGCCCCTTTGCCCCTATGTCCCCATCTCTCTGTGCACTGCTTTCTGAATCTGTAATGTAGAAAACGCCACTTGATCTCTCTGGGTCTTGCTGGTGGGACCAGAAAAGAAGCATTATGCTTACAAATAGCAACACTTAACTACTACAAACCCCCATGACGCTTGATTGACTCAGACACGCCTTGCTGCCCACCCTTCTGAAAAAAGGAGTACAAAAGTCTAAATGGGGAAACGGAACTCAGGAGAGCAAAGCAATGCACCTTAATTCATTTTAGCCACAGGTAAACTGATGCCAGCTGCCTTTAAACTCTCTTAATATGACTGTAGATCCAACTCCATGAAGACCTGGAGCCACTGCTCCAGGCCTGTGCTCCAGACGTCCCTCAGAATTGTCCAAGGACACTGTTAACTTGCTATGTTTTGTGATCTGTCCCACACGGATAAGTGCCCATTTATCTGCCTCTGTTTATCTGCTTTTCCAAGTCATCCACAGCAGCATCTTCCAACGTGCAAGAAATATTTACCACATAACAATGGGGTGGGCTCCGAGCTCAGGAGACAACGTGCTAAACAAAGCCAATCATGTAACTGAGGTCCAGAGCTTCATATGCTCTGGACCTCAGATGATGGTCCAGATGATGGCTCTCTGAAAGGAGGGTCCGCTTCCCTCTGTTCCCTCTGGTATTTGGCCAAGCACCATTTCTTTATCTTTTTGAGTAGAGCACCCAGGAGAACTGGTGTTCAACAGAACATATAACAGGAAACCTTGACCTAGAATGGGTGGTTTGCTTGTCACACACCCTCTCTTAGTGCCCCATACTATAATGAACCCCAACAGGCTGCTTTGGAGCAGCACAGTAATATTAGCAACCTGAAATGAAGATAGACAAGTCTTCCAAAATAATGTATTTTTAGGGAAGCATCCACTGTAATTTTTGAATATAATTATGGGTAGCTATTTCTCATTGGTTAGCTCCACTAGCCCATTGAAATGAGACCTCTTTCAGGTTATCCCAGACTACAGACAATCTTGAGTGATCTGCCCCTCTACCTGTTCCAAAGTGCGGGAGCT
Organism: Sylvilagus floridanus; assembly: GCA_949820135.1. Lineage (NCBI taxonomy): Eukaryota > Metazoa > Chordata > Mammalia > Lagomorpha > Leporidae > Sylvilagus > Sylvilagus floridanus. The sequence continues at coordinate 78,463,379 of OX463227.1, forward strand.
CTCAGCTGTCTCCATTTATTATTTACTATTCACTTCAGCAATTAAGAATGTGTATTGTGTGGCCTGGCCCAGGTAGGCTCTGGGAATTCAAGGAGACACCAGACACAGTCCCAGCTCCACACCAGCTTAGATTCTTATCTCTGGATTGCTCTTAACCTGCTCAGCTGCCTGGCATTATTTGCTGACTCCAACGACTGATGATCCTTAATGGGGTTCTTCTGCCCCCTGCAGCAGCATTCAAGGGGCCTGCATTAGCTTTGCCCTGGATTTCCCCAGGACACCTGTGGCTGCCACCTCCGCTCCAGCTTTCTCACTGAAATGGGCGAGGGCAGCTACTGGGGCTGCACTTGGTGATTTTCACTTTAGTTTTCTACTGCATGTGCTGCCCTCTCTCAGAAATGGCAAAGACAGCATCTACTTTTCATCTGTAGCAAAAATAGGAAGTGGGGGCAGGGGGATGCAGGAGGGAGGAAGGGAAGAAGGGAGGGATAGAAAGTGGCCAGTCACCTGCATGTTTTCAATTCTAGAGAGCCAGGAAACAAAGGAGCTGTCATTTGGTCTTCCTCCTGCGCAGAGACTCTAAGCAGTGTCAGAGCGCAGCTGCAGTACAATTTAGCCACAGCCCAGGGCAGTTCCCTTCCCAGCATCTCCACCCCCAGCCCAGGCCACCACCAGCTGGCTTGGAAGCCATACTCCGGAGATCCCTTTAAATAACAGAGTTTATACTTATCCCTATAGCTCTGCATTCCCCACCCAGACAGGATTTTCTTTTCTCACTCTAATTTTACAAAAATGTGCCTCTTTCAAAATTACACCCAGTAGACATAGAAGAAAATTCTATTCTTCCTTCCCTCCCTTCTGAGATGAGTGATCCCATTTTCCTCAGGCTCAGAGGCCAGATAGTTAATGTAATTGGGCTTGCCCAGCAACAGAAGTACCATTCATCACCTCACTTCTAGGAGAAACGGCGATGCCTAGAGCACAGACCCAGGCACCCAGGGAAAGCAAGCCCATCCATTGATTGAAGGGGTAAGTCCAAGGGTCACCCGCCCTCTGATGGATTAGAGATGAAAGTTTATGAGTTGCAGACTTCTTTCATTTGGACACTGACAGAATGATCCTCTAAACCCACTGAAAAGAGCAAAGCTGTCTGAAAGTAAACCTCATTATACAAGACTTCAAAAGTGAGATGGGGGAGGGGAGACAAACTCCAGTTTCCAGGCTGTAGGAGCCAGGCCGCCTAGCAACCAGAGGGCACTCAGGCTGATCCTGGCATCCCGAACAACACCAGCTCCTGATAGGGCTTGGTCCTTGCCCTGTAGGTCAGCGCAACAGGAAGTGCCCAGCGTCTTGCCAGGAAAGGATGCTTACTCCTGCCTTAAATCATCTGGAGAGCTCTAGCCTAAATTCTAAGGGGGAATTATACACTGAAACTTTGGGTTTTTTCCTCCTTCTTATTTAGTCTTTATTATGTGGATAGAGATAAAACACATTTCAGTGAATAGCAAGAGCTCACTGATCCTAGAAACAAACACTAGACTGTGACTTGGCTTTCAGCACTCTGGCTGACCCATACTTCCTATGAGTCTCCCAAGCCTCAGGAGCTATCACTGTTTGGGCTAGAGACCCTGGTCCTTTCTCAGACCCTCCCTGGTGCCATGTACTTCCTGCCTGCCTAAGGCCTTTGCTCAGCTGTTCCCTCTACCCAGAGTTATGTCTACTCACTCATCAGCACTCAGCTCAAACGTCACATATTCAAGGACCCCTTCCTTTACCCTTGACCTAGGTTAGGTGTCACTCCTATCCTACACTTTCATAGCCCATTTTAGTTCCTAATGCATTTTATAGTGGAAAGTAATTTATTGGATAATTGGCTGATTCAAGCCTGGCTCCTTCCATCCCACTAACAGAAAGAATTACATATAGAGGCAACCAATCACTGTGTGCAAAATGAAGGAAAGAAAGAACAGAGTTTAAAAACAACAGAGTTTAAAAACAAATTTAAAAGAACCCTCTGGGGCCAGCACTGTGGTGTAGCAGATAAAGCCACTGCCTGCAGTGCCAGCATCCCATATGGGCACCAGTTCAAGTCCCAGCTGCTCCGATCCAGCTCTCTGCTATGGCCTGGGAAAGCAGTGGAGGATGGTTCAAGTCCTTGGGCCCCTGCGCCCATGTGGGAGATCTGGAAGAAGCTCCTGGCTCCTAGCTTCAGATCAGTGCAGCTCTGCCCATTGTAGCCAACTGGGGAGTGAATTGGCAGATGAAAGCTCGCTCTCTCTCTCTCTCTCTCTCTGCCTCTCTTCCTCTCTCTGTGTAACTCTTTCAAATAAATAAATAAATATTTTTTAAAAAAAACCATTACATCACAGCTTTCATGGAAAGGTGATACTTCTTAAGATCAAAAACACAAACTGGAGTGAGACTGCCTGGATTCTCATCTCAGTTCTGCCACTGACCTGTTGTGTGACTTTGGAGAATTCACATAAATTTCCTTTCCCAGATTGCTTATCTGTAGAAATTAACTATTTGTACTGTGTAACTTCCAAGCTATTTGTTTTTTAAAAAAGATTTATTTACTTATTTGAAAGGCAGAGTTATAGAGAGGCAGAGGCAGAGGCAGAGAGAGAGAGGTCTTCCATCTGTTGGTTCACTTCCCAATTGGCTACAATGGCTGGAGCTGGGCCCATCTGAAGCCTGGAGCCAGGAGCTTCTTCCACATGTCCCACATTGGTGCAGGGGCCCAAGGACTTGGGCTATCTTCCACTGCTTTCCCAGGCACATCAGCAGGGAACTGGATCCGAAGTAAGCAGCCAGGACTCAAACCAGCCAGTACCACAGGCAGTGGCTTTATCTACTACGCCATAGCACCAGCCCCTGCTATTTGCTTTTTATGCTTCATTTTATTAAGCTTTCAGCCTGGTGGTGGGTTACTTGAAGACATAATTGGCTTAGACTATACTTGTATCTGCTACTGGGCCTGCAAGAATTCTCTGTTCATAGTTTGGAGTTGTGGGATTTCACTTCACTCCTCGAAACCAAGTGTAGGTGAATACTAATCTTTCAGTAATTATCAACACTTTGTATAAAGCTAATGTCTGTGGGTTGAGACTGTTTAGACTGCTTATTTTCCAGAAACCTTTTGTTTAAGGTATGCAAACTTCATGCATTTCATAATTACAGTTTTAGGAACATAGTGTTTATTTCTTTCTACCCTCTCTCCCACCCACACTCCCACCCTTCTTCCTTCTCCCTCTCCTATTTCCATTCTTATTTTTCACTAAAGATCTGTTGCAGTGCCTACAGAACACCCTTTATAGGGTGGAGATTCTGGGTTTTCTTTCAAAAATTTGTTGTCTTGTAAATGTCTCTGTGTGTGGTGTTTGTGTGCGCATGCATGCACCCTCCCTCGTGTTACTTGTGTTACTTTTCTCCCAAACAAGAACTCCAGTCAGAGTCCCTCATTCTCAAATGGATGATTTCCAAAGGGCTCCGGTGATGTAAGACATGCACCCAGGTATACATACAAGGAGCCTTCCAAAAGTTCATGGACAATGAAAATAAAAGATAAATCTATTTTGGTGAAAAAATTTTGAAATCCATGCAAATTTGCGTTCTGCTAAAAGTTCATGAAAATGCATATAATGAAAACTATACATGAATTTCAAAAAATTTTGGATCAAAATGAATATCTTTTAATTCCATTTTCTACAAAAATGTTGACATAGCCTCATATGCACGTATACATATATGTATATATACACATACATGCAATTTCACCTTATTTTGTCTTGACAGTTTACCAGAAATCACCCTTAATCTGTTGAGAGGACCACTTGATATAATCAGAAAGATCCAAATTTTAACATTGTAATCACTCAAAATTTGAATTTCTTCCTAAATTTAATGCTCAAGTATCTTTATAACCAATCACACCTACTCAAAATTCACAACTTAAGGTTAAAGAAGACAGAGAATGAATGAACTTCAACACATTTCCTAGTTGGTTGTGTCCTATAAAACCTGATGCAGGACAGCTCAGTAATGCTGAATGCCATTCTCACAACCTATTACTGGTGTTTCTTATGCTGATACACATGTGGTCACACGATACACACTTGATAAATGTCTTTACAGTTGTCTGCAGTAGTTCAAACATAAGGATGGAAACAAAGACCGGGCATAAATATTCAAATCAAGGTTTACTTTAAGTCCAAGCTTGGCACCTGACAACACTTGAATTTGTTTCTGTTTTACTACCGATGGTTTTAAAAGGTTTTGCTTACATCTTATCCACAAATTCATTAGATAATTTATTACCTATTACCTAAGATGAACAAAGTGACTCTATTTACTATCATTATAATCATGTCATTCTTCCAAAGCTTCAATCTGGAATATTATGACAAAATAGCATGAACATAATTTTAACACACATAAAAATTATTACAATGCAGCTGTGCAAGTATTTCTTTCCCATGCTGAGGTCCACAATCAATTCTATTCGTGCATACTACACAAAAAGAGTACTAATTTAACACCCCTTGATTTTTTTTTTTTCTTTTCCAGAAATCTACTGAAGGAGTAGTTAAAGGCCTCGGAAACCTAAGCTTTGTGCCAAATATCTGCAACAGTCCTTCTGCAAAAACTTGAATGAAATAATTAAGAAGCTGCTTAAGCAACCATTTGCCACAAACCAGATTGAGGGATTTGAAATATGTACAAATATTTTTAAATAACGCCCCAGAGGGGAAATTCATACTAATAAGTGAGGGCTGCTGGAGCTCCTGCTGCTGGCTCTGCATCCTGGGAGGACGTGTGAGCAAATATAAACAGGTTCCAACATTTTTCATCTCCCCTAAGGTATCTGAAAGAAATACTCTGATTTTAACTGCTACAAATCTGGGGCAGAGCCTTTTCTAATAAGATTCCATAATCTTCACAGCACAATACTCTCTATGTTAGAGCGATCCCACGACTCCTAATTCCCCAGCAGTTAGTGTGCCAGGGTGAACTTCTGAGTCTCAGATAACATTAAGGCTGTGGTTTATGCCCTGATTGATAACACAGTCAATGGAGGCAACCTGTCCCAGAGAAAGGATCCAAAAAGCTTTGCATAGTGTTTATGATACAGATAACCTCCTGGCTGACATCTGTGGAGGGAAACCTTTGATGGATGAAAGAGGCTATAAGATCTTGTACACCCAGATAGCTCTGGCGAATTTCTAATATATCACTCTTTAGACAATTATAGCACTTCAGTCATTCTAGTTGGTCACAAACGCTTAACTGATTTTTTATAGCAATATGTTTTGCAGAGAGTATTTGATAAATATAATGAAATCATTTATGCTAGATCCCGGGGGACAGGCCAGGAAAATGCTCTTAAAAGAAAGTATTTCTTTGTTACACATCATATCAGGCTATGCACTATTGCTGGAGCCAGAGTCTAACTGGAAGTTTAAAAGCCTCCAAGAGCAATACATCCTCTAATTCTTTGCTACTCAAAGTGTGGCCCATGTTCTAGGGTCCCCAACAGCACTGGGGAGCCTGTAAGAAATGCAGAGTGTCAGGTCCCACCCCAGACCTACTGAGGCAGAGTCTAAAGCTGAACAAGGTCTCTAAGTGTTGAAATGCACATTAGAGTATGAGTAGCACTTCTCTTTCCCATCTCAGAACAACCTGCAGCCACAAGTTGATGTCTGTGAACTGGAGTGGGCAGCAAGTGACTCTGTTCTTCTGCATCTCTTTCCCCTATCATTCTTTCTGTGCCATTTGTCATTGACTGGAAGACTCAGAATGGAACTGAAAGGGCTCGACTGTGTCGTGGATTATTTCTGTACTAGTAAACACACAGGGCTGTCCTGCTTTGGAAGAGAAAGAGACAACACTTGAAGAGAGCCCGGTAGACAAATTCCATTGTTTGGGGTGAAAATCTTTAAATCGCCTCAGATCATCTTGATGAGTGTGATGTGTGAATAGCAGAACCCTATATATCCTGAAGTCTATCAGCTTCTCAGGTACACCTTACCTAAACTTACAACTTCAAACTAGCATGATTCAACCCATTCCTAATAGCTTTCACTAGTCTTTTAGGGAATAAAAGACTTAGTTATGATATAGAAAATGCTGATGTGATACATTCAAAGCAAAGGGAAAATAAAAGAATATTCTTTGGGTTTTACCCTTCTGATGCACTTGTGAAATTTGTAGTTATATGGAATGTGGGGTCAGTTTCATGTGCATCCTCCTTACAGATTAGTTAGTTATGGCTTTGAGACCCTCTTAGCTGGTTGAACAGGACATCAAACTTTGAGCTACCTTTAAATATCTCTTTTAAGGAGATTGTTAATATCCCCCAACAGATGTGCACTGATCTTCAGCCAGAGAACTCTCTAGAACCATTAGACAATCCTGGAGGATGCCCAGTCTATGAACTGCAGTGTTAGTGGTTATCAACCAATAGTATATAGAAAATAAAGACATATGATCTGGCATAGCATTTTTATGCTGAATGCATTTATACTGAATCTAATAAAATTACTTTCTTGTTAATTATTTTGTTGGCTATATGAAAACAATAAAGGAGCATGGAATTGGAAAACAAAATTTTGAGCTACCAACTGAACTTCCCTAGATACCTTCAAAAGATCAATAAATAGTGTGCAGCTCTTAAGGCATTCTTGTCTGACTGAAAAGCCCATGAGAGCATTTCAGGAATGGAAACCCAAGACACTGTGGCAAAAAAATGTCCTACATGAAGGATCTCTGAGTGAGACCCCAGTGGAAAGAAGTGGGCATCAAAGACGGTGGTACTTTTCTCTGAAGAGAGCAGAGAACTTAGACTTTGCTTATGGCCTTGTCTAAATACTGATGGAGTTTGTGGGTTCAAAAGGTTTCCATAGCCTAGACAGTTCATGTCAAGAGCCTCTGGTGATCACTGAAATCATATGTAAGAGTGTTAATTGTTAAATGAACAACAGGAGTCACTGTGCACTAACTTCCCATGCAGGACCTTTATCCTCAAAGAATTGTATTATAATTATGTCTAAGTGTTCACAAAAGATGTATCATTCTTGGGTGCTTTTTTTTTTTTTTTTGACAGGCAGAGTGGACAGTGAGAGAGAGAGAAAGAGAGAGAAAGGTCTTCCTTTACCGTTGGTTTACCCTCCAATGGCCACCGAGGCTGGCGTGCTGTGGCCGGCACATCGCGCTGATCAGAAGCCAGGAACCAGGTGCTTCTCCTGGTCTCCCATGCAGGTTCAGGGCCCAAGCACTTGGGCCATCCTCCACTGCACTCCCGGGCCATAGCATTGAGCTGGCCTGGAAGAGGGGCAACCGGGACAGAATCCAGCACCCCAACCGGGACTAGAACCCGGTGTGCCAGTGCCGCAGGTGGAGGATTAGCCTATTGAGCCGTGGCGCCAGCTAGGCGCATCTTTAATTAAAGAAAAAAAAAAAGAGAGAGAAGTGAAATTAACTTCAAGATGCAACGATTTTGCATAGTCCTTGTCAGGATTGTTGAGGAACAGGTTTTTTGTTGTTGTTTGTTTTTTTTCATGCAAATTGTTGAACTCTACTTAGTATAGAGTTGGTCTTCTGTGTATAAAGTTAATCAAAAATGGATCTTAGTGGAGGATGGGACTGAGAATGGAAGAGGGAGGAGGAGAGGGGTTGGGAGAATGGATGAGAAAGTGGGTATGGTGAGAAGAATCACTATATTCCTAAAGTTGTACTTATGAAATGCATGAAGTTTGTATTCCTTACATAAAAGTTTTCTTTGGGGAAAATAAAATAAAATATAAATAAATAGTGCAAATAGTATGCTGATTTTTCATCTTCCCTTCAAGCCAAAGTCACATGTCCTGTGCAGTATGCTGGAGATCAAACTGCCCAGCACCACACTGATAATCCCACCACATTGGAAGCCCCACTTCCTTAACTGAGGAAGGATTCTGTAACCTCCAAGTTCCAGATTTCTGATCAGAAGCTCTTGGTTAAATATATATTCAATTTGATTGTTTTCTTATAATAGCAAGAGAGCCAATAACTTATCAGTTTTCATGTTCTGCAGTAAATAAAAAACAATACAAGTGGATTATTTCATTTTTGAGGTCTTTGGGTCAATCAAGAACAGCTCTGAGGTCCTATCCGTGTTTTGCATTCTGTCAGGTCTGCTGGTGGCTGAGCTGGTTATAGCACAGTGCTTCCATAAACAGAAATATGAAAGATAAGTATCAAATTTCTTCAAAGCTATTCTATTAACACACAAAAGATCTTTCAGCCAAACTAGGTCATAGGACCATAAGCAAAGAACCCCAAGGAAATTCCTATTGCTTTGTCTTTTCCTCTAGCATTGCTTTACTTGATGACATTAAATAATGACCTATGATCTATCTGTGGTGTTTACACTTTATAAAACTCTGTCACATACACTATTCTAAACACTACTCAGGAATATCCCTGTGAGAGATGTGTTAACTTCCCAGTGTTATACATGAAGAATCTCAATTCCCAGGATTGAGTCTAAATTCGCATGGCAACAATGAAAGAGATACTGTGTTCCCTTAACAGGAGGTTAATGCTGTCCTTAATGTGACATCTAGTTTTTAAGTGTCAAATTGAATGGAATCTAAGATATCCAGAAATTTGATTAACATTTTTTTTTCTCAGTATGTCTATGAAGATGCTTCTAGAAGTATTCATGATTATTTACTCAGTAAACTGAGTAAAGTGCATTGCCTTCCTCCACATGGTAGGCATCACCCAACCCTTTGAGGGTATGAAAAGAATAAAAAATCTGCAGAAGGTTGGATTCGTGCTCTGCTTGACTATTTGAGCTGAGACATCAAGGTTTTCTCCTGCCCTTAACACTCTTGTTTTCTGTCCACCAGACTGGTACCAGAATCTATGTCATTGGCTCTGCACCTCTCAGTCCTTTACACCTTAAGCTTTCGTGCCCAGGTTGCAGGTGTGCAGACTATTCAGCCTCCATAGGCACATTAGACAATATCTTTTTGCTTTCTTTGCTGTATCCCATAAGTTTTGATAATTTGTACTGTCATCTTCATTTTTTCTATATCTTATAATAATAAATTTCTTCCTAGAAGTATCTATTTGTTCTATTACCTTGGAGAACTGTAATACAATTAGTAAGGTAATGTATCAACAGTCTCACCCCAATCCCAGCAGAAGTTCAAACTTTTACATAAAAGTGTAGAGCAGTGAATTGCAAATAAAGAAGAATTCAAGACTTCATGCAACCTAGAGTGATATCACAGTAAAGGATTTGATTCCCTGATGTTAGCATGTGACTCCTCTCTACACTTGGGAGTCCTATTCATCTGCCAAGAAAAGCCTTGATCCCTCCCGAGGCTTTCCTTGCACACTCCAGCCAGAAGTGAATACTCCTTCTTTTGGATTTAGATAGCAGGAATATGAACCCGACATAATTCATGATATATTGCCTTGTTATAATCATGTCTGCAGCTTGGATTACCATTTCCAGTGCAGACTCTGAACTTCAGGGGCTGTATCTTAAGAGGGGAAAACAGAAACTTGTATGAACAACATGGACATTAAGGTCAGAAATATTAAGATTCAAATCCCAATATCCCCACTTGATAGCCATGAAAACTTCCTGTACCTCTTTTAGATCGTTTCATGTCAAAATGTCTGTAATTTTCATTAAAGTATTGCAAATTATCAGCATGATAATATGTGAGTTTTAAATACTATAGTTTTAGTTTTAATTCTATGCATGAGCAGCTATGATGCTCTCATGAGTGCACAGTCGAAAGGGAGTCAGTTCCTATTCTAATCACAAAAGTACCACACTCCAGGAGTGGCTACTTTCTCCCATTAATATTTTCAATCAAATCAGATTTTTTTTGCTAGTTTGCATACTACATATAAAAAACATGTTTCCTTTCAGTGCAACTGATGTCCTGTCAATTTGTATGATAGATGTGGAAGTTGGTTCTCATTAGTGAAATTAGAAGCACTCAAGATTTGTGCATTGATCAAAACAGTTTATAGTCTGGCATACCACTGCATGAGGAGAGGATAAGACCTGTATCTTAAATCCCTTGGAGACCATGTCTGAGGCTTGGTTCCTAACTGATCCTCTGTACAGTCACTTATTTAAGGGATTCAAGCTATTCCTGACCACAGGGAGACTACAGAACCCTCGGTGGGGTTGGGGATGAGGGTGGAGGTGGATCTTAATACAGAATGTGGCCAAGCTACAAAAAACTAGGACTTTATTAATCATTTGCCTTTTTGTGAGGTGCTTTATTCATTTGTCTTTGAGTGTCACCACTCATTCAATTCTACTCTTCTACTTTCCTGGCCACTCCTTCTCCTGATCCTTGGCTGATTCTTCCTCATCTTTCTGCCCTTTATATATTAAAGTAGCCAAGGATCAGTCCTCACAACTCTCCTCTATCTTCACTCACTCCTTGTTCACCTCATCCTATATCTTTGAACAGACACTGATCTGCTGATGGTCCACCCTAATTTACATCTCCAGCCAGAACTTCTCTCTTAGATTCCAAGCTCATTTATTCCATCTACCTTGACATTCTCTTTGATGGTTAATAATTACATCAAATCCAGTATCATAATAAACCAAATTTCTCACTGAATGTCCTATCCTCATGTCAGGACAAAACAGCTCCATCCTCTTAGCTACACAGGCCAAAAGACCTTGGAGTATCCTTGACATTTCCTTTTTTTTACATCCTGTATCCAACCCATCAGCAAATCTAGTTGGCTTTTACTTCACAATCCTGCTTCTATGTTTTCTGATCATTATCACCTTATCATTAACTCTCTCCTAGGTTTTTTCAAGCTTTCTGACTAGTTTCTCTGCTTTCTTCCTGGCTTTCATAGAATCTATTCTCTGCACAGTAGGTGAGGTGATGGTGTTAAAAGCTAAATCAGACTTTGTCATTCCTCTACTCAAAAGGCCAAAGTCCTATCAGTGACCCATGAGGCTGTACACTCTGACCCACCACCGCCACTACCATTCGCAATTTCTTTGACCTCCTCTGGCCTTCTTCACCTCTTTCCAATTGCACTAGTACTCTGTTGTTCTGACAAGCCAAGCACACCCTCCCTTGGTATCCTGAGACTGGCTTTTTACCTCTGTGTGGAAATAGCATCTCTTAGGTTTCCTCAAGGCTCTCTGTCTCACTTTGTCAGCAAAGTAAGTCTATATCACATGATCAAGGAGACCTTCCCTAATTATAAAAGCTCTCCCTCAGTATTCTCAATCCCCCTCCCTCTTTCTCCAAAGCCTTTCTCATTTATTTGACATACATTAAATACTTACTTACAGTTTCTGTTCTCCTGTGAGCCTTATAACACTTCCTTGCTATATACTTAGAAATTAGAAGTATGCTCAATAAATAGTAGGTATTCAATAAATGTTCATTGAATGAGTGAATAACAGCTGTTCCATAACTTTTATTGCTGTCATCATCATCATCACCATTGTCTCATAAAGTCTTATCCAGAGACTTCCAGTCTGTGGTGGCTCAGTGCTGATAGTATACATGTAGTGAGTGTGTGGTGGCATATATAAATCCCTGCTTCTTTCTAAGTTCCCACAGATTTTTAACACCATGATTTAGACCAGACTTACCCTATAAGACTTCAACAATAAAAGACTTACCTCTACCTGTTTAGCAGTTAGGAAGGATGACAGTGATTATGGAGATTTTTAAGGAAAATTGAAGACTGCATTATATACTAAATATCATATGGAAAATTATTTTCTCATCTTTTAATCTGTAGCAGTTAGTTAGGCCTGAAAGTGACAAAATGAAAATCTTTGGCCTTAAAGTATAATTCTCCAATATAATTACATTCATTTTTATGTTGTTCTTCCCCCAAAAAATAAAGTAAATATAAGACATAGTTGATCTTTTCTTTGTTCTTGTTCTTATTTGCCTCCTTCTATATTACACCTATGTGAAGAGTTAATGCAACCTTTTCACCATTGGTCAAGAATTTTTCTTCAGGATTTAGTGGTCCAAAATCTTTTTCTACTCATATCATGTCATCTTCCACATTTGTTTCATTTTCCTAAAGTTCTATTAGTAAATTCTTCATAATCCCAAATAACCATAACAATTAAGCACATAATAATTGCAAACTGAAAATCTACATATGGGATTAGCTCAATTACTCATTTGGTGAATAATTCAAGTCCCAAAGAAACTTGTATTCTATTGCCATATTATTTATACTGGAATTGTAAATACAGCAAAATTTTATTCATGTGGGCTCCACAAATTTGTAATTTGAAGAAATTTAGACAAGGTGAAAGTTTGAGATTATCATTGATTAGGATTTTTTTTTTTTTGACAGGCAGAGTGGACAGTGAGAGAGAGAGAAAGAGAGAGAAAGGTCTTCCTTTACCATTGGTTTACCCTCCAATGGCCGCTGTGGTCAGCACACTGACCTGATCCGAAGCCAGGAGCCAGGTGTTCCTCCTGGTCTCCCATGCAGTGCAGGGCCCAAGCACTTGGGCCATCCTCCACTGCACTCCGGGGCCACAGCAGAGAGCTGGCCTGGAAGAGGGGCAACCGGGACAGAATCCGGCACCCCAACTGAGACTAGAACCCGGTGTGCTGGCACCACAGGCAGAGGATTAGCCTATTGAGCCGCGGCGCCGGCCTTAGGATGTTCTTAACAGATTGAATAGATTAACCTTGTAACAAAATTAAAGCAGAAAAATGAAGAGTAAACAATTTTGCAAAACTCTTGGAAATATTAGTAAAAAGCTTTTTAAACAAATTTGAGGTAAAAAGTACTTAAATATTGATTCAGTCACTTTGGTATCATTTAGTAAGATAGCCAGCCTAGTAGCAAGGTTTTTCCAACTGTAATTAAAAGGTTTGTTCAACTCTTTGATTTTATTATTTTAATCTATAAGCACTTCCACAACCACTAACCCTGTTACCCTGTTACTCAGACTCATTCATAACTACTCTATTTTTAAAAGATTTATTTGAAAGTCAGAGAGAGAGAGAGAGAGAGAGAGAGAGAGAGAGAGAGAGAGAGATGGCCACAACTGCCAGGACTGGGCCAGACTAAAGTCAGGGGTCAGGAGTCAGGAGCTTCATCTGGGTCTCCACATGGGTGCAGGGGCCCAAGTACTTAAGTGACCTTCTGTTGCTTTCCCAAGCCTTTAACAGGGAGGTGGATGGGAAGTGGAGCTGCCAGGAATTGAAACGGCACCCATAGTAGGATGTGGCTTTACCCGCTACTGCACAATGCTGGCCCCATAACTGCTATATTATTAACAATTAAAAGTAACAAAATGGGTGTTGGCCTTGTGGTGGATGAGGTAAAGCCACCTGCCACCTGCAACACCAGCATCTCACATAGGTGCCAGTTCATTTTCTGGCTGCTCCACTTCTGATCCAGTTCCTTGCAAATGGCCTAGGAAAAGCAGCAGGAGACGGCCCAAGTGTTTGGGCCCTTGCCATCTATGTGGGAGATAAGACGAAGTTCCTGGCTCCTAGCTTCAGCTTGGCCCAGCCCTGGCCATTGTAGCCATCTGGGGAGTGAACTAGCAGATGGAAGATATTTCTCTCTCTCTCTTCCTCTCCCTCTCTCTTTCTTTGTAACTCTGACTTTCAAATAAACAAATAAATCTTTAAAAAATGTAACAAACTGCATTGCCATTATCCTAACAAAATGCCATAAACTAGGAAGATTATAAACAATAGGAATTTACTTCTCACAATGCTGGAGGGTAGCAAGTCCAAGATCAAGGTTCTGGCAGATTCAATCGCTGTGGAGGGCCGATTTTTGGATCATAGATAGCATCTCTAGCTGTTTCCTCACATAGTGGCAGAGGCATGGCAGTTCCTGGGCCTCTTTTATTTATAACTGTGATAATCCCATGGCCAAAGGTACCATCTCCTAATACCATCAACTTGGAAACTAGGATTTCAACACAGGAATATTTGAGGGATACAGACATGCAGATGATAACAGCAAGTAAAATAAACTCTATAATTAAACATTATTATTTTATAATTTACTTCCACATCTGGCCTGAGTTGTTAATGTATTAGTACATAAAAATGCTGCATGTGCACATGAGACATCTTAAGGATCACTAACATTTTTTGAATAAAACAGTTTAGATGCAATTTACTTTTGATAAAAATTTGTCTTCAATTTAAAGATAGTATATTTTAGTGAATTTGCTTTGTCATATTTGAGATATCATCAGCTAAAGACTTGCAAAAATTAATTACATTTCCAACCTACAGAAAAATCATAAGTTCTAAATTGTACCACCAAGAATCACTGACATTATATATAATGTCAGTACTTAGTGTGACTTAACAAGGACAGGTTTTCAAAACTTTCTTGTGTTTAAAAAATTACAAAACATTTCTCTTTATTGACATCAAATATTTATTAATTCACTATTTATTGGCTTGTTTTCTATTTTCATCACTGAAATACCTTAAGGAGCCATCAGACCCACAGATCAAATAATTTGGGCACAAATCATATGAATTGAAACTATCTCAGCAGACACAATGTTGGTCTGTGGTGAGGGGGGTTTCATTTTGTAGCTGCTAGTCACAAATGAGCAGTTTGCTTTTCCAGAAGGGAAGGGAATTTCAGTGACAGGGGTCCTTTGAAACCTACGTCTGCTTCCCTGAGATCCAAACATGGCCTTCTTCATTCTCTCAAAGCCTCAAGGCTTGAAAGTCATCCAAGTTCCAGGGACCAATCTAAAGTAGATTGGCTTACACCCAAATTTAATGAAACTTCCTTAGAGGAAACTGATTTCCCTCATTATCCTTTATGTAGATAATATGTAGAATTAATTCTCCTTCACTAAGTTATCATTACATGGAGCAGACAAACATAGATATAATGTTATTAAAAGTAATGGACGGAGTTCATCCACTGTTAACTTTAATGGTTTGTATCCTCTCTGCTGTCCCAGAGAAATGCCTCCATCTCACTGCTTCAGCTGATTAAAGGTCAGGGCTAAGGTTGCCAAATTTCATGCTCTCTCTCAGGCCTTTCCACCTTGGAGCTCTGAATAAACTGTGAGGAGCCGACAGAACTGTTTTAAAAGACTTTTCTCCAGCTGTGATAGTGACAGATACAGATATGCATGTGCACACATTTATTTGGCAATGTAACTGCAAAATGTTAACTATTTTTACAATGAAATTATTTAAAAATTACATTTGAGATATTTAACATTTGTTATGAATTTTTCTTTTCTAAGTCTTGGAATTAGCATTACCTTTTAAATATTCAACAATCTTACTTACATAGTTATTAATATTCAGAATGAGTAAAGACTGGGCAGGAGCACCTTTACATTTAAAGCATTAATCGTGTTGTTCATTTTGCTGCAGGAAAACCTAATCAACCTTTCTTTGCTGCAAGAAAAAACTTCTAAGCATCTCTCAGCTATATAAAAAAGAATTAAAGAATTATAAATGAAACATAAGAGATGCTTACATAAATATTCATACACACTTACATACATATAATATAAATTGTGCATTATATACATATGCCTATAAAAATCATAATAGATCATAGAATCATATGCTATCCTTATTTAGTTTTATGCATACAACAAGCATTTATTGAACTCCTACTATGAATTAGCCACTACATTACTGCTGAGAATATAAAGACAAATGATAAAGGGTTTGTGTCCTTAACAATTGTGAAGGAAGACTTAAGTAAATATCAATAATTATAATTCCATGAGGACTATTCAACACAAAAAAAGTTCTTGGCACTAAAAAAACAATAAGAAGAAAAATAGGGCTTCTAGCCAAGATATAGTAACAAGAATCAAGTTTACTCTCCTGTTTGAAACCACTAAAATACTGGCCAATATAGGCAAATGCAGGGTTGTAAACACATGGAAAATGAAGAGAAGTGATCTCTGAGAAGCACAAAACAAATGAATCAAGCCCTACCTATATGACTGTCCTAGCTTGTGTCCTGGAGAAAGATTCTAGACTGTGATTCAAGGATGAGGAATCCACGCAGAACATAATGATGTCCCTGACTGAGGACACTGAGCGAGGAGTCCAGGGAAGCCAAGACTCCAGAAGTTTGCAGGACAGAATATTGAAAGGGAGGGAGATACACAGAAAAAACAATTCTGAACTGAAGATGGTCCTTAATGGATGTTCAGGTAGGTACTGAAGAGCACATGGATATGAGGAAATACTCAAGGACAGGGAAGGAATCACCCAGAATGATTAGCAGTGACATTACACAGATCACACATAGCCAGGAATTCTGCCTGTCCCCAGTAACTGAAGTGTAAAACATTATAATTCATTAGCATTGGTTAAAGAAGTAAGAAGAGTATTGCCATAAAAGTGGGGACTAATAAACACTGCTCTACTTCCACCTTAAAAAGCTTAAAAGCCAAATCCTAAACCATGAAACTATTTCCAAGTAACTTAACCATGTTCAAATATAAGCTCAAGAATATTTCAGGGGCCTGCATTGCAGCACAGCAGGTTAAGCCTCTGCTTGTGACACCAGCATCCCATATGGGCACTGGTTTGTGTCTTGGCAGCTCCACTTCCAAGCCTGCAAGTGCGCCTGGAAAAGCAGTGCAAATGGTACAAGTGCATAGGCCCCTGACACTCACTTGGGAAACCCGGAAGGCTCTCCTGGCTCCTGGCTTCAGCCTGGTTCAGCCCTTGCCCTTGCATCATCTGGGGAGTGAATCAGCAGATGGAAGATCTCCTTCTCTGTATATATATAATTCTTTCAAATAAATAAGTAAATCTTTTATAAAAAGAAATATTTTTAGAAATACAATAATATCCAACAATCAATAGAACAAAGATCACAAATCCTGAAATCCAAAAAGTTATCAATTATGCAAGGAAAATACAACTTACAATGAAGGGAAAAAAACTCAACCAATCAATGTTAACCGACAGATGACATACCTAGCATTAAAACAGTTATTGTAACTGCATTTGATATATTTAAAAGGTAGAGAAAAGATTGAACACCTTAACTAAAACATAAAGAAGACCCAATTTGAATTTCTAAAAGTAAAAATTATAATGTCTGCTTTGGGAATAATGGCAGATGACATTTCAGAAGAAAAGATTAGTGAACTTGAAGACATAGTAATAGAAACTATCCAAAATGAAACACACAGAGAAGAAAAAAAAGACTTAAAAAATGAACACAGCATCAATAAAATGTGTGACAATTTTTAAGTACAAAATATATGAGCAATTATAGTACCTGTAAGGGAAAGTGCAGAACAATATTTGACAAAATAGTAGCTGAAACAATTTCAAATTTAATGAAAACTAAACAATAAGCTAATTACTTGAAACCTTTGATAAAATGGAAAACTAAGAAGCAAATGTGGGAAAAAGACAAATTACATACAGAAGCACAAATGAATGAAAAATGGAAACAGATTTCTTGTTTGAAACAGTGAAAGCAAGAAGACAATAAGCAATGTCTTTAGAGTACTAAAGGAAAAGAAGAAGAAAAAAAGGCTAGAACTCTCTATCTTGCAAAAATATCTTTCAAAAACAAAGGTAAATTAAGGACTTTTTCAAACAGCAAAACCTGAAAGAACTCATTACTAGCAAAACCAAACTATGATAAATGTTAACTGAAGTCCTTTAAGAAGAAGGAAAACAGATACCCCCTGGAAACCTGGCTCTACACAAAAGAATAAAGAGCAATGAAAATCATAAACATATGGGTAAATATAAAGATATTGTCTTAGTCCATTTTGCATTGCTATTACAAAATACCTGAAGCCAGGTAATTTTTTTATTTTATTCAAGGTCTGCAAATTTTATACATTTCCTTTTTTATTTAAAGCATATAAATTTCTTATATACAATTTCAGGGACATACTTCCTACCCTACTCTCCCTCCCACCCATGCTCCCACCCTTCCTCCACCTTCCTCTCTTACTGCCTTTCAATTTTTACAATGATCTACTTTCAGTTTACTTTATATTCATAAGATTAAACCTATTCTAAGTAAATAGTTCAACAAATAGTAAGAAGAAAAAAACACTGTTCCTCAACAGTAGAGACAAGGGCTATGAACAATCATCAAATCTCAAAATGTCAAGTACACACTTATACATTACATTTTTGGTACTCTGTTACCACAGATCAGGGAAAACATATGGTATTTCTTTTTGGGACTGACTTACTTCACTAAAGATAATGGTTTTCAATTGCATCCATTTTGTTGCAAAAGACAAAATTTCATTCTTTTCTACGGCTGAGTAGTATTCCATACCATGATTTCTTTTTCCAGTCAATTATAAAGAGAAGAGATCTACTCAGCTCAGAGTTTTGGAGGTTTAAAGTCCATAATTTGGTGACTTCCTCAGTTCAGCTTCTGACTAAGTGACAACATAATGGAGAAGCAGAAAGGGAAATGGCCAAGTGCAGAAGGGGCCAAGCATTACTTTATTACTTTATAACAACTCATTCTCATGGGAAATAACCCAGTCCTGTGAGAACTCATTAGACTCTCATAAAGTGGTGAACTCATGGTATAATCATCTCTTAAAGGCCCTACTATCTCTTAAAGACCCATTACCTTTCAACACCACACCAGGACAGGTATTTGGCACAATGGTAAAGATGCTGCTTAGGATGCTAGCATCCTAACAGGAGTGCCAAGACTTGAGTCTTGGCTCTGATTCTGATTCCAGGTTTCTGCTAATATGCATTCCTGGGAAACAGCAGTTGATGGCTCATGTAGTTAGGTTCCTTCAACCCACATAGGAGACTCAGATTAGATACCAGGTTCCTGGCTTCAGCCTGGCTCAGCCTCTGCTAGAGAGTGAACCAACAAATAGGAGATCTCTCTCTCTCTCTCTCTCTAATGCAACAAATAAAGAATTTGTAAAAATATCACCCTAATGGAGATCAAGCTTCCAACACATGAATCTTTGAGGGGCAAGCCATAACTTAACTAGGGTAAGTTTTATTCTTATGACTTAAATTTTCTTTGAAAATAATTGATTGCTTGAAAAGCAAAGAAATAACAAAGTAATGTGGAATATATAGCATATATAAAGTAAAGTGTGTAATATTAACAACATAAAATATCTACTGTAAACCCTATAGAAGCACCTGAATGTCAAAACAGAAGTTATTGTTAATAAACCAACAAAGTAGGCAAAATTGAATTTAAAAAATATTCAACCCAAAAGAAACCAAAGAGGAGGGAAATTGAGCGTAGAAAGATGACATGAACAAAAAAAAAATAAAGATCAAGGAAACCACATAAATAATTAATTAAAAGAAAATTATTTAAACACTTCATTTAAAAACCAGAAACAACAAAATTGGTGTCAGGCAGTATGGAACAGAGCATATTCAGGGACAAAGAAAGTAATCTTTTAATGATTAACAAATACATCAAGAAAACATAACAGTTCGGATAACAGGTACCAAGTCAGAGTCAGATATAAGGAATAAGTTCCTAGTGTTACACAGCAATAGTGGGGACAGTGTAGTTCATAATAAGCTGGTAAATACTTTATGAGCAAACAGAAGAAAGAAGCTACAAGCCTCTAATCATAAATTGATCCCAAAGAAGGGGAAATAGTGATGACACTGATTTGAACACATTATATCCACATAAGAAAGTGCCACATTGTAGCCTATATATATATATATATATACATATATATATATATCATTATCATTAATAAAAAGAAAACAATAATCTTTAACTTTGTGCACTTAATAACAGACCTTCAAAAATCATGAAGAAAATCTGAAACTGCAAGAATAATTAGACACATCCACAGGTACAGAGATTCCTACATCCTGAACTCAATAGTGGGAAGAAAAAATAAAATCTGTAAAGAAATAGAATATTTAAAGATTATCAACCATTTTAATATAACTGGAAGTTATTGAATGGGCTACCCAAAAGAGTAATATAACTTGCATTGTTTGTTAGTGAACCCATAACAGTGATCAAAAAAAGTCTTTTCTAATAGATTTATTTATTTATTTGAAAAGCAGAATCACACACACAGAGAGAGAGAGAGAGAGAGAGAGAGAGAGAAAGAGAGGTCTTTCATCGTTTGCTTCATTCCCCTGGCTGGTCTCCCGCAAGGGAAGCAGGGAATGAAGTACTTAAGCCATCATCTACTGCTTTTCCATGTGCATTAGCAGGAAAGCTACATTGGAAGCAGAGCAACCAGGACTCAAACCCACACTGTGATATGGGATGCCGACATCCCAAGAGGTAGCTTAACCCACTGTGTCACAAAGCCAACTTTGTAAGCAATCTTAATAATTTAAAAGTATTCAAGTAATTGCAAATCATATTCCCTATCATGTTATTAAATTAAAAATCAACAACTATAGATTAAAAATCAATAACAGAAAACTATCTGGAAAATCTCTGAGAATTTGGATATCATATCACACATTTCTAAAATACATGTGTGTCAAGGTAAAATCAAAAGGGAAAGAATTTCTCACTAAATGAAAATATAACAATATTGTGGAAGTTTATAGCACTAAACTTCACAGGAGACTTCTATTCTAGCTAGGAGACAAGGAAAAAAGTGACCCAATTAAACTCAAAGTAAACAAAAGAATAATAAGGATAAGAGTAAAAAGTTAATGATGTCAAAAAGAGGAAAACAATAAGTGAAATAAAAGTAAAGCAAAATATTGTTCTTTGAGAATATAGATAAAATTTATAAACTTCTAACTACACTAAGAAAAGAAGACACAATTTACCAATTTTAGGAATGATAAAAATAAATCAGTATTGATTCTATAATTATTAAAAGTATAAAGGAATATATAAACTTTATGTTTGAACAATTGGATTCAGTAAATATATTCCTTGAAAAACACAACCTCTAAAAGCTTATTCAATAAGAAATAGATAAACATAGATAGACCAAAGTCTCTTAAATAAAATTAATTTTAGCTAAACAAATTCCTACAGGAAAAATCCATATACATAACATCATTGGTGAATTATGGTAAATATTTAAGAAGGAAATAACACCAATTCCATATAAATTCTTCAAAAAAAAAATGGAACAACAGAAAATAATTCCCCACTCATTCTATCACACCATTACCATGATACCCAAACCAGACCAGGACCTTATGAGAAAACTACATGCCTCAATACACAGATGAAAAAAAAATTATAAAAATCACACACAAAATGTAGCAACATATAAAAAGGGAATACATAATGATAAAATGGAGTTTATTCTAGTAATGCAAGGTTGATTTTTCATTTGAAAATCAATTCTCTGCCGGCGCCACGGCTCACTAGGCTAATCCTCTCCCTGCGGCGCCGGCACACCGGTTTCTAGTCCCGGATGGGGCACCAGATTCTGTCCTGATTTCTCCTCTTCCAGTCCAGCTCTCTGCTGTGGCCCAGGAGTACAGTGGAGGATGGCCCAAGTGCTTGGGCCCTGCACCGCATGGGAGACCAGGAGGAAGCACCTGGCTCCTGGCTTCAGATCAGCTCAGCGCGCCTGCCATAGCAGCCATTTGGGGAGTGAACCAACGGAAGGAAGACCTTTCTCTCTGTCTCTCTCTCTCTCTCACTAACTGCCTGTCAAAAAAAAAAAAGAAAGAAAGAAAGAGAGAGAGAGAGAGAGAGAGAGAGAGAGAGAGAGAGAGAGAGAAAGAAAGAAAGAAAGAAAGAAAGAAAGAAAGAAAGAAAGAAAGAAAGAAAGAAAGAGAAAGAAATCAATTTGCACTAAGTTGACAAACTTGGGAAGAAAAACAGTACAATCATCTTTTTAGATCAGAAAAGCTTTTGACAATACCCAACATCCAACATCTATTTCTGATTTTAAACAAAATAAAATTTTCCATCAATTGGAAATAAAAAGACTTTCAGTTATCTTTCCACATTCCACTAATAAAATATAGGAAATAATATTAAAAAGACAAGGCCATTTACCATGCCATAATAAATCTTGAAATACAGAGAGGTCAATCCAAGATCTGTACACTGAAACACTGAAAACTACAAAGTATTGCCGTAAGAAAATAAAGACAACTTAAATAAAAGGAGAGTTACAATATATCCATTACTGACAAAAAGATCTACAGCTCATACAGAAAGACAAGTACCTAAAGCAGCCAAACTAACTTTAGGAAAGAACATAGTAAAAAGACTGTGCTATCTGATTTTAAGACTTAGAAAGCTATAGTCAAGATAGTGCAATATTGACATAAAGACAGACAAGTAGATCAATGGAACAGAAGGGAGAGTACAGAAATAGATCCATACACTCATCACCAATTGATTTTTCAACAAAAGGACAAAAAATAATCAGCAGAAAAGCAGATTTTTCAAAAAATGGTTTTAGAACATATCCATAGTTTATATCATATATCTAAACTTAATATCTAAAACTATTAAAAAACTTCATCAAGAAAACATAGTATAAAATCTTTGTGACTTTAAACTTAGGCAAAGATTTCTTAAATGAAATATAAAGGCCACTATCCATTTTTAAAATTACAAATTAAACTATTAGAATTTTTTTTTTAAAAAAAATTGCTCTTCTAAAAGAAAAAGTCACGTTAAGGCAATGAAAGGAGAAGACACATACTGGTAGAAAACATCTGCAAATCACAGATCTGAAAAAAGGCTTGTATCCAGAATACATATAACCTCTCAAAGCTTGGCTGCATGGGAAAGAAAAAGAGATGGGAAAGGGAAGGGGTAGAGGGGGTGGAGGAGACTTTGTCAGGGTGGGGATGATGGTCCATTATCTAATGTGGCAACAGTTTCACCAATTTCTACATGTTCACACTATTAATAAAGCTGCTATCACAGGGAGAAAGAAGAAATCTTGGTAAATTCACCATTTAGGATAAAATCTATATCAGATGTGAATTTCAAGGTTACTGGCATTTTTAGGCACTTGTGAGTTCCAGGAAGAGTTTGATCAAAATGATATGAAGTAATCTTAACATCAGCCTAAGAAACAAATGCAAGAACTGTTTCTAGAAGTAAAAGTACTGAAAGCACTTCGATGAATGGTGAAATAAATTTAATTAGGGACTAAGAAGTTCAGGACTTTGAGGAAAAAGTAGAGCCACAGGGAGGGGCTTGCTTTCTTTTTGGGGGGGGCAGGGGAAGACATGGATACTTGAACATATTTGAGAAATAAAGAGAAAGGAGCAGTGAATGAAGCAAACTAGAAAGCTTTAGAAACAAAGACAACAGCTGATGGAAAGTTCCAGATGGACAGGTTGATAAGATGATAAGGTTCTCAGAGCAGAAGTGGATCACCTCACAATAGAGGAAACACTTGCATTCCATTGAAAAAGGGGGAAAATAGGAAAAGAAACATCGATGGATATATTTGTGAGTGTGTAGAAGGAAAAGAAGAACTTGTAAAGGGGAATGTCCATGTAACGACAGTTACTATATTCTCAGTGAAAAAAAAGGTCAAGAAAATTAGCTAGATTGTGCTAGGAACTTTAGTGGAGGGCTAGAAATTTATAATAGTTGCTGTAGCATCAGTTAGAGATGAATAACATTTGGGGGAAAGTTATACTGAAGGCTCAATCACGTTTAAGAAACAAATTATTATAAAGCCAACAAAAGAAGAGAAAAAGATCTTTTTATTCTAGAAGCAAAGGCATAGAAAACAAATTATTGGTTTAACTAAGAGTTGGAAGTTAGCCAAGTAGGTACATCGAAAGGCCAAGACAAAGAATTGCAGTTGCTTCTTCAAGTGTATTTAAAAGGGTTATTCAGTTCAGACACATCATTCATTCACTGAAAAAAAAATATGTATTATTTAGGATCTCGTAGAACCTGTGTTGTGGAGCATACACAAACAATTATCTTCAATGAAAGATAACAATATATAATCAAGAGGAGAATAATACATTTATTGATTCCTATTCTTTTTGGATATTAGATTGCAATTGAATCACAGCTTTTTAGAGTCAAAAGAAATTTTGAGGGTTATAAATAAAGTTCAACACTATAATGTTATTGACGAAGACATAGATCTAGAAAAGTCTGGACATGTTTCAAAAGATAATATGAAATAAAACAAGACCTTTGCCAACTAGTCAGTTTATAGCAATTCATCCAATTTCTTTTTGAAATTTTCTGACCAATATTAAGGACAATATATTGTACATTTATACCTGGAAACACCAAGACAAGTGCATTATTTTTTAAAATACACACTCTCAGTGTACTGTATCACCTATTATTTCTAAGGTAAGAAAATAAACTAAATTTTAAAGTTGAGATAATTCCAATGTAAAAAAAAATAGTTTATCAGCATATTCCAGATCTGATACTATTCTTTTACAGGTATACCCAAAAATATAAGGCTATTTCAAATAATTTTTTTACTGCTTATTTTGTCCAGTTTCTAACTAGTTTCCTAAATATAAAGTAAATGTTATAGCAGGAACTGCTTTAAACTAGATTATAGCACAAAATGGAAAATGAGGTTCTAGATTCCTTTAAGCAAAGAATCATGCCTGTTTTGCATATGCTGTATTATCTAGCACTTCAAACATTTTCTACCATACAGTAAATGTCCCCAAAATACTTACTGAATGAGTTACAAAGTAAGACCAAGGGACACAATTGATATTAGTGGAAGATGTGTACAGTGTTCAAAGTCAAGGCAAGCTCAAGCTTGATTAATCAAGGTATTAAAGCCAGCAGAGAAAGCCTTATATAGCAGGTATAGGTATAGGAAAAGGTAAATTTCAATGTTCAATGCAGTAAAGACCTCTGCATGATGGATGGAAGATCCAAGGTCAGGAGAGATAAGGGTCTATTCCATGAGCCAGTGGCTTTTCTAGGTCCTCAGGACTCAACCCTATCACACGGAATACATCTCACATGATACAGGCAACATGGATACATTAGGGAGAAGCTTATTATGATGGGATTTGACGTCAAAGAAGAAGGGGGAAAAAAAGGCCACTGGGTTCCAATTTTAAATCTACTGCAGCCAGCAGTGTGTATGAAACATTTTTTTTTTTGCCCCATGGCCATTTGGTATCCACCTTCTTGTTGTGGAACTGTACCACATCACCAGTGATCACATAACTCACACTCTGCTGGCTTGCTTCTCCCACCTCCCTGCTAATGCCTTGCTACCACTTCCTCTCTGCTTTCATTTTGAGTTCCTTTTGGGTACTCTTCTGCCATGACTCAACATCAGAGACTTCAACAACATTTCCTCCTCATGCTATAGATTTGCATCCTTCAAGCTCATCTACCACATTACTTTAAGCAATTTTGCTATAAGCATTACGTTAGTCTATCTCCAACATCCCCCTAAATAGCTCTATATAAATATTCAATATTTCTCAGTCACTTGAATCTCAGAAATAAATGGCAGAGACAAAGTATAGTATCTTTTCTTCTTATCTCTTTTCCCCATCACAATCTCCAACAATTTTTCTATTCTGCATTTTGTCTACTGGTACCTTTCAGTTACTCACCAGTACTGGTTCTAAATACCCTCCATCTCCTTCACTAGTTTGTATTCTTTGCCTGTTAAATATTTCTCACATCTCCCCTTCATTGCTAGGCTTACCACTACCAAGGTGGGCCTAAATTTTTATCTGGAGTCCCCTATAAGTAAGGACTTCACCTGTCACATTTTTTCTGTCCACTCCCCACTTATTTTCCACAGTGATCTTTTTTAAATGGAAGTGTAATCTCAATATATTCCCATTTAACATGCTTGTCAGCTTCTGAAGTAGCTTTAGAAGATGGACCTCAGGCCATTTATCCCCTTAATATTATGGGTACTTCTCTCTTGGGGGGGGGTAGGTAGGAAGTTAGAAATCTAGCCTATGCATGTGTGAGACAGGCCTGAAAACCATCACCTACTGTGGGAGCTTCAGAAGCCCAGCATTTTGCACTTCAAAGTCCTGCTCAGACCCTGATAACTTTCCAAGTGGTCCCAGCCCTTCCCGCAAGGATAGCTCCCAGAAAAATTCTCTCTCTTCAGGACCAAATGGGTTACCTGATAACATGGGGCAATAAAACCTTCACAGACACCCTAAGGGAACCACTCTACTCCGCCTGGAGCCAGCAAATCTGGGGAGGCATTTGCTAACTTTCACCTAACAAACCCTTCCACTAGGACTTCTGATGCTTTGTCTTGGAGGAGAGGGGGAGGTAGGTAAACAGACTCCCTTAAAAACCTAGGGAGATCAAACAGATCAGTCCTCTGCCTCTCTGCTGAGCCACCCGCCTGGCCTGCCCAGGTGTATTCTCTCCACCATATAACCTCGCTCTTCCCCAGTCCGGCCAACTGGGCACTCTCTATCTGTCCCTTCCATTCTGATAGAAGCCCTATCCCCAACAAAGCCTTATCATTTCACACACAAAAAAGTAATTATGTGTATGCAAAAACTGATGAAGAGAGAGGAGGGCTGGTGGGGGACTATGGGGAAGCAAGGAAGTGTGGTTCTTTTCTTGGAGTTGTAACTATTGAATGCATAAAATCTGTTCTTTTTATATTAATAAAAAATTTAGTAATAATATTTAACCACTTTGCCTTTACCTAAAAGGATAAAGTCCATACTCAAAATATGAAAAAAACCTTCAAAACCCAAATCTTCAGACACATTCAATCTCATTTCCAGTCACTTTTGCTCTGCTCCACGCATACTGAACTAATTGCTGCTTCAGCATGTGCTCAATTCTTTTTGTTTTCATGGAGAAAGCCCCCACTCCTGCTACCTGATAGAATAGAATCCCCATCATTCTTTAGAACTCACATGAAGGATTTTCTGTGATATCTTGCCTGAGTTTCATGACATCTCTCGAAAGGATGGACTACTTCCTCTTTTGTGCCTTGAATACCAGGCATCACTGTCTTCCTTCATTTCCTCTAACTATATCTATATCTATATCTATATCTATATCTATATCT
The DNA here is from genome assembly GCA_949820135.1 of Sylvilagus floridanus. Taxonomy (NCBI): domain Eukaryota; kingdom Metazoa; phylum Chordata; class Mammalia; order Lagomorpha; family Leporidae; genus Sylvilagus; species Sylvilagus floridanus. Next base: position 78,490,353 of record OX463227.1, read on the forward strand.
ATATCTATATCTATATCTATACCTATACCTATATCTATATCTATATCTATATAACACTGTGAGTTCTTAGAAGTCAAGAACTATCTTATTCACCTCTAGTACCTCAATGCATGGCACAGTTCCTAGACACAGAATATGCTTAACAGATGTTGAATTAACATATAGTTGACTTAATGAACATGCCTTAAAGTCCAATGGGGCAGAAAATGGAAATGAGTAGAATTTTAAGGCCAAGAAGGTGAATCAACAGGACACACTCTGTAGCCTTATTTTACCCCTGTGGATGAACTTTAACCTCCCAATTCAAATTCCATTTAATTATAGAATTCTTTGGCTTTTCATATAGCACCAGTAGCAGTACCATCCTCTAACACCTCTGGATCTCACAAAAGAACAAGGAATCAGCTGTCTGAAGGACTCTTTTTCTAATTCAATTTCCAATTAAAACAGTAGGGAATTGCCATTTAAATAATTTTTGTTTTGCTAGATGCTTGCAACCTAGAATGAATTGATCTCAAAATATTTAGAATTAAAAGCTTCACTTCCACCCAGTTAAGCAACTTACCCTTCTAGAAGAAGCTTTTTGCATCCTTTCCAAGCAATTTACCTCACTATTTCAAAGTTCTGTAGACCTTGTCCTAGGAAGGTCTTTGACATCTTAAACATGAATCACATAATCTCCAGGGCTCAGCAGGCCTTTAGAGGTATCTGGACTGACCACCTCATCTACACAGAGGAAGAAGTTGAGGCCTAGAGAATGGAAGTACCCAAAGCCACAATTCCTGTGAAGCCAAGTCCTTCACTCCTCCTAGCCCTCTTCATCATCATTTATTCTTTTGGAGTCAAAAAAAACAATATAAGTGAGGCAATAGGTTCCTCAGGCCCCCAACCACTACCTAGCTTTGCCACTATCAGAAATATTGCAATATCAGAAACTTACTCAATATTCCATCAGCCATTTTTCAAAAGGTGAGTTTAAACAAGAAGTCACATACTTTACTGCCTGTATTTCTAACATGCTCCCTTGTCCTACTCCTCTGCTCACTCTTCTCTAAAAAGGCCAGTACATTCTGCTTCATTCCCAGTTACAAACTGAGAAATGACTCAGGAAACCTTATAGCCCTTTGGTCTATAAAGCTCTTACTTTATATGAAATAATCACCATTCTCTTAACTTCACCACTCTTGAGCCTACCCATCTTCTCTCTGTTTAAGGTGATAATTATAGTAATGACCTCACCATCAGGTATTTCTTGGGAATTAATGATCAACTGAGGTTAATGGCCCACAAAATAGCCATGGTCCATCAACTCTACCAAGCCTGTCATTAATCCCCAGGAAATGTCCTGCTTCCCAACTGTTATTGCTTAATTTAGATTCTCTTCATTCTCATCAAGCCTTACAATATTGCTACATCCACCAGAAAGCTTTGTATTTTATTTTATTAAGCTATGTCCTAGTAGTACAGCAAGAGTGGTTTCCCTAACTGGTGTTCAAATCAACCTAAAATGTTCCTTATTAAAAGATACCTTAAAAACCATTAAACATCTCTAGATACTTTAATATTGTACACAAATTCCACAAATTTTAAAACAACAGATAGATAAGAGATAATCCTTAAGAATACAACCTTTAACACTCTTTTCAATTCACCATCAGCCTTCTTTTTTTTATACCTCACAGAATGAATATAATCACTTTGTTTATTTTATAAATTACTCTTCCAGACTCAAAGTGGTTTTAAACACTAAATGGTGTCATCAGTTGTCTACAACGCTAAATGTTACATATCCCTTAGAAGCAGTTCCCAGATATTACACAGCCTGCAGCATTCCTACATCTTTTACTTACTGTACCTACAATGCTACATTTCATTCAGAGATGCACAAACCTCTTTTTGGTTCATTTCCTTCTTCAGTTTGATGGATGGAGCTGTAGTGAGGCTAAGAAGGTTGGGAAAGGAAAGCATGGAGAGAGAGGTCTAGGAGTAGCAATTTAACAAGTCAGAGCTCTTGCAACACCAAATTCACTTTTTAAAAAATGCAACCAGGTCCTTAGTATAATAAACATATTATTAACAAATAATGTCTAATAAAAATAGAAGAAAAGGATATCTGTATTGTTGTGTGCTTTTATGGGTGCAAATCATAAGAAAGGAAATCAGGGGTGGTGATAAGGAACCAATTCTTCTTGTCAATTCCATGATGATTCTTTTACTGCAAATAGAATGCACTAACACACACAGACATACTCAAATCATACACAGGCATCAAGAGATAAAACTGTTAACCCTGGGTCAGTCACTCATTGGCCAAATGACCCTTGACTATTTGTTTATTCTGTGTGGATATCAGCATCCTCATCGAGAAAATAATGTATTACACTAGATAATGTACTGGTCCATAATTCTCTGAATTCAATAATAACCATCTGTCATAATGAGATTTGGCTATGTATGACATGGATTTTCTCAAAACGTTTATTTTGATTTACATATTTATACACTGAAATATATATTTTTCTGAAATATTGGAACACATGCTATAAAGTAAATAATGTACAATATACACAGAATCAATACTGTTAATTTAAACAACAAAAAAGTATATGGGGGAATGGTCATTTGGCCTAGTGGTTAAGAAATCACTTGAGGGGCTGGCGCTGTGGCACAGTAGGTTAAAGACCTGGCCTGAAGTGCTGAGAAGCCATATGCATGCCGATTCAAGTCCTGGCTGCTCCACTTCTGATCCAGATCTCTGCAATGGCCTGGGAAATCAGTAGAGGATGGCCCAAGTCCTTGGGCCCCTGCACCCATATGGGAGACCAGCAAGAAGCTCCTGGCTCCTGGCTTCAGATCAGCACAGCTCCGGCCGTTGTGGCTGTCTGGGGAGTGAACCAGCAGATGGAAGACCTCTCTCTCTCTCTCTCTCTCTCTCTCTCTCTCTCTCTCTCGATAACTCTGTCTTTCAAATAAATAAAATCTTAAAAGGAAAAAAAAAAAGAAATCACTTGAGATTCCTGTATCCCATATAAGAGTTTTTTGGCTTGAGTCTTGGTTTTATTTCTAATTCAAGCTTCCTGTTAATGTTCATCCTGGAAAGCAGTAGATTATGGTTCAAGTAGTTGGGTGCTATCACCCATGTGGGAAAACAAAATTGAGTTCTTGGTTCCCAGCTTCAATCTGACCCAGCCCCAGCTGTAGTGGGCATTTGAGGAGTGAACCAGAAAATGGGTCTGTTTGTCTGTGTCTCTCTCACTCTCTATGTCTCTCAAAAACAATTTAAAAATCAATTTTTAAAGGTACATGGAAACTAATATGTAACTTCTGCCCCCTTTCCAAATAGTTTACAACCTATTAGGGGAAACAGAAAACAATATTAACAATGACAAATGGAGATAACTGAGAAATGAGAGGGTGAAACAAAACAAAATAGAAAGAGTTGAAAGCTAACATTGGAAGCAGAGAAAGCTAATTTTGTGGTATATAGAAAGCCACTGGGCTAGGAAACAAGGAGGAAATAATATTTGAAATGCAGGCAAAGCTAAGTCAGCCTGGACCTCATAGTTCACAGTATGGAGTTTCGATGTTTTTGAAGCAGAATGAGGAGCTACTGGAGATTTACAATAAATGACTTTTTTTTAAGGGAAAGGGTTTATTGGAGGAACCTGATAGACTGGAGGAAAGGAGTGAAGAAGGAAAAGAAGCAGAAGGAGAGCATACGAATCAACAGAGGGATAGACAGACAGAGAGATCAGGAGACAGAGAGAAGGAGAGAGAGAGCCACGTGTTCAGGAACAGGTCCTTTTAAAATTTTGCGGGGGCAGGGGGCAGGCAGGGAAGTAGGAGCAGCTAATCCCATTAGAGTGGGGGTGGAGCATGACACTGGTGGTTGGGCCATGTGGCCACCTGGCTTCCAGCAATGGTGGTGGGGCTAGAGCCTAGGATGGTGTCATGGTGTAGATTGTGCCATAGATAAGACTGAGCCAATAAATGACTCTTAACTAGAATATTAATTTTTAATCTTTTCAAGGAGAATATAAAATTATTTTATTCAAGCAGAACATTAATAATAGAAAAATTTCAAAACTTCCAGAGACTGAACTATATATTTGAAAACTATTTAAAGTATCTTCTATTACACAAAGAACTATGGTAAATACTTGAGTTATACTATTGATCTTTGCTAGGTTTATATTTATACAAAGAAATTCAATTTCGGTTTTCACCTGAAAAATGTGAAATAGCTCTAATATCTCACAACTATTTGGAAGATGGTTCAGAATTCAGTAGAAGACAAATGAAATTACCAAGGCAGAATAAACCTAGTCCATACAGATACACAACAAAAACATAGTTAATAAGCAAGAACAAGACCAAAAACTGGGAGAAGGGAGACATTTGTGAAGGAAGGAGAAAAACTATGTTTAGATAGCAAACTCTCAAAGTTACAGCAATAAATGAGCTTATTTTCGGGCTTCAGGAACTATTGGTTAGCTCTAATCTACACTGTGAGATGCAATCCTCCAAGGGAACTGATAAAAAGCTTCAGCATTTAGGTCTTTTAAACCCATACTGGTAACATATTAGGAAGGATTTCCAGAGAATAGGGTCTGGATTGGGAAGAAACTGAAATTCATTACATGTTCATCTTTCTACTTATGTACTATTCGATAAAATTTTTAAAATGGGGGGTTATTCAAAATTCCTTTTATCGTCACATACACTGGGTTATCTTTTGTTTCTGTTAGAGATAACAATATGAGTGCAACTAATAAAAGCAAAAGTGTAACTTTTAATGTACCACTACAACTTTATGCTTAATGGGTAAGTTGATATCAAGAAAATAGATGCAATCTGCAGTTGACTGGAAGTTATGAGTTTTTACAGATACATGAGACAAATCATTTAGCTCTTTTGCAGCCCAAACCAGACTTTTAGTCAAGCTGTTAAGATTCTGATCAAGATGTCTGCATCCAGGGGCTGGCAGTGTGGCACAATGAGTTATGCCACCACCTGTGATACCTGTACCCCATATAAGTGCCAGTTTGAATCCCAGCCGCTCCACTTTCTATCCTGTTCCTGTTAATCACCACCAGGTAAGGCAGAAGAAGACTGCTCAAATGCTTGGGTCCCTGCCACTCATGCGAAAGATTCAGATGGAGTTCCAGGCTCTTGGCTTTGGCATGGTCCAGCCCTGGCCATTGTGGTCATTTGGGCAGTGAACCAGTGGATGGAAGATACAGTGCGCTTGCTCACTCAATCTCTCTTTCACTTTCTCTCTCTCATTCTCTCTCAGACTCTTCCTACCTTTTTCTGTATGTCTTTTAAATAAATGAAATGTCCTTAATGTGCTGTCCAACAAGAATTAATGCTATAACTAGTACTGAAACAGTATTTTACTCTTTATGTTCTGTGTGGGTACAAACTAATGAAATCTTTACTTAATATATACTAAATTGATCTTCTGAATATAAAGATAATTGAAAATGAATCTTGATGTGAACGAAATGGGAGAGGGAGCAGGAGATGGGAGGGGTGCAGGTATGAGGGAAGTTATGGGGGGAAAAAGCCATTGTAATCCATAAACTGTACTTTGGAAATTTATATTTACTAAATAAAAGTCAAAAGAAGTGAAAAAATAAATAAATGAAATAAATCTTAAAAAACTAGCAAACAAAAGACATCTGCATCCCACATCAGCATACCTGAGTTTAATAGAAGATTCTGGCTGGACTCCTGTTAATGGAGATCTTGGGAGGCAATGAGAATGACTGAAATAATTGGTTTCCCATCATCCATGTAACAGACCTGTTTTGTGTTACAGGCTCTGGAGTTGGAATGCCTAGCCATTGCAGACATCTGGGAAGTCAACCAAAAGGTAGGAGTCAGCTTGTTTCCCCCACTCCCTCCTGCCCCTCTCAAATAAAGTTTGTAAGAAGGAGCTCTATGACTAGCAAAGCTCTTAAAAGAATGTTAAATTTTAGAGCATGACTGTTAACCATGGGTATATTTTTGTTCTTAAATATGTATACCTGCATAAAATAAAATATTTATTATAAATTACACATTGTCATACCTTGGTAGTCAGGTAGAAAGATCTAATTTGACAAAATGAAAACAAGAAAATGGTGACAGGAATGAGGTAACATAGCATGCTTCCTTAAAAACAAAATCATAAAATACCAACATAAAAGCTGACATAATTTTTAAAATCATTATATTTTTATTTTCTATATTATAAAAATCTAAAAAAATATTTGCAACTAAGGTATATGAATCCTATTTTATCTTTGTGGAGTCATCTGAAGACATATTTGTGGCTTAGATAATCACTAAATGTTGAAATTTTCTGGAAAAACTAATTCTGCAGTAGGTCAAGAATTCTTTCAAAGCAGGAGATACACTTAAAACATCCAAACTGTCAACTGCAAATCAAGTAACTGTTGATCCTGCAAAATTCTTTCACTGTCACTATGAAGTGCACTAAAAAGAACTAAGGAAATGGTCAATGCCATGAAAACTATAAATTGCTTTTAGGATTTATATTTTTCCATCATACTAAAGGTAGCATTTAATAAAATAATCTGGTTCTTTCCAAGTTCAATCATAATATAACAGATTCCCACATACAATTTGCTATTATTTCTTACTGAGTTTTAAGAACCTTTCATCCTTAAAACCAGTCATGTTATCAGAAAGTGTATTTACCCATAAGCCCTATAAGTATTATGAATTTCTGAGGAAAAATTGCAGTGACCTGCTAACGGAATGCTTTCCCTCCTAAGCCACTTGTTTGGACAGTCCAAAAGATGATACAATCCCTGAGAATCTTCTTGATCTGCATTTGTGGGAGTTTGTTGTTTTATGTCTTGATGGAAAGCAGGGAGGGAGCAGCCAGTTGTTGAAAGCCTATTCTGTGTCATAGGCTTCAGATCCACCAAAACACTTTATACTCAAATAATCTGGTCATTAAATATGTTAATATAATATAATAAGTTAATATCTTCATTTTATATTGGGGAAATTGACATGCCAAAAGGCAGTGTGACTTGCAAAGATATTTTCTCAAGGGAGCATTAGATCCTGACTCAGGCAGGGTTTGGTCTTTAATGGAAGTTTTGCCTTTCCAATACAGCAGCTACACAATGCTGTTTTCCCTAAGTAGAAAGTCAAGGGATGCTAGAAAAAGACACACTGTGAGGAAGAAGTGAAAGGCTTTCTTGTCACAGGTAATTATTCCAGCAAACAGCTCAAACTAGTGAGCTGGTATAAACAAAGGATTCATAAGAACCGTAGTTTAGCAAAGCAAATTTTCAGTCCATCACAAATTCCTCTTATCTATCCTCTCAATTATCACAGTTATTGCAGATAGCAAATTTAAACTTGTGATCCCAGAGACGTTCCAGGGAGCAAATATTCAAAAACAGTTTACCTCAACCCTACAACCAAGGGAATAACAAGAGTCGGATTTCACCTGCGCAATTCCCTTCTTTGTTGTGATCAAAACACTAAGTACAATGGTAACATCTTCCACTTGGTGAGAGCCTACTAAGCATCATGCTAAGGGCACTTCAAGCTTTATATGAACTCATCTTCAGAAAACCTTATGGAGAAAGAAATACAGTATCTTCGATTTCACAGGTGATATGGCTTCAGAGGCTAAACAACCCATTTGAGGTCACACAGGCAGTAGGCAACAGTGTGGAGATTGGAGATCTGATCTGGTGGATAACTACAGGCATGACCACAACTACTAAACATCACTACTTTGCCAACCACAGATTGGCTTGCCCAGCCTTAGAGTGGACACACAGAAATTATTAACAGGAATTGTTCTCTAGCTAATGTGCTAAATACTTTCTATAATTTTTGCAATCTATAATATTCATACAAATACTTCATTTCTTCTTTCTACATCTCCTTTTACTGAGCTCAGCTTTTCCCCTACTAACACCTTTCCAATCTCTACATAATCTAAAATAAATTAATAATATTGAAAAGGCTTGTGAAACTCAAAGGTAAGATTGAGGCTTCATTCCCAGACGCTCTTAAGCAATATGATTCCAAAACAAAAGACACACTCACGAGACAGACAAAATTCTTCTCCTGTTCACACCCTTCATTTATCTCCTTTGGAATATTTTCTATCCCCTTTTATTAGAAAAGTGTCTTAGTATCTTCCCGCTTATTACAGTTGCAGTTTCTCATTTGTTTTCAGTCTCTCTTGTTATCAACATCTTTCCCTATCTTAAAAGTGGAGTTATGAGTTTTCTGTCCCTTTAGACTTGATAAGATAGTAAAAGTACATCTCTATGGAGTCTTTTGCCTTATTCATTTTTTACTCAGTTTGCATGCCTGAATCTAATCATTCCAGACTTGATTGATTGGAAACACTACTTTACTAGTTCACAACTAGAAATAAAAGTTCAACTTTGTCTCTAGGGACACATATCACCAAATCGTTGTTGGGAATTCTATTTTTAGGGAAGGCAAATATGGAAATAGGCAGGAGAATTTTGTTGTCACTTCAGTGGATGGGTGTCAGGAGTGTGTAGCACAAATGTTCCTTTTCATAGAAGTTCTCAGACTGTTGTTCTGTGCTATAAATCTCTAAAATAATGAATCTTGCTTCCACATGTTTCGTTTGAGAAGCTCCTTCTCCATTTTTTCCTAATTTTTTCTTTCCCTCCACTTGGAGAGATATTTATTTATTTATTTATTTACTTATTTATATAAAGGAAACAGACTTCATATATCTCATATATATAGTTTTAAGAACATAATGATACTTCCCACTGTCCCTCTCTCACTCCTACCCTCCCTCCTCCTTCCATCTTAGTTTTCTTTTAATTTTTTCAATTTACTTTATAATCACAAGCTTAATCCTCTACTAAATAAATAATTCAACAAGTAGTAAGTAGAAACACTATTGTTCCTCAGTAGTATAGTTAAGAGCTATAAATAATAATCAAATTTCAAGATGTCAATTTCACTCATATATAGTACAATATTTGCATTCTTTCATTAGTTACCACACATCAGGGGAAACATGATATTTGTCTTTTTAGGACTGGCTTATTTCATTAAATATAATGGTCTCTAATTACATCCATTTTGTTGTGAAAGACAGGGTTTCATTAATTTTCTGGCTAAGTAGTATTCTACCATGTGTATATATACTACATTTTCTTTATTTAGTCATCAGTTGATAGAAATCTGGGTTTATTCCATGTCTTAACTATTGTGTCTTGAGCTGCTATAAACATAGGAGTACAGATAACTCTTTCATATGCTGATTTCATTTCTTTTGGGTAAATTCCCAGGAGTAGGATGATGACTGGGTCATATGGAAGGTCTATTTTTAGATTTCTGAGGAATCTCCACACTGTCTTCCATGATTGTACTAGTTTACTTTACCACCAACATTGTTTTAGAGTACCTTTTTCCTACATCTTTGCCGGTATTTGTCATCTTCTGACTTTTTGGATGATAGTCTTTCTAACTAGGATTAGATGAAATCTCGTTTGTGTTTTTATTTTCATTTCCCTTAGGGTTATTGATCTTTAACATCTTTTCCTGTATCAATTGACCACTTGCATTTTATCCTTTGAAAAATGCCTGTTCATAGCTTTAGCCCATTTCTGAACTGGATTATTTGTTTTGCTGTTGAGTTTCTTGAGCTCCTTATATATTTTGGACATTAATTCTTTATCAAATGCATAGTTTGCAAATATTTTCTTCAATCTTTCAGTTGCCTCTTCACATTGTTGGTTTCCTTTGCTATGAGAAGCTTCTTAGTTTGATGTAATCCCAGTTGTCTATTTTTGTTTTTACTGCCTGTGCTTCTGGAGTCTTAGCCCTGAAGTCTTTGCCCAGTAGTGTTTCCCTATGTTTTCCTCTAGTAATTTGATGTTTCAGGTCTTGGATTTAGATCCTTGATCCATTGTGAGTTGGGTTTTGTACAGGGTGTAAGGTTAGGGTCTTATTTCATACTTCTCTGCATCTGGAGATCCAATTTCCCCAACATCATTTGTGGAAGAAACTGTCATTTCTCCAGGGAGTGACTTTAGCTCTTTTGTCAAATATTAGTTGGTTGTAGATGCATGCATTAATTTTAGGATTTGTATTCTGTTGCATTGGTCCACAGGTTTGTTTTTGTGCTAGTATGAGGCTATTTTAATTGCCCTGTAATATGTCTTCAAATCTGATATAGTGATGCCTCCAGCTTTATTTTTATTGTTTAGGATACTTTGGCTATTTGGGGTTGCTTGCATTTACACATGAATTTTAGGGTTGTTTTTTCCAGATTTGAGAAAAATGTTCTTGGTATTTGATTGAGATCACATTAAATCTGTAGATTGCTTTGGGTAGTATGAAAAATTTTGTTGATATTAGTTCTTCAAATCCAAGAACATAGAAGATTTTTCCCTTTTTTTTTGGTGTCTTCTATTTCTTTCCTTAATGGTCCTTAATGTTTTATAATTTTCATTGTAAGGATATTTCATATCCTTCATTAAATTTATCCCAATGTACTTAAATTTTGTGTAGCTATTGTGAGTGGGACTCATATTACAAGTTCTTTTTCAGCCCTGGAATTTTTGTATACATATGCTATTTATTTGTGTGTGTTGATTTTATATCCTACAAATTTGCCAAACTCTCTTGTAAGTTCCAACAGTCTCTGAGTAGAGCCTTTTGAGTCCCCTATAAATAGAATCATGTCATCTGCATACAGGGATGGTTTGACTTCTTCCTTTCCAATTTATATTCCTTTGATTTCTTTTTCTTTTTTTTAAAGATTTATTTATTTATTTGAAAGGCAGAGTTACACAGAGAGAGAAGGAGAGTCAGAGATAAAGAGAGAGAGGCGTCTTCATCCACTGGTTCACTCCCCAATTGGCTGCAATGGTTGGAGCTGTGCCAATCCGAAGCCAGGAGCCAGGAGGTTCTTCGGGGTCTCCTACATGTGTACAGGGGCCCAAGGACGTGGGCCACCCTCTACTGCTTTCCAAAGCCATAGCAGAGAGCTGGATTGGAAGTGGAGCAGCCAGGATATGAATTGATTTCTTTTTCTTGCCTAATGACTCTAGCTAAAACTTCCAGCACTGTATTGAATAGCAGTGGTGAAAGTAGACATCCTTTTCTCGTTCCAGATCTTAGTGGAAACACATCCAACTTTTTAAAGATTTATTTATTTATTTTAAAGCAGAGTTACACAGAGAGAGAAGGAGAGGCAGAGAGAGAGAGGTCTTCTATCTGCTGTTCACTCCCCAGCTGGCCTCAACAGCCAACTGGCTGCAACAGCTGCAGCTGTGCAGATCTGAAGCCAGGAGCTTCCTCCAGGTCTCCCATTTTGGTACAGGGGCCCAAGGACTTGGCCCATCCTCCATTGCCTTCCCAAGCCACAGCAGAGAGTCAGATCAGAAGTGGATCAGCCAAGACTCGAACCAGTGCCTACATGGGATGCTGGCACCATCGTTAGCGGCCTTGCCCTCTACAACACAGTGCCAGCCCCTACACTTTCAACTTTTTCCCATTCAGTATTATGCTAGCTGTGGGTTTGTCATATATTGCCTTGAATGTGTTGAGGAATGTTCTTTATATACCCAATCTGCTTAAGGTTTTTATCATTAAAGCATGCTATATTTTATCAAATGCTTTCTCTGCATTTATTGAAATAATCATATGGTTTTTGTTCTTCAATTTGTTAATGTGATGTATCACGTTTATTGATTTGCATATGCTTAACCACCCCTGAATCTCAGGGATGTTTTATATACCCCTCTCTGTCCATTAGTGGAAATATCCATTAACATGCCCTACAATATTTTTAAATCATAGTAGTATGTAACCTCAGAAAATTTAACTTGAAAAAATTTTAAGCCACATTACTTGAGCAAAGGAAATGTAATCTCTCTTACAAATAAAAAGCTTTCCTGTTTATCTTGCCAGTCATCCTGATTATCTGAATCACATGATGACTTCCTTTTACTGGCTGAAAATATCCTCTCTAATTTGAGTTTAAAGGAGTTTCTAAATTACTTGTATTTCCTTTTCATATTTGAAGAGTAAATACTCTGTAGAAACTTGAGAACTGTTTGTAAAATTAAGACAAAGCAACTAAGGTTTCAGTGATTTAACTGCCTTGTCTTTTTTTTTTAACCCAGCAAAATAGAGGATCATCAGTTATATCTCAGGCACTCCTGGAAGGCTGAAAACACTTAGCAGCCAAAGCAAAAAACTGTCTTAGGTGGGAGGTTTCCAGTCACACCTTTGATATAAATCAACCAGAAAGCTTCAGGAAACAAGATGGGGTATTAGCTCATTGGTTTGGAATCATTTGGCAGCAGGCTGTAATACAGTGCTTCTAGGAAGTCAAATATGGACAGCAGGTAGTTTCAGTTGTGGCAGATCCCAGCTGGGCAAGAGAGAAGCTTCTGCTGTTGTCACGGATAATCTGACGTTTCTGTCACTCTGGCCAGAAACAAAATCCGTGTTAAACCCTTGCTGTATAGAACAGTCATGTTTTTAGGATTACCGGGGAAGATCAGAGCCCTAAATATTCACTAATTGGATTCCAAGAAGATGATCTGATATTTATGACTTTAGAGTACCAACATAGAGGGAGGAAATCAACTTTACCTGCCCTTTTCTCACACTAACAAGAGCTTTTTTCCCCAGCATTTAGAACAGCAGTATCAGAAGCAAAAATGTGTTTTTTAATAAGAGGAGATTAGCAACACCTTAAAAATCTTTTTTACAGGGCTCAGGATTTTGGCCTTAGTGCATGTATCCAATGTTTTCTGCTTTCCATAGATTAAATTTTCCCCTAAAATTTATTCCAAACTCCCAAACAATAAGCCAAAATCTCACGTCTCAGATTTTGCAAAGTCCCAGTACACAAGGAAGGTCCTCTAAACACATACAAAAATCAATTTGTGGAGCGCATAGGCATAGTGATCTGCACACAGTAATGGGTAAAATGAACAATTTTTCCATTAACAAATAAGAGCAGGATTTAATGGTTATTCCACATCACACTCCTGTGACATCCAGACTGCCCTCCACCCAACCCCTGGTGGAATGAGCTACCCCTCTACGCTGGCAACAGTACACATTCCTCTAGTACATACAGTGCTGAGTACAGTGTATGGTGGAACTCTGAGTTTTAATAAAAGTCTTCCCCAGAAAGACCTTGCAAAGCTTACATCATATGTTGTCCTGCTTCATAGCATCCGCATTCAGCACAATTCCTGGCATATCATAAAAACTCAATTGATGTTAATTATTTAGACACTTTATATTTAAATAGCAAATCCCAAGAGAGTTAGATGTTTAGCAGATATATGAATGGTAGCCAGGTGTTTATTTGTGAATTAAATTATCTAGAATTTGAATGCTGATAGAATGAAATACCATATATTCTTCCACCTCATGTCTAGAAGACAGGGGACCAGTTTGCTCTGATGAGTTTGTTTTTTCACATTCATGAGAGAGTCAGAATGTATAAGTGAAATACTTACTGCTCTGTACTGTAAAAGTAAGAAAGACAAAGGGAGACGCTCAATTAAGCCACTTATCAATATTGCAATGTAAATAGTTAATGCAACAGAAAATAACACTGAAAAAATATTTACAGTATAAATTAAAATATTGATTTATATGACATTAATAATTTATTAATAAAATAAACCTCTAATTCTTATTGATGATGTCTACCTCATAGTAAAACATATATCAGATCCATGTCCTTAATCATACTATCCAATCCTTATTTTAAATTTTTTAAAATAAAGGAATAAAATGATCACTTTTGAGGAGCAGGCATTTGGCACAGTAGTTAAGATGCCAATTGGGATGTCTGGATCCCGTATTGGCCTGTTTGGGTTCAAGTTCCAGCTTTGCTTGCAATTCCAGCTTCCTGTGATTGCACACCTTGGGAGGCAGCAGATGATAACTCAAGTACATAGGTCCCTGTAACCCAGATTGAGTTCCAGACTCCTGACTTTAGCCTGGCCCAGTCTTGGCTATTCCAAGCATCTAGGCAGTGAACCAGTGAATGGGAGGTAAAGAACCTTTCTCTCTACATTTCAAATAAAACAAATTAATAAATCACAAATAAATGTTTATGCATAAAATTCCATTTACATAATTCTTCCTCATCTTTTACAGTCATAAATGAGTTTTCTTCCACACCAAACTTCACTCAAATGTAAACTCTCTAAGTCACTATTTTTCAAATGTCTTATATAACCTTAGAGCCCTTTCTTCAGACAAAATCTTACCATAACCATTTAAAAAGAAATACAAAAAACATGTCTTCAATTTCTAGACTTTGCTAGGGCTCATTGTGGAACTGAAAGCGATCCTCCTAGGATGCAGCTGATTCATAAAAGGAAATGAGGCTCATTCCCAAGAGTGTGAAAAGTTCTCCAGAGGATTTACCCTTCCCCGTATGCTATGCTTCAATTTTCCACAGAGTATGCCATTATTGGTTAGTATCTCATTGTGATCAAACAGGATGGCTAGAGAATGAACAACTGACTTCTGTATACTATGTGACTCCCTCTGGCCACAGATTGTTTTGGGCACCACACCAGCATCTCACCTCTTGTTTTTCTGATCACTTGTCTGCATGTTGGGTAGCCATTCATCTCTGTTGCCCTGGATAGTCTCAGGGCAAGCCTGTTATCCCAGGAAGTTACCTCCTCACTCCCAGCACACCTGGTTTGGATCACCAATTACAGATCCACTCCATGACTGTACAATGGGAGGATCAGGAATGCTTATTATATGCCACTCTACAGAGCCAGGCTCTAGAGAGACAATGATCAATAAAATTAATATGTTTATTTACATATATATTCATTTATATACATCTATACATATTTAAATTTATAAAATATATAAAATGCATTTATATTTATAAATAAATACAAATATATAATTATATAGTATACTGAGTTTTATGTAATTTTATTCCAGTGAGACCATATCACTACATATACATTGCCCTAACTCAAGCAGCCCCAGCCTCCTAGGGGATATAGACAACACAGTGCCCTGGCAGGAGAAGTTCCCATGCTATGAGAAGTGAGTTTCACTTGCTGGAGGGAGGGGCATCTAGACAGAAGCTTAAAGGAGGCAAAGGAGCTGGTCAAGCACAAGAAGAATTCTGAGTGAGCCCTTGCCACCAGCAGGCACAGCTATGCAAAGGTTATAGGAGTAAAAAGCAGCTTGTTTACAAAAAGTGCTGCCAACATTTTAGTGTTGCTAGAAATCAGAGACCTTTCAGAAAAAAAATATGAATGTGTACAATACAAAACACTTCTTTCCAATAAGAAATAAATTAGGTTTTTAGGAAGTGTTATGCTATGTATATTCAGTATTAAGATATTTTATACTTAAATAACCATGGAGCAGGCATTTGGCCTTGCAGTTGAGATGCCATTTGAGACACTCCTATATCGGAGTACCTGGGTTCAAGTCTCAGATTTGCTCCTGATTCCAATTTCTTGATAATGAATACCTGGAGATGCAGCAAGTGGTGGCTCAGATGGTTGGATTCTTGTGATGGGAGCCTGGATTGAGTTTCTGGATCCTGCCTTTGGCCTGGCCCGACACTGGCTGTTGCAGGAATTTGGGAAATAAACCAATGGCATCCCTGTCTCTCTCTCTCAAAAAAGAAATGGCTTATTCACACTAATTAATTTATTTAAATAATTCCTGTATTTCTATGGTCATGAAAATAGACATTGTTTTTTTTGTGTGTGTGCATAAAGTTAAAATTAAGAAAACTGAGTAGTGATTGAAAACTAATGTGTTCAATTCTTCTAATTTGGATTCTTCTAACTTTGTTAGATTTCCTGGGGTTGTCATTATGACACAGTCTCACTAGAATAAAATTACACAAAAACTCAGCAACATGATGCAGAAACAGCAACTGTATAAGAAGGAATAAGGTAAAATTTTTATTTAATTTTATGGCTTACAAATTAATTTTATATATTGTTTAAACCATGCCCAATCACTAATAGTAAACTTTCCCATCTTGCAGATAAAGAAAAAAGAGATTTCATTGTCTTTATTTTAAAATTTTTCTAAGGTAAACAGATTTCATATATACAGATTTAGGAGCATAGTGATACTTCCCATCCTACCCTCCCTCCTTCTTCCTTTCTTATTAAAGAATGACTTTTAAAAGGGTAAAATCAGGCCAGAGCCACGGCTCAACAGGCTAATCCTCTGCCTTGCGCCGGCACACCGGGTTCTAGTCCCAGTCGGGGCGCAACCGGGATAGAATCCGGTGCCCCCTCTTCCAGGCCAGCTCTCTGCTGTGGCTAGGGAGTGCAGTGGAGGATGGTCCAAGTGCTTGGGCCCTGCACCCCATGGGAGACCAGGAGAAACACCTGGCTCCTGCCATTGGATCAGCGCCGGCTACAGCGCGCCGGCCGCCGTGGCGGCCATTGGAGGGTGAACCAATGGCAAAGGAAGACCTTTCTGTCTGTCTCTCTCTCTCACTGTCCACTCTGCGTGTCAAAAAAATAAATAAATGAAAGGGTAAAATCATGACTCTCAGACAAGGTGAATAAATGTCAAAGGTTTAATATAATTTATTACTTAATGAGGTAGCCAGTAAGAAGATAAACCAATGCACAGATCATTCACGATGAATCTGAATAAGCATTAACAGGGAACTGGATCAGAAAGCCAAGCATCCAGCACTTGGACTAGTGCCCATATGGGATGCCAGGGCCACAGGCAGCAGCTTTAACTGCCACACTACAGTGCTGGCCCCATGATTACAAATGTTATATTACTACAGTTTCAATGAACTGTGATCACTTTAAAATTTACTGTATATGAGTGAAATTATCATTTTTCCATTCAAGTATTGTTTACAACCATTGTCTATATCCCCACTAAACTAGAGTCTTTTTGGTTTTTACTTGTTAAACTTCTTATTCAGTGAAATATCGAGCCTTTTTAGTGTAATGTAAATGTCATCTCAAAAAACTAAATACAAATCAAAGAAAGGAAGATAGAAGGAGAGAGAAAAAAGAAGTGAATGACATTATGCTCTTAGAATTGTATATTCAAAGCACACTGAATCTGTTAAAAACTAACTAAAGATTGGCCAGCGCCGCAGCTCACTAGGCTAATCCTCGGCCAGCAGCGCCAGCACTCCAAGTTCTAGTCCCGGTCGGGGCGCCGGATTCTGTCCTGGTTGGTTGCCCCTCTTCCAGTCCAGCTCCCTGCTGTGGCCCAGGAGTGCAGTGGAGGATGGACCAAGTGCTTGGGCCCTGCACCACATGGGAGACCAGGAGGAAGCACCTGGCTCCTGGCTTCAGATCAGCGCAGTGTGCCGGCCGTGGCAGCCATTTGGGGAGTGAACCAACGGAAGGAAGACCTTTTTCTCTTTCTCTCACTGTCTAACTCTGCCTGTCAAAAAAAAAACTAATTAAAAATGAAAATAAAAAATTTTAAAAATGAGAAAATGAAAAGATGAATGAGCTGCTAACCAAATCTTTTGGAGTTCTACCTGACAAACATCTATAAATTAACCCCTGGCAATATATAATTTTAAATATGCCAATTAATAGAAAGTCAAATCTGCTCTGTTGAGGAAGGAAATCTAGTATTCTCTTCTGCTTATTTCAGCATTACAGGTTATTTTTCCAACAATACACTTTTACAACGGACAGAAGAAAACTTAAAGATACATCAGGATGAATTTTCAAATAATAGGAAACTGGCTATGAAATGTTGAGAAATTATTGTACTGTACAGTGAAAACTTGGCCTGAAGGCGTTAGGAATAGTAGCTATTAATTTTCAGTGAGAGTTTGAAGAGTAACTGCCTAAAAGGAAGAATTGCAAATAATGCTAAACTCAGAAAACAACAGCCATAACTATAAACCAAAAGTTTGTCTTTGTATATAAAGATAATTGAAAATGAATGGTAATGAAGAATGGGATGGGAGAGGGAGTGGGAGATGGGATGGATGGTTGCAGGTGGGAGGGAGGTTATGGGGGGGGGCTGCTATATTTCAAATGCTGTACTTTGGAAATTTATATTTATTAAATTAAAATGTTTTAACAAAAGAAGAAAAAAGTTTGTCCTTATGAACCCATTTTCATTTCCTGTTTCACAGGGTTCCTGCTCTGTACTGGATAAAGGAGAATTTAGACAAAAACAAACAAACCAAAACACACTACCATCTAAGTTGCTGCCTGCCCTCCAGGTGCTAGGAGATAGGCAGGACACTGGTCTTCCACAGGAATCTGGATACAGTAGATAAGCTCCCTGGAAAGCACAGGTGAAGGGCACTTGGCTCAATTTGGGGGCAGGGGATGGAGAGGGAGATCACAATAAACTTCCTGGAATTCCTTGTGGCTCAAAGGAAAGATGGAAGCAATAATAGACAAGCAAAGGGAATTCTATGGAAAGCAGGTGCACAGACCTCTGGAGTGCCAAATGTTAAAGAGCAGGAAGGGAAAGAGAGAATATCAAGAAATAAGGTTGAGGAGCCTTCAAGAGAGGGATAAGTTAGGAGCTTCTTTGGCTTACTGATATTTCTTTTCCCTGAATGTAAAAGGTTATTGTAGAATTTGAAGCTGGGAAACACAAGGGCACCTCAAAAAGTTCATAGAAAATGAAATTAAAAGATTAATTTATTTGGGTGCAAAAAATTATTTTTTAGAAATCCATGCATAGTTTTTCCATAATATACATTTTCCATGAACATTTTGAAGATCATTTATATAATGGTTAAGTGGACCTCAGATGGGAGAATGAAAAACAAAAGCTATATGCATTTTTTAAAGTTTATTCATTTAAAAAGCAGAGTAAGACAGAGACAGAGAGATCTTCAATCCACTGATTCATTTCCCAAATGCCAGCAACTGAAGTCAGGAGCAGGAACTCCATATGGGCTTCACATATGGATGGCAGGGACTCAAGCACTTGAACCATCATGTTCTGCCTCCCTGAGTGTGCGTTAGCAAGAAGGTGGATGGGAAGCAATGGCAGGACTCAATCCCAGGCTCTCTGCTATGAGAGGCAGGCATCTCAAACAGAGCCTTAATCCACTGCCCCACAAAGCCAGACACAAGAATATATTTAAGGAAGCTGAAGCAGCGGGATTAGTTAGGAGACTCACATGATATAAATTAAAGAATTGATAAAGATGTAAGAAAAGTCTCATTCAGGGGCTGGCACTGTGGTGCAACAGGTTATGCTGTGACCTGCAGCACCCGTATCCCAAATGGGCACAAGTTCGAGTCCTACTCCTCGTTAATGTGCCTGGGAAAGCAGTGGAAGATGGCCCAAGTCCAGAAGCTACTGGACCCTGGCTCAGCCTTGACTAGTCCTAGCCATTTAGGCCATTTGGGGAATGAACCAGTAGATGATATATATATATATATATATATATATATACACACATATCTTCTCTCTCCCTCCCTCCCTCCCTCCCTCCCTCCCTCTCTATAATTCTGCCTTTCAAAAAATTAATTAAGTAAATTAAATTCAAGGCTATATTAAAAGCTGGGGGGTTGGATGTGTTTTCAGGGGTGCTCCCCTGACTGGCATTCTTTCTGCTCCCTCTGTTATCTTTTTTGCCAACAGAAAAACAAATGGTTTCTGCTTTACAAGACAGTCAATCAGCTTCGCTCTGATCCCTGCACAACTCCCAATGGTCCCTGATACTTTTGATTGCCTTCACCCCACTCTCACTCTTCGCCTGTGCTGTTCCAAACCAGAAGCCACACACATTTATTTCTTTACTTCATTTTATAGCTTTTATACTCTGCTCTGTGAATGACTTCTGAAAACAGCTATACATCTATTTTAATTTTTATTTTTATTTGAAAGGTAGAGAGAGAAACAGAGATCTTTCATCTACTGGTTCACTCCCCAAAAGCTTGCAACAGTTATAAGGGCTGGGCAAGGCAAAGCCAGGAGCCCAGAACTTAATCGTTGTCTCCACTGTAAGTGGCAAGGACCCAAGTACTTGAGCCAATATTTTATGTGCTACCTGCCAGGGTTTACATTAGTAGGTAGCTGGATCAGAAGCAAAGTAGAACAGCCAGGTTAAACCAGAGAGTCCAAAATGTGGAATGCAGGTATTCCAAGTGGTGACTTAACCACTGTGCTAAATATCTACCCTGAACCATACATTCAAACACAGCAAGGGACTTGAGTGGTTTAATTCTGAAGTTTCTTCACAGTTACCCGCTTATTTCTCAGGGCCAAAAAAGTTTATTCAGCTTTCAAGTCCAAATGAAATTCCCCCAAAACTTGCTAAGTAATTCATTTTGAAAGGGAGTAGTGAAAAAATATTATTAGGCACCACAAGGTAAGAAATGGAAAGTAGCTTTCCTTCCCAGATCCATCCTGCTCCCTCTAGCTTAGTTCTTCCTCATACTTTTTCTGCTTTGATAGTCCCTGGGTAAAAGCAATTGTTAGTCTGATTGTTATTTGTTTTCTGTAGCATCTTTTTTGTCTTTTTCTCTCTCATGGGACTTACTCAAGTCAACCACAGTGACCAACATGTCTCATTTGACATATTCTGAATCAAAAGGGGCTGGGGAATGGAGGCACATATAGAACCATCCCATGGGTGCAGAGAACCTCAAAGATGTTTTCTAATTTTGTATCCTTCAAAGCTTGAGGCCTTTAATTAAGACAAGATATAAATATAACAAATGTGGAAGAATTCCCTGAAGTTTAAGATAGGGACCCCAAGATTATGCCAGGGATAAAAACTGTGCCTTGAAAATTCTTGATTGACTCCACTAATGAGAGGCTGAGATTTCTTCTTCATAACCCTGTGCTTGTCTCCCGATTAATTTCCTCCAGTAGTTAATCTTCAGTGCATGACACTTTAACCACTAAGCTTATTATTCTAAAAATAGTACTCTAGCTGTGCCATTTTAGCAAATATATATATGCGAAGATCTCATTTCTACATGATTTCCTTAGTTTTTTAAATGTTAATATCAGACTTGCACAAAATGAAATAAACAACTGTAGTAACAGAGATAAGTAAATTTTCATCCCAGCTCCATTTCCCAACTCCTAAATATACAAAGACTTTTACATATTTTCCTACTCTGAAACCTCACTGGAACTGATAGATGTTCTTTTAAGTGAACAAAAAAGAAAGTCACTATGTTTTCATCAGAGAGCAGTAGTGTATCTCTATCTATACAAACAGATCAAGGTAGCTCATTCTATACCTCCTTGGGCTATGCCTTGTCAGTGAATTTTTATGACAACTTCTAAGATAAAAATAAATTATGGAGGATTTTATCAAGACTCTAGGTTAAGAAATTCATTATGCCAGGGGAACCGAGCGAGAGTCAGGCATTGAGACAGAATCAGAGGGAACAATTTAGGTTTGGTAATAAGATGAGATTTATGTTTCAATCCTTTCCCTCTCCACAGTGTTAGGTGAATGGATACACAGGAAGACATTTCCGTTCATATAAAACCTTTACTAGGAGAATGAGATACCCTAACACCTCACTGTAGTCTACTGAAAGCATAGTATTTGCTATCCTGAATGTGGTTAACTCTGTGCATCAGATTTTCCTAAAATTACAATGTGATAAAAATTATAATATTACCACCTTCCACTTCCCTGCCTCCTGAGTATCCAGTTCCCTCCCTCACAAGCAGAAGACCAATGACAGGAATTCAAGATAACGTGGCTTCTTGCCAGGGTGCCCAGAAATATATAATCAATAGGAAAAACACATTGACCTTGATCCTCCATATAAATAGGTTCTTACCTCACTCTCTGTCCAAAAATAAAGTCTTAATTTATCCTTCTAAGGCAGCATTGCTAAAGAAATTTCTTTCCAAAAAATCTAGTGGCTTATTATAGCGCATCCTAAAGCATCTCTCTTCCTCAGCATCAGAGCTTTTTAACCACAGTGGTTCAGGTATGAAACAGAAACCATTTCATAGTCATTTCACAAGTCTGAGAAAGATTAAACACAGGTGAATGATACAGTGTCCATATTTTTAAATGCTGATTCTAAATAGGTTCTGGTAAGCTATTTATACTTTCTTATGCATTGTGCAAGTTCCCTTGAAATTTCAGTGCTTAATTATGTGACAACTATTTTAAGATGGTCAGAAAATATCATATTCTTCTGACTTTATTCTCTTACAAACACAACAAAATAGAGGGAAAAGATGGAACATGTATACATTGAAAAACCTCCTGTGAGCATAATGCCTAGTAAAATATGTTTGCTGCTATGTATTAGTAATGCAACAAATTTATCTGTGTCATCTCCAGACCTCTGGGTCATCCTTCATCCATTCAAGTCTTTCCCCAGCTCACGGTCAAGCATTGTCCTACAAAGAAGCTGCAGTAAGCACAGGCGACCTCATTCAGTAACTTGGCTTCTTGGTTCCTTGTCATTTCCATCTCCAGCAACAACCTCTCTGATGTGTATTCAGCTACCCACTTTATGCCCACACTTATTCTTCTACTTCTGAAAGGATAAATCCAGGCAGCTGGTGTTATGGCATAGACAGGAAAGCCATAGCCTGCAACACTGGTATCCTATAAGGGCACTGGTTCAAGACCCAGCTTCTTCACTTTCGATCCAGCTCCCTGCTAATGTACCTGAGAAAGCAGTGAAGGACAGCCGAAGTGCTTGGGCACCTGTCCCCCCACCGTGGAAGACCCAGAGGAAACTCCGGGCTCCTGGATTCAGACTGGTCCCAACCCAGCCATTGCAGTCTTTTGGGGAGTGAACCAGCAGATGGAAGATCTCTCTCTTTCTCTTTCTCCCTCTCTCTCCTTGTAACTCAGCTTTTCAAATAAATAAATAAATCTTTTTAAAAAAGAATAAATCCAGAGTGCCCACTCTCCCACAACTCTGTAATATTCCACCACTATTACACATTATACAAATAAACTTATCTTTAGGATTTCCAAACTACAGGTCAAAATCCCCCTCTCCATCTTTATCAAGCCCCTATCAGTTTCATTTTCCTATCCAGATTAGTCCACTACCTCCACAATGCTGCTGGCCCTGTCATCAATTTCCTTTTCTTATTGCCTTATTGTCCACCCACCTGACAAAATTCAGTGTTTGTCACACTAAGATTATTGCAATGATCAAAATACTGATCACGGTCACCAACGGCAGCTGAAAAAATTACGCCCTCAAGATATCATGCTGCGTTTCTCTCCTTAGTACTCTCCCCAGTTCTCGACCATGACTATTTCTTTTTCTTTTTCTTTTTTTTTTTTTACAGGCAGAGTTAGACAGTGAGAGAGAGAGAGAAAGGTCTTCCTTTCCATTGGTTCACCCCCTAAATGGCTGCTAAGCCAGGAGCCAGGTGCTTCCTCCTGGTCTCCCATGCGGTGCAGGGCCCAAGCACTTGAGCCATCCTCCACTACCTTCCCGGGCCACAGCAGAGAGCTGGACTGGAAGAGGAGCAACCAGGACAGAATCCGGTGCCCCAACCAGGACTAGAACCCCGGGGTGCCGGCACCACAGGCGGAGGATTTGCCAGGTGAGCCGCGGTGCTGGCCAATTCTTGGCCATGACTATTTCAAACACTGTGGGGCTGAAAAGACTGAGATACACGTGTGGTGAGTGTCATGTGGTGAGTCAGTGAAGTCACGGGAGTGGGAGCAACTGCCCAGTACAAAGGTGAGCAATGGGAATGAGCCCAAGAAGTAGCCTCAAATAACACCAATAATTTAACAAATGTTCAGAAGAAGGGAATAGTGACCCTTTAAAAAAGCTGATGAGGAATGATCCAAGATGTAAGGGGAAAAATAGGAAAATGTGGTGTCAGGTGAGCCAAGAAAAGAGATTATTTTAAGGAGGGATCAATAAAAATGTCAGACTTCTGATTGGCTGAATAAATACTGAAGCCTAACCTACTAAGTTTAAAGACAGTGCTGTCATGGATGGTCCTGGAGATCAAAGCTTCAAAGCCAAATTTCATCAAGGTGAATCCTAGGAAGTGGGTACAGAACTGGTGAAGAGCATGATGATGTCTGACAGTTTGGCCCAGAAAGTAGAGTCAAAAGAACTAAAGGGTGAGAAGTATGAACTTGAGAGGAAGACTTAGTATTACGTTGTTAATTAAATAAAGCTGTCTTTTTAGTACTTAAGCATGATGAAAGTCTGCAGAAACAGATTTCTTACAAAGACAGAGAAAAAACTAGTCCTCAGAACTGAACTAAAAGGGATGGTGGTGAGAACGTCTAAATTAGTTCATGTGTGTGCCCATTCCAGCTTGTTCAAAAAGGCTTTTTGTACTCTAAGTCCTTCAATTACCTTCCATTGCCATTAGCATAAACTTATAACTCTTTAAAGTGTCTTCAAGAGTCTTCTGAATCCAACACCTGCCTCACTCTTCCCTGGGAAGTTACTTTCTTCTCCAGGCTCCTAAACCTGCCCCATGGTATCTCACCTCTATGGCTTGACAGATCATCATTTTCCTGCCCCATGGTATCTCACCTCTATGGCTTGACAGATCATCATTTTCCTGGACATCACATACCCTGTCTCTAATTTTATAATTGCTTTTTCAAGGGAAGTCTTGTCCCCACAAACAAGATCAAGGGCCCTACCCTCACACACTCATACCTCCTGCACTTCCCCATTACTCCTTCTTTCCCATGATACTACAGCTCTACTTGTCTGTCTCTTTCACTACAAGAACTTCTTGGGAAGAGAGACTGCATCGGTCATATGGCCATCCCATCTCTAGCATCTGGTACTATTGCATGGCATATAATTGTTCAATGAAAACATGCTCCAAAATGACAAATGAACACAGTACAAACAAAAAGCAAATAAAAGCATTCACTTAGCCACATAAGAATTTGGTTCATAATTAAATAAGATTCTTAAAAATAAAAGTATTTTATCTATCACTACTGTGTTTGAAAGCACTTTTGATCACTTCTAATACTTCTTATCCTGCTTTGCACTTTTGTTCTCAATGCATTTCATATTCTAACATAGTACATAATTTCTTTATCCATTATGCTCATTATCAGAGCTCCCTCTGTAAAATGAAAGCTCCATGAAGGCAAAGATCCATTCCATTTTTGCTCATTGACACAGTTCCATATAATGGTGTTCTGCTTATGAATCAGTAAGAGAACGAATGAAATGTGTGAGCGACGTCTCTACCTTCATTAGCAACATTACAGCTTTCCACCTCATCTATATCTGAAAGTAAAATAACTTCCATATTCAATCAGTGCAAACTCATTTGTATTTCAAATAATTTAAGTCCACCCAAAAGAAGTAAAGCTTCCAGTCATTATGTTTAAGAATATTTCAACTTTTGCTGAGTATGTGAGTAGATAAGGTAAAAAGGGAAACCTGCTGAGTATCATTGTTTTTATTTCTCTGCCAACCAAAAAAGGATAACTTTCACTGACAGAGTCAAAACCACACATGCAACTCTTCTCATGTAGGAATTTATGGCAACATTCCTATAAAAGTACACAGTCTTATAGAAGATATCAAAAATTACACTTTTTAGCCAAGGCATAAATATATAATGGGCCAGAGGACAATTCTCACATCAACAGAGGGCACACAATTTTATCATAACTCAGTGAAAGCATTTTTATAAAAGTCTGATAAAATAAAGTCTAGACACTCTGCTTTTGGTAGCCTAATAAAACAGAGAAAGATAATCGATTGATTAAAATGAGAATTAGCCTCCTTTTGTGAGCATTTAAGTGACAAACTTAAAATATAAATGACTTAATACTTAAAAATAATTTTAGCATATTGTAAAAGCAGTACCTCTCCCTCCAAAATTTGAAAAATAATGTGCACACACCAATTGCCTAAAATCCTGACACTCCAAGAGAATTTACTTTAATATACAGATTTCTTCATAAATGTATACACACACACCAGTTACTTATGTGTAAAGTAAAATTATAGATCTTCCTTGAGTTTATATGATTATTAAATATTCAAACAGAAATAAGATCATAATGTATACAGTATTTTATCATATCTGTTTTTCTTCTTAGATATAAATGCATCATGGCTACCACCCACCTCAGGGGGCCTATGTTTTTTATGAGGAATGCAAGCAGATGTACATGCATGTGTGCATACATTTTTCCTTTAATCCCCTTACTACTGATTCATTGTGATGGCAAAGTTCTACACCATAAAGTATGGAATTTCAAAATGCTTCTATTGTGTTTAATCCACCTGTCATCTCCCTTTAACAAAGTGAAAGAATTCCACAGGTCTTTGTTTATTCCCGTAGATTTTGAAAACAGTAAGATGTTGGGTCAATCAAAATATTTCACCTGCAAAATACAACCCTGAATAGCTAAAGAAATATATATTTGTTTAACTTTTATTTAATAAATATGAATTTCCAAAGTACAGCTCCTGAATTACAGTGGCTCTCTCCCCCTTATAACTTCCCTCCCACTCAAAACCCTCCCATCTCCCACTCCCTCTCCTATCCCATTCACATCAAGATACATTTTCAATTATCTTTATATACAGAAGATCAATTTAGTATATACTAAGTAAAGATTTCAACAGTTTGCACCCACACAGAACCACAAAGTGTAAAGTACTATTTGAGTACTAGTTATACCATTAATTCACATAGTACAACACATCAAGGACAGAGATCCTACATGGAGAGTAAGTGCACAGTGACTCCTGTTGTTGATTTAACAATTAACACTCTTGTTTATGGAGTCAGTACTAACATGTCCTCATCCTAAAGGAGAATTCCAAGTTTAAGGAATCTCTCTAGAATAACTACAGTTTTATTTATTCAATATTCTTTATATGTCCCATTTTCTTTTATCCTTATACCATCAAAGTATGGTGCAAATTCTACAACCACAGTTACAATTTTGAACAAAAACAGTACATGAGGTATATCCATTTTTCTATTTCAAAATAGTGGTCCAACAGCATATAATAAGTAGTCTCAAGTCTCTCAATTATATACCAAGGTATTTCAATAAAGTTTTTTTAAAATGAAGCATTAAGATGTTGCCTATTTGATGTAATTTGGGAATCACGTCTCATGAAGCCATTTTCCCTATTACGATTTTACTAACAGGATTTAGAGACATATTTAGAAATAAATAAGCACACATATACAAACATACACATACACAGTGACATATACATCTAAAACTAAATCTGGTGGTCAGTGTTGTAGCAAAGTATATATATATATATATATATATATGTATATATATATATATATATAGACAGGCAGAGTTAGACAGTGAGAGAGAGAGACAGAGAGAAAGGTCTTCCTTCCATTGGTTCACCCCCCCCCCCAAATAGCCGCTGTGGCCGGCGCACCGCACTGATCCAAAGCCAGGAGCCAGGTGCTTCCTCCAGGTTGCCCATGCGGGTGCAGGACCCAAGCACTTGGGCCATCCTCCACTGCCCTCCTGGGCCACGGCAGAGGGCTGGACTGGAAGAGGAGCAACCGGAGCAACCGGTGCCCCAACTGGGACTAGAATCTGGAGTGCTGGTGCCGCAGGCGGAGGATTAGCCAAGTGAGCTGCTGCACCGGCCTGTAGCAAAGTATATTAAGCCACTGCCTGCAAAACCAGCATTCCATATTAGACCCGGCTGCTCTACTTCCAATCTAGCTCCCTGCCAGTGCACCTGGGAAGGCAGCAGAAGATGGTCCAAGTCCTCAGGCCCCTGCCACCCATTTAGGAGACCTGGATGGAGTTCCAGACTCCTGACTTCGTCTGGCCCAGCTCTGGTCATTGTAGCCATCTGGAGAGTGAACCTGCAGATAAAATGTTCTCTCTCTCTCTTTCTCTCTCTCTCTCTCTCTCTGAAACTCTTCCAATTAAGTAAATGAATCTTGATCAGCCCTTCCTTGACCTGAATGTTGATGAACAACTTAATACTTTATCCCTTTTAGTATTTTTTTTGTCCTACTTA
This sequence comes from Sylvilagus floridanus, assembly GCA_949820135.1. NCBI lineage: Eukaryota > Metazoa > Chordata > Mammalia > Lagomorpha > Leporidae > Sylvilagus > Sylvilagus floridanus. The sequence continues at coordinate 78,518,318 of OX463227.1, forward strand.
CTAATATTGGTTGAACTCTTTAATTAACACATAATTATTCATAGGTGTTTAAATTTAACTGAAAAGTGATCCCTTTTAAATATAAGCGTGGGAATAAGAGAGGGAGGACATGTACAATTTGGGTCATGCTCATTCTGACTTGCCCCAAATGGTAGAGTTAGAAACATGCCAGGGGATTCCAATTCAATCCCATCAAGGTGGCATGTACCAATGCCATCTCACTAGTCCAAGTGATCAATTGCTGTTCACAATTGATCATAATGATAGGACTAAGAGTCAAAGGGATCACATAAACAAGACTAGTGTGTACTAATACTAACTGATAGAATTTAAAAAGAGAGAATGATCCAACATGGGAAGCGGGATACACAGCAGACTCAGAATGGCAAATGTCCTAAACAGCACTCTGGCCTCAGAATCAGCCCTTAAGGCATTTGGATCTGGCTCAAGAGCCCATGAGAGTATTTTAGGCATTGAAAGCCAAGACACTTTGGCAAAAAAAAAAAAATAAAGAAAAGAAAAGAAAAAAAGGACCTAAATGAATGATTTCTGTGAGTGAGATCCCAGTGGAATGAATAGGCCATCAAAGAACGAGGTAGCTTTCTCTGAAGGGAGGAGAGAACTTCTACTTTGACTATGATCTTGTCTAAATAAGATCAGAGTTGGTGAACTCAAAAGGCTTCCATAGCCTTGACAACTCATAACAAGAGCCTAGGGTGATTACTGATGCCATAAACAAGAGTGTCAATTTGTTAAGTCAACAATAGGAGTCCCTGTGCACTTACACGCATTGTAGGATCTCTGTCCTTAATGTGTTGTACAATGTGAATTAATGCTATAACTAGTACTCAAACAGTACTTTACACTTTATGTTCTGTGTGGGTGCAAACTGTTGAAATCTTTACTTAATATATACTAAATTGATTTTCTGTATATAAAGATAATTAAAAATGAATCTTGATGTGAATGGAATGGGAGAGGGAGCATGAGATGGGAGGGTTGTGGGAGGGAAGGAAGTTATTGGGGTGGTGGGGCATTGTAATCCATAAGCTTGTCTATGGCCATACCACCCTGAACAGGCCCGATCTCATCTGATCTTGGAAGCTAAGCAGGGTCGGGTCTGGTTAGTACTTGGATGGGAAAAGCCATTGTAATCCATAAGCTGTACTTTGAAATTTGTATTTGTTAAATAGATGTTAAAAAAATTAGGAAAAATAAATGAATCTTTATAAATATATGTTGATGTTCTGTAATCTGGCCACACTGGTGACTGTTATGAATGCTAAAACTATCCTTGAATTATTCTGATAATTTAACTATCTGTATCTGAATTTAAATCATTCTTCATAGCAAAGATTAGTTTTGGAAATGCCACTCAGGTAATTTAGTTTACTGAGGCAAACAGTAAACTATATTTATAAACAATATTTAATAAAATTATTGTCTGTTTATCTGAGATAATAAAGTATCTTATTTTTATAGATAAAGAAATTCATTCATTCAATCCAATGATTTAGCAAGTAAAGCATTAGTTCGTACTAGTCAGCTCAGACTGCCATAACAAAATACCATAGATTGGATGACTGAAATAACAGAAATTTATTTCCTACAGTTTTAGAAGGCTGACTTTCAAAATCAAATTGACAATATGATTGGACCCAATGAGAGCTCTCGCCTTGGCTTACAGGTACTTCTTGCTGTGCTCACATGGCCTTTCTTTGCTGCACACTCTAACTCTCCTTGTTCTTTTAAAGCCACTAATCCAAATGAATTAGAACCCCACCTTTATTATCTCCTAAACTTTAATTACCTGCTAAAACCTCTATCTCCAAATATGTTCACATGGGAGATTATGGTCCTAATACATGAACTGGGAGAAAGGGGGCACCAAATTCAGTCTGTATTATTCCTTAGAATGACCTTTGAAGGGTTCTATATGTGGCAGGAACTTGACATAGCAGTTCAGGTGCCACCTGAGACACTGCATCTGACATCAGAGTGCCTGGGATAGAGTTCTGGTTCTGTTTCAGATTCCAGCTTCTTGATAATGCAAGCCCTGGGAGGCAGCAGGTAATAGCTCAAGTACCTGAATCTTTGCCACCCATGCAGAGGGCCTGGATTGGGTCCAGGATTTGGCTGGCCTAGCTCAACTATTACAGGCATTTGAGGTGCAAACCAACAGATGGAAGATCTCTGTCTCTCTGCCTTCCAAATAAATAAGATAAAGATGTTTTTAGGGGCCAGCACTGTGGAGCAGGGGGTTAAGGCCCCAACCTGCAGCAAGATCAAGTGGGTGCCAGTTCAAGTCCTGGCTGTTCCACTTCTGATCCAGCTCCCTGCTAATGTCCCTGGAAAAACAGCAGAGGATGGCCCAAGTCCTTGGGCGCATGGGAGACCTGAAAGAAGCTCCTGGCTCCTGGGTTCATATCAGCACAGCTCCAGCCATTGTAGCCAAATGGGGAGTGACCCATAGGATGGAAGACCCCTCTCTCTCTCTCTTTCTGTTTCTACTTTTCCCTGTAACTCTGTCTTTCAAATAAATAAAATAAATCTTTTTTAAAAAGATGATTTTAAAAATGTTCTGGTAGATACAGATTTTCTTATAAGGTACCTACAATTTTATTTGTTAGAGTAAACACCTTTGTGTAAATGAAGATACTAACTCCATGGGTAGAAAAACTTTGTAGCATCTAAAAAATATGGAGATTATTTTATGGGTAGAATTTTGAACCAAATAGTGGTTGAAGAGGGATATAAATTTGCATTTCAATAACTTCTCTTAACATTCACTAAGTTCATTTAACTGAGCTCATAAAATGCCCCCAGGCATTGTGTCATACTCTTGGTATGTATCAGTAAACACAAAAGACACAAAGCTCCACCCTAATTGATCTGACATTCTAGTAATTGATCTGACATTCTAGTAATGTGCAATAAATAATCAGTACACAAAATTTTTTTTAACTTTTATACAGTATGTGAGAAGTGCAGTAATATAGAAAAAAGTAAAGCAGGGCAAGGGAACAGAGGTGTTAAAGTATGACTTAGAGTGGTTAGGGTGGGGTTCACTGGCAAGACAACATATGACCTAACACTTGAAGACAAGGAAGATATAGCATATATCCCTCTAAAACTCTGGATTGGCTTGTAATCCTTTATTGGAATATACTGTCACAAAAGTGATGCTGTATCAATTCTAGCTTCAGATTTTAAGTGGAATTAGCAGGCTCTATTGGTTCTCTTGGAATGATCCTTTGGGGGATACACTCTCCTGGAACTTAGTCACTATTCTATAAGCAGCCCAAGCCACATGAGGGCTACTTGTGGTGCTCCAGTGGACAGCCTCAGCTAAACTCTAACCACTGCACAGCATCAGCTGTTTTCCATGGGAATGGGCCATCGTGACTGAGGTCCAGTTGAGACATCAGGTAACTGCACCTTCATTGACATCCGATTTCAATCACACAAAAAACCTCAACACCAAGAACCTCCCACATGACTTCAGTCAACACATAGTTCAAAGCTGTTGGTGTTCAGGGGGTTAAAAAGAACAGATACTCAATTTAAATTTTTGTATCACTGCAAAAGGCAAATCTTAATCTGGTTCCTTACAAATATTTATGATAGGCATGGATTGTGAGTGTGTGCACACATTCATATTGTGGTGTTGAACATGAGGATGACTGCTAGTAGAAGTTTGGAAATTCTGGAAGACACTAAATGGAAATAGGAAAACAGGGTAGTAGTAACCATGAAAACATAAACTCATGGGAAAATTTTCTGAAAATAAATGGTTTAAAATTCTGCATAATATGGTACATGGACTTAAACATCAGGGTAGCATAAGCTGACACAAGATTTTTTTATTTTTTTAAGGGAAAATCAAAGCTAAATTGTATATTTCTGTAACTCTGTCCTAATCACTTATGCATCTTCATTCCTACAAAACCAAATGTAGTATATAACATGTGCTCATAAATGCTTGTTCATTAACTCAGAGTAGTTCAGAAAGAAGATAATATAAGGGCTATTCGTTCCTTAAGTCTCAATAAACTGATAATAGAATTTAAGATAGTCTCAACTCAACTTTTCCTCCCACATCCCAAAACATCACCACTGCAAGAATGAGACTAGGCAACTCATGAGAGGAAAATGACAATTTACAAATATTCTATAAATCATCATTACTTGATACCACAGTTCAAAGTATATACCTACATCTATTTTCATCTAAATTTATTCATGAAACATGTCTCCAAGAAGAACATGATGACAAAGAAATTTCTGAGAGTGTTTTCTTATTTTGTTTAGACAAATATTGCTAGGGAGTACATTTGGATTAATTTTAAATTAAGAACAAACATAACTATTCCATTCAAAATTCCAAGAATTGTTGGCATAGAAGCCATCACTTTTACACACACAAATACACACACACACAATTTATCCTTTCCTCTATCCAAGACAGATTTGAAAACGTCATTTAATCAAGAATAAAACATAGAGCAAGGAAAAATAGGGAGATTCAAATCAACTTTTCGTAAAACTACACAGGGGTCGGCGCTGTGGTATAGCAGGTAAAGCCACCACCTTCAGTACCAGCATCCCATATGGCAGCTGGTTCAAGTCCCAGCTGCTCCATTTCCAATCCAGCTCTCTACTATGGCCTGGGAAAACAGTAGAAGGTGGCCCAAGTCTTTGGGCCCCTGCACCTTCGTGGGAGACCCCAAAGAAGCTTCTCAATCCTGGCTTCAGAACGGTGCAGTTCTGGCCCTTGCAGCCATCTAGGGAGTGAACCAGCAAATGGAAGACTTCTCTCTCTTTCTCTGCCTCTGCCTCCTTGTAACTCTATTTTCAAATAAATAAATAAATCTTAAAAAAAAAAAAAAAAAAAAAAACCAGCGCACAGACATTGGGACTGAACCTGAAATTTGCTTGAGTTTCCAAACCTAACAAGAAAAGGTAGCATATTAACAGGCAGTCAGGGTGATCCCAGTGGAAATCAAGGGTGTAAAATCTTTAAGGAGGTCAAAAGTGCCTTCCTGTTCACTCCTTGGAAGCTTTGGTTTTACCATAAGAATGGCAAGAGAGTGGAGATTCCATCCTTCTGAGCTCATAGTTTACTGTAAAAACAAGTTAACTATCCCACCCTTCATAAACAACATTACAGGTCAGGTCTTTTGATGGGTTTTGTCCTTGCCTTGTAACTGAATGTCAAACTGTAAGTTTTTTTCCTTCTCCAAAATTGTGCTTAAAAACCACAGTACAACGGGCCCCTTCAGGTTTTGGCTCTCTTGCAGCCCCTTCCATGCCACTCTGGCTGAGTCCTCCGACTCTAATAAACCTTGCTTTTAAATCGAGAGAGAGAGAGACAGAGAGAGAGACACAGAGAGAGTGACAATGGTATAGAACGCATTGTCAAAAAGGACTTTAAGGATATACACAAAGTCTCTACAATTGATTCCAAATAGCTAAGGCATTGTTCCATAATGTATGTGAAATAATCTATAGATTACAGATTTGAAAGATGATGAATCAATACTAAAACGAATAGGATCACAGCAGATTGTTCTTTCAATATAGAGATGCTGGCCTAGGTAAAGTCTGAGGAATGCTTTTAACACAGCAAATCTGAATTAGCAAAGCATTCAACATGGAGATATGTATATTTGGTATACTAATATATTTACTAATATATAAATACTAATTTTGGTATACTTATGTGACAATAAAAGGTTCTGTACTTAGTTATGCTCTGGTAAATTTTGTTAAGAGTAGAAATACTCTGCTGAAAAAATAATAATATATAACTTGAATATGAATTAATATGTTGGAACAAATAGGAGGATTAGTAGGAAAATATTTTAGCAGATTAAATTAATAGGCTATTTTTAAGGAAGATATTTATGCTTATGTAGGTATATTTCACCCTATCACAGAAATCAGGGGAAGGATAAAGAGGATTGAGATCCATATGGGATCATGTTTGCCTTCACCCAACACAAAGTTAGAGCCCACCGGGTCTTAAGAATACATTTTGATGGGGTCAGCCACACGGCGCAGTAGGTTAATCCTCCTTCTACGGTGCCAGCATCCCATATGGACACCGGTTCTAGTTCCAGCTACTCCTCCTCCAATAGAGCTCTCTGCTATGGCCTGGGAAAGCAGTAGAAGATGGCCCAAGTCCTTGGGCCCCTGCACCCATGTGGGAGACCTGGAAGAAGCTCTGGGCTTCTGGCTTCGGATTGGTGCAGCTCCGGCCCTTGGGGCCATCTGGGGAGTTAACCAACAGAAGGAAGACCTTTCTCTCTGTCTTTCTCTCTCACTGTCTGTAACTCTACTTCTCAAAAAATTAAATAAAATCTTTAAAAAAAAAAAAAAGAATACATCTTGAGTCAACTAACATGGCCACATGGAGTAGCAAAGCCTTTAACAGGTAGAGGAGTAATTTACATAGATGGAATTTTTAAAAATCAAGGGAAGGAGTAAAATCTGGGTTGCTGCTTTTTAAAGGACAGTGATTACAACCACTAGGAACCACAGGCTCACTGATGTCTTAGTGCTAAAGAAGCAGCTTGAAACTTTCCCCCTCCACTGAGAAAAAGAGGTTCATCAGAGGTGGCCTGATAGCAGAGACAGGAATATTCTCCTTTCCATGTCCCCTCACATTTTTCTTGCTTAGCTCATTAAACACGATAAAGAAGGCTGTGGTTATGCAGAGGAATGGCCAACCACCTACAGGAAAGAGCTCATATGTGTTCCTGGACACCTGATCCCACTTCATTAAATCCACTTCTCACTGTTTTTTTGTCCCCTTGAGGGTAGCAAAATGGGTGGGTAGCTTAGATTTCTTGGGGATGGAACAGATGGCAAAAGGGGAAACTTAGCAAGTACTAACATAAGTTAAAGAGTGAACACCGTGTTGAAAAGTTACAAAGATATTTTACCTGAATAATAGCTGAGGGATTTGAAGGTATTAAGCCTATATTAAAGAAAGCACACTGACCCAAAAGACTTGTAATATTTTTTAATTTCATAGTAAAAGCAAATAAAGAACTAGGTCTTCCAGATAGAGGTTATAAGAAAACAATTTTTATTTAATACAAAATAACAGTGTTGTAGCAATTTGATCATTCACTTAGGAGAATACCTCATATAGTTCTTTGGACATATTCTTATGAGGGAAACAAATTTATAAAGAAACTATAAATTGTTATCACTGTTATAAACTGTATGACTGGGGCCAGTGTTGTCGCATAGCAGGTAAAGCTGGCACCTGCAGTGCCGGCATCCCATATGGGCGCTGTTTCGGGTCCCAGCTGCTCCACTTACACTCCAGCTCTCTGCTATGTCCTGGGAAAGCAGTGGAGGATGGCCCAAGTCCTTGAGCCCCTGTATCCATGTGGGAGACCCAGAAGACATTCCTGGCTCCTGGCTTCAGCCTGGCCTCGCTCAGGCCGTTGCAACCATTTGGGCAGTGAACAAGCAGATGGAGTACTTCTCTCTCTGCCTCTGCCTCTCTGCCTTTCAAATAAATAAATAAATAAATATTCTTAAAAATAAATAAATACATACATATATAAATAAACTATATGATCAGGGTGAAGTGAGAGCCTGCACCTGAAAAGGGTTCTTCTTTTTTTTATTTTTTTATTTTTATTTATTTATTTATTTATTTTATTTTATTTTTTTTTTTTTGTGACAGGCAGAGTTAGACAGTGTGAGAGAGAGAGACAGAGAGAGAGAGTTATATACAGTGAGAGAGAGACACAGAGGAAGAGGTCTTCCTTCCGTTGGTTCACTCCCATTTGGGGAGTGAACTGCCGGCGCTGCGCCGATCCGAAGCCAGGAGCCGGGTACTTCCTCCCGGTCTCCCATGTGGGTGCAGGGGTCCAAGCACTTGGGCCATCCTCCGCTGCCCTCCCAGGCCACAGCAGAGAGCTAGACTGGAAGAGGAGCAACTGGGACTACTTCCCAGCTCCCCAACCAGGACTAGACTAGAACCCAGGGTGCCGGTGCTACAGGCGGAGGATTAGCCAAGTGAGCCATGGTGCCGGCCCAAGAGGTCCTTCTTAAGAGAGCCAGTGAACTCCCCAGGAGAACAAGATAGAATCCTTCAGTCAGAAGAAGAACTAAGGGAAGACAAACAGTAATAACAAAAGGCCAGAAGTATATAGAGCTTTGCTTCTCCAACGCACAAAGAAGAGTCTGAAGCTCAAGAAGAGTGAACAAACGGTGAGAATGATATGAGATGCAATCAGGTTGGAAGGTAGGAGTGAGATCCTGTAGGACCTTGTGGACTGTGCTAAGGAGTTTTGATTTTATTCCATCAACACTGGATGCATCTGCTGAACTCCAAATAGAAGAGTGTAATGAAAAGAATGCGTAATAGAAAAAGAGTAACAGCAGGAAAACTGAATACCATAAATAACTGTAAATGACTTATTTGCCTAGACATAAGAGGAAAGAAATGAATAAAGATAATAGAGTCAGTAGGAAACATTAGAGAAATATGGCAGCCATCCATGAAAATAATTGAGTTAATTCCCACCTGGTGGAATTAACAAAGGTTCTGTGACATGGAAACAATAGAAAGAACTAGGGAAATCAGCGATAACTGCAGGGCACTTGAATTGGAGCTGAGGAACAGGAAATTTCTCTAGAGTGAGTGAGAAAATATTTTCACCCAACTCTATCACTGAGGTATACGAACATGAGAGGCTCATCTCTTGGGAGGAACTAATTGCTGTTCATCCCAAATAACAAACAGCATACATGATGCTGAGAAAGGATTGTTGTTCTAATGTTCAGGAATGCCCTGGAAATAACAAGAGCCTGAGTAGTGAACCCAGAGTATCCCAATGGCTGAAGCCCATTCAGAAAACACCAACATTGACATTGCTACTTCTAAGGCTAAGCTGATTGTAGGAGCTAAAAACTGGTATATTAAAAACTGAATGTTTGTGTTCACCCAAAATTAAGATGTGGAAGCTCTAAACCCTAATATGATGGCATTTGGAGATGGGGTCTTTGGAAGACAACTATGGTTAGATGAGATGATGAAATAGGGCCCTCATGATGGAATTGGTGACGTTATAAGAAAAGACAGCAGAGAGTTTGCTTTTTCTCTCTTTGTATTCACTTAAAGAGGTCATGTGGGCACACAGCTAAAATGTTGTCACCTATATAATCCAAGGGGAATATCTTCACCAGAAACCAGAAAAAATGGCACCCTGATCTTGGATTCTACTTTCTGGAATTGAGAGAAAATAATTTTTTTTTTCTTTAAGCCACTCAGTCTATGGTATCTTGTTATTGCAGCCAAGCAGACTAATATGGTGTATTTGTTCTAGAATGAGGATTGCAATAAATTAAAACTTGTCTTTGAGGGAATGGTACATGAAAATGGGAGAGGGGAAGAAGGAGAGAGAAATCCTTAGAATTGTATTTACACTACTTGGAATCTGTTCTTTGTACTAACAGCACATTAACAGGAGAATTGACAAGAATTATGCTGTAGTAATTATCATGCTTTTGCTGTAACCCTAAGAATCTAATGTATTAAAACAGTTCTTCAAAAAAAAATAAAATAAAGTCAGTGCCTAAGGAAAAAGTAATATGTTGATTACTTAATTTTGAAAATATTCCCTGTTACTCCCTACAGGAAGATTGTATTTTCCCACCCCCTTACATGTCAGACTTGGCCTCATGACTGTCTCCGGCAAATGAACTATGAGGAAAAATGGCCTGTATTAGACAGAAGCTTTCAGATCATAGTCAATCATTAATCTCTGCCGTAGACTAACAGAGTTCCAGATAGTTGTAGCCAACATACAATAGACATGTAGCATGAGCAAGAAATAAATCTTTGCTAATGGAAATCACTGAAGTTTGGGATTATTTGTTGCTGCAACATAAACTAGAATATTCTGATTTATACACCATTCATTTAGGTTATAAATCTGAAAAGACAAGAAATATATTTAGACATAGGGCATCATTAGTTCACTCAGGGCCATCCTCAGGGCTTAAATGGTCCGTGATTTTTGGTGTGGTTAACAGAAAATCCTAACTCATTTTGTAAGCAGAATGTGGTTCCTTCAGCAACATTTTCCATTGAAGACTCAATATTGATGTTGGCCCCAGTGCTGGTAGGGGTCCACAACTCCTCTAAATAAATATTTCTCTTTCTTTCCCAAAGTAATCTTGGTTACTAGGGTGAAGCTAAAATGAACTGTATAGACTTTATGGCAATGGAAGGGTGGATGAAAAAGCTTAAAGGGGACTGACTTGCATTAGAAAATTATAGGACTAAAACATCTATCAACTCAAAGAATTCCAAGATATAGTCCTTAGGTTTCCAGAAAGTGCACAAGATGATAAGAGAAAAGCCCAAAACATCTTCCATTCATGTATCTTTTCCTAGGAATTATGTAAGTGAGCACAATTCTTGCATAATGTAGTCAAAGAGTAGCTAAGGTAGCCTTTGAGTCAATCTGAGTGGCCTGAAATTTCCCAGGTTCTGATGCCGTTACAGCATCAATGACCCACAAGGAAAAGTGAGAAATAGAAACTGCTAAATATAATATCCTAACCAGAAAGTCATAGTGAGTTTGTATATGCATATTATCCTATAGCAAAACAGAGCTACTGGCAGTGTGTCATGTATGAGCATTTGATTGACGTGCTGCATTTTTGGTATCATTCTATGAGTGGTGTGTTTAGGATATGTAAACTGAGGACCTAAGAAGGTTTCCCCTCCCAATTGGGAGCTGCAATTGCTTCAGAAGTCCATGCTACACTCTACATGTACTACTGTATTCACATAATAGCTCTGAGAGATATGTTGAATTATTATCCTTATTTTACAGATGATGGGACCCAGGAATTTTTTTTTTGACAGGTAGAGTGGACAGTGAGAGAGAGAGACAGAGAGAAAGGTCTTCCTTTGCCATTGGTTCACCCTCCAATGGCCGCCGCAGACAGCACGCTGCGGCTGGCACACCACACTCATCTGATGGCAGGAGCCAGGTGCTAGGTGCTTTTCCTGGTCTCCCATGGGGTGCATGGCCCAAGCACCTGGGCCATCCTCCACTGCACTCCCAGGCCACAGTAGAGGGCTGGCCTGGAAGAGGGGCAACCGGGACAGAATCTGGCGCCCCGACCGGGACTAGAACCCGGTGTGCCGGCGCCGCAAGGTGGAGGATTAACCTGTTGAGCCACGGCACCGGCCGGGACCCAGGAATTTAATCTCTACCTGTGCTAAGCTACCTGAGGGTTGCCACAACTTTCTTGAAGATTCTCAGAAGTAGAACTTTATCAAGTATCTTGCAGCAGTCTGTATTTGTATTCTTATAGAAGGAATCTTCCTGACTCTTTTAGATTGTTAGATTAAAAAAAAAATCCAGTAAACCAGAGTTCCAAAGAATGATATGAAATGCCTTCCCAAGAAAAGCAAAATCCTAGGTTGCTAAACTCAAGCGTACCTGTTGCTAAACTCAAGCGTACCTGTGGTAATGGCACACAATAGGGAAGGATTTATTTGTTAGCCATGATAACTGAAACAAAGGAGGGTGACCCAAGAAGTGACATCCAAGGGAAAACTCAAAATAAAAGACAAAGTATTTTTTAACTGGTAATACAAATGTCACAGCAAGATAACATTCATGCTCCCTCACTAGGTAAAATCTTACTGAAGATTCTAACCTTCAGCTTTTGCCTTTGTCCTTATACTCATTTTTTTTTTTTTTAAGGAAGGAGGGTGCCAGTCATCCCTCAACAGGATATGGAATGATCCCTTGGGTAAGGTGAATCCCACCCACAACTTCCCATGTAGAGCTTCTGTTCTTCATTGCTAGTTCTCTTAAGGGCTTTTGTTCCAAAAACATAGGTATGGTTTCATTTTAGTGTGATGGGATGTTACCAAACTTAATCTCCTAATAAATAATGATCAAGTTAGAATGAACTGAGACAAAGTGAGTAATGGAATTATTTAGTGGAGATTATTTTCTTATTTTCAAGGAGAAAAAGAAAACACAGATTACTTTATTAAGTTCTCCTAGAAAGACAGGTGTATACATGAGTTTCTAACATCCTCAATAACACACCACATACTTTACCCAGCAATATATCAGACAACTGTCAGCAACCTTCTCGAGATCCCTCCCCTTCAGATACATACACTTGGAGATTTACTCATATCATCTCCTCCTCCCCACTCATAGCATCAATGATCTCAAGTCTCTGGGAGTGAGGGGAAATTAGAGTATCTATCTCTTCTTTAAGTTCCTTTCAAAATGCTTAGGGACTAGTGACAGAAGAAAACAGCCTTGAGAATAGCTCCCATGGAACCTCTTCTTGATATAAGCTGTCCTCTTAATAGACAGCACAGCAATGATAAGTATCTGCATCTTCCGTCTCCAAGATGGCCCATGGAGGCCCATCAACCAATCCCTGGTAGTAAGTTGAGTCCAAATGGGGTCCCCAGGGAGCTGCCTAGAGAGAGAAATAAATCTAGCTTCTCACTTGAGACTAACAAATTACCAAACAGAAGTTGCTTAAACTATGTGATTCTATATTATGGGGTATTTATGACATCTTCAGAAACCATGTGAATAATCAATAGAATTATGGATTACATTGCTAATAGTTATTATATAATAATAACTGGACTAATAACTCAGTATTTTAATCTAATTAATATAAATGTATCAGTAAGAATTTACTAGGGAAACACACAAAATATAGATGATACTGTCTTTATATGAATCAATCAAAAGATAAACAGTAGCAGTGAGCTTTCTAATTTACTTATATTAATTTCAGATATTAGTGATTACAACTTGTGCTTTCAAATTCCATAAAATACAAAGCTGCCATGAAATAGAATTAGCAGGGAGCTTTCAAAACTCATTAAATGGAACTTTGGTTGCAGCATCATTTTTTTGGCTAATATGGGAATATATGTCTGTACATACACTATTTATGACACCATTTGAGACTTACATAAAATATAAGTTGGGAGAATGTGTTGCCTTCAATAATTTACAAAGGTAGAAAATAACAGCAAGGGGAATTGAGAACAAACCTCGTCTTTTCTCGTACTGTAATATACAGATATTGCATCTGTGGCTTCCAATACAGATTCTTAATTTGAGCCTAGACAAGCCTTACACTGTGAAGAGATTAAAGGGGTATCTGAGGGGAAAAGTATAGATGCTGTTTCTCCTGCATAATCATGTTTGCAAACATGTTAATCAAATCTGGGTGCTTGCTTACTCGATAATTAAATTTACAAATGATTGGAAATATTTGCCACAGATAGATCTAAAGTCATTCCTGAAATCCTAATGACAGCTTCAGCACTATGTGTATGCCTCTTGAGGGCCCACTGAGGAAAGAAGGTATTAAAAATATAATTGGTTTTAAAGCACATTAGATTAAATTTTTCCTATGATTTATTCTCTCTTCTCCATATTCACCTTTCAGGTCATTTCCTGCTTTCTGAACAATGTGTCCACAATTCAAATGAACTAACATATGAATTTGCTTACTTTTATCCAGTCCAACTAGTAGTTCCAAAATGTTCTATTTTTGTATAAAATTATGGACTCTGAAATGAAAAAAAATTAAACCTTCAAATTAAGTAACATTTAGAAAAACTATCAACAGTATTTGAAATCTGATGAAAAGCTCATTTTTCAAAAAAATAAGTACAGTAGAAAGTAATTAAAAAGTTAACTGAAGTCACTATAAACTAAACAAAAAAACATACTCAACTTACTAGGTCACTTTTAGCTTTCCCATGCAATTTCATACTAGGTCTGACATAGTTATAGGACAAATAAATGCATCTGACTGATCAAAATTTTAAAATTATGCATAAACTTTCAGGTGTATTTACTGAGTTTCTGAATTTGCAACCCTGATGGTGGAAAAAAGGCAAACTTCCAAATTTTTGGTGGCTACAGCTACCAGCATTGTGTGGAATATCCTTTTGAATGCAAAGATTAAAATGGGGTCAATAATGTCAGGAATAAATGAGTTGGCAAACAATATCAATGCTGCCCTCATCTGACCTTGTATAGAATTGTTTGCATGACAGAGCTGAAGAGCAACAACATGGTTAAACTGCTCACGTATATTTCCAGCCATCTGGAGACCTTAAGGGTCAATATGATTTACTAACATTCACTAAAGGTTATTAAAATTGTTGTACATAGTTGATGGAAAGGTGTTATTGCTTTTGTAATAAAAAATGACTTTCATGGAACAGTTTACACATAATTTTTTATGAGATTTTACTTTCTTTCCTCTTCCACCCCACTTCTGAGTTTCATGGTTGATAACAGTTGATTATTTGTGCTGTCTAGTGTCATTCTTTATTTTTTCATTTGTACAGTCTGATGGATTTGGATGGTACTCTCTAGAACTTAAATTATAAAGGTAGGGATAGCTCTCTACCCAACTAGCTCCAAGGCTCCTGCTGCCATTACAAAAGACAACATGTAAAAAGCAGTCAATTTGCCCTCAGAATAATGTGATCATGGTAACTCTTCAAATTAAAAGATCTGAATGATTCTGGAACTTCCCTAGTTCTCCATGTTACTCCAGGCAACCAAAGAGATGCTGTTTGAAAATGCATCTTATGAACCGCAAACCTTTTTTTCCCCTGAAAATAAAACTGCCATTTAGAAAAATCCCATAGCCACCAGCAGATCTAGTAAGAAGTGCAAAAGTGAGCAACACAGAAGTCAAACAACTACACAGAAGTGAGGCAGGGAGGGGGAAGGACGATAAAGAAAGAAGTGGCACAAAGAGAAAGCACAGAATGCAACAGACTATCATCATCACAACTTCTACTAAACACAGCATCAGGCAAGGTGCAACACAGATAGGATTCCTCCGACTGGAAATTTAGCATCTAAAACATCACTCAAAGAAAAATCCAAGTCAAAAGAGAGAAAAGTTGCTAAGAACAAAGTTTTAAAGAGAAAGCCATGTGAAGAAAGCATAAACGTAGAAACAAGTAGAAAAGATATTTTTTAAAACTGGTTCAACTGGAACACTACTATGAAATATGACTTAAAGTTATCATCACCTGTATCCAAAATTTCTATATACTGCAAACTCATTACTATGGGGTGTTTTATTTCCCACTGATTCATACTAAAGCATAAACTAGAAAGAAAGCACGCAATTAAAGTGTGTCTGGTATTTAGAGGAAAATAATATGGCCAAATGATTTTGATTCAGGACTCAGCAAGTAACTAGAGTTCAATATATTTTTGTTTACTAAGATGTAGTTATTTAAGTATTTATTTATTAATTTAAAAGACAAAGCAACAGAGAGAGAGACAGAGACAGACAGAGAAAAAAGAAGATGGGGAAGAGGAGAGAGAGAGAGAGAAACAGAGAGAAAGAGATTGAGAGAGACAGAGAATCTTCATCTGCTGATTCACTCCCCAAATGGCCACAACAGCCAAGGCCGGGGAAGTCTGAAGCCAGAGCCTGTAATTCCATCTGTGTCTCTCATATGGGTAGTCAGGGCCCAAGTATTTGGGCTATGATATGCTGCTCTCCTAACCATATCAACAGGAAGCTGGATCAGAAGCAGACTGCCAGACTCAAACTGGTACTCCCGCATGGCATGTTGGTGTTGAAAGAGGCAGCTTAACCCACTGTGCCACAATGCCAACCCCTCACTATACTTCTTTCTGGAAATCACTGACTCCAAAATTAAAATCATTCATGACTGTCTACATGAAATTCTAGATATGGTTTTTTACCATGGGTACACTGTAGCAGTTCCCATTCTCTCTCACATGATGCAAATTTCAGATACAAAAAATATACATCGTGTTTCTATTGTTACAATTTCATTCAACATCTCAGAACACATAGCTTGTAATTATAAGATAATTTTAAATTTTAATTTAGTTTGTAACTTATTTGCTTCTTTAGGAACAGGGATGAGAAACTGTAATGAGAATCAGACTGGGCTAACATTTACTGAACACTACATAAGAGCCATAACATTTTAAGTTCTTCTCCAGTAAGATGAAATGGGAGAATGGGACTGGGAATGGGAGAGGGAGGAGGAGGTGGGGTAGGAGGGCAGGTATGGTGCAAAGAATCACTATATTCCTAAAGTTGTACTTATGAAAATTATACTCATTAAATAAATGATTTCTCTGGGAAAAAAAAAAAGAATGAGAAATTGTATAAAAGGAATCACCAAAGGGTCTATACAATAATCTCTAAAGCAAAATATAGGGGATCACAAAGAATACAAATGGCAAATGAAGAATATTCAACAACAATGAAAATCCATAATAATGAGTAAATTTTAAAATTGTTACCTTGAGTTTTCAAAACATAGTGGAAAAGTTTGCCTAATAAAAAAGCATCAGAAAAGAAGATAAGGCCTGTATTCAAGAAAGAAGTGTTTGGGGTAGGTATTTGGCCTAGCAACTGGAATACCCACAGCTCACATAAGACTGCCAGAACTGAATGCTCAGCTCTTGCTCCTGATTCCAGTTTCCATCCAGTGCAGACCCTAGGAGGTAGCAATGGTGACTCAGTGGGAGACCTGGATTGAGTTCTCAACTCTCAGCTTCAGCTTAGATCAGTCCTGGCCATTGCAGCCATTTGGAGAGTGAACCAATGGACAAGAGCTCTCATGTTCTCCTCTCCCTCTCCTCTTCCCCCTTCTCCCTGCCCCTCTCTCTCCCCTTCCCCTTTGTTTTCCCTTCCCCCTCTCTCTTTCCCTCTCTGGAAGCTCCAGAAGTCAAGATATTTTAGCATTTCCAGGGAACTTCAAGGGGCCACATTTCAGGGTAAATTTTAGGGGGTCTTCTCCAATTTCATATGAAATGCTATCCAGGGTGCCACATGTGCTACTGGAATTTGGGGTGCCTTACGATTTCACCACGGGCTTATGACTAAATCCCCGATATTAATAAGCCCGAGAGGGTTCTTGCCTAATATTTAGAGAAGAATTCTAAATACCGGCACAGATAAAAGAGGCAGCATGGTACGTTTTAAGCTTTTATTTAGTAAGAAAGATGCATAGGAGTGTGAGAGTTTTATTTAAGAGAGAGAGGTGAATAGGGGTTCATACCGAGCACCAGGAACCAGCCACATGGAGGAACATCCAGGCCTGTATCTGGGCCAGGAAGCCTAGAGCACATGGCCCGAAGGCCATGCACCCTGGAGGCGTGGGCTACAGCAAGCCCCCTCCTGACAAGAGGCCAGGGAAGAAGAGCAGGGCCGGGCACGCTGTGCCCTAGGCTTTTAACCCACTCCAAAGGGGAGTGGTTAATTAACCTGATTGGCTGGTGGGCACCCCGGTGTGGCCAGGTAGGGGAATGAGGCCACTCAGGGGCGTGGCAAAGGCATCAGGTAGGGGCATGAGGTCACACAGGGGCATGGTGAAGGCATGATCTTCCAGTTCACAAATATGATCAATTTTAACCTGTATGCCTGCCTACTTCATGGAGGATGGCTCAACTCCTTGGGCTCCTTCAACAGCATGGGAGGCCTGGAAGAGGCTCCTGGCTCCTGGCTTTGGGTCAGCCCAGCTCCAGCCATTGTGGCCATTTAGGGGGTGAACCAGCAGATGGAAGACCCCTCTCTCTGCCTCTCTGTAACTCTGCCTTTCAAATAAATAAATAAATCTTTAAAAAAGATGGCTATAAATACACTCACATACACACACCATAGTTAATTGATACACCACTAAATATCCAAGTTAACAACTGAGAGAACGCAGATGTGAAAAATATTAAGCAATTTTATAAAAGTATCACCAGTCACAGAAAACTAAAAGAATTTTAAAATATCAGTGTTTTCCCTTTTTGCAAATAAATTTAAGAACTAAATTTCCTATAGAAGAGAAATTGTAATAGTTCAGTGTAAATAGAAAACATTACTATGGCTCAACATATCCCTAGTGTATTTGGCATAGATTCACAGGAAAGATCAGAGGAATAGATAACTCTAATACTAAATGATCCAGGGCATACCAAAATAATGAAACCTACCAACATATTTTTAGAACAAAATAATTAAAGAATCTCTGAATTAATCTCACTTCTGAGTATGGCTGCAAAATTGCTAAGTAAAATATTAAGCAATAAAATAGCAAAAAAAAAAAAAAACCTTCCATGCCAAGTGTGATTTATTTTAGGAATACAAAAGAAGTTCAGTATAAATTTATTTTCCTAATAACAGAGTTAAAGTGAAAGCTTGTAATATTGTCTTAGTGAAAGTCTAAAAGTCATCTAATAAAATTCAATATTCTATTTTGCTAAGAGCAAAACTTCACGAAAGAGTAATAACCATATTATTCCTAATATAATACATATAATATAGTAATGTATGTATCAGATTTGAACTAAAAGCAAACATGTTTTACAGAGAAACATTGAAAGCTGTTCCACTAAAGTCAGAAACACTATATAGATATCTTCTCTCAACTATTACTTAATATTGATCTGGAGTTACTAGACAAAGTAATTAGATAATATAAGCACATAAACAGGATAAGACTTATAAAGGAGTACATAAATTATAATTAATTAAAGATGATATTTAATCTGAATATTCAAGAAAATGAACTGTTGTATAAAACAAAATTGTTCAATTGGGGACAAAAATGATAGAATATAACTTACATACAGAAAACAATCATTTGGAAGATATAAAGAAAGAAAGTTCTTTCAGTAGCAACTAAAAAGATGACATTTACAAAGATTATTATGCTCCCCCAACTCCAGTATTCACTCGCCCTTTCTGCTGTGAATAGTAGAGTTCCATGAGTTTCGTTGTACACATGTCTGCCTATCTGGACTCACACCTGAACACTCTGTGTTCAAGCCTTACAGAAACATGTCATAATGCTTCTTTTGACGTCCAATAAAGATAAGCAAAAGTAAGATGTGCAACTTCTCGATCTCCCTCTTAAAGACTTGATCTCCCTCTTTCCCCTCCCAATGAGCTAGAACAAAAACAGCATCCTATGCAATAATGAAGTAGGATGAGAAAGCCAATCTGGAGCTCTGAAAAATCTAACAGAGCACAGAGCCATCCTTTTCTGAAAGGCTACATTGTCACATGAAAATATACTGTTTGTAAAACCAACTGAACCCTGGGCAGTGCTGTGGCATAGCAGGTAAAGCCACTGTCTGCAGTGTCTGCATTGCATATGGATGCTGGTTGAGTCCCAGCTGCTCCAATTCCAATAGTTCTCTATGGCCTTGGAAAGCAGTAGAAGATGGCCCAAGTCCTTGGGCTCCTGCACCCACGTGGAGGATCTGGAAGAAGCTCCTGTCACCTGCCTTCGGATCAGAGCAGCTCTGACCATTGTAACTATCTGGGGAGTGAACCACCGGATGGAAGAACACTCTCTCTGCCTCTGCCTCTCTGTAACTCCATCTTTCAAATAAATAAATAAAGCTTTAAAATGTTTTATAAAACCTATATAAAGAAAAATTTTAAATACTGTTAAGCAGCAGAAAAAACTAGAATAACTCAAAAGTGGAAAGTAACAACAAATTTTAAATAAAAACGTATCAGCTCTTTTCTGGTTAAATCTATAAACATAACACAATCTTAACAAAAAATGACAATGTATTTCTTTTGGAAACAGATAAACCAAAATGGAAAAGCTATGAAGCAAAGTTATGCAAAAAATTCTGTAGAACAATATTATTTTAGGGAGTGTAGCCCGATTAGATAATACAACATATTATAAGTAATTTACCACTGCTACATGCATAGAAAGACAGATTAACGGTTTAAGAGAGAAGTTCCTAACAGCTTTCAGTGATAACTTTGCTATTTCATATCAGTGAGGAAAAGATGGATTATTCAATAAGTGCTGAGAAGATAACTTTCTAGCCATATGGGAAAAATAAATTGGATTCATATCTCACACCTTACACAAAGATAAATTCCAGATGATCAAAGATTATTCAAAGATTTAAAATGAAGCCCCCAAAATATTAGAAAAAACACTTTTTTAAAATTCAAGATTGGGAAAGGATTTGTTAAACACAAATTGAAACCACATGCCATAAAAGAAAAAGACTGATAAACTTTACTACATTAAAAATCATATGACTTAAAAGACAAAAGTAGTCAAATAACAAGGAGAAAATGTGGCCAGTATTTACATTTCATACCACAGACAAAAGCTACTTTTTTTTTATCATACATAAGAATTTCTATAAATCAATTAGGAAAAAAATTTTAGGGGAAAATACATAAATATTCAGCTTAGAGAAAAGAAAATATAAATGTATCTTAAATCAATGAAAAGGTGCTAACCTTCTCAACAAGAGGGATGCAAATAAAATTGCATTGAATAATAGCTAATTCCAGATCTGGGAAAGAAAATACACAAGATGTATCTGAGACATCTGGTTGTTCCAGAAAGCAATGAAACTATCAAAGAGTAAATGGGCCATGTCAGAGGGGCATAGGAGCCAATATGAAGAGGGTTCCATTGGCCAATGTGTGACAATTTGAGTTTGAAAAACAGCAATGAATGTAAATGATGGAAGAATATAAAATACACAAACTTGAGGATTCATACTGACAGTCCCCAGACCCTGACAGAGAGAGCGAGCGAGCAAGCGAGAAATTAAAATTTAAACAAAACTAACGGAACAACACTAGGACTAAAAAACTTCAGTAGTGAAAAAAAGAAAAAACATGGGGAGAAGGAAATCACTGAAACAAATGTAGCAAAAACCCCAATAATCACTGAATTTGACCAATGGCTATATAAAAGTCCATTCTTTCTAGATTTGTGTACTATGAGGTTCATTTTTTACCTAATGGTTTGAGCTTAAACTTGTGTAAGGTAAACTTACCTCCTAATTCTGGTTAAAGATTTGACTCATAAATACTATATGGAGAATACAGCAGTATTTATCAAAATTTAAAATGCACATTCTCAGAATTTATATTTCTAAGTGTTTATAGATTACTAAGCATTTCCATCTCTAGATGTTTATTCTACAGATATATGCTCACATATGCAGAGTGGCATTTACTGAGTCAATCTTTAGAGTAGCAAACAGTTAAAAACTATCTTAAATTACATAATTGGAGACTAATCAAAGTATCACCCAGCCAGTTCACAACACCCTGCAACCTTTAAGAAGGAGGAGAAATTTGTGTCAAGAAAAATAACATGCAAGATAACCTAAACACTAAGTGCTTTTTAAGTGATATTTTGAAGTCCTTTTTTTTAAAAAAAAATTACTTATTTTATTTACTTGAAAAGCAGAGATTAAGAAACAATCAGAAAGTTCCCATCTGCTGCTTCTCTCTATAAATGCCTGCAATAGCTAGGGCTGTGCCTGGTCAAAATTGGCAGACAAGAATTTAATTCAGGTTTCTCTTGTGGGTAACAGTGACCCAACTACTTGAGCAATCATCAGCTGTCTCCAAAGGTGTGCATTAGCAAGAAGCTAGAATCGGAAGTACAACCAAGAGTTGAACCCAGGCACTCTGATGTGGGATGTGGGTGTCCCAAGAAACTTCTCCAACACTGTAAAACACTCAAATTTGAAATCCTTTTAAGTGCATGGATGTATTTTCCAGAAAGAAAGGAAATCCCCAAGGTTTAGAACAAAGCAGAAGTTACAGGGAAGTAAAGGAAAACTACTGGCTGCCTTGAGGGCATTTAGCAATTCAATTTGACCAACCATAAGATTCCTCAACACTAGAAAATTCTTGCTTGGCATTATCTTGTACATTGTATCATCTCTGGCTCCTACTCACTAGATGCAAGTAGCACTGGCCACCTCCGCTCAGTTGTAATAACCAAATATGTCTCCAGTGTCTTCTGGGGACAAAATCATCCTTGATTGAGAACAACTGACCTAGATCCACCCCTATCCCCAACGAAGCTGGAAATCAAGGAAAGGAGGAATATAAAATCTAACCTGCAGACAAAGACAGCAAGGAAAATTATCTATCTTCAGTATGGAGTAGAAGGAAACACTCTCCCTTAAGTAATTGTGATCACAAACCAGCCTTCACATGGATTTGAGTGCTCACATTTGATCCTATCCACAAGGCACAAAGAAATAGAACACAGCTATTATTTTAATTTAAGGAGGTTATGTTTTGGTAGTGGCAACAGATAAATAGAAGCAACCTCAGGAAGAAAGTAACACAAATGCATTCTTAAAATAATTCCCATAAATAAATTTCCAACTAATAGGAGCTCTACCACTTCCTTAAAAAAAAAAAAGACAAATATGTGATTAAGCAAGACATCACGAGCAAGAGTCAGAAGAAACAGCAATTCAAACAACCAAGTTTAAAAAAACACCTGTTATGGGAGTTCCAAATATAGTTCACAAAAAAATAAAATATATTTAAAGAAATGAAAAAATTCAACATATAAATAAGGAAATCATAGTTGTCAAAAATTATCAAAAATTTTTGAAGAACTAAATAAGATGTTCACAAATTTAAAATATTACTGAAATTAGAAACTACTAGAATGCAATATGACAGCAGATTAAACTGCAATGAACAATTAGTTAATTGGAAGGTAAGGCAGACAAAATGTATTCAATAAAGTACAGACAGATCAAGTTGAAAAATATGAAATACAGAATAAAGATAAATATTTAATTTGTCAGAATTCTGGATGAAAGCTAGAGAAAGGATGGAAGCAAGGTGGTATTTGAAGAAATAATAGTACAATCACTTACAAATGTGTCTTGAACTTGATGGACTTTATGTTCCGAACTAAAATTTGTTTTCTTATTTTTATATTTTAATTCCAGTTTCCAGGAACTTCTGAAGTCCCTTCATCTAAGTGTATGCTTTCACTTGGGGAAAAGTAGAATTAAAGGCAAAGAGGCAGTGAATAGGAACTTTTCTATCAGAGGGAAGTCAAGAGGAAAAGGCATGAATGTTATAATATTTCTCATTTTGTAGGCAAATGCAAGGCAACAGGAGAAAATAAACACCTTCCATTAATGTACTCTCTGTTGTTGACACAAGCAAAAATTATAATAACTCAGGTAAAAGAGAAACTACCAAAGGACAAGGCACTGGGATCATGAATTGATTTGTGACAGATCCCAGATGAATTGGAAACCAGCCATCTACCCTGTAACGAGGAGAAAATAAGATTAGGTTAACTTGTCATTTCTAGAAGAAAAAGATTAAATAGAAAAGTTATGCTTTAAATCTCATTTATTTTCAATAGAGCAGATTCCTGGTCTGCGCTTTAGTACTCTTGTAAATAGTCATGTGTCTGACAACTTTCAAAATAAAGACCAATTAAATATAAAACAAGATTATCATCTACAAGAACTGTAAGTGGTCTAAATGAAAGGTTATGATTTTGAAAATGTTGTCCTATGCATGGGAGAGCAGGAAAAAAAGGAAACAGTGAGTGCACATATCTTCTGTGTACTGCACAATGTACTGGCACGTGTTTTGCTTCGTATGTCCTCACAACCACCTCAGCTACTTATCTTGCCACCCATTTGAAGAAGAGTCAAATGAGACCAAAAAAGGTTAAAAGATTTACTGAAGTCATTCCACAGTAAGTAGTTAAAGTGCAATTTAAACCTAGACTGTCTCTAGAGAGTTTTCTATGATTGGCTATCTTGGCAATTTGCCCTTAATAAATAAATCTTAATAATGAAAATGAGTGCCATAGTCATAAATGCATGAAAAGGCAATCATTGAGAAATGGTTTGTTAGTGTCTGCTGCAAGTTTTCTCTCTGGTTAAAATCGGAAGTCAACTTTATGTGCCATGCTACTATCTCCAATTTATATAAATAGTACCTTACAGACCAAAAAAATCCTTTTGAAAACTACTCATTCATCCATCTATTATTTCATCTAATATTTATTGAGCATCTAACTATTCCATGATGGTGCTGTACACTGGAACAATGACTGTGAATAAGACAGACATGATAAAGTATATCTTAAAGTCTAGCAAGAGATCAACCATATAAAATATGGAAAACATATTTAAATATTGGCTAACAGCAAATATTTAACTTTAAATATTGACTAACAAAGCAAAAGTAATTTCCTTCTCTGTTTACTGGTTTAGTATTACAACTTTTTAGCACATACAAAGAGAACTGAATGGAAGACCATCAGATATTGTGGTCCTCTGAGTATAGGTAAGTATCTTATAAAGAAATTGTTCAACACAAATAACAGAGACTAACAAAAGTCAAATTTGGTCATCATTAGGCTTTATCAGATTTTTCAAATTAGTCATATTATCAGTTGGATGTTTTGAAATAATTAAAAGTGCTTAAAATACAATATTAACAAATAACTAATTTACTGACTCATTTAAAAGAAGTGTCACTAAACTTACATTATCCATCTTAGTCGCACATTTGAAAAAAGGAGATTGTGGCATGTACTGATACTACTGTGTAGGAGGGAGATTAATGGAGAGCAAATTGGGGAGTAATTAATCAAGCTGCATAAGAAAGTGAAAAGAAGAAACAAAGATGCAAGGTTTGACAGGAAAATTCTAAGCTCTTTGTACTTGGCACCAGTCAAAAAAAAAAAAGCATAATAGGGCTGAAAAGTTCATGAATATGCTCCAATTAATCTGTATGTGCACTGAAATGCTTTTTAGTTTGGTTCATTTAAAACTGAAATTCCCTTCCCCATTGATGTCAGCTAGTTAGCCAAGATGGTGCATTACTGTTATGATCACTGCAGCGCACATAATTTAGATTTATCTCTTTGGGGACTCGGCTCCACCCCCTGCTAGCTAATATGCTCACCATGTTTAATGATGCAAAAAATTTCCCTGAGTACAGGTTATTTATCTTTATCAGGGGCTGCATTTGGCTGGCTGTCTGTTATCAGCCAGAATATTTGTTCCTAAATGGTTGGTTCTCATACATATTCCAGGGCAGTCCTGAGGCCCATATTATCACTTAGATTTGCAATAAAAGTATTTCAGTTCTTCAGATACACCTTAGTAATACTGATTTATGAGTCTGAAACAGCTGAAATTATGATTCAGTCTATGAACCCTAAAATCACTATCATGAAATACAAAATCAGTCCAAACTCTGAGGAAGGAGTTTCTTTGGGGAGATCATGAGATATTTAATAAACAACACAGGAATATGAATATACAAGTATAACAAGGGAAAGAGTTATGCATGATTTTCCAGTAATAATTGCCAAAATACAACCTGAAAAGTGGTCTAAATAGAATAGTCAGTGACCACTGGCCCTCACTACCATTCCCCAAAAT
The DNA here is from genome assembly GCA_949820135.1 of Sylvilagus floridanus. Lineage (NCBI taxonomy): Eukaryota > Metazoa > Chordata > Mammalia > Lagomorpha > Leporidae > Sylvilagus > Sylvilagus floridanus. Next base: position 78,543,604 of record OX463227.1, read on the forward strand.
CAAATTAAGAAAATGAAATTAAGGGTCCTGGACAACACAGCATCCTCCCTTAATCCTAAATCCAAAGATACACAGAGTCAAGGAGAATGTTGGTAGTGCTGAGAATAATATTATTTAAATAATAAAAATATAGAAAGTAGAAAATTTTGATATATAAGAGCATAAGAGATGCTATGGTCAGTACATTTGTTTTATGTTGAATACTCCCCAAAGGCCCATGTGTTGGAAGGTTGGTTGCTAGGGTGGTACTGTTGGGGGTGGGTGGAACTTTGAGGACATGGGGCCAAATGAAAGATACCCAGGTCTTCAGCAGCGTACACTTGGAAGGCAGTTTGTTACAAAAGCCTGAATTCGGCCCAGCTGCCCCCTCCCTCTTTCTCTCTGTCTCCTTCCCTCCTCTTCTTGGTATGGCATATGATTTTCCTTCCACATGCCCTCCACTATTACCATCCTCTGCCCTCACAGAGGTTAAACCGTGGGGACACTCAATCATGGACTTGGAACTACAAACCGACAAATCTTTTTCCATGTAAGCTTAGTTGCCTTAGATATTTCATTATAATGAAGAAAAGCTGACAAATTCAAAGGGTTTGGACAGAGTTTGTGTATGAAGAATTTTTTAGTTAAAGTCATTTTTCCCCCTTCAAATTCCTCCCAAGGACTGCTGTTGACACATTTGCCAAGAAAGCAGCCTAACCCAATGTAGGTGGCACAGCACCAGCAGGGTGAGGCTCTAGTTTGCTAGGGTAGAGAGTAGATGACACTTCCATGCAGACACTCTATTCCTGCTTAGAGCCTAAGCCTCTACTTCCTCCATATCCTGACTTCTGGTTAATTCAGCTAAAACAGCAGTGCTAATAGGAATAGATAGAATAGGACAGATGACCACTATTCTAAGTGCCCTATGTTGCTAAGCCTTGATGTTCAGTGGGTTAGGTATTTTCAACTTAGGAAATTTTTTACTTACCATGATTTTGTGGGGAAGTAACCCCACTGAAAGTTGAGAAGCAACTCTATTTCCTATTGGCTTCTCTTTATAAGTATAATTGCTTTTAATTTTTCAGGTAATTATTTTCAAAATTTATAGCAAATATCACATAAAATAGAGAAACTTTAGTTTTTGCTTCAAGTTAGGAAAATATAAGTATTTCAAAAATCAACTTTTAAATATTGTAGTATACAGACCAAATTATCTTTAATTTAAATTTACATAAAGAACTCTACAGAAGCCAGAGTTGCTACACAAAGCTCAGTCTGATAAAATGCAATAATATTTCCCCATATCAAAAATAATCAACTAGAAAACTAGATATTATTCCTAATATAAATAAAACTATTAAACATACAGCTATCATCCTAACAAAAAATGCCCAGGGTTTTTAAAAAGAAATGTTCAAAAACTCAAGAGACTCAAAGAAAAAGAGATAAGTAATTAGGTTCACAAATGGAATGAAAATTCTACCTGACTGAAACCATAAATAGAATTCTAATCAAGTTACATAGGAAATTTATGAAATAATTAACAAATTATAAAAATTGATACAGAAAGCATCCATGAATGGGAAAATCAGTTCTGCAAAATAAAAGATGAAAAATTCACCTAACAAGAGATCAAGAAATTCTAAATATACAAGAATAACTTTTAAAATAATAACAATGTAATACTAAGGCAGGTTCTTTTTTAAAAAAGATTTACTTATTTACTTGAAAGGCAGAGTTACAGAGAGGCAGAGGTAGAGGCAGAGGGAGAGAGAGAGGTCTTCCATCCTGCTGGTTCACTCCCTAAATGGCCTCAACGACAGTACCTGGGCTGATCTGAAGCTAGGAGTCAGGAGCTTCTTCTGGGTCTCCCAGTGGGTGCAGGGGCCATCTTCTACTACTTTCCCAGGCTATAGCAGAGAACTGGATTGGAAGTGGAGCAGATGGACTTGAACCAGCACCCTTATGTGATGCCAGCATTGCAGGTGGTGGCCCCTAATCAAGTTCTTACAATAGGAAAAACTGAACACACAAGAAAGTTAAGAAACAGACCCACCTAAGTATGCAAACTAAAAGCACCACAAATCAGAGGTAAATAGCTTAGTAGAGGGTATTGGAAACTAACTTAATTTGGAGAAAAATAAAACTGGATCCCTCTCACACTACATAAGTAATGGAACAAACTAACAGATGACATAAACAAGCATGAGATGAAAAACTCTTAAGAAGAATAGCAATAAGCCAATAAAGGCAAAAAAATGTAGGAGCCTTACTTTATGACCTCATAAGACCCCAAAATGACAAAGCATAAAGAAAAAAATATCAAATATCAAAATTAAAGATAATTTTTCTTTAACAAAATATCTTAAAGTTATAAGATATGATATACTGGGAGAATATACTTTAAAATCCTTAGAAAAACAACAGATTGACATCTAAAATACACAAGGAATTCATATAAGTTAAAAAGAGGTAATATAATTAGTGGAAAAAGCAAATATAAATGAGAACATACTAGAGTATTTCAAAATGTTCATGGAAAATTGAATTAGATTAATTTTTACTGCAAAAAATTGAAAGCCTTGCATGCCTTTTTCATGTAGATATTTTCTATGAAATTTTAGATCTCTTGTATACATACATTTCAAAAAATTTTGCACCAAAAAAAATCTTTTAGTTCCATTTCCATGAACTTTTTGAATTCCCCTATAAAGGTAACCCAAATATCTAAAATGCATATGAAGAGATGTTCAACCTCATTAGTAAGTAGTGATATACAATACACAATAGACAGAAAATATTTAACATAATACAAAATACTTTATAAACCCTTGGATAAACAACTGGTCTCCTCACTCACTGCTAGTGCAGCCATGCTCAGGAGAAGCTTGCAAGTATCAAATAAAATGAGATATGTATGACAGGTATTTGTAATCCAAACATAATTCTTGGAAAGGAATGTTCTACTGCCATGTTGTTCACTGGAACAGGAAATCCTAGTCAACCAAAATACCATTAAGAGAAATTAATCAGAAAGGTGTGATGGTTGCAGATGATAGAATGTGAAAGTAACATTTTTTGATTGATTGATTGATTTGAAAGTCAGAGTTACACAGAGAGAGGAGAGGCAGAGAGAGAGAGGTCTTCCATCTGATGGTTCACTCCCCAGTTGGCTGCAATGGCCAGAGCTGTGCCAATCTGAAGCCAGGAGCCAGGAACTTCTTCTGGGTCTCCCATGTAGGTGCAGGGGCCCAAGGACTTGGGTCATCTTCCACTGCCTTCCCAGACCACAGCAGAGATAGGAAGTGGAGCAGCCAGGACTCGTACCAGTGCCCATATGGGACGCGCTTCAGGCCAGGGCGTTAACCTGCTGTGCCACAGCGCTGGCCCCACTAACAAACATTTTTACAGGGATTCTGATCACTCAGTATGTTTAGAATGCACTTTCCTAGGGACCCTTCTCCGTGGTTGAGAGTCATGGTGATATGTATAGACATTAGAGGCAACACTGGCGAGTCCAAAGGGCACATCCCATGCCCACAGCAGTGAGGCAGTGAGTTGTGGTGCCCTTGTGAATTGTTGTGTCATCGCACAGTCTCCATTGGGCTATCCAGGATTGTAATTAAGACATCAACCCTAACTCAGGGTAAATTCTAAACTAACTCTCTCTCTCTCTCTTTCTCTCTCTCTCTCTCTCTCTCTCTCATTAGGACACAGAGAAAAGGTGGTTGTCTACAAGCCAGAAAGTCCACACCAAACACTGACAATGTTGGCACCTTGACCTTATCTAAAACTCCAGAACAATGAGAAAATAAATAGATAAATTTCCTTCACAACACCCAGTCCATGGTATTTTGTTATTGCACCCATGGGGACTGAGATAGCACAAATTCCTCTGGAAATGGAGGGATACTAAATGGCATATAGGTGAGAATTTTTGCATTACACAGTTGAGGGCATTAAGCTATTATTAGAAAGTATTATTTCCCATTGTTCAAATTATGGAATTTTGTAGCAACTTTTTAAAAATTGAAGCATCCTTAAAAATGATTATGATTTTCCACTAGTATACTAGAAATGAAATTCTCTATTGTAAGACTTTTCAGGAAGAACTTAAAACTGGTTATGACTCTTGGACTTGATGACTTAATGCAATATCATCTCCTGAATAAAGTCCTAGGAAGTCAACTGGCTTGGGGTTAGTATTATAGTCTGTCATCTCTTACTATGACACATCTTGTGCCTCTGAATGAAGGACTTGCCACTTACAATCCCCTTCCTACTATCCTGAATACCTTTCCAACCCCAATCTGTATTTTTCACTTTTTTCAAAGCACAGTTCAAGTTCTTTATCTTCCCAGATACTTCCCCTAATTAATATGACCCATATTTTTTTTAAGTCTGGAAATCCAGGAAGAGTTCAGATTTAAAACACATATTCCACAATTTAATTCTATATTATTTTTCTTTAAATATTTATTTAAATTATCTCAATATATACATTATATTCTCTTTTTTAAAAGATTTATTTACTTATTTGAAAGAGTTACACACAGAGAGGAGAGGCAGAGAGAGAGAGAGACAGGTCTTTCATCCACTGGTTTACTCCCTAAGTGGCCACAATGGCCAGAGCTGGGTCGATCTGAAGCCAGGAGCCAGGAGCTTCTTCCCAGTTTCCCATGTGGGTGCAGGGGCCCAAGGACTTGGACCATCTTGTACTGCTTTCCCAGGCCATAGCAGAGAGCTGGATTGGAAGCAGAGCAGCCAGGACTTGAACCGGCACCCATATGGGATGCCAGCACTGCAGGCAGCAGCTTTACCTGCTACGCCACAGTACCAGCCCCATACATTACATTCTCGAAGTCAGGGTTATTATACAATTTTGTGTTCCATGTGTGTGTTTTAATCTTCAACAGCACCCAATTTACTACCAGCTACACAATCTCTACATGATGTGTTATTCTCTTTATCATCTCATTGTTGAAAAACTTAACTTGTCAAGATTGATATTTGTGGAGGGAATTAACTAATTTAAAGTTGTAAATGAAATTCTTATTGCCATTTGATTCAAACAATACTATGTCCAAATTCTGTTGAAAACTCTTGAATGAAGCAATTTTCACAGGAAGCTGTTAACCTGCTAAAAGACTGAGCAATACAGATCACACTAACATGGTTTTAGTTGTGTCCTCTTTGACTCAACCATCTAGATTATGTCCTTTCATTTAAATCAGAAGGTAAATCAAGAGATGGAATGGGATTGATTACACAGGTGTAAAGAGATATTAGTAGAGTGACATAGCAATACTGAAGACTCAGCTTCATACCAGAAGGCTTCTGACAAGATTATCTCAAGAAAAGTCTACTGTTCACCAGTTATTTACTTATCTCCAAAAGCCATGTGTCCTTTTTTCATCCAGACTCTGCCACCATGGTATAAAAGAAGCTTCCAACACCATACACTCCCAAAGCTTTATGTTCCTTCCATAAATGTACACCAAAAGGAAGTCAGAATGGCTGTATCCTAACCTCACAATGTAACACATCCTTATCTCAAGTTACAATTCATCTATAACCAACATCTTTGTATAATGAAACATTATGGGCCAGCGCCGAGCTCAATAGGCTAATCCCCCACCTTGCGGCGCCGGCACACCGGGTTCTAGTCCCGGTCGGGGCGCCGGTTTCTGTCCCAGTTGCCCCTCTTCCAGGCCAGCTCTCTGCTGTGGCCAGGGAGTGCAGTGGAGGATGGCCCAAGTGCTTGGGCCCTACACCCCATGGGAGACCAGGAGAAGCACCTGGCTCCTGCCTTTGGATCAGCGCGGTGCACCGGCCGCAGCGCACCAGCCACGGCGGCCATTGGAGGGTGAACCAACGGCAAAAGAAGACCTTTCTCTCTGTCTCTCTCTCTCACTGTCCACTCTGTCAAAAAAAAAAAAAAATTATGAACCCATGAGAAATAAACAAGTTTTAGTAAAAGTAAAGAGAACAATTAGATATTCTCCATAATTATTATATTAACACATAAGAAAAAATTGGAAACTAGAAAAGAAGAAATCAAGTAAAGTTTTTAAATGTATGTGTAATTCCAATGAGTTTAGACTTTAGATAATGGGGAACGGTAAATTAAATCATTTATTTTTACTTTTATTGATTTTAATTTTTTTTTTGTAAGACAGAGACAAAGAAGATCTTCCATCTACTGGTTTATTTAACAAATATCCTAGACAGCCTGGATCAAGCAAGGCTGAAGCCCGAAGGCAGGAACTCAATCCAGGTCTCCCATGTGGGTGGCAGGGACAACAGTACTTGATACATTATCTGCCTTCCAGCATGTGTATTAAAAGGAAGCCAGATGCAGAATCCCAACTGGTGCCTTACTGCTGCACCTAACACCCACCCCAGGCAGTTTTGACTTCTTTAAAGCAAATCTTACAGATAAGTGGGAAAACATTGCCATTCCTTAACATGTTAAGATGCTGGCTACAGGTCATAGTCTCTCATAAACAATGCTGGCCCCTGATTGCAGTGATTTAGCCCTCCTGGGAAGTAAAATTCACTTCTCCTTTGACAGACTGGTCCATTGTGGGGAAATTAGTTACACGAAGCAATTCAAAGATGGTGCCGAAAGGAAGTAAGGTGGTGGGCGGAATCCAAAGTTGTTTACCACTAAAACTAATTGGCTACGCAACATCAGGGGAGGTAACAAAACTAGTAACAAGTGTATAGACATATGGCTAGTCCTATAGAAATCCTCCCGTAAGGTGACGGTTTAAGTGATTGGTTGGTTCTTAGCCCTGCCCCAATGACTCTGCAGTTTTGTGCTATAAAAGGTTCTGTTACACACAGAATAAATGAGTCCTTGCTAGACTTGGCTCCCCGCTGCGTCTGATTGTCTCCGGGATCGGGAGGCTGGGGAACGGGCGAGCGGCGCACTCACCTTTCCTCGGACCCAGTCCATCCTGCACGGGTGGACTCAGACCCTGCAGTCCATCTCCCGTTTTCCATCCCTCTTTGATGCAGTTAGAACAGCCCTTGTCCTGTGATCCTCCCTAAGCTGCCTAGAACACACTCCACTCACCTTTGGTAAAGTGTTAAATGAGAAACCATCAAGTTCTCTTCTTGATGTGATTGGTGGTTACAAGTGTTGTGCCTTTAGACTCCAGAAGATGTGCCCTTTCTTCTAAGCTGAAGATGTAAACCAGCTGGCATGTTTAAATGGCTACATCACATGTACAATGTTAACATTTAAAAATAAGATTTCATCAAAAATAAATATTTCTGATTTCTTTTCAAAAAATTGCTGTATTTGTCAAAATCCTGCTATATTCCTTGCATCAGCACTCTGAAAGGATTCTCTTTAGACTGGACAAGCATTTCTCAGTGGCAGCAACCCACTGCATTTTCTGTCTCCCCTGCACTTGAAGGTGAGCTTGAATTGTCAGTTACCACTGAGTTTTTGATGTAGCTTTTGTTACATCTAACAGGGTTTACTCACTATATTCCATGCCTGAAGGTACTTCTGTTTATGACTTCTAACTCAGTTATCTTCGAAACTTAGAGACATGGCCACTGGACTATGAAGGTTAAATGGGCATGGTCAAGAAAGTATAGTTTGTTCAACCACTGTATCCCAGAATTTACAGAATTCTTAAGACACAGAAACTGCTAAATATATGTTGGAGGAACGAACCTAGGAGCAAAGATAATGTGCTCTTAATTTGTTCAAAATTTCATTCCTGCGGAGGCCTGCATTAGTCTTCACAAGGGGGCATCATGGACCATTTGCCCAAGGTATTATGAGTTGAATTGTATCTCCCAAAATTCCTATGTTAAAGTCATAGCCCTCAGTACCTTGGACTGTGACCTTATTTGGAGATAGGATAATTACAGAGGTAATCAAAGTAAAGTTAGGTTATTAGGGTAAACATTAATCCAATATGGCTGGCATACTTATAAAAGAGGTAGTCTGGAGACAGACATGTACAGGGAGAACATTATATGAAGATGAAGGCAGAGTCAAAGTGGTGTTTCTACTATTTAGGAACACCAAGGATTCCCAGAAACTACAAAAAAACTAGAGGAGAAGCATGGAACACAGTCTAACTTGCAGCCCCCAAAAGGAATCAACCCTGCCAATCCTTGATCTTGGACTTCTAGCTTCTAGAACTGGGAAGGAAGAAATATCTGTTGTTTACCCACCCAGTGTGTAGTATTTTGTTATGCAGCTCTAGGAAACTAATGCACAAGGGAACTAAACCTAACCTTACCTGTGTTACACTTCCCACGTCCTTATAAGATCCTGTGACTCCATGAGCCAAGGATCACTGCCTTCTACTTCATTATTCAATACATGGGAGTAATCAATTGTTTAAATCTATTATTAAGAGACCCTGTCATCTATTTCCACACAACTTAAAAGGCTGGTAGAGCAGACTTCTTAGAAATTCCTGAGATACATATGCCTTGAGGCTTGGATGGAGGGCTCAAAAGTAGCTGTGAACTGTAAGTGTGTGTCAAGAGGAGCAAGGTGATGATAATGTTTGTGCATCGTGGGCATCATGAAACACCAATTTGCCTATGTCTCAGTATTTTTGCCTATTTATGAAACACGCTATTAGTGGAATGCAGCTGAGGAGATTGGATAATTTCAGCAAAACCTTGGGATCATTTTGTAGCTTTTATGAGCTTTTCAAATTGTATTAATTATTTTTTACTGTTTGGATTAATTTTTTTCATTTATAATTCTTAGATTATTTGGTAACATCCTGGTAATATTAAAATTTTGATGTTGCCATTAAATGAAATGTTCTAGAGCAAACTGGTCACAAATGAATATTTCCAATCACAAACAATGATATTTTTAAACACTAAGCTAATTTCCCCCAGACCTCAATTTCATAAACTTTTAGCAAACACTATCTAAAACTTATTTTTCAGATCTAAGTTACTTCTTCAACTATCTAACCATGGCTCTCCATTTCTTTTAAGTAGCAGCAGTTTCCCAAAAGCTTCCTTCATTAAAAATATGCAATAGGGATAAAGAAACAGTTAAAGTGTATTTACAGGAAGACAGCATTAAGATGTTAAGTGTGATTTTTTAACATTGGAATGTGAACACACAGTGACCCATATTTGTCAAGATCATGTGCATTAATTACCGGCATTACTCTGCCATTCATCCCAATGCACCAATTCAGAATGGGAAAGTGTTTTTCACTTATTTCAACTAATCTGTCTACAAAGGTCAAGCATGGCTCAGTGGCTGATTACTGTCAATGTGAAAACAATGATAGAGCTATCCTTTTATACTGATCCTTGAACAGGTAAAATAAACATCAGCAGTCAAGATTTTAAGTTACCAAATAATGACTAGAAATATTTTGTTTTCATCATTTTCTCACTTCTACAATTTAATGGACTAAAAAACTTCTCCCTACCTGGATGTAGGATTGATCCACAGGTGTCAAAAAGAAGGAATAAATATGTGGTATAATCAGTTTGACTATACTAGTTTTTCAAATCAACCTAAAATAGTTCTAGGTGAAACCTAAGTAATAGTTTGCCCAAATTTGACAAGCCTAATATGACAAAATGGAAACTGAAAGTCAGTGTAAAATTCTGTGCCTGTTAGTTAAGTGAATGACATGCAAATTATAACTAAGCTCTGGATATCTTGACTCTATTATTATATAGTCAAAATTTCAGGCATAATAGTCTCACAGGCCTGGAATCAGGATGAGGATTCAATGAGGTTGAAGTTAAAAAGATAATCATTACAGTGACTCCTGGATGCTTCCCTGGGAAATGAACAACTGGAGCATCATCTTCTACTACTAGGAAAGTTAAAGGGGGGAGACACTTGAAAGACAAAGACATTTATTCTGGTTCCTGACTCCTTAATCTTGAAAAAATCATACTGCATTCTGGTGGACATATTTATTAGTATCATCAGGACTTACATCAACAAGAAATTTTAGGAGTTTGAAAGTAAAAATGGCTATTTTGCACACATCAGAATCAGAAAAAAAAAGTGAGCCCAGGAAGATTCCTTACAATATGGCCCAAACGCTTTTGCAAGGCATAATGAGATCCTGGCTGTCACCTTAGGCTACCCAAGGACCACCAAAAAGCATCATCCCCAGTCTAGCAACACTAGCAAATGAGAACTCTCAAATAACACTTACTTTGAAAGGAACTTCCATCTATTTTGAGGAAAATAATGCAGAGCATTTTTGAAATGTGCAGAGGTGGAAAAATAAAAAGTTCAGTTAAAATGTTTAGACCATTGTGGGAATAGGCCCACTTTGATATGCTTTTCAATTCTGAACACATTGGCAGTGCTCAAAACACATTACAAAAGTAATAACATGATAATGGAGTTGGGAATCCTGTAAAGGTTACACAGAATTCAATTTATAAATCAAAATGCCTAAAAATCAAACTTGGGCCAACTGCCTAAAGGTATTGGATTTTCACTACATGGAATAAGACAAGGATCTCATAACTATGAAAATAAACAGTGACCAATATGCCCAGGTTCTAATTTTAAATCATTTAGACTTTTCTTAGCTATTCTTTCTCATCCTTAAAAAAATTTTTCATTGAAATCTAAGATTAGATTATAGAAAACTCAGTGTTTGATGGTAGTCAAATATGTATGAGGATCCAGAAAATAGGAGAGCCTGGAGAGAGACCACACTTGTCAAACAACATGATTCCAATAAAATTACCATCAATGAAATAAAACCAAAAAAGAAAAAAAGCTAGAAAATTCTGAGCATTAAACCAGTCAACTCATGGTAAGCTATTTTAATTCTTTTAAATACTATTCTCGTGGCAAGAGGTTAGTTTTCTTTAACAGTATATGGCTTAGAAGTTTGCTAGGACCAATCTGGATGTTAAGGCTGTTTAATAGAGAAAAAATGGGTGATACAAAGAATTTGAAGTGACACATTCTAAAAGTGAAATGAAAATAGAAGTCAAACACTGTTCTCTTGTAGGACAGAACAAACATGGTACACATTGCTAGGAAAGGACAATCTACTCCACAGATAAGATCTTTGTTTTCTTCTTCAATTAACAGATTTAATAATAATAATAAATATAAAAAGATAAACTAAGGCAAAGGAGAAAGATATGACTGGAAGGTCACCACCTACACTCTACGGGATAAGAAGAGAAAGTATACAACTTCATGGTTATGGACAACTTGATATAAACTATTGATCCCCAGGATTTTGCAGTGGTGATCCTGGGATGTATACACTAACAAATAAAGATTCCTTGAGGGGCATTTAGCTAGCAGTTCAGACACCCAGGTCGACTTTTCAGTGTCTAGGTTAGATATCTGGTTCTGGCTTCTAATCCCGTCTTCCCATCAGTGCAAATCCTGGGAGTCCGCAAGTAATTGCTCAGTTGATGGGGTTCCTGTCACTTACAAGCAAGACCTGGACTGAGTTTCCAATTCCTGCATCCAGCCTTGGCCCAGCCCCAGCCATCTGTGGGATCTGTGGAGTGAACTAGCAGATAGGAGCTCTCTCTCTCTCTCTCGCTCTCTCTCTCTCTCTCTCTCTCTCTCCTCTCTCAAATAAATAAAGTTTCCTCAAATAAAAGCGAATTCAAAGAGAGTTTTAAACAGTATTTCTGAAATGTGTTCAGGTTCAGAGTACCTGTTCATAGCAGAAAATTATCCATCCACTGAATCTAATTGTATGCAGTTGGGGCAGTTTTATTCCCATAGAATAAAGACACAATTGTTAATGGAAACAAAATGCTGAACTAAATGAGTGACTATCTCTAATTGCATTTGTATTCATCAGACACTGGTTTGTAAATTTTATTGTTCCTTAGGATGATCGGGTAAGTAAAGACAGTTATCAAAAATGTGTATGTGGAGCACATACACCAAGCACTATTCTCAGCACTTTACATTGCAGCTGACTTTTTCACTTAACACTCTGAAGTAGAGTAAGGTACAGTTCTTACTGTGTTTTAAGATTTATGGGGCCGGCACTGTGGTATAGTGGGTGAAGTTGCTGCCTGTAGTGCCAGCATCCCATATGGGTGCCAGTTCAAGCCATGGCTGCTCCATTTCTGACCCAGCTCCCTGCTAAGGTGTCTGGGAAAGCAGTGGAGGATGGCCCAAATGCTTGTGTCCCTGCAGACACTGAAGAAGCTCGGGCTCCTGGTTTCAGATTAGCCCAGCTCCACCTGTTGCTGCCATTTAGGGAGTGAACCAGTAGATGGAAGATCTCTCTCTGCCTCTGCCTCTGCCTCTGCCTCTGCCTCTGCCTCTGCCTCTCTGTAACTCCACCTTTCAAATAAATAAATAAATCTTTTTAAAAAATGATTTATTTATTTGAAAGGCAGAGTGACACCCTTGCACATGTACACACACACACAGATCTTCCACCTTCTAGTTCTCTTCCCAAATGGTGAAAACAGCCAAGGCTGGGCCAGGCCAATGCCAAGATCCAGGAAATCATCCAGGTCTCCCAAGTTGGTGGCAGGGACTCAAGTCATTGAGCCATTATCTGCTGCTTCCCGGGCACATTAGTAGGCAGCCAGATAGGAGTATAATAGCTGGGAACACAATAAGGAATACAAATGTCCCAAGCACAGGCTTAGCAACATCCACCCCAGGTCCTATTGTTCTTGCCATATTATGAAAACAAAGAGAAATATGAAAAATATAAATTTATAAAACTATACCCATGGGGCTGGCACTGTGGCATAGTGGGTAAAGCTGATGCCTGCAGTGCCGACATCCCATATGGGTACCAGTTCTAGTCCTGGCTGCTCCACTTCCAATCCTGCTCTCTGCTATGGCTTTGGAAAGCAGTAGAAAATGGCCCAAGTTCTTGGGCCCCTGCACCCACATGGGAGACCCAGAAGAGGCTCCTGGCTCCTGGCTCCTGGCTTCAAATCTGCGCAGCTCCAGCCAATGTAGCCAACTGGGGAGTGAACCAGCAGTTGGAAGACCTCTCTCTCTCTCTGCCTTTCCTTCTCTCTCTGTGTAACTCTGATTTCAAGATAAATAAATCTTAAAAAAAAAAAACTACACCCATTAACATAATGCTTTCATAAAAATGTAAAAAAAAAGATTAATTAAGCAACAGAGCATCTTATAGTTCAGTTTGTATAATAATAACATAATTTAAGAAGTACTAGTTAAACCAATAATTGGCAATGTTTAGAGAAAAGGTTATCAATGGGCATAGGTATTTATGGAACTTAATAATCTGTTTCTTTTCAAAGTTTTACACACTTAATTGACAAGAAAGGTTTGAGTTTTAAGAGACACTAACCATAAAAGTCATTGTTCAGAATCTCAGACTCAGTCTTGGCCTCCTCACCCTGGCTGCAAAATTCACTCTAGTCTTTACAGCTCACCTCATCCTTACAGAAGCCATATAATCTCAGATAAAACAACTAGCCTCTAGAATATGTCTTACAAAGTCTAAAAATATTATAGCAAGCCAAAATTTAAGGTAAATTCATTCCTGAGAGAGCTCAGATGGGTAAATTTCATACTTAGAGGATGCTAATAAGATACATACAAATTCATCTAAAACAGTGAGTCAAAGCATTTTGAAAGTAAAATGTGGAGAGAAAAGGTTGTCCAGGATATCCAGATTATATCTGGAATAGAGGTTTATACACTTGAGTTACTTAAATATTTATTGAATTAAATATATGCATGAATAAAGGAAGATGATAACTGAGTCCCTTTTTCTAGGCAGGAAAAGTATAAGTAAAAGTCACTCAGAGAAATTGTTCTCTTTTACCAACACATCCTTATTATATCTGGAGAGCTGGACACTTGATATCAACTATGTCCAAAATCACAACAAATGCCACCAAAAGCCCTGCTCCTCTAAGAACCAGACTCAGAAACTGTATGTAGAAATAACTACTAGCTAAAGTTATATTTACTAACTACTTTCAATAATAAGAGTAATTGCTTCAATTATTGGCCAACCAGGTTTGATTATTGCTGTTGGATCTAAAAAAAAAAAAAAGCAATTCTCAGTTGCAAACTTATCTACCACTTGTAATGTAAAAATACAAATCATTAAGATGTATTTTAAAATAGAGATACCAATCTGGTTAAATAATCTTAATTACTAGGCACCCCTCACTTTCTGTAAGCACATTCTAACAGAGTCTTAAAAAGTATGTATAACAAGTCACTCAGTCCTCCAAATATGCAATCATAGTTTTGGAAATTTTATTCTCTTTATGACATTTCTTAGGCATATACAACTACAATAGATGCTTATGATATTCAGATCTTGAGAGAACGATTGTGTATTTGGGGGTGGTGATTCTCTTCTTATCTTACACTTTTTTTTTTTTAAGATTTTAGTTATTCGAAAGGCAGAGTTGCAGAGAAACAAGGAAATCTTCCATCAGCTACTTCTCTCTCCAGATGGCCACAACAGTGAGGGCCAGGAGCTAGGAGTTTTATTCAGGTCTCTCACATGGGTTTTGAGCCATCTTTCACTGCTTTCCCAGGCACATTAGCAGGAAGTTGGTTCAGAAGTGGAGCAGTCAGAACTCAAACCACTGCACATATGGGATGCTGGCATTGCAAGCAGTAGCTTAACCTGCTTTGCCACAATGCAAGCCCCTCTCTTACACATTTTTTATTCTTCAAAATTTCCTTGTTGACAATATTCAACTTTTATCATGAGATATGAATATATAAACTGGATATATAATTAGATTGACAAATTGATAAATACTTCGTGGAAGGGAAGAACTCTCTGATAATAGGCACCTTTTTCAAGAGAGATTTTAGCTTCCCTACACTGCCCTATTAGTACAAAACCTTCAATTGCATGTTCATGATTTGTGTATATCATATATTCAAACTTGTATTGTAATAGTCAATATTATTATGAATCTTATCAAGCTTTCAACATGAACTAGAAAAAATTATATAAACAAATATTACTGGAACTTCAAATACTCTTTCCTTCATCTCAGTGCACTATATAGTTTTTTAAGATTTTATTTATTTATTTGAAGGAAAGAGTTACAGAGAGGCAGAGGCAGAGACAGAGAGAGAGAGAGAGAGAGATCTTCCATCTGCTGGTTCACTCCACAAATGGCTAAAAAACAGAGGTAGACCAATCTGAATCCAGGAGCCAGGAGCTTCCTCTGGGTCTCCCACATGGGTGCAGGGGCCCAAGGGTCATCTTCCACTTCTTTCCCAGGCCATAGCAGAGAGCTGGATCAGAAGTGGAGCAGCCAGGACTCAAATTGGTGCCCATATGGATTGCCGGCACTGCAGGCAGTGGCTTTACCTGCACAGTGCCAGCCCCCTCAGTTCCTATTTCGCCTGCCACAGAATGATACATATTCAACTTTGGAGTTCCCTGTGTTATACAGCAAAACAAGAAATAAAATAAGAAAGAAGTATTCTAAAAGGAAAAATATGATATTGATACCTTGGAATTTTCAACACACAATTCATAATAATTGGTATGTGAACTAGACTCTGTATGTGTCTAGTAAAATGATTCTAAATTTTAAAAAAACTAAAAATATTGCCCTATTCTCAAACTGTTATTAAATTTCCAGAAAAGAAGGTAAGATGATACTTGTTTTACTGAACACACCTCAACATAAAGGATTTTCCACAAACTCCAATTGTTTACCTATAGCTCAGCTTTTGAAATCTATGTCATTTACCCTTTTAACATTATTTGTTCCATTTTATACTTCTCCAGCTTTTGTTATTACTCCCCTTTCAATCACTTACTTCTAGGTTTTGATTTGGATACCACATCATCCCCATTTGTGATGTGACCTTGGAATCCACTAGAGTCATGTATTTAGATGCTTTCACCTGAACTAAAATTTCACTAGCAGGATGTTTGCTGTCTTGTGACTAATAGACTGAACTTAAAACAATGATCTAGCAACTATATATGTGATGTTTAAGAAGTACACTATAAATGCAACTTTTCATTTCTGGGTTGAAAGAGAAATTTAAAGTACTTGGATTGCAAGAATTGATAGGGGCAGTGGTGGGAAAAGAGAGAATTTGTTCATTGCCAAACTGCAAAGACATGTGACTTTTGTACAATAGGAAAGAAGGATCTTTGGGAGGTGTAGGTGTGCATACAGAAAGTAAGCTGATTTTAGTTAGGCCTATGTTCAGAATCACTCTGAGGGAAGGGAAATGTAACTGTATTTCCTACAAATCCTTCTTTTCTACAAACCCTCCTTATTTCCTATAAATCTCCATTGTAACTGATGTTAAAAATAAATAAAATCAGAGGAGGGTTCCAAGACGGCTGAATAGGGTACAGCCACATTAATTTAAGCTGCCCTGGGATATCGAAAGAACAAAGGAAGGACTACATTTCCAGGAGTCTGACTGACAGAAATTTCCAGTGAAGAAGTGTAAAAGACAATGAAGACTCCATGGGACAAAAGGAGAGAAGACAGCGACGCCACTGCAGCCAGCCATACAGCACAACCAGCTGCTGGCTATGTGTAGAGACCAGGCTAGGTCGAATCTGAGATTTATGTGAGAAGCCTGAAGAACACTTCAGGGCACAGGGGTAAACATAATGAGAAAAGGGCGTGCGGTATCTGACCAAGGAACATTCTCAGACTAGTACATGATGCATGGTGACTTTTTTCTCTGTTCCCTGAGGTGTTCTTTAGACTTCTCACATGCATCTCAGATTCGACCTAGCTCAGTCTCCACAGCTGTGAGATGCCCATCTTACTGGACCAAGGTAGGAAAAAAATGCTGTGCATGATGACCCAGAGGTTTTATCCCAGAGGAAATTCCACTCACCCACTGACTTTGGCTTCAGCCTGGGAACTTGCCAGGGTTCTGAGCAACTGCAGAGCTTGGAGCAGGGAAGCCACGTTGCCTTCTTCTCTTCCTCTACTCCTGCAGAATGCCATGCTCAGCAGCAGAAAGTCGCATAGTGCACACCTGTTCTACCAGCATCATAGTCAGAGTCAGGGCAACATGTAAAGCAAAGGACAGATCCACACAATCTACATGAGCAAGGGGGGTTCACCTTCCAGGGGCTAAAACCAGAAGCATCCCATAAAAAAGAATCCACTCCTACTCTGAGAGATTTGGGTAACGACCATGGTATACCCTGCAACACCAGGACTGTAACAATTAGCTCTAAATTTCTTGGTGCCACTGAGATCTACCCAGTGGACATAGGCAGGAACTTACTTGACTCTGGACTCATAACTTCCAGAGTAAAATCTCCTGTACACCTTGCACTCTGTATGACTAGAACTAGGGCTGCTGGTTTACAAGCCACAGCACCAGTTGGACTTTCCTAGCAGGAGCTAAGGAAGGATCCATCCATATCACACAGTTCTAGGGACACAGGATCTGGTGCCACAAGCTACAGAATCATTCAGACTGTCAAGTACACTAGGGAGGGGCAGCCCCTCTTGTCTCTTTAGCACCAAGAACAAGGTCCTGGCTATCACATTCTTCAGGGAGACAGATATTGAACCCTCTGTTGACCAAAGATACACATTTAACAGAAATCCTTATCATCTCAAAGCCATGATTCTAGCCCTATAAACTGCAGCAGACTAGTCTACTCTGTCACATATAGACACAGATGACATTGATTAAAATAAAAGAGCACACTTAGAACCAAAGCCAAAGAAATAAGCCAAGTGATATCCTGTATTTCAGCTAAATAATAAACTCTTTTACAATAAAATCTGCTCCATAAAGAACACAAATACAGCATAGGCAGTCGTCAACATAGGGACACAGGTGACGTGTAGAAGCAAGGTAGCATGACACCTCCAACAGAAAAGAATATTCCTCCAGAATTAGATCCTGAACTAAGGAAATCTATGAAATGACAGTTATAGAATTCAAAGCAATGACTGTAAGGAAACCCAATGAATGCAAGAGAATACAGATTGACAGATTAAGGGAATAAGGAAATCAGTAAGTGATATAAATGAAAATATTTCTAAGAAGACAGAACTCATTAAGAAGAACCAAATAGGAATTTTGGAGATTAAATCTTCAATCAGTGTAATAAAAATACAATTAAGAGCTTACACAGAATAATAGACCAAGTGGAAGAAAGAATTTCTGACCTCAAGGACAAGAATTTTGAAATAACCCAATCAGACAAAAATAAATAGAAAACAATGAAAAACAATGAAGAAAGCCTATGTGGGGGCCGGTGATGTGGCGCAGAGGGATAAAGCCCTGGCCTGCAGTGCCGGCATCCCATAAGGGCACCGGTTCTAGTCCCAGCTGCTCCTCTTCTGATCCAGCTCTCTGCTATGGCCTGGGAATGCAGTGGAAAACAGCCCAAGTCCTTGGGCCCCTGAACCCATGTGAGAGACCCTGGCTCCTGGCTTCGGATCGACACAGCTCCGGCCGTTGGGGCCATCTGGGGCATGACCAGAGGATGGAAGGCCTCTCTCTCTCTCTCTCTGTCTCTACCTCTTTCTGTAACTCTTTCAAATAAATAAAATAAATATTAAAAAAAGAGAAAGTCTATGTGAATTATAGGATACCATTAAATGACCAAATGTCCATATTATAGATATCCTGAAGGAGAAAAGGAAAAAGGCTTGAGAACCTGCTAAATGAAATAATAGTCGAAAATTTTCCAGGTCTTGAAAGAGACTTGGACATCTAGATACAAGAAATGCAAAGAACCCCAAGAAGACTCAATCAAAAAATGTATTCTCCAAGACATATTGTCATCAAATTGTCAAAAGTTGAGGAAAGGGCCAGCACTATGGTGTAGAAAGGAGAGCTGCAGCCTGTAGTACCAGCATCAATATGGGTACTGGTTCAAGTCCCGGCTGCTCCACTTCTGATCCAGCTCTCTGCTATGGCCTGGGAAAGCAGTAGAAGATGGCCCAAGTCCTCAGGCCTCTGCACCCACCCGGGAGACCCGGAAGCAGCTCCTGGCTCCTGGCTTCGGATCCATCCAGCTCCAGCCTTTGTGGTCAATTGGGGAGTGAACCAGCGGATGGAAGGCCTTTCTCTCTCTCTCTCTCTCTCTCTCTCTCTCTCTCTCTCTCTCTCTCTGCCTCTCCTTTCTCTGTGTAACTCTAACTTCAAATAAATAAATATATCTTTAAAAAAATCATTAAGGAAAAGGAGAGCATCCTAAAGATAGTTAAAAAAAATGTTGTTACATATAAAGGAAAACCAGTTAGATTAACATTAGACTTCTCATCATAAAACCTAAGGTCCAGAAGAGAGTAAGATGATATATTTGAGGTCTTAAAAGAAAAAAGAAAAAAATAACAATATTATATTCAGCAAAGCTATCCTTTAAAAATGAAGGAGAAATAAAGTATTTTCCAGATAAGCAAAACAGAGAATTCACCACCAACAGACCAGCCTTCAAGACATTCTGAAGGGCATTCTGCATCAGAAGTACACATCATAAAAACACATGACACAACCAAATTCACTAACAGAACAGGTAGAGTCAGTATTCAATCAACAAAATGACAGGTCTTATTTCTTATCTATCAATACTAACTTTGAAGATAAATGGATTAAAGTCACCAACCAAAAGACTTAGGTTGGCTGAATGAATAAAAAAACACTACCCCACTATATACTGCCTACAAGAAACTCACTTTACAAAGATACACACAGACTGAAAGTGGAGAGTTGGAAAAAGATATACCATGCAAATAGAAACTTAAAGCAAGTAGACATAGCTATCATGACAACAAATAAAACAGACTTTAAATTAAAAACTGTAAAAAGAGATAAAGAATGACATCATATTTTAATAAAAAGTTCAAATTAGCAAGCAGACATAACAATCAAAATTATATATGCACCGAACACAAGGCATCTGATAGATACAATACATCTGATAGATACAGCAAATACTATTAGACCTAAAGGGAGAGACAAACTCCAATACAATAATAGTGGGTGACTTCAACATCCCACACTTATCAATGGGCAGATCATCCAGACAGAAAATCACTGAAGATACAGAGGAGTTCAAATGGACCTTTCACCCAACAGCTGTAGCAAGCACACTTTCCTCAGTAGCACATGGAACATTTTCTAGGATTGACCATATATTAGGCCACAAATCAAATCTCAGCAAATTTAAAAAGATTGAAATCAAACTATGAAACCTCTCAGACCATAAAGGAATAAAACTAGAAACCAACAACAAGAACAATATAAAACAGTCATAAATACTTGGAAATTAAACAACATGCTACTGAACGATCAATGGGTCACTGAAGAAATTAAAAAGAAAATCAAGAACTTTCTTGAAATAATATGAAAATACCATACACCAAAACCTATGGGATACAACAAAAGCAGTATTAAAAGGGAAGTTTACAGCATTGAGTGCTTACATTAAAAAAGAGAAATGTTGGGGGCAGTGCTGTGGTGCAGTAGGCTAAGCTTATGCCTGCAGGACCAGCATCCCATATGGGTACTCATTTGTGTCTGAGCTGCTCCTCTTCCCATTCAGCTCTCTGCTATGGCCTGAAAAAGCTGCGGAAGATGGCCCAAGTGCTTGGGCCCCTGCACCCATGTCGGGACCCTGAAGAAGCTCATGGCTCCTGAATTCGAACTGGCCTAGCTCTGGCTATTGTGGTTATTTGGGGAGTGAATGAGCAGATGGAAGACCTTTCTCTCTGTCTCTCCATCTCTCTGTCTGTCTGCCTCTCAAATAAATAGACATCAGGGAAATACAAATCAAAACTACAAAACCACAATGAAATATAACCTCACCCCTGTTAGAATAGCTAAAATCCAAAGCATCAAGATGATGTGGACAAAGGAGATTGCTTATACATGGTTGGTAGAAATGTAAATTAGTGCAGCCACTATGGAAAATAGTGTGGAGATTTCTTTAAAATCTAGAAATAGACTTGCCATATGATCCAGCAATCCCACTACTGGGGTATATACCCAAAAGACTTGAATACAATGTATCAAAGAGATAACTACACCGCCATGTTCATAACAGCACTGTTCACAACAGCCAAAATTTGGAGCCAACCAAGTGTCCATTATCAGATGAATGGATAAAGAAAATGTGGTATATATACACAATGAACTATTACTCAGCCATAAAAAGAATGAAATTCTACCTTTTGCAGCAAAATTGACACAACTGGAGAGTATCATGTTGAATGAAACAAGTGAGACCCAGAAACACCAATACTACATGTTCTCCTTTATATGTGGAAGCTAAAATTCAAAAGGTAAACAAAAATAAAGTTAGAGATGTCTGCATGTATCAGCATTGCTGCAAATATGCAAATACAGTTTTGCAAAACTCCGTTCTATATCTCTGTTAAACCAATGGTTAAAAAGTTAGATTATTATAGTTTTAATGTCCTATGATCACTTTAAAATCTACTGTATATGGGTGAAATGATCATTTTTTTCAATCAATTATTATTTTTTGCCATTGTCTATATTCCAAATAAACAAAGGTCTTTTTTGCTTTTTACTTGTTAAACTTCTTATTTAGCAAAGTATTAGGTCTGTGTACTATAATATAAATTTACAGTATATTATCTCAAAACACTTAAAAAAAGAGAGAAAGAAGGAAGGTGGGAGGGCAGGAGTGGGTGAGAAGGAGGAATAGAGGAAGGGAATCGTATCTACAAATCACATAGAATCTGTGAGAAACTGATGAAAAATAAAAAAAAAAAATTAAGTTCCACTGTAGATGAATAAAAGCCAGGTGCTCTAAGTGCATGAGATACCAGTAAGTGTCTAAGCCAGGAAAGAAGCAGTAGTATTAGATGTGAGCTGTTAATAAGCATTCAAGAAGGCTGGTGCCCCAGCTCAATAGACTAATCCTCCGCCTGCAGCACCGGCACACCGGGTTCTAGTCCTGGTTGGGGTGCCGGATTCTGTCCCAGTCGCTCCTCTTCCTGTCCAGCTCTCTGCTGTGGCCCGGGAGGGCAGTGGAGGATGGCCCAAGTGCCTGGGCCCTGCACCCGCATGGGAGACCAGGAGAGGCATCTGGCTCCTGCCTTCGGATCAGTGCAGTGCGCCAGCCGCAGTGGCCATTGGAGGGTGAAACAACAGCAAAAGGAAGAACTTTCTCTCTGTCTCTCTCTCACTGCCCACTCTGCCTGTCAAAAAATAAATAAATAAATAAGCATTCAAGGAATGAGGGAGTCAAAGCAAGAGGTGCATAGCAGAGTAGAGAGAAAAGCAAAATCTAAGTCATATTTAAAAGGCAGAATTGACTGGAATTAGTGACCAAAGGAGAGATGGACAAAACAAAGAATTGAAGACTTAAGGTTTTTATCTTGGAGAATCTGGTGGGTAATAATACCACCACTATCAATAAGGGATATAAAACTGATGGTTAGGCAAGGGAAACAGAGTAAAACAGGTTTAAGTTCAGTTTGAGGTGGTTATTTGTGGCTCTGATATTAAAAGACAAACAATAAACAGAGGTACAACTGAACAAGTAAATCAAAAGGATGTGAAAATTCATAAATGGTCAATGTACCAGCATCCAAAATTTACTTCTCTTTCTTCTCCATGTAAACCAAGATGAAAAATCATTCATTTAAGTGAATTATAGGGCTAGCCTAACAGTGAAACAGCACTCTGTGCCTACAAAACAACAAAAACAACATTACACAGATATTTCCAAAACTCAAACATGGACTGTTAAATGCAAATTGCTTTGTCTTTTCTGTGGCATCTTAATATTCACTCAAAAAATACTTTACGTTGTAGGTTGTCAAAAAAAAAAAACTGAAATAAATGATAAGCTTTCTTTTCTTCTGTCTTATGTTAGTAGTTCACCCAAAGAGCCTAACAACTCAAGTTTTCCTAATCTAAAATAATTCATTATAGCCTACCAACAAACTCATAATAAAAGCCTAAAACCTAAAAATTAAAATGGGAATGAGGTAACTCTAAGTAAGAGATGAATATAAATTAGCATTAGGCTTTTATTAGTCCTTTGTTGAAAATACAGGACTACTATGACAGGGACTTGAAGCAGGAGAGTTAAGATGAAAGAAGCAGAATCACCAGTGGTAGGGGGCAGGGATACACAGTATTTCTCTCCTGTCTGCGAGTTTAGTCCCATCATTCATTTCATATCCCCAGGACTCATTAATGAATGAAATGGAGATACCCAAAGGATACAGTGAAATTCTTCAGCAGAAATTAAATAGGGAAAATGACAGGGTATGGAATACAAATTCTTTCCAGTAGCACGTTAGGTTCCTGGAATTACACCGGACGTGGCTGGTCCTGTACTTTCAAAAAAAAAAAAAAAAAAGCCTTAAAAAGTCATGTGTTAAAAACAAAGTTTTCAATTACATCATTTTAATTCTTTTATACTTACCCATTACCAGAAATAATGAAAGATTAAATATGGCTGGTGTATATTCACATAATCATGAATCAAAGAGTTAGGAGAAGCCTGAATTTGGACTACAATTGATTCTCCGGTCTATAGTGACTTAAAGGACATGGTTCCTTTAAAATGTAGCTACGTGTAGTTGTAAGCATTTGAGACAGCAATGGGAGAGGAAAATGAAAATCAACTGAGTCTGAATAACAACACTGGCCTCCCCTGCCCAAGGCACAGCTTACAGGGTTACCCACACTGCCCCCTGGTAAGCTAGAAAAGACAGGGCATCCATCCCCTGGGTTGTCATAACAAATTGCCACCAACTAGGTGGCTTAAAACAGTAGAAATGCATCCTCTCATGGTTCTGGAGGCTAAAAGTCCAAAAATCAAGGTGTCGGCTGAGTTAATTCCCTCGGAGGTCTCTGAGTGAGGATCTACTCTATGCTTCTGGTGGCTGTCACTGCTCCCTCTTCTTACAACCTCCCTTTCGTCTGTTTCTTTTCCTGTCCCTTATGAATATTCTCACTGCGTTCAGGGCCCACTTGAATTCAGTATAATCTCATCCGAATCTTTACCTAGGTTATATCTTCAAAGATCCTATTTGTGAGGTTCTAAGTGAGTATGTATTTTGGGAAGTCACAATTCAACCCACTAAGATGCTTCCCAAGAAGAAAAGGCAAAGCTGAGAGAAGAGACTTAAAGGATAAGAACACAATAGAAAGCTTAACACAACTTTGAATCCAAAAATTAACACTAAACTATGTAAACACCGAGAGTTCCATATCAAACTCTTTCTACATGTAGAAGTAGAAAAAGTAGACATGGAAGAGACATACATTAATAGCCCACTGGGACTCATATGCCTTAAATCCTGATGAAACGATGTTGCAATATATAAAGGAAAATTTTGAAGAGGAAACTTGTTGGACTTGGAATTTCAATCATGCTTAACCATTATTTTGTGTGTTTACCTCAAAACTTCTACTTATTTTAGAACATTGGAACTTAAAATCTTAATGTCCCCTAGGAGATTCATTCATGCAACCAACACTTTTGAACACCTGTGTTCTAGGGCACACTTCTAGGAACTAGGGATATATAAAAGACTAAGATAAAGTAATCCTCTGGGCTCAACTGTTGATTACATGAAAAGAATAAACAAAGAAGCAAATAAGGAAATCATTTAGAATGGCAAATGTTATCAAAGAAATATGAAGGAGGAATGGAGGAGAAAGTACATTTTAGGTTGAGATGTGGGGCTTATGATATTTGAGCTGAGAAGTAAATGATGCAAAGAATCTAACAAAAAGCACTCCAGAAAGAAAGTACAAGTACAAGGTCCTGAAATAGGAGAGAGCTGATGAGCTCTGTGCAGTAGATTCCCACAGAGAAGATTAAAGGCACACGGGCAAGTCTGTTCTCAAGTTCAGGGAAACCAAACTAGTCAGAAGCGAAAATGAAAATGGCTTCATAGAAAAGTAGGGTTGGCATCATGAGCTTCAAGAGAAAGAAAGAAGTACACCAGTTCACAGACTTGTCCATAATAGAAGAAATCAAAACCATTAAAAACACTAACCCGACTCAACACTGCAGGTCCTGGAAGTGTTGATCACTCTAGTAGCAACTTGGTGCAAAGACACTTAAACACCCTGGGAGGAGATGCTTCTGTGATTCAGGCTAAACTGCTTAAAGCAAGAGTCCCCAGATAACCACGGATTAAATCAAATCCTCTTTCCTATAACAATCCAGAAGTGTGCAATTTAGGGTAAATCAGGAAATTCTACCATCCTATAAAATGCCTTCCCTAATTGGGTGTGAGGTAGCAGCTCTGATTTTCACTGTAAGGAAGTTTACAAGAAAATGGAAAGCAACCAATTTCCTTTTTAAGGGCATAACAGAAGTAAAACAAATTCCTCGGGGCTGGAGCCATGGTTCACTTGGTTAATCCTTCGCCTGCAGTGCCGGCATCCCATATGGGCACTGGGTTCTAGTCCTAGTTGCTCCTCTTCCAGTCCAGCTCTCTGCTGTGGCCTGGGAAGGCAGTGGAGGATGGCCCAAGTGCTTGGACTCTGCACCCACATGGGAGACCAGGAGGAAGTATGTGGCTCCTGGCTTTGGATCGACACAGCGTCAGCCGTAGCAGCCATTTGGGGAGTGAACCAACGAAAGGAAAACCTTTCTCTCTGTCACTCTCCCTCTCACTGTCTATGACTCTACCTGTCAAATAACTAGATTAAAAAAGCAAACAAACTCCTCTCACCCATATTGTGCCCAAAAAGTAATCACATGATCATATTTAGGTACAAGGGATTAGCAATGGGATTATTGCTAGACAGCCTTTGGCAAGCTTCAAATGGATACTGGAGGGCAATTAGTGGTTTTTGATACAAATTAGGAAGTTTTTTTTTAAAAAAAATACATCACATTATATTCTTAACTAGGGGAAGATTTATAGGCACACTGTCCCCAAAGCAAAGCACTATCTCAACTCCCGACAATGGTCGTCCACCAAAAAAATGAGTATGGGGAGAATGGGAACAATAGTTAGTACTGACCACAGAGTGTAGATTACAGTGAATCTCTGAGAAAATCTTGGGCTGGTCAGGAACCCACAGTGAAGTGGGAACAAAGGTCTATGTAATATCAAATGGAATCTCCAAGTCCAAGTGTAGAAATTAGAAGGTCTGGGTTTTCAAGCATCTAGTCCACAGTGCTAAACTATGGCTATTATTTTTGTTAATCATTGTTGTTTTTAGATAGAGAATACTCTGGGTAATTCCACTGATATCAATTAAAATAGTTTGTTTAATTAAATGTATTCAATTCTTGAGAATAGATTGAGAGAGTTTGCATATTGTATTCAGGCAGAGAGGAATGCTGAGTAAGCTAAATCTATTTGTTCCTGAGTTTTACCTAGGGAGACATGAGAGAGATCTGTAATTGAATTACTGGATAGCACATTACAGGTCCTACTGTTTCCATATCTCACTTTAAAATTTTTTTTTTAATTTTATTTAAGGTATACAAGTTTCATGTATTTCATATGTACAGATTTAGGAACATAGTGATACTTCCCACCTTACCATCCCTCCCGCCCACATATTTCTCTGGATTTTGGCTTTGTTTTCACAGCAGTCCCTTTAGAAACACCATAATCAAACTGAATGTCCTACTACATTGGTCCAAAGTCAATAAAATCAGCAGTTGGTCATGAGCTAACATTTTATTCATATCCAACATTCTAGAAAAACAACACACATCAAAAAAATAACCTTAGAGTGAAATATTTAATTTAAGTTATATTATCCCTAGCTCTCTATTTTAATGTGTAAGTGCACTGCTAACTGATGCTATAACTTATTTCAGCTCTATTCCTCGGTAAAGTGTAACATATTCATCATGCTGAAACACTTAAGTTACAGGCAGTTTACTAACATTAGATCCCATTAGCAATTACACTAGTGTTCAAAATACATTACCTCATTTGTCTCATAGCCCATATAGTTTTTTACATAATGAATTAGACCAATTAGTCTCACATGACAGAAGGAAATCTTAAATAACACTGTCCTTACTTTAAAGACAAGCTTGACTGAAGTGCAATGAAAGAAAACATAAAATTAATTTGTTTTGTAACATAGCAAAAAGATTTTGATAACCAAACCACAGTCTAAACAGTTTTGTTCATTATTGGCCATCAGAAAAAACAAAAACAGCAAAAGGAAGGACAACGTCTCACTCAATTTGGTTTTTGCAGGATATAACTTCATTATGCACATAAGTAAGAGCCATGTTAAATGTCCAAATCAACTTGCTCATAGACTTTTCAACTGAGGCCATTATTGTCCCCTGGGTAAAACCTAGATGACTATAATCAGCCAAGAAATTTACAGCTATTGTGCTGATCAATAGTTAGAGATTTTTGGAAGCACAATGTCAACCCTCTATTCATGTGTTTATTTTGCCAATAAAGAGTTGTTTCTTAGTGTCTTTCCTACTCCCTTCAAATTACTCTTTCCAACAACAAATTCAATTTCCTATCTATTGTTAGTATCTCTATCTTCAAACTTTAGAGAGAATCATAAAGCACACAGGATTGATAGGCATCACCTAACCATGGGGATATTTTACCCTGAGGGTACAAATTCTAAAGGTTTCCAGCACTTCATCTGTGCACTCCACAACTCTCTAAGGGTCCTCTGCCTTAGTACTCATCAGCACAGTAATTATCTGTCATCTCAGTAGAGCATAATTGCTTTGCTCATTGTTCTATCAAGGACTTTTTTTAAAGATTTATTTATTTATTTATTTGAAAGGTAGAGTTACAGAGAGACAGAAAAAGAAACAGAGAGAGACTAGGGAGTCTTCCATCTGCTGAGTCAATCCCCAAATGACCACAATGGCTAAGGCTAGGCCAGACTGAAGCAAGGAGCTAGGAGCTTCATCCAGGTCTCCCTTGTGGGTGCTGGAGCCCAAACACTTGATCCATCTTCCACTGTTTTCCCAGGTGCAGTAGCAGGGAGCTGGATCAGAAGTGGAGTGTCTGGGACTTGACATATGAGATGCTGGTGCTGTAGGCTGCAGCTTAATTTGCTATGCTACATCACTGGCCCCAAGGACTGGCTTTGCAAGAAAATGACTGTGGGCTGGTTTGCAAGCTGGAAGTTCTCAGCAATCATTTAAGAACATCATAAATTATGTCCCCAAGGAAGTCAACAGAAGATACAAATTTGATAGCAAATCAGTTCCTAAAAATACACTCAGGAACCTAGAGGCAAAATTTGACCAAATCATTCCTCATTAATCAAGATGACTCTTAATATATCTTTTTTAATGTCACAGTAGTTAAGACAATTTAGCACTGAAGGGGAGAGTGAAATAAGGATTCTTGGTCAACAGAGAAAGAGGTTTTCAAAAAACTCTTACACTCAGCATGATGTTTTCTAGATTCCTCCATTTTGTCGCAAATGACGGGATTTCATTGTTTTTGACTGCTGTATAGTATTCTGTAGAGTACATATCCCATAATTTCCTAATCCAGCCTACTATTGATGGGCATTTGGGTTGGTTCCAGGTCTTAGCTATTGTGAATTGGGCTGCAATAAACATTAGTGTGCAGACGGCTTTTTTGTTTGCCAGTTTAATTTCTTTTGAGTAAATTCCAAGGAGTGGGATGGCTGGGTTGTATGGTAGGGTTATATTCATGTTTCTGAGGAATCTCCAGACTGACTTCCATAGTGGTTTAACCAGTTTGCATTCCCGCCAACAGTGGGTGAGTGTCCCTTTTTCCCCACATCCTCTCCAGCATCTATTATTGGTAGTTTTCTGAATGTGAGCCATTCTCACCGGGGTGATGAACACTATGAGAAAATAAGACTTGATCAGCTCTTGTCTGGACTGTTGATGTACAATGTAAATCTTTACCCATCTTAGTATCTCTCTTTGATGTTTGTTTTTGTGCTAGTACTAATGGTTGAACTCTGCAACTAACACACAATTAGCCTTAGGTGTTTAAAGTTTAACTGAAAAGTGATCCTGGTCAACTTTGAGAGAGGGAAAAAGAAAGGGAAGATAGGTACAATTTGAGACAAACTCAATTGGACTTGCACCAAATGATGGAGTTAGAAACATGCCAGGGGATCCCAATACAACCCCATCAAGATGGCATATACCAATGCCATCTCAATGGCCCAAGTAAACAACTTTAGTTCACAATTGATGACACTGAAAGGTCTAAGAGTCAAAGGGAACACACAAACAAGACTAGTTTCTACCAATACAAACAGATAGGACCAGAAAGGGAGAGAATGATCCAACATGGGAAGCAGAGTCACAGAAGACTCATAGAATAACAGATGTCCTAAATAACACTCTGGCCTCAGAATCAGCCCTTAAGGCATTCAGATCTGGCTCAAGAGCCCATAAGAGCATTTTAGGCATGGAAAGCCAAGACACTCTGCAAAAGGAAAAAAAAAAAAGAAGACCTAAAGGGAAGACCTCAGCGAGTGAGATCCCAGTGGAAGGAACGGGGCTACCAAGGAAGAAGGTACCTTTCTCCGAAGGGAGAGAGGGACCTCCACTTTGACTGTGACCCTGTCGGAATAGGATCAAAGTCGGCGAACCCTAAAGGCTTCCATAGCCTCGGCAACTCATGACTAGAGCCTAGGGAGATTCCTGACGCCAAAAATAAGAGTGTCAAATTGTTAAATCAACACCAGGAGTCACTGTGTACCTATATCCCATGTGGGATCTGCCCTTAATATGTTATCTAATGTGAAGTAACGCTGTAACTAGTGCTGAAACAATATTTTTACACTTTGTGTTTCTGTGAAGATGCAAACTGATGAAAATTTTTACTTAATACATACTGAACCGATCCTCTCTATATAAAGATAATCGAAAATGAAAAAAAAAAAGAAAAACTCAGTGTTACATTGGAAACTGCATCAAAAAAATTAATCAGTTTCAAATATATATATATATTTCATGTAGGATCTCTGTCCTTAATGTGCTGTACAATGTGACTCAATGCTAAAACGAGAACTCAAAGAGTATATTTCACTTTGTGTTACTATATGAGGGCAAAGGGATGAATTCTTTACTTAACACATGCTAAATTGATCTCATGTACACAAAGAGAATTGAAAATGAATCTGGATGTGAACGAAAGAGTGGAGGGAGCGGGCAAGGGGGGAGGGTTGCGGGGGGAGAGGGAAAATATGGGGGGAAAGCCATTGTAATCCATAAGTCGTACCTTGGAAATTTATATCCTAAATAAAAGTTAAAAAAAAAAAACAAAACAAAAAAAATTCTTACACTCTAACACTGAATATCCCCTTTCATATTGACTCCAGTGTTTGCTATTCAGAATTGAATTAAGAGACTAACTAACTTTCCATGTTAATGTTTCTTTTTCTTATTTCTCATGGTTCCACATAAGTTCTTATACCTGGTGGGCAACTTGGAGAATCATATACTGCTGACTTATGCAAAATAGAAATGCTAATTCTGAATCTGCATCCTTAAAAAGACCCCTCAATAGTGCCTTAAAAGCTCAAAAATGTCCCAGTTTTACCAAATAAAAAAATGCAAAATGTCCTCTATACACTAGGTGATTCATTTCAGTTAGCCTTTTCATAACGCAACAAATTTCTGGTATTTTTAAATAAACTCCTGGCTGTTTTGCTAAGTCACAGCTGAAGATCTCTAGAATTACATGAAACAACCCCCTTCCCCATAGACTCTGCAGTCTATATTTCTATGCATGCAAAGTATATTTTTAAATTATATCAGAAATTATCACCTAAGGTGACAACTGACACTCTTAGGGAGAGAAAAGTTTCAACTTGATCTAAGAAGATGTGAAAGATGGTATTGTGGATCTTTAACTCAGGAAAGGGTTTGGCTATTTGGATATTGTTCAGATTAACCATGTTTCCTCAAGAGAATTTCTAACTTTGTCTAATTGATCTCCAAGCAGGACTCAGTCCTTTTTATGTTTAAGACCCTCCTTGGCACAAAGGGGTCTGTGGCTCTCATCTGTCCTCAATAAGTGACTCACAGTACGTGGCCCAAAGTCTCACAACAAGGCTGACTTAAAGATGCAAGTAGGGGCTGCTTTCTCTCAGTTAAGATCCATTGGTCATCAAAAATTGTAGATCTGAATTACCACTCTCAAACTTTTTCCAAACATGTATCCCATTATTACTTTTTAAATTATAAAATCCCATTGGCTTCATTGCTTTCTGTGATAGCACTCAAAAACAAAACATAGTTACCTAAGTCTCTGATTACTCAGATACAAGGTTCCCCTATGTAGTAACTTAGCATTTGTATATTTTGACAGCATAGGATAAAAATATTTTAAGTTTTAAGACATTCACACTGCAAGTACTCTCTCCTATCATTTCCAAGCCCAGGGGACTTGCAGTGATACATTTATGGCATTTGAGTCATTATCATGACTCTAGGCCCTCCAACAAGAATCTTCAATCTCTCCTGGGGTTTAATTATTCATTTTTTCAGTCCCAGGAGTAACCTGTTCCCAGAGAGAGCCTGTATCTCTAACCTAGACAGGAAGAACTGCAATAATAACAATGTACACTTATAGAATGGTCATTACATGCCAATCACTGTGCCATGAAATTTATGTACAATAGTTCAATTAATCCTCACAATCTCTAAAATATATCTTTTATCTGGATTGGAACCAAGGATACTAAATGAGAATTCCAATCTATCTCTGACACTGGTGCTCACATCACTGCAGGATGTCGGTTAAGGATGAAAAATAAGTTCCTCTTGTTCATTCTCTCTCTCTGAAGTATACCTGCCCATCTTCTATCAGAAATCCACACAAGATTCTGACAGATAAATACTGCTTCTGCTCCACGTGTTTTGAAGCCTGGAGAAAAGCCTCCTTGAAAATTACAAAATCTTAACACCGAAACTAACCTTAAAGTTTAACTCACCCCAAAGATTAACTAATACTAACTACCTTAGTTTTTTTTTTATTCTTAATTTTAAGTAGTTCTTTATTAGCAGAGCAAGAATCAGAAGTTGTAATCCAATTTCAAATCAAAATGGTTATTCTTTTCCTCTTACCTCACACAGGTGACACACAACTTTAAATACTTTCCTTTTTGAGTTATTTAGAGCTGTGAAGGCAACAAGGGCCACTGTAACAAATAAACTCAGTAGTTTATGGGCTCTCCAAATTCAGCATTTGCCATTAGTCCAACATGGGTATTTCTTGATGGGCAATGTCTTTTCTGTAGAGTGACTTAGGAAACAGGGCTGCTGCGAGGCTAATGGTTTCATTTTCTGAGATTTCAGTGTCCTCTGCTTCTAGCAAGTAGAATGAGATGGACAAGATAATTCTGCACTTACATATAGAAGACAGGCCTAAATGCACTAACATCGTCCTGGTGAAAACTGGTCATCATGTGGCAACACCTGGATGTCTAAGTGGTTGGAAACTGTATCATTTCCTATTTGTAAGAGTTCAGGGAAGAATTATTTTCTTATCTTTTATTATTAGGGGAAGATAGTTTCCCTCCAGGAGTAAGCTCAAAAAGCCATAGAGAAGAGAAGAGATAGAGATACCAATGATGCAGTCCACTTTCAGGCCAAGGGGCAGAGCAGACATTCCTCAGCCAATGGGGAGGACACTATACAGCAATTAAATTGACCAGGATTTCTTAGTGCTGCTGTAAAAATTCCTAGTCTCTTGAGGTGAGGAAACAGATAAGCTCTGAAGATAGAAAATATTTGCCTTCACTTCTCTCGGAAACATTCTCACATACATCAGAATTGGATCTGTAGCTGTTTCCCTAATTGCTCTGATTCAAAGGATAATGAAATTGTTTTTATCTCTGGAGAAGCCAGTTACATACCAAGATAGGCACTAAGTTAGCACTGAGAATGGGAGCATTACTTTCTAAATATTTACAAGTCAAAAGAGATAAGGACTAGACTTTAGGGACATCTCCAGTTGGAGACAAATGGAGTTATCTGGCTTCTACAGACATTTTATTTACATAACAAAGGGTTGGAGTTAGACCTCAAACTACTGACACCTCCAAGAAGGCACTTCTAGGAGGAAAGGAACAGCTTCCTCTTTGTCTTTAATAAACAAAGAAATATCTTTTTTTTTTTTTTTACCACATTTCTCACCTATACAATATCTGGCTGCTCTCACAGTTCATTTGATGTGGTTTCCATCACTGCCTCCTAGGAATAAGGACTGAGGGAAGTGGGTAAAGGCATTTATTATTTACTATGTGATAGTTCCTAAGAAAGCTGTTGCTGATCCACAGCATTTCTTGTGTACATTTGTGGTTAAGTTTATAAAGAAAAATATTAGGGAGCGGCACGGTGACATGGTGGGTAAAGCTACCGCCTGCAGTACTGGCATCCCATATAGACACTAGTTCAAGCTCTGGCTGCTCCACTTCTGATCCAGCTCTCTGCTATGGCCTGGGAAAGCAGTAAAAGATGGCCCAAGTCCCTGAGCCCCTGCACCCTCATGGGAGACCCGGAAGAAGCTCCCGGCTTCAGATTGGCACAGCTCCAGCCTTTGTAGCCAATTGGGGAGTGAACCAGCGGATAGAAGACCTTTCTCTCTCTCTCTCTCTCTCTGACTCTCTTCTCTCTGTGTTGTAACTCTGACTTTCAAATAAATAATCTTTTTTTAAAAAAGAAGAATATTAAAACAACCACCAACTAAATTTATAAAGATGAATATTAAAACAATCACAAACTAAACTAAAGGCAATGATAAGTAACTGTTATGGCCGTGTCGGAGTAAAGAATACACCAAGAGACAGTCTCTTATGCAAAACGCAAGAAGAGTATTTTATTGACTAGCATGCTGGGGTCGCAGCGTCACAAATGTGAGCGAGCGACCCTGAGTACAAATCGCATCAGCTTTTTATAGTCACCCAAAGGCTTTGTAGAATCTGTAGAACATATTTCACATGGGAACCCAGGGAACAGGGGAATCCCGTGAGCACAAAGTGTACAGGTGCAGGGTACAGATAACATCAGCCATTGGCCAGATTTACAACAGGTAAGGATCACTTTTACCATACATTTCCTAAGGTTAAATAAAACCCTAAGTTCATCAACCGGATGCCTATCAAGGTGAACAGGTTTGTCTGGGTCCTAGTTTCGGTGGGCCATTCCCCTAATTTTACAAGGCCACATTCCGGTATTATCTCTTCCTGCCCCAGCATCATTTATGTCTGTTCAGTAAGAACAGGCCTCAACCCCTCCTTGAGTCAGGAATTTAGAAAGTAGGTCAAAAGTTAATCTGGCAAGGGTCAGAAGAGGAAGGGGGGGGGGTCTTGCTTAGTTTTAATATTCCTTCATAACCTTTCCTGAATGTATAACTTTTACTATCTTTGGTCATATTTCCAGGGCAACTAACGCTGGGTGAAGTATCCTCTTCTTATGGGAAGTCTTGAATAGGCAATAAATGCAGACTGCACATGAGCTAAGTCTTACATCACAATAGTTAACCATGAACTCAGGCCTGCTGTCAACAACCACAAAAATGAACTTGGAAAGTTCCTCCAGCCTTTTTGGAGACTTCAGATGACATCACTGCCTCCCAGTTTGGTTGCAACTTTATGGGAAACCCCAAGCCAGAAACCACCAGCTAAGTCTCTACTGAACCCCTAATTCTCAAAAATTGTGTGAGATAATACACACTTCCTATTCTAAACTGCTGAATATAGGAGTTATTTGTTACACAGAATTATCTATTATCTGCATATAAAATAGTTCTGTGGACTATATGACATGATAAAAGCTCAGTAAATAGTATTTACTAGTCAACAATGAATATGCTACTTCACTTCTAATTAGGATACTCTTCCTCCCTTGACGTCATCTTTCATGAGTCCCTGAAAGCTAGGAGATAATGTATCAGATGCAGTATTAAAAACAATAATGACTCAGAATATACATAACTAATAAAAAGAATGATACTATATATGCAGGAAAACCAAGAAATGTCAAGCAAGATAAAATGTCTTAAGTATTAATTCATTCATTATATGTAAAATATTATGTTAAAGTCATTCATTCATTATATATAAAATAGCCATTGAATAGGTAAATATTCACCTAACGAATAAACATTATCTTCTAGTTTATGACTACTTCACTGCTGACAATGGAAAATATAAGAAAGCTGACTGATATCTGTCTTCTACTCAGAATTCCACACCTATTAAAATTGTATTTCACAAATGAAAGCAAAATAAAAATGTTTCCAGACAATAAAAAAGAAACTGAGAAAAAAAGATTAGCAAATGTTAAAAAAGGGGAATTTCAATATGTGTACTTCAAGTATAAGAGAAACAATAAAAAATGCAGGCTCTAAGAAGCAAGAATGAGTGAAATGACAAAAAAGAAATATTTATTAAACAAAAGAGACAGAAAACATGATCTTCAAATATATATTTTACTAAATGTGAAAGAGATAGCATTAAAATACACAACAGTAACATCTGCCAAGAAGAGGCAAATGAAATTAAAGTAATCTAAGTTGCTTTGATTTGTTAAATTTAGATATTGGGAAGTGAAGAATGCTTATTGTAACTTCTAAGAAATAACAGAAACTGCATAAATTTCAGTCACATGAAGAAATGGAAGAACCAAAAATCAGCTCAAAGGAATGCAAGAAAAAAATGAAATATTCAACAATGGGACAAGTGGAAAACAAAAACTTGGATTTCAGCTTCAATATATAAGTATAATTATATGAAATAAAAATGGACTAAATTCTTCAGGTAAAAAACATGATATCTGAATGTGGGAAAAAATCACAATCTAATTATATAAGCTCTTTACAACAAACATTTTTAAAAACCTGAAAAATCACAAAAGCCTAGAATGTTTGAAAATAAAGACAGTTACAGAATACAAGTATCAGAAAATAAAGCTGATGTACCTATATTAGTACAAGAAAAAATATTCATTAAGACAAAATGTTTTGTTAGAGATAGAGCTACTTCATATGATTGAAAAATTATTCAACAAAAAGATACATTCTAGAGTATGCATACCTCTCTCAGGGTGCAAAGAAGACATTATGGGAGCACACAGAGATGTGGTAGCCACCTAGGAGCCAAGAGAAGAGTGAAGCCTATTTTGTCAGCACTTGATCTTGGACATTCCAATATTTAGAAGTATGAGAAATAAAATTCTGTTGTATAAGCCAACTAGTCTGTGGTATTTTGTAATGGCAGCCTGAACTAATACACTGAGATGAACTTTTAAAAGTAGAAAACATCAAGAGTTAAAATAATGGAATCTGCACTCAAAAATCTTTTCACCAAGTAACTCTAAGCCAAGATAATTTCTCTGGTCATTTCTACCAAATATTCAAAAAGCAGCAATTCCAATCCTACCCAATCTCAGTAAGAAAATAGGGAGAAAAATAAAACACTCCACTAATTCATTTAATGAAGATTATATTCCTTGATCACAAAACAAGCATAAACAGTCTTAAAAAGAAAATTATAGGTCAATTCATTCATGAACTTGGATCCACAAATCTTAATCCCAATGGTAGCAGATTAAATCTATCACCACTATATAACAGATAGTAAGTCATGATGTAATAGTGAATAATCAGTTAAAGCAATTCACCATACTAACAGAGTAAAAGAAAAAATGAATAATGATCATAATAAGATCAATAAAATGCATTTGATAAAACAAAAATTCAAGATTTATAATTATATAAAAATATTTAGTGATTAGGTATCAATGTGATACAGCTACAAAAATCACTGAGAGGAAAACACAATACAACTTGGAGAAATATTAAAGGAAACCTAAATGTATCAGGAAATCAATTATTTCTAGGGATTTGAAAAGTCAATATGATGAAAACATCAATTCTTTCTAAATTTATCCTTATAGCCAATGTAACCCAATTAAAACCCTAGCAACTTTGTTTTGAAAAAACAAAAAAGGAGAAATGGCTATTAAACCATACATGTTATCAAAGAACAAAAATCGAGATGGTACTGAATAAGAAAAACAAATTTGGAAAACATTCAAGTGAATGTCAAGATTCATTATAAAACTTCAGTAACTAAGATAATGTAATAATTATGCAAAGACAGAGGAAAAACAGGCAAGTGAACCCAAACAGAAAGCTCAGGAAGAGGCTGCACATATAGGCATACTAGCTTTATGACAGGACTATCAGTGCTAATCAATGAGGCTAAGTGAGACTTTTAAACAAATGGCATCAGGACAATTTGATGTCTGTATAAAGAAAAGTTAAATTAGACCATGATTTCAAATCATATCATAAATCAATGTTAGGCGGAATAAACATCTAAAAATTAAAGGCAAAGATATTAGGCATTTTATGATAATATAGGAGAACATCTCTATGACTTCTAGATCTGGAAAATTACCTACATCTTACAAAGTCCTAATCCTAATGGACCAGATTGGTAAGTGTAACTTCCAGTAAACTAAAAATTTCTGTTCAACAAAAACAACAAAAAGGCAATCCATACACTGAAAGAGATAATTTACCATACTGTTTATATTTCAAATATACACATATGCACACATAGTTTAAAAATGAACAAAAGATTTAAAAGGGTATATTAAAAAGAAGAGTACCAAGTGGCCAATAATCATATAAAAAAGCAGCTTGACCTCACTGGTAGCCTGGGAAATATAAGTTAAAACAATTACCACATTGTAATATGATATACCCACAGATTCCTAGGTATCTACTCCAGAGAAAAAATGTTGGACATATGTTCAAAAATTTTCAGTGTAGCATTGCTTTAGAATACTCAAATAGCAGATAGGAATGCAGTATTAGGAGTTATTCTAAACGATAAACTATGGCAATACACAATATGGATGGATCTCATAAATATAATATCTAGGACAAAAGAAGGTACAGAAGAACTAGCATTTTATAATTTAATAAATTTCAAAAGTACATGAAAATAGACTGCAATGTACAGGCACTCTACATGTGATAAAATATGAAGCAAAGACAAGTGATTATCATGCAGTTCAGAGCAGTCATTATCTTTGGGAAGAAAGGGGGTCATACTAGTGAAGGCATGCACGGGGACACTGAAGGTCTTCACTGTACTAGTTCATGACCTAGTTCTTGCAAACAAACATGCTCTCTTCCTCTTATTTATTAAAGTATGCATTTCTGTTTTATGCATTTCTGTCCACATATGATTTGGAATTTAGATGAAACACACTATCCTATGCTTATTCTTTTTCTCCAGTGAGTCAATCCTGAAAGCACTAACATTCTTTAAATATCTACATGAGGTGCTGTCTATGTGGTATGTAACATGACAGTGGGTTTCTTACTGAGACGAAGAAGGAGATTAAAGTAATGATTGTATCAACAGATTCACCCAGGCACTAAAAATGTATTTGCAAAACCCCATATACTCTTTGGATAAGTAATCATGATTTTGCTGCATTTTAAGTTTCCTCTGAGGTAGTTCAGTGATGTGGAACTGAATCATTAGCCAGTTCTTCAATGTGTAACTTCTGTTACCTAGGAAGAGAGGCAGAAAATGAAGTGTTTGGAGTAGAACAAAAAATTCTCGTTATCTGAATGTTGAGGGAATGGCACAAGTGGCTATTTCTGAGATTCAAATATCTCTTAAAGACGTCTCAAGGGATATGGCAGTCCCTACTTCTCACAAGGTTGATGACGATTACCTGGAGAGCTTTAATAAGCACAGCTGTTAGGCTAATGGGACGTAGAATGTAAAGAAACACAGAGGTAATTCTGAGAATAATTCCCTCTCCTGGCCCTGTTGAAAGCTACCTTTTCTTTCTACTTTCACTTATCTTTTCTGCTAACATGGGCTGATCCCTCACTAACGACCTTTCATTCATCAGTCCTATTAGTAGTCAAAATGATGGCAAAGGACTAAGGAAGACAGTAATGTCAAATGGCATCAAATTAATATTTCTGATTGTCACAGAAACAAAGTATGAGAACCCCATTTACCCTGCCACATTAAACAGCTAGAAAATAGGACAGTATTTATAATACAGTGATTACACACACTAGTCTAAAGGTAACACAACCAGTTTGAGTCCATAGCTTTTCCACTTTCTTTTTCTTTTTTAAAGATTGTATTTATTTATTTGAGAGGTAGAGTTACAGAGAGAAAGAGAGAGACAGAGAGAGACAGAGAGGAAGGTCTTCCATTCACTGGTTCAATCCCTAAATGGCCTCAATGGCCAGAGCTGTGCCAATTCAAAGCCAAGAGCCAGGAGCTTCCTCCAAGTCCCCAGTGTGGGTGCAGGGGCCCAAGCATTTGGGCCATCCTCTACTGCTTTCTCAGGCCATAAGCAGAGATCAGAAGAGGAGCAGCTGGGACATGAACTGGCATGCATACGGGATGCCAGAGCCACAGGCAGAGGCTTAGTCTACGAGGCCACAGCACTGGCCCCACTGCTCCACTACTGATCTAATTTCCTAGTAAGGTGTCTGGAAAGGCAGCAGATGATGGTCCAAGTGATTGGGCTTTTTCTTCCATGTGGGAGACCCAAATGGAGTTCCTGACTCCTGGCTTCAGCCTGGCCCAGCCATTGCTGTTGTGGCCATTTGGGGTGTGAACCAGCAGATGGAAGATTTTTCTATCTGTCATTCTCTCAGACCCCACTTCATCCACCTTCTCCACTTCTCCTCGCTCTTGTTTTCTCTCTGATGTTCTGCCTTTCAAATAGATTATTTTTTTATAATTTATATATTTTATTTGAAAGGCAGAGTTACAGAGAGGCACAGAGAAAGAGAGAGGTCTTTCATTTGCTGGTTCACTCCTCAGATAGCCAGAACCGCCGGAGCCATGCTGATCCGAAGCCAGGAACCAGCAGTATCTTTTCCAAGTCTTCCACACGGGTGCAGGGGCCCAAGGACTTGGGCCATCCTCTACAACTTTCCCAGGCTACAGCAGAGAGCTGGATGGAAAGTGGAGCAGCCAGGACTAGAACCAGTGCCCAAATGGGATTCCAGCACTGCAGGTGGTGGCTTTTACCTGCTATACCATTGCGCCAACCCCTCAAATAAATTATTTTAATCTTTAAAATAAAGGGAGCACAAGAGTGTGGTCCTCAAGAGAAGCAAAACGAGTAAGGTAAGCCTTTGGTTGTGCCAGCGGCTTTTCCAGAGTTTTCCAGGCCACAGTGATAGTTTCCAGGCCATGGGGAGCTTCAGTATTTACATCCCTGCACTTACCAGTCAAGTCACTGCTTAAGGACACCAACTGTATACCCCCTCAGAAATTATCAAATATCCTCATACTGCTTCAGTGTGATCCATCTACAAGGAGATATACATGCTAGGCAGGTTGCTAGGAATGAAAACTTAATCAAAGCCAGTGTCCAGGAAAACGGGAAAGAAATTTGAGAACTTGTGTGTAAAGCACCAATGTTCTCTGCCACAGTATTTAACATTCTTTTAAAAAAACAGATAATTCACAAAACCAGAAAAAGAATCAGTGAGTACAGTAAAATATATTGGTTTTCACAAGCAGTCAAGAACTATATTTAAAACAATGAGGAAATAACATGTAACATTTATCCAACTGGCAAAATTTTAAAAGACTAATTAATGTATCTTCAGCAGAAGAAGTGTTCTTAAAGAATGCTAGCAGAAATATAGAATGAAGTAAATTTAGAGCATGGTAACCTGGAAACACAATTTAAATGAGGTATTCCACTAAGCCAACAATGCTGCTCCTGAGGTCCCATCCTAAGTACATGTGCAAAGGCATGCTGAGAAAAATTGTATTTACAATAGGAATGATTTGATAAGAACCAACATTTCTTGATTTAGACATTTATATTTAAAATTAGAATGCATCTATACAATAGAAAATTAATGCAACCATTAAAGTGATAGTATGTGTTGTTATTTGTTTAAAAAAAAAAAAAAGCATTAACCAGCCCAGTCTTATACAGACACACAAATACATGCACATATATACTCGCTCTGAATTCCTTTGAGAGTTATATCTGGCTCAACTATATTATAGGCAGTCTAGAATCATATTCTCTGAAGTTTCCAAAGTGACTCCTTATAGCTGAAGGAACTGAGTTACTTTACTTAATTATAAGGCAATTTGAAAAGTTATATGATCTAAAAAGGCACTTATAATTGCTTTAAACTATTTTGTTAAGAAATTCAGATCATCCTTGAATACGGCTTCAACAAAAAGGTCTTGACAATCTCAACATTCTTCTGCTCCATTTGAAGTCAAGTTTCTCCTACAAGCCTTTCATTTTTTTCTCCTAGTTTTACTTGATTCTTTTGAGTTACCACACAAAACAAATAGTATACAACAGCAGAAAGCAGACCCTCTCCTACGAGAAAAGTTCATTGCTTGCTGCTCCAGACTGAGTCCTCTCTCTAATCCCATGAACTGGGGCACTGTGGACACATACCACAGAAGCACACATTATATTTGTTCTCTAAAATAATCATCCTTCAGCCTCTTCGATCACAACTTTTATGATAGCTTAGCTACCAGTGCTTGAAATCCCCAGTTTATCAAAATTCCTTCCAAACTGCAATGCAAGGTGCATTGAGCATGGCTAGTCACAACTGGTATATAACTTTCCTTGACCTGGGAACTACACATCTGTTAATATAAACCAAAAGTACACAATTCTTAGAACAAGAGTGTCCCAGTTGATTTGCTTTGAATTTGTACTTACCTAAAATATGAGGTATTTTTATAATACTATTGAGCAAAATCTAGCCAAACACTTCCTGAACTGACTTAAGGTACTTACTTCCTATTAAATTTCTTTCTTTTTTCATTAGTCTATAAATATCATTTTAAATTCTAATTCTATAGTCCAATAGATTTACTATTTATAATCATAAACTTCATTAATAAGCACTATTTAACTTATTCGTTTTATGTAGTATGATACAGTTTATTAAATATTGGGACTGGAAATAAATCAATGGCAGCCCTGTGACAAAAGATACTGTTAAAAGAGAGCCCGGGCAGAGAAGGAAAGGAAGACAGAGGCTTCAGAATGCCAGTGGAGAACACAGACTCCAAATTATACATTCGATCTTTGGGAGCACTGTCATGGATCTTCTCAGAACAGTGATGTTTCTCCTTGGAAAAGGAACAGACATAGGTTATCTGAAATTATTCAGCACTTAAAAACTAAAGCTAACTCTGACTAGAGCTTAATTTTAACCAGAATTTATTTTCACAATTTTTAGTATACTCATATTTAGAGAATAATAACAAGTGGCATCACCAGTACATTTGTAGAATCGATGTATTTCTTTCATAGTTCCATGTGTGAGTAACAGTGAAAAGACATCTGTTTTGGGTCAGTCTTCTAAAGCTTACATTCTAACTCTGACATTTATTGTGTAAGTTACCTAAGCACCCTGTGCTTAATACCTCTGTTCATGCATCTGTAAAAATGCTTACCTATCTGTAAAAGATCATCAGAGCTAACTTTTATTGTGTATTTATTATGTGTCAGGAAATTTTCTGAGAGCTTTAGATATTTTAATCATCATAAAAGATTGGTACACATTTCACAGATAAGGAATATGAGACACAGAAAGGTTAAATGCTGCCCAAACTCACATATTTGGCAAGTAATAAAGCCCAGATTTAAGCCCAATCTGGATCCAAGGTAGATGCTCCATCCTGCTTCCTTACAGAGTAAAAATAGAACAGAACTTAAAGGGTTGCTGTAAGAATTACAAGAGACATCATACGGAAAATACTTGGAATAGTAAGAGTTCAAGTATGTACCTATTTTTATTATTGTTTTAAAATATGACGTCTTTCTGCCTCTAATAGCACATTTCCCATACATCTGTCCAGGGACTTTCAATGTAGCATATGACAGCTTATCATTTTAAAATGCTGTGTAAATTTTAACAGTTTGAAAATTATAAGTCTAGCTGTCCCTTGCAACTTGCAATAGGCACATGAACTAATCTATACATCTACTAAGTATATAATTAGGATGTTCACAAACAGAATTAATTAGAAATGCGTTCTTGAGATGTGTGTTTGGCCTAGTGGTTGACATGGGTTAGGATGACTGCATCTTACATAGGAGGACCTGGGTTCATTTCTTGGCTCTGGCTCCTCACTCTGGCTTCCTGCTAATGTAGAGCCTGGGAGGCAGAAGTTATGGCACAAGTGGTAGAGTTTCTGCCACCCACATAGTAAACGTGGATCCTCTGCTCCCAGCTTTGGCCCACCAACTGTTGCAGGCATGTGGGGAGTGGATGAGCAGATGAGCTCTCGCGCTCGCTCTCTCTCTCTCTCTCTCTCTCTCTCTCTCTCTCCCCTCCTGCAATTTAATTAATTTACTAATTAAAAAAGAAATACATTTGGAGACCTTAATGTTTAAAGAAGCCCCCAGATAAATGCTTCCTGAGGCAAATAGTTCTTTGGAAACAAGAATAATTTAACTCACCTGCCTATGTAAGTATATGTCAGTCTCAGAACACAGCAAAACCTATGATGTCAAAACACAAAAGCAGATACATTCTGAGCTGTTGATTACCTGAGACCACTGAGCCTTCATGAAGGAGTGTTTGTCACATGATCATGACCATAAGCACACAACCAGCACCCTATTCCAAGAGAAAAGAAAAAATTATCATCTAGCTGGCAGGCCAACCTAGGTGCTTCTTCAAGATGTAAAAATGGAGAAAGAATGTGAAGATAAGGAGAAAAAATACAATCCCCGCTTCTTTTTTTTTTTTTTTTGGTCATTTTGTCATCTTCTAGCAAGTGTGGAGATTTCTTTGCTAAGGAGTTCTAAGCCTCTGAGATACTCAAAGGCATAAGAAGGGTAGCACTGTTTCTTCACAAAAGAGAGGATTGAAAAACTGACCAGCAGAACCAATAGGCTTAATGAGTCAAAGTATAGCAAGGACAAGGAGCCAGAGAAAAGCCAAGAAGGAGGTTTACGAGTCCCTGAATAAGGCCAATAAATCCTTCAGCACGTGGATGTCAAGGCCTCAGTCTGTGCACCAGATGCAGCTTGATGGATGGGTTTATCTGTCCCAAAAGGCATATAGAGATTGTTCTGCCTTTGGCCCCACACATAGGTGAGACAGAGCTCTAGTGTTTTCCCCCGTAGCCTTTTTCAAATGTATTACATGTCTCCCACTCAGTATTTCCATTTCTTTGTCCTCCAGTTCCAGCACTGAACAAGCAATTTTAGAACCTCAGTATATAAAGAGTGCATTTACTGTCCTTAGACTGTCAAGACATCTCACTCTTGAACTTAATCAAGAAAAATATAATACTCCTGTTAATTCAAAGCACTTGAAAGAATGGTATCTTCTCCCCTAGATCTCACAAAAGTCAGAAATCAATTCACTGTACTTTGCATCTTTTTCCAATCTTCCTCATAATCACTTCTAAAAGATGGCATTGACCAGTCCAGGCCGACACAGTATTTTGGTACAGTTCAAGTATACTTCCTGTTTGCCTCCTCACTATATATACCTCAGGGTTGATGTCATGAAAGGATCCCAGGGAGTGAATTATTGACCTCAACCTAAGGAGTTCAGCCTACAGGAACATATCTTTATGAATTAGAGATAGGACAGTTTAGCTCCACTTCTAAAGAGCTGAAAGGGGGTCACAAATATGCTATGAAATGTTATCATGAAGGTGAAGATACAGGTAGATTACAAAGAGCATACTGCCTTGAAAAGAACTGAGTTCCTACTTGGATAATTTATTGCCAAAGATGTCCCAGATGGAGCAGTATTCTCACCAAGCCATGCTTCTCAGTTATCTTCCAAACAGAACAAACATCTTGCCAACTCAGAC
The DNA here is from genome assembly GCA_949820135.1 of Sylvilagus floridanus. Lineage (NCBI taxonomy): Eukaryota > Metazoa > Chordata > Mammalia > Lagomorpha > Leporidae > Sylvilagus > Sylvilagus floridanus. The sequence goes on from OX463227.1 coordinate 78,588,332, forward strand.
CTTTACACATGCTGGTTCCTGTTCCTGGCTGGCCTTTCTCTCAGACATTTATACCCCCACCACCCTTAGGTGATTGGCCCCCAACTACCATCCTTTCAACCATAACCATGTTTTATTTATACCAAGAATGTAAAAATCATTAATATAAAATATGAAATGTTATGTTTATAAATTTAAATAGAAAATTAAATTATTGTTTAAGTAGATTAAAATTATAAAATTCAAGATTCATTATTTAATACAAAAATTTAAAAATATAATGCTATTATAGTGGAAGTAAATTTCATTAACCTAATCAAAAACCTACAGAAATCAGCAGTCTGTGATCATATTAATACTGAGATCAGACAAAAGACAAGAAGGCCTTTTATATAATTTCTTTTCAACATTACATTTTCTATCCTACAGGATGCAATAGACAAGAAAATATATAAAATGTAATAAAGGATGAAAAGAAAAACATAAAAAATGCTTGCCTACCCAGAAAAATGAAGGATATGTACAAATAAACTATTATGGTTTCCAAATAATAGAGCATTCCTATATATCAAAATAAACTTATTTAAAACTGCAAGAGTGATAAAAATCAATCTTTCATTTTAAAAAGCAACAAAAATCTTCAATTCCTTCATAATAAACCTATGGGATTCAATTTAATATCTTTGTGGGAAAATATCATCAAATATAAGGAAAATATGAGTGAAGGACATAAAATGTGAGTGAAGGAATTTAAAACAGCCTTATGTTTTGAGAATGGAATAGAAGATACAGTATTATAATCATATCAGTTCTCTCCAAAGTAATCTATACACCAATATGTTTGGCTTAAGATACCAAAATAATTTTTCATGTAATTAATACATAAAAGAGAAAAATATCGAAAATATCTGGACCATTTTTAAAAGGAACAAAGTGGGAAAAAATTGTTAACAAATATTAAGACTGTGTAAAACTGTATGCAACTGATACAAAACCCTTTGTATGTGGCTACTTTTTATGTGATAGAATTGGTATTGTACATCTGAGGTGAAAGAAAATAGACTACTCAAAAATTTGAGAGACAACTGGTTCTCTAAATTGAAAAAATAGAAACACACTTTTACACTTTACACAACACTAAATCCTGGCTGAACTAAAGAATTCTATATAAAAATAAATATTTGGTCAATCTTCAAAGAAAATGGAGGCATATGCCTTTGCCAGTTTCCATTAGGGCAGAATTTCTTAGACAAGGTAAAAAAATATCCAATCTACTAAGCCTACTAAGGAAACAATGGATACATTGAACTAATTACAACATTTTAAACTTTTTCACAAAAATACAGTACAAAGTCAAAAGACAAGGCACAGACTTGGAGCAAATACTTGGGAACAACATAAATAGCGGATATTAATTATCCAAAAATATCTAAAGAATTCCTTCAAGTCAATAGGAAAAAGAAAACTCAACAGAAAAATGGGCAAATGACAGGCACTGAAGAAGAATCACAAATGGCCAATAAATGCATGAAAAAGTCTCTCAGCCTAATTGATAATAAAATGTAAACAATGAGATGCCATTCACTTGCACTTCACACCCACCAGATTGGTAAAAATGTTAGAGTTGGCTATGATGTGGAGCAATGGAAATTCTCATGTGCTGACATTAGGAGCGTGAATTGGCCCAACTGTTACAAAGAGCAATTTGGCAATAACAAGCAAATCTGTTGGTGTTCATACTTTATAAGCCAGGAAATCCTCTTTTGAGTGCTCATCTTCAGAGATTTTTGCATGTTGCCTTCAAAACAACATGTTAAAAACATTCATTTTCTCATTGTTTATCCTCATTGGAAGAAGTAAAAATCCATCAACAAAATAATATATAGGGCATATATGTGGCATACAGAATATAGAATATAGCAGTTATAATCTATCAAAAGATGTAAATTCCAAAATAAAGCAACACATTGTGCTTACAACATGCCTAACATGTTCTAACTGAATTACATGTATTATTTGACTTATTTAATATTCTTTGTATTAATATTTAATATTCACTACAAGTCACAATAGTACCAAACCTAAGCAATTGGTACTGTCACAACCTGATTTAGCAAATGAGGCAACTGAGGCAGAGAAAGATCAAGAAAATTATCGATGACATACAACCACCTTATAGCAAAGGAATATTCCAATCCAGTCCAGCTGTTAAATCTTTACTACTTCTGAATTTTTTAAAAGATTGCATAGCACAATACCACTTATACTTATTTTAAGCTGCCAAATATCAACATATGATGTTCAAATACACACAAATATTTTATGGAGCTATAAAACTGTATGCAGTATTATTTAAATTTTATAATGATTACTTAATATAAATACCCCATTCTAAGTTATACTATCCTTTACCTCAATTCAAATCTCTCCCAGGTAAAGACACATGAGGTCATTGGCTACAACAGAACACCTGATGATGTACTTCCCGATTCAGTTCAGTCCCTAAGGCAGTGAACAGCTCTGGTCGGGGAAAGCAGTCACTTCCAGGCTCAGTGTCACTGCAGCCATAGTAGAGCGGTCTTTGATATGTCTGTGACTGTAGCAGGAGTGTTTGAAGAGACTAAGAGTGGAGAGAGGTGGGGGTCAAGAAAGGGAAGCGAACACCACCCCTTCTCATATCACGCTTCAATTCCACTTGTCCCAACTTTAAATGGGTTTGCGCAGTCAAAACCACCAGTTTGGGCTTCACTACAGGCTCAGCCTACAATGTGGACACTTCAAAGACTTCAAAGGGAGGGGACACAGTACTGTATCTGGAGTGGAACCAAAACTGTGGGATTTAGCAAAGCTTTCGGAGGGTGGTTCAAGGGCTTGAAGTGATTTCCACTTAAATACACTGTGAGTGAACAAAAAAAGAATCAAAAAATAATAGGCTGGAGGAAGTGAAAAAACTCAATTTTTCTCTTTTGTTAATGCTATAGAAATATCAATCCTGAGGGCTTGGTGAGATTTTATAAAGCCTGATCCATGAATCTGAGCCTGACTTTTAGAGGCAAAATTCATGAGGTTCTTTCATGCTTTTCTACCCAGTTCCATTTTTAAATAATTGATAGGTAAAAGGAAAAGAAAGAAAATCATTATGGGAGCCTACTCTATACCAGGTTGCATACTAGGCACTTTCATTTATGTTTTATCTTATTCTCATTAGGTTCATCTCATACAACAACCTTTGAAGTGATGTGATCATCTCCTACTTACAAATGAGTAAACTGAGGCCTACTGTGCCCAGACCAACCTGTTCCACTAAGGCACAGAAATGAATTCAGTCCAAGTTGTTGTAAGCTGCAAAGCTCCTACCTTTCCACCATGCCATGTGGCTTTTAGAGAATGGAATACAAAAATGGACTAATCTCTTTTAAAAAGCAAAAATAGCAAAATTACTCCAAGTTAAAAATGCTTGTTTTTTTAATTTATGCACAGCCAAAAAATGCTTTTGGTCTCCTGGAAAAATCACTGGAGGTGGATGTTGTTTGATTTTCAGTTCCTGTGATAAACTCAATGGTTTCATAAGGTTTTAACTAGTGCCCATCAGTAGTAATGGTATGTATTACAGTGGAGGCTCTGGGGCTCTGCGTCCATTCTCTGAAGGCTTTTCTGGTTTCTACTGTTTGGGTTCTAAACAATTAGGAAAACTAGACATGGTTACAGTAAGAGCCTTTCTAATTGAAAAATATAGGTTTTTAAAACCAATTTCTCTATGAACTACACCAGCAAAATGAATATTGTTTAATTTTCATTTTGAATTAAAGACTTGGAAACCTGAGTAATATAGAGGCTAATGATGAACTGAGCTGAATGGAGGCTCCTCTGAGAGCCATAGCGATGTATTAAAACAAGAATTATTTTGTACACTGTGCTGTATTTCAACATTGGATCCTCAGCAGACTGCAAAATCACTTCCTAGATAATGAAATTATAAAAGAATTTTAATTTCATGTTAGAACTTGTATTACAAATTATTAGGGAAAGAAACAAGGGAGAAAATAATTTTCAAGCAAATTCCTCCCATGGATAGCCAAACTGGAAGGGCTTTCTGCTTAGAAGATTTGTGAAAAGTTTTATCAAAGGCAGCAGAAATACCTCAGATTTTTGAAACACAAAATCTGTGTAAGGGCAGTATGAATGTATTTAAATGTCAAGACATCAAAAGGCTGTGATTCAGCCGGTGCCCAGTTAACTCAATAGGCTAATCCTCCACCTGCAGCACCAGCACACCAGGTTCTAGTACCGGTCAGGGCGCCGGATTCTGTCCTGGTTGCCCCTCTGCTAGGCCAGCTCTCTGCTATGGCCTGGGAGTGCAGTGGTGGATAGTCCAAATGCTTGGGCCCTGCACCCGCATGGGAGACCAGGAGAGGCACCTGGAACCTGGCTCCTGGCTTTGGATCAGCGTGGTGCGCCGGTCACAGCAGCCATTGGGGGGTGAACCAACGGAAAAGGAAGACCTTTCTCTCTGTCTCTCTCTCTCACTCTCCATTTTGCCTGACCAAAAAAAAAAAAAAGTCTGTGATTCAATAACATAGAAAGGAATCATTTTCAAAATTATGCTAGACAAACATCACAGAATTTTTGGTACTATTGCTGCTTTGTTAAAAGAGGCCATTGGATGAGGATCAAAGAGCTGTCCCATAGGAATGCAGGGCTGATCCTGCACGACCACATTTCAATGGAGGTAGCAAGCTACCCCAACTCCCAGAGCTGCTTCTCAATCATAGCTCATTCTTCTGTCAAGTCCTGTGACTTGGTCTACATGAAATAACTTATAGAACCTTTACAAGTTGCTCTTTGGAAGCCAGCATTGGGGCACAAGGATTGAGCTTCTACCTGTGACACTGGCATTCCATAGTAGAGCATCAGGTTAAGTTCTGGCTGCTGTGCTACAGTTCCAGCTGTCTGATAACATGCCTGGAAAACATGTGGAAGATGGCTCAACTACTTGGGTCTCTGCCACCCCTGTGGTAGACCTGGATGAGTATGGGCTGCTGGCTTCAGCCTGTCCCTGCTCCTGCAGTGGTGGCCATTTGGAGAGTAAACCACTGGATGGAAGATCTCTTTCTCTGACCCTCCCTCTGTCACTCCATCTTTCAAATAAATAAATGAAATCTTTTTTGAAAAAAAAAAAAAGCACTCTTTAATGACGTTCTAAGGTTTGGAATCCCATTTTCCCTTTTATTTCCATAACACTTTCAGGAAAGCAAATGTTCCTCTATTGACTCTCTCAACCAGAAAGAGGCACAAATGCCCCTCCTGGTAGGTGTCAGGATTTTTGCTGGACCACAGCAAAATAATTAGTGCTGAAATAGTCCACGAAATTAAGCAGAGATTTTTTATCAGGAAAATGAATGTATTATCTCTCTCTCTCTCTCTCTCTCTCTCTCTCTCTCTCTCTCTCTCTCTCTTTCTCTCTCTTTTTGTTAAAGATTTACTTATTTACTTTGAAATTCAGAGTTACAGAAAGGGGGGGTCTTCCATCCACTGGTTCACTCCCCAAATGGCCACAATGGCCAGTACTGGGCCAGGATAAAGCCAAGAGGGAGCAGCTTCATCCAGGTTTCACACAAGGGTAGCATGGGCCCAAACACCTGGGTAATCATTTCCCAGGCCATTAGCAGAAACTAGGTCCAAAATGAAGCAGCTGGGACACAAATAGTCTCCCATAAGGGATGCCAGTGCCACAGCAGTGGCATTACATCCTACACTGTAACACTGGGCCCTAATTGTCTCATTTTATATCTAACTTAAAATGTTTTAAACAAAGCTGCAAAAGCTAAAACCTGACCTAGACCGGGAGAACAAATATACACATGGAGATGAAAGTAAGAGCAATTCATTGGGTTTCCTGTTGGAAAACATATCTACCCTATAGCTATGGGTAAGTACCAGCAATGTAATCAATTCTTAAAAATCAATTTCATTCTAAACTCAATTTCAGCTTCTGACCACCTTTATCAGAACTTCATAGGACGTGTAATCCACCAGAAATTTAGACCAAAAAGGGTTCAATGGTAAGGAAAACAGTGCAGTCCTCAAGTTTTCTTCCCATTCCTTTGGAGCTGACAGAGAAAGACAATCTTAGCAAAAAGCCTCATAGCTCTTAAAACATGAACAGTGATTCTGGGAGAAAGACAAAAACAGTACTGGGTTGAGCAGGGGTCAGCACACAGAGTAATCCCAGCCCCCCATGGAGGACCTGTGCAAACTTGAGTAAGTTACTTAACCTTCAGTTACAGTGTCCTTACCTATAAAGTAGGGACAGAAAATGCCTTTTTGTCTCCTTTGTTGTGGGGTTAAAAGCAAAATCTAGCTAAAAACATTCCGGCACCACTCCACAGCTGTTGGTTTCAAAAGCTTAAAACTGTCAAAGATTTTCAAAGATCAGGGAGAACGGTGAATAACTGAATCTGTGTCTTTCCCCCCAACATGTCCCAGGAATATCTCTGGATCTCAGAAAACAATTGCTTTGTGGAGCTTTAGGATTGTCAGGCTCAGTGAAGATGCCTGGAACTAAGCCTGGCCTGGAAAAAAGGAGAGCAATCATCTTTGAAAACCATGCAATATCATGGTGACAGATGGGGGCTGAAAGAATAGTATCCTTCTTAGCATGCAGCTACATTTAAAATTCTGGACACTCTCATCAACCTGCTCAGGAAGGGAGACCCAATAATGAGCGAAGCTGACTTGGATGTCACTCTAGTGTGGTAGGACACTCAGGTAGCACTTATATCTGTTTTTAGAAATATGACATTTCTTGTTTAACTGAGTATGTGTACACACGTACATATAATACATATGGACAGACACACTTGTATGTATTTGTACATAAGCTTAACCTTACATTGATAATTCTAGCGGATGACAGATTTCTTATTTTAGAAAGAGGTAACAATGATAATGGCATATCTGTTTTCCATAAAAGCCATACAAACCAGAATTAAACTGATCTAACTTCCAATAATTTTTCCCTTCATATTACTGCATTAAAAAACAAAATATCTCAAAAGGCTCAGTAAGTCAATTGCTTATTGACTTTCTGGTGGGTCCATATAGTGTGATGAGTCTTTATATCTCTATTTGTAGATTACTTATTGGATTTTTGAAATTAAACAAAGCATATGAGAAAAATTACAATGTTGGGCATTAAGAGAGCTGGTTAAATGAGTATATTATTATCCTATGAAAACTACATTCAAACTTTCCAAGAATAAATATTAAAGCACTAGAATGAATGCTTATTAAAAGCTCTTTGCAACAAGTTCTTTAAAAATTGACTATCTTTTTACAATTTTAGTTACTATAATATGAATTTCTATCTCCATGTACAAGTCTAATGGCCTTCTTCAGATTAGGTAATAAAGTCAGTTCACAACTTGATTGAATTTGTGCTATTATTTAAGAGTTGTAATGAAACCCTTACCCCTGGAACTTAGAAATAACAGAAAAAAATTAAGAACCTTGAACCATGATACAACATAACCAGATTACTACTATGGAAGTAAGACTAATGATGTCACTCTTGTTTAAATGAGTTCTTAGAGCCAGTAGAAAAGATTTTGAATATGCCCAAAGCAAAGAAATGATCAATATCTGAGGCAACAGACATCTCAGTTACCCAAATGTGACCATTATACATTGTATACATCTATTTGAATGTGGAATTGTACCCCATGAATATGTACAATTACTGTCAATTAAAAATAAAAATTTAAAAATCCACCTAAACAATAGCTAATTTCCCTGGGTCTTTGGGTCTTCAGTCTGAAGGTTTTCATGTCATCTGAAACTATGATCTGATACATTCATTTTGTTTTAAAAAAATAGAAAAAAAATACTTCTAAGGTTTACTATCAGGCTGGAGACCAATATCTTTAATACGGCCTCCAAGTCATGGTCTGGCCTGGCTCCTGCTTCCCTAACACCCCCACCACATGCCACTATCTCACTTGCTTTCAGTGCGTACATGTTTTGTTTCCTTACCCAGGAACAGCCATCACCTTGCCACTGACTTTATTCTTTCCTATTCCTTCTCCTGTCCTCTGTATGCTTTTTTTAAAGATTTTTTTCCTAATAGTAACAGTAACAGATTTCATGCATTTAATAGGTACAATTCTACCCCTCCCCCAAATAAACCTTTCATTTAAGGAATACAGACTGCATGTATTTCCTAAATATAACTTTAGGAATATAGTGATTCTTCCCAACATTCCTGCCCTCCTACTCACTCTCTCACCCCTCCACCATCTCCCTTTCTCATTCCCAGTCCTATTCTCCACTAGAATCCATTCTCAATTAACTTTAAACACAGAAGACCAACTCTACACTAAGTAAAGAATTCAACAATTTGCACGGGGAAAAAAAAAAAAGCAAAAAACAGAACAAAACAAAACAAACCCAAACTATTCCTCAGAGTCGAAACAAGGGCTGTTCAAAGTCATTGTATCTTGAAGTTAATTTAATTTTTTCTTTTTTAGAAACAATTAATTTTAAAGAAGCACCCAAGAATAATACATCTTTTGTGATCATTTAGACATAATTATAATACAACTCTTTGAGGACAGAGGCCCTGCATGGGAAGTTAGTGTGACGCTTTTTTTTTTAAGATTTTATTTATTTACTTGAGAGGTAGAGTTACAGTGAGAGGGAGGGACAGAGAGAAAGGTCTTCCATCGGTTGGTTCACTCCCTGAATGTCTGCAACAGCCAGAGCTACACTGATCCAAAGCCAGGAGCCAGGTGCCTCTTCCTGATTTCCCACGATGGTGGAGGGGCCCAAGGATTTGGGCCATCTTCTACTGCTTTCCCAGGCCACAGCAGAGAGCTGGATTGAAAGGAACAGCCAGGACTAGCACTGGTGCCCATTTGGGATGCCGGCACCGCAGGCAGAGGATCAATCTACTGTGCCATGGCACCGGCCCCAACACTTGTTATTAATTTAACAATTAACACTCTTATGATGTCAGTGATCACCTGAGGCTCTTGACATGAGCTGCCTAGGCTATGGAAGCCTTTTGAATCCACAAACTCCATCACTATTTAGACAAGGCCATAAGCAAAGTGAAAGTTCTTTCCTCCCTTCAGAGAAACGTACCCCCTTCTTTGATGACCACTTTTTTTTCACAGGGGTCTCACCTACCAAGGTCCTTCATGTAGGACATCTTTTGCCACAGTGTCTTGGCATTCCATTCCTGAAATGCTCTTGTGGGCTTTGCAGTCAGTCCAGAATGCCTTAAGGGCTGATTTCTGAGGTCAGAGTGCTATATAAAGTGACTGTCATTCTATGAGTCTGCTGTGTGGACTACTTCCCATGTTGGAGCATGTACTCCTTTTTAATTATATCAATTATTATTACCAGGCCCTTAATCCTATCCACATGATCACTTTAATACTTAAGATGGTATTTTTGCCACCCATCTTAAAGGGATTAGCAGTACCATGGCAAATTTTTAAACTGTACTCTTAGAAGTAAGTCAATCAAAGTAAGGAATCATGCAGAACCATACAGCTTTACAGTTACAAGCATCATATAATTCATAATTACAACTTCAGCAGATGGTGATCCTTCCCACCATTCCCACCCTCCCACCCATACTCCTCACCTCTCTTCCTCCTCCCTCTCTTACTCCCACGTATTTTTTACTGAGATCTATTTTCAATTGATTGATACACATATATTTAACTCTATGCTAAGTAAAGAGTTCAACAAATAATATAAAAAAATCTTCCTCAACAGTCAAGACAAGGGCTGTTCAAGTCATTGCTTCTCAAAGTGTCAATTTCACATCTACAGATTTTAGGTGCTCTATTAGTTAACATAGGTCAGGGACAACATGTGGTATTTGTCCCTTTGGAACTGACTTATTTTACTAAGTATGATGTTTTCCAGATTCATCCATCTTGTTGTAAATGACAGGATTTCATTTTTTTACACCACTGTGTAGCATTTCATACTGTACATATCCCATAATTTCTTTGTCCAGTTTTCAGTTGACAAGCATTTGGGTTGATTCCATGTCTTAGCTATTATGAATTGAGCTGCGATAAATATGAGGGTTCAGATAACTCTTTCACGTGCTGATTCCATTTCCCTTGAATAAATTTCCAGGAGTGGGATGGCTGGGTAATATATTCAGATTTCTGAGGTATCTCCATACTGTCTTCCATAGTGGCTTCGCCAATTCACATTCCCACCAACAGTGGATTTAGGTACTTTTCTCCCCATATCCTCACCAGCATTTGTTGTTTGTTGATTTCTGCATGAAAGCCATTCTAACCAGGGTGAGGTGAAACCTCATTGTGGTTTTGATTTGCATTTCCCTGACAGCTAGTGATCCTGAATGCTTTTTCATATGTCTATTGGCCATTTGGATTTCCTCTTTTGAAAGATGTCTGTTTAAGTCCTTTGCCCATTTGTTCAGTTTGTTTTGTTGTTGCTGAGTTTCTTAATCTCTTTGTATATTCTGGTTATTAATCCTTTATCAGTTGCATAGTTTGCAAGTAATTTCTCCCATTCTGTTGGTTGCCTCTTCACTTTCCCAAGTATTTATTTTGTGGTACAGAAGCTTCTCAATTTGATGTAATCCCGTTTGTGAAATTTGGCTTTGATTGCTTATGCCTCTGGAGTCTTTTACAAGAAGTCTTTGCCTATGCCAATATCTTGCAGGGTTTCCCCAATATTCTCTAATAATTTGATGGTATTGGGTCATAGATTTAGGTCTTGAAGCCAGCCGAGTGGAGACTCCTGAGTCTGGCAGGGAGAACTTATGGGAGGCTGAATGCTCATGACTGTGGGAGGCTTGTGTGCCAGGATTGTGAAGACACTGAGGATACAGGGGAAGGCTCAGGGTATGGCTGGGACTTGGGTAGTCCCTGTGGGAGGCTCCACATGCACAGGGCTCCCTGGTACCCTGCTGAGGGACATTGCTGTGGAATTTGCTAAATCCAAGGAATGTGTGGTCCTTGTGGAAGTGTGTCACATGACACATTATAATTAAACTCTCCACAGTAAAACATAAAAAATGTGCACAAGAGAAACACCAGATTACTTTCAGAGGATCTCCAATTAGACTGAAAGCAGACTTCTCATCAGAAATGCTACAGGATTAGGAGAGAATGATCAGATATATTCCAAGTCCTAAGAGAAAAGAAAAACTGTTAACTCAGAATACTGTATCCCACAAAGCTCTTACTTATGAATGAAGGTGAAATAAAGAACTTCCATGACAAATAGAAATTCAAAGAATTTGTCACCACCCATCCAGTCTTGCAAAAGATGCTTAAGGATGTGCTGCACACAGAAACACAGAAACATGGTCATCACTATGAAAGAAGATAAAGGAAGAAAATATCCCAGTAAAAGTACAAAGGAAATTCAAAGTAAAAAACAGAAATATTCATGGAAAAATGGCAGGGCAAAGTCATTACTAATCAATAGTCACTTTGAATGTGAATGGCCTGGTGCATTTATTATTTGGCATTTGTGGAGATACTCTTTGGGTTCTTTGATTTTTTTGCTGTGGTGGTTTTTATCTTTGGACTATGTATGGATAAGTGGAGTGCTTGCTTTCAAGGAATACCCAGATGCATGTGGTAAGTGTGGCCTGGGAACTCTGTTCAGTGCTCCAGGGTGAAGAAAGTGTTAAGTTGACACCTAGGTTGCCATGGTAAATCTCTCTTTCTCTCTCTTTTTTAATCAGAGGGGAGGTTTTCCTTCTATTGGCATAGACTCAACTCATTTCTTCTCCTCAAAGGGGACCAGTGCCAGGGCCCTCACCCTGGTGGGTATAATATTCACCCACACTTCCACAAGGCTCACACACAGGATCTGTGTGTTCCTCAGTATAAGCAGATTCCACAGAAATATCCCTCACCAGGGAACCAGGGAGCCTCCCACAGTGACTACCCAAGTCCCAGCCATAACCTGAGCCTTCCCATGTAGCCTCAGTGTTTTCAAAACCCTACAGTCTCAATGTCTTCACATTCCAGGCACACAAGTCTCCCACAGTCACAAGCACCCAGCCTCCCATCAGTTCTCCCTGCCAGACTCATGAGTCTCCACTTGGCTGGTTGCTGGGAGTAGACTCAAGCTGGCACATGTGTCCAAAATGGTGCCTGCTCTCTATCGGCTTGTTACAGGACACCATTGCAGAGTGATCAGGGGGAGAGAAATGCATCCTCCCCCTTTTTTTTCTCCTCTAGTTTGGCAGGTACACTCTCATCCGTGGGACTCCAAGCTGGATTCTCTCCAGGCTTTTCCTACAGCTTTATCGCCAGCAGCTTGGGCTTCTGCAGTCTGGTCTCACCTCTCTCCAAAGCTGGTACTGAGGCTCTCAGCTGCTGGGGTCCTTATTTGTGTATGTCCACACCCTCTACGTAGGTCCTCTGTGTTCCTCTAATTTGTTTGGGGTTTCCTCTGCCGTTTTCTCCCTAACTCTTCCCTGAGACTGCACTCTTTCCACTTTTTTTAAACTATCTTCTCCTAGACTAGAGCAGTAAACTCCCTCCCTACTCCACCATCTTAATCCAATCTCTAATAGATACAATTCTAAGATAACCATACTTCCCTCCTCCCTTTTTTTCTTTAACTTTTATAATCACACAATTTCAATTTACTTTATTTTTTTATAATCACAGCTTTAAGGAACCCTTATACCACCACCACATTCATTCTTCACATGATTAATTGCTCAACATTAGACTTCCTCTAAGTCTAACTAATACATTTGTTTTGGGAAAGGGTTCTCCTCCATCCAACCAGCTTAGATTTTAAGAATAATAAAATAACATAAACCTCTACTGAGATTTGAATTTTCTCCCAACCCGAGCATCTTTTTCTTGAAGAAAAATAGTTAAAAAAAACAATAATCCTGACCGGTGAAAAAGTCTCACATATAATACATACAGCATAGCATAAACAATATGATTAAAAGCTGAACACTGCCCTACAGATAAAGCCTGTGTGGATTTTTTTTTTTTTTTTGGTAAGTAAATCACCTTTAAAGAAATTTTTGAATCAGGGAAAGTACATTTGCCAGAACAAATGGCCCAGAATGTGAATGAACTCCATAAATCAGAATATAATCAGTTTTCACTCTACCTCTTTATTGCTTCTGATGAAATTCTCCTACCAAGTCCTACTGAATTTGCCATTATCTGCTGTACCTGAGGAAAAAAATGATCCAAAAATGCCCTAAGTAATACCTGAAATGCATTTTAAATATAGGATCTATTTGGTAGTACGCTATATTCCATTTTAAGTACAATGCTAGACTATTATGTATGCATTTTCATAGTTTACTTACTTGGCACAGTTTAATTCAAATTGTACTTGTAAAACCTAAGATAGACAAATGTTTGGGTCACATTTATTCTGGCTTTCTAAACTGCTCTGTTGTACCTACACAATGAAACTAAAAGAGACATGGTTTGAGTAGCTGTGAGGATTTCTATTCATTTCTGCCAAGTTCCACATTATATTTATCTTCTCGCTATCACCCAAGTACAGGCTCAATTCATAAAAAAAAAAAATGGTCTTTGTGCTACCCCTATGAGTCCATTCTTTTGCTTGTATAAAATTAACTCCAAGTTTCCTCTACATTTGCTACAAAGTTTTTTGTTTCTTTGTGTTCTTTAGTTGTATTTCTTCTACTGCTCAATGAATTGAGGAAAACATGTAAGAATTCAATTTGTAAATTCTGAGTCTCTGGTCCTCGGGGACACTGTTTCTGCCTCAGGTTCCTTACACCAAGCCATAAAATATGTTGCATGAGGTGGATGTTGCTGGACCCTGGGAAGGGGCCTCTTTTCTCTTAGCCTTAAATAGCAGGATTTTAAAATTCAAGCTAATTTTCTTTAAGCCTTATCTGCTTGGAATGGAACATTTCAAATTCAAAACCCTTTTCTTTTCGTAAGCCTCAAATGAATTGTATTTCAAAGTATTGGAGTATGTAAGTGAAAGAAAAGTGACAATTATGTCAGCCAGCCAAAAGATAGCAGAGATCGCCCCACTCCGGAGGAGAGCCAGGATTAGGTGATGCAATGCAAGGACCCAAGCCACCCCGAGAGCCAGACCGCGCCAGCTTCCCGTGAGGACCGCGAAGCCCGCTGCAGCGGCGCCCGCCTGAGCCTCCCGCCTTGCCGGCCCCGCCTGGGGCCGCTGTGTCTGAGCCAGCAGCACTGTCCCATTCCTATTTATTCATTCCTGTCAGTAAAGGAGTGAGCCACCGTATATTTAAAACACGTTAACTCATTCAGAATGAGCCCATTTCTTTCCCACGTACTTTCTCGAAGGGCCCAACATGGCCGGCGGTGTTCGAGCTGGCGTCCTCTGTCCGGCCCTGGAGGCGCTGGGGCTGGCGGAGTCCCTGCCCTCGCCCTACACAAGCCTCTGCAGAACATCTGCCTGCGAACTTGCTGCCAGGAGAGGGAGCCCCAACGAGGGCCTTCTGGGAACTCCTCTTGGCCTCCACGTTCTGGCTCCTCAGAAGAGCGGGGTGAGAGCGGCAGCCGCCACCGCCACGACGCTGCCTCCTCACGCAGCTGACTGTGAAGAAAGCCACAGCACTCGGCCGCCCTCAGCTTCTGAGAGGACTGCCGCTGGCCTCTCGGCCCACCGAGAGGGGGCAAAGTTTTCTTCTGACCAGAAGTGACAATGATTTGCCTATTTCCGGCATGTCCGCAAGTAGCTTAAAATCCCCACAGGTACTTCCGGGGAGAGTAGTTTTAGGGATGTGAGAGGTTGAAAAAAAGAGGGGCATGAGAAAGCGGGAGTTGGCATCAGAAGCTGGGGAGGGGCCGGCACTGTGGCGCAGCGGGTTAACACCCTGGCCTGAAGCGCTGGCCTCCTGTATGGGCGCTGGTTCAAGACCCGCTTGCTCCACTTCCTATCCAGCTCTCTGCTGTGGCCTGGGAAAGCAGTAGAGGACGGCCCAAGTCCTCGGGCCCCTGCACCCATGTGGGAGACCCTGAAGAAACTCCTGGCTTCGGATCGGTGCAGTTTCACCTGTTGCAGCCAATTGGGGGTGAACCATCAGATGGAAGACCTCTCTCTCTCTCCCTGTCTCTACCTCTCTCTGTGTAACTCTGACTTTCAAGTGAAATAAATAAATCTTAAAAAAAAAAAAAAAAAAAAAAAAAAAAAAAGAAGAAGCTGGGAAGTTGGTTGTCTAGGGCTCTGGACATCGGGATGATTAAACTGATTTAAGGTTCATTGGTTTTCCAGCGGGATTGTGGCCACCGGGTTAAGCCAACCACGATGCCCTCATCCCATTAATAGGTTGCTGGTTGCAATCCAGTCAGTTCGCCTTGGCCCCTGCCAATCAGGATGAAATTCCTGGCTCCTGGCCTGGGTCTGGCCCAGCCCTAGCTGCTGAGGCCATTGAAGGAATGAACCAGCCGATGGAAGATCTCTTTCTCTGTCCCTGTTTATATCCCCACTTCACTCTTTTCAAATAATAAATGAATCTTCACTTTTAAAAAAATTCACTGGTTTTGAAGGCCAGTGTATCAGCAAGGATGCAGAGGTTATTTTTGG
The DNA here is from genome assembly GCA_949820135.1 of Sylvilagus floridanus. Classification (NCBI taxonomy): domain Eukaryota; kingdom Metazoa; phylum Chordata; class Mammalia; order Lagomorpha; family Leporidae; genus Sylvilagus; species Sylvilagus floridanus. The sequence continues at coordinate 78,603,893 of OX463227.1, forward strand.
TGTCTGTTATTTCTGTGTTCAGTTAGGTTTGTTTCATGGATCATTCCATTCTTCAGATACACCGTATTGATGAAAATCTGAGAAAGTGATAAGCCTCAACCTGGACCTTGACTATTGTGGGGCTAGACCTCTTTAAAATACGACACAGCATCCCCATCTAGTGTCCAAAACCTAAAACTTAAGTCAGATGTCACTGACCTATAAAATCACACCAAAGGAAATACAAGGGAAAAGTCCGTGGGAAAAATGGAATTAAAGATGTTCAGTTTGGTGCAAAAAATTTTAATATGTATATGTAGGATGTTCAAAAAGTTCACGGGAAATGTGTATTATAGAAACTATGCATGGATTTCAAAATTATTTGCATAAAATAAATTTATTTTTAATCCCATTCCCCTCTTTTTGAAGTGTTTTGCTATGTTCCTTAACCATAGTTAATAGTTTATTTACAAGTTGAAACTTTTGAATAGTCTTTTCTCTCAAGTTATTTTATAGATAAATCATAGTAAGAATTAAAAACAATAATTACAGTGATTCTTTTAATAGTAATTGGTGGCGTAGTAGGTTAAACCTCCATCTGCAGCACTAGTATGCCATATAGGTGCCAGTTCGTGCCTTGGCTGTTCCGCTTCCCATCCAGCTCCTTGAAAATGTGCCTGGGAAAGCAGCAGAAGATGGCCCAATTGTGTGGGCCCCTGTACCCACCTGAGAGACCTGGAAAAAGCTCCTGGTTCCTGGCTTCGGATTAGCCCAGCTCCAGCTGGGCCAGCAGATGGAAGACCTCTCTCTGTCTCTCCCTCTCTCTGTCTGTACTTCTGCCTCTCAGAATAAATCTTTAATAATAAATAAATAAAATAGTAACTGGCGAGTCTCTTATTATTCCATTGTATAGTTAATTTCTAAATTTCCTCTCCATGGATTGCAGACACTTTATTGTTTATGAATCCATAGTCTGAAGTGTGTTTCTTTATCGTAGGAGTTGGTAGCCAAGTTTGGAGAAATGATACGGAAAGTATTGGGTGCAGTTTTCTTTTCCATCTCATTCAAACAACTAGTACCAAGCAGACTAATGTCTGCTCCTGTTTGCAGCACAGGCAGTCTTTGTTCTAAGGCCTTCAACCTCCTTGCTTCTCCTGCTCCTAGGGTCCCAACACCCAGTGTTCTGAACACATTGTAGAGATAGATAACAGTGCAAATAATGCTTGTGGTGATTTTCTGCCTTATGCTGGCTGGCTGACAAATCTGCTATCTTTTTTTGTTTTTCCATGCCTTAGCTGACCTCTTGTGACCAAACCCCTTGACAGCAGAGCCCTGGCTTAGCTGGAGTTCTGTCAGGGCCTCCACTGCCCTTCCTGCCCCAATTCCACTCTTGCCTGAGGGTTACAAGTTTTTAATCAAAGGCTTAATGGCAGGATTCTCAAGAAGGGGCAGGAAGCTTATCAGAATCCCCTGAGGAGATTTTCCTAATTATAGCCCCCCCCACACACACACACCTCATCTTTTCCTTACAGAAAGAAGTGTTTCATAACCCTCAGGTATGCTGGGGAGGGAGAAAAAGAAGTTGAGACCCATTGGCTTCAAGCAATGAGAGCAGTGAGGTTAATCTTCTTTTGATTCAGATGGAAAATATCTCAAAAGAGGGAAATGAAACCTTGTTTCCTAAGGATGAAACTATAATAAAACCTTAATTAATTTGGACCCCATTAATTCAAAATGTGTGATAATTAGAAAAATGGTTAGGTTAAAGTTTACCTTTTCTCTAGCTAGGGGAAAAGTGGCTGAAGATTACTTTCCTGTACCCTGGAAAAGTGAATTTGCTAAGCAAATGAATATTTCCAAAGAGAAAAACATTTAACTGATTAAGCAGGTAAGTGGTTTTCAGACAATTTAGGAAATTTTAACAGATAAACAAAGGGCTATTGTAATTACAAATCATCCTTTCTACTCATTAGGATGGATGACCCCCAAGGAATTTCTCTAGGCAACACTCAAGGAATAAAGTTATCTACAGGAGGCAATGAAATTAATTTCATTTTCAAACTTTCCACAATTCTGACTGATCTTCTTTTCAGGTAAGCCAATTTCCTATAGTTCTACTGAATCCTACTTACTTATAAATTCAAAAAGCAACCCAAGTATCTCTTAATTTTTCACTCATCAAATGGTATCTAAGTATCTTCAGAGCCTCAATTCAGCAAAGAAAAGCTGGAAGCAATTGGGGGAAAAGTGGGAAACAAGGGTGGGGGACAGAGGAGCTTTACAATATAAATATACAACTGATTCAGTATCAATACTATTCTAAAAATAAACATTGATGTTTCTTTGACTTGTTTTTTTAGTCCCATACAAGATGAAGAGGGATTACTAGGGATGGGTCGGGGTATGAATCTCTATTCTTAAAATTTGGGGAAATGGAAGTGATGTCAACAAAGATAAGAAGGTTGCTTTATACAGGCCCCTAAGAACGTTTCCTGAACAAATGCTCAGTATTTCTGAGAGAGTTTTACAGTGCTTGCTAAAGTTACTGTCAAAAGCATGCTGTCTCGCTGATCCTCCTGGGAACATTATCCCCAGCCCTGCAAAGCCACTCCTGAGGAATCATTAAACCAGTTGTTTAGCCTTTAATGAAGAGCCTCAGAATTCCAGTAGTTAACTAAAGATTTTTCAGTTACTATTTCTGTTGCCTAATTATCTTAACCCAGAAAACAGAATAATAACAAAAACTTATTCCCCATACTATATTTACACACCCCTCCTGACCACTCCCTTCCATTTCAGTTTCTTACAATTGTTGGATGTACCCTAAAGCTCTATAAACTGAAGTTCTTGTAGTTTGATTTAAAATATTTTAATTAAGTGCAGCTTCCTGCCTCATGGCTTTCTAAAGTAATTTTCAAAACCTCGAAACAAACAAATAAACATTATACCAATGGCATTACCATTGACAAACCACAACCATTTCCAGGCCATCATTTCTTGCTGTGTTTTGCTATGCATAAAAGCATTTTACTTCAATAAATATATCACAAATGTAGGCAATGTAGTATCAAAGTAACATGCCCCAGATCAGGCATGAAATGTGATGGATCTGTAAGACATTCATAGAAAATTAGCATTATTTAAAAACTATGCACAGATTTCAAAAATGAAGCAACAAAATAAACATCTTTTAATGCCATTACATAAAATTTTTTGAGTAACTTCATACAAAGCTCACCAGACAATACTGTTGGAAAAGTCATTTAAAACAGTGTTTGTGATGCTTGTATTTAATTTAGAATGAGAGCTATCAAATTTTTCCTAATGGAAAGTTATTTCCAATTTCCTGTAAATGTATTATGTTTTCATTTTAGGAATATACATATGCATTTTCATGTGGTTTTGGAGGGGCTCAATAAGGACTTAGTAGGCTTTACAGCAATGTTTCTCAAAGTGTAATCCTGGGGCTACCAGCTTCAGCACCATAGGAAATTTAGCAATGCAAATTCTCAGGCTCCCAGCCAGCCTTATGAAAAGGAAAATTCTAGGGGTGGAGACCAACAGTGTGTTTTCACAAGCATCTGTGGGCATTCTTGATGTTCCATGATGACTGAGATCCCCTGGGCTAGAGCATGGCAGTCATAAAGACCTGGACTTGAAGTTTCTTAATCTTTCTAATCCTTAGTTTCCTTATCCATAAAATGATTTGTAAAAGCCATAACATTATCTTCCTCAAAGAGCTGCTTTCTAGAAAGGAAAAGTGAGATGATACGCATAAAACTCTTCCTATGGGGGCTGGTGCTGTGGCGTAGCGGGTAAAGCCACAGCCTGCAGTGCCAGCATCCCATATGGGCACCAGTTCGAGTCCCCGCTGCTCTACTTCCCATCCAGCTCCCTGCTATGGCCTGGGAAAGCAGCAGAAGAGGGCCCAGGTGTTTGGGCCCCTGCACCTGTGTGGGAGACCTGGAAGAAGCTTCTGGCTCCTGATTTTGGATCAACCCAGCTACGACCATGACGGCCATTTGGGGAGAGAATCAGCAGATGGAAGACCTCTCTCTCTCTCTCTTTCTCTCTCTCTCTCTTCGCCTCTCTGTAACCCCACCTTTCAAATAAGTAAATAAATCATAAAAAAAATTCTTTCTATGGTGGCTGGCAGCATTCAGCTTAAAGAACAATTAAGTAATTTATCAGCTCACTATTTGGAGGAGAAAGCCTACCTTAATTTAAGGGGAAAACAAATCCTCTCTCTTTTCTCTACAAAGATCATTCTTGAATGTCCAGTCAATAATTCCCTGTTATACTGTGACTCCTTTTCAGATACGCCCCCAGATTTTGCTCCATATGTGAAATTGGCCTTTGTGACTTGTGCAGGTGCTTTTACTACCTTGGATGTCAGACAAGACATTTTGCTGAGTGGGTTGTGTGGTGTGATAAGAGCAGGCACTACAACTTGCTGTGAGTGACACCATGACCAGTGTATAGGGACAGAAGTCTAGGAGTGAAGGGTCAGCATGTTGCTGTGTGGACAGTAACCTCTCCATCACACCCTTCCAAAGGTAGGTCCACTGTCTTCATTTTACACATGCATGATCTGATAATTAGAGCCATTAATAACTGGCCAAAGATTACCAAGCCAGTATTCAGACCTCCTTCTGTCTGATTCTTCCCTACAGGTACGGTAGCCCTCCATCACCAAGGTGTGCTATTGTGGACACCGTGCCATTATAGTTACACTGTGGGAGTGATCGTGTTGAAATTATTGCTGAATTGCTTAGTTTTGTTTTGAGCTTTTCAATTCCTTCAAGTACACCACTAAAATGTCTACTATTCCAAGGTGTGCTGAGAACACACAAAAAAAGATAATAAGCACGGGGCTAGGTCTGAATGGTAAGATTTCCCTGTGCCTTGCTTTCAGAAACTGCACTGCAAAGCTGCAGCTTCCTTTGATGCTGTCTGCTACTACAATGAGTTTCTCTAGCTCCGGTTTAAGACCATATTTGTATTCTACCTGGAATGCTTACAGTGACCCATGGCTGGTTTTCCAGGTTTCCCCTTTGGAATTCGCCCTGTGGCTCCTGTTTCCTGCTTCCCCAGCCTGCATTCTTAATTGGCCTTTATCTCTCCCTCATCATTTCTGGCCCTGCTGGTAGCCGATTCCTAGGGAAGAGCTCACAATCAAATGGAGCACAGAATGCTTTTCTATTAGCCAGAACAGCCCAGGGACTGTGGTCTGCCTGCCAGGAATCAATTGAACCACACAGCTTAGCAGTTTTGCCGCTTTTCCACCCCCTCCTACCCCTCCCCCGCTCTTCCAATATCACCTTATCAGTTCCCTTCTGATCCAATCCTGTACATGAAACTGAAGTGTACTTCATTTATTAGCTGCTCTTTTAAAATCCTGTCAAGACTTGGGAAACGGAAAAAGACACAAAGATAAACGCTCAAAAATGGAAATTTTGGTCATTTTGGGAAAGGGGTGTTGAAGTCTGGGTACTTGAGGGGTTTCATTATATACTTCAAAGCAAAATGAACTCTATTGCTGGGTTTTATTCACTCCTTTTGAAATACGTATCCACACTGGCAGCATCCCGCCTCTTACTCTTGGTAAACGTGTGTTTAAGGCTGATTGCTCCTCTTATGTTTCACTAAGACTTCTTGGCCTTTGAAGAGCATTTCCTGTGTCATTAAGATTTTCATTTCCAGTTCTTGAATTAGACAACAAATACCACTCTTCCAGTTTTATGGGACAGTTGGGCCCTTGTCATTAGCACACACTTCAGGTTTCTGAACTGACATTTTCCTCAAGAGGATATCGGAAGAGCTAATTATGCTGCAGCTCTTTGCTGTAGAGCCTTTGGCCTTGGTAGAGTGGCTCCCATATTCAGAACTTTTTGTATTGGACCGGCCTATTCTCAGGCCAAAGCAATTCTCACAATAGAGTAATAGTAAGAATTGTCAGGGTCTCCAAGACACTTCTGTGTTGTTAGCACAAATATTCTAGAGTGCAAGTATATCTAAATAAACAGTAAGACTAGATAAAAGGACAAGATAAAGCGGACATGTATTTTTTTCATCTACTTGAAAAAAGGTTGAAGAGGGAAAACTATTTTTTCAGAAAGAAGTTTTCCTATAATGCAACTATTTGGTGTTTTGTTTTGTTTTGTTTTTTGTTGTTTGGTTTTTTTTGTTGTTTTTTGTTTTTTTGACAGGCAGAGTGGACAGTGAGAGAGAGAGACAGAGAGAAAGGTCTTCCTTTTTCCGTTGGTTCACTCCCACAATGGCCGCTGCAGCTGGCACGCTGTGCTGATCCGAAGCCAGGTGCCAGGTTACTTCCTCCTAGTCTCCCATGGAGTGCAGGACCCAAGAACTTGGGCCATCCTCCACTGCCCTCCTGGGCCACAGCAGAGAGCTGGCCTGGAAGAGAAGCAACCGGGACAGAATCTGGCGCTCCGACCGGGACTAGAACCTGGTGTGCTGGCGCCACAGGCGGAGGATTAGCCTATTCAGCCGTGGCGCTGGCTTGACTATTTGGTTTTTTAAAAACAGCCACAGCACATACAGTGTCTGTCATAGAAATTTTCCCTGATGCCATAAAACAGGGTCACTTTGTTTCAGGAATTTATTGGTCTTAATTTTGAAATCCACCTTGCTTATTGTCACTGGGGATCTAGAGAATACTAAGTCCCCCTGAATCTTGACCCAGAAGACATGTGAGTGTTTTTACACTGTGGTTAATGTCATAACCTATGTTATGAAAAACATTTCTGACACTTCTAAAAAGTTAGTCACATCCTCCTTCTTTTGCCAAAGCATTAGCTTGAAGACTCAAGTGTTCGGCAATTAGGCACTTGCTGCATTTCTGACATGCCTACCTGTTGAACTTCCTCCATATGTCTTTAAAAAAAAAATTCCCAGCCTCTTAATTTCTAATTTCATGTCATTATTCAAAAGACCACTATGGTCTAGATTTTCTTCATAATCTTCTAACATAAAAGGGAGTATTTCCTACCTAAGCTGAAGATGGGGAGAGAAAGACAAAGCTTTCCCTCTCTCCACAGCTCAGGTTAATCAAGGTTTCAATCATCTTCAAATAACTTCCTGGACAAAGCCAGCCAGATCTTTCATTTCTTTATCCTGATTCTGAAATGGTACAAACCAGAGGACCTTTAATGTTTCCTGGTGATTCATGCAATCTTTTTTCTTCATCTTATGTTCTCATTATCCTCTCATTAATTACAAGTGACAACATTCATAAGAAAGAAAAATTTCTAAAGTATGGTCTAAAAAATAAAATCATAGACATTTTAAATGTAAAATTCTTGCACTAAAAAGAAACATACAAAGTTCCCCCAAGTTATGATCCTTTTCTTCCCAGAAAGTCTATTTCTAATGGAATTTCTTTCCACTAGTGATTATTATGTTTTTGATTTCAATAAATGTTACCTTCTCCCATCAGGGAAAGGTGAAAACCAGGACTTTCCAGTATGAATTTATTGTTGATTCACTTTTCATTTTATCTTTAAATTGGTAGATATAGCATGGTCCTATTTCTGTAAAGACAGCAGTAATATAAGTGACTTAAGAAAGGAGAAAAAGTAATCTGTGATTAAATTCACATTCCATAGACTTCTAGTCAGCTGCTGGCTAAGAGAAAAGATAGCTTTTTCACTTGTGGGGAAATGAATCCAGAGACATGTGGCAGGCCATGGTGGGCACACTTAGGTGCTCAAAGGTATGTCTGAATTTAATGATAAGCTATTTGGCAACAACAAGAGACCTATGAACAATCCCTTTTCTCTGAACTGCTTCAATTTATACCCACAATAGGCCATTTATCTTACATGTACATGTGATCATTTCTTTACCACTTTAAAAAGTAAGGCCTACTAGGAATTTTTAAGAATTATTCTGAAAACTCATTACAACACTGGGGCTCATTCAGCAGCCACCAGTTCCAGGCTTCCATTTCTGTTGGTTTCCCTTTACTGATCAAGGATAGTACAGTAATATTCACCCATTAGCTAAAGTGGTGCATTTTTCTTGGGTATCTCTGATTTTACATCTACTTAATTATGATTCCTATGCAATACCCTATATCTTGTTAATAATATTTTTCTTGTTTTTGACAAAAAAAATCAGAAAAAAAGACAAAATGTCTACAATCCATTGGCATATTAAATGTTTGTTTCCTGATGTAGGGGTGAGGCCACTGCCTGCAGTGCTGGCATCCCATGTGGGCACTGGTGAGAGTCCCAGCTGCACCATTTCTGATCCAGCTCTCTGCCAAGGCCTGGGGAAGCAGTAAAGGACGGCCCAAGACCTTGGGCGCCTGTACACATAAGGGAGACCTAGAGGAAGCTCCTGGCTCCTGGCTTCATATTGGCTTAGCCCCAGCTATTGCAGCCATTTGGGGAGTAAACCAGCAGATGGAAATCTTTCTCTCTCTCTCTCTCTCTCTCTCTCTCTCTCTCTGCCTCCTTCTGTAACTCTGCCTTTCAAATAAGTAAATCTTAAAAAAAAAAAAAAAAGAGTTTGTTCCCTTTGGCAATTCTTTCACAGGGCAAATGCTATTATTTTAAAAGAAAACTTTACTTTTTCAGTATATATTCACATGAGTTTATAAAACAGGATCAAGTTACCTTTGAGGAACTGTTCTGGGACAGTTTTTTATGAGCTTCAGGAAGAAGATAACACTGCTATCCTTTCCTCTTATTATTTCAAGATTTACATGGAATATTTTACTTGAACATTTTTTCCCATAAGATTTCTTTCTTTGTTGTTCATTCATTATTAAGTAATTCTCTATCGTATACATTGCAAATAAGTATTTGCCAGTTTTTGTAGTTAGCATTCAGATACTCTGATTGCAAAATAGCACTATTGGTACTATTTTAACCATTTGCATTCATATCTAGCAAGATTATTTCTACTCCTCATTTTATTTCTTTAGCCCCTTGCACACAACAGCCATTCCAAATCACTTATGGAATAACCAAGTGCATTCATGACTTATGGTCTATCAAAAATTCGGTTGGCTTTTTTATAATAGGTGGACCTTTCCAGTTGTGGCAGTTCATTACGCGTGCGTGTGCACACACACACACACACACACTTTCACTCACTCAGAAGTCTACACAGTAAAGGAACTCTTGATAATGTCATCAAAGAAAATATAGATTTTGGATTTAAGTTCCAGCTCATCCACTGACTGCACGATTTTGGAAGTAAAAATAGTGATGACAACACACGATTGGTTTGTTCTCAGAATCAGAGATAATGTGTTGTTCAATGCCCATCAGGCAGTAGACAGTCAATATGTTTAGGTTAGCATTGTTCCTACACTAGAAAAAAAGGCTTAAACATCCTGAGAACCTGTGTCACTTGCCAGCTCTTTTAACAAAAGCATCTCTAAGCAGCTTTGCAACATGAGCTTTGGTTTCCGAGACCCTGTCACTCCTTCTAGATGCCTAAACCAAGGATCTAAATCAATGCAGTCCTCCATGGGTTGGCCAACACCCTGTGGCATCATCTAGTCTGAGAAATTCACACAACAGCAAAAACTATGTTAAATGACAATCAATCAATCCCATCAGATCTTCTCTTGAGGAATTTGAATGTAAGATACCCAGAGGAGATCCTATGTGGAGCAGGGGCGGTAGGAAAGGGCTTGTGGAGAGAAGATGACTTGTAGAAGCTCTTAAAGATCCAAAACAGGAAGAGTTAAAAATAGGACAAATGCAGCTAGTTTCAGTTGTAGAAGTAGAAAGAAGTCCATTCTTGAGAATGAAGGAGCAACGGACAAACTCATCCCCGGGTTCTGCCTGCTGGCACTGCTATTGCTTCTGCAGAACAAATCAGATCTCTTAGAAGTTCAACTGCAAGTCACCAATTGCCTATACCTTTTATTTCCCATTATTCTTACCCCTTATAATAGATTCCTTCACTCCATGGGGTTTGTGTCTGTTCCTTCTGACAGACCTGACATTACTAACATGGCAATAGAGAATAGAAGGCAGAAGAGGCCAAGGAGAGGAGTTGACCAGTAGTGGAGCATCTTACTTCTTTCTCAGCCCTTTAATCTTTCCCCTTTGGCTCCCATTCTTTCACTTTCACCACTCAATCAACCCTAGGTTTAGAAAAGAATGTTAAAGCTCCCTTTCACTAATTACCCATGACAACATTGTTGTTCAACTCCTGCAATTTACAGCCTTTCTAACTAAATTTCAATTCTTGCCTTTGGAAATTTCCCTTTCCTCTATTGGGTAAGATGGTAAATCCAACTGCCCTGATCCCCTTCTCAAGATGCTGAATAGATCTCCATAGGCTCCTCCTACCAGCTTGTGCTCTTCTCTTCCTTATTCAGCCAAGAGTGAGTACAAGTTTTAAGCTCAGCTAACAGATGCTCCCCCAGAGAATTGAGTCATAAGGGGAGAAATCAGCATCCTTTTATTTTCCCACTGCCTCCCCCTTCTCTGGCTTTGCTCTGGCCACACTCCCTCCTCATTGTTCTTTATGTACAGTTTGCAATTATTTTCTCTCTCTCTACCACAGTCTTCCTCCTCCCACCCCATGCCCCATGGTTCATTCCATCGAGATTTCCAGTACCTTCCTCATTATTCTGTTCTATTTCATTTCAGAAATTTTTTCATTATTGTTCTCAGCCCTGATCATTAATCTGGGTGCTGTTATATATGAGGGTTCTTAAAAAGTTTGTGAAAGACAAAATTAAAAGGTAAGTGTATTTTGGTGCAAAAAATTTGAAATCTGTGCATGGTTTTTTCATAATACACATTTTCATAAGCTTTTTGAAGATCTCTTAAATTTGTTAAATTAAAAAAAAAAATCCTTTACTTCCCAAGACTCAAAACTTTGAAATTTTTAAATTAAAAAAGAATCAAGGGGCCGGTGCTGTGGCGCAGCGGGTTAAAGCTGCAGCCTGCAGCACTGATATCCCATAAGGATGCCAGTTCAAGTCCAGGCTGCTCGACTTCTGATCCAGCTCTCTGCTATGGCCTGGGAAAGCGATACAAGATGGCCAAAGTCTTTTGGTTCCTGTACCCACTTGGGAGACCTGGAAGAAACTCCTCGCTCCTGGCTTTGGATCGGCTCAGCTCTGGCTGTTGCGGTCATTTGGGGAGTGAACCAGCGGATGGAGGACCTCTCTCTCTCTCTCTCTCTCTGGCTCTGCCTCACTATGTAACTCTGTCTTTCAAATAAATAAAATAAATCTTTAAAAAAAAATCAAGATCTTTAGAAGTGAGAAAATCAGGACAGATAAACAGAAAAGTAACATTCAGGGTAAATTAAGGAGTTTGGAAGGAAAAGCAGTCCTACCCAATGAGTGAGAACAGTGAAGCAGAACTAGGTTTTGTATTTTAAAAGTGTTTATCTGTTTTTATGTAATTTTAAACTGATTATGCTAACATCTTTAATAACAATATTTTTTGATTATACTAAAGAAACTCAGGCCAAGAGAATGTAGCTTTATGAATTATCACCTGAAAAGGTAAACCAGGGGGTGTGCTTGGTCTCCCATTTAACCTGTAAGTTGGGAAACCTCCATACCCTCTCAGAGCCCCTGGGTTCACACTCTGGCTCTGCTCCACTTCCTACTAATGCAGACCCCAGGAAGCAGCAATGATCCTTCAAGTGATTAATAGGGCTTCTGCCACCCATATGGGAGACCAGTATGGAGTTCCTAACACTTGGCTTTGGGGAGTGAAGATAGGACCTCTCTCCCGTCTCTTTCCCCTCTCTCTACCCCTTACCTCCCCCCACCCCCACTGTCTCCCACTTTCCTTTGTTACCCACTTAAATAAATAAATGTTTTTAAATGGAAAGGGAAACAAAAGGTCCTGGTTTTCTAAGGCCACTATATTGAGAGAGGACCCTAACACCATGTGAGTAGTGAAGTGTTATAAGTGGGTCTCCTCTTTTTTTTCACAATCCTGGCTTCGAATTACTTTAAACTCTGGCTTCAGTTCCCTTAGTGTTTCTTAGGCATTCCTATTGTCACTACTTCCATCTTCTTAATGTCCTTCAGCAAAATTGCTTTGATCTGGATTATCTTATTCACATAGTCTTTAAAACCAATTGTATGAAAGATCTTCAAAAAGTTCATGGAAATGTGTCATAAAAATTATACATGAATTTATTATTCAAAATGTTTTGCACAAAAAGAAACATCCTTTAATTCCATTTTCCATGAACTTTTTGAAACACCTTTATGTAAAAATATTAGCTAGTCCACTTGGTGACAGAATTTTCTATTTGGCTTATAGTAAAACTATACTAAGCAGCAATATCCAGCAAAAGCATTGGCCGAAACTTATAATTTGTTTTCACAGGAATATGTCTCTTTCATGTCTGCATTCTTTCTACTCCCACCACTATAGTCTGGTTCAGGCCTTTGTCACCCAAAATTAAACGACTGTCAATTCTAACTTAGCCTCCTAACTTCCCCTCACTGATAACATCGATATCCTTCGATCTATCTCTCAGAGTACTAGACCATCTTTCTAAAATACAAGTAGAAAATACAAATGCTAGTCCATGAACACAGGGTTTCAGATACAAAATATTACTGTTAAAAACTTCTGAAACATGCTGTGAAAAAATTTTTGTAATTAAGGACTCCAAAAAAGATATGTCAAGGCAGGCAAATTTTAAAAAATCAATAATAAACCAAGTTAGCTATGGTATACGGTGTACATAAAAGATACAAACAAAGCTGTCTGATGCTAACGCCTTTATAGTTACTGTAAGATATCAATGTCTTGCCCCCAACCATCCTCAGTCACAGTATTTATATCTTGTGGATTTGCTCTCCTGCTAATAAGGTTCACATACAATACAGTGAATTCTTAAAAAGGTCAACTCAAAAATTCCTTTGTCCCCAGACTCAACTCAGTAGCTTGACAATGGGAATAAAACACTAATTTTGATTTTAATTTTATAACCTAAATTGTGTTGGAAACAGAAGTAGCCATATTTCCAATATCCACTAATGTTTGAAGCAGAGAGTAAGTCATGAACTTGTAATGTCATCTTTACCATCACAGAGTGAGACCTCATCTGAGTTTGAACACTGTAGCAAGGAAAGAAGCAACCAGAGACAAAAACAGATTCTTGCTCAGGTGATCAGAGTACCTAGCTCTAACTGTGCCTGAAATCCACATATTATCTAAACATCTCAGGAAAATTGGGCCATACATTGTCACTTAGCAATGTGAGCTCAGTTTCTAGCACCACAACCGGAGGAACTTTGATTAATACAGCAATCTATTTTCCATAAAATATTAAGCTGAGAAAGGAAATCTAAAAAATGAATGAGTGGTCTTCCTTCTGTGGAAAACATCTCCATTAATATGGAGATTTACTACCAGACTTTCTTTGTGCAAATTGTTCAAGATCCCAGGCATGCCTTCATCTAATCATTACACATTGCTTCAATCCCTTTCCAAATACAACTTCCCTATACCTCAGAGAAGCCAGAACTTGCTTCTCTAACAATGGTAAGTAAACTGTACAACCTAACTGCAACCACAGCTAACTTTACCAAGAATGGTCACTATACCCAAATGGGCCAATCCAATTCACTCTCCTGAAGGACTAGTATTGTCTACTCTCTGGTGATGCTTAAATCACAATTATATAGCTTGGTGTGGAACTTTTATACACATGCTCATGAGAAAGTCAAATATACAAGATGGGGGGGGGTGTTGCAGAGATAATACATAATGAAGCTAATGCCCAATATGTGCCAAAGACACAAAAGAAAAAAGAGCTCTCTGGATCTCAGATTTAATCAAATTATAAACCCTGACTAGTCCTCCTAAGGTTTGATGGTAGTTCTTGCCCTCAGAATAATTCAATAGATCCTCCTCCTTTGCAGTTTGAACTGCTTTGAATGGGTTTGCACCACTTGCAACCAAATAATCTCTCTCTGAAAAATAGCCCATCTAGTGCGTGTGAAATATTTTGAGATCCTTTAAAGAGAAAGCTAAGTCAATTTGAAGTATGAATAAAGGTTATCTCAACTTTTAGATTCAATTTGTACTTTTTACAACTTCAACTTTAAGAGAAAGTCCACAAAGGTTAATCCTCTTACCTATGCACAGTTGTTGGCATTTTGATGGAAATTATTAAGTGAGTGAATACAGGTAGAGAACAAGAAAAACAGAGGGATCATAATTTCAATGCATAATGTTAGAAGTATTTGTGAGTACTTGCCACCAGAACTATCCTTCTAAAACTATTCACAAATCATGACTTTACTGCTTGAAATTCTCTTCTGGAACTCTATTTCCTTTCATAGAAAATGAAAATGCAGGGAACAGTGTTGTGGCAGGTAGAGCCACCGCCTGCAAAGCTGGCATCCCATATGGGCACTGGTTCAAGTCCCAGCTATCCCGCTTCTTATCCAGATCCCTGCTAATGCATTCAAAAAAGCAGCGGAGGATGGACCAAATGCTTGGGCCCCTACACAGATATGGGAAATCCAGAACAAGCTCCCAGCTCCTGGTTTCAGCCTTGCTCAGCTCTAGCTGTTGTGACCATTTTGGGGATGAACCAGCAGATGTAAGACATCTCTGTCTGTCTCTCCCTCTCTCTTTCTGTAACTCTTCCTTTCAGATAAAATAAAATAAAATAAAATAAAATAAAATAAAATAAAATAAAATAAAATAAAAAGAAAAAGAAAATGAAAACGTATAGATACTTAATGCTCACCTCTCCAATCCTCTGTCCCATTCAGTTTTTCATGTGTACCTCACAGTCCTCTTCAGTCTTTTGACACAGTATCCCTGATTCTAGAATAAAAATGAACTCATTTTCCTTGGGTGTAGGGGCATTGCCTAAAGCTATTCTTGCAAGCATAAAATTCATATGAAATATTCGTGCTTGGTTGCATACATTTGTACATTCTATTTAATAATAAATGCATATTTATTTTGAGATACATTTCTACAGAATTGACAATTCATGATGAGTTTTTAAATGATCTAATTTATTTCTCTCTCTCTATTGGTTGTTACATTGCCTAGCATGGATTAGGTTTTCAACAAATACTTGTCAAATGAATAAACAATAAACCCTTGTTAGATGAACCAAGTCATATCTACTCGGTGGTCTTATGTATGCTGGCAAAAAACTCAGTTAGAAATAGTGATCTGGTCATTCTCAACCACTTTGTCATTTCCTGACTCATTCTAACACCCTCAACAAGACACAATTAACCACTGTCTACTTGGAAGCCTTCCTTAGTCACCCACCTGAGGAGTACTTCTCCTGTGTTCTATAGTGTATCTAGTATAAAATTTGGTACACTGTCTGCTATTTGTCTGCTTTGTTGTCTTTCCTACAAGGCTGGAAACTCCTTGAGGCTTTGACCTATGATTTGTTCCCTATGTAGCACCAGTACCTGACCCATGGGAAGCTTGAATACAAATAATGCTGAATAAGCAAGTGAAAGAGTAAATGATTTAGTGTACCTAGAAGAGACATGTGGCTTCCACTGTTATAGATTTTTGAGGGTCACCACTACGTATGGAAATCAGTAGAGAGAGGAACTGACAAGCCTGTGCTATGCTTCTGCTTGAAATATTACATTACTTTTACTTTAGAAAAAGTGCATAGATGATGAAGCCATGAACATGGCCCTTAAATACAGAAACATGGATGTTTTGACTCTTTGCACCAAGAGCTACTGTACATTACTATTTCTTCCACCTTTACAGGACTTACAAATAAATAGTCATGCACTAAAAGAACCAAACCTACAATTCGTCCCTAATCTTCCTTCAGTTGCATGGCCAGGTACTCAGAAAGACTCAGTTAATACTGCCAGAACCTATACCTAATCAGGAGCTTTCATGAAGGGGTTTCAAACTTTATTAGCACAACTAAGTATTTAAACATGAAAAATTAAACACTGATGAATTAGTCTGGCATCTCAAATATTTATCTTTTGCTTTAGAAACACCAAAGGGAGAAAATCGGTAGTTTATGCAGTGGGGGGTCAAGAGTACACAGAATAAACAGCCAATCTCCAGTGCAGTCTGTACCCTACTCAACAGCAGGAAACCCTTCCAACATTACTGTGTCCTTTATCATCTATAACACTTTTGGGAATCTGGAAAATGTTTTGCTGCCAAAGCTTCGAAGAGGAAGGAGGGAAAACATGCCAGCTCCTCTTAAAGCAAGCACAAAAGTGCTATTCTCTCATCCAACAAAACAATAAGATTAGCTCTTTTATCACTAATTTTTCACTCTCCTTGCCTACTTTGTAAACATGGCATGGATGACTTTGCTCCTTATCAGCTGCAAACTGAATCTGCCTTTGTTGGAGCACCGTCAATCAGCAGGCTTTCTGTGCATACACTCAGTGATATACCCAACTGAGAAAAGGCAGACTTTCAATTTCCCCACAATATCAGAGAAAAAAAGAATAAAAAAAAGGACTCTTCCATACAGTGTAACCTAGAGTTCATTTACTCTGCCAGACAGCATGAGATTAAAAACCAATGAAGGTCAAAGCTATTAACATTGGGATCAGAGGGCATTTTGCCTGTTAGGATCTAGTTAGAGTGAGTCTTTGTAATTGGCCAGTTTGTTTCCAACATGTCATGTAAACACTAACATTAGCTACAGCCTGGGTGGTCACAGGCTCCACATAGGCAGCTTTATGTTTGATTAGCAGCAACAACACATAATTCTTTATATACCAATTTGAGTGGTCAATGAACCTCTTCATTTTTGCTAGTATGACTTGATTGTGACATTTCCAAATGGACTGTGATTTGATTTCCCTTTAGAACCCTCTGTTGTTCATTTCTTAAAGCATGTGATTGACAGCTTCCTTGCACACCAGGCAACTTTTAGGGTCTGTACATTAGACTTAACAAAGAACACCCTTAATCATCAGGAAAGGCTAGAGAAATTTGAGTGTGACTCCAGAAGATAAACTTGTTGATAAAATTACTATCCACACACCATGACACAACTTCTTCCTCAAGCTCCAACAATAACATCTTTCTTTTGCTCTTACGTTTCCCCAGAATTGTGGCTGAACTTTGAGAGCATTTTCTAGACAGTATTTACCACTACTCACATTGCTCATTCCCAGTCTCAGCAAAATGGGAATAGGAAAGTTGCATGTGATATTGAATGCATGCCCAAGGCCTTCAACAACAGCTTAGAAATTTTATATTTCTATCACTATTAGTGCTATTAAAAGACATTCTTTCCACTGTTCATGTCTCAATTTTCATGTCCCAACACAAATACCTAAGTCTCCTAGTCTCAAATCCTCCTGAAGCCCTACCTGAGTCCAGCAAAAGTCAGAGGTCTTCCACTGTTATCAGTGTTGGAAGGATTTCCAGGATTCATGTGTATGCTGGTATGGTTTGCTTTTATTTCTGTTTACTTATTTAACAGTCTTCCATTATAGCTGAGTGGTAATTCCCCTCTCCCTAGCTTAATTTTGAGCTTACTAAGAGAAGAATCCGTTGTCCATATTTTTTTTTAATTGGCATCCGGTCTTGGGATTAAATCATTGAATCTTTAGAATATTAATGACTTTTTCAAAAACAGTTATACTCCTTTACTCCCAAAGGCATGGAAGTTATTTAAATTAAACAGCATGGCTGTACATACTAGCTATATTTTATACTGTTCTTAATAAAACTTTATGTATATATTGTCATTTAGGAATTACAGAAATTCCAGAGTCTGCTTACCCCTTAAGCTATTTTTTAAATGAAATGTTATTTATTGCTTCATTTTTACTACCTTTGCTTTGGTTGGAGTGTTTAATTGCAATGCGACAAACCTCCAATGAAGCTAGCTTTAGAAAGAAGGATTCTCAGAAAATAGCCCACACGAGGAAAACTAAAGAAAAACTAAAAAGTCACACAGTATTAAGCTGCCATTTGGGATACCCACATCCCATTTAGGAGTGCCAGGGATCTAGGTCCACCTTTGCTTCCAATCCAGCTTTCTGCTAATGTGCCTGGGAGGCAACAAATGGTGGTCCAAGTGCTTGGGTTCCTGCCTCCTGGTTTTGGAGCCCTGGCTGTTGTCACCATTCAGGGAGTGAATCAGCAGATGGCAGAACTCTCTTTTTCTCCCTCCCCCACCTGCTTGTGTGTGTGTGTGTATGTGTGCCTTGTCATTCTGTCTGTTCTTGCTTTTGCTCCTCAAATAACTTTTCCATTTTCTCCTCTACCTCCATATGGTACATCACTGCCATCCCAATACAAGCTTCAGCTCTCAAGGCCACATAATAATTCAGATCAAACTCCATGGCAATATAAATTGCTCTTTCCATGTCCCAACCCAAATTTTGGGTCTGGAAAATCTGGTTGACCCATTGTATTTTTTTTGGGGGGTGTTATGTTTCTGCTTCTGAGTCATTTATGGATAAAGACACAGGACATACACACCTTACTATACTGGGGGCTGTGAGTGCAGTATTTTCTTCAAATAGGTAGTAGAAGATAGGAAGAAGAAGGAGGAAGAGGAGGGGAAGGGGAAGGGAAAGAAGATAGGAAGGGTGAGGGAGAGGATGAGGGTGAAGGCAGGCTCCGTTGGCAGGTGGGTTTCAAAGCCATCCAGTCACAGCCTGTTGCCAAGCAGGCTCCGTTGCCAGGTGGGTTTCAAAGCCATTCCTGAGTAACTGACGCTTGCTTGCCAGTGGCCATCTTGGCATGGCCTTCTCATTTCACCACATCTGACAATATTCTTTAATCACATCATAAATTATTTTAATTATGCTTTACCAGGCTGTGACTGGATGGCTTTGGAAACCACATGGCAACAGAGCCTGCCTGGCAACAGGCTGTGATTGGATGGCTTCAGATACTACCTGGCAACAGGCTGTGATTGGTTAGGGCATAAACCGCCCCTTGACTGGATTGGCTGCCTTGGCTATTTAAGCTGCTGTACCAACTGAAATAAATGAGTCTGTTGTCTGCTTGCCTCTGGCCTGCTTTCACCCAACTCCCAGGGTCTGTGTGGTGACTCCGCGCCTCTTGCCCCCACCACGTTCCTCCTCTCAGAATGAATCCACAGCAACAGTCAGAGGCAGATGTTTGGTGGTTAAGACATCAGTTTGGGAGTGCCCATGTACCATATCAGAGCACTTGGGTTCAAGTCTGGGCTCCAGCTCATGGTTGTAATTTCCTGCTAAGGCAGGCTCTGTGAAACAGTAGGTGATGGCTCAAATTGTTGGGTCCCAGCCACTCAAGTGATAGACCTAGACTGAACTCCTGCCTCTTTTTGTAAAACATTATTTACCTATTTTATGTATTTGAAAGGCAGTAAAACATCAGGACAGAGAGAGCTCCATCTACTGGTTCACTCCCCAAAGGGCCAGAACAACCAGGGCTTGGCCAGGCCAAAGTCAGGAGCCTGGAACTCAATCCAAGGCTTTCACATGGAGGATAAGGCCTCAGCTACTTGAGCCAGCACCTGCTGCATCCCAGGGTCTACGTTAGTAGGAAGATGGAACTGGAGCAGAGCCAAGATTTGAACGCAGACCCTCCAGTATGGGTGGGACGCAGGCATCCCAATCAGCATCTTAACTGCTAAGTGAAATGCCCACCCCATCTTTTCATTAATTTTCATCAACTTTGCCAAAGATTTGTGTATGTTGCTAGTCTGTATTAATTTTAATCTTATTGTTTCACTTTATTGTACATTTATTTCCATTTCATTTTTTTCCTACCTTTATCACTTTTCTCAATCTACTATCCGTAGAGTTTATATGGGAAGTAATTTTCTGACTTCTAACATTAGCAACTTAGCTCATTGATTTTAACTGTTTTTATTAACTAACATAAGCACTTAAAACTGTAAATATTGTTTGAAACACGGTTGTTGCTATGTTATCCAACAAATATGAAATAAAGTCTTCATTAACAATTAGTTTGAAGTCTTAATTTTTATTTTTAATTGTTTAGATCATAGTATATAAGAGTAGTCTGTAGTTTTCATAAGTATAGAGTTGGTTTTTGATCTCTGATACTGGTTTGTAACTCAATTGCATTTGATGAAATGAATTTGTGAAATTTATTTTATTATCTAGTGTGTGGATATTTCTTATGAAAGATTATATTTGCTTGAAAAGTTACATACATTGTGATTGCCAATTCATTAAATTTTTCTTAATTAAATTGTTTGAATATTTTATGTGCTTACTAAATTTTTTCAACTTATTGACTATAGAGAGATGTTTTAAAGATCCCCTGTATAAAAATGGGTTTATCAAATTTTGCTTTTTGGAGCCTCTTTTATCGGGTGCATGCAAATTGAAAATTTTCATATTTTCCAAATAAATAGAATCATTATGTAGTGATCCTGTTAATTCCTCTATGTGGCTTTGGTCTTAATCTCTACTTTTGGTTAATGTTTGCTTGGTAAATATTGTATCTTTTTTTTTTTTAGCTTTTATTTAAAGAATATAAATAAAGTATAGCTTTTTTTTAACTTTGCCTTTTTTGCAACTTTTATTTTAGGAATATATTTTATAAACAGTAGATGGTTTTGATTTTTGATATCTTCCACCTCACAATCTTATGGACTATTGAGCTTAATCCAATACATTTATATAATGAAATTTCTTTTTACCATCATATTGTGTTTTTGATTTGTCATATTTCTTTTTGCTTTTTATTTAATTTTATTCTTTACTGATTTGGATTTTATACATGCCATTTCTACTCTTTTATTGGTTATCCTTCATATTTTACCATGATATTTGGAATAAAAAGCCCATAGGTAATATATGTATCTCTAACTTTCTTCCAACAATTACTAGGATTTTAGAGTTCTTTAATGTGATTTGAAGCCCCAGGCTGGATTGCATCCAATTATTTTCCAATTCTTAATCTATCCATTGTTAGCATTATTATTTTTATTCTAAAAACTATTTCTGATATCTTTTTTTTCTCATTTTTTTTTTTTGACAGGCAGAGTTACATAGTGAGAGAAACAGAGACAGAGATAAAGGTCTTCCTTCTGTTGGTTCACCCCCCCAAATGGCGGCTACGGCCTGCACGCTGCACCAATCTGAAGCCAGCAGCCAGGTGCTTCCTCATGGTCTCCGATGTGGTGCAGGGCCCAAGCACCTGTGGGATCCTGTGGATGTCCCAATATATGTATTCAACATGTAGTGTTCAAATCAGGGTAAATATAACTGTCTCCTTGTTTTTAACTTAATGATGGAAGCATTTAAGATCTCCTCTTTCAGCTTTATATATAGAAGAGAAATAGAACACCAGAGCTTCCTAACTATAACTTAATATTCAGTAATAAAACCTTTTCCCACTCTTCCCTCTTACTTTTCCTTCCCCATACTCTCTGAGTCCCTCATAACCACCATTCCATTGTCCATTTCTATGGAAATAAATTTTTAGACTCTACATATGAGTGATATTGTGTGGTTCTTGACTTTCTGTGCTTGGTTTATTTCACTTAACATAATGACCTCCAGTTCCATCCATGTAGCTGCAAATGACAAGATTTCATCCTTTTTGGCTGAATGGTATTCCACTTTGCATATGTATTACATTTTCCTTATCCATTGGTCAATAAATCAACACTTTGGTTTTTATAATTCTGGCTATTATAAATAATGCTGTAATAAGCATGGGAGTGCATATGTCTCAATAGACTTGTTTCACTAAGGGAGTTATATGCTTTGGTTATATACCAGTAATGGGATTGCTAGATCTTATGGTAATTTTGTTGGTCAATTTTTGAGGTGCTTTCATATATGTATTTGTATATTTTTGGCTTTTCTCAAATTTTTTCTCATTTTCACAGATTTTCTAACATTCTTGTGAGATTAGCAATACATTTTAAATTATATTTGTCATAATTTGTTCAGTAACAGTTTTGTGTTGGTGTAATATTTTCTGAAGCATTTAATTTGTTCAACTGACAGAAACAATCATATGAACTGCTTAAAATTTACTGAGTCACCCAATATTTTCAACTTTTGTGCATTTCCTGAGCACCTTAAAAAGAGACTTTCTTTTGAAGATTTAGTGTTTAATAGCTGTTATTAGATATATTATCCATTATAATATTTAGGTTTTCTATATCCACACATTTTATCTACTTTATCAATTATGAAATTAGAATAATAAGTTAATATCTCTGACTATGATATACTTCTATATATTACTCTGAATTTCTTGTCATTTGTGGTTTTTTTTTATATTTGTGCCATGTTATTTGCTACATGGATCTTCAGTATGGATTTGCCCTTTATAAAATACTCTTGTGTTTAATGATTTTTTGGCTCTACATTTGAAGAAATATATAATTGACTTCAATATTCTTTTGTACTTACTTACAATGTTTTTTTCTTACCTTTTAATACCCAGTCTTTCCTGTTTATATGTTCCTCCCTGTATACAGATAAAGCTGGATTTTAGCCAACTACTAGTAAATCTGTCCTGTTTTGTTCTGCAAAAAATGAAGAGGAGGTAGAGGAAGAGGAAGAGGAAGAAGAGGAGGAGGAGGAAAAAGAAAAAACCTCTAATGTGATTTTTTTTCTTTTTAGCATTTGATACAGGAGAAGGAACATACCTGGATCTGGAAATAAATGAGTTTTAGTATTGATCTTCTAATTAATTTTCTGCTTTCAGCACATCTGTGAAACATCTGCTTCTGTTTTCCCAGCTGTTAGATTAGAAAAATAAAACCTTCCCATTTACCATTTACTTTTTGAGATAAGAATTCCAAGGAGGCTACCATGCTTTAGAGTTATACATACAAAATATCATTGCTTTCTAAAAAAGTGTTTCTTACTCATTGTTATGTGTTTGAAAGGCAGAGTGACAGAGAAAGACAGAGACAGAATGAGACAGAAAGTGTCTCCCTGCTGATTCATTCCCCCAAATGTCCATAATAGCCAGAGTTAATACAGGCCACAGTCAGGAACCAGAAACTTGATCTGGGTCAGGAACCCAAGTACTTCGACAATCATCTAATGCCTTTCCAGGTGCATTAGCAGGAAGATGGATCTGAAATGAGGTAGCCAGGATTCAATCCAGCACTCCAACTGAGATGTAGGAATCTCAAGTGGCAGCTTAACCTGCTGTTCCACAAAGTCCAGCCCCACCACTTTTTAAATATTTTATCTTTGCCTGTTAACTTAATTGGGAATACTCACTTAATCTCTCATAAATTCATGGTCATCAATGAAATGGTCTGGGAACTTTACTTTTTCATTGCATCATAAGTCACTGTAGAAAAGCTGAGACCACTACTATGAACCACCAGAACATAAGATTCCTTTGCATATAAGAGGTAAAACTGTGCAATGAACCTATCACATAATAATTAGCCAATTCTGTGTTACTTATGAAATTGGAACAAATATACTTTTAGGCATTTCTTTGTTGTAATTCTAATTTCTGTTTTGGAAGTATTTATTGTATTGTCTGAAGACTTTCTACTGAAAATGTTGATTTGTGTTCTCATTCCTATAAGTTTTTATAACTCTTGTTTCTTTTACAATGTCCTCATGATTCACGGTCTTTACCTTAAGTCTTTATTAATATTTGCCTCACAAACATACTGAGCTTGCTTCGTCTTTCTGCCTAGAGAGCAGTGGATGACCAATCATGACTTCTAAAATATGCCCTTGGTCATTTAACCCCAAATTTATTTGGATATTTATTTCAATTCTATAATCTATAGCCATTGATTCAGTCAATAAGGAAAACGGAGCTCATGGAATTTATTGACAAAGAAGTAAATTTAAAAAAATAATGACCCATGGGAAGAATAAACTATTTTCTTGTTATTCCTTTCCCAAGATGCCTGTGGTCAAGAATTCCAGGATAGATATTAAGGATGTAAATTATGACTTGGTTACTCAGAGTTATCAGATCTAACCCAGAAACACTGGAAAGATGTCAGCATAGCGGAAAATCTGCAAGCTTAATATGAATCAATTTTATAGAAGGGGTCCTGGCTAGTTTTATTTTCCTTTACGGCTGGACACAAGAAGACAAAGAACTCAAAAGGAGCCTATAGTGTCTCAAGTCAAAACTTTTTTTTTCTCATGAAACATAAGAATTTCTTCTTTCCAACTGGAAACATTTTCTAACAATTTTATGTTGACATTTAAACAGCATTGCTGGATAAAACTCAGGGAATCCTGTGTGATTGTAGAGTACTTGAGTCAGAAATTCTATATAACAAAGAGAATTCTTGGATGTCATGTAGCCTTACTTTCTAGATAGCAAATCTGAGCAAAATACTTAGTAATAAAGAAATGTTTGTAGGGGCTGGTGCTGTGGTGCAGTGGGTTAAAGCCCTAGCCTGTAGTGCCTGCATTCCATATGGGCACCAGTTCAAGTCCCAGCTGCTCCACTTTCAATCTAGCACCCTGCTATTGTGCCTGGGAAAGCAGAGGAAGATGGCTCAAGTCCTTGGGCCCCTGTACCATGTTGGAGACCCAGAAGAAGCTCCTGACTCCTGGCTTCAGATAAGCTTATCCCCAGCCATTTTAGCCATTTGGGAAGTGAACCAGCAAACGGAAGACCTCTTTCTCTCTCTTTCTCTCTCTCTCTCTCTGTCTCTACCTCTCTCTGTAACTCTGTCTTTCAAATAAACAGAATAAATATAAGAAATGTTTTTGGTCACATTTGTAAAAATTATTTATAAAAATACTTAAAATATATATTATAAATTCTTAATAAATGTATTAAATGTATTATTATATGTTAACAAGGACTTAAACACTTCTTTCTCAATTAGCACATTTAGTTTCATACCAATTTAATTTTTCTCATATGCAAGGAAGCCAAAGTCAACAGAAATTGTGAGAGTAAAGAAAAAAATCAGCATCTAAGAAATGTGGCCACAACCTTAAGCCCCCAAACTACCATACACTTGGATGATAGACTCTTTCAGTACTCCTAGGGAGGTTGCATCTAACACATTTCTCTCAAGCTGATAAGGGCTCATCGTTTAAAAAGAAAAAAATATATAAAATAAATCAGGCTATGGGCATTTAACAAAAGCAATATTCTTTGTAAATGGGGCAAATTTCACAACCAGATACCTGAATCTCTTCTTAATATGGATGCTCAGCACCATTAACAAGGTATCATTCTTTCAAATGACAGGAAAATGCTGAAGCCAAGGACTCTTGGCACTTTGGTTTCCATGTTTCTGTTGGAGGTTGAAGCTGCTTGATGAATTACAGGGGTTACATACAGTAATCTGTATCTATTATATGATAGGAGAAACATACAATGGTGGTTATTCATGGTAATGTAAGAACAGACTGCTTTTACTATTTTAGTTGTCAACTTACTAAGTGGTTCTTTGTATTTTGTAGATACCCATGGTGTAACCACTTCTGCCGTCAATCTCTCTCAGAATAGTTTAGACAAAAGTTTTAAAAAGATAGGAGAGGAGCAGTGTTTTTTTCTTCATACTATTTACTGAACTCTTTACTTAGTAGGGCTAATCTTGTGAGAATAAAGTAAACTGAAAGTAGATCATTGTAGAAATAAGAGAGGGAAAGAGAGGAAATAGGAAAGGAAGGGGAAGGAAGGGTGGTAGTGTGGACAGGAGAGAGTGGAGGGTAGGAAGTATCACTATGTTCTTAAATCTGAATACATGACACACATGAAATTTGTATACCTTAAATAATTTTTTTTAAAAAAATGAAAAAGTAGTAAAGCAATACATTTTAAAAATATCAGTACTAAATCCAAAAAGATAGGTGCAAAAGAAATTTCCATTAATTTAGGAGACTTGGACACTAAGGTGAAATGGGTGACTTCTGCTTTAAGCATCCAGGTTGGCTTTTCTTTGTTTCACACTTTCGTAGTCTCCCCTTGTTTCTCTCTCATCCTTCAGTATTGACATCTCCAGTACTCTCCCAGGGAACATACCCTTACCCACCCATTAGCCATGTTCTTTGAGAAGGATCAAGTAAGCCATTTGTCCTGGAGTATGAAAGACAGATAAGATTTAGTGTGTCAGCCTCTTTAAAGGCATTAGTTATTTTAGAGAAGGAAAAGCAATCCTTTTAAGTATAATCTAAAGCACTAAAATTCTCATTATGGAATTCCAGGTATCAGGCAATTCCTTGTACATTTCTTAAAAAAGGCAGAGTGATGTCTTAGTATCCCAGAATAAAACTGCTTGTGACTACATCAAGAATTTTACTGATATCAGCAAGGGTACTTCAAAAAGTTCATGGAAAAAAAGAATTAAAATGTTTATTTTGATTTAAGAAATTTTTAAAATCCATACAGGATTTTTATTAATATGGATTTTTCAGGGGCCTTTTAAAGACTCCAGGTACATCAAAATTGTAAAGTTGTATATTAGTATCTGAAAAGAATCAAATAAACAAAAAAAGTCCCCTTCTCTCCTGAATCTGAGAAAGCAACAATAAAAAAAAATCCTTAAAAAATGTACTAGTTCTCTGGAATCAAAGTTCAGTCTCACCCTTTTTATTTCTAGAATGAACAGTCTCAAGAAATATCTATAACAGGCTTTGAGATGAGGTCAAGAATGAGGCCACATGCACTGTTCCCCATTTCTGGCTGTGAATTGTGCTATATATTCACATACAACTCTCCCCACAGAGATCTGGAGTGAAGGAAGCTATATTTTTATATGGTACTTTGGGATATAAAACAAATATGGAAAATACAACCAAAGATTTTTAGCTCAATAAATTAGTTCTCTGAACTCCCCCTTAAGAAATAGAAAACTATGTTTTCTATTTGAAAACATAAAGTGTTTTCAAAAATCTTAGTTTTCCGAATCTAAATAGTAACTACATACATTTTCTTCATGGTGTTTTTATACAAGAACTTGTAAATAATTTGCCAACACTAATTCACTAAGCTTGAGCATCTCTGGTGGGGAGAAAAGTGAGGAGTTGAGAAATGCCTGAAAAATGGGCTCAGTGGGGAGGTTAAGTTTCTTAGCACTGATTTCATTTTTGTCTTTAAACATAAAACAGTGCATGAGTCCTGCCTGAACTAAGAGCAGGAACAAGACCAGCCCCTTATTGCTAGCTTTGAACAAGTTACTTTGATTCCTTTGTCTGAGCTATGAGCATCTCTAAAGTAGCAGGATTTTATCAAATATGTACAAATTTCATCAGGCTTTGATGTATTCAGATTAATTAAATTATTCCAAAGGCACTTGGCCCCAGGAGGTGCTCTCAAATGGCTACCAAAACTTCATCTGAAAATAGTATGGAAATTACAACATACCATTTTAAAAAGAAATTATGAGTGAAAAGGATAACTCCAATTATCAATAAATATGAATCTCACATTCCCAAATGCTAGCCCAGAGCAGGATCCATAGCTTGCCAGTAGGATGTAAAATGAAAATATGGGCTCCATTGTCCAAACAGCATGAACAAAAGCTTCTCTTTTGTACTCCTAGGACATGAGGATATTGGTGCGAGGAGAGCAGACCCTTGGTGGTGCCTAAAATCCTGACCAGCAGCTCAGGCTTCAAGGTTCATGTGCTCTGACCTTGCCCCACACAAGCCCCACCCTGAATGAAGGCTGGCAGCAGACTCTGGGCAGGGGTAAGGACACATTGGCCAAGAACCTGTTCTGGAGAGGTGACAAGAGATGGGAGGCATGAGGATCTATCATGAGCTATACAATCCCCAGGGACATGCTCCATTTCCCATCAGACTTTATACTTAGACAACAAAACTTCAAGAACAAAATTATTAAGAATTTCAAGATGGCCACCACACAGCATGAAGCCCCCAGCAGAAGGCCCCCTCCTAAGCTGCTGCACTGAACTACTATACTAGCTCCATGTCCATGAAGCCTGCCCTGCCTAGAAATATTCAGTTTAAAAGAAAATAGATATATAGTATTCATAACAAAAATAGCAGCTTCAGGTGATCTGCAGCTAAATCTAACTAAAGATGTATGAAAGATTTGTGACAGAGAAAAATATGAAATGCTATGGAAGGCCATACGTATTTTAAGACATACATTAAG
Organism: Sylvilagus floridanus; assembly: GCA_949820135.1. Lineage (NCBI taxonomy): Eukaryota > Metazoa > Chordata > Mammalia > Lagomorpha > Leporidae > Sylvilagus > Sylvilagus floridanus. The sequence continues at coordinate 78,631,894 of OX463227.1, forward strand.
GACGAAATAAGTAGAGAAATATACTATATTAATATCCAGGAAGACATTTAGAATCATAAAATCTTTCCTCAAGTCAGTCTACAAATTCAAGACACTTTAAATACAATTTCTAAATGGAATTAGGTAGATCTTTTTTAAACTTATATGCAAAATAGAAGTAAATAATATAAAAGTTAATTAAAATGAAGAACAAAAGGAGATATTTTTTCTATATCAAATTTCAAGCCCTAAAGTTTTATTCCTGCAGAGAGAGGACAATAAATTGATGAAAAAAAGTCTCTTATAGAAACTTGGTTTTCTGAAACAGGTTCACTGGGACTGTACAACAACTTACCTGAATCAGAACACATGCACACATACATACACACACATGCAGGTTACACGGAACAGATTTATTAGTTTCCAAAAGGTAGCAGGGGACAACAGAAGCCATGTCCCCCAAGATTCAGAAAAGCTGCCTAGGGTGGATAGAGTCTCAAGTATGCAGGCTCCACCTACATAACACCTGAAGGACCCCAGAAAGTAGCCTACTGTCATATTTCCATCCCAAGCCATGGGTTTTATATCCCAGGGCACAGCTATTCACTTGTTTAAAGGAATGAATCATACTGTATTTCTTTCAGGAGACTAGAACAGAGCTCAAGCTAGTCCAGCTAGTCCCTCTCTATCTCAAGATGTTGAATTTCCAGCAAATTCTACAGTTATTCTTGAGAACCATAAGCCAGAAATCAGGGAGACAAGGATCAACTCTAGGCCAACTGGGGAACTGTCCTACTGATATATAATAAAAACAATAATTTAGTGGGAATTAGGCAACAAATGGTAACTAAACAATGGAATTTTGTCCACATGTTACTATAAATTTTTACTTCACATGATATACAAAGGCAAATTCCAGATATTCAACAATTTATATCTCTTAACATTTGGATTTAGGTCTGAATTTGGCAATACCCTCAGATTCAATGTGATTTTTAATGAGCACATTGGATAAGAAATTGTTAGTAGCATTTGGACCAAAACCCACGTAATCCAAAAAAGAAATATAAAAATTTTAGATTACCACAAGAAAATGCAGGTGACTGAAGTTATTATACCGGTAAATGAAATGATTTTTTTTAAGATTTATTTAATTTATTTGAAAGACAGAGTTACAGAGAGAGAGGTAAAGACAGAGAGAGAGGTCTTCCATCTGCTGGGTCACTCCCAAGATGGCTGCAATGGCCGGAGCTGCGCTGATCAGAAGCCAGGAGCCAGGAGCTTCCTCCAGGTCTCCCACATGGGTGGAAGGGCCCAAGGAGTTGGGCTCTCCTCTACTGCTTTCAAATGCCATAGCAGATAGCTGGATTAGAAGTAGAGCTACTGAGACAAGAACTGGCACCCATATGGGATGCCAATATTTCAGACCAGGGCTTTAACCTGCTGCGCCATGGCGCTGGCCCCAAGGATTTTTTTAACTAGATAGAAATCAATTTTATTTTGTTCCATAGAGTAAAAGCTTACTTGATCAAGATTTTGTAAAGATCTGATGACACCTCAAGAATTTTTGCATTGTTTGCTTTGGTCTCACAAAAATACTATGACAACATCTTAACATGGCTATTGGAGGAAAAACAATTTAAAATCAAGATAAAAAACTGTTATTCATCAAAAAACATTTGTTAAGATCGGTGACTTCAAAACCTAAAACCAGAAAGTTAAGACAAGCCACAGACAAGGGAATAGATATTTTCAATGCATCTAATTGGCAACGGATCAGAATTCAGAATACATATGTATAGACTTAAAATAAGGAAAAAGGTGACAGAAAAATGAGCAATGTACAGGAAGATCTATAGTTTCTTACTGATCTACAATTTGTTTTCTAGCACTTAATGGTAGCTTATGAGAAGTTAGCTGCCACTCTAAATGGTAATATCTCTGTAAGAAATCTATCTTTGGTCATTTATCATTTGTTTATTTGTTTCTATTTTTTAAATCAAAGGTTATTGTTTATTTGTGACATAGCTAAATGAAAATTTGTCTTATGTATTTTCTTCAGGACTTCATATACTGCATTAATTTTATCGAGAACTTGTGCCTTCATTAAAGCCAAAACACTCAGCCATGATGTCTACAACTACTTCCTTTACTCCATTTTCTCTAGTCCTTCCTTTGGAAACCAGTGTAAGAGCTCCAACCAACCACAGTGGACACCACAACCAATTGAAACAATAGCTAGCATAAGTCACCATCATGTCCACACTGATGTGAGGAGCAGAATCTCATGTCTGTACAGACCAGGGGCCAAATTACCCCTCACTGCACAATAATCACACCATAGCTCTAGTCTTCATGACCACCCCTTATGCTGTAACTTTACATTTTTCCTTTATGTTTGGGGCCTGTGGATATTCTACTATGTTTCCAAATCAATTATGTAGTAAAGGTTATCCTAGGAGCTGGCACTGTGCACAGTGAGTAAAAGCCATGACCTGCAGTGCCAGCATTCCATATGGGCATGGGTTAAAGTCCCGGATACTACATTTACAATCCAGCTCCCTGCTAATGCACTTGGGAAACCAGTGAGGATGGCCCAGGTGCTTTGGCCCCTGCACCCACATGGGAGAACCAGAGGAAGCTCCTGGTTCCTGGCTTCAGCATGGCCCAGCACCAGCCATTGTGACCATTTGGGTAGTGAACCAATGGATGGAAGCCTTCTGTCTCTCTGTCTCTGTCTCTGTCTCTCTCACTCTCTGTAATTCTGCCTTTCAAATAAAATAAACCTTTTTTTTTTTTTTTTTTTTAGAAAAAAAGATCATTCTAGTAGACTTTAAAAACATGTATGTGGGGCTGGTGTTGTGGTGTAGTAAGTAAACCCACCATTTGCAATGCTAACATCTCATGTGGGTGCCAGTTGCTGTCCTGGCTGCTCTAATTCCAATCCAGTTTTTATTAATGGCTTGGGAAATGCAGTGAAAGATGGGCTAAGTACTTGAGCCCATAGACGACTCGGATTAAGTCCCTAGCTCCTGACTTTGGCTTAGCCCATCCTCTGCCATTGCAGCCATCTGAGGAGTGAACCAGCAGAAGGGAGACTCTCTCTCTCTCTTTCTCTTTTTTCTCTCAGTCTCTCCCTCTCTCTTTGTAACTCTGACTTTCAAATAAATAAACAAATCTTTAGAAAAGTTTTAAAAAGCATGTATATAATTTAGAAGAGGGGAATAATGTGCCTTTGTATGTACCTACTCTATTAGAAAACACTTATCCCCACATTTCTAAAATGCATGTATTTTAAAAACCAAATGGAAACGCTGATTAGAATTGTATGGTATAAAGTATGAATTAATACCTTATGTTTGATGACTGAGAGAAGCCTTAATCATCTGAATGAGCCCTTGAAGAATTCTCTCTTTTCTTTGTTGCTTCAAGAGTTCTCAAATAATTTCTAGCAAGGTGACTTACTGGTGAAGCATGAAGGTATGCTCTTCCATTCAGGGTAAACATGTCCTTGGTGTGTCTAATATCTGGCTTCTCATCCTCACAGGCCATCAGGCCATCAGACGTGCCCTGGGGACCGTTCAAAGAGAGAGGAGTTATCATTAGCTTCACACTCTTTTGAAAGGCCAAGCAGGTCTGGGCCAGGAGTGGGTCTTGCAGGACATTGCTGCAGTTGAGATAAGGAATGTTGGTAGAGGGGCCAAAGGGTTGGCTCAAGGTGGCAACAATGGGTAGGGATTGCAGGGGGTAGGGGTATCAACCTGGTTACACAGCCACTCATATACATTTTTTAGAGTAATTCTGCCTATTTAAACTAAATTCGCAGAAACAAAAGATCCATATAGGAAGGAAGTACATACTAGAAAGGCTAGAGGGCCTTTCCTATCTTTCATGACAAGAAAATGGTTGAGGCAATCATAGAATGTAGAGATAAATATTTTGTTTATTTTATATACTGAGTAAATAAGATTTCCTCACTTTTCTCTGAATAAATACTAGAAGACTGAAACTAAGTGCTGCTACAGTCACTACTCTTGCTGTATTGCCATCTATTTTTCACAAATGAGAGATAAGGTTCATTTAGTTATTCATTCATTCAATTTTTGTACCTCTTTTTTCTTTTGAGATGTCTGCAGCATTCTCAATATTATTGTAATGAAGAGACATGTAGCAGTCTAAAGCTAATTACAAAGAATTGTATGTCTAAGTTTATGGTTTGTTACATATAAAATAGATATGTTAATATATAGTTACATTATCCTAAAATTATTGTCCAGCAATAAGTCCAGTTGTATGGTGATATTTTACCTTGAAAGTACAGGAATCATGTCTTCCAATAACCATATACTAGTGGAGACAAATTGGCTATTTGTAGAGTGTGACTTATGAGGCCACAGCTTGCTCACTGACAACTAAACAAAGATGTCATTTCTTCCTATGAGCTAGACCACACAAGAGGAAGGAGGCGGGATATATGTGGTCTCTGTTTATAAGGGCAGAGGGAAGTGGAGGAAGCAGTGTTTGATAAGCTCCTACATGGGGCTGGTTTTGCCCTCAGCTCTTTCCTGGTCACTCATTTAATATTTAAAAAAATCTTTCCAGTCTAAAATATGAAACAAGGGACAAGAGGGGGTCTGAGAAGATAGTGAACAAGCCCAGACATACATAACGTGTGGTGCAGAATAATAGGATAAACTAATGTATGATTAAATACCAAGCCCCTGCTCCTGCTGCTACTTTAACAGCAGCATAACACACACACACACACACACACACACACACACACTCACACCCCCAGGATACAAAGAAAATTCTTGGGTTTTCCACTTGACCTTCTCAGAGAATTCAATTATCTAATTTTGCTTCTCAGGTAAGAGATAGCCTTGTCCTGGAAGACAAAGAGAAGCTGAGAGCAAGGTAGAGAATGAGTCAGTATGAGGAGGGGCTAGTGCCCAGAGGCCCAGAGAGCAGAGCTGCCCCAGTCGAGGAGGCAGGAGGGCCCTAAACATAGACGTTGCCTCTGTTCAGTTTGCCCTCTGGGTTTCTGCATTTTGTATTTCTACCTACTCTTGTCTCTCAGCTCCCTCAACTCTATTAAATCTGCCTACAGCATCCAGGCCCAGAAATCTTTGAGGGTACATACCTGCATTTCTCTTTAAAAGTTGAACAACAACAAACTCTCAGAATGAACATGAGCCTTTTATTTCTTCCAATGTGTACTTTCTGTTCGGGTTATCCAAAAAAATGAAAGAAAACAAAATCAAACCTATTTCATGTTTGGATTTCAGCAAAGTGTGAGAATTATTGGAGCCATTTCCTTGTCCTATACAGGGAAATAGGTTTTCCATGACATGGTTGGCTGCGATCACATAGGTAAAATAAAATCTTCAAACTACTTCCCTTCAGATCCAGAAATGATGAGCAATTTGACATCCTGTATCCCCCCGACTGCAAACTAGAAACCTCTCTGTCAGAAGCTATTCTTGCAATACTATACCTCTAATGTTATGGGAAGTTGTTTGAGGCAAAAGGCAGCTGTAATAATGGGATTGTGTTTCGAAAAAGAGCTGGCTGTAAGGCCATGCTGTAAATGAAAAGCATCATAAAAGGAATGCTACCACTCTTAAAAAACAGTGAGACTGCTCAAATAACTCATTGCAGGCTATTTTTATAGTCCCCTAATTCTGTTTTTAAAATCAAATACTACTCTAAAAGAATAGCTCACTCTGAGTTGGGAAGAAAGCCAAACCAGTGCATTTGTAGAGAATCTGAAGTCTTGCCTGATAAAATTCATTCATTCATTCTTTCTAAGAAGCATGTACTGAGTACCAACTACATGTAAAGTCTTGAATTAGGCAAGGAAGAGCAGTCCCCATGTGGTAGAAACAATAAGATCTGTCCATGTATCGTTATAGAAAATGTAATGGGTTTAAATTCTAAGAGAGAAACAAACAAGGGGGTATCAGCAGTGAGAAATTGGGAAAAATCATTTCTGGCTGGGAGGATTATGCAAGGCATCATGGAGGAAGTAACACTTAGGGATGAGCTTTTGAGGATGGGAGCAGAGAATATCCTTCTTAAGAGAGACAGTGTGTGAAAAGGCAGAAGCCACAGAGTGGAAAGATGATTACGGAAAGACACAGTACTCAACCGGATTCTGCAATGAAGCTGAGAGATGAGCCCACAAGACAGAGAGCATCGTCTGGAGAACGCAGCACACCAAGGCCAGCTGCACAGCAAATCGTCTCATCAGAATGTAGCCTAGAAATCCTTTGTTCACTGCTGTGAGTCACCTGCTTTTAAAGTGAAGACTGGCAAGAGACTTACAAATCTAACATCAAAGAATATCTATGAAGACATTCTCTCCCTGTCTTGTTGTAATGCTCAAAATTAACTTTGTGGCTATTCTCTAGCATGCCTTTTTTATACTTCCCTTATTTCTGGCTGCATTTTAGTTTTCTTAGTCTCATTTTTCTTTTGTTCTGGCTTCTTCACATGAAAATGTTTAATATTACATATGCTTTGATCACACAGCAATTATGTAATAAACAGAAGCCACGTTGAGATCCAAAAATAGAAGGACAAAGGAGAGAATGGGAGGGCATGCCTCCAGATGAGTCCATCTTTTAAAAGTTATATAAGTAACACTTTCCAAATATACCATGCTACATATTATTCTCTGACAATCATTGACTAACAAGTTCTATAATTTCTAGTGCTATAAATTTCCACTGTAAGTAATTTTAATTTATACAGCCCTTTTTCTATAAGTGCTTGTACAGTATAAGTGAGCACTACCTTTTATAGTAATACATCTTTTTAAAATAAGAAATGAGATACCTTAATTTGTAATTGTTAAGCAAACAGTCACTTCCCTTACCCAAAGCCACAGCCAGATCTACTTCCACCCTATACCAAAATTAATGCCTGTAATAGCGCTTTCATACTGCAAGTGAGAATAAGAGGGATGCTCAAATATGACATGACCATGATAGTGGTCGTGATGATGGATCATGGGTCATGCCCTCTAGGACACGAAGGACCTATGCCTCTCTGGATGAATCATCATTTATATCCCTCTTATTGGGCTGGCATGTTGTTTTAATGCAGGAATAAATAGAACACTAAATACACAGTCCATCCATGCACAGCCCTAGTACATTCTGCTCACCTCAGCACCATTCTAGGTGTAACCTGGCAAATGTCAGGGACCACATCTCTTTAATTGTATGCATGCTAAGACATGTTGAAAGTAAATTTTAAGCCAATGACCAACTGGTTTGTCTAGGTCTTGTTAAAACATTGTTGTATCCATGGGAAGCAGTAAGAATGAAAATGAAAAGTAGGAAGAATCAGACTTGAAATTCCCCTAGATCTGTAAATACTTGTTATGTGCATTGAAAAGAGATGATTGATTATGTACGTGATTGGTTGGTCATTTTTGTCTGTGGTCTTAACAGCTATTGAAAGAGTCATGTAATTGTAAAATACATGTCTATTCCCTGGGTATATAGGGAAACATAGGGCAACTGGGAATTTTCCTATACCATGGCCAAGGAATGAAAGCAAATCTCTGCTATTAGATATAAATACATTTCTTTGACAGAAATGTAGGCATTTATCTTGACCCATATGTATTTTCCATATTCTCCTCCCCTAAAAACGTAATAGAAAAAAAATAAAGGCAAGAAGCTTTTATATTTCTACCTGCATTAACATGGCAGTGCATAATACTTTTTGAAACAGTTTCTGCTTAATGAACACCCACATTTGCATTTCAAGAGTACCTCAGGGTGCCATAAAGTCAATACAGTATAGATAAATCTGAAGCCAACACTTCTCCTTCTCTAAAAGGTCCTTTTACTTTAAAATCCAATTTTGATAAAAGGTGTCTACACTCAAGATTCTCCATTACACCATACACTTCTTCATAACATAACATTTTGGCCCAAAGACCAACATCAAGGAAGTCACAGTAGATTAATGTCATTATTAGTCATGACTGCATACAGAAAAATCATGCCCTCATGGCTCTTCCAACAAGGAGCAAAACAAGAAACTGAATAACATTCTGTAGACTAATCCCTTAGTGGTCCATCCATCCTGATAACTACATGAAAGGTAGAGAAAACGAAGGTCTTCTCATAACCTGATATAGACATTGCCAAAGGTATTGATGAGAAAGCTACATCAGAATACTTTTGGCCAGAAGTAATAATATTAAGTTATAACACTCTAAAGAGAATGCCAGAAATGTTTATTCACCGTAGCAGGAGATGGAAAAAGCTGGAACTACTCTTCTGACATGTCGCAGACCAAAATCATTGCTTAACAGAAGTGGTGAAGCTCATAAAGATTGAAAATTTATAAAGCATTTATTTGTGACAGAAATTTCATTTGTTTAAAATAAAAAGCTATGCTTCCACATTTAAAAAAGATCCCTTCCTCAGCGTCTTCCCCTGGCCTCCCTCTCTGAAAGTAGCTGCTCCTTTCAGTCTTAATCCCTTTCACCTGTTTCATTTTCCCTCCTTGCTCTCACCTCTCACTGACATTTTAATACTTTTTATGTTTATTGTATTTATCCCAAGTAATTTGTGAGTTCCAGGACAGTGAGAATATGACCTGGTTTGTCTCAAACAATACTTGGCACATAATAGGCACTCACTAAATATTTAATGGAGCTAATTAGTGAATCAAATTTAATATGAATTTTTAGGTCAATAGGAATGTCTCCCTAATCGGTTCTTTGAATTCCTTTAACAGTGGGGAGCAAAAGGTGACTACCTGATCCCTAATGAGCTTTGGGTAACTATTTGAGGTCAAGTGGTGTATTGACTTCCTGTTGCTTCTGTAACAAATTACCATAAACTCAGTGGCTTGAAACAACACTAAAGTACTATCTTATATTCCTGTAGGCCAAGAGTCTGACACAGGAGAAAATCAAAGTGTTGACAGGACTTCATTCTTTTCCACCAGCCCTAATCTGGATCCATTACTTGCCGTCTCCAACTCCTAGACAGTACCTGTATGCCTTGACTGAGAGTCCCCTTCTGCCATCTTCAAATCCAGGCCCTCTCACATTGCATCACTGTGACTCCATTTCTGTCTTTACATCTCCCCACATCACATCTGCTTTAGGCTTCCTCTTCTACTTTTAATACCCTTGAATTATATCAGGCACACCTGGATAATCCGGGATAACCTTCCTATCCTAGGGTTCACTGATCAGCAGCCATGCGAGACCCATAGCCACTTGTTCTGAGAAGCAGGACACAGACATCTTTGAGAGGCTGTTATTCTGGTGGCTTGATGGGAGAGGTTGTGTACCCCGATTGTCTGAGCAGCACAGCAGTTAGGTAGATTATTTAAGACTAGATTAGCAAAGCCTTCTAAAACAGTCAGAGTTGATTCTGTTTGAAGAGAAGGAACACGGGCAATTCCTGGATCCACTTTTGACAACAGTAGTGAGATAATTAAGTCTGAGTTAACTGAAGACTGGTCAAGAAACTGCTGGACGCTTCAGAGGAAGAGGAGATGGAGGAACTAGGCATGAGGTGCATTCGGGCATAAGGGATGTGGGTCCTAACTAGAGAGAAGGGAGGAATGCAACAGCCCCTTCAGAAAATGATTAAATGATGGGGAACAAGAGACACAAGTCAAAGGTGTCTACAAGATGGTGAGCATGAGCTATTACCAAAGAGACCAGGAAGCAGGAGCCAGTATTCAGACATGAGATGTGTGAACTTGAGGTGACCAGATCCCTAGCTTAGTTTCTATCCAACAAAAGTTCAGGCAAAAAGGGCAAGAAATTACCACCTTAGAGTTAGAAGTGAATAATGTCCCCAACAGCTAACATGATGGTGAAGGAGCTTCCTAGCCTAACTGCAGCCAGAGGCCTTCAATTTGTTTTACCCAGAATAAATTATACTTACATTTGAAGCTCTTCCCCCATTATCTATCATCTCTACTCTCTGAGCTGGAGCAGAATATCTTCTAAGGAAACTTATTGCTAGGGTGAGTCCTAAGGATCAGTCACCTCTGCTCTATTTCTGTGCTCAGTCAGGTCTTGGTAACCCCCTGGACTCCAGCCAACCTCAGCTGAGAGTCTGAGTTACTAATTTCTATTCCTGATATCTGAAACCTGTCACAGATGTTCCTGGGCCCTTGTAAAAGCTCCTGGTGTTTGAATCCTTGCTGTCTCACACATCTGTTGAATGCCCTCTCTTTGACTTCTATTGAAACTCTCTGGATCTTCTACACATTCCTATCTCTGATATTTCATCACTTTGAATTCAATTTTTCCCACTATCAGTGCTTTGAATCTATTATCATGTAGCTTCTATGATCAGAAGGGCACTAACACAGCTTTCTGAAACACATTTAACAAAACCCCCAATTGGTATGCAGAAATGCACTGTTGTACCCAATTGGGTCACAGGTGTGCCAAGAGATTGATGGCCTTGAGCCACTCTCCAGTCACCTTTAGGCTGAGTAGACTCATCTGTGTAGTGCACAATTATCATCAATGTCTCTGAATGTCACAACGTGAAACAAAACATTGAAAAGCACTGTTCTGTAGTAAAGATTGTGGAGAGACTGAAAGGCAGAAAGAGTCAAAAGAAAGAACCAGGAAAAGAGTGTCATGGAAGCCAGAGGCGAAGGACATTTCAGGAAAGAGGAGGCGGCGGCCGTGTCAATTGCAGCAGAATGACCAAGAAGAATGAGAACTGAGAAAAGGCCACTGGGTCTATAATTGTGTAAGTTCATTTTTCATGTCAAGCAAACAGTAGATTCAAAAAGGAAGTGTAAGGCTAAAGGGATCTAGAAAAAAAGGTCAAATTGATGCCTGAAGAAGCAAAAAATATTAAGAGATATCAGAAATGCTTTACTAGAAAGCCCTAAAAATACACCAGAAAATGTAAGGCTATCTTCAACGAGCAATAACACAACTAACAGAAGTCATTTACATAACTGAGGCAGCTTAATTAAGCCAACCATAACTGTCAACATTTGCTTAAGTATCTCAAAACAAAAAGGAATGAGAGGCAAGAGCTTAAGATAAATGAAAATTAATCCAATTCACAATCAAATGGAAATGTCATGGGCCTAAAGAGCATTTCTATTTAGGATTTTGTTTCAAGACCCTAAATTTAACAAGCTGAAATTAAGTACCATAGCATGCAACAGTCTGAAATGAAGAATTTCCTTTTAATGGGGTATTTTCATTCATTAAAAAAAAGAAAAAGAAAGCAGACACAAAGCACCCTTAACTTCCTTAGTCTCCAGAGAAGTATTTCTTGTGCTATAAAGATAAGCTTTGTAATGGGGTAGAAGGGAATTGGAGTAATCGCTGCCTACCCCATTCCTATCCCCATCTAGGCCTTCCAATCCAGACTGTTTCTGATTTTGTAGATGGAAGCTTGTTGTTGTAACTGTGCAAGCAGCTTGGTAACCCTGAGTGAGATCCCATGTCTTTGAGAACAAAGCAAAACAGAACAAAGAGCTCATATTTGCAACCTCCATCTTAGTACAGAGGGGCATTTTAGTAATCCTCAGGCTTTATTGCCTGTCACAAATGGGAGTAGAATGATAAAGCAGCATGGAATAAGCCTTGCATTCAGACACAACTGGGTTTACATATTGGCACCAATATTTTGTGACCTTGAGTAAGCAACTTAATATCCTTAAATTTAGGTTTATCCCATTTGATTTTTTAAAAAAAGTTTAGTTATTCACTTTCATTTATTTGTTTAGACACCCACATCCCATATTGGAGTGCCTGTTCGAGTCCTGGTTACTCCACTTCTGATCCAGCTTCCTGCAAATGGTGCCTGGAAGGCAGCAAAAGATGGATGAAGTACTTGGGTATCTGCTCCCAATGTGGGAGATTCAGATGGATTTCTGGCCTTCTGGCTTTGGTCTGGCTCAGATATCTCCCTCCTCTCTCTATCTCATTTTGATATTCACCTTGGAAGGTTACCTTGATATGGTTTGTAAATGGCTTACCACACAGTCATTTGTACTAGTTCTCATCAACCTCCTTCACCTTGGTCTATCTGCAGCTCCCTCCAAACAGCTTTTCTGCCAGAGCCAGCCTCCTTTCAATCTTTCCTCAGTCTTCCTGGGCCTCACTCTGGGTGGTATCGGGCTTTCCACACAGCCTTCCCTTCTCTGGTCCTAGCTAATATGTCAGCCTGAACATCTACTGGTAGTTGGCTCTCTGGGTAAGCTGTCAGAATTTCCCACTAGTCTTGAAGGGGAAAAATGTCTTCTAATACATGAAGGTACTTCAACAAGGTTATGGGAAGTGGAATTAAAAGATAAGCCTATTTCAATGCAAAAAATTTTGAAACCCATGCCTAGTTTTTTCACTATGCAATTTCCAAGAATTTTTTGAAGATCCTGGTATGCATGGATTTCAAAAAAAAATTTGCACCAGAATAACTTTTTTTAATTCAATTTTCCACAAACTTTTTGATGCACTCTTCTACAAAACATCCTGTCATTTTTCATTGTTTTCTGTGCCTTCATTCAAACTCTTAAAAAGTTGACCAAAGAGTTGATCATCAAGAAGCAAAACAAGAACACAGCCTTCTTAAGCACTATATTTATTACCGAAGATCTCATAACTGAAATCATAAAAATAGGCCAATTAAAAATGTTTGAAGAAAATATGATTGAGTCAATTCCAATATGAGATACAGCAAAGCTGCTTTGTTAGAAGTAACCAATCCTTGATAATGTGTTCCCTAGGAAGTTTTATTTGCTGCTTTTGTAAAAAAGGAAATTTGGCAATATATAAAAAAAAAAACACCTTAAATCAGTAATAAGTAGCTCAAATTGTAAAAACTGATGAAAGAGAATGTGCTTTGAATGCTGTTTCCGAAAGCGGGAGCCTTTTTTGAACCATTTCAGTAATTTAATTAAGAAATCTGTTCATGATAAAATAACACATTCTTGAGTCAGATTAACACTACGGATAAAGACATAACAATGATAGATGGCTGTTGGCTAACACATATATCTTTCTGAGAGAGAACATTTTATTTTAAAGTAGCTTCTTAGGTCATCTCGCCATGGTTGTGAAGCCTGGATCAAAAGGTTTATAAGTATGCAAGTTTTACAAGTAAAAATAAAACAGGATTATAGAAAAGCAGAAAGTCATATTTAGGAGAGTATCAAATTTAATTCTTATTTTTTAAAGCAAGATTTATTTATTTATTTTAAAGGTAGAGTTTTTGGTTGTAAAGGAAGAGAGGCAGAGAGAAAGAAATCATTTGTCTGCTGATTCACTCCCCAAATGGCTGTAATGGCTATGGCTGGGCCAAACAAAATCCACAAGCCTAGTACTCCAGCTGGGTTTCCCATGTGGGTGCAGAGACCCAAGGATTTGAGCCATTTTGTATTGGTTTTCCAGACACACTAACAGGGAGCTGGATAAGAAGTAGAGCAGCCAGGATACAAACCAGTGCACATGTGGGAGTCTGTCATGGCAGGTAGCGGACTAATCCTCTGCACTACAATGCTGGCACCATACTTTTCATTTTTTTATTTTTACTTTTTTAAAGATTTATTTATTTATTTGAAAGTCAGAGTTATACAGAGAGAGGAGAGGCAGAGAGAGACAGACAGAGGTCTTCCATCCACTGGTTCACTCCCCATTTTGCTGCCATGGCTGGAGCTGTGCTGATCTGAAGCCAGGAGCCTCTTCCAGGTCTCAAACATGGGTGCAGGAGCCCTAGGTCTTGGGTCATCTTCTATTGCTTTTCCAGGCCATAGTAGAGAGCTGGATCAGAAGTGGAGCAGCAGACTCAAACCGATGCGTATATGGGATGCCGGCACTGCAGGCGGCGGCTTAACCTACTACACCACAGGGCCAGCCCTGGCACCATACTTTTTAGAAAGGAGGAGATTAAAGCCTCAAACATGCCTGCTAGCACAGTTACTGGTGAAACCACAATCAACAGGTGATCCACTTGCACCTGTGGTTGTGGTCATGTCTCGTCATTACCACTGTATGACCCAAAACAGCAACTGATTATCAGGGGCTCAGCTGAGTCTGCTGCTCAGCTAGTGCAGTCTATAGAGGGTTGCAGCCAGAACTTAAAGTCAGGCTGCCTTGTCCTTCCAGCAACTCAGACAGTCACTATGGTTTTCACACAGATGCATCAGCCAATCAATGGCAGAAAGGCAATCACAAAGTTCCTCACTGATTAACCTCTAAAAATTGTTTATGTCCATTATTTAAACATCAAATTATACAGAACACATGAAAAAGGAAAGGCTTCCTGCCCTACTCCTCACTCTAAGTTCCACTGCTTTTTGGAGTTCCGCTTTGGTCATCATCTCCTCCATGACTTCTCAGTTAGAGACATTAGCTTTTAGCTATAAAAATATGTTCCTAACTGTGTATATATGAAGTACATGAACCTTGTACAACTTAAATAAAAAAGAAAATTACCTCAAGTATATTTTGTCCCCTTTCCCTCCCCATCAAGTTTTATTAGTCAAATTATTTTTAGCTCTTTATCATTGGAAATAACAAAGCTACTCTGTTGCACATTGTTCCTTTAACTTTAAAGTATCTCTCTTGAGTTTCTATTGTGTTAGCTGAAGAAACGAGAGACTTCCCTTTCCTTCACATCTCCCTGTCACTATCTTCTATTATCCCCACCTCCTGACTTCAATGAATCGTGCAGTTCTTTCACATTGCAGGGCTATAATGCACACATTCGGCTCTGTAATCATCGTCTAATGGTCAATGTCTTGCCCATAGGTTGATCCTATACAGTGCTATCAATAGAAAAAGCATTTACAATATTATTACTGTGACTATTTTCAATTCAGACCTCAGTCATAATGTTGCACCTGAAGAGAAGGAAGCATATCCTTAACATCACTGAATTTGAAGCAAGAATAATCCAAGTGTGAGAATTTGAGAGTACCAAACCACCCACATCTGTGAAAAATATTTGTATCGCAACTTGCCAAATAAAGTTTGCCTTGAGACGATCATCTGAAAATCAAACTTTCTACCACTTCAGTATACTTTCATGTTCAGCAAAATTCTACTCACTGCAGCCAAACCTAGGTGCAGATATTCAAACTAATATCTTAGATTTTATATCAGTATTAGTGTCTATAATAAAAGAACTTCACCAAAAAAGAGAAGTAGCCATACTATAGAAAAAGCTCATGGCTTAGAGTCCAAATTCTGTTTTTGCTAAAAAATTGCTGTGAGGACTTCAGAAATGTACTTCCTGAACCTCAGCTTCCTCATCTAAAACACTGAGCTTTTACACCTATTAAACCTTGTGAGGCTTAAGTTAGAAAATGTGTGAGAATGTATTGCAAATTAAAAACTGCTATGCAAATATAAGGTATTGTTGTTATTAATAAGGAGCACAGGGTGCTGCTTCCAACAAAATTGAAATGCAGTGCAGATGCCTAACATCAAATTAAGGCCATTTGGAGATAAAAGACTCAAAATAGTATGTGCACAAATTGGTGTTACATCCCAGGAAGGAATTTAAAACTGCTCATCCAGACATTAAGAAACCTGCTGCTTTAGATAACTTATTCAATACATCAATAATTTTATGCAAGACACAGACTCAGCAAGGAGCCTTGTTTCTCCCTGCCAATTGTCAAGGACAGTGCTTGCAAGAACTATAAAATAGAGCAAGTATTTCATTGGTCAAGAGAGGTCAAAACAAAAATGGGGTTTAAGGTTTTGTGTCATGGACCTACACCTGAGTCCAAGTTGATAATAAGGAATTAACTCATATCATTTCAAGTCTCTTCAAAGTGAATTTTAAAAGGCCTAGGAATCTAGATTGCTTTAAACAGCTTTTGCTGCTGCTCCTTGGATAGTCTTCCCAAATGTTAATAACAACTCCTTTTATCAGTTGAAGCACATACCACACACAATCCAATAATGTTAGTAGAGTATCATTCACATTCGAATGACTATAGAGGCCAAAGGCAAATCAAATTGCCCTAGGGATGTAAAAGTGAATCACAGGCCTCATGTAGGAATTTTCCATGGCAGGGGTTACTTCATATTCCACAAAGAATCCCCAGTACCAAGCAAAGAGAATACCCAAGAACACTACTCCTTCAAAAAGTTTTAACTTAAGGGCTCTGTGTCAATGTGAAGAGTTGCTCCTTCTGTGTTTGCCTTTTCTTGAGGTTAATACAGACAACCCTGGGGATAGAAATCATTAAACTCTTTCTGGGATCTGCTGAGGCCAAAATATGCCTGAGAAACACACGCATAGCAATAAGATGGTCGCCATCCAGTGCAGGATGATGGGACTCATTAGAGCTGCAAACTTGCTGAACTCTGGTCATCTCTGCTCATATTAAGAGGATGTCTCTTTTACCCTTTATGGCAACAGAATTTTTTCTCAGCTGTTGATGAGAAGAATCTCCTTCTTTATTGAGTGGATATTTCCCTCAAGTGTTGCTCTCCTTAATGGCAATTTTACCCTATTATGTGTATTTCCCAGGGAGCCAAAGAATGTTAATGAATGTCAAGCCCACATTTCTCTCAGTGGCTGGATTTCCAAATGTGGTTAGAGCAGTGGACTGCTGCAAGCGCACATGCTAATCAGGCTCCATCTGCACAGGAGGCTGCTTGCAGAAACAGACAATTATTTTGCTCCGTGCAGGGCTGCTTGGGGAGGGGGAGCAGCTGCAGAGAAGTAAATTCCCAGAGCTTATGATGATTAGGGGCCCCCCAAAGTACACTTAAGTCTTTGAAATAAATACCCAAAAAAAAAGTTTCCGAAAGCATGAAAAGAAAATCCCACTCTTTGGGTGCCTTCACCATTTATTTCAAAGCCTTTTCCATCAGAGGAAATCTTTCACTCCAACTGATTCAGGGACACAGGCCCAGGCATGGGGAGCTATCCCACTGTGTACTCAGTAGTAGGTGGGTAGCTTTCCCTTTCAACTAAATGAAGGAGTGCTGGAACAGGAGGCCACAGACAATGCTATGCCACTACACTTGAGAGTAGAGAATATTAAATATCTCACCCGTTGAGTAATCGTTTCTCTACTGCAGTCTGCCCAAGGGGAGAAGTCATAAATGAATTACTGATCATCATAGGAATGTTGAATTTACAAACTACCAGACATACTCTCTGGTGGCCTCGGTTCTACAAATGGACAAATTTATGGCTCTTTAGGCATGGAGAAACTCTAACCCAAGTAATCATTTGACATCATTTAAACTTGAGAAAATAGTAGATGACTGTACTTCTCATGTTTCACTCTGAACCTTGAAATATTTTTGGGAGGAAGGGGACACATGCATGTTGCCAGAAGGCAGGGATCATAAAGGCAACTTGAAAACCACAACAGTTGCATGACCTAAAGAGCTGTTCATTTTACCACACACCCTTTCAACAGAAGTTGGGCCAGCAGAACAGAGCATATGTCATATTATGCCTTAACCCTCAGAAATCCACGAGGTGTCTGAAGAAGAGTTAAGACCAGACCACAGCGGTCGAGTTTTTACTTCAGTTTAGACATCTCTAAAAGCCTGGTGTTGGACTCAAACGGGAGAGTCCTTGAAAGGCAATGGATTTGGTCCATTCTTCATCAGTGAAGTGTCTGCTCTGGCAAATCCAAGAGAGAGAGAGAGAGAGAGAGAGAGAACAGATCAGACAGTGCTCTAGGTTCTGAAGCCCTGACAACTCAGGCACTCCTGGAACCATGCAAAATCCCCACAGGGCATGCCTAGTTTTCACTGCTGCTCCTGAAAAGACTAAAATCCCCAGTCTGCTCCACTTACAAAAGCATCCTTGGGAGGGCCTAGGGCCAGAATAACAACTCCCTGTTCAGGACAGTAAGGAAGATGGGCACTTGCACCACCAAACAGAAACTCAATTATGAAACTGGATCAGGGTCACTGAGGGCTTCCTTGCCAAAGAGCCTCTCAAAGCTTTTCCTGAATGACTACTTACTTAGTAAATGGACGAAAGTGGCAGGGCTACTGGAAGAAAGGACCTGATAGCAGTTGACATGGGAAAAGAGAATAGGATAGAGGAAAAGTGGGGAGAAGGATTTGCCCAAGTAAGCAGGCAGAAGGAAAAAAAAATGGAAAGATGACAGATGCCTGTACCCCACCCTACCCCACTTGCCTTGAATGGGAACAAAAACCAAATTAAGGTATGGATTTGTCTTCCAAATATAATCAACAAATTGGGAGAAAAAAAAACCTCCATTTGTATATCCCTGTAGAAATGATAGAAGACATATATTGCTCAATTATTGCCCAGAAATGGGTCAAAATATTCTGAAATATGTGGATAAAGATGTAATTGCCTAGAGCAAGGCTCCTTGCATGCTACACAGATAACAGGGCCACAGGAAGCCCTTGGTGTCTGACAGCACTGATGTTGACCTTAATCTTGATGCCTATGACTCACCTCACTTTGTACTAATGTTATTTCCATGCTGTATTGTAATCTTGAGTACTTAGTCATGAGAAATCATTTTTTTGGTAGAGCTAGCCTAGGAAAGGGACAATGCTTACATGACCCTGTGCAGAACATTGCAAGAGAACTTAAAAAATATATTCCCATTTACTTCCTCACTTAATCACCATGATCATACTAAAAGCAAGTCTCATATCTGTGGCGTAGAGATTGTAAATCTCATTTCTGGAGTCTGAACAATGAAGCAAGGAAAACAGAACTGAGTTGTCTGAGATGAACTAACTTTGAGGCAGAGAAATGGCATCAAAACTAATGCCATCCAAATCCCCACCCCAGCCTTCCTGCCAGTAATTTATCAACCCCCAGAGAAATCCCCAGGACCCCTCCAGGCAAGGGGAGCAGTGAGTAAGTTAAATACTGTGTTTATTTTGGTTCTAGTTTGGAGGCTTTTGCTTTAGTCCATTTTTTTCTCACAAACAAAAATGATAGAAGGGAAACTAGGTGGGGACTGGTGGCACAGATGCCATTTGAAATGGGTCTTTATGGCAGACAGACTTGGAGGCCCCAGCTGACAGAGAGCAGTTCATGAGGTAAAAGAGAGAAAGCAGAGGAAAAGTCTTAACAGGGTAGGTTTTGTACCTGTGAATTGTGAGAGTTCACTCTGGCAGTTTTTCCCCTGTCCTGTCTCATCTCGCACATTCAGTTTTCTCTCTTCCCTAATTCATGGCCATTGTGAGCTCTCTTAATATGCAGTAAAACCACACAGCCTCTATGTTGTCCTCCACAAGCCTTCTCACCCATACCACCAGCCCTCACTGCAGGGATGGCAGTGGAGGAAGGAGTTGGTCTCCCAGCCTCTTCCTGGCTAGTGAGTTCTTAAGGTTCGGGCTCCCCTGCAAAAGGTGGAGAGTTTTCCTCACCATTCCCTGTATAAAAGAGTCCTTTACATCTGGGCTCAGGCAAGAGACAAGTAGAAAAGAATCTGTACAAACTCATCTCCGGTGAGCTGTGCTACAGGGTGAACTGTGTCCCACCCCCACCTCACACAGTGCATGTGTTGAAGCCCTACCTCCTAATGCCTGGGTACAGACTGTAATTGCAAGTCTTAAAGAAGTGATTAAGTCATCACAGTGGCTCTAACCCAATACTACTGATGTCCCTGTAAGAAGAAAATCAGATACAGGAAGGTGTGGAAGAAAGAGCGTGTAGGACATAGAGGGAAGGAAGCCATGGGCAAGCACAAGAAAGCAGTGCTGCTGTCACCTTGATCTAAGATTTCAGCTCCAGAATGGGGAGGAAATGTTGTTGATTTAGGCCCCGTCTGTGGACCTTTGTTATGACAGCCCGAGCTGTCCTCCAAGACAGTAACCCTGCAGCTTCCCACCAAACACTTTGCAAGCCCAAGACAAGACCTCATAAGAAAAACAAGAGGCTTAGCTTTTCCATGCCTCTATTTTTTCACTCATGCAGTAGGAATAATAATAAATACCTAACCCAAAATATTGCTTTGAGAATTAGTCAAGATAGTGAATATAAAGACCCATCCACATAGCAAAACTCAAGAACTGTTTGCTATAGTGATTATTCAGGGTGAAAACCAGAGCTTCAACCTTCTGGGACTCCTCCAGGTACCTACATTCAGTGCATCCCCAGTAAATGACTGACTCAGTGTTCCTAAAATTAACTAGAGGGATTAAAAAATAATATTCATGAAGAGAGTGAAGTGCATGGAGCTGCATGAAAAGCAGGTGTTTTGAATCACTGACCATCCAGCTGTTAAAACAGATACAAATAAAATATAAGTCAGAGCTTAAGACAGATAGGAACCACCCATTGAAAACAAACTGAAGTGGGGCTCTAACAAAGCTCACATACCATGACTTAGCTGCTGATACATACTTAAAATAGCATACACCACCAAGCGCATTTGGACTCAGAAACAGAAAATATCATTATCTCGCAAATGCTGCCACCTCAGAGAGGAAAATAAGAAGCAAGGGACTGCATTTTATTCTGCCTTAATATATGACATTTTCTGCCTCAGGAAAGTTCAGATCTATGGTGCTCTTCTATTGTTTATGTCATGTGAGAGTGAGTGTGAGTGTGTGTGTGTGTGTGTGTGTTACCTTTTTTCTCCAACTGCATTATGGTTGGATGTAATGATTGTGAGTAAAGTTAATTCTTCGAAAGGAACAGTCTTACCTTATACATATTAATAAGTGCTTTCTTTGAGAAGTAGTGACAGCCCTTGATACATTTTGACGAAAATGAAAGGGGGAGAAAACCTGGCACGACTATTAAGAACACCCCTGAGGTGATGGAGAGCTGCATCTTTGATACATCAGCTCTCGGTCTCAATGCACACACTTATTAACTCACCTGTGCACCAAGAATGAGAATGAGCTCCTTCTTTAGACACATATTCTTAACAGCGGTCCCAACAGACATCCTGGAACCAAAAGCAGGGCTTCCACGTGGGCTGTGGTGTAATTTTCTCACAGTCTCACAGTACAGTTTGTACCGACAGCATCTCTCAGCAGATTAGAGACGAGCAGCATGGAAGTGATCGTTAAAAAGCTCAGCAAGGCCAAGAGGGTGGAAAAAAAATACCTCAGCTCCAAGCAAAATGCTGTCCTTTACTAAGAGAAGGGCATGAGGTTGTGCCTTCCAAATTATTGCCTCAAAGATATAAAGCTATCTGAAATAGACACACAGGGACAAATGAGTGCCAACTCCAGATATCCACATTTATATGACTCCTGTGCCTTTTCCTCAGAGAGTCTCAGATTGCTTTGCAAAACACTGTGTCATTAATCTGCTCCAAGTCCTGGAGAGGAGGTTGGGTGATGGTAAGTATTATTGGACCACTGCAGTTAGAAGAGCAGGAGCACAGAGACCAAACTATGTGCTGAGAAGGCTTTCAGAATGTACCACCTTGACTCTCAGACCAAAAGCATCTGCTGAAGCGGGATCATAATTTAGAAGAAATTCTGAAAAAGAAAGTAGATGCATATTAACCTCTAAGTATTTTCCCTTCCCTTTGCTATTTTGTATGATTCTATGCGTCAAGATCCTTGGAATGGAAATAAAGTGGCACTGACTGGGATAAGAGTTCATTTGCAGCAGCTCTGGAAGAGGGAGGCAGTCTGGGGTCCAGCCTTATCCACTGCCAGAGCATTAGGAATCCCCACAGCTGCTGACTATGGTGGGGACCAGCGTCATTCACAACAGTCCCCTGGCTCACAGAGCCTATTGAATAGCTCTTTATTCACCTAAAGCTACCCATGTTGTCTAAAAAAGCTCAGTAATAAAATAATAATAATAATAATAATAATAATAATAATAATAGCTAACTCCACTGGTCAGCTCTTGTTACATAAACCTGCAAGAGCTCAGTGCCTTCCAAAGTGACCATTTCCCATCTCTCATACACGTGCACATTGCTGGGAGTTCAACTGATCTAGACTCAGTTCTCTGAGCAATTTTGCCTCTGTCTGTAGGAACTGGAGTTGCCCACTCCTCACTGTGGGCATGGAGCCTCTCTGCTCTCTTTTTCTTTTATCTTCTTGGATAAGATGGCTCAATCGTGCAAATCTATCTGTATTGATGGTAAAGAAAGAAAGTGGAAGAGGCAAGACTTCTAACACATAGATCAGAATTGACACATTGTCAATTTCACCTATATGCAATGGGCCAACTGTTAATCAAGTGTCCACCCCTATATTTAAGTATTGGACTGTGCACTGACCCAAATTTAGGGCCAAACACAGGATGTTGGTGGAAGGAGTGGTGAAAAATCAAGACTAATAATTCCATCTACTTCACTAATATTATCAAACATATACTATGAGGCTATACTACAGTCAATCTCACCCTTCACTAACTCATTCACTTAATCCTCACAATATGCCATGGGATAAGTAATTATGCCAATTTTAGAGATGAAGAGGCTGAGGCTTAGAGAAGTTTAGAATAGCACAGATTTCTACCATCCTATATGAAATGTCTCCTAGGACAGAGTTCACGCCAGACCCACTTACAGGCAGACAGCTGAGATAACCAACCCTTATGCAGCCACTTTCAACAGAGCCTACAACCCAAGGGCAATAAGCTGTGAGTAATACAGCAAGACTTGAGCTGTTAAAACTATTGGCTCAAGATACAGGCATTCTGCTCAAAAGAACTTTCAGGACTGCTATTCTCAAAAGAAAGCTATGTAATGGGAAGGTACTTTAAGACTTCGTGATCTGACCAGGAAAATGAAATTCTCTAATGTTTATCAATGTCCCAAGGAGCACTTCAGGACAAACAAACAAGCAAGATATGCTAAGCACCTTCTGATGCTTTAGGAGGCTTTGACATGGTGTTGTCCTCAGGGATTCCACTAGGGAGAGAAGCCGCTGTATGGGAAATAGAAGAAGTCATGAAATAATACATAATAGTCACTTAAGGACACCAAGAGTCTTTGAATTAAACCACTGAAAATGAACACCAGTGTTTTTTTTTACCCCCACTGCACTCTTACCACAGCTATAAGCAACGCACAGAAGAACAGACACACAAATACATGAGCACCCCAAGATGGAAGAAAAAAACTGCTCAGTTCACACAGTCTGATGTCTGGACTTGAAAAGTTGTCAAGAAACATTTACTTATTGGCTCTGAACATGCCAGGCTGGTTATAGCCATTAGGTGATCTAATCCCAACAATACCCTGATGTATCTGTGCCTCCATTTTAGAGAAAAGAAAACTCAGAATTGAAAGCTGTAACTTCCCTACAGTCTCACATCCAGGAAAAGGAGAGCCAGGATCACACCCCAAAAGGTATGACTCCAAAATCCATGTTCCTGATTATGAAGTTGTATTCATTATTAAATTTAAGTTGTGATTACAGTCAAACAGGCTGGCTAACCAAGAACCAATTATGAAAGGAAAGGCATCTAACTCATTTAGA
Organism: Sylvilagus floridanus; assembly: GCA_949820135.1. Taxonomy (NCBI): domain Eukaryota; kingdom Metazoa; phylum Chordata; class Mammalia; order Lagomorpha; family Leporidae; genus Sylvilagus; species Sylvilagus floridanus. Next base: position 78,655,274 of record OX463227.1, read on the forward strand.
GGCCTAGGGATTTTAACAAAAGGGGCATCAATTCATTTTTTGTAACAAAGACATGAAAATGTGCTATGTTTACTTCTGAAAAATCAGACATCTGTTGGGCCTAAGTAAGGAAGTGGTGAAAGGAAGCATTGTGGAGAGAATGAGGACTATAAATATGACAGCACAGAGAGATACAGAAAGAAGCAGAACCAAAGTTTGTATGAAGGAATGAATGACCAACAAATCTAAGGGAGAATGACATCCAGTCTGAATTAAAAGTTTTTCTTAAGCTGGCGCTGCGGCTCAATAGGCTAATCCTCCGCCTAGCGGCACCAGCACACTGGGTTCTAGTCCCGATCGGGGTGCTGGATTCTGTCCCGGTTGCCCCTCTTCCAGGCCGGCTATCTGCTGTGGTCAGGGAGTGCAGTGGAGGATGGCCCAAGTGCTTGGGCCCTGCACCCCGTGGGAGACCAGGAGAAGCACCTGGCTCCTGGCTTTGGATCAGCGTGGTGTGCCAGCCTCAGCACACCAGCTGTGGTGGCCATTAGAGGGTGAACCAACGGCAAAGGAAGACTTTTCTCTCTGTCTCTCGCTCTCTCTCACTGTCCACTCTGCCTGTAAAAAAAAAAAAAAGTTTTTCTTATTTAGAGTTGTAACTTATCCCTCTATCTGCAAACTTGCAACAGGCAACTCTTCAAACATCAACCTGTGTTATACTGCCTTCGAGAATGAGAAAAGGGTAGGATCATACTTAGGTGGATCTATAAGAACAGAGATCAACAGCTTCAGGAATAGAAAATTTAAGAACAGGGTCATGATTGGAACATAGAAATTGAGTATATGATGAGAAATGGCCACCACTCCTCATAGCAATGTGGCTACCCTTTCTCAATCCATCCTAGGTTTTCACCCTCTACACCATCCAGGAGGTTTCATATTTTTTAAACAGTGTTGCACTTTTTTTTTTTTCTTTTGACAGACAGAGTGGACAGTGAGTGAGAGAGACAGAGAGAAAGGTCTTCCTTTTTTGCCGCTGGTTCACCCTCCAATGCCCACCATGGCCGGTGTGCTGCGGCTGGTGCACCACGCTGATCTGAAGCCAGGTGCAGGGCCCAAGTACTTGGGCCATCCTCCACTGCACTCCCAGGCCACAGCAGAGAGCTGGCCTGGAAGAGGGGCAACCGGGACTAGAACCTGGGGTGCTGGCGCCACAGGTGGAGGATTAGCCTATTGAGTTGCGGCACCGGCCACAGTGTTACACTTTCTACAACTTGATTGGGATGGGGACTCCAATTATTTCACTTGGACATTTAGTAGAACAGTTAGACCTTATGATACTGGATAACTTGGGCACATTTGAGTACCACTCGAAAATAAGATGAAATTCTTCAGGCTGATGAAGTCTGTAGTAATCTCAAAAGTCTGAGGAAATGAAACCATGCTGAGGAGACCACACTTCATCTCAAACAGAGCACAGCATCTCACTCACTTCACTGCTATATTAGAAGTTCAAGAATAAACTATTATGAAAAGTAGGATCTGGTCTACGAACTAGATAGCTTAAATCTAAAAATCTTGTCTCTCAGGGCTGTTTAACCACCTTTTATTAGATATAATTTAGCCAACACAGATATAGGAGTCTAATATTGGGCTTCAAACAACTTGAAGTCAGTCGGCTGATTAATGACCCGTTGCAAAAGAGGAAATAGCAAAAATAAATGTATACTGGAAGCCAGAACTAATTCATTCTGTACCACTGTTGGGTCATCACACCGAGGTTTGCATGTATTATAAATCAACTACTTAGAAAAAAAGGAGTGATCTTCCTCTGAAGGAGCTTAAAAGTAGGGTAATTTCACAGCATGAGATAGTTCATTCTCCTCACATCATAGTCCTTGACAGATTTGCAGAGCAATGGCTAGAAATTCCAAAGTCCCAGACCTAAGGCTCTGACAGTCTCTGATAATAAATTACCATTATTCTTCACAGAGACTCATCATTTTCCAGATCTATAACAAGAGCACTTTAAAACATTCATGGAGAATGGAATCAAAAGGTAAATTTTGTATGATGAAAAACATTTTTGAAACCAGGGGCTTGTATTGTGGCTCAGTGGGTTGAGAAGCTGCCTGCAACACCAGCATTTCATATGAACGATGGTTTGAATCCCAGTTGCTCCACTTCCAATCTAGCTGCCTGCTACTGAACCTGGTAAAGCAGCAGAAGATGGCCCAAGCGCTTGCGCCTCTGCCACTCTCATGGGAGACCCGAATGGAGTTCCAGATTCCTGGCTTCAGCATGACCCAGCCTCAGCCGATGCAATCATTCGGCAAGTGAATCAGTGGATGGAAGATCTCTCTCTCACTCTCCATGTGTATCTCCCTCTTTCTCTGTCTTTGTGACTCTGTATTTCAAATAAATAAATAAATCTTCAAAGGAAAATTTTGAAACCCATACATGTGAAGAGTCTTCAAAAAGTTTGTGAAAGGGGCCAGCAGCATGGCTGAGGGGGTTAAAGCTGCAGCCTCCAGTGCCAACATCCCATATAGGCACCAGTTCGAGCCCTGGCTGCTCCACTTCTGATCCAGCTCCCTGCTAATGTGTCTGGGAAAGCAGTGGAGAATGGTCCAAATGCCAACTACCACAAGGACAAAGGGAGAAAAACAGGAGCCCCCAAACAACCTTGAAAAATGGCTGCTTGCTGGGGGCTGGTGCTGTGGCTCAATGGGTTAAAGCCCTGGCATGAAACACCAGCATCCCATATGGGCGCCGGTTCTACTCCTGGCTGCTCCTCTTCCAGTCCAGCTCTCTGCTATGGGGTGGGATAGCAGTAGAAGATAGCCCAAGTCCTTGGACCCCTGCACCCACATGGGAAACCAGGAAGAAGCTCCTGGCTTCTGGCTTTCAATCAACGCAGCTCCGGCTGTTGCAGTCATCTAGGGAGTGGATCAATGGATGGAAGACCTCTCTCTCTGTCTCCACCTCTCTCTGTAACTCTGTCTTTCAAATACATAAAATAAATCTTTAAAAAAAAAAAGAGAGAGAGAGAAATGCTGCTTGCAATTATCTGGTGAAGCAGCTGCCCAGGATTATCCTGTCCACTTCTGCTTTCTATATGTCCTTCTAAAACTCTGCTTTCTATAAACATGCTTGACCAACTGACCTTGTGTGTTTTCCCCAAGTGTGGTCTCCAGTAACATAAACCAGTCCCCCATATGTGAGCCTATGTAACATAGGCTACAATTTGAACCCACCAAGGCTGTAACAGTTAAGACATGATGCTAATAAACCTATAAATATTGTAAAAAAAAATCTTGGCTGAGGGCTCATTTTCAGATGACTCCTACAGGGCCCATCAGTAAATAAACTACTTTGGATCCTCTACTCAGTCTCTGGTGCCTGTTTGAGTGAGGGGGAGTTTCCCTACTTCAGATTACCAAAACGATGGGAGACCCTGAAGAACTTTTTGAAGTACCTGTATAAATGAAGAAAAAGGCATTAAAACATGAAAAGGAGAGGGAAACAACCCTTTCAAACAGTGAAAAGGTGCCAGGAAAGATGAACAGTGAGAAAGAAACTGAAACGAGGAAGTCAGAACATCTGCATTCACGATGTGTAAAACTAGAAAGTATCCCCAAAACACTCACACTGAGAAGCCGGTGGCAGATATGAACTTTCAACCTTTAGCTTTTCTACTTCATTTTAAGAACTTAATTGGAACTTCTAAGATGTCTTCACTTGAAAGCAGTCATTGGGAGCATTATTAAAATTCACAGATCCTTTTTCAGGAGTGGTGCTCACTGCTGGCTATCTGACTGCCATGAAACATGGTGTCCTAAGCCAGATGCTCCAGCTGGGATGGAGGCCCTGTCTCCCTTCCTACAAGTTCCCGGACTACTGCTCACATTTTACTTCACTGCTGTTGAGCAGGGCCCTTCGTTTCATTTAATTAAGGCCTGGGGCACCAAATAATCTATTTTAAAACTAATTCTATAGCTAATTTACTTTAAGTAGGTATTGAAGAATTCAATCCTTACTTGCAGCAATTCTTACATTTTAGTATAATGAACTTAAACACAAATTGTGTAGTACCTAGAATCCACTACCTAACATTTGCAAGCAGAGGCTCAGATCTATATGCCTCCCAAAGAACACTCCTGGTCACTCTCAAGGAATTAAATGTGTGAAGTAAGTCTAGGTAGGCAGATACATTTTCAACTTGCTAAGCCCACCCAAAGCTGAGGATTACTGGCAGTTATGGTCATCTACCATGTTCATTTTACAGCAAAGGAGATGGTATGGGATGATTAATTAGGTAGATCTTACGCTCTTAAGTAAGACTGGAAAGACGAAGACTTCAAAATGCACTATAACTTATGAAATAAAGTACTCTTGGACGAATATTACGTTAAAAAATATTCCTGGGGCCAACACTGTGGGGTAGCGACTAAAGCCGCCGCCTGAAGTGCCAGTATCCCATATGGGCACTGGTTCAAATTCCGGCTGCTCCACTCCTGATCCAACACTCTGCTATGGCCTGGGAAAGCAGTAGAAGATGGCCCAAGCCCTTGGGCCCCTGCACCCGTGTAGGAGACCCAGAAGAAGCTCCTGGCTCCTGGCTTCGGATCGGCACAGCTTGGGCCATTGCTGCCAATTGGGGAGTGAACCAGTGGGTGGAAGACCTCTCTTTCTCTGCCTCTCCTTCTCTCTCTGTGTTACTCTGACTTTCAAATAAATAAATAAAATCTTTGAAAAAATAAAGCAATATTCCTTAGACCCAGTATAATGTAATGTTTATTTTATGTAAGATTTAAGGTTCTATATAGTTGTGGGTAATTCTTTACAGTAATGTGCTTAGTACTAAGAATATAATACTTATTGAATGATGCATATCATATAAATACATTTGGAGATTTCTTTAATTTAGAAATGACATCAGATGCTTTGTGATTTTTATGGCCATTGCTGGGTCAGAATATAACTATTATTTTACAGCCATTATACTTTTTTCCTCCCTACTGCATCCAGGGTATATTCACTAGGAAATATTAAAATTTCCAGAAACACAAACCCCAAAATTTAAAAAAAAGTTTCAAAATCTAAGCCTATCTAGCACAAAAACACAGACAGAGCAAATGTAGAGCAAATATAAATCAGAGAAAGTTGCAAAATAGGAATGCTGATTAGCAACTTTCCTAGTTCATTTCTGGCAGTATAGCAGAATTCAGTTCAGTGAGGTAGAGGTTCACAAAACATCTATGACATGGTCAGACTGAGAGAACCTTTTAGGAATGAGAAAATGCCATGCACAACTCCTGATGTGGGTACTACAACTTCAAAAAGTTCACAGAAAATGGAATTAAGAGTCAGATTTATTTTGGTGTAAAAGATTTTGGAAATTCATGCATTTTTAAATAATATATATTTTCCATGAAGTTTTTTTTTTTAAAGATTCCTAATGACACTAGTTTCTCTCTAGAAAACTTGGAGAAGACAGATTCTTTTGTTCACAGACATGCAAGAAAAGGTGGGAAAGGGAAGGTCTGCAGCTGGTAAGAAACACAACGCTTCCCAATTAGTCTAGAAGAAAATAAAGCAATGAGCTCCACAAAATATTTCAGAGCAACAGAGATGGATTTGATCTAAACCAGTGAACAGAGGCCACTGTGGAGGTGGAGGAAGGGTGTTTGCAAGCTGAAGGAGAACTAAATATTTGCATCTTTTCTGTCTAAAATAAAATCATTACAAGGTTATGCATAAGATCTGAAAAAATCAATACTGTAGTACTGCAACATTCTGCATCCCTGAAGGATCAGCAGAGTGCTTTTGATGCTCCATCTACTTCTTAGGTATAGAATTTAAAAAGCCTAGGAAACACTGAGTCTTAATAATTAAAGGTGCTTCATCAACATCAGTAATTACAATAATCTTCTTTACTTAGCAATTGTTTGCTGCAATTAATGTGTGGTTGGATTCTCAATATGCTGTCATGGCAAATGCTATGACTCTCTTAAGAAACACTGTTATTTCCTGGATTACAATTCTCAATTCTGGCTTTAGAAAACCAACAAGATAATCTTTTCTGAAAAGAAATATTTCTTTTCTTTTTCAATTTTAGACTAAAGCAAAAGACCTTTTACATATTTGTTTTAGGTAGTAATTTTCTATGGCAATAGTTTTATTATATGACTAAAGATGACTACTTTTCTAAAAGCAACTTTAATGTAAATGACATGGTTCAAAATCAACTACTTGGCCTCATAATAAAATGATATCAAACATATCATACATTTAAATCTTCTAAAGGAGAGTAAGTTTCTTGAAGACTCATTAGAGACAAGTTCTGCTTTTATGCTATGTTATTGCTATTATTAAAGTTCTTAAGATTTGGTTCTCATAATTCTACCACACATGACACATAACTCTCTCCATTAGGACAATTCAAGCAAACCTCAATGGTTGTGTCTGAGTAGTTGAAATAAAGACAGAAGACAAGCTGTACACTACTTGACCCTGTCAAGCAAAAGAAGATTCATAGGCCTATTATTCCATAAATACAAGAAAGTGCATAGGAACATAATTTAATTTGCAAATCTCATTTATTAAAGTTAAATAAAACCTCTTACTTATAGATCTTTTTCTCAAACATTTCCCTTTCAATTTTTATGAATAGTTATTAGTTTTCATTCTCTAACATATTGAGGTATATTTGGTGGTAGTTTACTAAATAGCATGATTTATTTCACAGGTGGGGAATGCACATTTGTTAAATATATTTGTGGATTTATCTCTCCTAAGCATCTATATATATTTCCCTCTGCAAAGGGTGTACAGAAAATCTCATCATGTAGAAAATCTCTGTTACTCAACAGACATTTTCAGAGTGACTAAAGGATGCCAGAATTTCTCAGACACATAAGTTTCTAAGATTCAAATGCCTGACTTCTTCAAAACTAGATCCAATTAGTCTACAAATTAAAATCGCCTTAGAAATTCTAGCAGAAATTTTCTACATCACAGAACGTAATATTGGAGACTATGAACCTACCTCTTCCCTTACATTGCCTATCCATAAAGTAAAACTGTAACATGATAGAAGCAGACAAAGAGTAAAACTTTTTTGTGAGTATTTAAGAATACATGTAGATAATTCTCAATGAATTAAACATAGGGATCTTTAGTTCATGGAAAATGAATATAATATGGGAAACAGCTTTGTGACAGTGGGTAAAGATACTGTCTGCAACACCTGCATCCCACTTCTGATACAGCTCTCTGATAATGGGGAGCAATGGAAAATGGCCCAAGTACTTGGGCCTCTGCCATGCAAATAAGAAAACCCTCTGAATTTCCCACATTCTGTCTTTGGCCTGGCCCAGCCCTAGTTGTTGCAGGCATCTGGGGAGTGAACCAGCAGATGAGTTTCTCTCTCTCTCTTTCTCCCTCTCTCATTCATTTATTTATTTCAAATAAATAAGTGATTTTTATAAAAAAAAAAAAAGAAAATGGTATTATGAAAAAACTATAAATGGATTTCAAAAAATTTTTGCTACAAAATAAATTTATCCTTGAATTTCATTTTTCCTCAGATAATTTGAAGCCCCCTTGTATAGGAGCAGATCATCTAAAACAAAATTTAAGCCCAATTTGTCCATGACCTTATAATATTGTATGTTGCATGGATCATATTCTGATGTATATTTCTATCAGAATTGTATCCACAATAGTGGAAAGTGGCACAATATTAAAGAATAGTGGCTGGTGCCACGGCTCAATAGGCTTATCTTCTGCCTGCGGTGCTGGCACACCGGGTTCTAGTCCCGGTCAGGGAGCCGGTTTCTGTTCCGGTTGCCCCTCTTCCAGGCCAGCTCTCTGTTGTGGCCTGGGAGTGTAGTGGAGGATGGCCCAAGTGCTTGGGCCCTGCACCCCATGGGATACCAGGAGAAGCACCTGGCTCCTGCCTTTGGATCAGCATGGTGCGCCAGCCACAGAGCGCCGGCCGTGGCAGCCATTGGAGGGTGAACCAACGGCAAAAGGAAGACCTTTCTCTCTGTCTCTCTCTCTCTCACTGTCCACTCTGCCTGTCAAAAAAATTTTTTTTTAAAAAAAGAAGAGTAGTAGATTATTTTCTCCTACCAATTTACCTATTCAAACAGCTACTAATTCTGAATCTCCTGTCCCGAGGGAGAGATACAGTAAAAAATAATCTATTTTTTGTTCTTTGGTTCCTAGAAGCCTAAACCCAGTTAAAAGATTATGTCAGAACTTCTGAAACTAAAAGTATTACAGCGGTACTACAAGGGAGAAGGGAAAGAGATAGATTTGAGGTTCTGGGGGAAGGGAATGGATAAGACCTGACAGGCCATAAAGCAAAGAGAAGCATCAGCACAAAAGGACCCAGAGGACATTTGTTTGAGTGCCCAAAACCCAAATGAAAGCAGAAGAGTCCCCCACAGACTACTTGCCTTTCACTGGAGAGCACACTATCCTTCAGCTAGGCCTAGAGGCCAGCAACATTTATTGAGGTTGGCCTGTTAAGATCAGCTTGCTTTGGCTCTGCACAGCAGGAAGATATCTCTCTGTACTCTTAATTTGGCTTCTTCTCTCTTGCAATCAATGAGCAGATGAGCAGATATCCACAAGCACATAACATCCCATAACCCTAAGAGAAGAGCATGGAGCCCATACATTTAATATGGTGGTAGAGTGCACATATTCTGGAAAACCTAAACAGAGACAGTGGTTATCCACACCCTTTTTTATTGTGTATTTGATTTAGCCTGGGCTAAAATTACTTTGCAGGGCCAGCATTATGGCTCAGTAGGTTAAGCCACTGCTTGCAACACCAACATCCCGTATCAAAGTGCCAATTTGAGCCCCATCTGTTCCATTTCCAATCCAGCTTGTGTGCCTGGGAAAGCAGCAGCAGAGGCTGGTCTCTGCAACCCATATGGAGGACCCAGATGGAGTTCCTGGCTCCTGGTTTCGGCCTGGCACAGCTTTGGGTATTCCAGCCATTGTGGGGTGAACCAGCAATGGAAGATATCTCTCTCTCTCTTTCTCTCTCTCTTTTTCATTTTAAAATTACTTTGTAATAATTCTTTAGTTATGGAGACGTCTCAAACCTGCTCCAACCTAGAGAGCACACAATGTGAGGGAAGAACACCATTTGAAAAATAAACTTCCCCAAGAATCTCTAATACATAAATGCCATGTGAGGAATGGAGATCATAATTTGACCTTGTGGAGCACCCCTGTAAACAAACCATAACTTGTCCTAGGGAGGTAGGCACTTAAATAAAGAACGAGAAGAGGAAAATGATCCAGTCTCAGGTACATATCGTGTACTCTAGGTCTTAATGTTGTTTTCCCATTCATAAACAAGCTCATCTTTTCCATCCTGCCACCACATTTCTCCAGTATAGCTGGTGTTTCACTGCTCCAAGGTACATTTGCTTCTCTAGTCAAAAATGCTGTTTCATTAACTGAACATCATTAGCAAACGAAAAAGGAAGCAACAAGGTGTTGTATTCCTCACGTGGAAAATAAAAAACTAGATGGCATATGCTTTTGATACAACAGTGAATTGCCTTTGGGTTGCCCACAGAACCTAGCAGTGAGTCTGATTGTAGTCCCAGCTCTGTTGCTTCTGTTTCAGCTCCCTATTAATGCAGACCTCGGAAGGCAGCAAATGATAGTTCAACTACTTGGCTCCCTACCAACCACGCGGGAGACCTGGTTGAATTCCAGGCTCCTGGTCTTATCCATTCCAGGCTTCTGGTCTTATCCTGACTCTTTCTGGCATTTGGGGAGTGAACAAGCAAATAGTGGACTAGATAGATTGATGATACATACATACATGCATACTATGCATATGCATATGTGTGTGTGTGTGTGTGTGTGTGTGTGTATGTTTTTCAAATAAGACAGAAATAAGTAATTAAGTTTTTTACAAGAAAAGAAAAAAAGCAGGCCCTTTGACTTTATCTTTGAAGACCTGGCCTTCTGAGATTTTAGAGTCTGTCCATGAACACGGAGACTTAATCACCTAGATAGGTCACAGCCACACAACCAAACATATTGCGCACAGTCCATTTGTCTTCTGGTGAGCTCTCTCAACATTGAATTATTTAGTTTTCATCACTTTTGATTTTGTAAAGGTTAGATGTTAGATGCTGATAGTGATATTAGAGAGAAGGGAGAAATCAATCTTAATGTCATTCCGAGGCAAAATGAGAAAAGCAGTTTGCCAAAGTCAACCTGGAAAACACCACATTTCCTACAACCCTTAAAGCATTCAATTCAAAAACTACAAACTTAGTGTACTGTTTACCCAGACAGCACTATCTTTGGGAATTCTGTAGACTCTTTCTAAGAGAAACAACTATAACCAGACCATTCATTTGTTTACTCTCATTCATTTACTCACTCATTTAATTGCTCATTCAGCAAACACCTATCAAGCAGCATATGTGTCTAGAAGGTCCTCAGAGAGAAAGCTGCCTGCGCTGTGGCTTTAAGATCATGTAGGTGCTTGCCAGGTGCCACAGGGAGAGGGAAAAACAATCCAGGCAGAGGCAAGCATTTGCAAAGGGACCAGGCACAGCAAGGGCGTTGGGAAAACTCCAAGTACTTCAAGACTGATGGATCATCAAGTCCCTGGGTTAGAGACCACAGGGACCTGTAGCTGGAAATCATGGCAGGAGCCAGATCCTGAAGAGCCCCTCATGGCATGCAAAGAAAATAGTAAGATCACTGCGGCCACAGAGGGGTAGGATCTGAGGCAGGCAGAAGTGTTAGGATGCTACTGCTGACAGTGACAGAAGGGATATTTAGAATTTGACTCTCCACAATATTTCAGTCTACGAAATAAGTGCTGATTCTTCACTTTATTCCTGTCTCACAATCATAATTTCTGCCTCCTAGCTCCCGTCAGTACAAGATACAACTTACCCGATCTACTGTATAAATTTTTTAACTTGAATACCGTTGAAGTGGGCTCCAACTTGTGCAGGTGCTTCTCCTTAACAATCAAATTGTTAACTAGGAATCTTGCAAAGACAACCAAGAAAATTAATTGAGAAAACTCTGGAATGAACCATACAGAATTTACAACATTTACTAGATAGTTTGTAAGAATCTTGCAAATGAAACTGCTGTGTGTGGCAATTCTAGGACCATCCCCATGCCTTCCTCAGCAGGGCGACAGTGCATTCCGTAGTTAAGGAAGTCATCAGAGGAGGAGGGGGGAATGCTCACCTTCCTTTGCAGCAGTTCCCTGGTGAGAGCAGCCTGCAGTATCCATGCTGTTCTGATGCTGGAGCTCATCAGCATCCCATGTCATTCAGGTCATAATTTCTTTCCTTGTATTGGTGCTGATGATAGCTGAGAATTATTGGTCTCTGGACAATTGCTCCAGAATTTAATATTAAGTTACAAAGATTCTAGTTGGGCTTTTGGCATAGTGGCTAAGCTGCTGCTTGGGATGCCCATATTCCATATCAAATCCTGACTACTCTGCTTCTAACCCAGCTTCCTGCTAATGTGCAGCCTGGAAGCCAGATGATGATTCAAGTGCTTGGGGCCCTGCTACTTCCCTGGGTTATCTGAGTGCCTTTCTGGGCTCCCGACGTTGGCCTGGTCCTCCTGACATTGGCCTGGTCCTCCCGACGTTGGCCTGGTCCTCCCGACGTTGGCCTGGTCCTCCTGACTTTGGCCTGGTCCTCCCGACGTTGGCCTGGTCCTCCTGACTTTGGCCTGGTCCTCCCGACGTTGGCCTGGTCCTCCCGACGTTGGCCTGGTCCTCCTGACTTTGGCCTGCCCTGGCTCTGTCTGTTGCAGAAATTTCGAGAGTAAACCAGAGGATAGGCTGCATCTGCATCTGCTCGCTCCCTCTCTTTTTCTCTTTATTTTCCTTTTTTCTTTCAAGTAAAATGAAAATACACAAGCATTTTTGAAAGATGCATATTTTAAATCAGTTTCATTTCCAAAACCTTAGCTATTTGTTTTACATTTATGAAGAGATTCATGGAAATGCAAAGAAGACAGGCACAGGACCCTTGCCCTAAAAGTTCAGTAGGAAGTGTGCTCATTTATAATGCCAACTCCTCTCGTGTGTCGATGTAGTAGAAGCAAATTTAAGTGAGGTTTTTCTGGCCTTTGAAAGGAGGAGAGTGAATTCGGCTCTCAGCATCAAGTTTTTCTTCTGGTACCTTGCAGCCTTCCATTATGTATTTTTTTTCCATTGGCGTGCTGTCAATAGGTACAGCCAACTACAACTACTGAATCTTTTGTTGTCCTCTCATATTTGCATTCCAGTAACACAACATCTGTATTCCACCATCTGTAAAGTGGAGAAGGTACTCAGATTTTACCTCACAGTAGTAACATTGGAAGTCAGGAATTTACTGATCTAGGGTCAATCTCACCAGATGTTTTGTGACCAGTAACAGTCATAAGAGACTTCACTGTTATGCTCCAAGTTCTAGATGTATCCTCTGAATAGTTCACTTACTGAAAGCATAATTAAGGACCAGTGAAATGAGGATATTGGCCCAAGCCATAGGTGTGTATAAACTGCTGACAAGCAGCACCCGACCTTCCACTCTTGAAACAAAACAGGCACAACTTTTGGTAATTTCTTGAAACCTCCTGGAGGATGCAACCAGGGCAAGCAGAAAGCTTCCTTCGCAGATGCCAGCCCTGGAGATGCCTTTGACAGCAAAGTCTTTCCCCTGCATGCATGCATTAGTGTGGCAGCCAGAAGAGAAGCAGATTTTTCCTGTGGGTGGAAACCATATGCTTCTGTATAACAGCAGAGATAGAATTCAGCTCCTCCATCACAGCCTGCTCTGTTCAACTCTCCTTCCAGCGCCCTCACGTGAGGGAGGTTCCCAGATACACACTAACTGCAGACCACTCTCTTCTCTGCTCTTTATCCAAACTCTTGTATTTGAGAGGCAGAGAGGCTGCTGAGGCTTGTCTCTGTGCACTTTGATGGATCCATAGAGCAGTTATTTAAATAGGCTGTTGTTCCAGACTTGTCTGGAATGTCTATAAAGCACACGACAGAATTCTCCATCTCGCCTGAATCCCTCCTTTTTCGGTCAGTTACAAGGAGACAGCATTTTTAAAAAAATAAATAAATCACACAGCAAAAGCTTTTGTGAGACCTGTCTGTAACTGTGAGTTGGTATGAAAGCCAGGGAGGGAAGGCTGACTGGTTGACAAGCAGTCATTATTCGGAGAAGCATTCTCATACCAGACGGCAGTATGCGCTGATGACTGAGGAGCGATGTTCTCCATACGGTTGGCTTTCCCTAGGATCAGTGTGGTAATTAACCCAGGGAAAAATTTATTTCCTATCCTGGACTCAAAATTCAATCCTCCCCCAATTCATTTTTGTTTCAGATTAATTTGCCTGCGGACATGCTCTTTAACAAACTACCCTTGCAGGTTTGAGACAAGTAAAGAGGAATTGGGTGCTGGCAGACAGCCCTTCTCCATTAAAAGTCAGACCCGACGATGTCTTTTCCTGAGGCCACACGGACTCCATCCCATTTTACAAAGCTTCAACAAAGGGTTTTCCTACACATTATTAGATAAGAGACTAAGATGGCCTTTGACATTTGTTCTCAAGAAAAACATTCTAAACAGTAGCCACACAGGAAGCCATTCTGAATAGCACATAATTCTTAGGAAATCTCCGCACACTTGTGTTTGTGTAGTTGCCAACAATGTCCCCATCTCTGTACCTTAATTTGTTCCCAATTTTACACTTATTGGCAAAGTTTTGAGAAATTGATTCTCATAGAGTTTTGTTGACATCCTGATTTTAAAGCTCATAAAATGTAAACATGACTAAATTTTGGTTTCCTTTCATTTATTCAAATTTATGTACTTATTTTTTAGCCCTTCAGGTAAGTCAGACAAAATATCTTTTTCCCAAATTAATGAATGAAATAAAAATAGATTGTTTTGCCTCTCCCCAGCCATCATTTCCAGGAAACGCTGATGTTTGTGGTAGAACAGCTGGAGTCTTTAAACCCACAGTGCACATCACTAAGTCAATGAGGGACTCAAAGTGAAAGAATTCAGAAAAGTGTCAGTCATTTGGCTAGTGAGACATCACGTACCACATCTGAGTGTCTGGGCTCAGTTCCAGTTCCAGTTCTGGCCCTCAGTTCTAGCTTCCCACCAATGAAGACCCTGGGAGGTGATAATGATGGTTCAAGTAATTAGATTCCTGCCACACATGTGGGAGGCCTGGATTGTGTTCCTGGCTCCTTACTCTAGTGCCAGCTTAGTCCAGCCATTGCAAGCATTTGATGAGTGAACCTGTGGATCCCTATCTCCCTGCCTACCAGCCCTTCCCTTCCACCTCTCCATCTTATAAATAGAGGGATAAATGGACTAGCTTTAATTTCTCATGGCTTGTACCAAACCAAAATACTAAAAATAAAATGTTCTAAATGGAGCCAGAATATCCTAAAGAACAATGAATATCCACTAATTCTGGAGTAGATAATAGGAGGCATAGGAGGCCTGGGGCTCTCTTTCTGTCACTCACAACCATACCTGCCATTACCCCATGCCTCAAACGTCTTCCCTCAGTGCCCTGAAACACCACTATTAAATGTGTGTACCTTTAACTTAGCAAATCCTTCTAATGGAAAATATGTTTGCAAACATTCTTAACCACTCAGGAACCCTAGAATGTTTTGAGAAGCAGATGAAAGCTGCCAATCCTTCCAATAGAATAGGGCACTTAGGTCCTCAGACTAAGAATGTTGCCTACAATTTTAGAGGCTTCATATAAAGACCAGAGGTTAAGAAGCCCAGCTCCAGTGTCAATTGATTTAATGAGATATTTTCTATTAATATATAACTGAAATCAGTATATTAACAGGTAATATGACTAAGGGGGAGGGCAGAGGAGGTAGAGGGGTACAGTTCATGAAAACAAAGACGTGCCGTAGAGGACTGATAGAGAAGAAAGGAAGTCCATTTCAAACATTTGGTGTCAATGAAGAACACAAGTTATGTGCTTTCTTAAAAGTCCAGCTGATTTCCGTGATCATGATACTCAGATTATTTTCATGCTTATTTTTCAGGTGATGATATTAAACTAAAGAGAAGTTTTGGCAGATCAGTACTTATAGTGCCTGTCCTTGAGCTAAAGCACAAGCAGTCAAGCCATGATGCTATAATCGTAGCTAGACAAGGAATGTGTGTGAAGTAATTGCTACATGTGCTAGCACTCTGTGCATCTTAACAAGGGCAATTTAATTGAAAGGGAAGATAGTGAACACCTTCATTGTACTTCATTTTTCTAACTACTGCTTGGATTGGAAGGGCTGTGGTAACAGGAGCAGTGCATGATGCTGAATTTCATCTCTGAAGAGAAGCTTCTGGGAAGACCACAAAATATCATGTTTGTATGCTTTAGGATAAATTACTGAAAGAGTCATAAATCCTGTTCTTTCTATTTTCTTATATTTTCAGATACAAAAAGATTACCTTGAAAGACATTTAAAATCAGAGAGCTTTGGCAAAGCTAAAGGTTCCTGGGAAGTTATGCCCAAGAACTGACATCACAGCATTAACCCTTCTCTTTAAACTCGGGTCATTTCTGTTCTCACATTGTCTAAATGTACCAGAAGCTTCTTTTCTTTCCTTTAAAGATTTAGACTTTTGAAAAGAATTTTACAAGTTCAAAGCACAGTGCACTGCAACTCTGCCAACTTGTGATATGTGCCACCTTTCCCCGGCCAGTGGAGACTGAGAACCTTTCAAGACAGAATGAGTTCGATATGTGAAGAGAGAATGAAAGAAAAATCCAAAGAGGCTCAGAGCAGCAGCTGCCCTTACTGAAAACTGTTGCTGGGAATTCAGCAGAGAAGGAAACGCATGTGCCGCAAATAGAAATCCTGCTGAAGAGAGAAACTAAGTCTCCGTCTGCCTTGTGAAATTCCACCCCATGTTGGTTGGAAGTAAGGTCCATGGCGATAAATACAGAAGTATGGAAAACTAAGAGAAACCTAAGCAAAATGGGGAGCGATTTTTAAGAAGTGACAAGCCCTATTTGATTTGGATAGCCATTGAGAAATAGAGAAAGTGAAAAGGAATGGATATGTTGGGACAAAGAGTGATCAAGACACATGTGTCAGAGATGTGTCATGTTGATTTAGACAGACTGTAATCTTTTTCTCCTTATTTAAAAAAAAAAACACTGATAGAGTGGATAGTTTGATATCCACTCTGAAACTATCAATTTAACAGTCACTGAAGCATGGAGTAAAGAAATGTCAGAGTTTTCCAGTCAGCCTTCAGGCTTGTTGAAAGTTCCACCCATGAAAGAACTGGAGATTGCAAGGAGGAGGAAGAGATGGATAGATTTTTTTAAGGGAGCACAAAGAGCACATAGGAGATTGATCTTTGTTAGGAAATAAATTCTAAGAAAAGGAGTAGAAAGTCTAGCATGTTATAAGGCATAATGAATGGAGATGCTAATCAAGACTACATTTGGAGGAACAAAACATATTTCTTCGTCTCTGAACTGAAATTGTTTATGTCTATGTATAACTATACTTCCTGAATTTTATTTGGGATTGAGAATGCTAAAACACTATAGAATGTGTTCTTAGATCAGAGAGTCACAGTCAATTGGGACAAAGTAGGCTAAGTAGCCCTGAAAATTTAAGAAAATGCTCTGAGGAAAATCCTATTATTTTTGCAGACAGGCCACCCTTGCTCATCATAAGGCAAATATCAAGTAAGGCTGGTGTTGCATTCCAGTTCAGCAGACACTGCCCAGTGACAGAGCTCTGACCTCCAAGTTACATAGTTGTCATCACAGTGGAGAGTTCACAAAGAGAAATTAAATGAGAACAGAAAAATCAATTCCCCAAGAGGAATATCCTGCATACACTAATAATAAAATCCCTAGAAGGAGATTTTCTTCATTGCTTGAGAATGGCAACAAACTGAACAAGGTAAAAGGTATGGCCAAGCATCAGCACAGAACTGTGGTCCTTTGTCAACACTTCTGTTTTCTTTATTAACGTGATTTTGTTACTCTTATTTAGCTGCAAATAATGCTGCCTTCAAGGAGTTCAACAAATGCTTTTTCCTATTTCTTTCATTCAAGAACTACAGATCACAGGAAAGAGAGAAGGATAGTAGGCTGCTAGACTGGGATCTTATTAGTAAGAGCAGCTCTTGTAAAGTCTGGGCTAAGGTTGGCTGGGCATTCTCCAGCTTACCAGCGCCTCCAGGGACACTGACTGACCAATTAATGAACCTCCCTCCATTACTATGGACTTGGGCCTCATGGACCAAGACATCATTTTAACATCCCATCCCTGCAAGGTCTTCTTATATCTGTATTGGATGAAAGCAGACCTGACCTAACCCAAGCTCCATAAAGTATTCAGAATTCCATAGGCTGATCCAAATATACATGTATATATCTATGTATGTATGTATATATGTATATATGTGTGAATTCATTGCATTATTCATCTCTCAGTTTATCCTTATTGACTTACCCTGCCATTGAGATTCACATCTACACACTTACCAATTAGATTTTGTCATCTGCAGGGTTGAAGTGGAATGATTTGTATACAATGTGTGGAGGAATGAGATGAGAGTTGGCTAAGGGGTAAAAAGAGAGATTTTTAATTTCTTTATCTTCCTCTTACAGTGGTGTAAGTGTAGCTCAATCCCTTTTATTCTTAAGATATGACATGCTTCTTTTTTAAAAAAAGCATCTATTTTGATTGTTTCTTTTTATCCATCTATATTATCATTACCTTAGAAGGGTAATTTTAGATAGAAGTGGCCAGATACAAGGTAAACAGAAGTTTGGCTTAAGGTGACTTTGAGACTGCTTCTCAGAGGTCTATGCAAGGGCTGGAACATAGTGTGACTTCCAGATTTCCTGCCTTGGAAATTTCTTGGAAAGTTCTTGTTTTGTTAGAGAATAGTCAGGCTGTAGAACAAATCATGGTAAACATTAGACACACTGAGTCTGAGGAATCTATGTGGACTACTGGATGCAGGCTCTAGAACTCAGAGGAGACATCTAGTCAAGAGGAGTGGACTTAGAAGTCATTAGCATGAAGATGGGAGGTGAGCAAAGAATGAAGAGATCACCTGGAAGGAACATACAGAGAGAAGCATGCATGGGATCAGAGACATAAGAGACAACAAAAGAATGGGACAGGAAGATTAAAAAAGCTACATGCAAAGTATCAAACTACATACTCTAACAGATGAGCCCCTCAACCCTTGGAAATTTAACTAATAGAACTTGTTTTCCACTCATATTTCCTTGTACAGATGTCTGTTTAACATTGACATTTAAGAACCTGAAT
This sequence comes from Sylvilagus floridanus, assembly GCA_949820135.1. Taxonomy (NCBI): domain Eukaryota; kingdom Metazoa; phylum Chordata; class Mammalia; order Lagomorpha; family Leporidae; genus Sylvilagus; species Sylvilagus floridanus. The sequence goes on from OX463227.1 coordinate 78,673,633, forward strand.
TTCCCCCTTCCGTGGCTTTGTCAGAAGGGGAAAGAACAAGGATAGAGGTCAATGGCAGGATAAGAAGTCAAACACAGAGGAGGCATACATTTATTCTGGCCATATTCTGTTGCCCAGAATTTCATTTCATGGCCTTGTAATTCCAAGGGAAGCTGAGAAATAAAGTCTATCTGTGTGCCTGAGGAGAAAGCAAAATGGGATTTGTAACCCTTTTCTTCAAAAACTAAAGGGAAACAAAATGATAAGCATTGATTTGGGGCCAAGAATGTCTTAAAAGTTGAGCAGAAAAAAAGTTTCATGACTATATAACACTGCAGTAAATATCCCATCTTTTTAATATGCTGAATTATTTCCTTAGTAAGCATTCATAGAAATGGGATTACAAGGTCTCATTGCATGAATTTTGAGGTTTGTAAAATCAATTTACGTGTGTTTTTCAGCCATCATCCAACACTCACAGCGTAGAGTTTGGTTTTGGAGTTTGTCTCAGTCAACTGACCAATGATGCTGTATGACTGCTCTGCAATGCCTAATCTACCAGCCCTATTTACTTTGACAATCATTCCTATAATTAGAACATGTTCAGCCTTCTACTCCCAATAGCACCATCATCCCCCAAATATCTGTATCTCACCAATGCCAGGCCCCTGCCTCACTGTCTGGCCTGTCCACATTCTCAACCCACCTACCGTGCCCCTGGAGTCTGCTACTTCACAACCAGAAAATTCCCCTGTGTCTTCAGCTCTCTTCTAGCATTTCCTTGACCTCTCTGTTTTAATTAAAACCAGGTGTCCAGTACTGTGGTATAGCGGATAAAGCCGCCACCTGTAGTGCCCACATCCCACGTGGGCCCCGGTTTGAGTTCCGGCTGCTCCACTTCCTATCCAGCTCTCTGCTATGACCTGGGAAAGCAGTAGAAGATGGCCCAAGTCCTTGGAACCCTGCATCCATGTGGGAGACCCAGAGGAAGCTCCTTGCTCCTGGCTTCAGATCAGTATAGTTCCAGCTGGTGCAGCCAATTGGAGAGTGAACCAGCAGATGGAAGACCTCTCTCTCTCTCTCTCTGTCTCTGTCTCTGTCTCTCCTCTCTCTGTGGAACTCTTTCAAATAAATAAAATACATCTTTAAAAAAATTAAAACCAGGATATGGTCTGACAACAGTTTCAGAAAAGTGTTTATTATTTTATACCCTATCTACCTAAGATCAGAGTGTCCTTTTGAATCCACCCTGCCCCATGATCACTTTCTGATCATTGTACCATTGCATTATATTATTGATCATTGCATTCTAGTTAGAAGGAAGGAAGGAAATAAGGAAGGAAGGGAGGGAGGGAAGAAGGCAGGGAGGGAGGAAGAAAGGAAGGGGAGAAAATGTCTTGGGTGTCCTGCACCTCTGGGGCCCAGGACATTTGTCTATACTGCCTTCTGCCTCTCTGCCATGCTTCATCAGGTATGAGGTACCGAGTGGAATCTATTGTTTTCCAAGAACTGACAAACAGAGCCTATTACTCAGACCAAAAAATATAACTCAATTCCCACCCTAGGGCTTCCTTCCCTTCTCACACCCATTCTAAGATCAGTATAGCGCCTCTTCCCTCTCTCCTTTTCTTCCTCAAGACTGGGACACAGGAGACTCATGTCACCAGATCTGGTACAGCAAAAGTAGTTCCCAGCACTGATGTAATGAGGGCTTTAAAGGGGGACCAAGCTTTTTTGTGGAGCACAGGGAGGAGCTGAGTTGTAAACAAACAAACAAACAAAATATGTTGCCTCCATAGCTCTTCTCTCTTCAAGACTGGGCATCTCTAACTGACTTTCACATTCATGGAGTCAGTGACTGGCTGTGACCTAATCCCTAAATGTCAGAACTTTTAACTTTGCACCAGCAGATGGTCTGGTTCCTCTGGCTGGAACGTGGGGACAGGAGCAAGAGACTGTCAAAGGGAGACAGAAAGTGACAGGAAGGACTAGGGATTGGGTGGGTGTATGCCCACCTTCTCTGGTAGCAAGAGTGAGCTTCCCTGGGTAGGGAGGGTAGACACAGCAGAGGTGTCTAGGCCTTAGCAGTCCTACTGTTTGCCACAAGCACAGTGGCTGGTTCAGTTACCTTCTGTGCAGATGAAGCTCCAGGCTTTATATTGTCTCTAAGCTGCACACATGCATGTTCAGTTGCTTATTTAATCTCCCCCCTTCAAATGTCTCTGAGAAGTTTGTCTTGTTTTTCTAGGGCTACCATAACAAAGTACCACACACTGGGTGGGATAAACAACAGAAATTAATTATCTCACAGTTCAGGAGGCTGGAAGTCCAAAGGTGCGATTGGTTCTTTCCCAGGGCCATGATAGAGAATCTATTCCAGGTCTCTCTCTTTGCCATGTAAATGACTCTGTTCACATTGTCTTCCCTTTATGTGTGTCTTTCTTGATGTTAAAATTTCAGCTTTAAAGAAAATATTGATTTATGTATTTTAGAGACAGTGAGAAAACAGAGAAATCTTCATTCTCTGTTTCTCTCCTCAAATGCCTACAATAGCTGGGACTGGGTCATCCTGAGCCAGGAACTAGGAAGCCTATCCAAGTCTCTCACATGAGTGGCAGAGATTCAATCACATCAGCCATCACTATCATCTTACAGGGTCTGCATTAGCAAGAATCTGGAATCAAAAATGGAGCCAGAATATAAACCTAGGCACTTCAACCCAGCATATGGGCATCCCAAGTGACATTTTAACCATTAGGCCATTACCCACCCGCAAAATTTCACCTTTTTATAGTGACACCAGTCATATTGGATTAAGGGTCTACCTCACTCTGCTATGAACTCATCTAAAATAATAGTGCCTGGAACAATCCTATTTCCAAATAAGGGTATAGGCTGAGGCACCAGGGTTTAGGTTTTAAACAGGTGAATGTGAGTGGACACAATTCAATCCACAAGAACACTTCACATTCAACATATGTCCACTTAGACTCATGATCTCTCCTCCCAAATCTAATCTCCTTTGTCCAAATGGTTTTAGAATCCATCTATCACTTTCTTCTGTATCAACATCTTACTAGTCCAAGCCATCATCATCTCTTGGTCCACCTTCTGCTGTTGAAGGTTGTTCCTCCTCAACTACTATTGCTTTTTTTAGAAAATCATGAATTTTTTTGACAGGCAGAGTTAGACAGTGAGAGAAAAAGAGGCAGAGAGAAAGATCTTTCCGTTGGTTCACCCCCAAAATGGCTGCCACGGCCGGCACACTGCACCCATCTGAAGCCAGGAGCCCGGTGCTTCCTCCCAGTCTCCCATGTGGGTGCAGGGCTCAAGCACTTGGGCCATCCTCCACTGCCCTCCCGGGCCACAGCAGAGAGCTGGACTGGAAGAGGAGCAACTGGACAGAATCCGGTGCCCCAACTGGGACTAGGAAAATCATGAATTCAACAATGTCACCACCACCATCACTTAAAAGTAGTTAAATGTCTTCTCTCTCATTGTCTCTGGACCAAAACCCTTTACACAGTTTATGAGTCTATGGCTATCTTTACTTCTTTCTTTCTTTCCTTCTTTCTTTCTTTCTTTCTTTCTTTCTTTCTTTCTTTCTTTCTTTCTTTCTTTCAAGATTTACTTATTTATTTGAAAGTCGGAGTTACACAGAGAGAGGAGAGGCAGAGAGAAAGAGAGAGAGAGGTCTTCCATCCAATGGTTCACTCCCCAGTTGGCCACAATGGTGATCCAATGCTGATCCAAAGCCAGGAGCCAGGAGCTTCTTCCGGGTCTCCCATGCAGGTGCAGGGGTCCAAGGATCTGGGCCATCCTCTACTGCTTTCCCAGACCATAGCAGGGAGCTGGATCGGAAGTGGAGCAGCCGGGTCTCCAGCTGGCACCCTATGGGATGCTGGTGCTTCAGGCCATGGCATTAACACATTGCACCACAGTGCCAGCTCCTACGGCTGTCTTTCTATCTTATTCCTTCAATAATACTCTCCATTCCTTCCATCCTTAACATTTTCATACTTAAATGTGCCCATCCTCCTTCTCCACTCACATACTCTTCTTAACTCTTTCCCACTATGTTTACCTAGTTAATTCTTACTCCCCAGTTATTTGTTCAAGGAAAAAGAAAGGAGAGTAGAAAGGAAGGGAAGGAGGGAGGGAGGAAGTGAAGGAGGGAAGAAATCAAGGAAGGAAGAAAAAAAACAAGGTAGTGATTCAGTCACTTGGGGTATACTGGTGAGCAAATCATTCATCCCTCCTTGAGGAGGTCACAGTATAGTCAATATGGGGAGACAGACAAGGAACAGCAAAGGACATCACAGGATTACACAGTTTGCTAGGCAATGAAAAGGGCTTTGGAAATAAAGGAAAAGAGACAAAGGTGTAGATTAATGGATGGATGCAGGGAAAGAACATATGGGTTACAATTTTCCACAAGGTGATAACTACAGGCCTTACAGCAAAGATGACCTGTGAGAAAGGATCCCAGGGATGTGGTTGCAATATCCATGCAAGTATCTGGAGGGAAGAACATTCCAGACAGAGGGAACAACTGATGCAAAGACCCTCAGGAGGCTGCCCAACTGGCATAATTGAGGAAAGGCAAGAGGAGCTTTTAAATGGAGCAAAGTGGACAAGAGGAAAAACTGTAAGAAGCGGAATCATGGAAGGAAGAGAGGTGGGAAGGACATTCATCTGATGAAAAGCCTTGTAAATCCTTGTCGGAGTTTTTCCTTTTTTTTCTTGGAAAGTGGATGAGTCGTTCCAAAATGTTATGCAAAAGAGAAATCAGATCTGACTCACCACTAAAAACACAGTAGTCTACATTGTTCTTTTGAAAATAGACTTTAGAGGGTAAGTGTTTTAGCAGGAAATCAGTTAAGAGGCTATTAATTAATCCCGACAAGTGAAGATGGTGGCTCAGAGGTTCTGGTGGCCTTGAGTCTTAGGAAAGTGTTTAGCAAGGGGAAAATCAATTTATACTTCCCTGGGGAGTGTTGCTGTCTGAGGTTTACCATACACGTTACCCAAATTTTTCCTCTAGAGACCCTTCCAGCCCCAAATGGAGCTGTCTTGTGTGCCTATTTTGGCATCATGGAAAAGTCTGGAGTCTTTCATTCTAAGCCCCAGGTACCTGGCTTTCTGGACCCCCTCAGATGACACCAAGGAGCCTCATTTTCCATCCCTCTTTGCCACTGCTCACCTCCGCCCCAGCATGCTAAGCTGCACAGCTGATTTCTTGATACTCTTCCACCTTCTGACTCCCTAACTTTCTTTTCTCACCACAGTGTTGCTCACTGTGTTTCCTGTTGACTCACCTCTCGCCTTCTCTGCTCTCACAGGTCTGGGTTTAGCAGGGACTGCATCTTAATCACACTGTGCTTGTCTCCACAGACCTTCCTGGAGCTGGCCCTTATATTCTGTGTCCTTGCTCAGCGATCAGTCTTAGTCAGGGGACGCTTGCCCAGACCTCCTGATCCTGCTGCAGCGGAGGGTCAGGATGCCAGGATTCATTAATTCTTTTTATGCTTCCTCCCCCATAGGCTCCTTTGTCTGCTTTCTTTCTCCTCTCTTGCCTGAAAATGGTCCTGAAGTCCTTTCTCCCCCCTTTATTTTCCTTTTCAACCTCTGACAGTTTCTGCTTATTCATGTCTCCAACCTCAAAACTATATTTGTTAACCTTCATCCTGACCTTTCTTTACAAGAACTTGACTAGTCTATTCATCTGCAAGCAATTGCCAAGGAGTTAGATAAGTTAGTGCCCCCATCGAGCTCTTCAGAATGCCTCTTGTCAATGCGACGAGCCCTTAAAAATGAGGCAGCACAGACCGCAGCCTCTCTCCACGTAATGGCAGGTGCCTGTTGAATCAGTAATATCATCATCCCTGTGCTCCCAGAAGAAAATGAGGACAATACAACCGCATTTCACCTAGAATTCCAAAATAAGCAACGTTACCTTTCTAGAATGCAGCTTCAAATCAGGGAGGCAGTAAAGAGGTCTCTCAGCAGACGAAACATGTCACAAACCACAGGCACTAACGCTGAGGCTCTTGCCTTGTACAGCAGCCATGCTAAGTTTCATTAGCAGCACTTTATGCTTATTTTCCATGTGGTTCTGAAGGGCAGGATCTGATTTCCCATCTCATAGCTAATTGGAAATGGTAAATTTGGAGGAGGGACTCAGACTACCTTAGGCAAGAAAATATACAGCAGTAAGAAGAAATACTACATAGTCTGGAAGGAAAAAATAGCTGTGAACAGCTCAGAACTCGAGGCCAGCAGGTGGGACAGCAAGTTAAGCTGATACATCCAATGCCAGCACCCTATGTGAACACCAGTTCACATTCCAGCTGCTCCATTTCTGATCCAGCTCCCTGCTAATGTGCCTGGGAAAGTAGCAGATGATGGCCCAGCTGCTTGGGTCCCTGCACCCATGTGGGAGACCTGGAAGAATCTCCTGGTTCCTGGATCTGGCCCAGCCTAGCACCGGCCATTGCAACCATTTGGGGCATGAACTAGTGGATAGAAGAGCTCTCTCTCTCTCTCTCTCTCTCTCTCTCTCTCTGTGTGTGTGTGTGTGTGTGCAGCTCTGCTCTTTTAAAATAAATAAGATGTTTTTTAAAAAAAATCTTAGAAATCAAGATGTGCAGAGGAATGGAGTTAGTTATGGTCACAACAAAGCATGTAGTGTAATGTTTGGCAACATAGACCTAAGAAGAGGAGGAGGCTGGGATGTGAGAATGCTGGGGCTTTAATGGGTGGGAAATGATGCAAAGACTCACAGGCTCTTTGTGCTTCATCAGTCTAGGGCTATGCCCCCAGATCCACTTTGTCTGGGCTCATTGAATTTTACATGTGATTGCAGGCTCCAGGAGTTAAGAAAATTAAAATAGGGGCCTGCACTGTGGTATAGTGAGTTAAAGCCCCAGCCTGCAGTACTGGCATCCCACAGGGCACTGGTTAAACTCCTGACTGCTCCACTTCCAATCCAGCTCCCTGTTGATGCACCTGGGAGAGCAGCAGAAGATGGCCCAAGTCCTTGGGCCCCTGTACCCATGTGGGAGACCTGGAAGAAGTCCCTGGCTCCTGGCTTTGGCCTGGCCCAACCCCTGTCATTGCTGCCATTTTGGGAGTTAATCAGCAGATGGAAGACTTCTCTCTGTCTCTACCTCTATCTGTAACTCTACCTTTCAAATAAATAAAATAAATCTTTAAAAAAATTAAAATAGCTTTCCCTTGTTGGGGACACTGACTGTCACTTCATTAAGCCCTCCAGGAGTCTGGGCTCACAGGCCAGCAGCATAGTGCACTTTCTGTGCCAATATCTGCACCAGTATCTTCAGATTCAGCCAGCATTGATTGGAAATCCACAAAGCCCACACTGTCTCAGGAGCACTCATGGACGCAATAGCATTGGACCCTCCCTGACACCTGTAGGGGAGACATTGTTCTCTGTGTTTTATAGAAGCAGAACTGAGACACACTAGCAGAAAAGGTGAGACAAACAGTTCTGTCCCAAAGCTTGTGGTGGTTACACTGCATCGCTCAGCCTTTAAGTACAGACAGACACAATGCCAACTTCTTTCTAGGGCTCCTAGCTGTACCCAAAGTCACTGGCTAGTTCCAGTTCATAATTAATTTCTATTATCCTTTTGAGAGAGCCAAAAGTAGATATTCTTGAAAGTTTACTGGTATTCTGTTGGTTACAAACATAATCCAAGTCCAAATACCGTTAAAGAGGTCTTCAGGATTAGATTACAAAGATTTAGGAAATGTTCCTCATTTACCACTGGCCTTGCTTACCTTTAGGTTGTTTATATTTGATGAGAGATTACCTTCAGATGATTTCTAAAGCACACAGCCTAGGTGAGAATGGGAGAACAAGATGCAATTTTATCTCCTGTTACAGGGTTAATGATGCTTCATTTGTTCGCTGGAGTCTGGCTCTGTCTGTATGCTTTTATGATGGTCAAAATTATACCAATGATGATCAAAATCAGTAAAACTGTGAAAACTTTCCCACTTCTACCCTTGTGATAACTCCCAGTTCCACACTTGTAGTTGGACAGAGTTCCCAAAGGCACTTTAAGGATATCAGAGGGGTAAGACATTGTAAGCACTATGAAGGAGATAGGAGGGATCTAACTGTGTATGCATCTCAGCTGATTCCTTTGTGTGCACCCTACATACAGACTTAAACATTTCTCATATTCCAAGCTTGAAATCACATCGTTGGTAATTATGCATTGGTCAGTTTCCAGATTTCCCTTGGCACTTTTTTCATATTCTGCTACTGTAATGAATAATGGCATCAGCTATCTACAAAGCTGACCCTGCTTAAAGTAGCAATTATTCAGATGCTGGTAGAGCAACAGTTTTTTTGTTTTTTTGTTCCTTTTCTCTTCACAACCGGGACTTAAATTATATCTTCAGGAGTACCAAGTTTTCCAAGTTTCATGAAGGAGTAAAGGAGTGGCTAACAGATTCACCTTATTGAAGTGCATGTCATAAATCATGTCCACTTGGGGCCAGCATTGTGGCACAATGGGTTAAGCCTCCACCTGTGATGCCAGCATTCCGTTATGGGCTCCAGTTCAAGTCCTGGCTGCTCCATTTTGAATCCAGCTCTCTGATAATGTGACTGGGAAAGCAGAAGAAAATGGCTCAATTGCTTGGGCCCCTGTACCCATATGGGAGACCTGGAAGAAGCTTCTGGCTCCCGGCTTTGGCCCAACCTGGCCCATCCCTGGCCATTGCAGCCATCCGGGGAGTGAACCAGAGGATGAAAGATAAATATCTCTATCTCTGTCTCTGTAACTCTGCCTTTCAAGTAAACAAATATTTTTAAAAATGATGTCTATTTTTTGGTAATACTACACATGAGGGAAATAGTATCTTTCTAACATGGACAACTTATCAAAAGTTTTTAAATGAATGGTGGTCAACATAAAAGGGCATTTCATGGTGTAGGGGCTGTTTTCTACTTCTTGTGAGGTACAGTGATAAGTAGTGCATTTAAAACCATACTCTGGCTGGTGCCAGGGCTCAATAGGCTAATCCTCCACCTAGCAGCGCCAGCACACCGGGTTCTAGTCCCAGTCGGGGCACCAGATTCTGTCCTGGTTGCCCCTCTTCCAGGCCAGCTCTCTGCTGTGGCAAGGGAGTGCAGTGGAGGATGGCCCAAGTTCTTGGGCCCTGCACCTGCATGGGAGACCAGGAGAAGCACTTGGCTCCTGGCTTCGGATCAGCGTGGTGCGCCAGCAGCAGCGGCCATTGGTTGGTGAACCAATGGCAAAAAAGGAAGACCTTACTCTCTGTCTCTCTCTCTCTCACTGTCCACTCTGCCTGTCAAAAAATAAAAATAAAAAAAATAAAAAAATAAAACCATACCCTAACCTCAGATACTGACCCACCATAGTTGCCCTTGAATGATAACTGAGGCTCTTTGTTCGAACAATAATCATGAAAATGAAAGAGAAAACACAGAATAATGAAATATAAAAGGTCTTGTACCTTAGTAAATATTCATTCATCCATTCAACAAATATTTATTAAAGAATTACCATGTGCAAACCATGCTGTTAGGAATTGGGTTAGGGGACTGGACCAAGGAGGGAACACAGATGGATTGGTCATGGTATAGCAGTCAGGATGCAGTCAGGAACACAGAAACTCTGCTGGGTATTTCAACAGGGTGTTTATTACAGAGAACTCATGACAGGTGTTAGAGGACTAAAACGTCCCTTTAGAGGGAAGGCTGGGAAAACATAAAGTTAATCATTTTAGGGAACACTGCACCCAAGGGATGAACCTTGAAACTAGAGGGACCCCTTCAGAGCTAGATGCTAGTATCTGAGCCAAGGGCTCCACTAAGCAAAGCCTGTAGGAGGGACCTAAAGGGATTGCGTCCAGATGCCTGAGAAGGCCTGTGTGGCTGCTGCTGATGCCTCTGGGGGACACCATGGGTGGGTTCTGGCATTTGAAAAGGAACTGCAGACTGGAACCAATTGCTACTGACAGTGACATGTCATCCCTGACATAGCACTCTTGGGAAGCAGGCCTTCCACCTTCTAATCTCTCCTTCTTGTGTCCTTAATAACAGAAACTAACAGGGCACAGGTGAAAAGTAGATGTGTGTTAGCGCCATGGTACAGCAGGTTAAAGCCCTAGTCTGAGGCACCAGCATCCCTTATGGACGCCGTTTCTAGTCTCAGCTGCTCTGCTTCTGATTCAGCTCTCTGCTATGCCTGGGATAGCAGCAGAGGATAGCCCAGGTCCTTGGGTCCCTGTGCCCACGTGGGGGACCTGGAGGAAGCTTCTGACTCCTGGCTTTGGATTGGCACAGCTCTGGCCGTTGTGGCCATCTGGGGAGTGAACCAGTGGATGGAAGGCCTCTCTCTCTGTCTCTACCTCTCTCTGTAACTCTGCCTTTCAAATAAGTAAAATAAATCTTTAAAAAAAAAAAAAAAGAAAAAGAAGATGCTTTGCATAATCCCAGCTCCGTCTTCATGGAGCAGAGCCAAGAAGCCTGAACTGAACTGAGGGTTGATAGCTTTTAAATCTAATAGGGAAGATATAAAGTCAGAATTAGTAAGCAACCCAACTGTTGTATAGACAATGTGATAGATGTTTGATGAAGGGCACACTTATTTCCACGTAAAGAAAACAGGTAAAGCTTGCTGGCAGGATGGATTTACATGTCAGTCTTGAAGCAAAGTAAAGTTTGAATAAAATGAGAAGACATAAGAACATTTTGGAAGGTACTATGTGGCAAATATGGAGTGATCAGAAATCTCAGAGAACCACAGATTAGAAAGTATAGTAAAGGTTAAAGAATGTTCTGGATGTTTATGGATTTTTGTGACCTTAACAGGTTTTTGAATTGCAGGTGATAATACTCAAATTCAGTACAGGAAGCTAGGACATCTCTTTTTAAGAGAACAAAAACCTCTCAAAATAAAGCAAATTGTCAAAAATCAGATTTGTGACTTTGTGATTCTCTAGACTGCTCTACAATGCCAAGCTCTCAGAGAGAAGCCAGTACATTGAAGAAGGGTCAGACATTTCCCAGAACTCCGAGGGGTGTTTAGACAATTTAGAGTTCACTCTTGGCATGATATTTAGGTGGGGACACTTTCCATTTCAATCACTGCCCCGCTGCTATGTGCTCAGTGGTTTAAAGGACACACCAACTGTTATCTGTCCTTCCTAAACATGGACGAGAATACCATCAGTTCTGTCAATAAACACATCTTTTCCCAGTTATGAATGTTAGCATATTGGAAAGTGATTCCATACAGGGTAACCTTAACTACAAATTCAGAGAATGTAAAATGACAGAATCAACGTAAAACTGAGGTTATCCATGTGAATCTGTGGCATTACACAGTGGTGCTGAAGTAAACTGACCTGGGGCGGGGGGAGTGAAGAGCCCTAATGTTTAGTAGCATTGACTGATTTCTGTGGTGTAAATACTCCCACCATGCCAAATTTCAAGCTAACAATCTGATGTCACAGACCAAGGACTCAGGAAAAAATGTGCAAAATAGCTTTCCCAAGCTGGTATGAGCCAGCTCCAGCATGGTGCTGGTAGATATTAGGTGGAGAGGAAATTGTGAGATGCAGCTGGTTGCAAGAAGAGATAAGAATATATTTAAATTAAGGTGAGAGTCACACATGCAGAATCCAACAGGTCTTTGCCAAAAATACTGAAAGCACTTTTAAAACAGCGATCATGTGGAAGAGAAGAAAGAAGTGGCCAAAGATGACCAGCCACAGTCAACTATTCACCTGGTGGTCCTGCTTAGTATATTATCTGACTTGTGGAGAATGAGCATTTTACCCTTCTATAGTCAATTCTAATATTTTCTATATAAAACAGAAGAAAAGAAATTGTGTCAGCTCAAACTTCTGAGGCTAAGACACATTAATTTCATATGAGAAATGAGGCATGGGCATGATTTCCATTTTTTATACACCAGAGATTGAATGTTTTCCCTATGACTTTAAAAAATGTGCTGTTTCTTTGTACTGAATAGGTTAAGAATACAAATAAATTTGTTCCGTAGTATTTTTTTAGTCTAGATCATTTTTATTATTGTTTTAAAAATACATTTTTTATTTGAAAGGCAAAGAGAGAGAGAGAGCTCTGTAGTATTTCTGATGCATGGTGTGACAGTCTGAAGGAGTCCACTGCTAATGGCCTTGTTCACAAGCCTGAGTCTGGTAAAATATTTAACTCTGCTGTAAAAATGACTACATTAAAATTGAATTAATAATGATTAAAATTAAGTATTAACCATTCAATTAAATTTAAAAATAAATCCAGAGATTTTGAATTCTCCTTATGGAGAAAAACAAACAGTGTTAATAAGCTTGACAAATATTTAATACATATCTAACTTCATATTCACATCCTATATGAAATAGAAAAAAGTTAAAATTTGAAATCTTGTGTTATAAAGCTGCCTGTAGCTGAGCTTTTACGATGTCCTTGAGTTGAACTAGAATGCTGATGGAGAACAAGCTTGTGCGTCCAATCAAAGAGAAAGCATACAAACCGGAGCAAGGAGTCATGCATAGTTTCACGAAACCAATGAAGTCTAATCATTTAACACGGTTTCTGATGGAAACCAAAGGATTAGGGTGCTGGCAAGTTATTAAACTCTGTGGCATATTCCACTCAAACAAAAAGCTGTGAACACACATGGAGAGAGGTAGCAGCTGCAGCTGCAGTGGCAGAGGTAGGGACTCAGAACCTTGCAAACAATGCAGCAGCCCAGTCTCACGTTGAGAACATAGCCTCATGCTTATTCTGCCACCTTGTGTGATGCACATATATTACAAGACAAAACACTGATGCAGGCTCTGTTCACCCTTAACACTGCTGCTTTTCTTTGTTAAAAGAAAAAAAAATTCCTATAGTTATGTTTCAAAGATTACCTCCGCTGAGTCAATTTGTGCTACAGTGAGCAAGTGATTTGACTGATTAGTTCATGATGCAAAGGCACAAAGGGTGGTCCACACAAAGAAAGTATAGGCCTTTAGAGATATGAGTGTGCTCTGCTAAGTTCAGATGACACATGGTCCAGGGCACAACCACCACCACGACCCCACCCCAGCCCAAGCACTGACAGAGATGAGGTGGAGCGCGGGGGGACCATGAACCCTATTTCTCTGCTCTAGGAAAGCAATCTGTGCAGCCACTATCCTTGGCGTTATCCCACCTGCCTTCTCCACCATTGCACAAGCATAGAGGTCAGTTCCCACGTGGCCTCACTGTTTTGCATCTGTGCTTAGTAACAGCAGCAGGGATTTGGCACAAGGCATTCCAAATGACATCCCTGACCCCATTGACTCAATACAGGAAAATGAACCTGACAGCCAAAATGCTGAGCTGCAATTGGAAGTTAGAGACACCCAAATGCAGAGTCTACCAAGCTGGTACACAATTAGATCTCCCAGACCACACACTCTGCACAAATTTTTAGTGAAAGCCAGCCAGCTCTCTTTAGGCAGCACATGAATACTCATCATTCTGGTCTGTTTGGGCAAGGAGACAGCGTTATATATACTCTGGTTCCAACATAGATGTCAGGTTTATTTCTTGTCACTACAGATTCTCACTAACACTATCTCAAATACTGCACAATAAAATATTATCATTTTTAATAATGTCACCTCACCTTGTAAGTGCTGTATTTGAAGACAAATTTGCTTTTTTAATTGGTATGCCTGAAATCTCACTAGTTGTCCAAGAAAGCTTATAACTCAAGGAAGATGTGGTATAAACACAAAATTCTCCAGAGTAGGCTGTGTCCTGGGAGGAGAGGAACCCAGCTCTAGCACCTGTAGTGCCTGACTTTGAAACTCTGCTGTGTCCTCAACAAACTCTCTCCAACTGATGTCAAATTTTAGTGTGTAAGAGAGACATAATAATACCTATGTGGGATGAGTTTCTGTGAGTGTTACCAACAATATATGCAGAGTTACATGGATAGAAGCTTTCAGCTTTTGTGCCTGGGAGGGCAGCAAGTAGATAATGCCCCAAATAATTGGGTTCCTGCCACCACAGATGGAATTCCAGGCTCCTGCTTCAGCCTGTGAGAAACAGTCTCCTAGTCAATCATCCTTTGATGGACTCAGACTCAGGAAGCGCAGTGAAAGTGAGACTTTATTAATAATCTTTTCAAGATAGGGTGCCCAGTGTACTAGCATGCCCAGAGTGATTTACAGCAAGTTATTTATTTCCTAGCATGTCGGTCCCTCTCCCAGTTCCTCACTGGTTGAGGACTACAGGATTACAATCTTCTTGGCATTTTCTTCAGCTGTTTTGACTACTAACATTCTGTTTCAGGTGCAAGTGACCTAGCTGTTATGCTAGCTACTTGTCTACAAGTTGTTATTTTTTGTTTGTATTTTAGACAAGGTGGCCAAGGATCACCTCTTTTTTTAAGATTTATTTATTTATTTGGAAGTCAGAGTTACACAGAGAGAGGAGAGGTCTTCCAGAAAAAGAGAGAGGTCTTCCATACCCTGGTTCACTCCCCAATTGGCCACAATGGCCAGAGCTGTGCTGAACCAAAGTTAGGAGCCAGGAGCTTCCTCTGATTCTCCCACATGGGTGCAGGGGCCCAGGAATTTTTTTTTACTGCTTTCTCAGGCCATAGCAGAGAACTGGATTGGAAGCGGAAGCAGAGCAGCCTGGACTCAAACTTCCGCTCATATGGGATGCTGGCACTGCAGGCAGCGGCTTTATCCTCTGTGCCACAGCACCAGCCCCTGCAAGCTGCTATGCTAGCTAGTTTCTGCTCTCAGCTAAACACCTTACTTTGAAAATGGACCAAATGTTTACTTCTCACAAGCCTGGCCTAGACCCAGCTCTTACACACATTTGTGAAGTGATCCGGCAGATAAAAGACCTCCTCTCTCTTCTCTCACTCTCTCCCTGTCTCTCTCTCTCTCATTCTACCTTTCAAATAAATAAATAAATATTTTTGAAAAAAAAAATAAAAGGAACTTAGGAAGGAAACATGGTAAGAACAAAGAAGAAAAACAAAGAAAAGGAATTACAGAGAGACAAGGAGGAGAAGGATACATATATGAAATGTGCTATGTCTGAGACTAAATAATAGGCTTAAATCTTATACTTTAATATCATTGAGAAAATAGTTATTTGGGGGCTGGCGCTGTGGCGTAGCAGGTAAAGCCGCCACTTGCACTGCCGGCATCCCACATGGGTACCTGCTCAAGTCCTGGTTGCTCCACTTCTGATTCAGCTCTCTGCTGTGGCCTGGGAAAACAGTAGAGAATGGCCCAAGTCCTTGGGCTCCTGTACCTGCATGGGAGACCCAGGTGAAGCTCCTGGCTCCTGACTTCAGATCAGCACAGTTCCAGCCATTGTGGCCATCTGGAGAGTGAATCAGGGGATGGAAGACATCCCTCTCTCTCTGCTTCTGCCTCTTTGTAACTCTGCCTTTCAAATAAATAAATAAATCTTAAAAAATGTTATTTTCTCTCTCCATGGATGCTGTTATACTATGTTACCTTGTATTAGGTTACATAACACTTCATAATACTATGAAGCTTGAGCAATTCCTACTGAAAGTTTAATGGTATCATCTCTAGCAATTTACTGGAGATTTTCACAATTCTTATTGCCAGAGTTGCCTGTGACAGAAGAGCTGACCTTACTAAATACTGGAGAGGATGCGGCTGCTGCAGATTTGATAGTCTCTCCTTCAGAACAGTCTCACAGACCACATTACGAACAGGTGGAGAAAAAAAGTTTAATTAAAGGAAAACAGCTCTGAGCCATGACCTCTGTTTGCCTATGGTGCACACATGACAGTCTCAGCTCACTATCGGTGCCACCCTCATCTACTTTTGTTGTCAGACAGAACGGAGCCTCAGGACTCCAAGACCACCCAGCACCAGATTCTATGTCCTCTCCCCCTTAGGATCTGGTCAATCTCTGGCTTCAGATATAGACCTACTCCAGCTTCAGGGCTGGGCTTCCTAGGACTTTCTGAGTTTCTTAGGTCACACAGCAGTCACTCCTTCCCACAACCACTAAGATTGCTCATGCACATTCTTATCAAGGACCTCATAGGAAACCATGTCTTCTCCTGGGGACATTTCTCTTTCTCTCAGTCCAGCATTTTAAGAGTGCACAAGCCTGGCCACTCTTCTCAGAACTTGAGAAATGCAGAGAGGAGGTAGCACCATTGCCCACAAGCTTCTGTGTTTTTGAGAGCTTGTCCATCAAGGACAAGAGCCCTATCTTCATCAGTGACACCCAAGCTCACTGCAGAATTGCATGCACATGGGTAGTCTAACAAGTAAACAAACCTGTATGGCAGGCACAAAGGTTCCCAGTCATTGTCAAGGGTTAAACTTCTCTGTTCAGGAGTGTATTCTTATTTTGCCCCATCTTCCAGAATGACATCTAAAGATCTTTTAAATAGTTTCTGCCACTTGCTTCTATATTTGTTATCATCGCTTTCTTTTCTGTCAGAATTCTTTGTGTTATATTTAACCAGGATCCTAAAAGAAATTTAACATCTCCTGATCAGCATCTTTTAATTAGCATATTGAACTTCCCCCAATGTTGGAGTAAATGGCAGTATTCATTGAAGCCACTAATACTGACAGAATTGGAAAATACTAGAATATGAAAACAACTGGTGCAAATCAAAAATCAATTTCCAGAGAACCTTACAAGATAGGAAAACAAGAAATAATGACCAGGAAAAATTATTTCTGTTCGCTTGAGAGAGATGTCTGAATCTCTATGCAAAATGATTAATTTTTTTAGAAACCCATGAGGCTTCAATAATATATATCCTCTAATTTCGTAAGGCCTATAATGACATATGAGGTGCTTAGAATACTGCCTGATGCAGAGCAAGTAAGCAGTCAAACATGTTATTAAGGGAGACATTTTTTTTAAAGCTTACAAATATTCAAGATCACAAAGACCAAAAAAGCATTAATATTATTAAAAATTAGATACCCTCTCAACAAAAAACCATGATTGTTTTGTCTTAAAAGTATGATTTCACTGGTGCTTGTGTGAGAGGTCTTTGAAAAATGAATGGAAAATATGTATTACTATAAAAACTCTACAGGGATATCAAAATTTTTGCACCAAAATAAACTTAACTTTTAATACCATTTTTTTGTGAACTTTTGAAAGTATTTTTACTTAGTATTACCTGAAGGAGGCACCTCATCTGATCACTACCTCTATAGAAAAATAGAACCAGAAAAAAAAACTGAGCTTAAATTATAAGGATATGGAGACGACACTATGGCATAGTGAGTAAAGCTGCCGCCTGCAATGCCAGCATCTCATATGGGCACCAGTTCAAGTCCCAGCTGCTCCATTTCCAATCCAGCTCTCTGTTGTAGCCTGGGAAAGCAGTAGAAAATGGCCTAAATCCTTGGGCCCCTGCACCCATGTGGGAGACCCAGAAGAAGATCCTGGCTCCTGGCTTCGGATCAGCACAACTCCAGCCATTGTGGCCCACTAGGGAGTAAACCAGTGGATGGAAGACCTCTCTCTCTCCCTCTCTCACTCTCTCTCTCTATCTCTCCTCTCTGTGTAACTCTGACTTTCAAGTAAATAAATAAATTAAAAAAATTTATAAGGATATGTACATAATAAAGAACTTCATCCTTCACTGATATAAAGATGAATCAACGTCATACTATGCAACTGAAGAGGATTGGAAGTTCTGTTCCTAAATGTGTTTACAGGAGGTGTTAGTTAGATAACGTGAAAGTTCTCCTGGTAACCTTATATACTGAAGACCCCAAAAGCAGTTTGAATTCTTCTCCCTCTTGTAGAACACCAAAACAGAAAGCAAAACAACACATATAATTCTGAGCATCCTAAACACATGCTCACCCAGAGGCAAAAGAAATTCAAATGAATTCTGCAAAAGATAGGATGGCCCTGCACATGCACCACTTGTTCTCTTTGGATTCCAGGATCAGTCATTTTTTTCTGTGCTATTTCTACATTCCCTTTATCTATCTCACTCTTGTAAGCAAGAAAACAGATAAAAAAAATGGATGCTTGGGAGATCAAGAGTTTGTGTATTTCAAACATGGCCTATCACAGATATACAGCATGCTGAAGCTCTGGCTGCATGTGATGGTACTTCCGTGTCTCTCAGCATGATAATCCCTCAGATTAAGGTTAAGCCAGCCAGGAAGCTGAGAGGATGGATTCTGAGCAGCACTTGTTATTGGAGAAGAATCCAGTTTTTTAGACTTAACAATCAAGATCAGTAGACCGAGACTAGTTGAGGCTTTTCAAGGTTGATGACACCCTTCACTTTCAATGGGGAGCATAAGTTCTGCATATTTCTTACATGATTCCAGGGCAATGATTCTCCAAGTGTCCTTAGGGATCAGCAACATCAGAAGCACCTGCCAACTTAGTGGAAATGCAAATTCTTGTCCCACCTAAATCTACTGGATCAGAAAACCTGAGGTTGGAGCCTAACAATCTCTTAAGAGCCTTTCAAGTCATTCTGTTGATGTTTGAGAATCTCTGTGTAATACAATGTTTCTCAAGAAGTCCTGGTATCATATTTGTATCTTCCTTAGCCAGAGAATCATAGGATAATCATGCATCCAGTCTCATCTATTATAATAGAATAGTTCAGAAATTAGGTGTCATGAAGAACTGTATGAGGCAGTGAAATCCTTGAATGGTTAAAACAACGAATGGTTCACTTTGACTTAAGATAATTAAAACACACAAAGAATTGTGACATCATTTACAATTAGCACATGATGATTCTATTATGAAAGATGAGCCTCTGATATGTAACTAGGTGACACTGATGTTAGGTAAGTTCTGAAATTAAACACATAACTAGTTAGGGGAAAAATAAGATCTTTTCTCTGAATCTTAACTGTATGCTCATATCTACTCAGCCATTGATGCAAAAATATACTAGTGAAATATGAAACAACCAGATTCCAAGCATGTTGTTTGTTGCTGTTGAGTGCAGTTCATGTTAGAATCACTGCCTATTCTGCATAGAAAGGCTTTAGGTGTTTCCTAAGTCAAATATTGACACTAAAAACAAAAGATACCTGTATAGAAACACAAAAAGAAAAGTATACTCTAAAACTAAAAATAACATGTTTACACCTAAACCCCATTCACCAAATACACACACACACACACACAATTCCCATCTTAAAAACAACTGGATCAATGAGGAAATTGATCTTTATAAAGAAAAGTAATTTTCTCTGTGTTTAATACACCATATGAAGGCTGTTTTTGGCAAGGTTGGAAGTAAAACCTACACTACACAGTATGTACGAAATTTGTTTGGGGGTTGCTATGGAGCACCTACCACAATAAACTACTTCCTTCAGAGCAGCTGAAACTGAAGAATAATGAAAAGATTGATGGGAGAGACGTTCCTTGTACTCTCTTGCCCTGGTCAGAGAAAACAAACAGTCATTTAAGCATAAGCCCTAAAACTCCACTCAGAATTGCCCACGTGAACCCTAAGTGCAGGTGCTGACTTGCTAGGAAGTAACTGCTCACAGGGGACTGCGTTCAGAGTTGTCCACTATCCAAGGAGCACTGAGCCTTGTGTTTCTCCTGAACCATGTCAGTGCTTCCTGTGCTCAGACCTCCATGCTTGGAGCCACAGTTTGCTTTGAATTCTTTTGACAAATTTGACACAAAAGTGCAGAAAAACCAGGACCAGACACCAGTCACATTTCCTCTCCTTTTCTTCCCTTCCTCATGCAATGCCAAGGACTGTCTCAGTGTCACTCATTTTGCTTGCAATCCTCTGACATCAGTAGAAGATGTTAATGACCTAAGCTCTGTGGACGATGCAGCTGTTAAGATTGGTTTGGTGATGGGCATTTTCATAGATAGGTTTAGCCTGTAGACTCGCAGGGAAAAGACTAGGAAACAATTCTGGCTAAGCATGGAACAAGATGAGTGTGTTTTGACCCCTTTTTCCTCGGAGCAGGTATCAAAGTCCACAATGACACAGTTCTAATATTTTCTAAAATCTTAACTAGGTTACAAAGGGAGAAGGTTTTCTCCAACTTATATATGGAGACATTTGTGTCAAAAGAACAAGTGAGCAGAATTTCCAAACAGAAAACAGTTTTACCTTTGGTTCAGACTGCTGACTGAAGTCAGACCTAGGGTTAAAGTCCTGGCTCCCACGGCATTCTCTGTGCCTTGCTTTGTCCATCTGTAAAGATAGATAGAAATATTTATCTCACAAAGTTGCTATAATATTAATTGGATTAATATTTACAAATAGTAAGTGCTAAATGGCTTTATTGGTATTTGTTTAATAAATATAAAGTAGCTTTAAATAGACACTTTAATTAGACACAAGCAGGTAGAAAATCAAAATTTTACTGGGAATTCACTGATTTCAGTAGTTTTGTTGCTGTTGTTGTTGCTGTTTGTTGTTTGGTTTTGTTTTGTTTTTGTTCCCAGTTTTCTCAGACTATTAGACCTAATAGGTAAAATGAGAAAGAAAAGGTTACGCACGACAGTTACATATCTCAAGCTCTTTAAGAAATTTTTCCTGGAGATGCCATTGTGGTACAGCAGGTTGAGCACCAGTTTGAGTTCTGGCTGCTCTACTTCAGATCCAGCTCCCTGCTAATGCACCTGGGAGAGCAGCAGAAAGTGGCACCAGTACTTAGGCACCTGCTCCCATGTGGGAGACCCAGAATGAATTCCTAGCTCCTAGTTTCAACTTGGCCCAGCCCTGGCTATTGCGGCCATTTAGATAGTAAACAAGAAGATGGAAGATCTCTTTCTCTCTCTTTCTCCCCCTTCTCTCTCTATAACTCTGCCTTTCAAATAAGTAAAAAGAAATTTGAAAAAAAAATAAATTTTGGGTCCTGGTGCTGTGGCATAGTGGGTAAAGCCACCACCTGCGGTGCTAGCATCCCATATGGGGCGCCAGTTTAAGTCCCAGCTACTCCACTTCTGATCCAGCTCTCTGCTATGGCCTGGGAAAGCAGTAGAGGATGGACCAAGTGCCTGGGCCCCTGCATCTGCATGGGAGACCCGGA
Organism: Sylvilagus floridanus; assembly: GCA_949820135.1. Classification (NCBI taxonomy): domain Eukaryota; kingdom Metazoa; phylum Chordata; class Mammalia; order Lagomorpha; family Leporidae; genus Sylvilagus; species Sylvilagus floridanus. The sequence goes on from OX463227.1 coordinate 78,694,702, forward strand.
AGAAGCTTTTGACTCCTGACTTTGGATTGGTGAAGCTCTGGCGGTCACAGCCAACTGGGGAGTGAACCAGCAGATGAAAAATTCTCTCTCTCTCTCTGCCTCTTTTCTCTCTGTGAAACTCTGACTTTCAAATAAATAAATAAAGCATTAAAAATAAAGCAAAGAAAAAAAATCTTCTTCAGTTTATCAATGAGCTAGCCAATGACACAACAAAAGCTTGACAACAATAATCATAATACTAATAAATATATAGAGGCCAGAAGGTTAAAGCCACGTCCTATAGCAGAGTCCCCGCTGCTCTGCTTCCAAACCAGATCCCTGCTAATGCACCTGGAAAAGCAGTAGAGAATGGCCCAAGTGGGAAACCCAGAAGAAGCTCTTGGCTCCTGGCATTGGCCTGGCCCAGCCCCAGTCATCGCAGCCATGTCAGGGGTGAACAAGCAAATGGAAGATCTCTGTCTCTACTTCTCTCTCTCTGTAATTCTGCTTTTCAAATAAATAAATATTTACAAAAAATATATAAAATTTAATGGAATTTGTAGATCTACACATAAGCAAATTTGTGTTCTTATTGTTCAAAAGTAAAAGAAAATGATAGTCAAGTCAGTATTTTATCAAATTTGCAAAAAAGTAGCTTCCAGAAATAGAAAGGACATAATAAAATCAGAAAAGAAAAGGGGAAAACAGTGGAGTAAATAAATTCAAGCAGTAGATTTTTTTTTAAAGATTTATTTTATTTTTTGAAAGACAGAGTTACAGAGAGAGGTAGAGACAGAGAGAGAGGTCTTCCATGTACTGGTTCACTCCCCAGATGGCCACAACAGCCAGAGCTGCACAGATCTTAAGCAGGGAGCCAGGAGCTTTCTCTGGGTCTCCCATGTGGGTGCAGGGGCCCAAGGACTTGGGCCATCTTCTACTGCTTTCCCAGGCCATAGCAGAGAGCTGGATCAAAAGAGGAGCAGCCAGAACTAGAACCGGCACCCATATGGGATGCCTGCACTTCAGGCCAGGGTTTTAACCTGCTGCGCCACAGTGCTGGCACCAAGCAGTAGCTTTTATAGAAAGAAGCGTCATGAGCAAGGTCAGCTAAATTCCTGTTCCAGGCTCTTGCCTTACACCTAGAGAAGCATTCTAGTTCAGGCACAAATATAGTGCACAAAGTGATAAAGTGTATTTAAAAGGTGGAGAAAACATGCATATACATGTGCATTGTTCAGGAATAGAGTGGGCTAGGAAGGGAAAAGGATGGGGGAGGGAAGTACAGAGATGGTGCCTCAGCATCCTGTCTCTTCCTCATCTCTGGGGAGAGAGAGACAGCCTCTCCCAGCTGCCAGCCTCTTATGAGGTTAGAAGGGGAGTGGTTCCATGGCATTACCCCAGGTTCCCAGCTGAGGATAGACAGATCTTGGTTGGGTAGGCAGATAGGATAACATATGGCGGGGGAGGTGTGGCTTCCAGCTCTTGCTGTGCTCTAGCCATCCTATTTCAGAAGCAGACCCAGCACAATAATAAAAAAGAAGACTATAAAAGAGAGTTGCAGAACATATTTGGAAACTATAAAGCATACTATGGATAATTATAAGAAAATAAATTAAACAATCTCTACAAAACAGACAACTTCCTGGAAAAAATATAAATCACCAAAATTGACTTAACAACAAAAAGAAAATCTTACCAGAGCAATACTGGGGAAATTATTGATAGAGTTATTAAAGAACATCTCCCATAAAAGGCTTCAGCCCATTAACCAGGGAATTATTTCAAACATCCAAGAGGCAAAGAATTCCCATGTTGGTTATTAACAGTTACTGTATTGAGCAGGAGATAAGAAAGTATTCACATCATTTGACAGAGCAAATATATATCCCTGATACCGAGTCTAAAAAAGTTATTACAAAAAGAAAAATTATAGACCAATTTCAATTATGAATATAGATGCAAAAATTCTAAGAACTGTAAAATATTAGCAAAGACAATCCAAGGTATATTAGAAAATAACCCACCAATTCCACATTGGCTGTATCCCAGGATATTGAGGATCTTTTAATTATATCATGTCATTTTGGGCTAATATGCATGACAAAAAACTAATCTGCTCAATAAGTACTTCAAAACACACTTAACAGTCATTTTGGCTAATAACATTTTAAGACGAGATTGAATAAATGGATACTTCCTTTTCCAAACAAATCCTAACCTTATATTTTGTGAGAATATAGTACAGTATTTTCTCCCAGATGGGAGTTCCTCAGAGTACCGTCCTCTAAAATGTTAATATGTGCAGTTCTTTTTAAGAAGGGCGTGGGGATTCCTTATTCAAATAAATGTGGGAAATGTTGGGTTGAATAAAGTTAAACTTGTTTCTGAGGGCACGACTTCTTGGAAATGTTAATATGGTAATGTGAATTGCAAATCTCAGCGGAATGCAACATTTTTTTCTTTTGCTCAAAGCATTAGTCCCCTCAGAACACAGTTTGGGAAATGTTGTCCTGAAGGGATTCCTTTTATAGTCAGATAAAACAAGGATGCCTGTTATCTCTATCACTACTTATATTTGTTGAGAAATCCTCACTGGTGAAAAGGAATGGTGCAGAAGCAGACACAAAGGAAAGTAAAAAACATAGATTATAAGCATCAAAAATGCAATTATCTTTAATTATACAGTCTATAATAATTATAAAATGCATATACTCCCAACAGCAATAAAACTACACATTTTCTGGATGGTAAAGATGGGCTATATTATAAACAAAAAGAATGAAAATAGAAAATATTTTAGTATAAAAACAAGCATATAATAGTTCTGATTCAGGAGACTGATTACTACAATCAAAAGTATGTTTTCTTTTTTTTTTTTTTTTTTTTTTTAGATTTTATTTAAAGAATATAAATTTCCAAAGTATAGCTTATGGATTACAATGGTTCCCCCCCTCACAACTTCCCTCCCTCCCACCACCCTCTCCTCTCCCGCTCCCTCTCCCCTTCTGTTCACATCAAGATTCATTTTCAATTCTCTTTATACACAGAAGATCAGTTTAGAACATATTATGTAAAGATTTCAACAGTTTGCCCTCACATAGAGACACAAACTGAAATTATTGTTGGAGTACTAGTTATAGTATTAATTCACAATGTATAGTACATTAAAGACAGAGATCCTACCTGATTTTTTTTAAATTAATTATCTATGCAATTTCCAATTTAACACCAAGATTTTTTAATCATTTGCAATTATCTTTATACACAGAAGATCGATTTAATATTATAGTATGTAAAGATTTCATCAGTTTGCACCCACACAGAAACACAAAGTGTAAAAATACTGTTTCAGTACTAGTAATAGCATTATTTCACATTGGATAACACATTAAGGACAGATCCCTCATGAGACGCAAGTACACAGTGACTTCTGAAGTTGATTTAACAATTTGACACTCTTGTTTATGGCGTCAGTAATCTCCCCAGGCTCTAGTCATGAGTTGCCGAGGCTATGGAAGCGTTTAGGGTTCGCCGACTTCGATCTTATTCCGACAGGGTCATAGTCAAAGTGGAAGTTCTCTCCTCCCTTCAGAGAAAGGTACCTCCTTCTTTGATGGCCCTGTTCTTTCCACTGGGATCTCACTCGCAGAGATCTTTCATTTAGGTCTTCTTTTTTTTTGTTTTTCAGAGTGTCTTAGCTTTCCATGCCTAAAATATTCTCATGCACTCTTGAGCCAGATCCGAATGCCTTAAGGGCTGATTCTGAGGCCAGAGTGCTATTTAGGACATCTGCCATTCTATGAGTCTGCTGTGTATCTCGCTTCCCATGTTGGATCATTCTCTCCCTTTTTCATCCTATCAGTTAGTATTAGCAGACACTAGTCTTGTTTGTGTGAACCCTTTTACTCTTAGACCTATCAGTGTGATCAATTGTGAGCTGAAATTGATCACTTGGACTAATGAGATGGCCTTGGTACATGCCACCTTGATGGGAATGTATTGGAATCCCCTGGCACACTTCTAACTCTATCATTTGGGGCAGTTCCGATTGAGCATGTCCAAAATTGTACATCTCCTCCCTCTCTTATTCCCACTCTTATATTTCACAGGGATCACTTTTCATTTAAAATTTAAACACCTACGGCTAATTGTGTGTTAGTTGCCAGATTCAACCCATAGTACTAGAACGAATACAAACAATAAGGGGAGATACTAAAATGGGTAAAGATTTAGATTGTACATCAACAGTTCAGACAGGAGCTGATCATGTCTTATTTTCTCATAGTGTTCATTTCGTTTCAACAGGCTTCCTCTTTGGTGCTCAGTTAATCATCACCAATCAGGGAAAACAAATGATATTTGTCTCTTTGGGACTGGCTTAATTCACTCAGCATGATGTTTTCCAGATCCCTCCATTTTGTTGCAAATGATCGGATTTCATTGTTTTTGACTGCTGTATAGTATTCTGTAGAGTACATGTCCCATAATTTCCTAATCCAGTCTACTGCTGATGGGCATTTGAGTTGATTCCAGGTCTTAGCTATTGTGAACTGAGCTGCAATAAACATTAGTGTGCAGACGGCTTTTTGGTTTTCCAATTTAATTTCAAAAGTATGTTTTCAATCACTGGAAATTAAAATAATGACTGTAAAGTTCACCTGAAACTTAAAATGTGAGACTAGATTCTCTCATACATTGACAGTGTGATAAAATTAGTAAATTCTTTTGGAAAGCAATGCAATAAAGTAAATCAAAACCCTTTCATTAAATCAACCCACAAGTTCCACTCTGGAGAGCTAGTCAAGGAAAATAACAGAAAATCTGGAAGTATTATATGTGCAAAGATGTTCCGCATGATATATATCATGGCAAAAATGGAAAGAGCCTAGATGCTAATAACTACCATTTTCAGATCAGATATTCTCTAGATACATGGCAGATTGCACAGATGTAAAAAACCAGGCTCACAGAGGAGAAATAACTTGCCTCTGATCACAGAGCACGAAAGTACTCAAGCCTACAGTCAAGACCACTCTCTGGGCAGAACCCATGCTCTCTTCACTATCCACTGCAGCCATCCAAACCATATTCCGCATTTAATCTTCAAGGTGTTGTGACTCATCACAGTTAAGTTGCTGAAAACTTCACAGTAGAATGTGCAATATTTATAATATAATAGGACACGTAGAAAGGCCATAACCATATATGTATAATGTTATGACTAAAGGGAAAAATGTACATGGCCAGAAAAAAGACTGGAAGGATGCATACCAAAATGCTAGCAGTCTTCTGTTAGGGTGGTGACTGTATGTGTATGTTTTCTCTCACTTTCAGTTTGTCGGTAATATACTTATTCTAAGTTTATTTTTAGGAAAGATAAGCTCATAAATTGAAAATGAATAAAAATGTTATAACATAAGTAAATTCTATGAGAGAGGGAACGTACAGGAGCTGTGTCTAATACAAACTATATTTCTAGCACACCACCTTGGATGTACTCTGCACATGTTATGAACTAAATAAATATATAGTGATTAAACTGAAGCATATCCACATATTACATTTAGCTTTTTGAAAGAAACTGCTCACATAAAAGCTTTGGACAAGAAACAAAAAAACCTTGTCTGATTGAAATTACAAGGCAGATCGGAAAAATACAGTATCCATTTTGAAATTTGGCTTCAGCATTGTATTCTATTGATTTTATAATGTTCAGAGCAGCTAAATGCAACAAACATATAACGTGCCACGCAATATACTGTCTGAAGTTACTTTGGTCATCACCTAAATTTCAGAGAAGAGGTAGGGGACGTAAAGACAATATCAAGGAAAATTGATTTTTTACGGCTAATAACCTGTGCTTGGTGGCAGAACACAGTATCAAAATCACCATTCTGTGTTCAGATAATTTCAGCAGCCTTCCCTGCTGTTCCTCCGACACTCCCACAGCTCTCCATCTGTGTCTGCTACCTCCTGCTCCTAGACATTCTGATGACCACGTGAGCAGGGTTCAAAACGTGACCCAGTAATTTGTATTGTATCTTTGATCCTCAGCTCCGTTTCCACTGTGATACAGAGATTAAAGTCTCAGGAAGGGAAAAGTGATGACATATCTTTCAGGGAAATTGAATTTTTCCTACTAGAGGTGAGGACACTTAAGAGGACAGACACTTTATTCCCATTACAACATTTCCCCTACTCTAGGAAAACAGTTGGCCTGGAACGGATGCAGCAGACTCTGGGATTCAACTCCCAGCTCTCCTTTCTAGCACAGTAATTTATTACCATGTGAACCCTTCTCCCAGGGGATACGAGAAGTAAGCTCAACACCATTAAACTCTAGAGAACAAACATCTGGATTAAACCATTCTAAAATGCTAAGAAATACTTGAGCCATGAACAGATGTGGCAGTCCCCCTGAGTAAAAGCATCCCCAAGTACCCACAACAAAGAGAGGCTCTGGGAAGAGCCAAATGAACCTCAGGCCCATAAGCTCTATCTGCTGCTCCCATTCATTAATTTTTCACCCATTCACACTCAGTGGGCAGGACTGCCCAGGCTAAGATGGAAACACAGGGTGACAGGCAAGATAGCATATATGCGAGAGAGGTGTGTATACAGTGCCATGTATACAGCACAATGAACCCCATTGACCTCACTGAAGAGATAGGTAGCAGTGTTCCAATAAACCTTTTCATTGTATCTTTCAAAACAAAGTGACTCAACAATTCTAGCAACTAACCAGCAACATGCCTGGCATGGACCAAGCAGTGGAGAGATAATAATAAACTTAAATGATGTCATGACTTCATGAGTTTCAAAGTTTAGTGATCAAACAAACAAAAATGAAATGGAGTTTGAATCAGCAGTCAAGAAAGTGTGGATCAGATTTAAGCCAAGAACATTTTTGAATATATTTATTGAAGATTCAGGATTATCATAAGAAAATTCTCCTGTGGTTGTCAACAGGAGAAGCATTATGATTAAAGGAGCAATAAATAATCAAATTTATTAGAGGAAAGTACCTATTAGAGACTTCTGCATTCATTAATATTTACTGAAGTTTCTTTAGAGTAGATATCATTAGTTTAAAATTTCCATTCAAATACTATTTGCATCCTCCTCCTCTCTTTCCTTCCTTCTTCCGATTGATATGTCTTCCTTGGCTGGACTCTCATTCTCTGAGACTGACATCACTCAAGTGTTGCTCTAATAGACACAGGTTGCACCATGCATAAGTTATACATGACAAGTAAACTTAATCCTCCTAGAAAGTATTGACAACTCCAATTTCTACAAACTCACTACCTCAAAGGGGGTAGTTTTTCCAAGTAATAATGCTAAAGTATACAAAATTCAGAGTATCTCTGCCACTTAGGCCTATTCTTTGAGCATCAAACTTCTACCAGCCTCACACTCAATTCAAACTTAATGATTCTGCACCACAGGTGCAGAAATCTAGTGGCATGTAGCAAAAATCTAGAACACCAAGATTAGGTACATGCAAAACTGATGTCAGAATCAGGATTCTTCCAATATTTTGGGTCTCTTTTACCACATTGCTTTTTCTTTCTTCATTAATGTTAACTTTTTAAGTTAAATTTTAAAATACATACTGACCACCAACTGTAATTTCAAATTCAAACAGAATATAAAGACTCAGATTCTTAGCTTTGCTAGGTTGTTTTTGTTTTCAAAGTAAATTTTTTAAAAGATTTAATTATTGTATTTGAAAGGCAGAGTTACAGAGAGGCAGAGGCAGAGAGATAGATGGAGAGAGAGAGAGAGATTTTCCATCTGCTGGTTCACTCCCCAGATGGTCGTAATGGCTGGAGCTGCGCTGATCCAAAGCCAGGAGCCAGGAGCTTCTTCTCTCACATGGGTGCAGGGTCCCAAGGACCTGGGCCATCCTTTACAGCCTTCCCAGACCATCGCAGAGAGCTGGATTGGAAATGGAGCAACCGGGACATGAACCGGCATTCATATGGGATGCCAGCACTGCATTCGGCATCTTTACCTTCTACGCCATACTGCTGACCCCCAAAACAAATTTTAATTTAAAATCCAATTGCAGCTCAAAGAGAAGAAAAGAAAATGTTAGTGCTCAGGTAACCCAGAAGGCACATTTGCAATCAACAGAAAAGGCAAATTACTATTGTTTGCCCTGCCAAGTCTGCTTTAATAGTATTTTAAAATACATAAATTAGAGGTCCAAAAAAAGCAGCGGTTGCATGTGATAGAGCTAGGTGTGCTGCAAGATCTATGATCCGGGCGACTCTGCCCTAGAAAATTACGATTTAAAATGAACAAGAGGAATAGAGCTAAAATTATTTATAATATAGAGATAGATGTTGACATAGCTATATAGATAGCATTCTGCCAATGACCTATATTCTGTTTTTAAAAGATTGTAATTCAGGAACACTTCAAAATGGGTTCTAAAAATAAATGGTAACTTTCATGAGTGTTTGTTTAAAAGCAATGATGAAAGTGAAATATAATATCATTGCTCACCTAAACAAGGATTGTTCTAGCAAAGAAAAATGGCCTCTTTGAGCTTCCTTGAGGGGCTGCTATGTGATTACATATGATCGTATACATAGAGGTGAAAGGTAATGGATAATATTCTGTCCCAGATCTCATAATAGGGCTGCTCAATTAGAAGATTCTGGGTAATTGATCCAAGGGCATAGGTATTTAATCTGGGGCAGCAATAAATGTCAGAGCAAGAGATAAATGAAGGTGTCCTTAGTCTAGTTAAAACCTTTGTTCAAAACTGCACCTACACTGATGAGAATATATAGCTCAATTGATTTTCCCAAAGATGAACCATGAATGTTACTTTTTTCCCCCATTTGGACAAAAGGCAATGGTGTCTGTAGACTTTTTATAGAGAAGTTTCCCACAGTTATCTTCTGTTTCTCCAAAGACTGTGTTGAGAACAGTGATACAACAGAAAGCATACATCTCCAAATTTATATGAAGGCCAAGTCAGGCCAAGAAGATGCTTTTAATTAAGAACCAAATGGTGCCTTTAATTATCTCCTATGTTCTAAATAGGAAGAACAGAATGCCTGTGACTTCAATAGGAAATCGTGAGTCAGGAAAGCGTTTGCTCTAAAGTTGATATGAATTCCTAGAGCTAACAAGAGGGGAGAAAAGGAGAAGAAAGAGGAAAAAACCCTGGACTATATTTTCCGGGCATCATTGTATGATAATCATTGTCTCAATCTTTACACATATCGTGTGTTACAGTGTTATGTCTCTTTAGTGTTCTTCCAAGAAAGGTGGAAAGATCATTCAGATTTTCTTAAGTCATTTTAAATGGAAGACTATAGCTATACAGAAGTATAAATAATAATAGTTAAGTATGGATAAAAATGTATTTCTGTTTTAAGACTTGTTCAAGGTGATATTTTAAAAATATTTATTTATTTGGAAGGCAGAGTTACAGAGAGAGAGACATAGAGAGACATAGAGATATATCCTATCTCCTGGTTCATTTGCCAAATGGCTGCAATGGCTGGGGCTAGACCAGGATGAAGCCAGGAGCCTGGAACTCTGTCTAGGTCTCCCACATGGATGGCAGGGACCTGAGCACTCTGTCTTCTGCTACCTTCTCAGGCACATTATCAGGGAGCTGAACCAGAAGTGGAACAGCCAGGACATGAATTGGTGATCAGATGAGATACTTACACCGACGTGAACAGCATAACCCACTCTATCACAATGTCACCCCCCAGGGCAATTAATTTAATCTACTGGTATAAGTTTCATAGGGTTCCAACGTTGTGGCGCAGTGGATTATGTTGTCACTTGTGATGCCAGTATTTCACATCAGAGTACTGGTAGATGTTAGATAGGCGTAGGACATATTATAATTTTTAAGTGTGAAACATTTACTCTTTCCTTCTGGATTCCTAGGAGAGGACAAGCCTTTTACTTCTACTTCTGCAGAGGCCATGTGAACTAAGAATCATAGCTACCATGTATTTGTATTTGTACTTCATTTTAATTTGCACAAAGAAACATACGAGGATTGTCCACCTGAAGTTTAAAATTGATAAATATTAACCCATGCAGTGGCTCCAAACACCAGTATTTATAAGGATCCCCTGAGTGTGTGTGCGCATATGCACAGTAAACTGAAAGAGGCAGATCTCAAGCTGGACTTAGGCATGTGCACTTTTGCAAACACACCAGGTGGTTGGGATCATGTTTTCAAGACACTCACCAACTGTTTCATGGTTGACATAATAAGACGACATTGGCAATAATTGCTTTCATAATCTAAAGACTCCATGTTCTAGCTTCAGAGAAGTCAACTGGATCCATCAACATGGGTTAAGTGTATTTAGTTAACTGACCTGGTGAAATCAAGTTTGAAACAAAAGTCCCTGAGAAACATAGGTATCAGAGTTAACAACTAAGCTCTAAGGAAACCCGAATCATTGCAACGTAAAATTTGAACACAGACTCTCCTCACTCATCCACACTTCAACCTTCTATTTCAACCAGCTTCTATATAAAGTGCTTTATCAGCACCACCAGCTGGGACAAATTACTAGTTAGCAACAAACTTGGAACTCCCATGCTCTGCAGGAGCGGTGCGAGTCACCACTACATAGAGAAGGTCAGGAGTTTTCCGCGGCCTGCCGCAAGCCACACCTGTGCACACAACGCTTCAGGTCTCTCTGTCTCCCTCCGTTGCCTGGCTGGGGCTACCTATTCTGCAGTGTCTTCCTTCTTTCCTTCTCGCTTTTCTGGTACTTTGAAAATCTGTCTGTTTAACCCGCTGACACCTGTGGGCCAGGCAGAAACTTTCATGCTCTACATTTGGCATTCTTTAGCCCTCACAGTCTCTTAACTCCACTAATAATGACAGGAATAAAATGCGTACTCCCTTGCAAGAACGACTGTTGCCATTCCAGGGGAGCCTCCTCCTACCTCTGGCGGCTTCCTTTCCACAGCTCCAGTCTTGCTTTTTCACACACGCCTGTGTGCTCATGATTCAGTGAGTACGCCCTTCACATCAGCGCTAATGGAAAGTAGGCTTGTGCCCTGAGGAGATAATGGGCCAGCCCACCTGAAGAAATAAGCCCTCTAAATGCCTGAGGCAAATTGGTACCTGCCTGAGCAACATCACAGCAGGTAACAGTTGGGTAGTCCCACCCAGTTAAATCAGGCACAGTCCCTACATTTCCACCTACATTTCCTCTGCCATTCTTACACCTCAGAGAAGTGGAATGCACTCCAGCTAAGCTTATCTGGGAGCTCTTGACTTTCATCTTCCTGGAAAGAACAGGACTTTGAAAAGAAAATTTAAGCGAAACTTCCAACCTCATTAACTATCCCTCCAGGGACAGGCTGCTGGCAATGAATCATGAGGCCGCCCTGCGGAAAGGGAAATGAAAGCAGACAGCTAGATTTGAAATCTTAGCACCAACCTGGATTGAGCAACTCTGATTTTCGTGCACCCTGAAGTCCAGAGCCTGGGAATGGGTCCTGTTGTACCCCAAAGGTACCTCCTTACCAGACACGAGGAAAATTCACTTTTATCATTCTGTCAGCTCTCTCTCCAAGATTTATTTGTATTTAGCAAACATTTTCATTTTATGTAAGTTAAAATGAGTTTAATGAGGAAATAAAATCTTTCTTCACTTTATTTTCTGCAGCAGATGAATGTCTGTGACCTCTGACCTTGTGGTAACATTCAGGAAGCCAAAGAGTCAGGAAAACTAAGTCTTGTTTGGGAGGCTATATTAAAGAAAAAAAAACAGAAAAATTCTTACACAGAGATACAAGGAAGGTCAATAGTCATGTGATATACTTGTATGGTATTTCTTAATTTTTTTCAGAAATTTCACCATAATTATTTCTACAAGAAATGTCACTCTGAAAAAGCCAAATTCCTGCGTGCTTTCTGGTTATGTTTTCCTCTTTTAAACTAGATTTAACAAGCAGTCTTCTTGGCTCAATGGAGGATACTGCAGCAGTAATCCCCCCTTTCTTTCTGTAATTAAATTGTGTTTCTCCAACCCAGTTTTCTGTCTCCCATTTTCACCAACGTGCCTGAAGGCAGCCTTTCCCTTCTCAACCCAACTTTCCATCTTCACTCCAAGTCTATTTTGTCTTTAAAACTGACTCATGACAATCAAGTCTTCAAATACTTTCTAAGAGTAAATGGCATCACTAGATTTTTATAGTCACAGAAGACATACAATTTTGAGACTGAAAAATTACTAGGATAATAACTGTTACTATATGTTGAATATGCAAGCTAAGTGCCATGCACTTACATCCACCTGGTTAAAGTACATAGTTAAGTAGGTAGTGTACCTATTTGATTAATGAAACTACAGGGAAGTTCAATGACTTCCCGAGCTTCATATTGTCAGCAACTGAAAAGCAGGAGATTCAAAATAAGCTCTGTTAATAATGGCAATATTTTTAACCATTACAGATAACCTCTCGAGTTGACAGGAATCCTATTCTTTCCTGGGAAATGTTTTCTTAGACATGACATTACTTGCCTGGAAGGAAACATACATAGAACAGTATTTGATAAGTTTGATTTTTTAACCATAGCTATGATTACAACTACTACTGTTGCTGCACAACTCTTAATTATCCAAATGCTGCTCATGTTTCTTTTCATTTCACCTTTTATACACAAAAACAAGACTAATCAATAAGATACTCTTACAGCACAAATGTGTCTATACAAACATTCAGTAAATACTTGTTTTAGACATTCAGAAAGGTGACCATTTTGATGCCATTTCTTATATGATAGGCCAATTGGCCTAAAATTGGCCCATCTTTATAGCAAGCCTTCATTAAGGACAGCAACTATTTGACTTTGACATTTCTATTGTGGTGCTGTTTTTGTTTTAAAGTCGATTCCCATCCCATATTCATCCTAGTACCTAGATAGTATTTTATCCACAGTGAAAGAGCAACAAATGTTTATCTGATTCAGCTTGAGGCTTTTTAAGGTATTCTCTAAAATGCACATAGGAGTGAAACAATCCACCCAGAGATCTGTTAACCTGATAATCTATTAGTTAATGGCATAGCCATCCTCAGCAGCAATCTTTAAAGACTATTAAGTAATTTATCTCGAAGTTTGTAGAACAGACTTCTGTTGACAGATTTGGACAGCTCAAAGAACCAACAATATGAAGGAACTGGTCAATAATCCATACATTAACTGGTTGCTAAGTACTAAAACTCTTTGAAATGTTAGGCCATTGAGACTAAACAGTTTCATTTAGGGATACAAATTATCTTTCAAAATAGTCTCTAGATAGAAATTTATGTGATAGATCACTCAAGAAGTATTGAAAAGGGTTTGTGTTCACTCATTTACTCAAAAAGCATATATTGAGAACCTGCCACAACAAGGTGCTAAAATTTATGAAAGGCATAAGCAATTTTGAAGAATTTACATTATAGTTGAAGTATTCTCTAAATAGATGCACAATGCAACAATTACAAATCTATATCACAAATGGGTAGATTTGCTGAAAAGGAGCCTATTTTATTAAAGGAGGTGAATGAACCACCAGAAGTAATTTAGCATGGTGGCAAGGAACCACAAACACTTTATGGAATAAAATATATAGAAAGTAACCTGAAGTGAGGAGGGCATATAGAACATTTGCAAATGCAGGATATAGCCTCGCAGATGTCTCCTTCTAATTCTCCAAAATGGTGTACACTTGCCAGAGATACTTTCTGAGCAAAGTAGGGACTTGTCAGTTCCATAACACTTAATTTTGCATTGCAGCGTACTCCTTTTTACTTAGGCTTGTATCCTTATGCAGAAATGATTTGCCCATCTATGCATTTCTGTTTGAAAGAATGTTTACAGGTATCATAACTCTGCTATTTTTTTTAAAGATTTATTTATTTATTTGAAAGTCAGAGTCACACACAGAGAGAAGGAGAGGCAGAGAGAGAGAGAGAGAGAGAGAGAGAGAGAGAGAGATCTTCTGTGGGCTGTTTCACTCCCCAATTGGCCTCAATGGCCGGAACTGTGCTGATCCAAAGCCAGGAGCCAGGAGCTTCCTCCAGTTCTTCCCACGTGCGTGCAGGGGCCCAAGTACCAGGACCGTCTTCTACTGCTTTATCAGGCCATAGCAGAGAGCTGGATCGGAAATGGAGCAGCCAGGACTTGAACTGGTGCCCATTTAGGATGCTGACACTGCAGGTGGCAGTTTATATATATATATATATATATATATATAGAGAGAGAGAGAGAGAGAGAGAGAGAGACAGAGTTAGACAGTGAGAGAGAGAGAGACAGAGAGAAAGGTCTTCCTTTCCATTGGTTTACCCCCCAAGTGGCCGCTATGGCCAGCACGTTGTGACCAGCGTGCTGCATCGATCCGAAGCCAAGAGCCAGGTGCTTCCTTCTGGTCTCACATACAGCTGCAGGGCCCAAGGACCCGGGCCATCATCCACTGCACTCCCGGGCCACAGCAGAAAGCTGGACTGGAAGAGGAGATACCGGGACAGAACCAGCGCCCCAACCGGGACTAGAACCCTGGGGTACTGGCGCTGAAGGCAGAGGATTAGCCTAGTGAGCCACGGTGCCGGCCAACTCTTCTATTTTTAATGTCAACTCAATACCAGTCAAAAATAGCCCGTTGGCTGGAATGAAAATGGTTAGTATATACATTCCCTGGACTCTGCCTCCAGTGGTTTGCCATCTCAGAAAACTCACATTTAACATTAAGTCAGTTACTGGAAAGTGTCATAAAAAAGAAATTCGTATCACTAAATGAAGAAAGTGTGTAGAAAAGAATGATTCTGTGTACATACAAATAAAATAATAAATACAGGATTGCAGGGTTGTAGAATTTGTATTTTTGTGTTTGTAGAATTTGTATTTGTATTCTTACAAATCACAAAAATATAGCTGAGATTATAAAATATAAACAAGATACCAGGAGGCTGAAACAAAAAAAGCAGGCCAGCACCACAGCTCACTAGGCTAATCCTCTGCCTGTGGCACCGGTACCCCAGGTTCTAGTCCTGGTTGGGGTGCCAGATTCTGTCCCAGTTGTGCCTCTTCCAGTCCAGCTCT
The DNA here is from genome assembly GCA_949820135.1 of Sylvilagus floridanus. Taxonomy (NCBI): domain Eukaryota; kingdom Metazoa; phylum Chordata; class Mammalia; order Lagomorpha; family Leporidae; genus Sylvilagus; species Sylvilagus floridanus. The sequence continues at coordinate 78,709,775 of OX463227.1, forward strand.
CTGCTGTGGCCCGGGAAGGCAGTGGAGGATGGCCCAGGTGCTTGGGCCCTGCACCCACATGGGAGACCAAGAGAAGCACCTGGCTCCTGGCTTCAGATTGGCGCAGAGTGCCGGCCATAGCAACCATTTGTGGGGTGAACCAATGGAAGGAAGACCTTTCTCTCTGTCTCTCTCTCTCACTATCTAACTCTGCCTATCCAAAAAAAAAAAAAAAAAACCTGAAAACCAAGTAAGTATCCTGAGGTGAGGTTTAGATTGACTTAGACGACATTTGCTCTTATCCCTAACCTAATGCCTTACTTTTTGTTTTGTTTTGTTTTTCTTTTTTATTATTATTTTTTAAATAAAGCTTTAAAGAATATAAATTTCCAATGTACAGCTTATGGATTACAATGGCTCCCCCCCACCATAACTTCCCTCCCACTCGCAACCCTCCCCTTTCCCACTCCCTCTCCCCTTCCATTCACATCAAGATTCATTTTCAACTCTCTTTATACACAGAAGATCAGTTTAGTACATATTACGTAAAGATTTCAACAGTTTGCCCTCACATAGAGACACAAAGTGAAAATACTGTTGGAGCACTAGTTATAGCATTAAATCACAATGTTCAGCACATTAAGGACAGAGATCCTACATGATTTTTTTTTAAAATTGATTAATTATCTATGCAATTTCCAATTTAACACCAAGATTTTTTAATCATTTGCAATTATCTTTATATACAGAAGATCGATTTAATATTATAGTATGTAAAGATTTCATCAGTTTGCACCCACACAGAAACACAAAGTGTAAAAATACTGTTTCAATACTAGTTAGAGCATTACTTCACATCGGATAACACATTAAGGACAGATCCCTCATGAAACGTAAGTACACAGTGACTCCTGATGTTGATTTAACAATTTGACACTCTTGTTTATGGCCTCAGTAATCTCCCGAGGCTATGGAAGCCTTTAGGGTTCGCCGACTTCGATCTTATTCCGACAGGGTCATAGTCAAAGTGAAAGTTCTCTCCTCCCTTCAGAGAAAGGTACCTCCTTCTTTGATGGCCCCGTTCTTTCCACTGGGATCTCACTCGCAGAGATCTTTCATTTACGTCTTCTTTTTTTTGTTTTTCAGAGTGTCTTAGCTTTCCATGCCTAAAATATTCTCATGCACTCTTGAGCCAGATCCGAATGCCTTAAGGGCTGATTCTGAGGCCAGAGTGCTATTTAGGACATCTGCCATTCTATGAGTCTGCTGTGTATCTCGCTTCCCATGTTGGATCATTCTCTCCCTTTTTCATTCACATTCAGAAATCCACCAAGAAGAGATGATGGAGAGGATGTGGGGAAAAAGGGACACTAATCCACTGTTGGTGGGAATGCAAACTGATGAAGCCACTATGGAAGTCAGTCTGGAGATTCCTTAGAAACCTGAATATAACCCTACCATACAACCCAGCCATCCCACTCCTTGGAATTTACCCAAAGGAAATTAAATTGGCAAACAAAAAAGTCGTATGCACATTAATGTTTATTGCAGCTCAATTCACAATAGCTAAGACCTGGAACCAACCCAAATGCCCATCAACAGTAGACTGGATAAAGAAATTATGGGACATGTACTCTATAGAATTCTATACAACAGTCAAAAACAATGAAATCCAGTCATTTGCAACAAGGTGGAGGAATCTGGAAGGCATCATTCTGAGTGAATTAAGCCAGTCCCAAAGGGACAAATATCATATGTTCTCCCTGATTGGCGACAACTAACTGAGCACCAAAGGGGAAACCTGTTGAAGTGAAATGGACACTAATGCCTTACTTTTAACAGCATCCTCTAAGGGAAGAGCACCTAAGAACTGGGCTTTCAAATTGAGAACTGAGACCTTTGCTTAAAACCTGGATCTTTGAATGATTACATAGTTATTTGTCATAATTTGAGAGATAATTCTAAGAAATTTTCTCCAGATGCAACATCAAGAGATATGAATTATGAAAAATAATTAAGACACATGAAAGACAAAATGTGAGGCTCTGATATAGGTCAAGTTAAATTCCTAGGAGAAAATTAATAAGAATAAAAATGAGGCAGATTGTAGAACTATAGAACTTATGACTGAGAAGTCTCTAAAGCTGATTTTGTAAATAAATGGATCCTAAGACGCAATGGCAAAAATGGAAAACTGGAGCTATCAGTTTACTAGACTTAGGCACATAGAGAGAACAACTGTCTACCCAGAACCAGTGATGCTGTGACCCAAATTGCAACCTAAGGTACACAAAACACCAGTCAGAAGAGTTATTTGGAAACAGAAATTTATAGGTTAGGTGTACAATAGTTCCCCTTCATACATGGTTTTTCTTTCCAGAGTTTCAGTTTCCCATATTAACCATGGTCCAAAAATATTAAATAGAAAATTTCAGGAATAAGGTAATATAAATGTTAAACTGTACACCATTCTAAGTATTGTGATGAAATCTGTATGGTTCCAGTATATCCTGCAAGATACTTATTCCTTGGTCCAGTATATCCAGGCTATCTATGTTGCGTGCCCATAAGTCACTGAGTAGGCACCTCAGTTACCAGACTGACTGTCATGCTGTCATAGTTACTGTCTTTATGTAACCTTTATTTTATTTAATAATGGCCCCAAAGAACAAGAACAGTGATGCTGGCAATTTTATTACAGCATATTATTATAATTGTTCTATTTTATTATTAGTTATTATTAACCTTTTACTATGTCTAATTTACAAATTAAACTTTATCATAGATATTTATGTGTAGGCAAAACATAATATACATACAATTCAGTTCTATCTGTTGTTTCAGGCATGCATTGGGAGTCTTGAACATTTCACCCATGGGTAGAAGGTACAAGACCAAATTAAGAGTTGACCAGCGACAGAGTACCATTGAAAGAATTTGTAAAGGATATAGTTCATTAACCTGATATAGTGGGAAAGTCCTTGAAACTAGAAGTACTGGTGAATTAGGAATCCAGCAAATATGTGCATAGATTTAAACAGACTCCATAAAACAGCTAGTCGGGAGGAATACAAACTAGATTAGAACCTAAATACTGAATAACAATAATGTAGAAGATGGGAAAGGTATAATCATATTTATAAAATTCTGAAGCTATTGGTTATTTGAGAATATAGTAATACTAAAATCACACTTTGGTAAGTGAAATAAATATATTAAAACTTTGTGGGTGGGGACAGTGCTGTGGCATAGTGGGTAAATCTGCCACCTGCAGTGCCAGCATCCCATATGTTTGCCAACTAGAGTCCTGGTTGCTCCGCTTCTGATCCAGCTCCCTGATAATTGGACTGGGATATCAGTGGAAGATAGCCTGAGTATCTGGGCCCCTGAACCCTTGTGGGAGGCCTGGAAGAAGGCCCTGGCCCTGGCTTCAGATCTGCCCACCTCTGGCCATTGAAGCCATTTGGAATGAACCGGTGGATGGAAGACCTCTCTTGTTTTGTCTCTTCTCCTATCTCTCTGTAACACTGCCTCTCAAATAAATAAATAAATCCTTAAAATAAAACTTTTTTTTTTTTGAGGAATCACACACAAAATAGCTCTAGTGTATATAACTTTCCAAGGCAGGTGAAGTGAGGAATGAAATAAATGAACAAATAAAAACTCAAATGATTCAAAGGTAGGCAAAATAAGAAGAAAAAAAATCTGAAGTGAGAAGCAAGGCGAGAGAGAAAAAATAAAAAGTATCAATAATTACAATAAATGTAAATGGTCTACATTGTTCAACCCAAAGAAGAAAATTATTAGACTGGGTAAAAAAAATAAAACACAGCTCTAGACTTCCTACAAAATTGCATAAAATATAGGACTGAAAAATGTTTAAAGTAAAAGACTAGGAATAAATTATAAATTATAAACTTGTAAGCACCTAACATCATAATGCATGAGGCAAATAATGAATAAAACTTCAAGAAGTAACTGCCAAATCTACCACAATAGTGAATGATTTTTATATACCTCTCTCATAAATGAATTAATCCAGAAAAGCAGACAGAAAATGAGTAAGGAAACAAAGAATTTGAAAAATCTATAAAGCAAGTTAGTTTTAATTGACAGAATAGGACTCTGAATATAATAATTCAAGACTAGAGATGCTTTATGATAATGCGTGACATAAAAGGCCCAAAACAGTGGAGGATGGCCCAGGTGCTTGGGCCCTGCACCCCATGGGGAGACCAGGAAAAGCACCTGGCTCCTGGCTCCTGCCATCGGAGGAGCACAGTGCGCCGGCCGCAGCGCGCCATCCGCGGCGGCCATTGGAGGGTGAACCAACGGCAAAAAGGAAGACCTTTCTGTCTGTCTCTCTCTCTCTCACTGTCCACTCTGCCTGTCAAAAAAAAAAAAAAAAAAAGGCCCAAAACAAATCTCATCAAATATCAAAGAATCATTATTATAAAGCCTGTGTTCCTTGCCTACAGTACAGCTAAATTAAAATCAATAACAAGGCAAAACCTCAGGGACAGAAATCAGATCGGTTTTTCCTGGAGGCTGGAAGGTAGAGTAGGAAATTGATCACAAAAGGACACAAGGGAATTTGTAGGTGGCTGGAAATGTTCTGTATTTGAACTTGGAAATGGATTCATGACTGTATATGTTTGTAAAAACTCATAAAACTAAACACTTCAAATGAGCAAATTTTACTGTATGTAAATTATGTTTCAATAAACCTGACTTTTAAAAAATCAATAAAGCAATAACTTTCAAAAGTCCTGCATATTTAGTTCTCAAAATTAAATAACAGTGGGAATTATAAAATGCTTAGAGCTGAATGATTACAAAAATACTCCACATCAAAATGCATAATGAATGTGATTAGAAGGAAATGTACAAGGACAACTTTATGTCAGAAATAATACAGTCTAAAAAGGCAACAGAATAAGTTCAAAGGACATAGTTAAAAGTGAAGAAATCAATCAAATAAAAGACAAAGATAGAGCAGAGAAATCAACAGTGACAATATGTGGTTCTCTGAAAATAATAATTATTAAAATAAGCAGTTGTGTCAATTCTGATCAAGAAAAAGGTTAGAGAAGAAACAAATATCATGAATGAAAACTAAAACATAACTAGATTCAGAAGAGCTCTTGAAACAATGATAAAGAATTTTGGGCCAGTGCCGCGGCTCAATAGGCTAATCCTCCACCTGCGGCACCGGCACACCGGGTTCTAGTCCCGTTCAGGGAGCTGGATTCTATCTCGGTTGCCCTTCTTCCAGGCCAGCTCTCTGCTGTGGCCAGGGAGTGCAGTGGAGGATGGCCCAGGTACTTGGTCCCTGCACCCACATGGGAGACCAGGAGAAGAACCTGGCTCCTGGCTTTGGATCAGCGTGGTGTGCCAGCCACAGCGTGCCGGCTGCGGCAGCCATTGGAGGGTGAACCAACAGCAAAAGGAAGACCTTTCTCTCTGTCTCTCTCTCTCACTGTCCACTCTGCCTGTCAAAAAAAAAAAAAAAAAGAATTTTGGGCCTGTGTTGTGGTGTAGCAGGTAATATTGGTGCCGGTTCAAGTCCCGGATGCTCCACTTCTAATCCAGCTCTCTTCTATGGCCTGGGAAAGCAGTGGAAGATGGCCCAAGTTTTTGGGCCCCTGCACCCACATGGGAGACCCGGAAGAATCTCCTGCCTCCTGGCTTTGGATAAGCGTAGCTCCTGCTGTTGTGGCCATCGGGGAGTAAACCAACGGATAGAAGACCTCTCCTTCTCTCTGTGTAATTCTGACATTCAGATAAATAAATAAATCTTTTAAAAAGAGAATTTGAATTCTTCTAGAAAAAATCCAACTCAAAAATTACCCGAGATTATGTAAAAAAACTAAATATCACTATATTATTAAGGGAATTAAATTAGAAGCCTTAAAACCTACCCACAACTAACCAATAAGCACAAAAGTTTTTATCAGCAACTTCAACTAAACATCTAAGAATAAGGTGATTGCAATCTCACATAAACTTAGAGTACTGAAAAATAAGGGCACACAACAGCACATTTTATGTGGAAAAAGTATCTTGATGATACAGCCTTCTGAGGAGTCAAGAATCTAGAACCTTGTCTGGAGTTTCAATCCATTTATTTTGAGATTTCTGAGTCTGAATTCCCAAAGCATATCTCTCTCCTTTCAATCTTAAATATTTTTCTTAACACAAAACAGTAGTCTATAATTTTGTAAATATTTTATAAACGTAGAAACAAAAATCCAAAATAAATTAATAGCAACTATATTAGGGCTCTCCAGAGAAACAAAGCTATAGAAGTGTATTATGAGGTGAAGCTGAGAATCCCACTATCTGCCTACCACCTGCAAGCTGGAGACCCAGGAACACCATGGCAATGTTCTAAGGCCTCCAAGCTGAAGCTAATGATATGGATTCCCGTCCTGATTTTATAACCTAAGCATACTGAGGGCCAAGAGCAGGAAAAGGATGCCTCAGATCAAGCTATCAGAGAGCAAATCCAACCCTCCCCCACTCTTCAATCAAATTTTTCATTAATATAAAGAGGACAAAATTCATGCATTTTATACATACAGTTTTAAGAAATTAACCATACTTCTCTCTCTCTCCATCTCCCTTCCCCAATCCCCCTCTTTTCTTCCCTTCTTTTCTTTTTATTTTTTTAACAACATAATTTTAATTCACTCTATAATCACAGGTTTATTTCACCACCAGCCATAATATTCAACAAAAAAAAAAAAAAAAGGAGGAAGACCACAGTTCTGTAGCATAAATTAGCTCTGTGGTATCTTTGTTGATTTGTCTGTCTAGTCGATCTGTCCATTGACGAAAGTAGAGTATTGAAGTCCCCCATTAGGATTGTATTGGAATCTATGTCTGCCTTTAGATTCATTAACATTTTTTTAAATATCCAGCACCCTGGTGTTGGGTGCATGTACATTTACTATAGTCATGCCGCCAAGTTGAATTGATCCCTTAACCATTACATACTTCCCTTCTTTGTCTCTGTTACCAGTCTTTGTATTAAAGTCTATTTTGTCTGATATTAGTATGGCTACATTTGCTCATTTTTGCTTTCTACTAGCATGGAATATCTTTTTAAATCCTTTCACTTATATGCCTGTGTGTATCTTTGTTGGTCAACTGTGTTTCTTGTAGGCAGCAAATAGATATGTTTTGTTTGTTTAATCCATTCAGCGAGTTTGTATATTTTAATTGGAGAATTTAGTCCACTTATACCCAAGGTTATTATGGGTAAGTAATGACTTGGTCCTGTCATTTTTCCATAAATATTTTCTTTGTGCTTTTCTTAGGAGATTTTCTGCCTTCACATTCTTTCATAATGCTGACTATATCGTTCTTTTCTATGTGTGGCACATGTTTAAGTATCATTTGTAAGGCTGGATGAGTAGAGACCCATTCTTCTAATTTACATTTTGGAAGGTTTTTATTTAACCTTTATTTTTAAATGAGAGCTTTGGGGGCCAGTGATGTAGCATAGAAGGTTAATTTTCTTTCTACAGTTCTGGCATCCTATATGGGCACCAGTTTGAGTCCCATCTGTTCCACTTTTGATCCAGCCCCCACTAATGTGCCCAAATGGAGGATAGCCCAAGTGCTTGGGCACCTGCACCCACGTGGGAGACCTGGATAAAGTTCTTACCTTCAGCCTGGCCCATCCCTGGCCATTGTGGCCATTTGGAGAGTGAACCAATGGGTGGAAGATCTCTCTCTCTCTCTCTCTCTGTCTCTGTCTCTGTCTATCTCTCTCATCTTCTCTCTGTGTATCTCTGCCTTTCAAATAAATAAATAAATCTTTAAAATAAATAAATAAATAAATAAAAGCTTTGCAGGGTACAGTATTCTGGTTTGCAGTGTTTTTTTCTTTTATGCCTTGTACTATGTCTTTTTTTAAAAAAAAATATTTATTTATTTATTTGAAAGGCAGATTTACAGTGAGGCAGAAACAGAGAGAAAGAGAGAGAGAGAGAGAGAGAGAGAGAGAGAGAGAGAGAGGTCTTCCTTCCACTGAGCCACTCCCCAGATGGCCACAACAGCCGGAGCTGCACTAATCAGGAGCCAGGAGCATCTTCCAGGTCTCCCATGTGGGTGAAGAGTCCCAAGGACTTGGGCCATCTTCTACTGCTTTCCCAGGCCATAGCACAGAGCTGGATTGCCAGTGGAGCAGCTGGGTCTTGAATTGGCTCCTATATGGGATGCCAGCACTGCAGGCAGCTGCTTTACCAGTGGGTAAAGTATTGAAGTGCCACAGTGCCGGCCCCTTGGGGTCGTCTTTTCATTCTTTCCTAGCCTATAGAGTTTCGGATGAGAAATCAGTTGTTAGTCTAGTTGGAGATCCTCTGAATATAATCTGGAATTTCTGTCATGCACATTTTAGAATTTTTTATTTACATTTGTGGAAAGATTGACTACAATGTGTCGTGGTGAAGATCTTTTCTGTTCATGCCTATTCCGAGCTCTATGTACTTCCTATATTTGGATGTCCCTTTATTTCTTCTAATTAGAGAAGTTTTCTGATATTTTTTCACATAGTAGGCCTTCTAATCCATTCTCTCTTTCAAAACCTTCAGGAACTCCCAATACCCATACGTTGAGTTGTTTGATAGTATTCTATAAATCTTAAACACTATTTTCAGGTTTTCTATTTTTTCATCTTTTTTTGGTCCGAGTTTTTCCAAGGATTTGTCTTCTAACTCAGATATTCTTTCTTTTTCTGTACCAAGTCTGATATTAAGGCTTTCTATTTAACATATTAAATTCTTCATTTCTAATATTTCAGTTTGATTTCTCTTCAGTTTCTCTGTCAGCACAATTTTTCAGCCATATCGTGTAAATTTCTTTCTCTCTTATATTTGCTTCTCTGTTTTTGAGTAATATTAAGACATTCTTTTGAATTGCTTCAGGCATTTCATCAGTCTCTTCATCTTTACATTCTAATATTGAAGTGTTGGTGTGTTCCTTTGGAGAATCATATTGTCTTTCTTGTTTATGTGTTTTGCATTCCTGCATTTATTTTTAGGCATTGGTGAAAACACTTGATGGTTCTCTCTTCTGATGGCTTTTTAAAAATATTTTTAAAGATTTATTTATTTATTTAAAAGGCAGAATTACAGAGATGCAGAGGCAGAGAGAGAGGTTTTCATTCCATTGGTTTGCACTCCAGATGGCTTAAATACCTGGAGCTGTGCTGATCCAAACCCAGGAGATGGGAGCCTCCTCCGGGTCTCCCATGTGGTTGCATGGGCCCAAGGACTTGGGCCATCTTCTACTGTTTTCCCAGGACATAGCAGAGAACTGGATCAGAAGAGGAGCAGCTGAGAGTTGAACTGGCACCCATATGGGATGCCAGCCCTGCAAACAGCAGCTTTACCCACTACACCACAGCACCAGCCCCTTCTGATGGTTTTTATCATTAAACTATGCCTCTGTGGCCTAAGGGAGTGTCTGCTCCTTCAGTGGATATCCAGAGGCATATGCTGGATGCAGCCAGGGAGCTCCAGTCAGTGCTCAAATGTGGGACAAGAATGCACTGTGACACTCAAGTTGGGTGTGGTAGAGCTCTATTGTCAGCAGGCAGGAGATATAATCACTACCTCACCTCAGCCAAAGCTGAGGGTTAGCAGGGAACCCTCTGCAATGACCCACCCCAAGCACTCAGGGAATTTGGAGCCTCTGAAGCGAGATACAGCAACTGCCTGGAGAAGGAGTTACACCCAATACCTATCTTGCACTCACAGAATCCCCATAGTCCTAGTGTGCAAGCCTCCTACAGTCAGGAATGGGGATACACTGCAAGCCTGCAAGCCTGCCCCATCCACACAGAAAGCAGAGGCATTCCCAGAGCCGGATGCCTTTTGGTCCTCTGCCTTGGCAGTTTTGAGTCTGGGCACCTGTGAGAGAGTTGGGAGAGGGGAACACTTCACAGTTCTAAGAGTGCATTCCTGCAAACCCTCCAGGCCAGACTGAAAGTCAGTGGGGATGGTGTGTTTATCCCTCTGATAAAAATCTCCTGGTTGCATGTATGTGAATCCCCACAGCATCTACTCACATTAGACAGGGCCTCCTCCCTGCTGGCCAGGCGCCCTTGTCAGGGGATGGGGAGAAACAAATGTGCTTTCCCTTCACAGGGTTAGGTTAGCACCCTGCTCCCTGCTAGCTCTCCAGGCCAGATTGAAAGTCAGCATGATCCACAAGGTTCTCCCTCAGGCACTATCACCTGTGACCAGGCTGCTGCAATGTTCTCTCTCCCGGTTCTGAGAACATGGTATCACCTCCGGCCCCAGCTGTGGGGACCACTGGTGGTGTCCCCAGTCACTGCTGCGTGCTTGTACCATCTTGCTCCACAGTGTCTCTCCTCATTCCACAGGACTTCTGCTGCAGATGTCTTCCTGACTCTCCCCTAGGAATACAGCCACACCACATTTCCTCTGTTACCTTCTGATGGTCAAAATCAGCTTGTCTTTTCCCTATTCAGTCATCTTGGATTCTCCCGCCCCTGCTTTTGTTCCATTTAGATGCTCAGTGAATTGGATAATGCCCATGCACATTGGGAAGGAATACCAATTCAAATACTGATCTTTCAGAAATATCTTCCTCACAGACACACCCAGAAATATTGTGCAACCAGATATCTAGGCATCAGGCTGCCACACAAATTAACCATCACAGAAACCGAGTCCAAATACACTGGTACTAAAAATAAATAAAAACAAAAGAACACACAAAAAACTATGGCCAAGTCAGACTCTCCTTGGAAAAGAAAGATGGTGATCTAACACATGCATTTCTGCTAGGCAGTCACATCTTTTGGACAAGATTTCTTAAACAGTACTAGAGAAAAAGCTCTCCCAGAATGGTTTCCCAGTAAAACTTATGATAATTTATTTTCCCTTTATAAAATGAGTATATGTCTATTGTAGCAACATTGTAAAGTATAGATAATCAAAAAGAACATAGTTATACAGTAGCTCCTCCACTCTAAGGAAACAACTTTAAAATCCCTATAAAATTCTAAACCTTTTTCCTTGCATATGTACTCACCTCTTTCTTGCTTTTAATTCCTTTAAATGCTTAAAATGAAAACATTGAAGTACCCAATGATCCATTGATTTGGCATTGTATACATTTGTGCTATATCTACACTTTATCTTTTTTTATATAATAAGCTAATCACAAAGCAATAATGTGTGGTCAGATGGTCAGCTTCTTGAAATTCTTAATAGCTTTGCCTTTGAATACGTGTTTTACAAATGAAGGCTAATGAAACAACAAAGTGTGCACAAGGGCCATAGGTACAATCTTCCAGTCCACATTGCCTCTTCACCTTTCCAGGGAGGATTTTCAAATGCTGGCTCCCAGGACCTACTTGGTAACCATCAGTATCCTCTACCCACAGTGGGGTTCCAATACACACCCAGGGTTGAAGTTCATTGCATCCTGCACATAAGGACTGGGAGGGTCTGTAATTTTCATTCAATTGTGTATCTCTGCCCAAGGGAACACAGTATTATTTTTTTTCTAAGATTTATTTATTTGAAAGGAAGAGTTAAAAGAGAGTCAGAGGTTTAGAAGGAGAAGTCTTCCAACCTCTGGTTTACTCCCCAATGGCCACAATGGTTGGAGCTGGGCCAATCTGAAGCCAGGAGCCAGGAGCTTCTTCCAGGTCTCCTACTCCAGTGCAGGAGCCCAAGGACTTGGGCCATCTTCTACTGTTTTCCCAGGCCATAGTAGAGAGCTGGATCAAAAGAGGAGCAGCCAGGACTTGAATTGGCACCCATATGGGATGCCAGCACTGCAGGCGGCAGCTTTACCCACTAAGCCACATCTCCCACCCCCATGAAGCACAGTATTAAACAGCAAATTTAAAAACATGTTAAGAGAATGTAATGTATATAGGTGAAACTGACATTTTGAGATTTGGTTGCTGTTTGTAGCTCTTGTCTATACTCCTGAGGAAGAGTGGTTTTGTTCTACTTACTACTTTTTGAATTCTTCATTTAATGGAGGATCAAGTTTGTGATTACAAAGTAAAATGAAAGTGTGGCATTGCAAAAAAATAAAAGAAAAACAAGAAATCAAGGAGGAAAGAGGGTGGGGGATGGAGGAAGGGAGGGTAGAGTGTGAAGTATCATTATGCTCTGAAAACTGTGTATATAAAATACATGGAATCTTGTTCCCTTTATATAAATAAATTTTTTGATAAAGAACCACACTAAGATAGGGAATGCTACTATTTGAATAGGGGTCCACATTTGTATTTTGCCCTGGATCCTGAAATTACATGGCCAACTCCGCATACCATTTATCTTCCTATTGTGGCCATGCCCATACTACACTGAGTTTTAGTTTTGATGGTCAAATAAACCAAATTCACACTTTTCCAGTCTTGTACATACATTATTCCATTTTAGATGAAGCTTTCTCAGACATCACTAGCCCCAAGCTTTAATGGGGTAGTCTTGCCACATACTTGAATAGCTCTCTTCTTCCTTGTCTCAGCACCAAGCACATGTTCTGCAATTGCTTGTTCAATTGTCTCTGTCCACTGCCCCTGTTTGACTGCAGACTCTGGGAGAGCAGGGACTGTAGCATTTTTCCCCAGACACCTAGCTCTGAATAATAAATGAAACTTATATCTCCATTGTATGTTCTTATTTTCCAAGAAAATTTTAAATTTTTCTCACATTTGCTTACACACAGATGCATACACACACATATTAATCAGGTTAATATCATTATTCTCACATTACAGAAGGTGTGAAGAAGCTACAATGAAGTTAAATGATCTTGCTAAGGCCACACAGACTATAGCATTATAAAAAGAATAACAAAAACAAACATTTACTGAGCACCCAATATATGTTCTCTGTCCATTGCACTTTCCACATGTGAAACCAATTCATGCTTACCCTTTCCTGTATTGATACAGTTATACTATTTTTAAGACCTGCTTTTTTTTTAAGATTTATTTGTCTGAGAGAGAGAGAGAGAGAGAGAGAGAGAATTATCTTTCATCTGCTGGTTCATTCCCCAGATGGCTTCAATGGCTGGGACTGGGCCAGGCCAAAGCCAGGAGCCAGGAGCTGCATCCAGTTCTCCCATGTGCATGCAGGGGCCCAAGGACTTGGGCCATATTCCACTGCTTTCCCAGATAAGTTAGCAGGGAGTTAGATTGGAATCGTAGTAGGGAATTGAACTGGGGCTGGCATTGTAGATAGTGACTTAACCTGTTATACCACAGTGCCTGCCCCATTATAATATTTTTTAAAGAGAAGATGTAAGAGTTTAATAAATAAGTCACCCAAGGCTGTAAAACCAGTGAATACCTGAACAGATATGAACACCTGAGGTCTGGCTTCAGGTCTTCCCTGTTTCCAACATGCCGCACTGCCTCTATGTTGCAATGAACATAAGACATGGTCTGTGTCTCAAAGATGTCCATCCAGAATAAAAATGAGATATAAATATGTACTCCTTGTTATAAGATAGATTTTTTTCCAAATTAGTTCATAGATTCATAGATAGTCAATGGTCCAGAAATGCAGAGATTTAGCCTGCTTCATGCCTGGTTTTCTCTGGAATGGAACCCCCATGAGCACAGAGCCTACATCTGGCTTCTCACTATTTTATCCCTAAGGTCTTTCCTGAGCTTGATAATCATTGGTTGAGTAAATTAAAGGAACCCAAATCCCTGCTATCTCAGGTGATATGTTAAAAAAGAGCCAAAGAGCAGAGAGAACACTGGCTGAGTTTGAAGACTGACAATCACTTGACTAAGAGGTGGGGTGTGGGAGGGCATTTCAGATGATATTTTTCACAAAAGGGAAAAACACACAGGAGGCTGTAAACTGACTTGATGGGAAATGATGTGTTCCCTGGAGTAAGTCAGAGGTGTCTTAGTCAGGTTGGGCTCCTATAACAAAATTCCACAAAGTGGGTAATTTGTGAAGAATGGAAATCTATCATCCACAGTTCTGGAGGCTGGGTATTCCAAGAGGAAGACCACAGCAGATTTAGTGTCTGGTGTAGGCTCACTCTCTGCGTCCATGATTGTGCCTTGTTACTTAATCCTTATGTGATGGAAGGAAGCAGAGCATAAAAGGACTAAATCACTCCTTCTTGCCTTTTAATGGGCATTCATCCCATTTATTAGGGTGGAGCCCTTATGGATCAATCAATCATCTCTCAAGGGTCCCACCTTGGGGGTTAAGGCCCAATGTAGGAATTTTGGAAGGACATAAACATTCAAACCAAAGTAAAGGGAATATAAATTGAGGAGGTTGTTGGGGCTCAATTATGCAAGGGGTAAATGCAAGAATAAGAAAGTTGGACAATATTCTTTCAGATTTTTGAGTGTAGGAAGGGTGCAACGAAGTGTTGTTTTCAGAAGATTACTGTGGCAGCTATATATTGGACAAATTAAGTAAGGATAAGACAAATAGTCTTGCAAAATTGTGGGAGACTGAAGTAACAGGACTCTAACCATTGACTACAGGGGAAAAGAAAGGCTCAAATTTAAGAAGTCATGAAGGAATTATGGAACTTGACTAATGGTTATAAATTTCACTAGTATTTAAAAAACAGAGACTTAGGAAAAGAGAATAAAGGGAAAATCTGGAATTACCAATCCCATTTCTAATTGTAACAATATAGCTGATGAGTGATTTTTTAAATGTACAAGACACATAACTTGTAATAATCTTCTTTCAGCTATACATTAGCACATCTTTTCAAATGTATCTGTTGGATAGAACACTTTACCCCCCCCCCCAAGAAATATCATCAGCTGCCTCTGCATGGAATGCTTGAATCTAAATTATAGTATTAAAAAGCTGCTGTTAGCTGCTGACAAATCAAATAGGGGGGATGGCACCTTGTTTCACCTCTTCGTAATTGTAGGTATTACTGCTGGTGTGGTACTCCATAGCCTTTTCCCATTGTGTTTTGTTCTGAGATAATAGCAAACTACAAAATAAAGTCGTTCTGTTAATTTAACACAGAACCATTTTCTAAGACCTTGACATTGAATTTTAGACACTGAATCAGATACTTTCTGCATAGCAATACATAATTTATGACTGATTAGCCTTCTGAATTAAAGAAAAAAGGTGGTAAACAATGGCACCCAGGTTTCTGTCAGAAATTTTTAACCTCATGTCAACTCTATGTATATGTCTACACAATATTGAAGACATAAGAAGTAGAATTTAGCAACGTTATTCTTGTTTTTAGTTTGAGTTTTATTATATCCTAGTAGATTTAAATCACAAGTATATTTCATTTTATTAAAAAAGAAGAGAAGACCAGCCCAGCAGCATTCACTTGGATTCTGAATACTTAAAAATTATTTTTAATGTATCACCCTTCATACAAACAAAATATCATTTCCATCCCAAAGAAATACTTCCCACTCAACATACAAGACAGAGTACAGAAGTAGTACAAAATATGACAGTTTAATGTTTGAATTCACTTTAGTAAGTTTAGGGCATGGAGGCTCACTTGTTGGAAAGGAGGACTTTTGGTGGTGTTTATGGAAAAGAGCCATGACACCCAAAAAAGGAGAATCCATGTCCAATTAAAAATGTAAAAAAGATGAAATTCTTTCCTAAAAAGGGTTTTTTAAATCTTTTTGCTATTATAATATAAAGAAAGCAGCAGCCTAAATAAGAGGATGCCTACTCTGAAAAATGAGAAAGCAAATTACAAGGATGATGGTTTAGAGATGCAGCAAACATTGACAACTGTAACAGGCAAGAGTTCACTGAAAGCGTGTGTCAAGGACAAGATTTGTTAACATGCATCTACAGTCTTGCCATGGATTAAAAAAAATCATTTTCTCTCGGCTTCTACCCTCTCTGATCTCCTAAGGAGTTAACAGTGGTCTCTTTGCCAGTCCAACCCAGTTACTCTGGAGCAACTCTAGAGAGTCTCTGTGCTCAGAAAGGCCCCTTTTTTGGTTTAATGCTCTACTCTATCTGTTTGGAAACTCTTAGTAATTTTTGAACATGTTTTCATTTTGCACTGAGTCTCTCAAATTATGTAATCCTAATGGCAGGAGATAGAAAAAGCCATGAGCAGCAACAGCAGCAGCAGTTCCAACAGAGCATGCAAACAGACCAGGTGGGAGAAAGTCACAGTTAACAGACCTCAGACCCAGCAGGTGGAGGGAAAGTACCAGAGAAGATGCAGAAGACATAGGAGGCCAGCTCTTCTGCCCTGTGGCCATGAGGCCATGTACACCTTTCCCTACACACTGGTGGAAAGAAGAATAGTCTCTTTGAGAGGAGAGAAAAAAAGCAGTGATAGGGTTTGAACTTTAACTGAATATTTACCTAAAATAGGCAACCAAGATATATTTACAAATTTAGATTTTTTCCCACCATTTTGATATTGAGCTCAAAGGAAAAGGAACATTAATTATAGAAAATAAAGCTTTTCTTCTTGTTTTCCCCTATCTAAATTGTGGTATATAAATTTTGACCTCTCCAGAGAAAGAAAATACTACACTTTCTGCAAGTGAACCATTTGAGGTTCAAGGGCTTACTTTCTCACTCTTGAATTATTCATGAATCTATTAAGAGTACATGCAGTAGTTTGAGACTCTGTTTTGTTAAGCATTCTGAATAAAAGATGGTCAGAATACTGTTTTCTAGGTTGAGGTAGGGTCTTTTTTTTTTTTTTAATCTTTCTCCAACAATCATCTGAACATGTGGCTCTGAAACAAGGATATCTGCAGGCATGCTTGGCAGTAAAAAATGACAATCCAGAAAATATGTAAAACATACATTCCAGAGCAGATTTAAAAAATGCACCAGATGGCTAGTCATTGTTTTTTTTTCTGAAGTTCCTCATAAAAACATATGAAATACTTTGCTTTTCTTTAGATTAAGCCTACTGAAGCACAACAGAAGACATGATTTCTCACCCTGGAAAATTTCTTACTTCAAAATAGTAGAGATGACTATAAAATGCCCAATACTTCTGGAATTAAGAGGTGAACTCACTGATATTACTCTCTCTCCTGCTCTTTTACCCCTTCTCTTTAATTTAGGCCATTTGGTAGCCGCTTATGCTACATTTTATTAATTGGAGCAAAAGGTCATGGTCAAAGAGAAAAAAAAAAGTGCTGATGGAAAACCATCTACTATTACTTGGGAGTTTAGAAGCAAGACTAATGCAATTGGGTCCACTCTCCCCAAGTAAGACAACATATAAAGCCCATGTGCTGTGCTTAGCATATAATAAGTGCTGAAAATGTTGGTCACTTCCATCATTTCACCTCAGCATGACAGCTGTGCCTGTACTGAAGCCTCAGTGCTTTTTCCACCACTTTGTTATGAGCAGCCACCATCAAGCTTGCTAAGATGCTGATCAAAGACATCAAGGAAGATTTGGAGTAGAAAGAGTTACTGTGAACAGTTAAGTAGATCACAAATGAATTAATGTTTTCATTGTGATTTTAGAGCAAATATCAACTTTTAATAATATCTATTGTATAGTTTCTCAATTCTCTATCCATACAAAAGATTCACAAAGGCAAGGACCTTTGTTATTTGCCTCATCACATACCAGCACCTAGAACACATAGTAGGTACTCAACGCACATGTTAAGTGAACAGGGACATCAAGAAAACCATAAGCAGTGGCACTTAAAAATCACACATTTAAAACTGTTTCAAAGTGGCCTAGAGAGTTGCCCAAGGTCAATAGAATATGAAGCTAACCCTAAAAGTAATGGATTTCTAGGTCCCACTGCACAGATTCTTGTATTATTAGCACTTTCTCCAACTGAAATAACATGAACATAATTTTTTCCCAATTATTCTGGCTGAGGGACATACGAAAGACTTCAGTTGGTGGAAAATTTACAGCCTAGCTTCTGGAAAGTCTAGGAACACCATAGGGCAATGGCAAAAGGTCTTCCAGTAATTAAATCAAGAAGCCAGGGAACCCTGGAGGCCACATTGTAGCATTATAGACTCTGGGACAGCCCTCTTGGAGAAAGGTGCCTTTTGGTGATGTCCATTATATAAAAGATCCTTAGGCAAGCAAGAATTAAAGCAAAAACAGGAAAGGAAAAGTGCCTATGCCTTCCTATTATTTCTAAGGTGGTCGTATATACTGACTTCTAATAGCCTTCAGATCCACCATCTATGAAATATTTTCTTTCCTATCATTACAAGGTGGACAAATAACATCCTAAAACTCATATGCACCAAAAAAAGAATAGTTTTTTGTATCTTTATAACAGTTAAACTTCTCATGAGCACCCTCACTTCACTGGGAACTGGGGTGATGGGGAGAGTGGAAATACAGGTGTTTGAAGAAGGAATTCTTAATAAATTAAAATTCCTTAATGTGTTGTCCAATGTGAAGTAATGCTATAACTAGTACTGAAACAGTATTTTTACACTTTGTGTTTCTGTGTGAGTGCAAACTGATGAAATCTTTACTTAGTATATACTGAATCGATCTTCTGTATATGAAGATAATTGAAAATGATTAAAAAATCTTGGTGTTAAATTGGAAATTGCATAGAAAATCAATTTTTTAAAAAAAATCATGTAGGATCTCTGTCCTTAATGTGCTGTACATTGTGATTTAATACTATAACTGGTACTCCAACAGTATTTTTTACTTTGTGTTGCTATATGAGGGAAAACTGTTGAAATCTTTACTTAATATATACTAAACTGATCTTCTGTGTATAAAGAGAATTGAAAATGAAACTTCATGTGAATGGAAGGGGAGAGGGAGTGGGAAAGGGGAGGGTTGCATGTGGGAGGTAAGTTATGGGGCGGGGGAGCCATTGTAATCCATAAGCTGTACTTCGGAAATTTATATTCTTTAAATAAAGGCTTTATAAAAAAATTTAAAAATTTTAAAAAGTCTATACTTAAGCTCATTTAAAAAATTTAAAGTTTATTTTTTGATCTGAAAGTTGAGGGAGACAGTGAGAGATCTCCCATCAGCTTTTTAGCCTGAAAGGGTAGGGCTAGCCTGGAGCCAGGAAATCAATACATGTCTTGCATATGGGTGGCTGGGACTTGAGCCATCTTCTGCTGACTTCTAGGGTGCACATTTATGGAAAGCTCAATTGAAGCAGAGGTGAGACTCAATTCCAGGCACTTTGATATGGAATGTGGGCACCCTGAGCAGCAACTTAACCTGCAGCACCGCAAGTCCCACTCCTATGAAGAGGCCTAAGGAATAAGATACTCTTCTTTCTCCCTCCCAGCACCACAAGCCTTTCTGCGTCCTGCGTGATCAGAACATCCTGCAGGTCATATCCTCTTCCTTGCCTTGTGGATAAAGATAGTTAGGAGGTCCCTGCCTTTGCACATGCTCTAGCAAGTTTTTGCCTTTGTCTTTTGTAAAACATCATGACGGAAAGGCAGTGAAACACACATGGGTTAATATTTCTAAAATCATTACAGCTCATAGTAACCCCAAGAACTTGATGAATCTACTACAAAGTATGAGTCAGTTGAACAAACCAAGAAGGCAATATTTGGCAAAATAGTTTTATTGAAAAGAGCAGAGGGATTGAAAAAGCAAAGGGAAAGCCCCTGGGTAAGCAGCCAGAGGGGCTTCTTCAGTAGGAAAAAGCAGGTGAAAAGAATGTGAGCTGTGGGTTTTATACCTATTGGAAAGTTTGTACAGGGTCCTTGGAAAAAAGCATTTCCTGGGTGGTGAGCTCATCCTGCCTTCTCATCTCCCATTCCTCCCATTTGATTGTGACTTTTACAGGTCAGAGAAAAAGTTCTATCTAGAGGCCTGATAGAGCTGTTTGTCTTCACCATACCCCTAAGACTGGGCATAGACAACTCCAGCTTTCCACGTGGCCTTGGTGCCACAGCCTGCTCTTCTGTGTGATCAACGAAATTTTTTATGTTTCCTTCATGATCACACTTGCTTTCTTGCTCAGGCCAATTTCCCAGCTAGGTTAAGAAATCTTCCACGTTGCTAGAGGGACCCTCTTTGTTCTCTCTATCGTTTTACCATTCCCGCTCTGACTCCTTTCAAACTTATATATTCATGTCATGATAATCTCAAAGGGTTAAAAAGGATTTAGTTTTGACTTATAATTTTGGTTAGACATTGTTCAAAAATAAAATTGCAATACATTAGAAAATAAGTAACGTAAAATAACATAGTAAAAGCAATCAGTGAATGTCGTATGGGAAACTATACTTAACATCTCCAAGTCATAACTAAGCCATAGTTTCTTTATCTAAAAATGTGGGTAATAACACCTGCTCAGCCCACCTCACCTGGGTGTAAGAAAAATACTTTGAAAGCTATAAAGCTAGGAGAAATGAAACTTGGGGTAGAAAATCTGCAAAACAAATTTTATTCTTGGACCTCAACCCTATGGCATAATGGGGTCTTAGTGTATGCATGGCAAGAACATTCTAACTGGTTATCAACTAAAACATCCTGAGGATCAAGCAGCACTATCTATCACACAGCATAAAGCTCAGCGGTGTATATAAAGTTGCTATTGTTGAACAAGATTTTATACAAACTCTCTCTTCTATTCATAGAAAAAGCCACATTTGCATGAATGTGGTTGAAAAGATTTGCTGTAGAGCAGCAATTTTATGGGAACGTGTGTGTGGGAAAGGTTTGATTGAAGTACATATGGCAATCCTCTAAGACTGATTTAATGGTGGGAAATGCCTGCCAGCATCTGGAGCCCTGGACTGGAGTTGCTCAGAGCTCACAGATGCTGCAAAGATTCAGGAGCCTTCTGCTGGGTAGAAATTGGACATATTTTGAATCAAATCATTCCACAGAGAAGCTTATTCTGTAGTTGCTCTCCCAGCATCTGAAATGCTTTGCCAAGAATAATCATATTTTTTGTAAGCCCAAATCCATAACAAGTTATACTGGGCAGGGACCTCCCCCAGAAGGTTGGAAGGAACGCAGAAAGGTGGGGAGAATACAAGTGGCATGATACCTAACCCAGGAAGGATCTGCTCCTGGGTGCTGGGCTCTCCTGCCCTCCTGGCCCCACTGCAGTATCCAGGTTCCCCATTTTCATCCTTTGTATCCATGGAGAACTGTCAATTTCACATTTCATCTAAAAATGCCAGCCACGTGTTTTTCAACATTTGTTCCCCAACATTTAGAGAAAGAGAGAAATGAGATAGAACTGAAAACAAAAATCTAAAGAAAGGTTGAGAATTTAAGAATAACACTTCAAGGGAGTGGCAAGATGGCGGAATAGGAAGGGAGCACACCGATAGTCTGGGGAGAGACAGTTTAATAAAAGTGGAGATACTGCAGGTTCAAGGAAGAGTAGGGGAAGAAACAGCAGAGAAAACCCTTCCGGAACTGGAGATTCACAGTGGACCTGCGTGGAGAGCGTGGGAGCCCGCAGTTTGGGACACCAGCAGCAGATTCAACACACCAGCGCTGGAACGCGAGGTGAGCAGAACCTCAATAGCCCGAGATACCAGCAGGGAAGCGGAAAAGGGAACCTAGAGCGAACAAGGCTTGAAACCCTGCAGGGAAAAGTTCACCAGGCTAACTAGAAGAGAGAGAGAGAGAGGGGAAAAAAAAAAAAAAGTGACCCATACGGACACGAGCTTCTCTCTCTCCGCTCACCTCTCAAAGGTGAGCAAGACAAAGAGCAGGTGCCATTTTGGAATACGTCATAAGCAGGGCGACCTTGGGTCGGCACCGGCCCCGAGCCTAGCAGAAAAACCTGACTCTGGGTGGGAGGGGTGAAATAACAGGAGATTAGAACCTAATGAATGTGTGGTGCTAATGAACTGAGACTGTGAAAAAAGAGACGGTAGGGGAGAGAACTCACGGAAATCACGAATTCATGTGAGTACTCTCCAGAGACGCTACAGTTCAGTAGCCTTGGCAGCCCAGTGGGAGACTACAGGAGAATCTCAGCCCACACAAAGGGCCGCAAAGATTCCTTCTCTGGTCCTTGGGAAAAAGCTTCCGAACTCTGGCTCCTGTGGGTATATCATTCGCGTGCTAACCACCCCCAATTCCATTCAGCTGTGTGGAATTACTTCCCTTTTGAACCAAAAAAAAAAAAAAAAAAAACTAACAGAGAGAGATTTACCACGCCTAACCTGGGAGTGTCTCCTTTGACACACCCTCAACCCTGAGGAACCAAACAGAGCTCTCAGGCCACACCCATCTCAAGCCTCTAAGGCTCCATCAAAAGCAGACAGTCCACTTAATCTAGAGTCATAGTATAACAAGAAAAAAACACCACAGTGAAGAAACCAATATGCCAAACAACAAACGCAAAAACCGAGGTAATAAGAACAAGGAAGACACTATGGCATCCCCAAATGAAAAAGACACCCCAATTCAAGATTACGAAGATGATGAGATAGAAGAGATGCAAGAAGCAGATCTCAAAAAATTGATAAGAACACTAAGAAGTACTCAAAAACAAATTCTTGAACTACAGAAATCCTTAATGGACAAGGTAGAAAATCTCTCTCGTGAAAATGAAATATTAAGGAGAAATCAAGCTGAAATGAAACAACTAGTAGAACATGAAACTGTGATAGTGACGAGAAATCATAATGAAGTGAAGAATTCAATAGATCAAATGAAAAACACATTAGAGAGCCTTACAAACAGAATGGGTGAAGCAGAAGAGAGAATATCGGACTTAGAAGACAGAGCACAGGAAACTATACAGTCAAACCAAAGAAAAGAAGAGGAAATTAGAAATCTAAAAAATATTGTTGGGAATCTACAGGATACTATTAAAAAACCCAACCTTCGAGTTCTAGGAGTTCCTGAAGGCATGGAGAGGGAGAAAGGATTAGAATGCCTTTTTAGTGAGATAATAGCAGAAAATTTCCCAGTTTTGGAGAAGGACAGGGACATCCTAGTACAGGAAGCTCATAGAACCCCTAGTAAACATGACCAAAAGAGGTCCTCACCACAACATGTTGTAATTAAACTCACCACAGTGAAACAGAAAGAAAAGATCCTAAAATGTGCAAGAGAGAAACGTCAAATTACACTCAGAGGATCTCCAATTAGACTCACGGCAGACTTCTCACCAGAAACCCTACAAGCTAGAAGGGAATGGCGAGACATAGCCCAGGTACTTAGAGAGAAAAACTGCCAGCCCAGAATATTATATCCTGCCAAGCTCTCATTTGTGAATGAAGGTGAAATAAAGACCTTTCATAACAAACAAAAATTGAAAGAATTTGTTGCCACTCGTCCAGCCCTGCAAAAGATACTTAAAGATGTGTTACACACAGAAACACAGAAACACGGCCATCAACATGAAAGAAGATAAACGAAGGGAACCTCACAGCAAAAGATCACAGGGAATTCAAAGCATACATTTGGATAAAGAAATTATGGGACATGTACTCTATAGAATACTATACAGCAGTCAAAAACAATGAAATCTGGTCATTTGCAATAAGATGGAGGAATCTGGAAAACATCATTCTGAGTGAATTAAGCCAGTCCCAAAGGGACAAATATCATATGTTCTCCCTGATCGGTGACAACTAATTGAGCACCAAAGGGGAAACCTATTGAAGTGAAATGGACACTATGAGAAACAGTAACTTGATCAGCTCTTGTGCTGACTGTTGTTGTACAATGTAATACTTTATCCATTTTAGTAATTTTTTTATTCTAGTACTATTGGTTGAACTCTGTAATTAACAAACAATTATTCTTAGGTGTTTAAATTTTAACTGAAAAGTGATCCCTGTGAAATATAAGAATGGGAATAAGAGAGGGAGGAGATGTACAATTTGGGACATGCTCAATCGGAACTGCCCCAAATGATGGAGTTAGAAACAGGCCAGGGAATTCCAATACAATCCCATCAAGGTGGCATGTACCAAGGCCATCTCACTAGTCCAAGTGATCAATTTCAGCTCACAATTGATCACACTGATAGGTCTAAGAGTCAAAGGGATCACACAAACAAGACTAGTGTCTGCTAATACTAACTGATGGAATCAAAAAGGGAGAGAATGATCCAACATGGGAAGCGAGATACGCAGCAGACTCATAGAATGGCAGATGTCCTGAATAGCACTCTGGCCTCAGAATCAGCCCTTAAAGCATTCAGATCTGGCTCAAGAGCCCATGAGAATATTCTAGGCATGGAAAGCCAAGACACTCTGGAAAAAAAAAGAAGACCTAAATGAAAGATCTCTGTGAGTGAGATCCCAGTGGAATGAATGGGGCCATCAAAGAAGGAGGTACCTTTCTCTGAAGGGAGGAGAGAACCTCCACTTTGACTAGGACCCTGTCGGAATAAGATTGAAGTCAGCGAACCCTAAAGGCTTCCATAGCCTCGGCAACTCATGACTAGAGCCTAGGGAGGTTACTGAGGCCATAAACAAGAGTGTCAAATTGTTAAATCAACATCAGGAGTCACTGTGTACTTCCGTCTCATGTGGGATCTGTCCTTAATGTGTTGTCCAATGTGAAGTAATGCTATAACTAGCACTGAAACAGTATTTTACACTTTGTGTTTCTGTGTGGGTGCGAACTGATGAAATCTTTACTTAGTATATACTGAATCAATCTTCTGTATATAGATAATTAAAAATGAAAAAAAAATCTTGGTGTTAAATTGGAAATTGCCTAGAAAATTAATCAATTTTTAAAAAAATATATCATGTAGGATCTCTGTCCTTAATGTGCTATACATTGTGAATTAATACTATAACTAGTACTCCAACAGTATTTTTCACTTTGTGTTGCTATGTGAGGGCAAACTGTTGAAATCTTTACTTAATATATAGTAAACTGATCTTCTGTATATAAAGAGAATTGAAAATGAAAATGAATCTTGATGTGAAGCAAGGGAAGAGGGAGTGGGAAAGGGGAGGGTTGCGGGTGGGAGGGAAGTTATGGGGGGGAAGCCATTGTTATCTGTAAGCTGTATTTTGGAAATTTATATTCTTTAAATAAAAGCGTTATAAAAAAAAAAAAGAAAAAAAAAAAGAATAACCCTTCAGTTGACTGTAGCTTTCAGGAGACTTCTAACTCAGGCAAGACCAGTTAGACATTATGATACCTAACTGGTGACCTGACCTTTATGGTCTGTGAAATACCTTCCCATAAATGGCCTATGTGATCATTTCAAAAATCCTGTCATAACAGTGATACAGGCCTTCCCAGCCCATATGTAGAGAAGAACTCAGAGATAAGGCACAGAAATCACACTTAGCCACTAAGAGCTGAATGCAAATACCGATCTCCACAGTCCCAGATGAATCATTTTGCCTCTTCCAATGACTTCTCAATCATGGATATTTCAAAGTTCATGGAAGAAAATGACAGGCTGTTATAAATCTTTCAGCTACAGTCCTTGCAATTGGCAAGTTTTCTCATACTATTTTCAAAAAGCTAACTGTGTTAAACTCTAAACGCAATGTTCTTTCCTAGTCTTCTGTTCATGTGAATCCCTACCAGACACAGGGAAAATGAGTCATAACCTTTTGTGCCCATGCTTAAAAGACCCAATGCAATCAGTTATTTTCATTACTCAATTCAAGATGCAGATACACTTGTAGATAGTAATTAGGCTCCTGAAGTAATATTGATTAGCCTTTAACAACTAGAATGTGTAATTTATGAAAATATAAGGATCCAGCCGCATGTGGCTAGAAGGAAATAAACAAATGTCCATCACATAAAACAAGTTGTATATGCCATGCTACCAAGGACTATTTTATTGGTGAAATGTCAAGGTCAGAAAGGACCAACATGGTACCTGGACTTCCCTTCTAGGCAACACTATAATAGACCAAGGAACTAGACAAGTCTCTAGAGGTTATTTTGAATGGCATCATCACCACTGCCCTCCTCTCTACCTTCAGGTTCAAAAGCAAATTAGAAAACAAAATGTAGCAAAGTCTTATTCATACTAAGCACAAGCCAGAAGATTTAACCCAATTCTGCCAGATACTGAGAGGACTGGATTAAAGATGTTGAAAGGCAATCCATAATTTCCCTTTGGAAGAGCAGAAGTCAGGAAGAAGAACCTAAAAGGACCAGACAAGAAACAGCCACTGGAGATCAAGGACAGCCTAGGAGACATTTGTGACATTTGGAATCCAACAGTGGCATTCAGAGATGCTTGGAATATGCAGCCACACTAAGAAGAGAACTGAATTAAACTTTTGAAGTAAAAGTTTAAAATTTTAGAAAAAGGTTGAGGCCATATATTTGTACCTTTGAACAAGACAAGTTTCTTAAGGGAAAGACTAAAAAGTAGAAACTATAAATTAAAATACTAATAAATTTCACTAAATTATAATTTATATGTTTGATCATAAAAGATAACACTTAAAAGAAGAAATGAGGCTAATCCTCCGCCTGCGACACCAGCACCCTGGATTCTAGTCCTGGTTGGGGCACCGGATTCTGTCCCTGTTGCTGCTCTTCCAGTCCAGCTCTCTTCTGTGGCCTGGGAAGGCAGTGGAGGATGGCCCAAGTGCTTGGGCCCTGCACCCCATGGGAGACCAGGAGAAGCACCTGGTACCTGGCTTCGGATTGACGCAGCGTGCCGGCCGTGGCAGCCATTTGGGGGGTGAACCAATGGAAAAGGAAGACCTTTCTTTCTGTTTCTCTCTCTCACTGTCTAACTCTGCCTATCAAAAAGAAGAAGAAGAAGAAGAAATGAGAAATCACATATTTGAGAAAAGTACTTGTGATGCATATAATTAATTAAATAATCATTCAGAATATATAGGGAATTAGCACTACAAATCAATAAGAAAAAGATAATAAAGCCCCAAGCAACAAGAAAAAGATAAATTGGACTTGATCGAATCTAAAAACCTTTGTATCAAACAATATTAACAAAGTGGAAAGACAGAGTTTAGAAGTGGAAAAGATATGTGTAGATCACATAAATTAAGAGTTTACTATCCAGAATGGAAAAAAAATCCAGGATGTATGAAAAAGTCCTACAACTTAACAATAAAAACAAAACCAACCCACCTAAAAAAATAGACAAAGGACTTGAATAGACACTTTTTTTCCAAAGGAAATCTCAATATAATTAGCCATGAGAAAAATGCAAATCAAAACCACAATGACATACTATGTCTTGGCTTTTTTTAAAAAGAAAATAGCAACAATTGATGAGAAAATGCATAAATTATAAACTTGTACATTGATGACAGAAATGCAAAATAGAGAAACTTCTTTGGAAAACAGTTTGGCAGTTCCTAAAAAAGTTAAACATAGAATCACCACTTGACCTACAAATTCCATTCCTAAATATATACTCCAAAGAATTAAAAACAGAGTCTCAAAGAGGTACTTATTAGTGAATGTTCATTGTAGCACTGTTCACAGAAAGCAGTAGGTAGAAACAACTGCCACTGGACATGATTTAGCTGTAAGACACATGAAACATGATACCCAAAGATCTCAAATACTGGGCTGCATAATAGATGAATGGGGACGCGGAGCTGATAAACATGATAGCCAAGTTCTTGGAAAATAATTCAACAAAGCCTTAACAGTTGACATAAGACATGGAGAGAAAGAAAATTATTATTTCTCAGTTCTCTATCTAATATTTTGGGGGTTTGTGCCTGCTTTATTTTTCCTCATCTAATTTCTTTAGTGTCTCATCCTCCATAAGCCTTATAAAATTTATTTTTAGAAAAGTAGGAGCCAAAGACGAGTTTAAACATGAAGCTATAGGAGTTCTGTCACATACTTCCAGAGTTTGACACACTCATCCTGAGTGGGTTTACATAGGTCTCACAATACTCCAGTCATCTCTCCAAGTAAAGAATCAGGAGTCATTTTCATATTCTCCAGGTTTACTAGTTTTACACCTGCCTGAATACAACTTTCTTATGGAAAGTCACACCAGCACAGGAGAAGTGGAAAGGGACATTAAGTGGGTACCCATTAAGAACATACAAAATTAGACTGCTACATTAATGTAAATATATTCTATACTTAATCTAAAATATTTAAAGGCTCCTTCCCCTGAGGGAGAAAAAGAGAAATGTTTATTCCTTATTTTACCTTAGGAATAATACTTGGCTAAGTGGTTTGACTCACATCACACAGCAGAACTTGATAGCTTGAGAAAACGATCTCATTTAATGTGTGCAACAATTGTATTACTAAATTAAATATTATTAATAGTTGATATAATCATGAATATTACTCTCAGAAGCATCAGAATGGAAACTCAAATTGCAGACTTTGAATCCCTTTGTGGATTCTGGCACATCGTCCCATCTTCATCAGTGATATTGTGCCCTTGCCCTGATCCAGAATGCTAAAATAAATCCATTTCTATTGTGCCTCCTTGACGACAGGAGTCCCCCATAGCAGTGTACAGTATCAACTCACCTCATTGAGAAAATGGTCACGGAGGCTTTTCTTCATGTATTTTGAATTTTTCCATCATTGAGGAAATGTTCACTATACATAATTGCATGCTTTCTAATACCGCTTTCCTTCAAATTGGATTTTCCCCCCATGGATTTTAAAGCTACTTCCATTAGAGAAAAGTAAAAACAGTTGTAATTTCAGCAATTTGCCGTTTTCCTCCTTTTGGGATAGTTTTATTCATTGTATTTGAAGGATAAATAGCTAAATGATCTTGAAATATTTAATGTGAATGAGATGCCAAGATTTCCAACACAAGAAAGCACACCTAATATGCCATAAAAGGTAGCTTGAAACACAGAACCCTTTTTAGTAGATATGTAAACTCCTCTTTAACTACTAGCACTTTCCATTTCCTTGTTCCTGCCCTATAATGAGCCGTTCCACATTTGCTGGTGTTAAACTTGCTTACTAGGACCACTTAGTGCAATCCCACATGGTTATGGCTTGAGAAGCTACACACACACACACACACACACACACACACAAAAGTGAATCAAAAAAAAAAAAAGAGAGAGAGAGAGGGAAAGCAGCAAAGGATAGTGCAACTTAAGAGCCATTTTGGGGGTAAAGCATAGTGGTGGTGTGTCTTCTCAGATTGCAGATTTGAACATACCATTAAATCATATCAAGCATCCTGCAGTGGGCCAACACACTGCTTTCACGTAGCTTCACATCTTAGAACTGCAACAATCCAGAGAGTCACCTTTTTTCAATTGGTTTAGGAACTCCCTGTTCAGTTCATCAGATTTTCCATCAACTTAAGCCATATAAATCAGAAGCATTCCTACCAAGAATCAAACTTTAAAGACTAAGGCTCTTTGGGAGAATATATTATTTTTGCATTGTAGACTTATAATGAGAGGGCTGATCCCCTCACTCCATGTAGGGTTTTTTCCAAAGGAGAGTGGTATTAGAGCCCATCTCTGAGCAAAGGATCCTCATATTGCATTTATTTAGAAAGCTTGTCTAGGCCAAGTTAATGGGCATCAAGGAGCTGTGATCATTTAAGATATCAGCTTTCCCAACTACTAAAAATAAATCCCTGAAGAGGAAACCATATGTCATTTTGAACACATTAAATCAAAACAAAGAGACTGCAAAACTCATTGGAGTTTTCGGTAATAAGATAGAACCCTTTTATTAGCATTGCTAAGATCACTCCCAGGGCAGGAGTAATAAAACAATAACTAACACTTACTCAGCAGTACTCTGTAGCAGGAATTGTTTTAAGTGCTCCTCGTATTAAATCACTTGGTTCTCAGAACAACTCTGAGAAATATTCTTCTAACATCTTCATTTTACAAATGAGAAAACTGAGAGACAGAGAGGTTGTGTAGTGTGTCCAGGAAGACACAGATCGTAAGTGGTAGAACCAAGATTCAAATTCAGACCATCCAGCTCCAGAGTCCATAATATTTCTTTTTTTTTAAAGATTTATTTTTTTTTTGAAAGACAGAGTTACAGAGAGAGGTAGAGACAGAGAGAGAGGCCTTCCATCCACTGGTTCACTCCCCAGATGGCCACAACAGCCAGAGCTGCACCGACCCGAAGCCAGGAGCCAGGAGCTTCCTGTGGATCTTCCCATGTGGCTTTCCCAGGCCCTGGATTGGGAGAGAAGCAGCCAAGACTAGAACCGGCGCTTCAGGCCAGGGCTTTAACCTGCAGTGCCACAGCACTGGCCCCAGAGTCCATAATATTTCCTTTGAATACACAGCACAGCACATGGCTAGGAGTTGATCAAGATACAACTCAAAATCTTTCATTAAAAAACAAAAGCATGAATTAAATAGCTAAGCTTTCCATATTGTGAATTCATCTTTTCTTTCACTACATATTTATTAAGGATCTACAGGGTGTCTGGCACAATCCTGAGGAATGGGGTTAGAGAGAGAGAAAGGAGTAGCTTAAAGATGCTCTGAGACTGCAAGGAAAGAGAGAAGGATAAAAAGAGAGAAAGAAGGAAACCCAGGGTACCATGAAATAAAATACTTACATATCCTGTGCCAGTGCCAAATTGACAAACTATATTGTAGACTTAAAAAAAAAAGAGAAAAAGAAAACGAAATTTCTCTTTGCTGATCTTTTTTGAAAACTGAAATGCTGCCTTCCTGCTTCCCACCCCCTATTGCTCCCATTCCCAAGAGCCTGAGGTTTATGGCAGCTTTACTCAAACATTTTTCTTAGAATTAAGCTAGAATTCCAATACTACCCTTTACAGTTTTTATATTCCCTTTGATATTTTGCAACCAGTGTGAAAGTTGACTTTAAAAATTCTCCACTGATAGCAAAGGTTTATTAGGTTAGCAGCTTTGGACAATGCAGGTGCTTGAAAGCCCAGCACAGAAGTCCAGCTGCTGTATCAGGTCTGGCCCAATGGGAGTGAAATAAGGAAAATCCGTGTGCCAATACAAGGCAATGATGCACCTGTTTATGAACCCAGGTATGCAGCTGTCCATCTGTAACCTGTCGGTGGAGGGTAACTGAAATGGCCTAAGCTCAGAAATAGAAGGCCATAGAGAAACAGAAAGATCAGTTGTCCCAGGAAGACAACTTGAGGCTGGTTTTTTATTGTAGTCACAGGCTGATTCTGCTTGAGTGAAAGTCATGCCGTGTTTCAAACACCCCCCGCCACAGGCTGCCTACTTGAGGATTCAGCACAAAGTGAGACCAGAACTACTTTCTTTTTGGAAGGATTAGGCCACAGCTGAAGTTTCCAATACTGATTTTGAAATCTGCACAGGCTTCTCATACCTGTTCTGCTTCGCTGCACCACTCGAAGCCTGGTCTCCCCTCACCCCAAGGAGAATGCCATTGTTAGGCACTAAACCACGCTAGGCGTCTTCCTTAGAATTAAATTGCGCTTTATGTGCTGTTTAGATTCTTTAATTTTTAGACAGAAAGACAAAACAGAGTACAGTCAGGTTGATTCCTGCCCTCTATCCTGCTTTCTGCTACTGTAGAGCCCTGGGCCATTTGGTTCTCTTCCCAGCAAATGACTATAATCCATACTGACTTTAGTTTATAAGGGACACTGGTATGCATTTTTAAAACTGTGTTCATTGACTCTGTTAGTTCGTGAAAGGTGCCTTTATGAGTTTCCCTCACAGAAATTGGGATCAATTTTCATTTCTTTCTGCTCCATTACATCTAAGCATCACCAGAAGTCTATACAGCATCCCATCATTTGAAAAGTGCTGATCTAGTGGGCACCTCAATTGACCACACATCAAGCCTGAGGCCTAATTTCTGTTTAGTCTCTGGCTAAGTCAGCTTTTACTTCATATCCCCAACTCCTCTTTAGCTTTTCCCATTCACTTACCAATTGTTTATTGATCACCTGGAAATTATCACGGACACCAGGTAGTTCCTAAGGAGCACCTGTGTACATGCTCAATCTCTGCCCTTAAAGATCTTGCATTTAAAAGGGAAGACAGTCAGGGAAACTTCTCACTATAAGCAGCCTCAACCTGACCTGGATTCACAGAGCAACTCTGACTTGAAAGAGCAATTTATTAAGTAGCTTTGGACATCATTCCTACATCCAAATCCCCATGCTAGACCAGCACAGAATGCAAAGCTAAGTGTTTTCCCAAGACTCCATCTCTGACATACAGAATGACATAACTCCCAGCCACAATTGCTAATGTGAAAACACTGCTCTTCTCTGTGATATCTTCATTCCTATCTGGTAGCATGCACTCCAGAGTGCTGGAGATCAAGTTTACCATGCCATGGTCATGTTTCCATTTTTGGGAGCTTTTGTGTAGCCTTTTTCCTAGGGTCTTAGTGGGGTCACTTCCCTGCTAACAAAGGCTGGCGAGGCCCAGCATCATTTACACCACGTTTCTACATCTGAGGTTAAATCTGCCCTCTGAACTGTGCTGAGTGGGAAAAGTGGCATATCACCTATACCAGGACAACATGGCTCTGTCAGGACTTCTACGATCTGGTAGACCCTGCTGTACCCACCACAACCACCTCTGTCATGCACTTTCCTGCTTTCTGTTGATACTGTGCCCTCCTGAAGACTGGTGAAGTCATTCACAATACTCCAGGCCAGGTTGCTCTCCTGACACACCCTCATAGGAGTAACAGGTGCTCCTGGGCTTACTACATGCCAAGCCCTGTTCTATGCTCTCGGTGTGTATCCATGCATTTTTCAGTCTTTACAAAAAGACTGTGAACTGAGACTACCATTATATCCATCATATAGACCAAGTAACTGAGGCTTCAATGAAATTTGCCTAAGGTTCACAGCTAGGAAGGGCAGAACCAAGATCAGAAGCTAAAGAACCTACTTCCAGAGTGTTTGCACTTTAACTTCCCAACTGGGACCCAAGCTGCCTTCCTAAAAGACTAATTGTAAAGGATCAAATGTCTTCCATAGCCTTGGCAGCTCATGACAAGAGCCTCAGGTGATTACTGACGTCATAAATAAGAATGTCAATTTGTTCATCGACAACAGGAGTCACAGTGCACTTGTTCCCCATGTAGGATCTCTGTCATTAGTGAGTTGTGCTATGAGAATTAACGGTAAAACTAATCTTCAAACAATACTTCATACTTTGTGTGTCTGTGTGGGTGCAAACTGTTGAAATCTTTACTCAGTATAAAGTTGATCTTCTGTATATAAAGATAATTAAAAATGAATCTTAATGAAGAATGGGATGGGAGAGGGAGTAGGAGATGGGATGGTTTGCGGGTGGGAGGGTGGTTATGGGGGAAAGAACTGCTATAATCCAAAAGTTGTACTTTTGAAATTTATATTTATTAAATAAAATATTAAAAAAGGATCAAATGCCATCTCTTTTATCAACTGTTTAACAAATCCCCCAGAAACCTTTCATTGTTAAAGAGATACACCTTTATGTTACTATTTAAATTTTGCTCGGGAGAGCGGCAAGATGGCGGAATAGGAAGGGAGCACACTGATAGTCTGGGGAGAGACAGTTTAATAAAAGTGGAGATACTGCAGGTTCAAGGAAGAGTAGGGGAAGAAACAGCAGAGAAAACCCTTCCGGAACTGGAGATTCACAGTGGACCTGCGTGGAGAGCGTGGGAGCCCGCAGTTTGGGACACCAGCAGCAGATTCAACACACCAACGCTGGAACGCGAGGTGAGCTGAAATTCAATAGCCCGAGATACCAGCAGGGAAGCGGAAAAGGGAGCCTAGAGCAAACAAAGCTTGAAACGCTGCGGGGAAAAGTTCACCAGGCTAACTAGAAGTGAGAGAGAGAGAGAGGGGAAAAAAAAAAGTAACCCATACGGACACGAGCTTCTCTCTCTCCGCTCACCTCTCAAAGGTGAGCAAGACAAAGAGCAGGCACCATTTTGGAATACGTCATAAGCAGGGCGACCTCGGGTCGGCACCGGCCCCGAGCCTAGCAGAAAAACCTGACTCTGGGTGGGAGGGGTGAAATAACAGGAGATTAGAACCTAATGAATGTGTGGTGCTAATGAACTGAGACTGTGAAAAAAGAGACGGTGGGGTAGAGAACTCACGGAAATCACGAATTCATGTGAGTACTCTCCAGAGACGCTACAGTTCAGTAGCCTTGGCAGCCCAGTGGGAGACTACAGGAGAATCTCAGCCCACACAAAGGGCCGCAAAGATTCCTTCTCTGGTCCTTGGGAAAGAGCTTCCGATCTCTGGCTCCTGTGGGTATATCATTTGCCTGCTAACCACCCCCAATTCCATTCAGCTGTGTGGAATTACTTCCCTTTTGAACCAAAAAAAAAAAAAAAAAGTAACAGAGAGATTTACCATGCCTAACCTGGGAGTGTCTCCTTTGACACACCCTCAACCCTGAGGAACCAAACAGAGCTCTCAGGCCACACCCATCTCAAGCCTCTAAGGCTCCATCAAAAGCAGACAGTCCACTTAATCTAGAGTCATAGTATAACAAGAAAAAAACACCACAGTGAAGAAACCAATATGCCAAACAACAAACGCAAAAACCGAGGTAATAAGAACAAGGAAGACACTATGGCATCCCCAAATGAAAAAGACACCCAAATTCAAGATTACGAAGATGATGAGATAGAAGAGATGCAAGAAGCAGATCTCAAAAAATTGATAAGAACACTAAGAAGTACTCAAAAACAAATTCTTGAACTACAGAAATCCTTAGTGGACAAGGTAGAAAATCTCTCTCGTGAAAATGAAATATTAAGGAGAAATCAAGCTGAAACGAAACAACTAGTAGAACATGAAACTGTGATAGTGACGAGAAATCATAATGAAGTGAAGAATTCAATAGATCAAATGAAAAACACATTAGAGAGCCTTACAAACAGAATGGGTGAGGCAGAAGAGAGAATATCGGACTTAGAAGACAGAGCACAGGAAACTATACAGTCAAACCAAAGAAAAGAAGAGGAAATTAGAAGTCTAAAAAATATTGTTGGGAATCTACAGGATACTATTAAAAAACCCAACCTTCGAGTTCTAGGAGTTCCTGAAGGCATGGAGAGGGAGAAAGGATTAGAATGCCTTTTTAGTGAGATAATAGCAGAAAATTTCCCAGTTTTGGAGAAGGACAGAGACATCCTAGTACAGGAAGCTCATAGAACCCCTAGGAAACATGACCAAAAGAGGTCCTCACCACGACATGTTGTAATTAAACTCACCACAGTGAAACAGAAAGAAAAGATCCTAAAATGTGCAAGAGAGAAACGTCAAATTACACTCAGAGGATCTCCAATTAGACTCACGGCAGACTTCTCATCAGAAACCCTACAAGCTAGAAGGGAATGGCAAGACATAGCCCAGGTACTTAGAGAGAAAAACTGCCAGCCCAGAATATTATATCCTGCCAAGCTCTCATTTGTGAATGAAGGTGAAATAAAGACCTTTCATAACAAAAAAAAATTGAAAGAATTTGTTGCCACTCATCCAGCCCTGCAAAAGATACTTAAAGATGTGTTACACACAGAAACACAGAAACACGGCCATCAACATGAAAGAAGATAAACGAAGGGAACCTCACAGCAAAAGATCACAGGGAATTCAAAGCATACATTTGGATAAAGAAATTATGGGACATGTACTCTATAGAATACTATACAGCAGTCAAAAACAATGAAATCGGTCATTTGCAACAAGATGGAGGAATCTGGAAAACATCATTCTGAGTGAATTAAGCCAGTCCCAAAGGGACAAATATCATATGTTCTCCCTGATCGGTGACAACTAATTGAGCACCAAAGATGAAACCTATTGAAGTGAAATGGACACTATGAGAAACAGTAACTTGATCAGCTCTTGTGCTGACTGTTGTTGTACAATGTAATACTTTATCCATTTTAGTAATTTTTTTATTCTAGTACTATTGGTTGAACTCTGTAATTAACAAACAATTATTCTTAGGTGTTTAAATTTTAACTGAAAAGTGATCCCTGTGAAATATAAGAGTGGGAATAAGAGAGGGAAGAGATGTACAATTTGGGACATGCTCAATCAGTCGTGCCCCAAATGATGGAGTTAGAAATGTGCCAGGGAATTCCAATACAATCCCATCAAGGTGGCATGTACCAAGGCCATCTCACTAGTCCAAGTGATCAATTTCAGCTCACAATTGATCACACTGATAGGTCTAAGAGTCAAAGGGATCACACAAACAAGACTAGTGTCTGCTAATACTAACTGATAGAATGAAAAAGGGAGAGAATGATCCAACATGGGAAACGAGATACACAGCAGACTCATAGAATGGCAGATGTCCTAAATAGCACTCTGGCCTCAGAATCAGCCCTTAAAGCATTCAGATTTGGCTCAAGAGCCCATGAGAATATTCTAGGCATGGAAAGCCAAGACACTCTGGAAAAAAAAGAAGACCTAAATGAAAGATCTCTGGGAGTGAGATCCCAGTGGAACGAATGGGGCCATCAAAGAAGGAGGTACCTTTCTCTGAAGGGAGGAGAGAACCTCCACTTTGACTATGACCCTGTTGGAATATGATTGAAGTCAGTGAACCCTAAAGGCTTCCATAGCCTTGGCAACTCATGACTAGAGCCTAGGGAGATTACTGATGCCATAAACAAGAGTGTCAAATTGTTAAATCAACTTCAGGAGTCACTGTGTACTTCCGTCTCATGTGGGATCTGTCCTTAATGTGTTGTCCAATGTGAAGTAATGCTATAACTAGCACTGAAACAGTATTTTGCACTTTCTGTTTCTGTGTGGGTGCAAACTGATGAAATCTTTACTTAGTATATACTGAATCGATCTTCTGTATATAGATAATTAAAAATGAAAAAAAAATCTTGGTGTTAAATTGGAAATTGCCTAGAAAATTTATCAATTTTTTAAAAAAATATATCATGTAGGATCTCTGTCCTTAATGTGCTATACATTGTGAATTAATACTATAACTAGTACTCCAACAGTATTTTTCACTTTGTGTTGCTATGTGAGGGCAAACTGTTGAAATCTTTACTTAATACATAGTAAACTGATCTTCTGTATATAAAGAGAATTGAAAATGAATCTTGATGTGAAGCAAGGGGAGAGGGAGTGGGAAAGGGGAGGGTTGCGGGTGGGGGGGAAGTTTTGGGGGGGAAGCCATTGTAATCTATAAGCTGTATTTTGGAAATTTATATTCTTTAAATAAAAGCATTATAAAAAAAATTTTGCTATGCACTATTCAAGTAGATATTTTATAAATTATTTGTAAAATCAGTTTAATAATATACAAACAAAATAATGTCAGTGTGTAGTTGGGAAGACAAGGTACAAATATTCTATTATGAAATCGAGAATTATAGGTATTAAAAGGATTCCAAAAATATCATACTTTTATGACCTTTGATAAATAAATGTTTTATGGTGTGACCAAATGCAGTTGTTCAGAAATCCTCTAGTATAATTTGTAAAAATTAAGAGGAATAGTTTTAAATGTCAGCATGAAGGTAGTGTAGCCTAATGGAATCAGTCAAGATGACTTCTCCGCAAACTCCCCTCCTTCTTTTACCAGGCACCAATGGTATCAGCTTATTGATTGCCATATCTTCTGAGTTCATGCTGTAAAATGGAGGTGATAAAGAACATTCTTTCTACCTGGAATATTTGTTTCAGGGCTCAATGAGACAATCTATACAAAAGCACCGTGTAAGTGGTAAAGCTTCATGTAACCTACATCCTCATTAAATGCAAAAAAGATAAAATTAATAAAAAGGAAAATTGATTCCTGCTAATAAGAAAAAGTTGACTTATGACTTCATGCTGCCAACATAGGGCAAGGTATTTATCCTAGCATCTTCTAAGGTAGAAAAAGAAGTCATGAAGAAAAGAAAATGAACTACTTCCAAGAAACCTTTTGAGAAATTGGCTATAGAGTAGAAAGATTCATGAGATTGATCATTAAGATGATCCATCTGGAGATGCTGGAGAGGGTCTGTCTTCTTGTTCACGATCTCTGGTGGTTTCCCTCTTGGCTTTCCCTTTTGGTCTGTCAGCACTCAAGAAGAGTAGAAACAAAAAGTGATAGCAGAAAGTAAGCTACTGAAACACTAACTTCCAGTTTCACTCAACTTCAAACAAAGTAGGAGTAGGAGGATAGGACCACAGACCAGACATATTAGTGAAACTACTTTAAGATAACTTTTCTTGAAAACCATAATAGGAAAAGTAGGACAGACTATGATTCAAAACAGTTACCTAGGAATTTGCATTCTTTCAACATTACTTTATATCATAGATGTGCTTCCCAGGAAGCCAATACCCAGCTAATTGAGCCCATAGGTCCAGGAGAAGGAGAGAGAACCCATGAGTCTTATCCCCTGGGTTCTGGACCTAGCTCATTCCACAGCAACAGCCCTAGTGTGTGCTGTAGAGTAGATCCATGTTGCAAATAAATGAAAGAGTCAGAGTCAAAGTCAAGCCATGGCCTTGCCCATTACTCTTTTGTGACGCATATCACCACATCTTAGTTCTACCATCTGTAAAACTGGGATCATTGAGAATCTCTAAGTCCCTCCAGTTTCCAAAATTCTGTAATTCTATTGTCCTCACTATAAATCAGACACTTAGAAGAAAACCAAATATCTCAAGTACTGATCTTTTAAATGTCAGGCTGCAGAGTGTATGTATGACAGTTGGAAGGCTTGATTAACAAATATGGCCAAATGCACAAAGCAGTCTGTTCCCCTGGTTCTTCTGTCCAGTGTACAAATGAAATCATTATTTCCTTGGGAAATGGTTAGATGAAGAAACTTGAACGATGATCACATCTATTGTCACTATACACATGTAACTCACAGCATGGGCTTTACTGAGAGTTAGTTCTTTGTGGTTAATTATATCATTACTAGAAATTCACCATCAGCAGAGAGTGTTTATTACTTGCCAAAATATTGTAAGCACAATACTAAAATAAACAATACAAAATGAGCAGCATTAGCTTAACTTTATAAGAGTTTACAATGAGGGCCTTTGTAAATGACACAATGAGAGCAATGTGGTATCTGAGGGCCTAAATGATGATAAAAAAGAGGTACATGCCATCAAATCAATTATACTGTAAATTACTATAGTAAAAAGGATACTCAAATCTTTTGGATGGTGACTGACTACAGCAAACTGATAAAACATAACCCACGGCCTAAAGTGCTAAATAACAAGGCTTAAAATAGAGAAACTGTTACTATTATGCATTAAAATTAATTTATTTATTGGAAAGTCAGAGTCACAGAGAAAGAGACCTTCCATCCACTGGTTCACTCCCCAGATGACCCCAATAACCAATGCTGGGCCAGGCCAAAACCAAACCTTCTTCCAGGTCCCTAACTTGGGTAACGGGGGCCCAAACAATTGGGCAATCTTCTGCTGTTTTTTCCCAGGCCATTAGCAAGGAGCTGGATCAGAAACAGAGCAGCCAGGACACGAACTGGCACCCATATAGGATGCTGGTGTTGCAGGCAGCAGCTTTACCCATTATGCCACAAAATGCTTGCCCCGACTATAGTCTTTTTTTAAGATTTGATTTTATCTATTTGAAAGGTAGAGTGACGCAGAGAGAGAGGGAAAGACAACAAGAGAACGAGAGATACCTTCTGTGCATTCATTCACTCCCCAAATAGTGGCAGATGTTGCTGCTGGGCCACACTGAAACCAGGAGTCCTGCATTCCATCCTGTTCTTGTATGTGGGTTGCAGAGGCTCAAGCACTTGGCACTTGGATCATCATTTGCTGCCTTCCAGGCATATTAACAGGAAGCTGGATCAGAAGCAGAACAGCCAGGACTCAAACTGGTGCTCCAGTATAGGTTGTCAGCATCTTGGGTGGCAGGTTAACCTAAAGTGCCTCAACATTGACCCCTACTACTGTGTTTAAATTATGCCAGATGTATATGAACCTTTGCACAGTAGGGTTTTCATCTGCATTAGATGAGTAAGAGAGATTGGAAGACTTGCACAATGACATGTTCATTGAAAAGCAACACATTTGTTCTTATTCCCCAGAACAGAATCCCCATCCCTAGAGCCCCAAACACAGTGTCTGCAGAGCTGTTCCTCCCATCACGCACCGCCCCACTCCTCCACCCCCATCTTCCCTCTGAACTGAGTGAACACACAATTGAATTAGATCTCACCATTAGAGAAATTGGTCCCTGGAGAGCAGCTCTGAAATCATCCAAGCAGAGAAGTGAGAAAGCACATTTTATGGTTTGCTGAGCGATTCTGAAGTTATGTATAAACCAAAGGCTGAGCCTGCCGTGTGCTGGGCTCCATCTATGAATTCCACATTAGATCAAGGGGTGATAAATGCTCAGATAAACATTTTTATTTTATGCCTCAGTAGTTTATCCTCTCTTCTTCTTATCAGACTCTGTTGACCCAACTTACTGGGCGAAAACACACATTCAGTGAGTAATTGTTTACTTTTGCTCACTCAAGCTGGCCTGTGTGAAGATTCCACTCATTTGTTATCCTGGTTACCTATTCACCCTTGCCCATTTATCTTGATTTTCTCTCCCTTGCTATTGATTTTCTGAAGAGGGCCTTTTTTTAATTTGTTCTCCATAAATGGTATTGACATAACTATGTTTTGCCATTTTACCTTACATATTATACTGTAAACATGTTGTGTGAAATATTTTGTTTTCTTCCATGGGAAAAAGCCTGGAATGAGTGCAGCAACCCAGAAGGCAGGGAAGAATTCTGTCTCCTTGACAATCTTTCCAAATACTGGGGACATTTGTTTAAAATCATGCCTAAATGCCTTGCGTCCCTTTTTCCATTTGAAAAACAAGAATATAGGGCAACAACTATTAGAGTCAACATTTATCATGCATTTTGAGATCAATAGATGAGAAGCTCTCTATAAAAATCAGAAATAATAGTGTTGCTATTCGATTTCTGAGTAACTTCATCCTTGAGTATTTCTCCATAATGGTCATAAAAACAAGAAATGAAGTATTGGGGAGATTTATGTATATCATTTTAAAGATAAATTTTTATTTGAAGTCAAGCATTGTCATGACTTACCATACTGAATTATAATCACTATTGCTTGGGAGATTTTTTTAAATGTTATTTATTTGTAAAAGCAGTTTAATAAGTAACAAAAAATAATAATGTGAATGTGTAGTTGAGAAGAACTGAGGTGGGGACCTTTCCAAAACTTATTAAATATTAAGAATTATCTAACTGTATTCAAAGGATTCCAAGAAATATTTTACTTCTTTGGTTTTTTAATGTCAATAATTTTATTAAAATAAAACTTGGCCTAGAATATTACATTTTCTTGAGAATAATAAAGCTATGCCTCCAATATTAACTCTACATTTGGATTTGTTTCATTTTTGCTTTCCATTTTCTTACAAAAAATAAAATGAGAGCAGTATCTTATTCCTAGTAAGCCTCATTCTTTGCTAATTCAAACTTTTCCTCGTCCTCAGATGTCCAGAGAGGATGCAGACATTGACCTTTAGGAAACACTTTCCCTTTTCTTTCTGAAGTTTGCTGAGGTCCTGTCTAATTAACAATATATATTTCCCCCTTTAACTTCTATTTAAGTCACTAGGCCTGAAACAATCCTCTACCAGGGCACTTTGCACAAACAAGCTTAAAAGTACATACAAGTAGATTAAAGTGCCCGTTAGGTCGTGTCAGAGTCAATGACATCTAACCATTCTGTGAAGTTTGGACCCTCAAAAGAAATAAAGATAATTGTGTTTTAAAGGTAAATGCAGAGGGGCCCAGTGCTGTGGTATAATAGGCTAAGACTGCCTCTGGCGCCGGCATCCCAGATGGGTGCTGGTTCGTGTCCCGACTGCTCCACTTCCAATCCAGCTTTCTGTTATGGCCCAGGAAAGTAGTAGAAAACGGCTCAAGTGCTTGGGACCCTGCACTTGTGTGGGAGACCTGAAAGAAGCTCCTAGCTCCTGGTTCCTGGCTCCAGACTGCCCAGCTGCGGCCATTGCAGTAATCTGATGAGTGAACCAGAGATGAAAGACCTCTCTCTCTGTCTCTCCTTCTCTTTCTGTAATTCTATCTCTCAAATAAATAATTTTTTTAAAAAAAAGAAAATGCAGCTGCTTATGTCATTTTCAATCTCTCATATAAAATTTGTTTAGACGTGGGCATTTTGCCTAGTAGCTAAGATGTTCACATCCCACGCTGGAGTACCTGGTTTAGATTCTTAGCTCTGGCTCTTGGCTCCACCTACCTGCCAATGCAGATACTGGAAGGCATTAGTGATGGCTCAAGTAACTGGGTTCTTGCCACCCATGTGGGAGACCTGAATTATATTCCTTTTTTAAAAAAGATTTATTATATTTATTTCAAAGAGTTACAGAGAGAGGTAGAGACAGAGAGAGAGGTCTTCTATCCACTGGTTCACTCCTCCAGATGGCCACAACAGCCAGAGCTGCACCGATCAGAAGCCAGGAGCCAGGAGCTTCCTCTGGGTCTCCCATGCGGGTGCAGAGGCTTAAGGACTTGGGCCATCTTCTACTGCTTTCCCAGGCCATAGCAGAGAGCTGGATAGGAAGAGGAGCAGCCGGGACTAGAACCGGTATCCATGTGAGATGCCAGTGCTTGAGGCCAGGGTTTTCCTCCATTGCACCACAGTGCCGGCCCCCTGAACTATATTCGTAACTCCAGGATGCAACCATGGCCCATTCCCAGACATTGCAGGCGTTTGAAGAGTCAAACAGTGAGTGGGAGCTCTTTCTCAATCTATCTAACTATATCTCAATTTCTCTCTATAAATACTTTTAAAGAATTTTTTCAAAGCTTCTCAAATTTTTAGATTTCACTGTATGACTATATTATCAATTATTTACCATCCAGAATTGGCCAAGATATTGAACTCTTTTCTAATGCATCAGATACATTGTTTATATGTGGGGGAATTGTGGAAAAATAGTTCTTCATGCAGTTCAGTTTGTACAATAAGAAATACTCAAGTCCTCAAAACCAACTTCTAGCACTTCAACACAGGTTTTCATTCTGTAGATAAGGAAAAATGATGGATTTTCATTTCTATCACAAGAACCCCACATTATTGGAGGATTTTTATTTCATTCAGTATTGTCTTAATATTACTAACTAATGACATCATTATTTCAGATG
Source organism: Sylvilagus floridanus (assembly GCA_949820135.1). NCBI lineage: Eukaryota > Metazoa > Chordata > Mammalia > Lagomorpha > Leporidae > Sylvilagus > Sylvilagus floridanus. The sequence goes on from OX463227.1 coordinate 78,752,765, forward strand.
CACCAGCATTTGATAACTGATTATAATTCCTGAATTGTATTTTGAGGATACTGAAAATACTATTTTGAAACCCTACAATATTCTTCTTCTAAGTAATATTATCTACTATCCAATTATTTTTAGAAAATAACAAAAAACAAGACAGGCTTAATACTATTTACAGGGCTGGTTGTGTGGGGCAGCAGGTTAGGCCTCCATTCGCAATGCCAGTTCTGCTCTGCTTCTGATCCAGCTCCCTGCTGGCTGTCGGGAAGGCAGCAGATGATGGCCCAAGTGCTTGAGCTGATGCCACCAAAATGCATGGAGTCCCTGGATTCCGGCTTCAGCCTGACCCAGCCTCGGCTGCTGCAGCCAACTGGGGAGGGGTGTCAGGATGGAAGATCACTCTCTTTCTGTTGCTCTGCCTTTCAAATAAATAAATCTTAAAAATAAAAATCTTCTTGCCCATACTCCTTATTTAGGAGCAGAGAATCCTGTTTCTCAAAGATCTTTCTTTTGTATTAATTTGTGTTCCTTGAATTACCATTGAATTCATGATCTTTCTTTTTAAAAAATGGTAGAAACCATTCTAAATCTGTCTGCTGTTCTTTAATCCCTTAGTTGACTTATATACCAAGCATGGTGACCTGTGATGGAGTTCAACATGTTTGCTCTTGTTCCTCACCTGGATTTTCTTTTTAGGTATACACGATTTACTGGAATCTTTACATCTTTCTCATCCTGGACCAAATTTTACTTTCTTGAGCATTAATGGCTCTTTTCATAATTATTTTTTAAATAACACTTTCCACAAAAGACCAAATTAAACGCAGCTGAGCAGTCAGGTATCACACTATAAAAAGTCCCCCAGTGAGACGGCACAGAGCCAGGTCTGCTTAGGAAAGACTGAGGTAACTGGGCCTGGAGCCCATCACTCCTGGATATGAAAGTGGCAGTCCAACACAAGAAGCAGTACCCAAGGCCACATTTACAGAAGATGAAAATTACGATAAAGTATGTTCAGTTTCCCCAAATGCCTAGGAATTTGAATGTGAACCAATTTAAAGCTATTAGCATATCGTAGTCTCCTCAGTGTTTCATACAGGATAATATCCCAGTAGGAGTAGGAATTTAACTGAGGAATTATCCCTTCCCCAATTAGCATATTGTGTGAATATTCTGATCAAGGAAATCATTTTAAATCTGCTCATAAATTTCCTCCACCTTTGGCTCACTTGAACAATGGTAAGTTGGTAGAGTGTTATATTGCTTTCCTTAACCTAAGAAGGGCTAACTTTAGAAAAGTTTTCTTTAGTATGGCGTCAGTAATCTCCCTAGGCTATAGTCATGAGTTGCTGAGGCTATGGAAGCCTTTAGTGTTCGCCGACTTGGATCTTGTTCTGACAGGGTCATAGTCAAAGTGGAGGTTCTCTCCTCCCTTCGGAGAAAGGTACCTCCTTCTCTGGTGGCCCTGTTCCTTCCGTTGGGATCTCATTCGCAGATATCTTTCGTTTATGTCTTCTTCTTCTTTTTTTTTTTTTTTTCCCAGAGTGTCTTGGCTTTCCATGCCAAAAATACTCTCATGGGTTCTTGAGCCAGATCCTAATGCCTTAAGGGCTGATTCTGACGCCATAAACAAGAGTGGCAAATTGTTAAATCAACAACAGTAGTCACTGTGTACTTACGGCCCATGTATGATCTGTCCTTAATGTGTTGTCCAAGGTGAAGTAATGCAATAACTAGTACTGAAACAGTATTTTTGCACCTTGTGTCTCTGCGCGGGTGCAAACTGACAAAATCTTTGCTTAGTATATACTGAATCGATCTTCCGTATAGAAAGATAATTGGAGATGATAAAAAAAATTGGAAGTTACATAAAAATCAATCAATTTAAAAAAATATCATGTAGGATCTCTGTCCTTAATGTGCTGTACAACGTGATTTAATGCTACAACTAGTACTCAAAGAGTATATTTCACTCTGTGATGATATGTGAGGGCAAATGGTTTAAAATCTTTTCTTAACACATACTAAACTGAGCTCCTGTATACAAAGAGAATTAAAAATGAATCTGGATGTGAATGAAAGGGGAGGGGGAGTGGGTAAGGGGGAAGGGTAGCGGGGGGGAGGGGAGGTATGGGTGGGGAAGCCATTGCAATCCACAAGTTGTACCTTGGAAATTTATATTCTAAATCAAAATCAAAAAAAAAAAAAAAGTTTTCTTTAGAGGAAGAACACTGACCCATAGTGTTTAGACACAATGTATGTGTCCATCCTGAAAAAACATTCTTTGTGGGGAGATGGGCAAAGGCCTCTAGTATCAAGCTACTCCCAATTCTGAGCCCCCACCTTCATCAATTCCGGCACTCCCATTGGCCAGCATTGCTGGGAGCATAGAATATCATCCTTTCCTTCCTTGATGGGGAAGGACCCCAAAATCAGATAATTTGCCAACCAAATGCAGAACCTTCCAGAAACCATTTCAGGCAACCAATAAACAAAATCCTCTTATAATTCTGAGGGAGAATTCAAACAGTGCCACACTACAGTACAGTAGCATTTCTCATTCCATAGGTTGTGCAGCACTGTCAGTGTACAGAATAGTTTACACAGGTGAACTTTTCTGCAGTGATTGACATACATTTGTTTAAATAAAATACCAGTTTTTCCATTAGAAAAACTGTACCTGGCATATTAAACTCATGATTTCACATTATTTCCTCTATATTTATTTATACTACATTTATTTATGTGTGTAAAACCAGTTTATAGAAAGGTATTAAATACAGGTGGTACAAGGAGCAAGCAGATCAGGTAAAAATTGTGGAAAAAAATGGATGGCAGAAATTTCAGAAAGGCAACACAAAAGTCTTTTTCCTGGTTTACACTTTCAGGGGCCCTAAACAGGATTAAAAAAAAAAAACACATTCTACCTAGATACATAGAAGTAAAACTAAAGTACAATAAAGACATAGTATATCTATAATAAATACTAGTGTGGGCATGGAGCCTTGTGGTTAAGACACTGATTAGGACACCCATGTCCCACATCAGAGTGTGTGGATTCAATTCTCAGCTCCAGCTCCTGATTCCAGCTTCTTATTAGCATACATCCTGGGAGACAGTGGTGACAGCTCTAGTGGTAGGGGTCCTATCACCCAGGTAGAAGACTTGCATTGTATTCCTGGTTCCTGGCTTTGATTCACCCCAATCACAGCTGTTGCAGGCATTTGGGAAGGAAACCAGCAGGTGGGAGTTCTCTGTCTTTTTCTTTCTTTCTCTCTCTGCTTCTTGAATAAATAAACAAATAAAAATTTTTAAATAAATAATTAATAGGTTGAAAACACAGAAAGCAATAATATACCATAGGCAACTTCCTAAAACCAGTAATAGAAGGCAGGAAGAAAAAAAAAAATAATCTAAAGTGCTGAAAGAAAATTATGAACAACTCAGCATCATACAGCCAGCCACACCATCGTTGGAGAGTAAAGATGAAATGGGCATTTTCAGACTACACAACTCAGCATAATTACCATTAAGAGATGGGTGCAGAACGATTACACTTCAGAAGAGTGAAATGAGAATGGAAGGGTGACTGTGAAGAAGGAATATGGAAGGAAGAATGGTGAGCAAAGCAAGAGCAGCCTACTGGGGAATTTAATTAAGCATTGGCTGTGTAAGATAACAATAGTGACTCATCTGGGGTTTTTAATAATCACATGAGACTAAAATATGGGACAACAGACATATGCATGCTATTGTAGAGGTCGTAAGAGCTACTATGTTTGAAAGTCTTTGTATAGTTTGGGAGGAACGGAACAGGGACTGATAATTTGACATGGCTAATTCAAAGACATGTTAAAAGTAAGAGCAACCACTAAGGAATTTAAAGGAAAATAAATAACCTTCCATCCAAGGAGGGAAAATGAGTGCCCCTGGAAGGGAATAAAGAAAACCTCTGATTGTATAGGAAACAGGGGAGGAGATAAGGCAGGATAAAGGAAGCTGCCAAGAGAACCAAAGCAGAAGCTAAACCAAACCTTGACATCGTGGAGCGGCTACATGCAAAAGCAGATTGCCTATTTCAAAATGCAAATGCTTCTCTGTTCACACACAGCACACCCTGTTGCTTGTCATTATTATCCCAACCACTTTTTGTTGCAGAGACTGCCAGATTTAAGCTGGCAGTGTCTGATTAGGAAGCCCCCTCCATCCAGCCTGCAGTTCCAAGGCTCACCCATCACAAGGTCCTTATTATCGCAGTTGGTGCTCAGTGTCAGAAGGCATAGATTTGGAAGAGCATAACAAAAACCATCCACCAGAGAAGGAGCTCACATTCATAAGTACACATGGATGCACTCCAAAACCCTAGAGCTCGTAACACTGTCTTCATCTTGATCCTGAATATGTACGGTACAGACCCCTGAAGTCAGATCCTCTTCCCACTATAATTTAGCTAAGGATTCTGTTACATCCGTCTGCAGAAGGAATTTAATTTTTAAGAATGGAAAGTAATAGAGCTCACCCTAAACTGAAATTGCAAGGTTGGAACCTCCCTGCTTCCTAGTATCAGCAGGCATGTAAAAAGAATAAGATTTATGTCCCTAAACCTAAAATATTCTGAAGCAATTATTTACTTAATATTTTGCTAAATTACCTAGGATTGCAGTTTTGATTAGGAAAGCAAAAGAGAAGTCTGCAGGTGGCCTATAAAGCTAATTTTGAAGATAGCTCTGCAAAGCTCATGCAGTGGTCTTGGAGAATATTAACATAGTGTTACATACCACAGTGCCCCCGAGGTGTTCACCTGCCACAGAATTTAATTTATTTTATATCTCATCTAATAGACTGAGGCCCATCCATTAGGTAAATATAATGTGGAAACATGGTCTTGTTTCTCTAAAGAGGAAACGAGCAGGGACAGGAGATTTATTCTCACAGAATCTTTTGCTACTCCAATTGGGTTCAAATTTGGGTTGTGTTGTGACCTGTGCCTCATTAATGTTCAGTTTACAGGTTGCTTCACATTATGCGCTGCTTGAATATATGTAAGATAAACAAAAACAAAACTCGGATCAAATAGGCAATTTCTGTGATAAATTCACCAGTCAAACTTCAGATGTTATCCTACAATGGCTTGACATTCATATACTGAAAATATTTTTTAATCTGTGGACTCCACTTAGCTGTTTGAGGCATTCATGAAGCTTAGTAAAGCAAATAAACCCAGAACTGGTAATTCCAAAAAATGTTTCATATTAGTGGTGACAGAGAAAAAGGCTTGGAGCAGTAAGCAACCTTTAAAAATAAAAATAAGAAGTAAGTGAATCAAATATGACATTACAATAGAGAGGAAATTGAATTCATCTGTACAAGATAAGGGTGGCTTCATTACTCAGGGGCATCCTGGCTGTGCCATGACACCCGAGACTGATGAGGCCACCCCATCTCTGGAAGATAAATTCAATACACAAGGTATTGTTCTAATATATTCTCAAAACGTACAGAATATACTTAACAGATGGCAATGGATTTGTATTTTTATCTTCAGACGTTCATAACAAGAAGGAACATAATTCGCAGCAAGGCAAACCTGGAATAAGTTTCATACAGACTCGTCTCCCCAACTCGTTTGGCAAAATTAGAACAGTTTCTCAAAGGGCGGGAGTGGAAGCCAAAGGCATTAAGGTGCTTTTATAAGTCACCTTGGTAGAAGTGAGTTCTTCACCACCAATAAAACAGCTGAGGATGTGCTTCCCTAAGCCCTTCTGTAGGGAAGCCCCCAAACATTTGGAAAAATCATCCAAAGACAGAATATTTCAATGAAAGTTCACGGGCTCATTTCATAAGTTTAATGTTTGTCTACCAAAGATTCTAAAGCTCTTAAATTCTCTATGTCAACTAATAATTCTTTCTCTCTGTTCACCTCTTTCCTGACTCCTTCCAAATTAGAAATCCAGTTGACTGAAAGACCAACCCAAGCCTATACCTACACATCTCCAATTCTTCATTGTTTTAAAGATTTGTTTATTTATTTAAAAGTCAGTTAAAGAGAGGGAGAGGGAGGGAGAGACAGAGAGAAGAGATCTTCCATCTGCTGATTCACTCTCTAGATAGCCCTAATGGCTGGGGCTATGGCAGGACAAAGCCAGGAATGAGGAGCTTCTTTAGGGTCTCCCATGTGTGTGGCAGGAGTCCAAGTACTTGGGCTGTCTTCCACTGCTTTCCCAGGACATTAGCAGAGAGCTGGACTAGAAGCCATGCAGCTGGGACATGAACTGGCACCCATATGGGATGCTGGAGCTGCAGGCAGCAACTTTGCCCACTATACCACAAGGCCACTGCACACTTCATTCCCAATTTCCAACACTCCCATCTTTTTCTTCCTTTCTTGTGATTACTTGTTATCTGATTTCAGCAAACTTCCCCATTTACAAATAGTACGACACCAGCCATGCAATGGATTTCAGTTGGTGTTAGGCTGATTACTCAAAGATGGAGTTATCTTCCAGCCTCCTCTCGAAGCATACAGTCTAGAAGTAGCTGAAACAAAGATGAAAGATTGCCAGAGGGAAACAAAGTGAAATCAACGTAACAGCATGAAATGCTACCACAACCATTAGAACATTTTTGGAGAAAGGTTGGAACTGTGGAGGAGGCTAGTGGTCCAAATGATTGTGAATCATTCAATATGTACAGAATAGTTTCTCTGTTTCCAAATGTTAGTGTTTTCTCTTTCCTAATTATCTAGCAAATCATTGAAAATGAGGTGTCATTGTCTCTGGGTTAACTATTCCAAATGAATGCCTAGAGACCAGGGTTAGTAGAAGCAGGCAACTCAGAATATGAAAATTCCAGGATACATCTTCTGAAAGCTGAGATGCTTATCTTTTGAGTAAATATAATTAAAAACTTTAAGGAATAGTTTCTTGCAATGTTTGGTCACAGTTTTTCTTTTTAAAGTTATTTACAAAAGAGTTACTAAGAGAGGGAGGGGGAGAGAGAGAGAGAGATGCATTTACTGGTTCCCTCCCCAAATGGTCACAATGATCAGGGCTGGACCAGATCAAAGCCAGGAGCCTGTAACTCCATCCAGGTCTCCCACATGGGTAGCAAGGGCCCAAGCACTTGAGCCATTTTCTGCTGCTTTCCCAGGCCATAGCAGAAAGCTGGATCAGAAGTGGAGCATCTGGAACTCCAACAGGTACTTATATGGGATGCTGGCATCACAGTCAGTGGCTTAACTTGCTGCACCGTAGTGCTGGCCCCTGGTCACAATTTTCAACACTTCATCTTATAAGGCTAGAAAGGGTGGCCTGAGTTACAGCTTTGCAGTATTTTACTCCATACTGAACTGAAATAGAGGCTCAAATTAGCGGCCTAGATCTGTTTTAGGCTCATAACTAAAACGTAAGAAGGTCATACCTACCTGCTATTAAATGCAAAAATAATTACATCCCCAGAAAGCTGGTTCTACCTTCTGTCTTGCAACCCCTTCGTACTCCCATTCATGTCATAAACAAGGAATGGTAGATTGCTAATTATGATTATATTGTTTACTTGGATTTTTTATTTGCCCACTTTTAATAACATCCATACAACATACACAAGTGATGATGAAGAATTTTGATGTCAAGATGTTCAGACTATTTAAAGTTCATAAAGTGCCTGTGTCATCTCATGCACCTCTCCCAAGAACCCTACGATGTGTTATACTAGCTTCAAAGAGAGGGCCTTGAAGGTTTTGAGAAACATTGTAGCTTTCCAAAGTTTTTACAGCTAGTAGACAACAAACAACTTGCATTCAAATCAATGTTTTATTTTCCATGTTTTTGTTGTTATTGTTATGAACCAACTGATATTTGAACTGACAAATTATGCATCCACTGGATTTTCTGTTCCAGGTAAATAAAAACTCCAAACCACAATGACAGAGATGGTGTCCCTGGGCGAAGTGAGAGTGTCTATGTCCATCCAAGAAATGTTCTAAAAGAGCCTTAAGGAAATAAAGAATCACAAAATCTCCATGATCCTAGATTGGCAAACACTGGAAAAAGAATGCAGGAACAAAGTTTATGTAGTGACTGTGTGGAAGAGGGAGGGAGAAGTGTAGATGTTCAGACGTTAAAGCTATCAGGAAAATCTTCAAGGGGAAGATAACAAATACTGTCAAAAAACTGCTCTTGGACATCACCTCTTGGACGTCAAGCGCATATGAGTATATATTACATATTTAGGTCTTCCAAAGTTAGTACTCTTTTTATTCATGTGGCAGGAAACAGAGGTAAAGATGATCAGACAGGTGGTCGGTCATCCATTGACTCACTTCCCAGATGTCAAAAATGGCTAGGACTGAGCTGAGCCAGGGCAGAGTCAGAGTTGGGAACTTAGTCTGGTTTCCCATGTGAGTGGCAGGGAGCCAACTACTTCAAACATCACCTGCTGCATCCCAGAGTCTGCATTGGGAGGAAACTGGAATCAGAAGTCCAAGCTGGGTTTTGAACACAAGTACTCTGATATGGGGTGTGGCCATCTTAACTGGCATCTTAATCCGTAGGACAAGCACCAATCCTCTCCTTCCAAAGTCAGTACTTTCTGAAGTGAAAAATTGCAATGATTTTCTGTGGGGAATTTGAAGGAGGTGGTTAGAGGTCAGAACACCTAGGGTTTTTGGCAAATTGCAGTCTTCGAAAGGGAAACCATGTGAGTTAACCCCAGATATCTTAGGAAAGCAAAGATGCTCTTGTTGACCAGAAGGAAAGAAGAGTCACAAAGGTGAACCCACTCAAGAGAACTGATTCAGAAAACCTCCACACTGTTTGCCTGACCTATTATTAATGATGTTAATGATCTGATAATAATCATCTAGTTAATAGTGATTCACCCAACTGGCCACTTGGGACAGCTCAAAACAGCAGCTCTATGGTTATAGTGACTGAAGAATCATATAACTGGGACTCCAAGTTAGATCTTATGAAACTAAATCGTATTATCTTCTCTTCCCTTCTGTATGATAGTACAGGTGTGCCAATGACATGATAAAAATTACAAAAGAAAGTTAAATGATATATTTGCTATTGTGCTTTCCAAGCCTCCTGCAACTTCTTGCTTGGACAGCTGTGACTGTCCCTTGATAGAGCACCACTCTCCTGGATCTGGGCCATCTTCCATGCTGCATCCACAATGATCTATCGAAGTATAGATCTTATGTGTCACCCCAATCCCCTCTACTCTCCAAAACCTGTATTAATCCATTTTTCATTAATAGAGCAAAATATTTTAGGTAGGATAATTTTATTTTTTAAAAGACATTTGTTTAGCCCATAGTTTCAGAAGCTGAAAGTCCCAATAGCATAGCATTGGCTCTGAAAAGGGCCCCATGGTTGATATTGGGAACATGTGCAAGGGAAAATCCCACCACACAGAAGAAAGCCGGAGAGATATTGGGGTGGCCAGGCTTGGGATTTTAACCTATAGCTTTGCAAAAACTGATGAAGAGAGGGGAGGGAAGGATGGAGGAGATTGTGGGAGGGAGCAGGGGAGTGAGGGGAAGGTGATCGTCTTCTTGGAAATGTATATATGGCATGCATAAAATCTGTTATCTTTATATTAACAAAAATTAAAATAAAATAAAATGACTTCTTGAGATAACCAAGGTACCACCAGAAATACCTGAATACCTTCTGAGGGTATCACTCCAAAGACCCAAGGACTTTCCACTAGGTCCCACCTTTTCCAGGTCCACACCATCAGCCAGTACTGCCACTCAGGTCCAAGACTCCAGTGAATGAACTTGGAGGGGAGGGCAAAAAAACCATTGTACCCATGAACACATTTAGCATGCTTTAATGATGTCCTACTGAATACAAGTCCAATTCCAAACTTTTCAACATGAATTATTCCTTTGCCACACTGGCTTACCAGCGTGCTCTCTGTGCTTCTGCTGGTGCTATTGGCTTTGTCTAGAATATTTACACACTGCTTCCATTAATTCCTGCTGATGTCTCCAAGCTCACATTTCCTAGATAGCTGTTCGTGACCTCATCCTCCAGTTTATTTTCTTCTGCCTAAGTCATGGGATTGTGTTTTTGTAAAGATATGGAGAAAATGTTATTTCTGGAACCAGAAATTCTCTTAGGAAAGGTAGTATATTTCTTTGGAGAAAAAACACTATACCCTAAGACTCACAAATGTAAAGATCACAAACGGCGTTGTATGGGAGAACTGCTCGGTATGAGACAATGAAAGAAAATGTGTTGCATAAACAGAAGTTATGCAGTAGAGCGTCAGAGAGAAAAGGATGTGTTGGGCAGAGGACTCTTGTAATGCTGCCACAAAACACACCAAACACCAGAGTAAGGAAAAGGGTTTATTGGAGGAAACCCAACAGACCAGAGGGAAGGGATGAAGAAGGAAAAAGAAGGAGAAGGAGAGCATAAGAGAGAGAGAGACAGAGAGACAGAGAGAAATAGACAGAGGTCAGGAGACGGAGAGAAATAAAGAGAGATACATGTACAGGAACAGTTCTTTTTAAAACTTCGTCAGGGGGCAGGCAAGGAAGTAGGAGCAGTGAATCACATTAGGATGGGGGTGGAGCTTGATACCGGTTTGTTGGGCTATGCGGCCACCTGGCTTCTAGCAAAGGCGGCCAGGGATAGACCTAGGATGGTGTCAGGGTGTAGATCATGCCATAGCTAAGACTGAGCCACATTACTAACAACTCTGAAAGGGAAGATTGAGTAATACGCAATGAGATTCCTCCATAAATAATTGGAGATTATTGGTGCATTTTCAAAACACAAAGAAATCTTGCAGTGAAAGGATTTACACTCAGAAGCCAATATAGAGTGAATTTTTGGGTCCTGCGGGCAGTGGATAAGTAAAGGAGACAGTAATGTAGGAGCCCAACTGTAGAAATTATAAGCCCTGTAATTTGCCAAAACTGTAGAAGGTTCACATCAGCTACCTATATCTCTATAGTCAGGAAAAACCAAGCTAATAGTCAGGTTACCCTTCCATTATGGGTTCCACTTCAGTAAATCTTTATCATAATTAATTATGTATATGTCTGGCTCTCAAAAACTCATGATCTGCTGTGGGACAGGGACCCAGACTTGTTCACCTCTGCGTTGCCTTAGGCAGGGAATACAGCACAGTACTTATGAGCAAAAACTCAACAAATGTTTGTTGAACTGAATTGGTTTGAATTATTGATAAGAACATTCTCAAAACATTTAGAAACTCCAAAATGATTCCTTTCAGGTGTAGTTTTTAAAAGTCAGCCAAAGTAGGGATGGCAGTGGGTGGGGGGATTTAAGATGACGTGAATGCAGTGTAGGGAAGGTTGGGAAAAGGGAACCAAGCATGGTCAACATGTACTTGTGAGGCCAACATGCAGGAGATACATCTGGAAGAGTGACTTCTCCCATTAGCCTTCACTGCTTCATGACTGCATTGACATATAGGATCAGACCATTTATTGTGTGTGTGTGAGACTTATTAGAGTCAAAGACCTCCAGCCAGAGTGGCATGGATGGGGGCTCCAAGAGAGGCAAAACCCAAAAGGGCCAGTGGTAGTGGGGTTTTTAAGCACAATTTTGTGGAAGAAAAAAAACTTATTATCTTGATATTCAGTTACAAGGCAGGGAAAAAAATCCATCAAAAGACCTGACCTGCAATTTTTTATCTTGTCAGGCTTGCTCATGATAAAACAAAAAGAGCCATCAGAAGGGCAGGACACCTAATTTGCTTTACAGTAAACTGGGAGCTCAGAAGGAATTGCCACTCCCTTGCTTCTGATGATAAGATTGGAAGCTTCCTATGAGTGGGCAGGGAAACACTTTTGACCTTGATAAAGTAAGCATTTTGCACCTTAAACATCCTGACCAAGCTGACTTCCCACTAACCCATCTGACTCCCCACATTCCCTCCCCCAAAAGAATGGACTCTAAATTCTGTTAGGGGTTATGGGATGATGACCGCTCTGGAACCTTCAAGCTTGGTAGAGGCGGAGTAGCACTCAAGACTGGGTTCTAGCAGCAGATGAGGGGATACAGTGCTAACTTGCAGAAACTGTTTCCATCCAAACTTTCATGTGCATGACCATCTAGAACTTCACTATTTCAAGTCTGAAGAAAATGAATCTAACAAGCAGATTAAACTAAAACAAAGGACAGAGTTATAATTAGAGGACATAAGAAAGGAGCTGTCTAACCATGAGGGATTTTCCCATTGAGAGGCAAATAGAAACTGACAGGAGGGACCTGGCAACAATTAGCTGGGCTAAGGCCTGGCCAGGTATAGATGAGGTCCAGACCTATCTCTTCACATGGGGTACTGGAAGAGTCATCATAAGGGTGGTGTGAATCTCCACAGGGCAGGCACCCTGTTGACTTCCATTACCTAGCAGGCCTGGGAGGAGAACTGGCCTTAATAGAAGGCAGGTGGCATCTTTTAAAGGAAATTTACATTTCTGCCTGAAATGTTACTGACCCAACTTGGCTGTCCCCTCAACAGTGGTGGTTACTTTGGAAGCTGGGCTGAGAGAAGGGCATTTATTTAGCTTAGAGCCAACGGGGTCTTTGGCTCTGAGCCAGGAATCCTTCAACCTGTAAGACAGTTCTATTTCCAGTGACCCAGCTCTTGGCTGGCAGAGCTGCCAGAGATCTCCAAAAGCTGACTTCTGTGTCCATCTGAAGGCCTGGTTTCCACATCAAAAACCAAAGCCATTTATGGTAGACTGGCCTGTTGGATCTCTTTGATGGCAGATCACTGTGTAAAACAGCCATTAACTGGCCTACCACCTGTCTTTACATTGCTACTGCTGCCTGGCTTCCTCTTCCTCCCAGTTTTTGGTAAAGGAGACCACAAAGGCAACCTTTAAGAGGATGCAAGTCAAAGGGATGCTCAGTGCCATTCCTAATCTTTGGTGGCCTAAGCTAGAAATCTATAGTCACAAGCATGTGCTGATAGTGGTTTTTCTGTGAGGTAGACAATGCCCTTACTTTAAAACTTTCTCTCTCTTTGTTTGGTTTGAAAAAGAAGGTTTTGTCTGCTTACTGTGCCCATGGCAAAGTTAATCTAGCTATGTAATCATAATTTAAGCTCTCATTTTAGCTATGCTATTATTGCAGAAAATGTTAGCCATAGCTTTTATAAGGTCTAAAAGATCAAACTTTATCTTGGAGAGTCCTCTAGTATAGAGTCAGTTTCCCACCTTAAAAAGAATAGAGAAATAAGGGAGCAAGTCAACCTTCCCTAATCCCTTACTGCCAATAACTTAATATCAAACGAAAACTTAGCAAGCAATTTTAACTTCAAATAACAACTTATGATTGCCCCATGCGTGGTATAGTGTGTAACAGTATTCCTGGCTTCTGCCCTCTAGATGCCAATAAAACCCACCAATTGTGACACACAAATATGCCTTCAAACATTACCAAATGTCCCCTGAAAAGTAAATATCTCTCCCAATTGAAAACTGCTAAGCTGAACTGTGGCAGTTTTATAGCACCTCCCAAGGCTGAACTGGGTCCCAGCTTCTAAAAAGGATAGCGTGACTAAAAATTTTCCATGGGACATTCAGCTAATTCATTCATTCCCTCTCTTCTGAATGGTCAGCCTCACTCTTGTTTCACCACCTGGTCTTCAATGTCCATCAGCACCTCACTACTCGAATACATTCAAATCCTGTTGGAGTGAATATGATCTCAGGTTCCTGTCTGTTTTGTCCCATGACTTTTTCCATGTTTCACTAATTTACTAAACACTCCATCAAAACCAAAGAAAGCTCCAGAAATTATTAGTCTGCCCCTAAAATCTACTTTGCCAATTCAGTTGCCCTCTTCTGGCTTCCTATACCTTCTCTCCTAACTATATTCTTATCCTGAATATTACAGTGTTTCATATTGTAATATCTGCTCTGACATTAAAGGATCAGCATGCAATTTGCAGTATGTGTATCATCACTAGGGACTCATTCTATAAATAGGAATAACTGAATCCCACCAAGTATAGCTGCAGGATGTAGGGCAGCATTTCCTTTTTTGAGTTGTGTGTTCTCAATATCCATAAACTGCCACTGAAAGGAAAGGAGACTGATAAAGTCAAGGAAACTGATGCCTACTTTTGAGCTATTCCATAATACATCCTATTCCAAATTAATGTGAACAACAAGATCTTTGTATAGTGCAATATGCTAGATCTTTAAGGCCACAGAAGATTAAAATAAATCAGGGCAGTATCACTATGACTATACTGATCACTTTAGAATAGATGATTATGTGGAATGGAAAGAAAATGGAAGAGGATAAGAAGATAGGAAGGTGGGGTCTCCATCCATTCAGAAATGTAGAATAAGTCATTAAAATTTGTATCCAGATACAAATCAATGACTAACTCAGGAATAGCTCATGTAATGTATGAATTACAAGTACTCAGGATTCCTCAGAAACTTCTAACTCTAATTAGAATTGAGACAGTTGACTCTGAAAATGAGTTATGGTAATCAGTTCCTTATGAGACTTGAGTCCCAGGAAATCAAGAGTTTTAAACTATTAATTGACTCATTTTGTAAGAAAGATATATATTTAAATCAACTTGGATTTCTCCATTGGCCCTATTTTACACAAGGAAAAGAAAGAATGGGTGGGGGAATATTGAAGCATACAGTCCATGACTGATTGGAGACTAAGAATATTTTACTATTAAAATCTTAAAAAGAAATAAAGAGCATTTTTCTCTATCAGATGCTGCCTCAGCTCAACCATTCTTCCTCATTTAGTTTCCCAATTGTGATGATTTAAAACATACATATGGAGTGAGAGTGTTTTTCTTAAATAAACACACACATCTAATCAGGAAAAGTTAATTCATAGGGCAGGCATTGTGGTGCAGCAGTTTAAGTTGTCACTTGGGATACTAGCATCCTATATCAAAGTGCCAGTCCCAGTCCCAGCATTTTTGCATTCTGATCCAGCTTCTTGTTAATGATTCCGGGAAGGCAACTCATGATGGCCCAAGTACTTGGCCCCACGTGAAAGACTTTGATGAAATTTTTGGGTCCTGGCTTCAGCCTGACTCTTGCAGACATTTGGGGAATGAACAGAAGATACAATATATCTCTTCCTTTTCTCTCTCTCTCTCTCTCTCTCTCTCTCTCTCTCTCTCTCTCTCTCCTTGCCCTCCTTGCTCTGAAACTCTTTCAAATAAATAATTTTTAAAAGAATTTACTTTATTCATTCATTCAGCCAGTTATTTATTCAGTAAATATTTATTGAGGGCTTTCTATGTGTTAGACATGGAACATAGCGAGACAAATTGTAGTGGAAGTATTCTACTTACAATCCTATCCAAGTAAGTCTCCTAGGGCTTTGGTCCTTGCTTAAGGGAAGACACAGTTTGTTGTCAGATGGTTTCAAAAACCCACCCAATTTGGTTGGCTATGGATGGCTATCTGACACAGGGCCAGCCAAGTCAGAGGTTGACCAGCAGTCTGGACCTAAAAGACAAGCAGAAACTATAATATTTCAAATAAGTAAATTTAACAAAAGACTCTTGGGCGGCTGAGGTAGTTGACAATGAGGACTGAAATACCTGAAGTTAGTGAGCATGAGAACAGTCACCAGGGTCTCTCTGAGCTGAAGTTCTGAAGGAGACCATTCTGTGAGCCAACAGAGGACTCCATCTGAAGAGAGAGAAAATAGGCGGATGCTTGCTGTCCTGGTAGGGACACAAATGAGGCCAGGAGGGACAAGAGTGGCAAGTCTCTGGTCTGCCTCAGTTCTGTTCATTTCCCATCCCGGCCGCAAAGGGTCTAATACTGAACCAATTCCCTTCTTCTTGAGGTATGGAGTCAGTTTCAGTTTCCAGTTCCCAGATAACAAAATGTAGGCTGCTCAAGATAGCAAAAACATATTGAAAAGATGAAAAACAAAAATAATCCAGAAAATCTCACCCCAGTATTGAGTCAAAATACAGGCTTGATACAAGCAGTGATATGTCAGGCCAGTAACTTTCATAATCTGCTTTATATGCAAAACGAAGACACCCCCTGCCCCTCTCCCCTGCAAGTCTTGTATTAGTTGTTCGGATTTGCTGAGGCAATTCTATTTGAATCTGTACATCTCTATCAGGCTCCAGTATGAACGGCTTAAATCCCCCATGTTGCTTACCCTGGAGTTACGAACAGGAAATAAAGGCAAAACGGATGGCACCTAAGCTAGCAGGGAGACTAATGTAAGTAAAACACAGGGTTGTACTGTGTAACTTGTAATTGGTTTTAATCATATTTAACATCTGTTTCTCTACTTTAGCATATAATTTAGATGAAGCAGCTTAGAAATCTCAGCAAGAATTCATATTTTACATTTATTGAAAGAGGAGCACTTTCCAAGTGATCAAATTGCTCTCCTAATTCACTCCTAATAATGCAGTAATTTAGAAAGTCTTTTTTATTTTCCTCATGAAATGTCCTTAATCAGTGGTCCTCACTGCTAAAGACTTGCCACCTGCCACAATAGTGATAGTGATGGAAGATCAGTACCCCAGTCGAATGTCATCCCCCTTAGGTGTTTCTCTCTCTTCATTTGACCTCTAACTTCACCTTGCTGGTGAGAATGCTCTCTGGAAATTCATCAGTGACCTCCTACCTGTCAGTCTCAGAGCAGTGTTCTCACTTCTTAGCTTCCTTAGCTTCCGGAGGAATGCACCCACTCACTCAGAAATTCTCACCTCTCATTGGATAGATTGAATTATAGGATAAAGGCTCCACTTCTACTTCTCAGGCCATTTTATTTCTATGTGTCTCAGAATGAGAGATACATGCCTTTGGTCTAGATTAAGATCATAAATATGTTTCTAAAAGTGAGACTTCATGTAAAATAATCCTTTGATTCTTACTATGATATAAATTTATTACTTCTCTTGAAAATTCAAAAGATCTGGCAACACTGGGCCCTCTCTTTAATGTGGTCCCAATGGACCACTTGAAATAAGCCCACCCTCCCTGCTGCTCCACAGCCCCCACTTCACTCGGTGAGTATGCTAACCCCAGATTCTCCTTCCCCTTGAAACTGCCTTTAACCACACCCCTACCCAAAGGAACGGTTGATATTTGCTAGTTTTGGGGCCTCAGCTTGGCTATGCCCTTTGTCTACTCAGGAACCCTATTAATTTCCATAGTTTCAAATATTACCTCCTTTGTGATAATGCCCAAGTGTACTTGAGTACCTATCTGTCTTCATATTCCACACCCAAATTCCTAACAGCCTGTTGGTTATCTCTACTCAGCAGCCTTGCTGAGAAATTTAACAAACCTCAAATCGATGTCATGAACTCTTCCATCGGATTCAACCCACAGACTAGCTTCTTTCTATTTTCGTTTGTTACCTAGGCCTTAAACCTCCAAGTCATCTTTGCATCTTCTCCCCTGTTTCCTATAAAGCTGATGTTAAGCTGTGAAAAGTGGGTTTTTGCAGTCTCTTGAATGGCTCTCCCTTCGACTCCTACAGTTCAAGCTTTTAATATCATAACTTCATAGGCTGTACAGAGTCAAGTCCTGAACCAGCTATTGAATTCCTAGTGGGACTACTGCAGTGTCTCTTTCCTTGAATGCTTATACCTTGTGCTTTGCTCTGTATGCTGCTACCAAATTAATTTTCCAAAGCACATCTCCAACCCAGTTTAAACATATGCCAATTCCCCCCGACTGCCAACTACATGAAGAACATTTACAACATAGCCCAGGCTACCCTCTCAGATCCATCTCCTCACTATCCTGTAATGCAATCATCATGCTTCACATCAACTGGGATACTCGCTGTTTCTTGCAAATATGTCATACTCACTAATTCTTTATTATCCTACTCCTTCTACCAGAAACTATCCCCAACCATCTCTCCTCCTCTGCCTTTTAGAAGCCAAGATTTAGGAAAAATTACTTCTTTTTGAAGATATTCCTGTGTTAACCTTTCCTAAATTTCATTGGTTAAATGCTCAAGGCTCATCAGATATAACACAAAAATCCATGATTTGATGTGGGTGGTTACTTGAGATACATACATAACAAAGCTACTGAGTAGGAAAGAGTTGGCCCATTGGTGAATTAACCCAATCTCCATATATGTATAAGGCATTGTCCCCTTGTAACACATATTCTCATTTAAGTCAAATATAATAAAAAATATGCCATAAGCAATTTGATCTCTCTCCTTTAACGAGTGAGAAAAGCAGAAAAAATTTTCATTGTAATGATATTTAGTCATGTAGGGATCCCAAGCTTTCTAAAAAATGGGAGACTCACTGTGCTTCTTTAAGACATGAACCCCTTATCTCAAACACATAATGATTATTTTGTTCTTGTCCAATCCATTATTCTATATTGAATTTTCTTAAAGCAAACACTGTGTCAGCTATAGTAGCCATCATAATGACAAGTGTATAGTAGCATTCAATATACATTGAAATGAAATGGAGGGAGGCCAACCTTTTATGTCCAGTGTTTTCCCAAAACTTTGAGTTTGGAAGACTTACATCAGGATCAGAGCATGAAAAAGCCATTGGAATAATGCAATTCCAATATTGTCAGCTCGTGTTCATTAATGTGTTTCAGGGAATAATACAATGTGAGACATAAGAAGAATCAGTATCACATACCATCCCCTCAGGATACATGAGTTAATATCTCTGCAGCATTCAGAAGCTTTCTTGCCCCAGCTAACCTAAGGAGTCACTGGATCAAAACCTTCCTGGGGGCTAAGTCCTGATAAGGGACAACCACTGCTAGCAGGACCCACCAGCCTGAGCCTCCCCATTCTTGCTTCCTTTTGCCATAGTGCATTTTCTTATTCAAACTGTTGGCATTTCAAAGGTCTCTCTGAATAATTGATGACTTTCTGGAAATATGCAGACAGCACTTTGCCAAGAACAGGAGCCCCATTTGGGGAACTGGTCAGATTAGAAATTCAGTTTCAAGTCCAAATCCCTTTCAACCTGAAACCTTCTGTCAGCTTGGAAAGGGAAGGCCAGGGCTGGTCAGCAGCTGGCAAGGAAATAGCAATATATAATTAGGAAATATTTTTTAAAGCAACAAATATCACTCATCTTAGTGAACAAAAGCAGCTTTGGGAATTATTGCCACTGTCATTACTCTTTTGTAGAGCATATTCACTGTATATTTGCTACACAGCAAATCTCATGCCTGTGCATAAGGCAGAAAGCATTAAGGTCATGCCGCGGTTTTATGTGGTCTTTCAAAAAGTTCATTTACCTATTGCTGGGAAGATCCAAAGAGATATAGTCCAAAGTACTTTTTAACCAATATATGGAAGAAAACTGCAAAGAGCAAAGGAGCATGTCCTCTTTTCTCATGCAGACATTGTTGGCACATAGTACTAACAAATGTTGCATTTCCCATCTCCATTTGTAACCACAATAGACTTGGTCAGCAAAGGGACCCTTTCTTTGTCAACTGTGAGTTGCATTCTGGGTCATCAAAGTTTATGACCCATCAGTTCCTAAATAAAGGCAATCTAACTATGGTTTTAATCACCATGAAATCAAGGTTCCTTAACCTTTTCTGGACCATTGACCACCCCCCCGCCAGGAGCCCTTCAGAGACTCCTGCTGTGTTCCTTCCCAGAAATGTTACAGAACACACATAAAATAAAATAAATAACATTACAAAAGAAATAATTTATATCATAAATATGCATATCATAAAGGTTTTTTAAATTTGTAGTAATCCATGTGCTTCTATATGAATGCATTAAGTAACAAGACCTAGAAGATTTATCCATTAACAATAATTTCTTTTCTTTAAATATTTATTTATTATTTATTTGAGAGGAAGAGTTACAGACAGAGATAGGGGAAGACAGAGAGAGAGCTCTTCCATCTGCTGATTCACTCCCCAAATGGCCACAACAGCCAGAGTTGGGCCAATCCAAAGCCAGGAGCCAGGAGGTGCTTCCTGGTCGCCCATGTGAATGCAGGGGCACAAGCACTTGGGCCATCTTCTACTGCTTTCCCAGGCCATTAGCAAGGAGCTGGATTGGAAGTGGTGCAACTGGGACTTGAACTGGCACCACCCATATGGGATGCCAGCACCACAGACTGGAGGCTTAACCTACTATGCCACAGCAGCAGCCCCCATTAACTATAATTTCAATGCAGAGATGAAGATACACAGTATTTCAAGACAGCAGCATCAATAATAATATCATACTTATCAATATAGTGTAAGGTCACAAATTCTACCCACTACTGCAGTGAGTTTTCTCCTTTTCTTAAACCTACATTCACAATGGATGAAAATGTAAAATTTTAGTTACAGATTAACAAAATTAAAGGCATTTTTTTCTGTTCACATTCACAACATTTTGGACTTCATATTCATGAAGAAAAGATGCATATCCTTTTAATTAGTTCTGTAGGTTTTGATTCCTTAATATTGTTAGAAGTAGTTTACTCTCACCTTGAATTAATGAAATGTATCTGTGTTGGTCCCAATTCAGATACCATGGAGGGCCGTCGGGGCAGGGAGTGTGGGTTACAGGGCGATAGCTCTTTCTTCTGTTCATTTAAATGGTGCATGTAAATATTTCTTATTTTATATCTTCCCTTTGAAGGTTTTTATGAAGTCTGTAGATTCTTATGCAATGTTAAGATTGTCTTATCTTCTTGTTTGGACTGGAGATCTCCTATTTAGTATGCTGTAGTATATAGTTAAGGGCTTCTGACAACAAGCAAAGATTTAAACAATCATTTTGTAATCAGCAGGCTCCCTTGAATCACATCTTAGCTCTAAGCTCAGGTACAAATCAATGGACTTATTGTGAACAAAACACCTTACTTATTGAAATAATCTTTTAAAATCATTCATGGGGTGAAATTCTTATTAGAGTCTGAACAGAATCTGTGAACAACTCAGGTGTGTATTTTGAATCGATTATTCCAAGTTTTCTGTTGTGTACCTGACTTTACTAGAAATTGAGGAAAGCTAAAAGAAAATAAAATGGCCCCCTTGCTTTCAAGGCATTGATAAAAAGACAGAAATAATTTAAAAGTCACAGTTTTACCATACAGAATCCCACTGTCCAGTTGTTAATCTTAAATAGAGACCATATTCTTGCTGCACAGATTGTATTTTTTAATGCAAGGGAGATTTTCCTAAGGAACTTTTTTTTTTGACAGGCAGAGTGGACAGTGAGAGAGAGAGACAGAGAGAAAGGTCTTCCTTTGCCGTTGGTTCACCCTCCAATGGCTGCCGCGGCCAGCACGCTGTGGTCAGCACACCGCGCTAATTGGATGGCAGGAGCCAGGTGCTTCCTCCTGGTCTCCCATGGGGTGCAGGGCCCAAGCACTTGGGCCATCCTCCACTGCACTCCCTGGCCACAGCAGAGAGCTGGCTTGGAAGAGGGCAACTGGGACAGAATCCGGTGCCCTGGCCGGGACTAGAACCTGGAGTGCTGGCGCCACTAGGCGGAGGATTAGCCTACTGAGCAGTGGCGCCAGCCAGGAACTTTTTCAAAATCTGTGAAATCCAAGATTATTTCCTCACAACAATAAATGTAAATAGTGACTCTTTCTCAAGGAGAATGATACTGTACAATCACAATCTTGGGGTTCTGTATCAGAAGTCTACCATGCAATTGTGCCCTCACCATCTAATCAATTCTTTCCCATTGTCTTTGAATATTTGATGACTTCACAGAATTTGAAAGGAGGACTATTCTGTAGTTCCTCCTTTATTTACTCAGAATTTCCTCTAATATTTCACAGAGTCTTTCTTACAAATAATTACATAGTAAAATGATATTTTAATTATTTAATATTTAAATTAAGTTGCACTGTTACTGCCCTACAGCCCTACTGCTCACACCAGTGCATGTAAAAGTCTGAATGATGTTTCTATTGGCTCTTTAGATTGCTTCATTATAGCAAAATGAAGTTAAAATAACACATTTCAGCATGTGGAACAAGGGCATGGCTTAACAGATCTTTTCTTACCAAGAATAAGTGCTATTTCTCTTTACCAACTATAATGGCACTGTCAATTACCAATGTCATATACCGAGTTTATGATTTGCTCAACCCAACAGTTTTTAAGTGATATAACTTTTTTTTGGACAGGCAGAGTGGACAGTGAGAGAGAAAGACAGAAAGGTCTTCCTTTTCCGTTGGTTCATCCCCCAATGGCCGCTGTGGCTGGGGAGCTGCAGCCGGCGCACTGCACTGATCCAAAGGCAGGAGCCAGGTTCTTCTCCTGGTCTCCCATGCAGGTGCAGGGCCCAAGGACCTGGGCCATCCTCTATTGCCCTCCCGGGCCACAGCAGAGAGCTGGACTGGAAGAGGAGCAACCGGGACAGAATCCGGTTATATCCATGATACAACTTTTAATTTAGAAAAGTTCTGTTATCTCAAAATTTGTGTATAAAATAAAACATTATTAATGTTATACTACTTCAAATTCACATAATTCAAATTCACAATCTATGTAACTAAGTCACATTTTCTGTTTCAATCACTACCACAGTTATTTTTAAGCATCATTGCCCTGGCCACTTTCAAACTTTTCAGACCCTTCCCTGCGGGATTATGTTAGTAGCTTACAGCTATATAGCACTTAATGTTTGCAAAACATTTTTTCCTCTTTTATCTCATTTGAGTATAATAACCATTGTGTTCAATAGGTAGAAACGTTAAAATACATCCTCATTTGAGCAAATTGAGGCTCATCAGCTTTCATTTCGGCAAGTAATGCAGCTGGAACAAAAAATCCCATTTCCTGATTTTAAATACAAAGAACTTCTCACAAAAAAATAAAAGATATCAGGTGAAAAGATATATAGCTAACTGGCAGGAGAGTAAACAGTAACCACTACAATCATTTGAAGAGGCACTCTGAGGTACAGTGGTCAGTAAGTTTTTTCAAAAACAAAATAAAAAAGCTTCTGCATGAGCCAACTTTTGAGGTGATTGGTCAGAACTCTGGGAGGGTGCAACATGGATCAAGGAATAGTACATAGCAGAGTGAGAATAAGAAATTGATAGCACGGCCAGCGCCGTGGCTCAACAGGCTAATCCTCCGCCTTGCGGCGCCGGCACACCGGGTTCTAGTCCCGGTTGGGGCGCCGGATTCTGTCCCGGTTGCCCCTCTTCCAGGCCAGCTCTCTGCTGTAGCCAGGGAGTGCAGTGGAGGATGGCCCAAGTGCTTGGGCCCTGCACCCCATGGGAGATCAGAAAAGCACCTAGCACTTGGCTCCTGCCATTGGATGAGCGTGGTGCGCCGACCGCAGCAGCCATTGGAGGGTGAACCAACGGCAAAAGGAAGACCTTTCTCTTTGTCTCTCTCTCTCTCACTGTCTACTCTGCCTGTCAAAAAAAAAAAATTGATAGCAGACTCAGTGATGTGGCAATATCCATAATGTCACTCTGCCTGCACTGTCCCCATCCCTTAAGAGTCGGGTGACGGTTCAAGTCCCTGCTGCTCCACTTCCAAACAAGCTTAATGGGTCTGGGAAAGCAGCAGAAGATGGCCCAAGTACTTGGAACCCTGCACCTACGTGGGGCACTGGAAGAAGCTCCTGGATCCTGGCTTCAGCCTGGCCTAGCTCTGGCCATTGCAGGCATTTGGGGAGTGACAGTGGGTGGTAGATCACTGTCTCTCCTCCCCCATCTCCCTCCCTCCTTCTCTCCATATCTCTGCTTTTTCTCTGCCTTTTAAATAGATAATTCTGAAATAAAGAAAGAAAGAAAGAAAGAAAGAAAGAAAGAAAGAAAGAAAGAAAGAAAGAAAGAAAGAAAGAAAGAAAGAAATTGAGGGAGAGAATGTAAAAGCTCAGTCTTTAAAATTTTTATTTATATGAAGTGAACAAATTTCATGTATTTCATATACACAGATTTAGGAACATAGTGATACTTCCCACCCTAACCTCCTTCATACCCATACTCCCACCCTCGCTCCTCCTTCTTTTCTTATTCTTACTTTTAATTTTCACAATGACATACTTTTCGTTTATTTTGTAATCATAAGGTTAATCCTCCACTAAGTAAAAAGTTCAACAAATACTAAGAAGAAGAAAAACTGCAGTGTTTCAATAGTAGAGACAAGCACTATAAACAATAATCAATTGCCAAAATGTCAGTTCCACTCACATACAATATGTTCTTTTGAACTCTATTTGTTACCACAGATCAGGGAAAATATATGCCATTTGTCTTCGTGGGATTGGCTTATTTCACTAAGTGTGATGGTTTCTAGTTGTATCCATTTTGTTGCAAAAGGCAGGATTTTACTATTTTTACAGCTGAGTAGTATTCCATAGTGTATATATACCACATTTTCTTTATCAAGTTATCAGTTGGTGGACACCTAGGTTGATTCAATATCCTAGCTATTGTGAATTGAGCTGCAATAAACATGGGGGTACAGATAACTCTTTTATATGCTGATTTCATTTCGTTTTAGTAAATGCCCAGGAATGGGATGGATGGGTCATATGGTAGATCTATTTTTAGCTTTCTGAGGAATCTCCATACTGACTTCCACAATAACTATACTGATTTACATTTCCACCAGCATTGGATTAGGGTATATCTTCCCCATATCCTCATCAGAATTTTTTTTTTATTTTTGTGTAATAGTCATTCAAACTGGGGTAAGGTGAAATATCCTTGTGATTTTCATTTGCATTTCCCTCACAGCTAGTGATCCTGAGCATATTTTATCATGTGTCTGCTGGCCATTTGAATTTCCTCTTTTGAAAAATGCCTGTTCTGGGGCCAGCACTACGGTATAGCAGGTAAAGCCACAGCCTGCAGTGCAGGCATCCCATATGGCTGCCGGTTCAAGACCCAGCTGCTCTACTTCCAATCCAGCTCTCTGATAATGGCCTGAAAAAGCAATAGAAGATGGCCAAAGTCCTTGTGCCCCTGCACCCCATGTGAGAGATCTGGAAGAAGTTCCTGGCTCCTGGTTTTGGATCTGCCCAATTCTGGCCATTGCAGCCATTTGGAGAGTGAACCAGTGAATGAAAGATTCTCTCTCTATTTCTCTGCTTCTGCCTCTCTGTAACTCTGCCTTTCAAATAAATAAATAAACCATTGTTTTTTTTTAAAAAAATGATTTAATTTTAAAAAAGACTGGTTCAGACTTTAATAAGAAAAAGAAAAATGCCTGTTCAAATCCTTTGCCCATCTCAACTGGATTGTTTATTTTGTTGTTGTTGAATTTCTTGAGCTCTTTATAGATTCTGAATATTAATTCTTTGTCAATTGCATAGTCTGCAAATATTTTCTCCCATTTTGTCAGTTCTCTCTTCACTTTATTGAGCATTTCCTTTGCAGTTCAGAACTTCCTGGATTGATGTAATTCCATTTGTCTATGCATTGATTATGCTTCTGGGTCATTTCCAAGAAGCTTTTGCCTATGCCAATATCTTGCAGTGTTTTCCCAATGTTCTTTTCTAGTAATTTGATGGTATCAGGTCACAGATTTAGATCCTTGATCCATTCTGAGTTGATTTTTTAATAAGGTGTAAAGTAGGGGTTTTGTTTCATATTTCTGTGCACAGAGATCCAATTTTCCCAGCATCATTTGTTGAAGAGATTGTCCTTGCTCCAGGGATTGGTTTTAGCTCCTTCATCAAAGATTAATTGGTTGTGGATGCATGGGTTGATTTCTGGGGTTACTATTCTGTTCCATTGGTCTACGTGTCTATTTTTGTACAGGACCAGGCTGTTTTAATTGTCATGTAGTATTATTCAAATTTGGTATTGTGATGCTTCCAGTTTTGTTTTTGCTATGTAGAATTGCTTTAGCTATTTGGGGGTCTCTTGTATTTCCATATGAATTTTAGTATCATTTTTCTATCTCTGAGAAGAAAGTTGTTCGTATTTTCATTGGGATCACATTGAATCTGTAAATAACTTTGGAGTATGGACATTTTCATGCTATTATTTCTTCCAATCTATGAACATGGAAGATTTTTCCTTTTTTGTGTCTTCTTCTATGTCTTTCTTAAATGTGTTATAATTTTCATTGTAGAGAGCTTTCACCTCCTTGATTAAATTTATTCCAAGGTATTTACTTTTTTATAGCTATTGTGAATGGGAGTGATCTTAGAAGCCATTTCTCAGCCATGGCATTGTCTGTGTATATACAAAGGCTATTTATTTTTGTGTGTTAATTTTATATCCTGCTACTTTACAGAGCTATCTTATGAGTTCCAATACTCTTTAGTAGAGTCTTGGGTTTCCCCTGTATATAGGATCATGTCATATATAAATAGGGATAATTTGATTTCCTCCTTTTCAATTTGTATTCCTTTGATTTCTTTTGCTTTTCCAATGGCTCTGGCTAAAACTTTCAGTGCAATGTTAAATAGCAATTGTGAAAGTGGACATCCTTATCTGGTTGTGGATCTTAGTGGAAATGCTTCCAACTTTTCCCTATTCAATACGATGCTGGCTATGGGTTTGTCATATATATTTGTCATATATGATTGTGTGGAAAATCTTCCTTCTATACCCAGTTTGTCCTAGGTTTTTATCATGAAAGAATGTTTTATATTATTAAATGTTTTCTCTGCATATATTGAGATAATCATATGGTTTTTATTCTTCAATTTGTGACTGTGATGCATCATGTTTATTGACTTTTGTGTGTTGAACCATACCTGTATACCAAGGATACATCTTGCTTGATCCCAGTGAATGCTCTTTCTGATGTGTTGTTGGATTCAGTTAGCTAGTATTTCCTTGAGGATTTTTGAATCTGTGTTCATCAAGGATATTGGTCTATAGTTCTCTTTCTTTGTTTTGTCATTTTCTGATTTTGGAATTAAGATGATGCCTGCCTCATAAAAGGAGTTTGGAAGGAATCCCTCCCTTTCAATTGTTTTTATTCATTTGAGAATTGCAACTAGTTCTTCAGTAGTGAAGCCATCCATTTTTGGGCTTTTGTTTGTTGGGAGGGACTTTATTACTGATTCAATCTCTGTTTTGTTATTGGTCTGTTTAGATTTTTTGTCTTCATGACTCAATTTAGGTGGGTTGTATGTGTCCAAGAATCTATCTGTTTCTTTTAGGTTTCCGAGTTTGTTGGCATACAGCTCTTTGTAGTAATTTCTGATGTTTCTTTTTATTTCCGTGGTATCTGTTGTTACACTTCTTTTTTAATCTCTGATTCTATTGATTTGGGTCTTCTCCCTCTATATTGGGGTAGTTGGGCCAATGGTGTGTCAATTTTGTTTATTTTTTTTCAAAAAACATATCTTCATTTCATTTATCTTTTCTATTGTGTTTTTGGTTTTAATTTTGTATATTCTCTAATTTTAATCTCCTACTAATTTTGAGTTTTGTTTTTCTATGTCCTTGCAAAGCATTGATAGCTCATTTATTTGGTGCTTTTCCAATTTCTTGGCGTAGACACCATTGCTATAAACTTTCCTCTTAACACTGCTTTTGTGTATCCCATAAGTATGATATGTTGTATTATAATCATACATTTTCAGAATTTTTTTGATTTGTATTCTGATTTCTTCTTTGACCCACTGTTCATTCAGGAGCATGTTGTTCAGTTTCCATCTGTTTGCATATGATCTAGAAATTCTTGAGTAGTTAATTTCTAGCCTCATTCCATTGTGGTCAGAGAAGATGCATGCTATGGTTTTGATTTTTTTCAATTTGGTGAGACTTGCATTATGGCCTAGCATCTGGTCAATCCTAGAGAAAGTTCTATGCACTGATGAGAATAGCGTGTATTCCACAACTGTGGCATAAAAAGTTCTGTAGATATCAATTAGGTCCAGTTGGTCTATAGTAATGATTAACATTTGTTTTTTCTTTTTTGGTTTTCTGTCTGGTTGATCTGTCCACTGCTGAAAGTGGGGTGTTGAAGTCCCCAATTACTATTGCACTGAAGTCTATGTCTCCCATTAGATCCATTATCATTGTTTTAAATAGCCAGGTGCCCTGTAATTGGATGCATATACATTTATTATAGTCATATCTTCCTGTTGAATTGATCTCTTAATCATTGCATAGTTCCCTTTTTGGACTTTTTTTTTTAACAGTTTCTTTGTTACATTCTAATTTATCTAATATTAAGATGGCTATACCTGCTCATTTTTTAATTATATTAACATGGAATATCTTTTTCTATCTTTTCACTTTCAGTCCATATGTTTCTTTGATAGTGATGTGTGTTTCTTATAGACAGCAAATAGATGAGTCTTGTTTTTTCATCCATTTTCCCAGTCTAAATCTTTTTTTTTTTTTTACAGGCAGAGTGGACAGTGAGAGAGAGAGAGAGAGAAAGGTCTTCCTTTGCCGTTGGTTCACCCTCCAATGGCCGCCGTGGACAGCACGCTGCGGCCGGCGCACCGCGCTCATCCAATGGCAGGAGCCAGGTGCTATGTGCTTTTTCCTGGTCTCCCATGGGGTGCAGGGCCCAAGCACTTGAGCCATCCTCCACTGCACTCCCGGGCCACAGCAGAGGGCTGGCCTGGAAGAGGGGCAACCGGGACAGAATCCGGCGCCCCGACCGGGACTAGAACCCGGTGTGCCGGCGCCGCAAGGCGGAGGATTAGCCTGTTGAGCCACGGCGCCGGCCTCTAAATCTTTTAATTGTAGAATTTAGTCACTTACATTCAAGATTACTATTGATAGATAACAACTTGGCCCTGATATTTTTATGTAAATATTTCTGTTGATTTCTTTGTGTTTCCTCTGTACTTTTCCTATAAGATTTTCTACTTCCGCATTCTTTCATAATGATGAGTATCTTTCTATATTTTTTTATGTAGCCATCCTTAAGCATCTTTTGTAAGGCTGGCCAAGTGGTGAAAAAACCTTTAAATTTCTGCTATGGAATGTCTTTTTTAAAAAGATTTATTTATTTATTTATTTATTTATTTGAAAGTCAGAGTTACATAGAGAGAGAAGGAGAGGCAGAAAGAGGTCTTCCATCTGCTGGTTCACTCCCCAATAGGCCACAACAGCAAGAGCTGCACTGATTAGAAGCCAGGAGCCAGGAGCTTCTTCCAGGTCTCCCATGCAGGTGCAGGAGCCCAAGGACTTCCTCCATCTTCCACAGCTTTCCCAGGCCATAGCAGAGAGCTGGATCAGTGCTCAATTGGGATGCCAGCACTGCAGGTGGCAGCTTTACCTGCTATGCCACAATGCCGACCCCCCAATGGAATGTCTTCATTTCACCTTTATTCATAAATGAGAGCTTTTCAGGGTACAGTATTCTGAGTTGACAGGTTTTTTTTTTTTTCAATTAAGACTTGGACTATATCTCTCCATTCTCTTCTAGCCCATAAGGTTTTGATGAGAAATCAGCTGTCAGTCTAATTGAAGATCTTCTGAAGGTAATCTAGCATTTTTCACCTGCAAATTTTAGAATCTTCTCTTTATGTTTTACTGTGGTAAGTTTGTATACAATGTGCATGGTGAAGATCTTTTCTGGTCATGTCTATTAGGAGTTCTATGTGCTTCCTGTACTTAGAAATCCATTTCTTTCTCCAAGTCGGGGAAGTTTCCAGTAATTATTTCACTAAATAGACCTTCTAATCCTTCTAATCCTTCTAATCCTTTCTTTGTACACCTTCAGTAACTCCTAAGATGTGTATACTGGGTTGTTTGATAATATCCCATAAATCTCCAAAATAGTTTTTAATTTTTCTAATTCTTTCCTCCCCTTCCACCTCCTCCTTCTCTTCTTCTTCTTCTTCTTATTATTATTATTATTATTATTCATCCTCCTCCACTACCTCCTCCTCTTCCTTCTTCTCCTTCTCCTTCTTCTTTTTCTTATGGTCTGACTGAGATATTTCCAAAAATTTACATTCTAGTTCAGATATTCTTTCTCCTGTCTAACAAATCTGTTGTTAAGGCTTTCCATTGTATTTTTATTTGACATATTGAATTCTTCATTTCTAGTACTTAAGTTTGATTTCTTTTCATAATGTCAATCTCAGGGGACATTTTTCATCCATGTCATATATGGATATTTTTAACTCATGAATTTTCTTCTCGATGTTTCTGATTAATCTTTTGAATTCCTTTTCAGGCATTTCATGAATCTCTTAATCTTCATGTTCTAATATTGAAGTGTTATTTTATTCCATTGGAGGAATCGTGTTTCTTCCTTGTTCTTGATTCTTGTGTATGTGCATTTATTTTTAGGTGTGTGTGGAAACACTTATTGGTTTTCTTCACTGCTGGGTTTTATCTTTGAACTCTTCCTCTGTGGCTTAGTAGAGTGTCTTCTCCTTCAGTGAATATTCAGAGGTGTGTGCTGGGTGTGGCCAGGGAGCTCTGGTCAGTGCTTAAGTGTAGGATGAGAATTTAGGGTAACATTCACCTTGGGTGTGGTAGCTCTCCTATATTGACAGCAATGAAGAGGATATGATCACACCTATTTTTTTAAGATTTATTTATTTATTTGAAAGTCAGAGCTACACAGAGAGAGGACAAGCAGAGAAAGAGAGAGAAAGGTCTTCCATCCGATGGTTCACTCCCCAGTTGGCCGCAATGGCTAGAGCTGTGCCAATCCGAAGTCAGGAGCCAGGAGCTTCTTCCAGGTTTCTCACATGGGTGCAGGGGCCCAAGAACTTGGGCCATCTTCTACTGCTTTTTCAAGCCATAGCAGAGAGCTGGATTGGAAGTGGCGCCCATATGGGGTGTGGGCACTTTAGGCCAGGGTGTTAACCCGCTGCGCCACAGCACCAGCCCCACACCTGTTGCTGCAATCACAGTCTCACCTCCTGTCTTCCAAGGTGATCAATGCCCAGGATTAGGCCACAGTGTTTACAACCCTTATCCATGCTGGCACAGTGTGAGCACAGAACCCTCTGCAATGACCCACTTTAGGCAGTCAGGGAGTTCTCAGCCTCTGATGCCAGACACAGTGATTTCTCAGAGACCCAGATATATCCCATGCCCTATCATACAGTCACAGAGTTTCTACAGTCACAGTGCACAAGGCTCTAATAGTTGTGGCATGCAGAGGATCCAATTTCATGAGTCCACCTCTCCAAAGTGAAAGCTGAGCCAGCTTTCTGTGTGTTCTCCTCCTTGGCAGTTTGAGTCCCATAGCCAGTGATACGTTGAAAGGACAGGGGCACCTCACAATCTTAAGTAGGTGCCCAACCCCCTGTCAACCTTCCCAGCCATAGTCAAAGGCAGTGGTAAATGCAGATTTTTTCCCTCTGTTTAAAATTCTTGGTCAATAATGTGAGAGCAACTACGGCTTCTGCTTGTGTCAAAATGGCACCTTCTCCCCGCTGGTTGCTGAGTGCCCTTATAGGAGGTTGAGGAGAAAGAAATGAGCTTTTCTTCACTGCATGGTGGGGGGGTGCCTTGCCAGCCCTCCACTGGGGCTCTAGGCTAGACTCAAAGACACTGAGGTTCACAAGGCTGTCCCTCAGGCAATATTATCAGTGGTACCAGCTGCCACATTCAGCCCTTACCTCACTCCCAGAACTCCAGCTATGGGAGTTATGGATGGTGTCCCTACTTGTTGCTGTTCATTTGCCTTTTCCACACTGCTCCATGGTGTTCCTCTTCTTTCTGTAGAATTTCTCCTGAAAATGTCTCCCTAACTCTCCCCTGGGAATATGCTTCTTCCACTTTTTTTCTGCCCTATTCCCATGGTCAGAATCAGCATATCTTTTCCCTATTCAGCCATCTTGAAATCTCCCACTCAGTCTTTTGACGAGCATCACTGACACAGTTCAATGGGATCACAAATGCTGACATATGCAGTAGTAGTGACCTAGTATCACAAGGGCAGACCCAGGATGCCCTTCAGAACTCTACAGTGAGAAGGTCTATGTGTTGCATGACACAGAGTGTGGTAGAAAGAGCCTTGCCCTTGGAACCAAAGGTCCAAAGCTGATCTCATATTGTCTGTGGCATAGGGGGGATAACCAGCCACTTGTACCCTGGGAGAATCAGTTCCCACATCAGAAACATGACTACCGCTTTACTTGGTTCATGGGGAACTGGAATGAAAATATGAAAGCATTCTCTGTTAGGGTTCTGTGGATTCTAAGCTGCTCTGTAAATGTCAGTGGGCACCTTGGAAGTGTGCAGCAGAATGTTGGTCAGTGGAGGAGCCTGTGTGATGGGGAGCTATTATAGGTACTTAGGAAAGAGCAGGTGAAAACAAAACCTCGTGTTTCCTTCTTATTCTTGATAAAATCTCTAATGTTTCTTAAATTATGAAATTAAAATATAATCACTGTGAAAATCATCCAAATAGCCCAGGAGTAAAATTGAAATGAAAGTTTCCTCCTTTCCTCAATTCTATCCCATTCCCTAGCATAACCACAGTCACCAGTTTGGGGTACATGCTTCTGGGAGGCTTACACATCCTCAACAGCATAATGGTGACATTGAAAACAAAGCACAGATACTCTCCTCACTTACATCTGAGGAGTGTCACACATTCTTCACCTTGACCTTGGCTAATGGATGTGTAGCATAGTGTAAGTGTAATTATTTACTAGAATTGTGCCCAAACAGTGAGTATATATCTCTGCTGCTTTGCTAAGGTAGAGTCACCTCTATCAGGATGCCACTTTCCATTTCTGACAAAGAAGATGAATGGTTTGCTGTCTTCAGACTGATTAGTGACCATTTTAGCCAGCCTGTGAGATGTGACCCTTTTCCCTCTCCAGTTCAGGCAAGAAGGAGCCAGAGGAGCCTTGGCCAACTCAGGGCTGCTGCCTTGTAAATCAGGCCTGTGCAATATGATGCACGGAGAGAGGGACTTCCCAGAGAGAGAGCAGGCTCACTCTGCCAGGGGCACTCTCAACCCCTGATTTATAAATCACTTCCTGGAAAGCCAGCTGCAAAATCTAGGCTTGTAAATCAAGTCTTTTTATTTAGGATTTATTGGCATGATTTTAAAATGTTTCAGAACTTGTAAATCTACATTAGGATTTGTAAACCCATTTAAGGATATGGAAATTAATTTTTGGACTTATAAAACACTAAAAACTGTTTGGCTACAACTACCATTAACAAGAAGAGGACTTATAAATCAAAAGCAGACTGCTAAGATTTACTAGCAGGTTCCATAAATTAAACTCTTGGTTTATGACTTCCAACTTGTGAATCATCAAAAAAGTACAAGATTTTGATTCTAATTTGAAATATTACAAAGAAGCTCCATTGGTGATCCTCGATTGATAAGCTAAATATTTCAAAGTAATGATGATAATCTATTTAGATGACAACAGCCTGATTTATGGAAGCAATAGATCTTCTTTGTAAAACTTGTGGGTTATATGGTCTGTGCTTCTCTCTATCCTTCATTGACAGAGCTGAGGAGGTCTGAGTCCATAGAATGGGTATGATAGTTAATTTTATGTCAACCTGCCTGCATTAAGAGACCTGCTGACTGCTAGATTTTTCTGTGAGGTGTCTCTAGAGGAAATTGGCATTTTCATCAATACACTGAGTAAAGAAGACTACCGCATCAAGGTACATAAGCATCATCTGACTCATCAGGAGCCCGAGCAAAACTGAAAGGTGGAGCAAGAGTGAATTCTCCCTCCCTTTGAGCTGAGGCAACCTTCTTCTCCTGCTCTGGGACATCAGAATCCCAGGATCTTAGCCTCGTGGGCTCTGAAACTTAGCCACCCCCACCCACACCTCATACTATCCCTGGCCCTGGTCCTCAGGCCTTCAGACCTGGAGTGACACCACCAGTTTTCCTGGGGTGCCAGCTGACACACAGCACCTTATGGTGCTACTCAGCCTCCTCCATAAACATGTGAGCCACTTCTCATAATAAATCTGTTGCATCAACCTATCTATCTGTGTTGTCTATAAACTCACATATCTTTTCTTTTCAAGATTTATTTTATTATTTATATGAAAGTCAGAGTTACAGAGAGAGAAGAGGGAGAGAGAGTTCTTTGGTTTACTGCCCAGTTGGCTGCAACGGCCGGAGCTGCGCCGATCTGAAGCCAGGAACCAGAAGCCAGGAGCTTCTTCAGGGTCTCCCATGCAGGTGCAGGGGCCCAAGGACTTAGGCCATCTTCCACTGCTCTCCCAGGTCACAGCAGAGAGCTGGACAGGAAGTGGAGCAGCCGGGGCTAGAAATGGTGCCCATACAGGATGCCGGCACTGCAGGCACCGGCTTTTCCCACTTCACCACAGCACCAACCCCATAAACAAACACATCTTATTATTCCTATTTCTCTGTGGAGAAGCCTGACTAGCTTAGTTTGAAATTCGCTACATAACTCTGAAACTCCAGCTCGCTGAAGCTATGCAATGGATGTATTCAATGAATGTTTAGTCGCCATAGCATAAGCCAAATTTCAACATTTTATCTGTTAGCTCTCACTAATTTTAGACCTGAGTGAAAACATTGCCAAAGTAAGCTGATCACAGCCACCAATATTGTGGCTTTCGACAAGAGATTCTCAATGAGGACAATTTTCTCCCCCAGGGGACATTTGGCAATGTCTGATGATACTCTGGGTTTTCCCACCCTAGGGCGTGCTGCTGGCATCTAGTGGTGGAGACCAGGGATGTTACTAATAAACTTGCCAGCATGCCCTGAGCAGGCATCCACAAACAGAATTGTCTGGGGGAGGCATTTGGCCTAGCAATTAAGATGCTCATGTCCCATAACAAAATGCCTGGGTTCCATTCCTGGTTCTGCTCCTGACTCCAGCTTCCTGCTAATGTAGACTCCAGAGGGCAACAGTGATAGCTCAAATAACAGAATCCCTGTCACCCATGGGGAAGACATGGGTTGAGTTCCCAGCACCTAGTTTCAGTCCCAGCTGGGGGCCATTGTGGGCATTTGGGGAGTGAATCAGCAGGTGGACTCTGTATCTCCCTTTCTTTCTCTTCTCCCCCTTTCTTTCTTCCTCTGTACCTCTCAAATAAATAAATACATAGAACTTTTAAAAAAGAAGCATCTGGCCCAAATGCCTATAGAACAGAGGTTGAGAAACCTTGCTGTAAAGGTCTGTTTAGTGGAAGTCAGAACCGAGTGAGCCTCTCAGGACTTCTCCAATCCAATGATGCTACCATTCAGGACAACCCAGGAGATTCTCTTAATTATTTCATTTGAAAGGAAAATATATTCCAAATCCATAATGTAGTAAATATTATAGATCACATTATGGATATGCTTTGCTACATTAATTATACTCTGCCTTTGATCAACAAATCTTCTGCAGAAACTCAAGATGTAGCATTTGGTGAAATTACATTATTTGATAGACAGACCCCTTCATTTTATTTGGAAACAAGTATGTGGGTTAGGAAGGGAATACAAAGCAAGAATTCTTTCCAGCTTTGTTCAACAGTTTTATAAAGCAACCCCATGTAGAGATCTCCTAGTGAGCCTGAGACCCTTTTGATTATATGGTGTTTGGAATAAAATAAAACAAATCCCATGTTCTTTTATTCTGACCTGAAAACGATTTCTAAATGATCACCTTGGGTGTTCTTCCCCTCTACTTATTGCTGTGTTCTTCCATTTGAATTACTGCTCAGCATCACCTCTGAAGCCTGCTGAATACTGGCCGATTGTAAGAAGACAGTCTCATATTGAGTTTATAGCAGTTCTCCCTAGTCTTGCTCTATTCGTAGGCCTGGCCATTATAAGAATCCTGAAGACAGAGACAGGACTAAACATTCAAATGATCATTTGCAGCACATGGTGAAGTATATTGTGTAAATGCAAATGAACAGAAATATGGCATTGTAGGAGCTCAGCCACTTGTGCAATTAGGAAGGAAATCAGGATTGTAGAGTGAAGCATCCAGCTGAGCACTCAATTATGCACATGAAAAAAAAATTAGTTTGACAAAACTTAGTGTGGTGACTTGGGTCTTTGGAGAGTTTAAATTCAAAATATCTGAGACACAACCAGTACAAGGAAAGCTATAATCAAACCCCATCTCACCTCTGCACACACTTCCCTTCTGGCCTATTATACATATATTACTCCCCTAACTTAAGCAATATTTGGCTACTAAATAAACCACAAATGGCTCTACCTTCCGAATTCATTTTCCCTGTCATACCGTACATAAGCATTAAAGTACATAAAGGCCAGCCCAGCAAGGAGGGGAAGAATTGTGGTATGTGTGTATATGTGTGTGTGTATGGGGGGGTGGTTCCACTAGATTATCTAGGTTGCTCATAGCAGTCTGATATATAAATACAGTACAAAAAGGACCAGGAAGACACTGAATTCCTTGGAATTTCATTGTTTCATATGAAATAACATGATAAACATAAAATCTGGTGTTCAAAAGCAGTGATTTCATTTTGTATCAGTTCATTTGGCCAATGTCCAGGTGGGACTTTAAAGTCAGTAAGTCTATATCAGGCTAATTTTTGAGTTGATAATTTTATCTGGCCTACAAATGTTTAAATATCCAATGGCTCTTGACAGAAAACAATGTTCCCCACTCTTGACAGATGAGTATACACAGCAAGTATATCTTACAGATGACCCTAATAAAAACTTCATCTGTTATCAGATGGGTTCTCTGGTCTCCACTCCCACCCATAAAGCTACTGTCCAGGATGCGCCATATGGACCAGTCCTCCCTTGACAGCAGATAGCCCATGTCCATGATAGTTTTTAAATTCTTTCCTCTACAATCACACCTGCCAGAATTTTGATATGTAGCCTTCAGATCCACAATTCATTCAGCAGCTAGTCATTCAACCAATGTTCACTGTGAACCTAGGTCTTCCTGGGCTCTGTTAAGAGATGAGATACAAAGATTACTAAGTCACTGTCTCATATTGAGGCACTAGCATTTGACTGGAAAAGACAAATGTGTAAATTAATAGTCACACAGCATATCCCATACACTGAAGTAAAGACACATCAGGGGGCCCGCGCTGTGGTGCAGTAGGTTAACACTCTGGCCTGAAGCGCCAGCATCCCATATGGGTGCCGGTTCAAGACCCGGCTGCTTCACTTCCTATCCAGCTCTCTGCTGTGGCTTGGGAAGCAGTAGAAGATGGCCCAAGTCCTTGGTCCTCTGCACCTGCGTGGGAGACCTGGAGGAAGCTCCTGGCTCCTGGCTTCAGATCGGCGCAGCTCTGGCCATTGCAGCCAACTGGGGAGTGAATCATCAGGTGGAAAACCTCTCTCTCTTTCTCTGCCTCTCCTCTCTCTGTGTAACTCTGACTTTCAAATAAATAAATAAATCTTTTAAAAAAAAAAAAGACACATCAAGTAGAGTGGGAACACAGAGGAAGGAGCTGAAATATTGAAAAGGTGACTGCGCGTGAGGTAATTATTATAAGACAAGTGGAATGCAGGAGGAAACTGAACAAAGACGTGCTGGGAAGAACAGTCTAATGGAGGAAACAACAAAGTTGGACAAAGATCAACAAGGAAGTATTCAAAGCAGTTCAGCATAGATACAGCAATGGTTTTAGCCAGGAAAGGGAACAGAGGTAAAATAATGGTTTTATTTCAGGGAGAAGAAGGCAATGTCAGAAATCACCCAAGGAGATTTATCAAGCTACATGCCCTGTGATGATTAATTTCTGTAAATATTTATTTATTTATTTGAAAGGCAGAGTTACAGAGAGACAGAGGCGGAGAGGAAGAGAGGTTCACTGGTTCACTCCTCAAACAGGTGCAATAGCTGGAGCTGGGCCGATCTGAAGCCAGGAGCCAGGATCTTCTTCCGGGTCTCCCATGTAGGTTCAGGGACCCAAGGACATGGGTCATCTTACACTGCTTTCCCAGGCCGTAGCAGAGAGCTGGATTGGAAGTGGAGCAACCGGGACTCAAACCAGAGCCCCTATGGGATGCCGGCACTGCAGGCAGAGGCTTTACCCACTACGCCACAGTGCTGGCCCCATGCTGATTAATTTTATATGTTCACTTGTGTGAGCCATGGTTCCCAGATATTGCTCAAATATTATAGTACCTTCTTCCCCTCTCCAGTTTTAAGAGCTGTGTTCCAAGAGCTGTGTTCCAAGGACTCCAGTGAATGTCTGAAACCATGAATAGTACTGAACCCTATAAATACAATGTTTATTCCTGTACTTGCGTACCTATGATAAAATTTAATTTGTAAATCAGGCACAGCAAATGAGTAACAATAATGAATAAGACTAGAATGGTTATAATACTATATTGTTATAAAAGTTAAGTGAATTTATCCTCTTTCTCTGTCTCTCCCCTCTCCATCCCTCAAAATACCTTATTATACTATACTTACTCTTTTTCTTGTGATAATGTGAGATGATACAATGCCTGCATGATGAGATGAAGTGAGATGAATCGTATAATCATTGAAACATCAGCCTGATACCTAAAGGCCACTTGAACACAAGTACTCCTACACCCTGACACTTGATCTGATAACCATTATGGACACTAAATGACTAACAAATGAATCAAACATACAGCATGGATATACTGGACAAAAGGATGAGTCACTTCCTGGGCAAGAAGAAGTTGTTCAGTGCAAGATTTCATAACACAACGGAATTGTTTACTTCTGGAATTTTCCATTTAATATTTCTGGAGCACAATAGTCTATAGATAACTGAACCTACAGAGAGTGAAACCGCAGGAAGAGATTATTGTGTTTGGATGTTTCTGAGTGTGTTTTTGGAAGAGATTAACACGTAAACGGATAGACTTTGAGTAAAGTCAGTCACCCTCCATAGTGCGGTTGGGCCTCATCCAACCCATCAAAAGCCTGAGAAGAGCAAAAGATTGACTTCCCTCAAGAACTGCAGAATTCTCTTCAGACTTGTCTTGTGATATCAGCACTGCCCATCTGGGACTTGGCTTTCATAGTTTCACAAGTCAACTAGTTAAATGAAATCTCTCTCCACACACATACACAACTTTGGTTCTGTTTTTCTGAGGAACCCTGATTAATGCATAAGTCCAATCACAAATCACAGAACTGGCATCTGCGGTGCATATGAAAGCCTGTGAGAATGAGGACTGCAGAGAAAGACTGGGAAAATAGGTTGAAACATGACATCTAGGTAATTCAAAGTTACTGCCAAAGTCACCAGTAATTAACTTTCTGCCTCGGGTATTCTTTTTTTCCTTTAAAACACATGTCCACAGAAATATCTTAGCCTTTACCTTGCCTCAGCAATAGGGATTTTGTAATTTCCCTGTTTCCTTGAAGAAGCTCATGATGTAGCCTCAATTCAGGTGGTAAGAAGCAGAATAGAAACTAACGGGCCGGGGAGTCCATAAACCATACTATCAAATTCAGGATAATTCAATATTGACTTTATTGGAAAGCTTTGTTACCATCAAGATTTATTAGACTAATGAACAGACAGACATAGAAATGGTAGGGAAACACCACTAAATCATATCAAACTGGTCTTGCTAATTTAGCACCAAAGTATAGAGTTTAGGGAATGAGCCCTGGGATATATTAACTACAGACAGTATTTTCCCCTGTATCTTCAAAGAAAAATCTTACTTCTTCATATGAACTTATTATTTCCAGTTTCTCTCCGGGGGAGGGAAAACTGTCCCGACTGACTACCCAAATCTTTCCTATAAAGTCTTTTTGGTCTTACTTGTGTCAAAACCAATAGGAAAGCAAATTCATATGGAAACAAATCCACGTTGGAAACACAAAAGGGAAAAACCTGTAGATGCATGCTCTCAGGTTTTTCAGAGCAATGGCTCCTGAGACCTGAGGCTTGTAAATCCCTGTTGGTCTCCCCAGGCTTCCTATGGGAAGGTTGGAGGGCTTTCCTCCATGAATGTCAGCTAAATCCCTCATGTCTGCTCAACAGAAACCTCAGTTTATGACAGAGGGAAATTATAGGTTGAAAAATGTGCTTTTTGTGAAACTCTGGTTGTAATGTTCAGTGAAATGATAAATGAATAGATTTTTACTGGCAAACTACAGTAATTAGGCCATTCTTCATTTCTTTATTGGAGGCAGACCTAGATGTTTAATCATCATTATGTGATCATTTGATTTTAGCAAGGCGTTCCGATTGGAAACATTATACGTTTACCTTGCCCCCTCCCCTTATTAAAGGTGGTAATGAAGGGAAAAACAAAAAGCTTTAAATCGTGTCAGAGTTCAAGGAGAGATAGGATCCTAATTTTACATCATTTCGGTACCATTTTTCTGATTTTCACCATAATTTTTATCATCACATAATTACTGTACATATTTATGGGGTAGAGTGTGATGATGTGATACTTGTAGGTGATAGGTAATGATCAAGTCAGGATAATTAAAATTTCCTTCTCCTTGAATATGTGTTGTTTTGTGTTAATTGCCATAGTAATATTATATGGTATAATAATGTAGAAAATGCAAAAAATACATAAGATATAAGAAAAATGAGTATCATCACCCATCATTCTACTTTCTGAGAAAGCTACCGTTTTTAATATTTTGGTGAATTTCCTCTGAATCTGTTTTGCATCAGCATTTTATTCTCAGAATAGTACACAATAGCAAGAGTAGGGTAGTATCAGACACATGGAGGCATTAAAATGAAGGCAGTCAAACATAGTTATTTTACAAAGCAATCTTGGAAAACTTGGAA
Organism: Sylvilagus floridanus; assembly: GCA_949820135.1. Lineage (NCBI taxonomy): Eukaryota > Metazoa > Chordata > Mammalia > Lagomorpha > Leporidae > Sylvilagus > Sylvilagus floridanus. The sequence goes on from OX463227.1 coordinate 78,793,316, forward strand.
AGCTTTTTCATCCTAATCACTGACCAAGCATGGCCACAATAAAAAATTAAGTTTTTCTTCTTTATCTTTGTACCTGAAACCAACAAGGGGAAATGAATAAACACAAATTAAGAACTTTGAAGGAATAAATATCTTCAAAGAACTTGAATTAGTAATTTCCCCAAAGAACAGATTTATGATCTAAGCTTATTCTTTTCAACTTAATGCATCGACTCTTCCACGGGCTGGTAAAAAGCAGTTCAGCAGCTGCTTCTTCCATCCTCGGTGATAAGACCTCCTGCAACAGGATCAATAAAACCTGCTTTCAGAGAACTTTTTTTTCTTATCCCACAACCTCAAAAATCATTTTGTGCCACAATGATCACTACGGGGAGGAAAATAAAGAGATGTTGAATCTATCAAAGTTTTTCATAGCAAGGCTGGTTTATTTCAAACCATCACAGCATGGTGGTTAACAGATCTGGAAGAGCCAAAGATGGAAGCTGAAGGAAAAAAGAACTGGAAAGATCCTCTTCTTTCTTTATAGGAACCTTCAAAGGTAAAGGGGAATAAGATTCATATTCCAGGCAGTTATTGTCCCCAACACTAGGCATTGGGAATTTCAAGCCAAATTCATTTTTTAAATCGCACTGTTATCTAGAGAGAGATTTCTGATATAAGCTCTAATTCAGAATTAATGGGGGAACTATTAATAAGTGGGATAAAAAGGAAGTTTCAAATCCAGTTGAATTTGGAAAAACAAGAAGCAGATAAATGTATATTTTGCAATACTCCTCAGACTCATTACCATGGCCATGCGCACTGTGACTCTCCAAGACAGGGATGTATTGTATAGAACTTCTCGATTTTTTTCCAGTTTTTGTCCTCTGAGTTCTACAAAACTCATTTGGAGAAATAATTGTTTTGTATATTTCTGAATACCCAGATATGATATGTCTGAGTTCCAGTCTATTCTTTTTAATGTGATACGAGGGCCATACACACAAAGTCATAAAGATTTAGTTAGCATGAAACTTTGCAATCTGGTACTGGAAAAATAACTCTGAACCTAGAGTCAGTAGTATAGAGTCAGGTAGCACTATTTTACTTTTTAGGTCTATGACCTTGGATAAATTATTTAATCTCAGTTTCTTCCTCCATGAAATGAAGCAAAAGCTTTGCCTGTCTCACGGGATTGCAGAAGGGATTAACTGAAAGCTATTCAGAAAACAGGGATTGCATAAAATAGGGTGAGGAGTTACAGTAAAGACACTAAAATACATACTCTTTATTAAATGTTTCCAATAAGTTACAAAGAAAGGCTCTATATGCTGTCTCTTTCTAAACTTCTATCCCAATACCTTATATTGCTGGTTTTTCCTAAAATTGCTTTCTGTGTTTTTATCTCACCTCCAAAATAGACTAAAAGCTCCTTGAAGTCAAGGCTTGGGTCCCATGTTTCCTTTGTATCTCCTACAATGTGTACACTTGCTGTATTGTTATGGACTAAATGATCATTTGATGGTAGTAAATGAAGGCAGAAAGATCATCAGTACAGTTAAGTTTTCCAACAAAAAGCATGTTAGTTGATGTTGATATTCGAAGTCAGAATACACAATAATCTTATTTATATCCTGCTTCTGTTAGGGTGATATTTGTATGCATAACTTATTTAAGCAGCAATTTAGTCAAAATGGTCAAACCATTGAATGCGTCAATATAGAAGACTTTTACAACTAAGATGGTTGATAATAATGATTATCAAAAGAAAGTACTTCTCTAAAATGAGGCAAATCAAGATGAGCCAGAAGAAGGAAGCATGAAGTAAATGAATAAATTTACTCTATTCAAATAGATAATGCCCAAGTTCATTCCAAAATGGTTTTAATAAGACCAAGGATTCAGATATTAAATTTTTCTCAATACTATTTGAAACTAGAGAAGTTCTATCTGGATGTATTTGAGATAAAATTATATTTGAGGGTTTTTTTTTGTGTAAGCCATAATTTAACAGCATACTCTCCTGACCATCAGTTTTGCTTTCTATTGTTTAAGTCAATCCTCCTCAACTCTTCCTTAAAATGAGAATATTCCCTAAATTCACAATGATCCAGTTTATGATATTTCAACTTTTCAGTGGTGCAAAAGCCATAATACTCCATATATACTGTGCTTTTAGAATTTTTATCTTTTCTTGGTTAGTAATACATGTAAAATTCTTTCATATAATGTGAGACAGGTGTACGGTACCAAGCACCAAGTCAGCCACATGATCTAGAGGAGAAGCAATAGAATATTGTGTTGCTAAGCTGTGAAGTTTTACAGACAAGGCATTTTAAGTGTGTTTTTGACATATGATATTTTCTATTTTTTTAACTTCTATTCTTTTTTTGATAGGCAGAGTTGGACAGTGACAGAGAGACAGAGAAAGGTCTTTCTTCCGTTGGTTCACCCCCCCAAGTGGCCACCACGGCCGGTGCACTGCGCCGATCTGAAGCCAGGAGCCAGGTGCTTCTCCTGGTCTCCCATGCGCGTGCAGGGCCCAAGGACCTGGGCCATCCTCTACTACCTTCTCGGGCCATAGCAGAGAGCTGGACTGGAAGAGAAGCAACCAGGACAGAATCTGGCACCCCAACCAGGACTAGAACCTGGGGTGCCAGCACCGGGAGGATTATCCTAGTGAGCCGTGGCACAGGCCAACTTTTATTTAATAAATATAAATTTTCAAAGTACAGCTTTTGTATTGCAGTGACTTTTTCATCCCCATAACTTCCCTCCCACCCGCTACTCCCCCATCTCCCACTCCCTCTCCCATTCCATTCACATCAAGATTCATTTTCAATTCTCTTTATATAGAGAAGATCAATTTAGTATATATTAAATAAAGATTTCAACAGTTTGCACCCACAAGAAACAAAAAGTGTAAAGTAATGTTTCAGTACTAGTTATACCGTTAATTCACATTGTACAACACATTAAGGACAGAGATCCTACATGAGGAGTAAGTGCACCATGACTCCTGTTGTTGACTTAACAAATTGACACTCTTGTTTATGGTGTCAGTAATCACCCTAGGCTCTTGTCATGGGTTGCCAAGGCTATGGAAGCCTTTTGAGTTTGCCAACTCTGATCTTATTTAGACAAGATCATAGTCAAAGTGGAAGTTCTCTCCTCCCTTCAGAAAAAGGTACCTCCTTCTTTGATGACCTGTTCTTTCCACTGGGATCTCACTCACAGAATCTTTCATTTAGGTGTTTTTTTTGTTTTGTTTTTTCTTTTTTTGTTTTTTGTTTTGTTTTGTTTTGCCAGAGTGTCTTGGCTTTTCATGCCTAAAATACTCTCATGGGCTCTTCAGCCAGATCCGAATGCCTTAAGGGCTGATTCTGAGGCCAGAGTGCTGTTTAGGACATCTGCCATTCTATGAGTCTGCTGTGTATCCCACTTCCCATGTTGGATCGTTCTCTCCCTTTTTGATTCTATCAGTTAGTATTAGCAGACACTAGTCTTGTTTATGTGACTTTTAATCCTATCATTATGATCAATTATGAGCTGAAACTGATCACTTTGACTAGTGAGATGGCATTGGTACATGCCACCTTGGGGTTGAATTGGAATCCCCTGACATGTTTCTAACTCTACCATAGGGTAAGTCCGATTGAGCATATCCCAAACTTACATCTCCTCCCTCTTATTCCCACTCTTATATTTAAAAGGGATCACTTTTCAGTTAACTTTAAACACATTAGAATAATTGTATGTTAATTCCATAGCTCAACCAATAGTATTAAGTAGAACAAAAAAAATATTAAAAGGGATAAAGTATTAAGTTGTTCCTCGACAGGACAAGGGCTGATCAAGTCACTGTTTCTCATAGTGTCCATTTTACTTCAACAGGTTTCCTTTTTGGTGCTATGTTAGTTGTCGCCGATAAGGGAGAACATATGATATTTGTCCCTTTGGGACTGGCTTATTTCACTCAGAATGATGCCTTCCAGATTCCTCCACCTTGTTGCAAATGACTGGATTTCATTGTAGTTTTTTTTCTGCTGTATAGTATTCTAGAGTACATATTCCATAATTTCTTTATCCAGTCTACTGTTGATGGGCATTTGGGTTGGTTCCAGGTCTTAGCTATTGTGAATTGAGCTGTGATAAATATTAAGGTGCAGACAGCTTTTTTTGTTTGCCAATTTAATTTCCTTTGGGTAATTTCCAAGGAGTGGGATGGCTGGGTTGTATGGCAGGGTCATATTCAGGTTTCTGACAAATCTCCAGACTGACTTCCATAGTAGCTTTACCAGTTGGATTCCCACCAACAGTGGGTTAGTGTCCTTTTTTCCCTACATCCTTGCTAGCATCTGTTGTTGGTAGATTTCTGAATATGAGCCATTCTAACTGGGGTGAGGTGAAACCTCATCGTGGTTTTGACTGGCATTTCCTTGATTGCTAGTGAGCTTGAACATTTTTTCATGTGTCTGTTGGCCATTTGGATTTCCTCTTTTGAAAAATGTCTATTGAGGTCCTTGGCCCATCTCTTAGTGGGTTGTTTGCTTTGTTGTTGTGGAGTTTCTTGATCTCTCTGTAGATTCTGGTGATTAACCCTTTATCTGTTGCATAGTTTGCAAATATTTTTCCCATTCTGTCAGTAGCCTCTTCACTCTCCTGACTGTTTCTTTTGAAGTACAGAAACTTCTCAATTTGATGCAATCCCAGCTGTTAATTTTGGCTTTGACTGCCTGTGCCTATGGGGTCTTTTCCAAGAAGTATTTGCTGGTGCCAATATCTTGTAGGGTTTCTCTAATGTTCTCTAATAATTTGATGGTGTCGGGTCATAGATTTAGATCTTTAATCCATGTTGAGTGGATTTTTGTGTAAGTTGAAAGGTAGGGGTCTTGCTTCATGCTTCTGCATGTGGAAATCCAGTTTTCCCAGCACCATTTATTGAATGGACTATCCTTGCTCCAGGCATTGGTTTTGGATCCTTGATCAAATATAAGTTGGCTGTAGTGGTATGAATTGATTTCTGATGTTTCTATTCTGTTCCATTGGTCTATCCATCTGTTTCTGTACCAGTACCATGCTGTTTTGATAACTACTGCCCTGTAGTATGTCCTGAAATCTGGTATTGTGATGCCTCTGGCTTTGTTTTTGTTGTACAAGGTTGCTTTAGCTATTCGAGGTCTCCTGTGTCTCCATATGAATTTCAGCATCATTTTTTCCAGATCTGAGAAGAATGTCTTCAGTATTTTGATTGGTATCGCATTGAATCTGTAAATCGCTTTTGGGAGAATGGACATTTTGGTGATGTTGATTCTTCCAATCCATGAGCATGGAAGATTTCTCCATTTTTTGGTATCCTCTTCTATTTCTTTCTTTAAGGTTTTGTAATTTTCATTGTAGAGATCTTTAACGTCCTTGGTTAAGTTTATTCCAAGGTATTTGATTGTTTTTGTAGCTATTGTGAATGGGATTGATCTTAGAAGTTCTTTCTCAGTCGTGGCATTGCCTGTGTATACAAAGGCTGTTGATTTTTGTGCATTGATTTTATATCCTGCTACTTTGCCAAACTCTTCTATGAGTTCCAATAGTCTCTTAGTAGAGTTCTTTGGATCCCCTAAATAAAGAATCATATCATCTGCAAAGAGGGATAGTTTGAGTTCTTCCTTCCCAATTTGTATCCCTTTAATTTCTTTTTCTTGCCTAATAGCTCTGGCTAAAACTTCCAGAACTATATTGAATAGCAGTGGTAAGAGTGAGCATCCCTGTGTGGTACCAGATCTCAGTGGAAATGCTTCCAACTGTTTCCCATTCAATCGGATACTGGCCATGGGTTTTTCATGAATTGCTTTGATTGTATTGAGGAATGTTCCTTCTATACCCAGTTTGCTTAGATTTTTCATCATAAAAGGGTGTTGAATTTTATCAAATGATTTATCTGCATCTATTGACATAATCATATGGTTTTTCTTCTGCAGTCTGTTAATGTGGTGTATCACATTGATTGATTTGCGAACATTGAACCATCCCTGCATACCAGGGATAAATCCCACTTGGTCTGGGTGGATGATCTTTCTGATGTGTTGCTGCATTCTATTGGCCAGAATTTTATTGAGGATTTTTGCATCTATGTTCATGAGGGATATTGGTCTGTAATTCTCTTTCAATGCTGCATCTTTTTCTGGCTTAGGAATTAAGGTGATGCTGGCTTCATAGAAAGAATTTGGGAGGATTCCCTCTTTTTCGATTGTTCTGAATAGTTTGAGAAGAATTGGAGTTAGTTCTTCTTTAAATGTCTGGTAGAATTCAGCAGTGAATCAATCCAGTCCTGCGCTTTTTTTTGTTGGGAGTGCCTTTATTATAGCTTAAATTTCTGTCTCAGTTATGGGTCTATTTAGGCTTTCTATGTCTTTCTGGTTCAATTTAGGTATGTTGCATGTGTCCAGGAATCAATCCATTTCTGATAGATTTCCCTGTTTGCTGGCATACAAGTCCTTGTATAATTTCTGATGACTCTTTTTATTTCTGTGGTGTCTGTTGTTACATTCCCTTTTTCATCTCTGATTTTATTGATTTGGGTCTTTTCTCTTCTTTTTTTAGTTAGTTGTGCCAATGGGGTGTCAATTTTGTTTATTTTTTCAAAAAACCAGCTCTTAGTTTGGCTGATCTTTTGTAATTTTTTTTGGATTTAATTCTGTTGACTTAGTCTCGGATTTTAATTATTTCTCTTCTTCTACTAGTTTTGGGTCTGGATTGTTTCAGTTTTTCTAGATCCTTGAGATGCATTGAAAGCTCATGTATGTGGTACCTTTCCAATTTCTTGATGTAGGCACCTATTGCTATAAACTTTCATATTCATTTGGGGCGTCATAATGTCTTCCTTGTTCTCGTTTCCTCAGTTTCTGCATTTGTTGTTTGGTATTGTGGAGATACTTTTTGGTTTCTTCTTTTTTTTTTCCTCACTGTGGTGGCTTTTCTCATTATACTATAACTCTAGATTAAGTGGACTGCCTGCTTTTGGTGGATATTTAGAGGCTTGTGATGGGTGTGGCCAGAGAGCTCTGTTCAGTTCTTCAGTTAAGGGTTTGCCATGGTAAATCCTCTCTCTCTCTCTGTCTCTCTCTTTTTTTATTCAGAAGGGAATTAATTCCTCACAGCTGAGCTATTCTCCTTGAAGGCAATCAGTGTCTGAGTGCTGGACCCTGTGGGTATAATATTCGTCTGCTCTGTCCCAAGGACCACACAAAGGATCTGTGCAGTCCTCAGTGTAAGCTCAGATTCCCCTGCAATCTTCCACTGAGTTGCCAAGGTTACTGTGTTTGTGGTGTCTCCCACCAAGTACTCACATCTCAGGCACTCCGTGAGCTCTCTTACACACTCTCTGGGTTTTTTTCACAGTCTCAGTTCATAAGCTCCACACATTCACTAGGTCTTAACCTCCTGTTATTTCTCCCCCCAGAGTCAGGTTTTTCTGTTTGGCTGAGGGCATGCACAGCCCTGAGGTGACACAACTGTTACGGATGTCCAAAATGGCACCTGCTCTTTGTCTTGCTCGCCTTTGTAAAATGAGTGGAGTCCGTACTGGTCCCTTTTATTTTATTTTTTTTTCTCTCCTCTAGTTAGCCTGGTGAACTTTCCCCCACGGGGCTTCAAGCCTCATTCCCTCTAGGCTCTTCCTGCCACTTTCCCGCCAGTGTCTCGGGCTACTAAGGTTTCACCTCAACTTCCTTTCCAGCGCTGGTGCTTAGACTTGGTGGCTGGAGTCCCAAGCCGTGGGCACCCGTGCCCTCCACATAGGTCCATCATGTCCCACTAATTCAGGAAGCGTGTCCTCTGCAGCTTTTTCCCTAACTCTTCCCTGAAACTACAGTATCTCCACTTTTATTAAACTATCTTTTCCTGGACTATCAGTGCACTCCCTTCTTATTCTGCCATCTTGGAGGCTGACTTACGATATTTTCAACTTAAGATGACTTATGAGGACATAATGTCACTGTAAATCAAGAAGCATCTGTACCCTTCATTTAAAAGCAAGTATACTTACCTCCTAGGAACTTGAAGACCCACCTCTGAAACAGTGCAACATACATTTGAACTTTCTTTAAAGCTTTAGGTTTTTATTTATCTTAAAATGCATGTAAATGGCTGTATATAGCCATAATATTTTGTGCCTATTTAATATTAAAATAATAATTAAGGGGCTGGCTCTGTGGCATAGCAGGTAAAGCTGCCACATGCAGTGTAGGCATTCCATATGGGTGCTGGTTAGAGTCCCGGATGCTCCACTTCTGATCCAACTCTCTGCTATGGCCTGGGAAAGCAGTGGAAGATGGCTCAAGTCTTTGGGCCCCTGAAAACACATGGGATACCTGAAAGAAGCTCTTGGCTCCTGGCTCCTGGCTCCTGGCTTCAGATCGGCACAGCTCCAGCCATTGCAGCCAACTAGGGAGTGAACCAGCAGATGGAAGACCTCTCTCTCTCTCTCTCTCTCTCTCTCTCTCTGTGTGTGTGTGTGTGTGTGTGTGTAACTCTGACTTTCAAGTAAATACATAAATCTTTAAAAATAATAATAATAATTAAATGTCCTATCATTAAGGAAACCTAATGCTATAGGAAAGTGTATAGTGTGTTTATGGTGGGCCTTGCAGTACAACGTAGCATATGCTGAAAATGAAGATCTCAGAAAATCATTTGTAAATCACCCAAGCTCAGCTCTTCAATTTTAGCAATTCTATTAAGCCCTTTCTTCCATGTTACCCAAAGACATATCCTAACAGTTAAAAATATATTTGCTTGAAAAAGAGAATATCGGGTATTCAAGTCTTGGATCTTCTCATGGAATAATAAAGAATTTTTTAAATATGAAAAAACATAGAGCAGATGAAGAGCTATAGTGGTGAGGTTGTAGCATTACTTCATGCTCTGAGCAGAGTACATGAACTTAATGAAGCTAATACTTCTATGTTGAGCTGCGACAATTTCTTCTTCATGGTTTTCTTCTTATTGTAACTAACTTAAGTTTATGTCAAGGAGTCCTACTTTTCCCTTAGGAAGCTTGTTCAAGGCTTTTGCATTCAAACTTCATTGATACATAAACCCTCCTGCATTCCATCATGGGAATGCAAGGATTGTGTCTCACCTTTCAAGAAAAAAAGAAATCCTTGTCCTATTTACTCAAGTTGAAAACTGTTTGATATACAATGCTTAGCCCAACAGTACCCAAATATGGTACATTAAATGCTATTTATAAAAAACAAAGCTTTGGAATGTGCCTGTCTGTCCCCTACTGCTTAACAATATTAAAGATTGAAGCCAATTGTTTAGTAAGCCGAAGAGGTTATAACAGTTTCTTGGGAAGTGCTCCTTGTCAGCATTCCAGATAAGGTTGCTATTAAATTTTTGCTGGTATGGATGGCTGGCGTGGGTCATTATACACTTAAATTGAGTTGCTTCTCATTGTTATATAATGAAATGGAAGAGCCCTTGGATTAGGGTACCTTATGCATCTTTTAACGAATGTGTACCATTGCCTGCTTTACAAAAGTGGTGCTTGCATTCTAATACTGAGCTCCTGGGTGTTTCAAAGTGATGTAGATAAAATATCTAAAGAATTCTCTCGTATATCAAAGACAAATAGTTTTTTACATTAACCTGCTTTCAGTAATCATCGAAATCTATGGAGTGATTTCAGAATGTAGTAGATTTATAGTCCTTTCTTCTTTTCACAATTTAATTATATCTTACTCTGAGGTAAAGATAGTCAAGAACATGGATTTTTCATATCCTAAAAATTACTTGTTCAGATTAAAGAATTGCCATCATGATCTCTTCATTCTAAGCATGATATTAGAGAATCCTCTTACTGACTCAAGAAGACTACCTATGATTTTAATTCTTAACTAGGCCTAACAGTGACAATACAAAAGATAAAGGATGGCTTCACATTTCTTCTTTCTTTTAAGTTACGTTTTAACTCTTCTTTCTTGCTAATAAAAACAGAAAATTTAAACACTACCTTAGGGAGAAATAACCGTCTCCCTTTCCCAGGTTTGTGACATCCTAACCCACTATCTATTTATGGAGAAGCAGACTGGTGACACTTATTTGTAAATATTATCTGTATTTTCAAAGTGATTTCTCTTTCTCCTTAACTTTTGAAAACATACAGTAACTCCTTTTTCTTATATTGCATGTCTATTTGATAGGGTTATAATGATTTCATAATATTTAATATCAGAGACTCAAAAAACTGAACTTAAGAATTCAGCCGACTGAGGCTTGCATTTGACCAATTGTTGAGCTGCCATTTGGGAGACCTACATCCCAAATCAGAGTTCCTGAGTTCAAGTCCTGACTTTGCTTCCCATGCCAAATTCCTGCTAATGCACACCCTGGGGGGACAGGCGGGTAATGACTCAAATATTTAGGTCCCTGCCACCTCTCTGGGTGGCCTGAATTGACTTCCCAGCTCCTGGCTTCAACCTGGTTCAGTTCCAGGTAATGCTGATATTTGAGGAGTTAATCAGTGAATGAAAGTGCTCTCTCTCTCTCTTGCTCACTCACTTGCTCTCTAACAAATAAATAAATAAATAGAATTCAGCAGACAAATTGATCCTGAAGATGTTGCAATCTTGCCTATATCCAGCTCAAAAAAAAAAAAAAAAAAAAACCAGATTGCTTTGCAAAAACACTGAGTAAGCAAAATTTAAGCCTGAAGTTGCATGGACCTTTTTTTTAAAGATTTTATTTATTTATTTGAGAGGTATAGTTACAGACAGTGAGAAGGAGAGACAGAGAGAAAGGTCTGGTTCCATCCACTGGTTCACTCCCCCAAATGGCTGCAATGGCCAGAGCTGGGCCAATCCGAAGCCAGGAGCCAGGAGCTTCTTCCAGTCTCCCTCATGGGTGCAGGAGCCCAAGGATTTGGGCCATCTCTACTGCTTTCCCAGACCATAGCAGAGATCTGGATTGGAAGAGGAGCATCCGGGACTAGAACCCGGTACCCTTATGGGATGCCGGTACTACAGGCAGAGGATTAACCTACTGTGCCACAGCACCGGCCTCTTGCATGGACCTTTTTTTAAATTTTCCTGTTTAGTATTCTCTAAAAATTAGAACACTCGTGCCTTTTGAATTGATCCAGTAGTTCAAGAACAACTGAAATTCTAATCATTGTCCCTTTTCTGGGTCCTTCAACACTTCACATGCCCTCTCCTGCATCTCTGGGAGAAATATGTTTTCCTCTCCAGTGCATCTTTCTCTTCATCTGTGTGCTTCAAGCTACAGAAAGAGGACACTTGAATGCTTAGAGAGAGTTTGCTTCATTATGTGGCTCTATTGAGTCTGAAATGCTGCAATCACAAATAGCTCTCTGAAGATGCTTGTATACTTAAATAGACACATGACTTTCCCCAGCAATGGAAAGTAATTCATGGCCTTTTCTATTGCTCCAGAAGTCCTTTAGAAAATGGCACTTGCAAGAATAATGTTCTAGTGTGCAATCAATGATCCATCTTTAAAGATTAACTAGGCTATCCAGCCCCTTGTAACCATGATAGGTAATGTTAGCCAATAAACTCAGGAATGTCAGCCCTGCTGGGAGCACACCCCACCAAGTAAGTGGGGGTATCTGGTTGGAGTGTGGTTTTGGAGAGTGAAACTCAGTTGTGTAATGCCAGCATTTGGTGCCATGCTCAGGTATGATCTGGGAACTTGTGTTCTTTCAGCTTCCTGTAATCCAATTCAGTGTGGACAGGGACCCCTGCTGGGATAGGAAACTAGGCAAATCACCAGACTTCTGTATTTTGGAGACTCTTTCTACCACACTGTATAGGCTCATTTTGCAATACCATAACAAAATATCTAAGATTTGACAACTTCATAAAGAAAAAAAGAGGTTTATTTAGCAAGTATTCTGGAGATTCAATGACCGACACTGATTGACGACCTTCTCTGAGCAGAATCCCAATGCAACTAAGGCACCATGTGAAAAGAGATAAGAAGTGTGTCTATTCTAGTCTTTCTCCCTCTTCTCACAAAACCATAAGTTTTCAATCATGGGGATTCATCCTGATGATCTTTTCTAATCCTAATAACTTCTCAAAGATTCTGCCTCTAACCATCAGATTAAGAGTCCACCTTCTTTTTTTTTTTTTTTTTTTTTGACAGGCAGAGTGGACAGTGAGAGAGAGAGACAGAGAGAAAGGTCTTCCTTTGCCGTTGGTTCACCCTCCAATGGCTGCTGCGGACAGCGCACTGCGCTGATCCGATGGCAGGAGCCAGGTGCTTCTCCTGGTCTTCCATGGGTGCAGGGCCCAAGCACTTAGGCCATCCTCCACTGCACTGCCGGGCCACAGCAGAGAGCTGGCCTGGAAGAGGGGCAACCGGGACGGAATCCGGCGCCCCGACTGGGACTAGAACCCAGTGTGCTGGCGCCGCAAGGCGGAGGATTAGCCTATTGAGCCGCGGCGCCGGCCAAGAGTCCACCTTCTTAATATCACACAAAGACCATTAAATTTCAACTCATGAGTTCTTTGGGAACATAAGATACATGCAAACAATGGCACCTATATCCCAAGTTATATCTTTAGGATATAGTACCCAAGGTGGATTATTTAGGTTTGGTGCTAATATTTGTAAGTTAGCAACATGGCAAAAAAAATTATTAGCCTAGTGAAATATTAGTTATGAGCTTGTTGTCATTTTATAGCTATCATCAAGACTATGAAAACATGGAATTGAGTCCTACACACTTCATTTTATTTGTCAACAAACCCAACTAGAATTAACTACTTAGAGGGAAAGTTGTACCAGTATAGTTCCTGCCCTCAGGCAGATACTGGTTATGTACTATTTATTAAATGTGACCCAATGCAAATTTTCTTTCAATATAAAATATCGTTAGAATTAGATAGCCTTGCTGGGATAATAATAAAACATCAAATATTTATATACTGTTTACTGTTCTAAGAATGTTGCATATATTAATTCAGTTAATACACTAAACCTTCAGGGTACATTCTGTTATTAACTGCATTTTGCAAACAGGGAAACTGAGACACAGAAATGAACAAAGTCTTTCAGTTAGTGGTGGTGAAGCAAAGATTGGAGTTCCAGTGGTCCAATTCCAGAGTCCTAAATCTTCTGAATTATGTAAATAATATGACATTGATAAGGAAGAGATAGATGTTAAGATGGGATGGGAAAGCAAGTAAAACTGAGGTTACAAGCCTGGTTGGAGTGAAGAGAATCTTTGAAAGAACAGTTAAGAGATGACTTTGAATGGGTTTGAGGTTACCAGTTAGCTGGAGAATTTTTCATGACTCTTGAAAATAACGATCAGAAAGCCATTATTGGTTTTGGGGCATATGATAATGTAATTTAAGAAAATATACTGCAGCAAGATAAGCTACTATAAGGAGAAGATAACTTCAATATGATCAAAGATACAATCACTTTGTAAAGCAACACAGAATTACTCTGCAAAGCAAAACATTCACAGCCCATATAAATCCTAGAGAAATCTTTACATGTATCAGCAGATATGATGAATTTTAATAGCATAGAATAATAAAGCAAAACCAGAAGACTTCATGTAATATGAGCATTTTATAAAACCTCTGTAAAACTAAAAAAAGTTTGACATATTAATATGCTGAAAACTTTTTTAAAAAACAAAAGAAAAAGAAATACAAAATTTTGCCTAATAGTCCTATTTGATGGGGAGTCAGAGTCTTGATAGAGGAAGTACATGTAGATAGGTGCAAGTTGTTTTTAAGTTATATTCTTGAATTAAGTGGTAGCTCATGAATGTTCACTGATTTACTTATAAATGAAGCCAATAAAGAAGTTTCCAGGAAGCTGTTGGCTATGGAAATGGTTGTCTTGGAGACATCTCCCCAGCTTCTAGAATCTAATGATTCCAAACTCAGTCTTTTCCCCACCCTTCCACAACTGGTCTTCTCTAACGGGATAAAGTTGGTAAAATTTTACAATTTTTACAACTCAGGTCTACGCTAATGTTATATTTTTAAAAATAATAAGGAGAACGAATATACCTGAATAGTAAAGAAACCCTCATGGTGACAAGGTGTAAATGGGTTTCATAAATGACTATCATCTAACACAAGAACCTCTTTGCAACAACATTCTGATATTCTACTTCTGCTAAAATGGGAACCCTAATGAGATGATCACTGTTTTAAGAGAACCTATTCAAATGTTTTAAAGAATGGCTAGAAATATCCTCCTTAGGAGAATCTCAAACTAATGATTACAATTACTAGGTCTTCTCTGTAAGACAATGAAAAACAATCCTATTACTTGTACAGAGAAACAACCTTTCAAATATTGAAAAAATATTAAATTCTTCTAATCTGACTTCTTTTTTTCAAAGATAAGCTTTCCTAATCTTTAAAACATGATTTTCAGGTCCTATCCTTCTTGGCACTTTCTTCCCCATTGCTTTCTTGAACAACAAAATTAGAGCACAGTCCCCAGAAACCAGCTCAGTTCTCCAGATAAGACCCAACAGCGCAGAATGGAAAGGACCTAACACAATATTTCTTTTTTTTTTTTTTGACAGGCAGAGTGGACAGTGAGAGAGAGAGACAGAGAGAAAGGTCTTCCTTTTTCCATTAGTTCACCCTGGGGCGCTGCTGCGGCGCTGATGCCAGCACACCGCGCTGATCCGATGGCAGGAGCCAGGTGCTTCTCCTGGTCTTCCATGGGGTGCAGGGCCCAAGCACTTGGGCCATCCTTCACTGCACTCCCTGGCCACAGCAGAGAGCTGGCCTGGAAGAGGGGCAACTGGGACAGAAATGGCGCCCCGACCGAGACTAGAACCCGGTGTGCCGGCACCACAAGGTGGAGAATTAGCGAAGTGAGCCACGGCGCCGGCCCTAACACAATATTTCTTTAACCTAAAGTCAACATTTCCAAGTTTGTTCAGCATGTGGAAAAGCGTTGACTTTGAATCCATGAAGCAAGGAACTAGAGTTCAAGGGTTGGAGACAAGCAAGTATTCCTTTTCTCGGGTGAATTTTGCTATAGGAATCAAAGAAATAACATGTGTTACCTACAAAGCAGTTTAGAGTCCACTAATTGCTTTCATAGCCATAATCACATTTAGTGTTTCTATCATTTTCAAGTTAAGGTGTTAGTATTCCCATTTTACAGTTAGGAAAACAAAAATCATGGAACAAGAGGAATCAGAACTAGAACTCATGTATTACCTCCCTACTCTAGCTCTGCTTCCTCAGTAGCATGCTATCTTAAATAATCAAATAATCATTAAATGGCTGCTCTCTCTCTAAACAACAAAATAAGAAACAAATTTGCAACAGAGACCTAAATATATTATTGATTTTAAAATCAATAAGAAAAAGACTGGCAATTCAATAGCACAATAGACAATGAATTGAATTGGAAGGTTCATAGAAAAAGAAACACAAATAGCCAATAAACATGTTTTTAAGATGCTCATCTTGACTCATAGATTTAGAATGCAAATTAAGACACCAGTAGGCTATCAATCTTCACTAAAAAGGGGGCAAAAATTAAGAAAAAAAACCTACTAGATCATGCTGATGAGAATGTAGGAATAACAGAAAACCTTACAGTGAAAGAAAGGATAAATGAATGGCCTATAGATGGAAGTACACTTTGGTACAAGTCTTTGAGTGGCAATTTGGCAATAGCCACTTAAACTTGAATATATTTGCCATATGGAGAGAGAGAAATCTTGCATCCACTGATTCACTCCCCAAATAGCCACGTGGCTAGAGTTAGGCTGATCTGAAGCCAGGAGCTAAGAATTTCTTCAGGTCTCTCACGTGGGTGTAGAGGCCCAAGGATTTGGACTATCTTCTACTGCTCTCCCAGGCACATTACCAGTAAGCTGGATTGGAAGTGGAGCAGCCAGAATTCAAACCAACACCCATATGGGATGCCCACGCTTCAGAGAGTGACTTTACCCACAACATCACAGTGCTGGCCCCAGTAACCCTACTTTTAAAATGTGTCCCTAAGGTTTACATAGGTGTGCAAAAATATTTGCCCAAGGATGTTTATTGTTTCATCACTTAATTTAGCAAATAAATGAGTACATTCTAAATGTCTGTCATTAATGGGTTCTTAAATGAAGCACACTACACTTATACAATGGAGCACTGTGTAGCTATTAAGTAGATGGGGTATGTCCATTTTTCGGCTATGGAAATATGTTCATAGAATAAGAAGATTGCAGGCCAAAATGTAATGATTCACTTGTAAAAGAACAGCACCCTTCACCCCCCCACACACACACACACACAAATACATGTATAAGTAGCCATTGTTGATAGTTTGATATACATTCATATTTTGTCCTTCGGGGCATTTTACTTTGAGTCTATACTGAATTATCAACAATGACTACTTCTGCAAATTGAAATTCAATAGAGTAAAGGGTGGAAAATGACAGGAACATTTGTATTTTTGGCTTCTTGGGTAACACAACACATTTAGGAGCAAATCTGGACTATTCTGTAACTTCTTTGATGCTTGGAAGTGAAAAAGGGCAAGAGTGGGAGACTGAGCTGCAGGAGATCCAATGTGTCTCCACCCTGACACCTGCATCTGAGAGACACTGGGTGAACCACTCAGCTGCTCATTGAGTAACAACACTGTGTCCCAAACCCATCTCAAATTTTCCCATAAAACATTTAACTGAGAATTGTTCATGTAATGTGTGTCAATGGCTTTTGTGATTTTTTTTTTTTGACAGGCAGAGTGGACAGTGAGAGAGAGAGACAGAGAGAAAGGTCTTCCTTTGCCGTTGGTTCACCAACCAATGGCCGCAGAGGCCAGTGCACTGCGGCTGGCGCACTGTGCTGATCCGAAGCTAGGAGCCAGGTGCTCTCCTGGTCTCCCATGGGGTGCAGGGCTCAAGCACTTGGGCCATCCTCCACTGCACTCCCGGGCCACAGCAGAGGGCTGGCTTGGAAGAGGGGCAACTGGGACAGAATCCAGCGCCCCAACCATGATTAGAACCCGGTGTGCTGGTGCCGCAGGCGAAGGATTAGCCTATTGAGCTGCGGCACCGGCCTAAAAGTCTGATGCTCTACCAATTGAGCTACCCAGGCCCTTAATGGCTTTTGTGATTCTTACACAGGAGCTTAATATTTATTGCCATATTACTTTCCTCAGGGCTTGTCAGAAATATGTACATCCCCTTCCCTGAGTCATCCGTATCTCACGATCCATCAAGGTGTTCACTTGAGATCTTCTCTACAATTTCCTTTCCCATAAGAGGGAGAAAGAGAGTAATTTACAGAGAGTAACAAGAAATAACATGCTGCAAAACCAGGGAAAACACTTTTAAAGCCAAAGAAGAACAAATAACTAAAGTCACTGACTATGCAATTCAATAAATAATTTTGAAATTAAACTATGTTGGCCGGCGCCGTGGCTCAACAGGCTAATCCTCCGCCTTGGGGCGCCGGCACACCGGGTTCTAGTCCCAGTCAGGGCACGGGATTCTGTCCCGGTTGCCCCTCTTCCAGGCCAGCTCTCTGCTGTGGCCCGGGAGTGCAGTGGAGGATGGCCCAAGTGCTTGGGCCCTGCACCCCATGGGAGACCAGGATAAAGCACCTAGCACTTGGCTCCTGCCATCGGATGAGCGCGGTGCGCTGGCCGCAGCACGCCGTCCACAGCAGCCATTGGAGGGTGAACCAACGGCAAAGGAAGACCTTTCTCTCTGTCTCTCTCTCTCACTGTCCACGCTGCCTGTCAAAAAAAAAAAAAGAAATTAAACTATGTTACCAAAACTATACTCAGCCCATCAACCAGATATTATTTCTCACTAGTGTTTTAGTCTTTCTAACAACCCCACATCCCACTTTTCCAATACACAGGCATTTTTTTGAAACTGTGATATTGCCAAAATATATAAGAAGAGTCTCTAAAATGCTCATGAAAAATGTATATTATGAGAAAACTACATGTGGATATGGAAATTTTTTTACATTAAAACTCATCCTGGCCGGTGCCGTGGCTCAACAGGCTAATCCTCCGCCTTGCGGCGCCGGCACACCGGGTTCTAGTCCCGGTCGGGGCGCCGGATTCTGTCCTGTTTGCCCCTCTTCCAGGCCAGCCCTCTGCTGTGGCCCAGGAGTGCAGTGGAGGATGGCCCAAGTGCTTGGGCCCTGCACCCCATGGGAGGCCAGAAAAAAGCACCTAGCACCTGGCTCCTGCCATCGGATGAGCGCGGTGCACCGGCCGCAGCGCGCCGACCGCGGCAGCAATTGAAGGGTGAACCAACGGCAACGGAAGACCTTCCTCTCTGTCTCTCTCTCTCACTGTCCACTCTGCCTGTCAAAAAAAAAAAAAAACTCATCCTTTAATTCCATTTACATGAACTTTTTGAAGGACCTTTGTATTTTATATTAAGTACCCCATTATATACTACAGTTTTCTTCTACTGGTTCCATGAACCATATTTGGTCAGTATTTTCAAAGTTTCCTGGCATATAATTCATACAATGCTTGGACTCTCTAGAGTGATGCGTGTCCTTTCTATGAGGATGAGATGACTAGTGGCTTCAGGGTGGGGAAATGGTCACCATAAAGACTAAGGTATAACTAGAGGGTTGGGGTTTTCCATCTCACCCTCAACCTCCAGGGGGAAGGTGGCCGGGGGGAGGGGGGGTCCAAAGGTTAAACCAATCACCAATAGGTGTTGATACAATCAGTTATGTCTCTATAATGAAACTTTCACACACACACACACACACACACACACACACACACACACAAATAGGCTCCAGGAAAGTGAATAAGAATACATTCACATGCTGGAAGGATGGCACAGCCCAATCCTATAGATGTGGAAGCTCCTGTTCTCAGGATCTTTCTATGTATCCTTCCCTATGTATCTCTTCATCTCACTGCTGGTTGGCCTACCAGTTAAGATTCCACATTCCATATTTGAGTAACTGGACTCAATTCCAAGCTCTGATTCCTGACTCCAATCCCCTGCTAATGCAGACGCTGGGATAGAGCAGCATTGGCTCTAGTGATTGGGTTCCTGCCACCCACATGGTAGATCTAGATTAAGTTCTCTGGCCATGACAGACATCTGAAGGAGATAATCAGTGTAGAACAGTGTTCTTTGTCTTCCTGTGTGTTTCTCTGCTTAAATGGATAACTTTTTAAAAGAATTTTTATTTAAAAAATAAATATCCTTTATATTAAACTGGCAAATACTAGTAAAGTAATTCCTTGTTAGTATTTTGTTGAGGATTTTTTGCATCTTTGATCATCAAGGATGTTGGTCTGTAGCTTTCTTTTTTGTTCTTGAAGATTTTGTCTGGTTTTGGTATTAATTTGTTAGTTAATGGTAATAGAATGAGTTTGGAAGTATTCCTTCCTCTTCTATTTTTTTAAGTAATTTTAAAAGGGTTGACGTTAATTCTTCTCTAAATGTTTGATAGAATTCATCAGTGAAACCATCTGGCCCGGGGATTTTCTTTGATAGAAGACTTTATTATTGATTCAATTTTGCTGCTTGTTAATGGTCTCTGGGTATTTTTTTTTAATGATTCAGTCTTGGGCAAGGTGTATGTGTCCAGGACTTTGTCTATTTCTTCTAAACTATCAAATTTGCTGTCATATAATTGTTTATAATAATCTCTAGCAATTCTTTGCACTTTTGTGATGTTAGCTACACATATCCTTTTTCGTCTCTGATTTTACGTACTTGAATCTCCTCAATTTTTTCTTATTTGGTGCAGATAAGGCTTTACCAATATGTTTAGCTTTTTAACTCTTCATTGATTTTTGAGCCTCTATGCCAGCTATTTGTGCTATGAATTTTATTATTTTTTTCCTTCTACAAATTTTGGATTTTATTTTATTTTGCTTTTGCATTTCTTTGAGGTCCAGTGATAATTTATATATTTTGAATCTTCCTGATTTTATTTTTTTCTCTTTTTTTTAATAATGCTTTTATTAAAAGAATATAAATTTCCAAAATACAGCTTATAGATTACAATGGCTTCCCCCCCATAACTTCCCTCCCACCTGAAACCCTCCCCTTTCCCACTCCCTCTCCCCTTCTGTTCACATCAAGATTCATTTTCAATTCTCTTTATATACAGAAGGTCAGTTTAGTATATATTAAGTAAAGATTTCAACAGTTTGCCCTCACATAGCAACACAAAGTGAAAAATACTGTTGGAGTACCATTTATAGTATTAATTCACAATGTATAGCACGTTAAGGACAGAGATCCTACATGATATATATATTTTTATTTTTTTTTTTTTTTTTTTTTTAGAACCATTGGAATGTTCTTTTTTTATTTTATTTTTTATAACGCTTTTATTTAAAGAATATAAATTTCCAAAATACAGCTTATAGATTACAATGGCTTCCCCCCCATAACTTCCCCCCCACCCGCAACCCTCCCCTTTCCCACTCCCTCTCCCCTTGCTTCACATCAAGATTCATTTTCAATTCTCTTTATATACAGAAAATCAGTTTACTATATATTAAGTAAAGATTTCAACAGTTTGCCCTCACATAGCAACACAAAGTGAAAAATACTGTTGGAGTACTAGTTATAGTATTAATTCACAATGTATAGCACATTAAGGACAGAGATCCTACATGATATATTTTTTTTAAAAATTGATTAATTTTCTATGCAATTTCCAATTTAACACCAAGATTTTTTAATCATTTGCAATTATCTTTATATACAGAAGATCAATTCAGTATATACTATGTAAAGATTTCATCAGTTTGCACCCACACAGAAACACAAAGTGTAAAAATACTGTTTCAGTACTAGTAATAGCATTATTTCACATTGGATAACACATTAAGGACAGATCCCTCATGAGACGTAAGTACACAGTGACTCCTGATGTTGATTTAACAATTTGACACTCTTGTTTATGGCGTCAGTAATCTCCCTAGGCTCTAGTCATGAGTTGACAAGGCTATGGAAGTCTTTAGGGTTCGCCGACTTTGATCTTATTCCGACAGGGTCATAGACAAAGTGGAGGTTCTCTCCTCCCTTCAGAGAAAGGTACCTCCTTCTTTGATGGCCCCGTTCTTTCCACTGGGATCTCACTCACAGAGATCTTTCATTTAGGTCTTCTGTTTTTTCCAGAATGTCTTGGCTTTCCATGCCTAAACTATTCTCATGGGCTCTTCAGCCAGATCCGAATGCCTTAAGGGCTGATTCTGAGGCCAGAGTGCTATTTAGGACATCTGCCATTCTATGAGTCTGCTGTGTATCCTGCTTCCCATGTTGGATCATTCTCTCCCTTTTTCATTCTATCAGTTAGTATTAGCAGACACTAGTCTTGCTTGTGCGATCCCTTTGACTCTTAGACCTATCAGTGTGATCAATTGTGAGCTGAAATTGATCACTTGGACTAGTGAGATGGCCTTGGTACATGCCACCTTGATGGGATTGTATTGGAATCCCCTGGCACAATTCTAACTCCATCATTTGGGGCAGTTCCGATTGAGCATGTCCCAAATTGTACATCTCCTCCCTCTCTTATTCCCACTTTTATATTTAACAGGGATCACTTTTCAGTTAAATTTAAACGCCTAAGAATAATTGTGTGTTAATTACAGAGTTCAACCACTAGTACTAGGATAAAAAAAAAATACTACAATAGATAGAGTATTACATTGTACAACAACAGTCAGCACAAGAGCTGATCAAGTCACTGTTTCTCATAGTGTCCATTTCACTTCAACAGGTTTCCACTTTGGTGCTCAGTTAGTCGTCGCCAATCAAGGGAAACAAATGATATTTGTCTCTTTGGGACTGGCTTAATTCACTCAGCATGATGTTTTTGAGAAATCTTCCATGCTCATGGATTTGAAGAATCAATATCATCAAAATGTCCATTCTGCCAAAAGTAATTTACAGATTCAATGCAACACCAATCAAGATACCGAGGACATTCTTCTCAGATCTGGAAAAAATGATGCTGAAATTCATATGGAGACACAGGAGACCTCGAATAGCTAAAGCAATCTTGTACAACAAAAACAAAGCCGGAGGCATCACAATACCAGATTTCAGGACATACTACAGGGCAGTAGTTATCAAAACAGCATGGTACTGGTACAGAAACAGATGGATAGACCAATGGAACAGAATAGAAACACCAGAAATCAATCCAAACATCTGCAGCCAACTTATATTTGATAAAGGATCCAAAACCAATCCCTGGAGTAAGGACAGTCTGTTTAATAAATGGTGCTGGGAAAACTGGATTTCCACGTGCAGAATCATGAAGCAAGATCCCTACCTTTCACCTTACACAAAAATTCATTCAACATGGATTAAAAATTTAAACCTACGACCTGACACCATCAAATTATTAGAGAGCATAGGAGAAACCCTGCAAGACATAGGTACTGGCAAAGACTTCTTGGAAAATACTCCAGAAGCACAGGCAGTCAAAGCCAAAATTAACTACTGGGATTGCATCAAATTGAAAAGTTTCTGTACTGCAAAAGAAATAGTCAGGAAAGTGAATAGGAAATCGACAGAATGGGAAAATATATTTGCCAACTATGCAACAGATAAAGGGTTGATAACCAGAATCTACAAAGAAATTAAGAAACTCCACAACATCAAAATAAACAACCCACTTAAGAGATGGGCCAAGGACCTCAATAGACATTTTTCAAAAGAGGAAATCCAAATGGCCAACAGACACAGACTTGTCTCACCTCACTCTCCAAAGCTGGTGCTGAGACTTTGGGCTGCTGGGGTCCTGCAGGTCCACACCCTCCACATAGATCCACAGTGTCCCTCTAATTTGAGTGAAGTTTCCTCTGCTGTTTTCTCCCTAATTTTTCCCCAAGACTGCACTCTCTCCATTTTTTTTTTAAACTACCTTCCCTTAGGCTAGAACAGATGAGCACGGTGCACCGACAGCAGCGTGCCAGCCATGGCAGCCATGGGAGGGTGAACCAATGACAAAGACACATGAAAAAATGTTCAAGCTCACTAGCAATCAGGGAAATGCAAATCAAAACCACAATGAGGTTTCACCTCACCCCGGTTAGAATGGCTCACATTCAGAAATCCACCAACAATAGATGCTGGAGAGGATGTGGGGAAAAAGGGACACTAATCCACTGTTGGTGGGAATGCAAACTGGTGAAGCCACTATGGAAGTCAGTCTGGAGATTCCTCAGAAACCTGAATATAACCCTACCATTCAACCCAGCCATCCCACTCCTTGGAATTTACCCAAAGGAAATTAAATTGGCAAACAAAAAAGCCGTCTGCACAGTAATGTTTATTGCGGCTCAATTCACAATAGCTAAGACTTGGAACCAACCCAAATGCCCATCAACAGTAGACTGGATTAGGAAATTATGGGACATGTACTCTACAGAATACTATACAGCAGTCAAAAACAATGAAATCCGGTCATTTGCAACAAAATGGAGGAATCTGGAAAACATCATGCTGAGTGAAATCTCCAATAAAATATGTAGTTTAAGGGACATGGAAGGTAAAAGAAAGACGTAAAAAGATGAGGGGCCAATGCTGTGGTGTAGCAGGGAAGGCCACTACCTGCAGTGCCAGCATCCCTTATGAGCTTCAGCTCGAGTCTCAACTGCTACACTTCTGATCCAGCTCTCTGCTACAGCCTTGGAGAGCAGTAGAAGATGGCCGAAGTTCTTGGGCCCCTGCATTCACGTGGGAGACCCAGAAGAAGCTTGTATCTCCTAGCTTCAGACTGGCTCAGCTCTGACCATTGCGGCCATCTGGGGAGTGAACCAGTAGATGGAAAACCTCTCTCTCTCTCTCTCTCTCTCTCTCTCTCTCTCTCTCTCTCTCTCTGCCTGTATGTTACTCAGACTTTCAGATAAATAAATAAATCTTTTAAAAATATGAACGGAATTTAAATCTGAACCACCCAGATGGGATCTTGCACACAGAATTTGACAAGGAAGCAATCCTTGAAAACATTTTGAATAACTCTGATTTTTTTGAAAAGAGTGTATTGAGAACTTTTTAAAATGTAGGCTTTCAATGTGTATTTTTATGGTGAACATATTGGGTTCGCTGATTGTTTAAGTTACCTCAAATTATGAAGATAGAACTGTTTTTATAATATACATCATCCCAAAGGTAGGAATTTGGCTTACTGGTGAAGATATTGTGTTTGAGCCTCAATTCCAATAGAATTCCTGCTAATGCATGCCCTGGGAGGCAGTACGTGATGGCTCAAATGGTTGGGTCTCTGCCATCCACGTAAGAGACCTGGATTGAGTCCCTGGATCTAGGCTTCAGCTCCATTCAGGGGCCTTTGATGGGATTTGTGGAGCTTGGCCACTGACGGAGGCTTACTATGTGTCTATCACTGTCTGCCTGTCTCTTTGCCTTTCAAATTAATAAAAAAAAAATGCCCATTACAATTAAAGGTGGCTATAATGAGTATTTGGCTAACTCAAACTGAATTTCTTTGAACAGAGAAGGAGCATCATCACAACTGGAGCACAATTCAGGAGTCCATTTATATCTTATACGTATTAGGGGGAAAATTGCCATTGCAAATTAAATATAGTAGAAGCAAACATTCCCTGAGCACTCATCAACTGCTAGTCAGCATGATATGCATTTTACATATATGCATATTACTTCATGAAAATCTCCATAACCTTCCCAAGTAGGTTCTTTAGAGTTGCATTTTTCAGATGATCAAGCTAATTTGTTCAGCAAATGATAGACTAAACAGAGATTCAAACCAAAAGAATCTGACAACATAGTGTCTGGACCACTATACCAGGGAGAGGATTAGGCATTGCTGCTGGCAAACTTTACAACAAAATTCCCCTGTTTGGTCTTCCTGGAATTCCAAGGTGGATATAAAACTATTTCCCCTCCAAAACTGGTCCTCAGATTTGCACACATACAGTTATTTTATATTCTGAGGAGGGAGACTCATATGTAATTCCAAAACTAGAACTTCTTCTCTGTACTGAATTTAATTCCAAAGATATAATAACTAACTTGATTAAATATCTCAGTGGCCTCACATATTGTGATTTAGAATGTCATACTGCTACAGTTCTTAATTCTACCATAAGTGCCCTTCCCTTTCAGGTTAACTGCATGACCGATTAAATACTCTGAACAAAGGCAAGGTGACTCTAGAGGGAAACATGCAATTATGTAGTTTCCAAGTAGTAATTATCTAAAATTAATTGCTGTTTTATGGGAGTTTTGATCATACCAAACAATATTTACAATTGCAATTCAAACCCAAGATATCTTCTTACTCTGCTTAGCTACTTAGCTATCTGTTCAGTCATGCTGTCTCATGTTTGGGAAACATATATGACTTGTGGTACAGTTAAATGAGGTGTCATCAATTCCAAAGGGAGCTCTTTGAATAGAAAAGATATGCAATAGTATGGAAGAAATAACACTAGGAGGTCAAGGGTAACTATGAAAAAGACATTGGCCTTCCTTATGTCCACGTAGGTCAACATTACTGACATCCATTACAGAAGTCTACGTTATAAAATCTACCGTTGTTATTGATAGAACCTCATCGAGAAAATTAAGAGTTCATTTTATATGCTATTCTTCAATCTTCCATTCTGTGTCAGCCATGAAAAGATAAGAGATCTAAGACCCAGTCCCACTGAAACAATGAGTCCATTCAGCATTTTTTATGTCTCTCAGGATAGCGATTTGCATGTATTTTTCCCACTGAAATAGAAACTTTTGGAAGTAAAGAGCAGGGCTTATTATCAAACATCCTTTGTGGTTATTAAGCTCAGGAAATTTGTATCTCCAATGCCTATCATATATTTAATAGGAAGATATAATCACTGCAAAATGGTTCCCTATTTGAAATCAATGACAATTTCTATTACATATCTCTTGAAATAACTATTTTTGATATTTTAAAAAATAACCAAAAATGTTTACAGAAAACTCATTTGTGACAAGGCACCTGGACAAGTATGTAATCAAATGATACTTTATGAAATCTCTGACATTCTTTGCTTTAAGAGGGACAGTGTTAACATGGACAAACATGAAAAGATATGACTAAGTTTATTTCAATCTCCAACAAAGCCCCACATTATAGGCAATGTTTAGCTGATTTTCTTGTGCTAGGAAGAAAATGCATTCATTTAACTTGATGAGATTGAGTTTAGTTTAATCTACAAACTTTTTAGTATTGATCCTTCACTGTTATAGCTGTGCAAGATCCAAGTCTCTCCCAGTCCTTCAAAGGGTTATTCCTCTGCTAAATCAGAGAGCTTTTTTTTTCCTTTTTTAACTTTTATTTAATAAATATGAATTTCCAAAGTACAGCTTTTGGATTACAGTGGCCTTTTCACCCCCACAACTTCCCTCCTACCCGCAACCCCCCAACTCCCGCTCCCTCTCCCATTCCATTCACATCAAGATTCATTTTCCATTATCTTTATATACAGAAGATCAATTTAGTATATATTAAGTAAAGATTTCAACAGTTTGCGCCCACAAATAAACACAAAGTGTAAAGTACTGTTTGAGTACTAGTTATACCGTTAATTCACATTGGACAATACATTAAGGACAGAGATCCCACATGGGGAGTAAGTGCACAGTGACTCCTGCTGTTGACTTAACAATTGACACTCTTGTTTATGGCGTCAGTAATCACCATAGGCTCTTGCCAAGGCTATGGAAGTCTCTTGAGTTTGCCAACTCCGATCTTATTTAGACAAGGTCATAGTCAAAGTGGAAGTTCTCTCCTCCCTTCAGAGAAAGGTACCTCCTTCTTTGATGGCCTGTTCTTTCCACTGGGATCTCACTCGCAGAGATCTTCCATTTAGATCTTATTAGCTCATTAGCAGCAAGCTAGTTTGGAAATGGAATAGCAGAAACTCAAACCAGGCACTCTGGTATGGGATGTAGGCATCTCATGCGGTAGCTTATCCATTGTGTCACAACACCAACCCTTATTTCATTATACTTTGCTGGATGGATTCCTGGGTTGATTCTTAAATTCCTAATTTCATCTGTCATCAGTTTCTCTCATGAAAGTCAGTTTTCTTCATTAATCAGTGCATTTCCACTTAGTCTTCCTTATTTCTCTGACCCCACATCCTTTGACCCTCTTCTCTTACATGGTTTAAAGTAAAGGAGGTCACACTCTCACTGAAATCCCTGGAGCAGAGGACTGATAAAGCTACCACAGCTTACTTGTGGGACTATCAGGCATCTTGGACTCCATAAGTGAGTGGAAATTCAGTTCATTTTTATAAGTTATTGCTTTTTACCACAAAATAAATATCTCTCAATGACATAAAAGAAATGGCTATCTTCAATATGTGAATGGAGTTTCGTACATCATTGCTTCCATGGTGTCATTTTAGTGAACATTATAAGGATGGTACATTAGTGCCTAAGTCAATAGTGAGCAGGCATTTCTACTTCCCAACTACTGGGGAAGTGAGTGGATAGGATGATACAGAAAAAACTACCAGTGATAAAATATATAATTGGTGTTAATAGTAGTCTAAAAAGCAATATAATCTTGTTGGAATGCCAAAAATTGCTCCCATGCCTCAAACATAGCAGTGGAATTATGTATTCATTAAGCTGAAGTTAGTTGCTGAAGTCTCTGAACACTCCAAAAATGAAACTTGACAAGTAGTTGACAGACATATTCCATGCATGTAGAAATGTGATAATGGCATATGTTGTCTTCAAAAACATCCTTTCCAGCTTGGTTGAACCAGTATCATCTCACTAGCCTGACTCAGTCTTTCATAATTTTGTTGCACAGACAGATCATTGCATTTCTCCCCAAATTGTGTCTGCTAAAATAATCTGAATTCAGACAGATCCAAAAATTTCCTAGAAATATCTTTTAAAGCTCTGTTATAAGGCTTCCACATGTTTTCAATGGGAAGAGATGAAGATTAGATTGGCTGACTGACTCTTGTAGTTCTTGCTCCTTCTTCAGACTACAGAGCTCAGCTTTAACCACCTAACGTAGTTTGGTAAATCATTTTCAGAATAAATTCCAGAAAATTACATTCAATTCAAAAATTTGCATTTTCTTTGGGCACAATCATTAGTATTGCTCTCCTAGGCATCTCCAGCCAGCTTCTTAAGTAGTGCTGGCAGAACTTTGCCAGTGCTTTGGAGTCTCCTGCCTCAACTCAAAAACAAGGTTTACATGAAAATAAAACCAAAATGATAAGTAAAATATTACATATTTCTCTGAGGCCCATTGTTTGATTTTTTTGAACAGTTGAACACAGAATCCGGGGTTTCACCTGTTATATTTTTCTTCATAAATGGTCTAATTAATATTCTGTCTCTGGGCAGTACAATTTCATAAAGCAACCCCCAAAGAGAGAAAGCTGCTCTTTTCGTTGGAGTCTGAAGAATGCAATCAACATCCACTTTATAAGAACAAGGATATTAATAAATGAAACTACAAAATTGCATCACCCATTGGGAGCAAAACATTGCCAAGGAAAGTTATTTTACAAATGAAAAACCAAAGGGCAGTCAGTCCCCAGCGCCACAGGATAGTTCTGATGAGAGCCATGTAGAGGAGGGTTTCCAGTGTTGCCAGAATTATCTGAAGGACTCTGAAAATGTATTAAATGTGAGTGCCTCTCTGGATTCAATGACCCAGATTCTCAAGAGGTTGTGCCAAGATTACATATTTTTTAAAGTGATTCTAATGACCCACTGGATTCATAACCCAGTGATCTAGGGGTAGCAATTCTCAAATAACCAGCAGAATCAAGTATCAGAAAAGCAGAGCTACCACAGGACTCCTGAATCAGAAAAGCTGGTGAAGCAAGCCACCCGAGCTTTAGCAAGTCCTCCAGGTGATTCTGGTGCAGCCTAAGTTTGAGAATCCTCAATCTAGAGAATTTAAGTTGAGCCTGGGCCAAAAGAAACCAAGGATTACGTCCTCATCCAGTCTTTTTGCAATTTGGAGAAAAATTAAAAGAAAACAATTTTACTTTCTAGAGATTCTTGCAGCAATTATTTATGGAGGAAGCAAAGTCCTACTTAGTTTATACTAAGGATGGGACCCCTAAAGTCACATTGCCCAAGACACATAAAAGATATCACACCCAACAACAGGCAAATCCTGCAAGTGAGAGGGAATGTATTTAACCTGAGCAACCAAGGATCTTCTGTTTGATGGTATTTACGGGGAAATTTTAAAGAGCTCATAACAGGCTAAAGGAATGAATTTCCTGAGAAAGCAGTGGAGGATGGCTCAAGTGCTTGGGCCCCTGCACACACATGGGAGACCTGGATGAAGCTTCTGGCTCCTGGTTTCAGCCCAATCCAGCCCCGGTCATTGAGGCCATTTGGAGAGTGAAGCAGTGGATGGAAGGTCTCTCTCTATCTCTTCCTCTCTCTCTCTGCAACTCTGCTTTTCAAATAAATAGAATAAATTTAAAAGAAATAAAAAGGAATGAGCTTAACTGATTTATTATTTTATTTATGTGCATGTTTGCCCATCTGGACAGCATAAAAAAGGAAAACAAAATCCTTCCTTATGTTTAGTTGGTATTTTTCCTTCTTCCCTTTTCTTCTGCTCCTGCAAACCATGCACACTTACCTTCCTTCATATCTTCCTCTATGACCCTTGTAATTCTGGAGATTTCTCCAAATGTCCGACACTTTAGTGCTTCTCAGCATTTTCTTTGTCACACCTAGAAAGAGCCTTTAAAAATAATAATAATGATGATATTTATTTGCAAAGCAAAGTTATAGATAAAGAACAGAGAGAGAAAGAACTTCCATCTGCAAGTTCACTGCCCAGATGGTGGAAACAGCCAGGGCTGGGCCAGGCTGAAGCCAGGAGTTTCATCTGGGTCTCCCATGTGGGTGGCAGGGACCCAGGCACTTGGCTCATCTTGGATTGTTTTCCCAGGCACATCAGCAGGGCACTGGATGGGAAGTACCTCAGTCAGGACAGGAGCACTCCAATATGGGATTACAATGTCACAGGTCATGACTTAACCTATGGTGCTGCATCATCAGCCTTGCAGGAAGCTTTTTAAGCATTCTTTCCTAACCTCATCTTCTCCACAGTAAACCACAGAGATATGATTGTTTATTTGCTCTGTGTATACTGTGTTTTAACAGAAAAAGAGTAAGCCTCTTTTCATCTCCCAAGGACTAATTTGCATCCCCATGAGGGGATAGCATCCTATTGTACTATGTACTATATGTACTCCAGAGTTGCAGGTCCAATGCACTAGATGTAGGAGGTGTCCCATTTATTTTTCTAAATCAAATTAAATATATATTAGCAATAATATTAAAATTATTAGGCAGAAAATCCATTCTCATTCACTTTGGGACACAACCACATCAGGAATGGCACAGTGCCGGAAAACTGCAGAAGGGTCCCTGGTTTTCAGCGTTTCGTGTTGGCCGCTGAGATATTCCTCCTCATCCTGCCGGCTTCGGGGGGCTGTAAGTAACCTGAGCAGAAGTTTCTCCTTCCTATCATCACACACAAAGCATGTACAGTCCAACTATTTCTACAGTCGGGTGCCTTTGCTGCTTCTTCAATCATAAGAATCATCCTCTCTATTAATCCAGTCTCACTTTGGCTGAGGCTGAGCCTAGACTTTAAAAAACAAAATGCTTTTAATTTAAGCTCCTCTGATGCAAGGCAGACTCAGGTCACACATGGCCACCCACCACACATTGTAGCCACGGGTTACAGATACCTCCCACCCTGTGGGGTAAATCTACACACCAGAGTATTTTTTAATCACTTTATCATGCTATATCTAAATTCTAGACTTTACAGAGACTGGGCTAGAATCGATTCAGAGAGAGTTTTAATCCCTTCCCCAAAGGGCTACTTACTGAAAGAGTTCTTGTTGCAAACTGACACTATTCTCTATAAGGAGCCCAGATTTGGCTACAATAGGACAAGTATTCTAATCCCATAACCACCGGTTAATACCCATGTGACATCTATAATCTTTGGTGTCTTCATTTGGAAATTAAGAATAACAATAGCTACTGTAAAGGGTATTATAGAGATTAACTGAGAATGCAGAAATTTTACCACAGTAATGGCACAAGTAAGGTTTAGGGTAATTCAATGGCAACCTTATTAACTGAGGCAAACTTAACTCACAAAATTCAAATAGGCATTTTCCTACTCATTTCTTCAGAGCACCTGATCGAGGAAACATCAAAAAATTCAAGACAACTTAACCAGAAAGATCTCCCCTTCCTACTTTCACAATCAAAACGGATGGTTTTCGTGTCACTCAGACTCAAGCCATGATGGTCCTTTGCAAGTGGCCAGGGAGGCACCTGTGTTAGAAAAGGAAACAAAAGAATTCCTGAGTAAACAAGGTCTAAAAAGGAAAAGTGAATCAGACAGGGTGGACCACAAAGTAGAATTTATTATTTGGGGAACCATTTATTATGGGGTGGGTAGGGTTTGTCTTCCCAAAGCTCACACAGATATCTAACGTCTAACATTAACAGTCGATGGAACCAAGGTGGAGACTTGATCGATCACGGCATCTCAGAGGTGGAGCTGATGGTTATTCTGAGTTCAAGCCTGGACTAGCTTCCCTTTCTCTCTGCTTCCTGGACTAGCTTCCCTTTCTCTCTGCTTCCTGGACTAGCTTCCCTTTCTCTCTGCTTCCTGGACTAGCTTCCCTTTCTCTCTGCTTCCTGGACTAGCTTCCCTTTCTCTCTGCTTCCTGGCTCACTGTCCATTAGTTCCTCTGCACCGCCCATGACCAGCCTCCACAGGCACCAGACTATGGGGCCTCCTGATCCTGATCTGGAACCTCCAAAGCATAAGTTGAAATAACTCTTTTCTTTCCCAAAAAGCTTCAATTGAGTATTTTAGTTAGTAATGAAAAACAGACTAGTATATCATCTTCATTAAAATCAGACTGTATCTGAGGGGCCAGGGAATGAATGCCCTCTCACATGAAGATACATGCCCACTGACACTCCTTTGAGATCAAGGAATGAAACGTTCCAAACTTAGAACTTCTCACAAGGAACTTACTCTAAACAGGTAGGAAGTGATGCTCAGCAGCAGATTTTTCTAGGAACTTCCCAACTTTTGACTTGCTGTGTTGCTCTTATAACTGATTCAGTCAGCAGGGAATAATTAGCAGCCATGCCACACGGGAACAAAGTGTGCAGACTTGAGTTGATGTTGTGCTTAATGAGCCTATTTAAAAAGTTACAAATCACCCAGCTTCCCATCAACCTCCACTTAGCACTTTCTCATGCAGAGTGTGGCAAAAATCAGAACCCATGCTGATGGGGCTAATTCAGCCTTGAAATTTGCCATTTGCGTACATTCCAAAGGCCAAGGTATGTGGCAAATCAGGAAAGAAAGCAGTTTTCCCTTATTTATTACATTTGCAACTACTGCTGGGAGGTTTATTGGGAAATAAAGATCAGGAGAAACTATCCTCTGGTCACTTTATTAGCTGTATTGAGGCACATAAGTAGATGTATGAATATCTTCCTCATCGTGAGATTCCACATGGTGCACCTGTTAGATGGCAAGAATAAGTTGAAAAGGGGGGACTGTCCTTTAAATCTCTCACTAACCTACAAAATCATTTTTATTTTTGCTCAAACAGTATTGACTGTGGAAAGATTTTTCAAGATACCCCTCTATGTTGATCCTTCCCCAGGGTCAGTCAGAAAAGAAATTTCATATCTACTCACAATTTGTTGCATAGTGACTTGATCAGGGTTCTTTTTCTTGAAAGTCCAATTTTAATGACAAGGCTCAAGTCTCAACTCCGCTTTCAATCCAGCTTCCTACTAATGTGCACCCTGGGAGGCAGTGCATAATGGCTCAAGTACTTGGGTCCTGCTATCCATCTGGGAGACCTGGATGACTTCTTGGCTCCTGGCTTTAGCCTGGCTCAACAAACAGCCTTGCTGTTGCAGGCATTTGGGGAGTGACCCAGTTTCTCTCTCTCTCTCTCTCTCTCTCTCTCTCTCTCTCTCTCTCTCTCTTCTTATCTTAGAAATCAGTGAAAATGAATACTTTCTTTTTAAAAGGAAGTCCAATGAATTTTGCATGGTCAGGGTGTGGGAGAGGCAGATGACAGGGTATGCCTCATCAGGGTGTGGTTGCTACAGCCACATGCTCTGCCTGACATCCTCTCTCCTGGACACCAGGGAAGGTAGAGTTCATTTTTTTTTTTTATTCTTTTGTCCTCTTTGCTTTTTGTCTCCCATCCTTCATTAAACCTGTTACATACCTTATGCATTTGTCATTCTTCTTTCTAAATTTTATCTTCTAGAAGGAAACAGGATTTTTTCCTTTAAAATAAGGAAAGGAGGGCAGGTGTTTGGCCTAGTCTCTCCCCCCTTCCACTCTGCTACTCCCATGGGTATTTAGGTAATAATAATTAAAATAAGAGGAAAAGTAGAGATGTTTGACGAAGCAGCTTTGCTGAATCACCATTTTAAGTGTCTCTATGCACACAGCTGCCCCCTGCTGTGCCCACTCAGTACCACCTAACTGCCTGGACACCTGTTCTCCTTGACTCTCCTCTCACTGCCACTTGGCATCCTTTTTGAAATCAGGTCCAAATTAGTGCTTCCAGAACACAAGCCTTCACACCTTTCTATTGCCCATAGCAGACAGCAACTAAAAGTGAGCCAGAATGAGCCAGTTACTAATAAAAGACCACAGTAATTCATTTCTCAAATATCAATACATTTTTTAAAAACATGTTTAAAGAGGCCTTCATATTTCTACCCTCTCATGTCATTTCAGGACTTCAAAGCACAATTGCTTTGCTTCAGATCACAGTACCAGTGTGCTCCGTTATGGAAACCCTTCACTTTGTCTCCAGAAAGCCCGGTGGTGTTCTGAAAAGCTGCAGAGTCCTGAAGCTGAACAGCAACCCATCTAAGAGCTTCAGTCTGAACGCCTTGCATCACAGCCCCACAGGGACTGTCCAGCCCCACATGTGCCTTGTGCCAACCGACCTTCTACCCAGATCTGCTCCTGGCACACTCCCTTCTCACAGGATATTCCTACCCTCCAATTCTGTTCCAGTTTGTTCTGCCAATTCCCATCAGCTCTATATATACCAATACAGAAAACCCCTAGAGATGTGTTAACCTGTGCTTTGCCATGAAACTATACCTTAAATTCCTAGGGTTTTTTTTTTTTCAATCTATAGAGATATTGAATATGAATTAAACTAGATTTGAATAGATTATCTGAAATATCTCATATCCAAATATTGAAATATATTCAATATCCTCAAAGCTTTCAAGAATTCTTCATCCTACTATAATGCTTCCCTTCTCAAAATTTTTCTATAATTTACATAAGAATAATTATTGTGGGGCCAGCTTTGTGGCATAGTAGGTAAAGCTGCTGCCTGCAACACCTGCATCCCATATGAGGACCAGTTCAAATCCTAGCTGCTCTATTTCCTATCCATCTTCCTGCTAATGTGCCTTGGAAGGCAGCAGAAAGTGACCCAAGTGCTTGGACCTCTGCACCCAACTGGGAATCAGGAAGAAACTCCTGCTCCTTGGCTTTGGTCTGGCCCAGTCCTGCCCATTGCAGCCATTTGAGAGTGAACCATCAGATGGAAGATCTCTCTCTCTCTCTCTCTCTCTCTCTCTTTCTGTGTGTGTGTGTGTGTGCATGTGTGTCTCTCTGCTTCTCTCAGTTAACTCTTTTAAATAAATAATATAGGGGCTGGCGCTGTGGCAGGTTAATTCCCTGGCCTGAAACGCCAGCATCCCATATGGGCACCGGTTCTATTCCTGCTGCTCCACTTTGCTCTTTGCTGTGGCCTGGGAAAGCAGTGTAGGATGGCCCAAGTGCTTGGGCCCTGCACCCACATGGGAGACCAGGAGAATCTCCTGGCTCCTGGCTTTAGATCATCACAGCTCCAGCTGTTGTGGCCAACTGGGGAGTGAACCATCGGATAGAAGACCTCTCTCTCTCTCTCTCTCTCTCTCTCTCTCTCTCTCTCTCTCTCTCTCTGCCTCCTCTCTGTGAAACTCTTTCCAATAAAATAAATAAATCTTTAAAAAATATATAAATAAATAAAATAAATCTTAAAATAATTATTGTTTTCTAATCTATTTGTGTGGCGCTCTGTGCTTTTTTCGCTCTTAGTTGATGAGTCATAATTCTCCTACTATGTTGTAAATTCCTGGTGGATAGGAACCCTGTCTTCATATATGAGAACAATCCAAACAATATGTGGAATAGTGAATTAAAAGATAAGTTTATTTTGGTGCAAAAAGAAATTTTAACATCCATGCATACATTTTTCAAAATCTGCATTTTCTATGAGCTTTTTAAAGACCTCTGATATATTTTGCTTCCAGCAGAACCCACAAGGTATTGAACACATTAACAAATATTTGTTAACTTTTTTTATCTTTTTTTTATCTGATCTAATGTCTCCTCTACATATACTTTGGATCAGAAATAAATGTTATGATTATAGAAGCATTCTTTGGTATTATAAATTTGTAGCATTATTAAGGAAATTATTCATAGTAAAAAAAGGTTAGAGGTAACTAACTTATGCCCACTACATAACAAAAGTAAATTAAAAGAATAATCCCCAACGTGCACAAATGACTAAATATCAGTATGACAAAGGAAAATGTGACAAAGGTAGAAGGGATGAAAAAATGAACAAATACCATACTAAAAAAGAAGTTAATTAGATGGAGCAAAAATGCAAGATTGTTGATGAGCTCCTCCAACGACAGCAGAATCCTCCCAACAGTAATATTTCCACATGCACAGGATATTTCTTTGGATGTCTGTCATTCTTTGGATGGCTAAAGAGTACTCAGTTCATGGCAGACACTTTTCTGAGCATTTTGCATATATTTATATTCACATAAGCCCTGTGTTTTAGGATAAGTATCCCACATTTCTTGGACAAGGAAACTAACACACAGAGAGATTAAGTTGCCCAAGATCATAAAGCAACCCATTGGTAATGCTGGGATTTGAACCAGACATCCAGCTCTGGATACTGTGCTGGTAGCTAGCATATCTTACAAGTGTTTCTACACAGAGCAGCAATTGGCAGCCAAAAACTTCTGGACAGCTTTCCTTATATTTTTTTAGTATCTATAATATTCTTTCCTTTAAGGGAACAAATATTGAAAAATTTAAAAGTAAAACTAGAGAAAGTTCAAATGCAATCTGTTTTTATGTGCTAAAATCTATCTTCTATTTTAAAACTGAATTGACTTGAAAAATCACTGGTGATAAATAAACATGACAATAAATTAAGAAAGTGGCTGAGCCTGGGTCTTACCCAAGAAAAGTGGTTTTGAATCAAAACATTTCCAACAAGAATTTACAACAGCAGATATTTTCCATTATTTCTATTTTAACATAATTCTTTTTTAGATATATTATTTATTAGAAAGGCAGAGTTACAGAGAGGCAGAAGCAGAGAGAGAGAGAGAGAGAGAGAGAGAGAGAGAGATGTCTTCCATCCACTGGTTCACTCCCCAATTGGCCACAATGACCAGAGCTGCCCAGGTCCGAAGCCAGGAGCCAGGAGCTTCCTCCAGGTCTCCCACACGGCTGCAGGGGCCCAAGGACTTGGGCCATCTTCTACTGCTTTCCCAGGCCATAGAAGAGAGCTCATTGCAAGTGGAGCAGTTGGGACTCAAAACAGCACCCATATGGGATGCTGGCACCGCAGGCAGCGGCCTTGCCCACCATGCCACAGCACTGGCCCCTGTAACATAGTTCTAAGAATATTTGTTTGATCATTTACTTTGCAGCTGTATCAAAAGCAGCATTATTTTTCACTCTATGAAAACAGTATGCTAGAGTTTAGCCAAATTTTATTCAAGTGTTTGGGTTAAGTTTTCTGTGAAGCATATTGGAGGCTCATAATAAAACATGAAACATACCAATTACAATCTATTTTATTATGACTTTGATGACGTATAGAATATTTTCATTAGATTTACAAATTGAAATAGTCTGAGAAGGTTACCATCATGCTGTGGTAACAAAAAAATTCAGTGATTTTTTTAAAAGCAAAGTTTTATTTCTGCCTTATGCTACCTAACAATATCTCCATAGGACCCTGTTGAATGGAGGGTAAGAAGGGGACTCTGCTCATTTTTGTCATTTAAAGGTTGGTGCTAACAAACATTCCACCATTTCATGATGTCATCATCTCAACCGATGTTTCATGTTCACCAGAGCTGGGCGAAAAACATAGGAAATTCACAGGCACACCAAGCAGGGCTGCGCCTATCAAAATAAGTCCCAAGGCAGTGCCTGATCACAGCGTAGGTTACACCTGGAGATCTGCACTCTTGCTGAGCACAACAACCTCCTCTGCTCATTTTTTATCCTCATCATTCTTTAAAAACTATGTGTTGTGGCCGGAGCTGTGGCATAGAGGGTAGAGCTACTGCCTGCAGTACTGGCATCCTGTATGGGCACTGCTTAGAATCCTGGCTGCTCCACTTCTGATCCAGTTCTCTGCTATGGCCTGGGAAAGCAGTAGAAGATGGCCCACGTCCTTGGGCCTCTGCACTTATGTGGGAGACCCAGAAGAAGCTCCTGGCTCCTGGCTTTGGAATGGCCCAACTCCGGCTATGGTGGCCATTGGAGAGTGAACCATCAGATGGAAGACCTCTCTCTGCCTCTGCCTGTCTGTAACTCCGTCTTTCAAATACATAAACAAATCTTTATTTTAAAAAAGTTAAAAAATAAGAAGTATGTGTTATTTTACATTGACTTGAGTGTTTACAAGCTCAAAAATTAAGATATTTCAGTTTTAAAAGAACTTTACAAACAAACAAAAAAGTGAGAGCTTAAGTAGTTTTATATCTTTCCTATTGAAATGAACTGCTTTGGGAGAAAACACATTTATTCATTTCACAAATATTTATCAAGTTTCTACTTATGAGCGACTTTCTTCTAAATGCTAAGAGCAATTTAAAAAACAATAAAATAAAAAAAATCAGGTATCTATCTCTACAGAGCTGAGAAAACAGATCAAATACAATATCTACACAAATAAATCTAACAAGAAGCTTAACAGATAAGTACCTACATGTGTTCAAAGGAGAGAGATCTTTGAATAACAATATTAAAGCTGGAATCAAATAGATATTTTGGGCTCCAAATCTTTAATTTAAAGATGAAGAAAACAAGATCTGAAAATTTTCAAAGTAATGTGTCCAAAATCACCCTAAATAGCTGTTCAATCATTCCTCAAAGAGTAAGGCTTATTTGCCATAAATGAATGCAGCAAAGAAAATAAACACAAAAACAGGAATGTATCCAGAAGTTTAAGGTTTAGTAAGATAAGAAATATTTGAAAATTAACTAACTAAAATCAAAATTCAATTTGCAATTAGAAAAATATTAATTAACATAATGGCTAAACTATATATTTATGCTTTCACATAAGTTTAATTAAATCATATCACAAAGTTGTTTTCATACCATCTATTCTATTGTCCCTGAAAGCACTAGCCAAATTCCTTAAAGATTGGAATAGTAATCTAAATGCTTAGCCTAGTACCTTTTCAAAAAGCCACAGAAGAAGAGAACATCCAAGATAAAAATTACAGCTCTTTTATTAATTGCTGCTCAAAATGCCAAATTTACATATGTTTAAATAAATCTAAATGGCAGAACTGACCGCTAAGCATTTTTTAGACAAGTTTGGAAAAATTAATTATGTTCTTCTTTTAAAAAAAAACAAGTTAGTATTCCCAGCATTTTCCTTTTTGTCAAAGATAATAAATTTGATTAAACTTATATAAATTACACTGCACTAAACAGTATAATAACTAAAAACACATGGAGGCCAGAGTTAGCCCCACTCATTGCATCACTTCCAAATTTAAACCTAATACCAAGCATTATGTTTGGCTTAGAGATTTTTTTCTAGTCTTCTTTTTAAAGCTGCTATTCATAAAAGGGTCAGTAGGTTGTCTTTTAAAAATAAATCTCTAATCACCACAAACTGTCACTGTATCTGACTAAAATCATGATAAAAGACCAAAGGCTAGGACATGAGTGCAGTAGCTCAAAGAGTGAGAATGAAACAGTAGATGGAAGAATGCAAAGGAAGGGGCCAAGATCTGTCCCAGGCCCTCAACTGAAACAACCTATTTGACTTTTGGTAGTCATAACCTTGGCTGTCTGAGCACTTCTTAATCCATAATGACTCTTAACCATGAGCTCACTGTTTCCAAAATAGTAGAAAACCACCATGAAGCCGTGGGTCTTAAGTTACCTTCAGAATCTTTGGGGCAGCTTCTAGGACAACACTACTTTTTCTCCATCCCGGTGGCTTTCAACTCTCCTGCTTCCCTAGCCCACCAAAGTAATACAACTCTACAACAGAAAGAGTGGAATTGTGTCAGTGGTTTTCATTAAGGGGAGGTAGGAGGATGTAAACTTAAGGAACATAAGAAAAGGCCCAGGTCCTCCCTGCTCAGAATGTGTTTCTAGTCCTCCACCATGACTGTGGAGGGAATGAGGAATGTTGACGTAAGGCTTTGTGGTGAAATGTCCTGACAAATCAAGTGTGCATTGTCAGCCTGCAAGGCTCAACAAAATGGTACAAAAGCTGCTGAAAAGGAGCCTTGAATAACTCTTTAATATTAGGCAGTGAGCTGAGTGTGAGCCAAACACACACACACATACACGCACACTGTAGTGTCCACAATGTTTTAGAAATCAAATACTTACTCTTCACCATGACAACATAAAGAAGGTGTAATTGGCCCCACTTGGATCACAAAAATAAGGTCAAGACTCAGCATTAAAAAGTAGCAAAATGAAGGGTCAAAGAGAGGCATATCCAAAACACGTCATGTCCCCCAGAAATGTTTCTTCTTCTAGACTGAGGAAGAAACAAGCGAGGGTCCCAAGGTTAAGACAAGAACTTCTCATGGGGAGCTCTGGTCTTGCACAGCCTTAACTTAATCCCAGATTCCACTATGTTGTGTGTGTACACATGAAATTGACTTGCAAAGTTGAAACCAATATTTTTTATTTTATTATTCATAGGCCACCATAGGATAAACTGAAACTTCTCAACAGAACATTCAAAACACAGAACACATTTGCAAGCTTCTCTGCCATTGTTCTCTAATTGAATACAGCTTCTAATTCCACCAACCTGGCCTGTTCAGTCTCCCTATAGCAAATGTCCATTTGACCAATGCTCTCTGGACTAGCCTCTCCTTTGTCAAAATATTCCAAGAAAGCCCCTACATGACCCATTTAATAGGCATCTGTTTTAGAGTGCCCCAAACTGAACTTTATGTGACAAGAAAGCTTTGTACAGATTGGTGACACAAATACAGAAATGTCATAGCTAGGCCGGCGCCATGGCTCAACAGGCTAATCCTCCACCTTGCGGCGCCGGCACACCGGGTTCTAGTCCCGGTCGGGGCGCCGGATTCTATCCTGCTTGCCCCTCTTCCAGGCCAGCTCTCTGCTGTGGCCAGGGAGTGCAGTGGAGGATGGCCCAAGTGCTTGGGCCCTGCACCCCATGGGAGACCAGGAGAAGCACCTGGCTCCTGCCATCGGATCAGCGCGGTGCGCTGGCCGCAGCGCGCCAGCCGCGGCGGCCATCAGAGGGTGAACCAACGGCAAAAGGAAGACCTTTCTCTCTGTCTCTCTCTCTCACTGTCCACTCTGCCTGTCAAAAAAAAAAAATTGAAAAAAAAATGAAATGTCATAGCTAAGAGACAGTTAAAAAAAGACAGTTGAGAGATTGATCCAAAGCCCTCACATTACAAAAAAAGAAAAAAAAAGAAACTCATGATTACACAAATGGACAGACCACTATCTATGATGTTCATTCAAAATTAATCATTGTTTAACTTTACTATTCTAGATAAGAGGATAATCTGCATTAGTTAGCAACTCTAAATTATGTCACTAACCGAAAACTGGTGATGAAATCACTTATACAGAGCTGGGCTTGGAATATAATTACCCTGAGTCCTTGGAACTCAAACCAATGTTAGTGGGATAAATATATCCCATAATCCTGGGAACCTGTACACAGAAAACATTTATGAACCAATTCTTCCAAAACACTTTATTTAATTATTCCGATTATTTCTCACCCAAATAAAATGTTACTCATATATATGACACATAGGTAAATTTATTTGGCTGGTCATGTTTTTCATTTTTATTTTATTTTGGAAACAAAGAGAAGTCCCATTCATGCATTCACTCCTCAAGTACCCACTACATTCAGGGCCAGGCCTAGGCTAAACTGGAATCTGGGTACTCAACCCAGGTGTTCCACATGGGTAGTAGTAACCCAATTAAATGAGCCATCCATGTTGCCTCCCAGAACCCCAGAATCTGCATTAGCAAGAAACTGGAGTCCGGAGCTGGAGGTGAGAATCAAACCCAGGTACTCTGATATGGGAGACAGGCATCCTAATCATAAGATCAAACATGCACACCATGGCTGATAATATTTAATAACAAATATTTCCCCTTGATTACTCTCTCTCTCTCTCTTACACCCCATATCCAAGTGCTTTTCATCTCCAAAATGCACCAGCCTAGCCTAACCCACTATCTTCTCTTACCTGGACTACTGCCAAAAAAAATCCCAACTAGTTCGCCTTCTCTCACCTACCCTCAACTTCCACACAAACAACATATCACCCATTCACCACTTGAAAACATTCGATGGTTTCCCATTTCACTGAAAACACGATCCAGACCCATTACAGTAATGTGGAGTCTGTCCCTACATTCGCTCACACTTCCCTCTCCACACACTCACTCCTTGATTTCGTTCTGTCTCTCAGTGTCCTGCTTGCTGCAGAGCCTTTCGCAGGAGACTTTCCTGCCAGAAGTGCTATCTCCTCAGCTCCTGTTAGGGCAGCCTTTTCACACTTTACAAATCAGCTTGAACCCCAAGTCCTTGAACGAATCTTGTCTCTCCAATCAACTCCACCGCCATCCCCATCACTCCCTAGCTCAGTGTTCTTTCCTGTCTTCCACTTACCACAGTTTGAACTCGTTTAAGGCACTTGTTTTAAGCCTTGGCTTCTCCACCCAACCCCAGAATACAAACAGATGAAGACAAAGAAGCTTCCTCTCTTATTCTCACAGCAGTGCCCCCTGGCCTCACACCAGGCCTGGCCTAGAAGAGTCGCCAATACATTTCTGTTTAACATAAACATACACACACAGAGAGAGATACACTTGAAATAGTAAATCTAAATTTCAACATTAGTTGATAACTTCTCTAATCATATCCTACTGTAGGGAATATTGTCCTAAACATGAATATCAAAGTTCCCAGGTTTCTGAAGTTTCCAAGAGGTTCTGATTCAATGGATAGTGCTGGCAATGGGAAGTGGTACGTATAACAGGAGCCCAGATAATTCTTTTTTTTAAAATTTATTTGGCAGATAGAGTTAGACAGTGAGAGAGAGAGAGAGAGAGACGGAGAGAAAGGTCTTCCTCCCATTGGTTCACCCCCCAAGTGGCCGCCACAGCCAGATTATGCCGATCTGAAGCCAGGAGCCAGGTGCTTCCTCCTGGTCTCCCATGAGGGTGTAGGGTCCCAAGCACTTGGGCCAGTGCCTTCCCAGGCCACAGCAGAGAGCTGGACTGGAAGAGGAACAAACGGGACAGAATCTGGCGCCCCAACTGGGATTAGAACCCGGGGTACCAGCACCACAGGTGGAGGATTAGCCTAGTGAGCTATGGTGCCGGCCTGCTTTTAATTCTTTTTTAGCCTCCTGGTATCTTGTTTATATTTTTATAATTTCAGCTATACCTTTAGAAGTGTGTTGGTTATAAGGGTTCAACTCAGCTCTGGCTGTTGTGGCTATTTGGGGAGTGAATGGGCAGATGAAAGACCTTTCTCTTTTATCTCTCCCTCTCTCTGTAACTGCACCTCTCAAACTGTACCTCTCAAATAAATAAATAAATAATCTTAAAAAAAAGAGGCATGTCAAAATGTTTTTCTATTGCATAAAACTTTGAACAAAAAATAGTTGGGATGACAGCATTAGAATCTGAAATGTTCACCATGCTGGAGCATAGAACAACTGCTCCAGTGTTGATATAAAGCCAGAATAGGGTAATACCACTCAGCCGAAGAATACTTTGACAAAAACATAAGGATTTACCTTGCATTTAGTTCCAGAGGTGTCTACAGTCTGATATTCCACCAAGAATATTGTATTCCACTAATGCCAATATAACATTTAGTATTGGCATATTGTTATTTAGCATAAATCTATTTAATACCTCACTCCATACTGAAATCAGGGACATCCCAAATAAAGAACAGAATAAAGAGACCACACATTTGCAGACGGAGCAAAGAAGGCAGACTACTGAAGAAGGAATGAGAACCAGAGAAGGGGCAGAGTCATGACTTTGTCTAACAGATATCTGAAGAATCTTGTGTGGAACATGAATTAGATTTATTCTGAAGTCACCAAAGACTAGAGCTAAGAACAGAAGCTATGAGACAGAGTTAGACTCTACATGATCAGGAAAGCAGTGTACCCCCCACCACCACCACAGAGAATCTTTCAGAACTAGAAGAGAGAAGCCAAGTGGCCCTGTTCTACATGATCCTTCCTTTTTGATCCATCCACGAGTGCCACTGCAAAGCCATGGAAGTGATGGAAAAAGTTAGCAAACATCCTCATGGTCTTGGACTTGGATTGTGTTGGATAAGGAGGATCTTGCCAAAGCTGATTTTTCTCCCTGAGTAGTAACTCTGCTACTGTCCTTTCCTTTTTTGCCCCCTAATTCATTTTTTTTCTGGTTCAAGCTCAGTAGTCTCCTATTTCTTTTTTCTCATCTAGTTTTGGGAATGGAGAAAATTCACAAGTCAGTCTTTGATTTCTCACAATACTCACTGATTTGGCAAAGTTAGTTGTAGAATTTATAAGTTTTTTTTCAAATTGCTTGCTTTAAAATAGTTTCCTTCTTTCCTTTAGTTCCAACCAAAAACATTATCAAAATAATTCATAAACCTATGACATGAAGACATAATAATGTTATATT
The DNA here is from genome assembly GCA_949820135.1 of Sylvilagus floridanus. Classification (NCBI taxonomy): domain Eukaryota; kingdom Metazoa; phylum Chordata; class Mammalia; order Lagomorpha; family Leporidae; genus Sylvilagus; species Sylvilagus floridanus. The sequence goes on from OX463227.1 coordinate 78,837,394, forward strand.
CATTCCTAATTATATCTAAATTCTGCTTAAATTTCAGCTTTTCCAACTGCCACTTAGCTCTCTTCCCTCTCCTGAATGAGGAGATTATTTTGTCAGCTCAGAAATCGTTTCTACTATTTTTTCTTTGCCCTTTTTAGATTTACAGTCATATTTCCCCCACCACTCCTGGTAGCAATGTTCCAGTTCACAAAATCAAACCATCTCACTTATATAAAGATCTGGAAAAATTCACTTTTATACAATGAGATATTTGTTATGGACTCACTTTGTCACACCTTGACCTGGAAACATACCAGAAAAAATATGCAGAGTTCTAGATTTGTTAAGCAGTTAAAACTGTGGGACATCTATTCACTCCACAATATCTTTATTGAGATATTGGAACCTAGATGGAGTAGAGGGCAAAAACTAAGCCCTCTCCTTGTTCCTATAGAATATGGTCTCTGGGGGAGAAGAGTTGAATCTGATCATCACCTGAAGACATGTGAAATGCAAACTGAGCAGTGCTGAAAAGAACAGGCTGAAGAGCTTTAAGACAGAAGAAAAATTGAACAAAATCAGAAAGTTCAGACAAGGCTTTGGGGAGGAAATAGCCAACATGGCCAAAAGTAGACATTTCAGTATCTCCACAGAACTCAAAACTAGATGAGGCACATGGTAGAAGTATACCCTCTAGAAAAGTCTCTCCTCCCTCCACGGTTGCTCTCTAGTACATCACAAGTTTTCTTTTTCCTCTAGCATTTGGCACATATTCAAATTATCCTACTCACTGACTTGACATTTTTACTTTCTGTCCTCCACTGGAATCTGAGCCCCACAAGTGCCTTTTTTTTTTTTAATCTTCTTTACCACAATCTTCCCAGCCACATACATAGTAGTTATTCAATAATGATTTATTCAATATTGTTGAATATTTTAACCTTGCTCATTTGTAAATAGGTTATCCTTGCTGGCAATGAGAAAACATGCATTAAGTGTAGAAAAATCCATCATGAGCGTTCAGAACCAAAAGAAGTACTAACACTTTGAAAAGAAAATTGTATTATGCAATATTAATTTTCTACCCCATTTACTTCCCTCAGGCAACCCAACCTGAATCTTGAGCTGTGTCAAAGTGGAAAAATGCCGTTTCTCCAAAGAAATGTGGTCATCACCAGGTCTGAGGGATCTGTTAACTTCCCTGCTGCTGTGAGATTGAGCCAGCCACACCCCCAGCAAAGCTGCCCATGATGTCCACAGGCCACCAGCTTCGCCTCCAAGTTACATGCCTGCCCCAATCCTGCCTGCTGAGGCAGGATCGCTCATGTACACTGCCCTCACGCTGGGCAAAGAAAGCTCTTCTACTGCCTACTCTGGCCAAATTCCACCACTGAAAAAGAAGTCTCGGAGGCCCAGGGGTATGTCTGCTTGCCACCCAGTTTCCCTGTCCCTAGAGTACTCTATGAACCCAAGAACCTGGAACTCCCCACCCCAATAACCTTGCATGAGTCTCTTCCCAAGCTCTGTCCTCCAAAGAGCAGATGGACTCATGGCACACGCCCTTGGGCCTCGACGTACCTATGTTGTGGGAGGATAAGGAAACAATTGTTTGGACTGTCCATGTGCTTGCAGAAGAGTTTTTTCACAGTAAGAGAGTGAAGATTGAGTGGGAACAGAATGCAATGGGGCCTTAACTTTATACCCTCACTGTGTCTACTTTACAGGGTCTGTGCCAACTCTGAGATTGTCATCCCTGTTCCTGGAGATATAATGCCTTTGTTCTTCTTATCTCATAGGGTATCTGACTTCAGTCTTCGCTTTCTTAAAGCTATTGCTATATTCTCAAATCTATCACCTCTTTGTTATTCACACAACTACTATCCTAGCCCACCTCCCCTCCTATTCTGCCTTTGGGAGAGATTTCCAAGCTTGCATAAAAGTCTTCAGAGGCTCTACACCACTTTCTGAATAGGTTTTAAACTCAGTGTAGACCTGGGGACTCTAGTCTACTGTTCATCAGTCCCTGTATTTGGGCTTGGCCCTCCACCTCTCTATTCCCTTGCACAAGTGCTCTGCTTTGTCTGCAGCACTCCCTTCAGCTGCTTAACATTTGCTGACTCTCCCTGATCCAACTAGAGGGTCACCTCTATGGAAAACCTTTTGGGATCTTCATCTGTCTTAGGTGTTCCTTTGCATCCCATAATGCTGGAACTCCTGTTTCACTTCTCTACCTTCACGTGAAAGACTGAATCCTTTGAAAGCCAGGGCCAGCATTTCTCCATTTGTATCCCAATGCTAAACACAAAGAATTTTTAGTTATTTGTTGGCCGGCGCTGTGGCTCACTAGGCTAATCCTCTGCCTGCGGTGCCAGCATCCTGGGTTCTAGTCCTGGTTGGGGCGCCAGGTTCTGGTCCCGGTTGCTCCTCTTCCAGTCCAGATCTCTGCTGTGGCCCAAGTGCTTGGGCCCCTGCACCCACATGGGAGACGGGAGGAAGTACCCAGCTCCTGGCTCTGGATCGGCACAGCGCCAGCTGTGGCAGTCATTAGGGGAGTGAACCAACGAAAAGAAGACCTTTCTCTGTCTCTCTCTCTCACTATCTATAACTCTCTCTGTCTCTCTCACTGTCTAACTCTTCCTGGCAAAAAATTTTAAAAAATATTTGTTAAAATTGCTGTAAGTAATTATGTATAAGGTGCTCAAACTTTGAAAAATTCCCTTAATCATTTTAAAAAACAGAAAATTTCTCTCTGCTTTTGATTTGTGAGAGCTGTATTTATTTTTTTTTTAGTTTAAAGTAAAATAAAGACCCAGAAGGTAAAAATATAAAATTTGCATAGGAGAAAATACTATTAGTAAATTAACACTGAAGAATGTTCATCCATGCTAGTAATCAAGAAATGCAAATTAAAGCAATGGTGAGAAACATTTTGCACGTTAGACTAGCCAAAGCTTAGGGTTGATTAGAATGAAATTGTTAACATCTTTGACTGTTTCTGGAATTGCAAATTGGGCAACCTCTTTGGAAAGCAATTCAGCAATATTTATTTAGAATCCATGAAAATATTTCTACCTTTTGACCCCATAATTAGACTCTTGGGATTTAGCCTAGTTAATATAAGCTTTTATAATTCTACAAAATGCTACAAAATATTCAGTGTTGTGCTATAATGGCAAAATCCTGAAGACAGTCTAGTTGCTCAAACGTGTCTTAATAAACGTAAAGTGGATAAAATATCCGCAACCCACATAATGATAGCCAGTAAAGAATTCATACCAAAAATAGATTTTGAAAGCTCCTAAAATTAACAAGAAAATTAACAGCAGAAACTATTTGAATGGGTATAAAATGAAATTTTCATTCCAATGATTGAAATAATTGAAGAGCAATAAATAGTGAAAGATGATAGAATTCATTATTATTAGGAAAATGTAAATTAAAACCAAAATAAGCTATCATTTCCACTTTCTAGTCGGCAAAAGTTAAAACTGGTGGTTTCCCATAACTTAGGACCCAAGAGTTTTTCTCTTGATAATCTTTCTGCCCTAGAAGATTTGGAATAGCACTAGCGACGTGCGCAAGATTTGTAGCAACACTTTTTATAAAAGCAAAATGCTAGAAATAGCTATCAGCAGAAAAGCAGACAATAAACTGTGGCATGTTCCACAATGGAACCGAATAGACGGCACAGTAAACACAGCATAGAGGAATCTGTGATGGGAATGTTGAGCAGATGAACCAAGTCACAGGAAAGTATATGAAGTATTATTCCATTTCTAGAAATGCACAACTACATTTATCTGTTAATAACTGACTGACTTACTGGTCATGGATGTACTCAGAAAACTATACTATATATCAAAGAGAAAAACACAAAATTTAGATTAATTCCTTCTGAAGAGGAAAAAGGAAAGGATTGGAAGGGAACAGCGAGTTTCTCTTTCTTTACAGATGGGAACTGGTTGTATTATTATTCTTTACATCCTATGGATGTTTTAGAAATGTCATTTTTATCTGATATTTAATAGGCATTCTTCTTTTAAAAGTAGTCACACAATAGAAAATAGAGTATATGTCATCCGTATAAAGTAAAAACTCATCAGTATAAATGATCACATGAGCTCATTTGCATGAATGGCCATAATGTCGCCAATGATCAGAGAAATTGGTACAGAGTGACTTCTACTTGATTGGAAACATTGAGTCTTTGGTAATGGTTATATATAATCAGTCTTCAAATAAAAAATTTGTAAGCCTCCTATGAGATAGATTGAATTTGGATATATTTGACCTGTGAGTTTTTCCCCTGCATTTCCTTTTTATTCTTTCCCCTTGATAGCCCCATGACTTCAGTATCATTGGTTATCTCAGGGATGATTCATTGACTAGAGGACACCAAAGAGAAAAAAGGAAAAATTCTTGACTTTGAATTTCAAAATAGGCTGTGGGCACCCCTAACAGAGGAAAAGGCTTGAAAGCCAATGCTATTGATTTTTTAGGCTGTACATTTTAGAATTCTCTGAAGCAAGCTGAGCTTAAAATATATGCAATTGATAATAGATGGTTATGACAGTAGATGAAGAATCTGACTATACTTGAAAGAGCCCAAATTTCCCTTGTATTCCCAAAAGGGGTACAAAATAGGACAGGTGGAGCCTTTCAATTAGGACTAGGAGAGTACACAATGATCTACACAGGCATAACTCATAGCCAGGGCAGACTCCTGCATATCAGCAGGTGCAGCGAAGCAGAAACCAACAATTAAAGACACAATGGATGAGTTCCACCTCTGCAGATGATGGAGGGTGCTCTTTGGCCATATGCCCCTTCCAACCATTGCCTAAGAACAGCATAACAACATTTGAAACTGAGATGTTACACTGAGAAGAGAGTGAGGGGGACCTGACTGAGAAATCACTTCCAAAAGATGAGACTACCTAGAAATGAATTCATAAGTTTCAATATTAGGAAAAATAGAACTTAAAAAAGAAATAAAGGTAGTGATAAGAGAAATAAAGGTATGTTTTTTGCACAGGGATTGAGGAATGTCATAATCACTACATCTGTTTTTGGTCCCACTAAAAACAAATGTGTGAATTTGCATAAAAACATCTTGAAAAATGCAGTAGATTTTTTTCATATTTTATATATTTCTATATTTAGGCTAAAATATTTCACAGCAACCATATGTTTCTTTTTTTCATATGTTTCTTTTGAGTCCTGACAAAATTTTAAAGTTAATTCCATTTTTGAAACATAAAAACCTATGTAGTTTCAATGCTATCTCCTCCCCTTCTTCTCAACATTGTCTATTCAGAATATGAATTATTATAGTGAGTGATTTTTAAACCTGGATGGAGATTGAATTTTTTTATAAAAGTAAAGCATTTTTTTTGACAGGCAGAGTTAGACATTGAGAGAGAAAGAGAGAAAGGTCTTCCTTCCATTGGCTCACCCCCCAAATGGCTGCTGCGGCCAGTGCGCTGCGTCAATCCAAAGGCAGGAGCCAGGTGCCTCCTCCTGGTCTCCCATGCAGGTACAGGTGCCCAAGCACTTGGGCCATCCTCCGCTGCTCTCTCAGGGCACAGCTGCAGCTCTCAGGCCACAGCAGAGAGCTAGACTGGAAGAGGGGCAACCAGAACAGAATCCGGCGCCCCGACTGGGACTAGAACCTGGTGGGCCGGTGCCACAGGCGGAGGATTAGCCTAGTGAGCCATGACGCTGAAAGTAAAACATTTTTAAAAAATCAAGAGAGTTAAAAAAGAAATTTGATACTCATTTTTCCATCAGCTAGAGAAAACCCAACTAACCCCAGTGTAAATTTGTCCCATGCATAGTAGTTTTGGGGAGTGGATTTGAGAAAACAACTGCTTTTTATTTTAGTATTATTTGGAGACCATTACAGTAGAGAAATTTCAGATTTTCAGAAAGCTACTTTAGGCTTGAATCTCTAGAAAATCCTTTGTTATAAGAAAACATAATTTCTTGGCATGACTAAGGAAATAACTTGTGATGTTCTAATAAATGACTCAATTTTGTGCAAATTGATTTCCAAAGATAGTAATCAACTAAAGATTGTTTATGTTTATAGAGGAGCCTTGATTACCAGCACCCATGACAGAAAATCACTCTGTATCCTAAGTTATACTTTCTGACATCTTTCTTAAACTTTTATTTTATCAAAACATTTTATAATGGAATATTTCAAATGTATATTAATGTAAACAGAATAATCTAATACATCTCCATAAGCCACCACTTAGCTTAACTGATTAGCAATGGATGGCCAATCTTGTTGCATCTATCTCCCAGCCATGGTCTGAAAATCTGTGTTCTCCCAAAACTCATATGTTGAAACTCTAACCAATCAGGTGATGGTGTCAGGAGATGAAGCCTTTGGGAGGTGACTAGGTCATGAAAGTGAAACCTTCATGAATGAGATTAATTCTCTTATGAAAGAGCCCTAGAGAGCTGCCCAGTACATTCTATCATGTAAGGACATAGTAAGAAGGCACCACTATGATCAGAAAAGCAACCTTCACCAGACACCGAATCTGTTGGCAACTTAATCATGCACTGCTCAGACTCTAGGACTATGATAAATAAATTTCTGTTACTTATGAGACATCCAGTCTATGTTATTTTGCTATGGCAGTCCATACGGACTGGACACTGGAAGTTTAATCAATTTAATGCAAAAAGCAGTAGGATAAGAATAGAAATACAGGAGGCTGGCATTGTGGAATAGCAGGTAAAGCCACCCCCTGAGATACCAGTGTCCCATATGGGTGCCATTTCCTATCCCAGCCACTCCACTTTCAGTCTAGGATCCAGTTCCCTGATAATGACCTGGGAAAAGCAGCAGAGGACGGCACAAGTGCATGGGCTCTGGCCACCCATGTGGGCGTCTCAGATGAAGCTCTTGATTCCTGGGTTTAACCTGGCTCCTCCCTGATTGCTGAGGCCACTTGGGGGTGTGAACCAGTGGGTTGACTCTGACTTTCAAATAAATAAATATTTTCTTAATGCAAAAGAATAGAAATATAAAAAATATATCAAGCATACAGATAACAAATAACAAAATGACAAATATAAATTATATCACTTTCATTTCACATACTACTAGTTTCTCTAGCAAGGACAATCAGGCAAGAATGCAAATTAAAAGGTATCCAGAGTGGAAACAAAGGTGTAAAACTATCTCTACTTAACAGATGACATGACTTTGCATAGAAAGATTCCTAAAGAAAATATATAGGGAAACACACACAAGACACATAAACTACTAGACCTAATAAATTCATATATATAGAAATTAACTTGAAATAGGTCATAGATCTGCATGTAACAGCTAAAAGTACAAAATTCATTGAGGAAAACACAGGAATAAATCTTTGTGACTCTGATTAAGGCAATGAGTTTTTTAGATTTGACATTATAACTACAGATGATGAAAGATAAATGGATCATCAACATTTTTAAATTTTGTGGTTCAATCAGGAAGGTTCTTGGCTCCTAGCTTTAGCCTGACCCAGACTTAGCTATTGCCATCTCTCTTTTTCTCTCACTGCTCTCTCTCACTCTCTCTCTCTCCCTCTCTCCCTTCCAAATAAACAAATAAATGTTTGATTGAAAAAAAGATGAAAGTACTTCAAAAATGGTTGCCAGCTCTCTAAATATGCTAATAGTCATTGAATTGTAAACTTTAAAAGAGTTTATTTTATAGTGTCACATTATACTTCAATAAGGTTGTTATTTTTTAAAAAAGAATCTTAATAAAATATTATGTTGTTAATATTCACAAAACTGTGAACAACCTAAATGTCCACCAATGGTAGAATTGATAAATGGGATATCCTATGGCCATGAGAAAAGAAAACTGCAGCAATGTGGATGACTCATTATCATACAGCCCTTCAAGGGAATACCTATTGTGGTGTTATAAGACATTACAATGACTGGGGTGGGGTGACAGTAGCTTCTAGGGAAGTTCCATTTCTTTATCTGGGTGCTAAAGAGGATCATATGAGCATGTTCACTTGTAAAAAACTCTTCAAGCCATATATATACTTATGATTCATGCACTTTCATATGAGTGTACGTGTATTATATTTCAGTAAAAATTTTAAGTCCAAAAAATAGTATTTCTCTTTTGTGCTATTTTCTGAAGCAACCAACCAGAAAATATAACAAAAAAGAATTAGATATCATTATGATTATTTAATTATATGTGATCATTTGCCTATTCTCTAGCTCAGTGATTCTCAACTGGGGACAATTTTGCTATCCAAAGGACATTTGGCAACATCTGGAGACATTCTGATGATCACAGCTGGGGGTGTGCTGTTGGCATCTAGTGGGTAGAGGCCAGAAATCCTGCTAAATATCTTCAAATGCCCCCAAACAAGCCCATAACAAGTTATCTATTCCAAAATATCGATGACATTAAAACCATGCTCTACCTTTCCATTAACTATAAAATCCATGGGGAGAGTGTTCACCTATCTGGTTTATATCTCTATAGCTAGAACTCAACAGAGTGTTTGACATAAATGGACTCTAAATAAATGTTGAATTAATAAATGAATCTCCCCCTCACTTCCTGAACCCTCCCTCTCTCTCTCTTTCTTTCTCTCTCTCTCTCTCTCTCTCTCTCTCTCTCTCTCTCACACACACACACACACACACACACACACGCATCTTTGATCTTGTATCGTACAGTTTTCTCGCTCTTTGTGGCCTAGGTATAGATGTTTGAAAGCACTAGCCTTGCCTAGTAAAAAGCAAAAAGATACCAAGAAGTGGCCTAGAGGAAAATGAAGCATGAAGCACGTACTTAGACTTACATGTACTCTAAGATGAAACAAGGTGGTAGAGGAATATGTTGGGTCTTTATTTTTAAATTTTTTCTTAGATCTTGAATGGAGGTCCTGGCCTTCAACCATCTGCTTTCAAACCTTGCAGATAGCATTTAGAAGGCAGCAAATAAGCTTAATAAATACCTCTCAAATTGTTTGTATGAATTTGGACAAGTCAGTTAACTACTGCAGGCTTTCGTTTTCTCATCTGTAAATTATGTGAATTAGACTAAACAACCTCAAAGCCCTTTTCCCACAAATTTGAAGATCGAATGATTGAAAAAGGCAGAAATTGTACGCTCTAATGAGGTGATATTTTGAGCCTTGCCAAGTTGCGAGGTTTTTCTAGATACTTTCCCTACTACTGCAGAATGCAACAGCTTCGCTTGATACCACCAACAGGTGTGTAATTAAGCCTGATCTTTCTCCAGCATAGTTCATTTTCCACTGATGGGTCTACAATTAAAACAACTCCCTCCCCAGAGAAGGATACATCAGTGTTATACTTTTCATCTTTAATTATACTGGTTGAAGATGAGTAAATGCGCCAAGATCCCAATTGGGAGGGAGTAGATTCATTAGGTGGTTGGTAATATGCCATCCAGTCTGCATTTTAGGTTACTGTCTCCACACAAGATGGCCTTCAACAAATCTGCTCAAATTTGCCAATGATTAATTCCATCCGCTACAACCTATTTTTATACCAGAAATGCAATTGAGTAGTATTAAAGATCTAGGCCTCTCAAAAAGATAAGTACAAGCATCAAAGCCAAGGCTAATTTACTACTTAAGTGCTTTTTAGAAAAAGGGCACAATATGCCTGTCAATACTTTATAAAAGAAAAGGAAGAGTCCAAATTTTCATATCAATACTCCTTCTCAGATCTCTATTAAAATTCTCTCCTTTTTTGCACAGCACTAATCTTACTTCATCAATGCATTTATCTGCTTACTTCTGCATTGCCTGGCTCCCTTCACTGGAGTTACAGCTCTAAATTTAGGGGGAGAGGCATTTGTTTCATTTAAAACCATATGATCAGGGCAGGCATTGGGGCACAATGATTAAGCCACTGCTTGGGACACCTACATCCCATAACAGAGTACCTGGGATGGAGTTTCTGATCCAGCTACCTGGTAATGCCCATCCTGTGAGGCAGCAAGTGATCGCTCAAGTACTTGGGTCTCTGATACTCACATTTGAAACTTGGATGGAATTCCTGGCTCCTGGCTATGGCCTGGCCTAGCCATGACTATCACAGACATTTAGAGAATGAAGCATGATGTGGAAAATCAATCTCTCTCTCTCTCTCTCTCTCCCTCTTTCTCCCTCTCCCTCCCTCTTTCACTCTCCCTCTTTCTTTCTGTCTCCCCTCTTCAAATAAAAACCTTTTTGAAAACTCATATTACTACTTGGAGCAGTGCCTGGTCCTTAACACCCATTAAATACCTGTTGAAAGAATAAACATTTGTTCAGAATATTTTTTTAAAATATATTTGAGGGTTTAAAGTAGTGAACATTGAGCCAATATTTGCCAGACTTGGCATTTCTCTGGTATTATGATTCTCTAATACTTGGTAGATTTTTTTGTGTGTTTTGATTCCTAGTCATTCAACAATTTCATATTTGGTTCCCTGTATATAGAGTTAGGTCAAAGTTTTCTAATCTAGAACCCGTCCTCTGCATTTTGTCCTTGAGCAACGAGATGCTCAGCCCATCTTCCCTGGGTTCAATCTAATGACATCTTTTTGTTCCTGCCTGGGAGCAATTAGTCACCAAGGAGCTAATTGCCCTGTGCCCTAAGCTGCCTGTGAGCTATTACAAAGGAAATTGGCCTCTTTTTAGGAAAGGAGTTACAACAGAAGTTGCCTGAAGGGCCTGTGAAAACAAGTTTTCCCAAGCCCTCATCTACCTCCTACTGGGTTCCCACCTCCCACCTGAACATACCATCCTGATTTTGTAGGAATGTCCTTTTGGGGCAGAGAATTAAGATTTTTCCAAATTCATAAATCCAGACTCTTAAGTCATCTCGTATTCTGGGATATGGACAAAAATGGTTGGTTGGTTGGTTGGTTGGCTTACCAAAGATGATTTTCTTTACTTCTTTACTTTAAGACAGGGTAGCTTCTATCTCAGCTTACCTCTTTTTGGTAGGACATTACTGAGATTTCAAAATACAGTTCATAAGATCCAGCAATTTGCCACTTTGCTACCAAATAATTAAGCTGCATTCAGCACATGGCCTCAGTACCAAGATCCCAGTGGTGGCACTTCAATCATCTACCTGACTACTGTGTAACGCAGATTTCCACTTCCACAGACTAAGTTAATATTTAAAAGTGTGAATTTTTTACAGTGTAATGGAAGAGTCTTCACTCTTCCTCCATCCACCTCTATATTGGCAGGTTCATTATACATTATAGACCCATTCATTTGTATCTCCAAATCCTAGAATTCATTTGAGTACCAGATAGAGCCTTTTATGTTGCAAGTAAGAGAAAAATATGACTTACACAAACAAAAAACATTTGAGTGGCTCTCATTACGAAAGCAACCCAGGCTTGGCTGCCAGAAGACATGATGAACAGAGTTGTATCAAACTGGCGGCCAATAGTTCTAGGCTTATACTTCTCAAATTCAAATTTGGTGGAACAGAAATACATGGTTTTTTGTTCAAGTAAAAGGTCTAGATTTAGAATTAACTTTAAGCAAAATGGTTTAATTTTGGTCATATGCTCATCCCTAACACAACAACATGTACACAGAATGGTCAGATTTATGTCCTATGTATACCAGTAATTCCAGAGGAGGAGCCAACTCTATCTGTAGACAAAGAAAGTGAGAGGGAGTTGTTTCCCCCAGGGAAAATTGGAGCCTCTTCCCAGAATGACAGAACAGTGACTAAATCCTAGAAGGCCAAAGTCCAGATATTTTTGATGGCAGTGTTTCTCAACCTAGTGACTATTTTGTTCCTCACAGGACACTTGTCAACATCTGAAAACAGTTTTTATTGTCACAATGGGTAAAGTGCTCCTGGCATCTAATAGATAAAGGCCAGAGATGCTGCTAAACATCCTACACTCACAGGTCAGCCCCTTACAACAAAGAATTACTCTCCCTAAAGTGTCAATAGTGCCAAGGTAAATGAACTCCACCCTCCTGTGATTGAGATAAAATATTTCCTCTTGGTTGTTCCTAAGTAAATGGAAATATTGGCTGTCAAAGGCAGAGAGTATAAATATATCAAGAAAACACATGACCCAATCAACTTAGGGAACTACATGGGAAAAGAGTAAGGTTTCCCAAACAATTATATCCAAGATCCAAGACCTACATGCATTAATTATCCAGCCATATCTAGACTACATTTCCAAGAAGATTGTTACTAAATATTAGTTTTTCAACTCACAAAAATTATAGTTTCACTGCAATAATCATGCTACAAAAATATTTCTTAAATACATCTAACTGCCAAATCAATGCTCAAGTTTTACTTCTTATTCTCCTTGATCTCCCTGCAATATTTGAAATTTTTGACTACTAACCGATTTTTCACATGAAATTTTCTTCTCCCTGAGTTGTTGTGGCTCTGTATTTCATATTAGATTATATTTGTCCCTCCTCAGATATCTCACAATCTTTCTTTCTAAAGAAATTAATTTTACTCTGTGTATTTAAGTTATACATCATGAGTACTATGGGATACACATAGCAAAAAGTTTACTGTAAACATATTACCACATCCATTATCTCACAGTTACCATTGGTTTGGGTAGCCAAAGCAGTTAAATCTACTCATTGAGCATGAATCCCAAATACAATACAATTTTGTTATACATAGACTCTTGCTACACATTAGATCTCTGGATTTGGTGATCATATAAATCTGCTATTTTTGTATCTTCTGACCTGCATCTCTCCATTTCCTTCCTCTCTAACTACACCTGTTAACTACCATTTTGTTCTCCAGCTTTATATATTTGATTTGTTTCTTAGATTTTTTAAATTTCACATATAAGTGAGATAATAAAACATTTTATTTTATCTGGCTTATTTCATTTATCTTAATATCCTCCAGTTCCATCCGTGTTGCGCCAAGTGACAGAATCTCCTTTTTTAGGGATTAATAATATTTCATTGCATGTGTATGTATGTGTCATAGTCCCTTTGTCAATTCACCCATCAACAGATATTTAGCTATTTCTGTATCTTAGTTATTATGAATAATGGTTCATTGAAAATGGGAGTTCAGAAATCTTTATAAAGTACTGATTTCACCTCCTTTGGGTATGTACCCAGGAGAGAGATGGTTGGGTCAAAGACTTTCATGATTTTAAATAGCATCTCCAGGTGAAAGGATCAAAAATCTGTATCACCAGCCTTTAACTCTCGTCCAAGTCAAGAACCTTGTTTCCAGTAGCCTATCTGACATACCTTCAAGATGTTTCCCTCTTGTTTGAGAGTGAACGCAGACAAAATCAGACGCCTTGATTTTCTGAAACCATCTCCCATTTTGGACTTTCACATTTCCTCTTGTAAATTTGAATCACCAGGGCTACAGCATCATCTGACTCCTCCCTCCATTTAAGATACCTGTACCAGCGGTTTTCAGTCCTCTGAAGTCTGATTTTACCTCTTCTCTTATATCTTTTACCTTTTCTCTTGAAATCCCCACCAATCTATCTTGGGTCCTTTACAGAATTACAGAATCTATTAAGCTATTCCAGAATCCTGCTAAGTTATCTCCTACTGCATTCTATGCCAATCTACCTTCCCCAAAGTTGCTTGTCAAATTGCTCCTCTACACAATTGTTTTGTTGATATCACTCTGCTTAAAAGTGTTTGAAGTCTTTCAGTTGCCAAAAATATGAATGGTAATCATATTAGCATGGAAATCAAGACCCTTGATAATCTGACTTCAATGCTGCTTTTTGATTCTGTTTTTTGCTATGGACCTGTACAGATTCTTTCTTTTAGCAGTTTCCCAACTTGTTCACATATGTATTCACAATTCCGTTCACACTGTTTTTCCAATCTGTAACGCTCTGCCCTTCCTCTCTGTTACCACCCCTCCCCCTGCTCACACAAGCACAAGTTATTCTACCACACAGTTGGAACAAACTGATTGTTACCTTCCCAACCAATTATAATCTGTGTTCTCTGGTCTTCCTATGATTGCAAGTACAAATAATTTCACCTAGCCTCTCCTTTTCCGCTATTTCCAGCATCTACTCTCTAGATCTCCTTGATGCTTCTCTAAACAGAAAAATGCCCACCCATACTTGAACACCTTGGCCTTCAGCTCATTTCTAAACATAATCCCCAACTCCTATGCTCAGTTCTTTTATCTGTGGTTTTGTTTATTTTCCAACCCAACTTTCCATCCTCTCTAGGACTTCTCAGCATCTACCTACCCACGACTCCTTCCCTACTTCCCATGGATGGAGTTCTGTTGCAAGTCCTGCCTCAGGGGACAGTGCTGGGTGCAATGAATTAAAGCCCCAGCCTGTAGCTCCAGTATCTCATATAGGATCTGGTTCAAGTCCCAGCTGCTCTACTTCTGATCCAGCTCCCTGCTAATGCACCTGAGAAAGCAGTGGAGGATGGCCCAATGCTCAGACCTCTTCACTCATGTGGTAGACCCAGAAGGAGCTCCTGGCTTTGGATTGCCTTGTGGCCATTTGAGAAGTGAGCCAGCACATGATAGACCTCTGTCTGTCTCTAGCTTTCTCTGTAATCTGTCTTTCAATAAAGTTCTACCTCAATTATTGTATGGCTATATCTCACCTGAACCTCAAGACACCTTGCTACTCCATTGTGATTTTCCAAAGTCAACTTTTTGCTAATAATAATTTTGCCCTTGAAAAGAGGTTATTACACATGAAGTCAATGTCACAATTCCTACTCCAACAGCTAGGTCTCATTCTAGGCCCAAGCTTTTGTCTTCTAAACTTGCATGCCCAATAATAGATAACTGACCACGGCTTCATTCCTGAAATACTGTGCTCTTATATTGCAAATATTGCCCTTGTTTCAAGTCTAAGCTAAAATCACACTCCTTCAAGGGAGCACAGCCTACAATGTATCCTCAATTGAAATTAATTCCTGCTCCTTGTATACTGCAATAAATACAGCCCTGACAGTTCATTTGGAAATGAATCATATACTACTTTTTGACATCTCTCTTCCAATGGCTATTTGAATATCTAGTTATTTATTTTTTAGCACATCTTAATTCATCTACTTTAACAATATGGGGGCAGTTTTGATAGAGATTAATAGATGGCCAGATTCAGTACAGCCTCTTACCAGTCATTGTAATATCTGATTTCAGTTTTTGCCTTTAAAGTAGCTGAGATTCATATCTCATCAAGATTAAATAAGATACGCACACAAGATTCTTAGAACATTACCTTTATATTTATTTTATAATGATAAAGTGCATGTAAGTTTCTTAATATTATAGAACATTTTGTCTTCACTTCACATAATTAATTTAGTGCCTGGTACATCCTTGAGGCCTCAGTTCCAAAAGTGAAGGTTCATAGGTCAACAGTGCCATGGCGACAGGTGAAGAGGAAGGATCCAGTGGTGAAGGAATGGCATCACTGAGCCCTATACATGGGGCCCAATTTGTTTGCGCTTTGCTTTATTTATCATTGTCAGCAGCTCAAGGAGGGTCTTGGAAAACCAAGGTGATTTAGGACAGAGATCAGGAGCCTCAATCTCAGAGCCATAGATTTTCAAACTTGTCCCTAATTGAATCATGCAAGGAAATGCAAGGATTACTTTATGGTGTTTGAATATTTAAAGTTCTCTCTGAGCTGCCAAAAGCAATTCAAACAGGAAAGTAGTAAAATAAATGATGAAGTAGCTGACTTTCTGCCTTTTTGATTAATTTTATTACTTAAAAAGGTTTGCAGAGTGCTCTTGTTACATCCTTCAGCATCTTCATCTGTGGTTGAAAGATGCAAGGCTACATCAGAACTGAATGCATATCCTGTTTGGAATCATTACAGTTTCCACAGATCTTTGCTACTCATTTTGGTGCCATGCCACCAGATATACTACAGTGATTTGAATATTTCTTCTCCCCTCCCCATATGTGAATGGCTAGGACTGGCTCAAAGGATAAGCCACTGGTGAGAGCATTGACATCTGAGTTATTTGTGGGATGGGGTTGTGATTGTAACTCCTTTCAGTATCTCCAGGATATGACTGAGGAGTTCCCAATTAACATGGTTATGGAATCCATCTACCTTTTTCCCTTTTTTTCTGTCCCAATGTGTCTTTTTTTAACTTTTATTTAATGACTATAAATTTCCAAAGTGCAGCTTATGGATTACAATGGCTTTTTCCTCCCATAACTTCCTTCCCACCCACAGCTTTCCCCTCTCTTGCTCCCTCTCCCCTTCCATTCACATCAAGATTCATTTTCAATTATCTTTATATACAGAAGATCAATTTAGCACATATTAAGTAAAGATTTCAACAGTTTGCACCCACACAGAAACACAAAATGTAAAATACTGTTCCAATGTGTCTTACAAAAATAGTATTCTCTATGACACTTGTCTAGAAAGAACAAAACTCCTTCCAAGGATATACTTACATATCTAGATATCTGTTAGCTTGTTATAAAATGGCCTCAGATAATTTGATCTCAAATCCTTATTTCTCTAAGTTTTTAAGAAACAAATTTATTGATTTGAAGGACATACTTTTTATTGGATTGAGAATGTTTATTCATTTTTCTAAGCAACACAGGCTCAGTACTGTCTTCATGCTTTCTTCACAAGGATTCAATGATTATGTAAAACGTCATCAAGATCAGGGATTTATGAAATTTTGTAGCCCCAAATAGAGGAGAAGCTATTTATTAGAACGTGATTTCCAAAGGGTAGAGGAATATCTCAACCACCATCCCGTACCAGGATGAGGATAGGTGGCTCAGAATGCCTGTGGTACTGGAGTAAGTTTGAAAAAAGCTCAAGAGGTTACAATCTGGTTTCCAGCTCTCAGACAGGGATAGACAAGGATGTTCTCTCTCCCTGCCCCAATTAATAATGCCTGATGACTGTAGATTCATTTACCTCTCTTCAACAAGTCAGTGACAGGATAGTTGTAGCTCCAAAAGAATTCCTGTACACAAGCAAAAAGCTGATAAAAATGAAGTATACCTTTGCTGAGACTAACTGAATCAATTTTCAAGTGAATAGGTAATGGTCTTTAGAGTATTTTGTTATTCTTTTAATTACAGAGTTGTGGCTATATAAAACCTGCAGAGATGAGAATTCCAAAGCCTGGAAAATGCAATATGACTACGTAAGACCATGGTAGAAATAACTACCCACCTTTTCATCCAAGGTGAGAAACAATTTATTCAAAGGATTAAAAACAGACACTGATTTTGTTCATTTTTATCACCACTGTAATATACATGGTGGAGAAAAGTCATTTTTTAAGTAAGTAAGCTAATAAACTTTTCCTAGTTATTTATCAGGCTATTATAGTACAATCTCTGCTACGTATTTCACATCCTATAATTTCTTTATTTCTTCATTTCAGAATGTCAGCAACTAAATGGAGCTGAGAGTTTTCCTGTGCTACTAAATCCCCAGGGTTGAAGTCTTAAACTAGATCACTTTTCCTTTACCTCACAGCAAAGTACAAATTACTAATCAACGGAAAATAAAACCCCACTGGTGTAATCTTTTTGCTTTAATTTCTCTGGCTATGCACTGTGTTCAATAGTCTAAATAAGATTTCTCTTAATGCTGTATTTCCTAGAAATCTACATCCAGTGCAAGTCCCCAGGCAATGTTTAGGAAAATGAATGAGACTGTCAGGTGAGGGATTACCTAGAACTTCCCATGGCCCCTCAATCAAAATGCAGCTAATAGTGAAATGATACCTGATAAAATATATACAGTCGGTCTCAGTAAATAACCACAGTGAGGGCAGGAGTTGCAGATGAGCTGGTTTGTATACTAACAATATTCACTGCAGCCAAAACACGCTGGCTTATGTTTAGTAAATTCCTATTGTCTGAAATATACATTGCTCTGTATTTTTGGTTCATTAATTCAAACTCCTAACACCAGACGTAAAGTGATGGTTATGTTTCCATTCTTTTTTTCTCTTTTTAAAGTGCTGAGGGCAGCATCTGAATCCACTAACTGTGCTACTTCATGGAGCACATTTGTGAGCTATGATTCTATTTACAATTTCATTTTCAGACCTTAGAGTCTGTTGATTTAAGGAGGCGCTAATGCCTTAATTATACATCCCCTAATACATTTAAGTTGTTATGTTTTTTGTTTCTCTTTTCCTCCTCTCAAATTTTTGCTTTCATGAGATTTCTACTTTGTAGTAACAAGCCAGTTAGGAAGTATTTCTATGTGCCTACATTTCTGAACAAATCTTAATTAGATGAAAAATAATAATTTGCTTCAAGGGTAACTATGGACAGCAAAGCAAACTAATGATATGCTTTTTTTCTCCCCGACATGGATGTTGATTGGGTCTGAATTTTTAAGTTTTCTAACAATTGTGTAGAGACTGGTACACCCACTTTGGCTTGGAACGAGAATTGTGTGACATTTTTACCTGCTGAATTATACCAAAAACTGCTGCTCATAAGAAAGTAACTTTTATCTTCTGTATATCAAATAGATGAGTACCAAATCCACCAAGGACATGATCAAAGTAGCAATTATTTATAAATAGCATGTTTCTATTTGTTAATAGAGGACAGTAATAACAGGAAAAGCAGAAAATAGGAATTTCTAGTTCCTACTGTGTTCACATTTAGAAGATGAGACACTAAAGCTATATATCTCCTCTCAATTGAACTTGAAGCAGTCATACATGCAGCATAATTATCTCCTAAAAGGAAACCACTAACCCATTAGAATTTCTTTTTTCACATAACACTGAAACTTAAAAGAATCTAAAGTAATTGTTGGCCGGTGCCACAGCACACTGGGTTCTAGTCCCAGTCAGGGCGCCGGATTCTGTCCCAGTTGCTCCTCTTCCAGTCCAGCTCTCTGCCATGGCCTAAGTCCTTGGGCTCTGCACCTGCATGGGAGACCAGGAGAAGCACCTGGCTCCTGGCTTCGGATCAGCGCCTTGCGCCAGCTGCAGCGCGCCGGCCGCAGTGGCCATTAAGGGGTGAATCAACAGAAAAGGAAGACCTTTCTCTCTGTCTCTCTCTCTCACTGTCCACTCTGCCTGTCAAAAGTAAAAATAAAATAAAATAAAAAATCTTGGTGTTAAATTGGAAATTGCATAGATAATTAATCAATTTTTTTAAAAATATCATGTAGGATCTCTGTCCTTAATGTGCTGTACATTGTGAATTAATACTATAACTAGTACTCCAACAGTATTTTCACTTAGTGTCTCTATGTGAGGGCAAACTGTTGAAATCTTTACGTAATATGTACTAAACTGATCTTCTGTATATAAAGAGAATTGAAAATGAATCTTGATGTGAATGGAAGGGGAGAGGGAGCGGGAAAGGGGAGGGTAGCAGGTGGGAGGGAAGTTATGGGGGGGAAGTCATTGTAATCCATAAGCTGTACTTTGGAAATTTATATTCTTTAAATAAAAGCTTTATAAAAAAAATAAATAAAGTAATTGTATAAAGGCTTAGCAGACTAAGCCTTTGCCTCCCGCACCAGCATCCCATATTGGATCCAGATTGTGTCCCAGCTGCCCCTGTTCTGATCCAGCTCTGGGCTTGTGGCCTGGGAAAGCATTAAAAGATGGTCCAAGTTCTTGGGCCCCTGCACCCACGTTGAAGACCCAGAAGAAGCTACTTGATGCTGGCTTTGGATTGGCCCAGATCCAGCCATTGTGGCCATTTGGAGAGAGAGCCTCAGATGGAAGACCTTTCTCTCTGTCTCCCTCTGTAACTCTGCCTCTCAAAGAAATAAATAAAAAGTTAAATTAAATTAAAAAGCTGTTTGTGACATCCATATCTCATATCAGAGTTTCCAGTGCAAGACCCAGCTCCAATTCCAGCTTCCTGCTGATGGATACCCTGAGAGGCAGCAGATTAAGGCTCAAGTGCCAACTACATGGGAGATCCAGATGGAGTTATGGACTCCTGATTTCAACCTGGTCAACTCTTGATGTTGTGGACATTTGGGGAGTGAAACAGTGGATGGCAAATCCCTCTCTGTCTGTCTCTCCACCTTTCAAGTAAAATGAAAACAAACATATTTTTTAAAAATTAAAAAAATAAACTTAGGAATCCAAGCATACAAGTGGTCTTCAAAAATCTTACGGAAAGTGTGTACTACAAAAAACTATGCATGGGCCTCAAACATTTTTGTGCTAAAATAAGCTTATATTTTAATCTTATTTTTGCACACACTTTTAGATAGCTGTGGCAGCAACGGCTATTAGTAATTTCCCATTTAGTATGTAGTGCCTACTCTTGTAGCAATAATCTCACAGATGAATACTACAGGTATCTGTATTTTAAAGATGAAGAAAGGTGTTAATTAACTTGCCCTAGGTCACATTGCCAGTAAGTGACAGAGCCAGCATACAAACCCAAACTTGTCTAATTCTCTAAAGCTACACCATCCCCAAAGCAACATGGGCATCTTTGCTATTCCAGAAGGTGACATTGTCTGCATAGCACTCATACCCAAAAGCCCTAGGATCACTTGCCAAGGCAAAACAAAGAGATCAAAATGGCTCAAATTAAAACATGTCAATTCTAATTCAGTCAATGTGGAACAAGTACCTACAACTTACACACACTACATACGAGGTGCCTGGATCACACACAGGTAAGGACGTGAGCCTGCCCTGAAAGCCTCAGGATATGTCACCGCACTGCTGGGGCTACAAAGCAGCAGCATCCCAGTGTTCCTGAGTTTCCTCTCTCCTCTTTTCTGAGTATCCAGCACCCGGCCTTAACTACCCAACTTG
Source organism: Sylvilagus floridanus (assembly GCA_949820135.1). Classification (NCBI taxonomy): domain Eukaryota; kingdom Metazoa; phylum Chordata; class Mammalia; order Lagomorpha; family Leporidae; genus Sylvilagus; species Sylvilagus floridanus. The sequence continues at coordinate 78,858,177 of OX463227.1, forward strand.
GTACTTCCAACTTCTCTGTATACTAGGGTAATTTTTACATTGTTTGTGATTGTTTCTGTGGTTTTGTTATCTCTCACCACCCAAGCTACTTCTAGCTGTGACAGCCAGCACCATCAGCCACCATCTGATGTCACCAATAGGACCACCAGCTTCCCCAAGTCAGCCAGTACCGACTGGCCTCACGCCTCTGCTCCCCTACCCGACCCTAGGCCCCAGTCTTTTGCTGAAGGGAGCAGCACCCGGTCACCTATCTCAGCCCCTCTGGTAATACAACACAGAACAGCATGGGAATTAATGTCCTCTGACACAAACCTGAACCAGAGAGAAAAGAAGACGGAAGGATCAGCAGATCAGTTCCTCACGCCTTCCTTCAACTAAGACTGCCCAAGCACGCCGGTTCCCAAAGGCCCCTTCGCAGACACAGCAGAGATCAGGTAGCGCCTCTGGAGGCTCAGCAAAGCATCACCTCCTTCCCTGTCTCCCTTCCCTTCCCCATCACTTCACAGGCTGGCATCGCAGCTTTCCCCGATAAAGCATTAGCAAAATCACCTGAGATGCTGTTTTCTAGAAAACCCAGGCTAAGAGAGTCACAAACTTCCAGAAGTTCTGGAAAGTTCAGTTAGTGCTCGCTGCATTGGTGTTTCCTTTTTTACAAATATGTTCCCAGATCATTAGAACATCTAAAACATAATTATTTTCAACATCCTTTTCTTCAGACTCTGTGAGAACTCCCAACCTAAAGATAAATTTTGGAGTGAAAATTTTATTCATTTAAACAAACACTTCTACTGGCCAACACATTCACAGATTCATTCTTATGTGCAATTATGGCTTTTGCCAGTTTTCTCCTAATTTAAATACTCTTAATGTTGTAAAACATCACATTATTCAGCATGGTTTGTGTAAATTAAATTATATGACTATGTGACTATATTGATCTAATCATGTCGATGCTGCCAGGAAAAAAAAAATACCAAGGAAAGGCAGTAGCTATGCCTAAGTAAGATTTCTCTATAGCCAATAGGAAAATCATGGAAAGCTGAGGCATAACAAAAGAGCAAAGAGACACAGAAAGACAATATGAGTGAGTTAGACTCAATAACACATGCTGCAAATTTTACTACAGATTAGACCTATATTTACAAACCAAACCAATAAGCAACTCTCATTTCTTCACTTTCAGTATCCAGTTGTGATTTTTTAGGGGAGAGGGAGCTTCTATAAACCATTTTTAAAACAAGTTCATTATGAATTAAATAAAGATTTCTAAAAGGAGTTGTTTGGTTGTATCCTCGTTGTCATTTGAGATACTTCACTGGCCAAGATCTTTTTGGTGTCCATTTGCTGAAATCCAGGGGAAAACAAAAGACAAGAGAGCCCTGCTGGAACGAAGAGAGACGGAGTGTCCTGGAGCACAGGCTGTGAACAGTTATTAAAAACTTTGTTGCTATACAGTCCATAAATCATCATGTGAATAGAACCAAATTGTAAACCCCATAAATAACAGGGTTATGACTAGGGGACATGGCAGAAATCTGAGAACATGTAGATGATGATTCACTGGGCATGACTCACAAAGCACCCATGTGGACATAATATTTGAAAAAGATAAATCAGGAATTACACCCAACTTGAGATTTCACAGCCACTCACTGTGAAGGTTTAGTTAATCTTCATTCATTTACAACCCCCATGGTATTTCCAAACCACTATTAGTTATACAAACTAAGAAAAAGCCATAGTTTTAGCAACCAATTTTTCTAGACGTTAAAAAAAAATAACTACAAATCGCTTCCTCTTGAAAGAAGGTTTTGGAGCCTTTTTTGTGTCACTTTTTTATTTCTTCATTCATCTCATCTCAGCCAGTCTGTAAGTGTCATTCTCAATTAGTACCTTTTTCCCCCTCAGAATAAAGCTACTTGACCTCAGTCATGGAATAGCACTCAAGTGGTACAAGACACAGTCTCCTTCAAGGTTTCTCCATGATCTGGCCTTGAAGGGCCTGTCACTGGGTTTTGGGTGAACTTGGGCACAAAACCTGACTTGACACTTTGGACTGACTTAGCAGCTCGTGTGCTTGACTCATAGCTTCTCTGCCTTCTGGAATGTCCAGGAAGAATTTTGCTGAGTGTCTTGATTGGGAAGAGGGGGCGGCTTCACTGAGCAGATATAGAAAGCTGTTTCAAGCATAATCAGGACATTTCCTGTTTGATTGGCTCTGTATTTTCAAAATACTTTCACATTTATCTTCTCATTTAGTGTCTGGTTTGATGTGGGAACATGAAGGGAGGCCAGAGTAGAAAAACTAAAGCAAAAGAAATTTGAGGGCTCCCAGAGAGGTTTGCTTCACTAGAGAATAGTAGAAGCAGGGGCAGGGCTGTAGAGACTCAAAGGAGACAGAAAGAGAGTTGTAGTGCTGGGAAATCCACCAGATGATGAGGAACGCGTTGACAGTGAGGAACAGCTTGGTTGTATCGGAAAGGGTGATCGTTCCTATGTTACATGACACCAGACAAGTTCAGCCTCTGTTCTGTGGTGCACACACAAGCATAGGCATTGAAGCAAGGTCTCTTGTCCCCGTTAAAGCCAGGTTTGAGTTGTGGCTCTGCCATTTACAAATTGTCTGACCTCTGAAAAGTTACATGCCTGTAAGACTTAGTTTTCTTATCTCTAAAACTGGGATAATACTGTAATAGGACCAAAGCCATGTGATTAATATGAGCATTACACATGTAAAGTGTTAGTACAGGGCCTGCTGCATACTGAGTGCTCAATGAAAAGGTAGCAATTGCTACACAGTAAATACAAATATTCTGTCTTTACCACCTTTTCAAAAACAAAAAAACAAAAAAGCCTAGGGAAAGAATGACTAGGTTGTAGGCATAGCCAGGCAAAAATCTCATCACAGGCAATATATGTCTTTCTTAACTTTCATCAGTTTCCCCTACATCTTTGGCAATTGTCTTTCCTCTGTGGAAATAAAAATACAAGGTGGTAAAGTAGCTAGATTAATTAGACATTTATGAGATGTCTATATACGACCAGCCTTATATGCCTGTTTTCAATAACTGCCACTGGGCCAGCACTGTGGTATGGCGGGTAAAGCCACCGCCAGCTGCGCTGACATCCCACATGGGCACTGGTTCAAGTCCCAGCTGCTCCACTTCTGATCCCGCTCTCTGCTGTGGCCTGGAAAAGCAGTTAAAGATGGTCCAAGTCCTTGGGCTTCTGCACCTGCATGGGAGACCTGGAAGAAGCTGCTGGCTTCAGATCAGCTCAGCTCCGGCAATTGTGGCCAATGGGGGAGTGAACCAGCAGATGGAAGACCTCTCTCTCTCTCTCTCTCTCTCTCTCTCTCTCTCTCTCCCTGCTTCTCCTTCTCTCTCTGTGTAACTCTGACTTTTAAATAAATAAATAAAATCTTAAAAACTGCCACTAAACAGCACAGAGTTCGTGGGCGTGGTGGACTCCCCTTACATCAAAAGCCCAGGACAAGCCATAGAGGAATGTGTAAGTACCTCATTCAAAAAGAATCTTTCTGTTACCTTCCCCACTCCCAAAAATATACCTGTTCTTTTATAGGAGGGAGTGATGCTTAATTAGTACTTGTATTGGCCAATCGTTGTTCCTACATGTGCTGGAACAGGCTGCAGAGGTGCCATCAGTCTCCACCCTCAGTCTCCTGGCCCCTGCTCAGTGCATCTCTTGGAAGCTCCTTTTAGCACATGAGGGCTGGGGACTACAAAATCCCTCTGTAGGTCATTATTATCTATATTCATCACAGTCATTCTTACAAACCTTGAGACTTTCCTCATCTAAAAAGACTGACATTTGGCAGCCTGAATGCCCAGAACACAACACCCTGTTTCTGTGCTTTCTCGCCTGGGGCTTGTCTGCAAAATTCAAAAGATTTCTGGCTCCATAAACAACTTATGTATAATAGAAACATCGCTCTGTGTTTATCTCATTGCAAGACTCCAACCTCCGAAGAAACTTTATGTATTTCCTCGCCCTAAAAAGGAAAGCCTGGTGCCTCAATCTGGTTTATAATTAACATTGCCCAAGGACTAAATTGGTCTTTTATTTCCAGATAAAGAAAGCTTACAAAATATTCTGCAAAATGCGAGCAGGCTCAACACACGCATTCTCTCTCTGAAACGGAAGGCAATCATGGGAAGTGAAGTGCCAGATGTAGGGTTAGGATTAAATTTTCAGTTACTAATTTCAAATGTAAGTAATTCTGTTGTGGGTGTGAGAAGACGGGAGTTAAGTATGCTAAGAACCAAATTTTTAAATTGCCTTGGAAACAAAATCTTCCTTATAAATGAACATTGGGAATTTTAGCAAGCACAATGCGAGGAATCAGACCATATTTTGGATGATAATATTCTACTGTGGAGGGCTGGGGCTGGGAAATTTTACATTCATTGTTTCCTGATTGTTTGTCTTAATTTTTGTATTAACAATTACTGTACATATCTGTGGATTACCCTGTGACTTTTTAATACATGATCAGTACTAAATTTTTTAAAATATCCAATTTATAATGTATTTCCCGGCTGGCACTGCGGCTCACTAGGCTGATCCTCTGCCTGCGGCACCAGCACCCCAAGTTGTAGTCCCGGTTGGGACGCCGGATTGTGTCCCGGTTGCCCCTCTTCCAGTCCAGCGCTCTGCTGTGGCCTGGGAAGGCAGTGGAGGATGGTCCAAGTGCTTGGTCTCTATACCCTCATGGGAGACCAGGATAAACACCTGGCTCCTGGCTTCCAATCGGTGCAGTGCGCCGGCCACAGCGCACCAGCCGTGGCAACCATTGGAGGGTGAACCAACGGAAAAGGAAGATCTTTCTCTCTGTCTCTCTCTCACTGTCCAATCTGCCTGTCAAAAAAACAAAAAGTTGTATAATGTATTTTCCAATGATAATTTAAAATATTTATTCTTGTTAGACCCAGGAGTAGTGTGCCCAAGAAATTTACTGTTACCTTCATTTCCATGTTCAGTGGAATGGAAACAAAGGAGTTGCTGTAACTTGAAAACACCAACATTGTGGCACAGCAGAGTAAGCCACAGCCTGTGACACCAGCATCCCATATGAGCTCCAATTCGAGTTCCAGCTACTGCACTTCTGATCCAACTCACTTCTAATGCACCTGGGAAAGTGTCAGAAGATAGCCCAACTGCTTGTGCCCCTGCACCCACATGGGAGACCTGGATAGAGCCCCTGCCTCCTGGCTTCAGCCTGGCCCAGCCCTAGCCATTGCAGCCATTTGGGAAGTGAACCAGTGGATGGAATCAATCTCTCTCTCTCTCTCTCTCTCTCTCTCTCTTTCTCTCTCCCTCCCTCCCTCCCTCTCTGCCTTTTAAATAAGTAAACATATCTTTTAAAAAACACCAGCATCAGAGGTCAAATCCAGCATCATCTGCCTTGAGAAAAATCCCTTCTCAATGGGTACGGGTCCCCTGAGAAGTCCCCTGAGCTGCCTGGTCCACTGCACCTACCTCCAGGACTTATCAACAAACCTTCCTCTCCAAGAGGGATCTTGATTAAGGCAGTGTGGTCTGAGCCCCTCCCAAGTGTCACCCCAATGATCCTCTTGAGTTTTAACATAAATCTGCATGGTCTTATTCAAAGAAATATTCTGAATCAGAATATCAGACACCAAGCCTAGGATTTCAAATTTGTAACAAGCACCTAAATGACGCTAGCATTGCTGATCCAGTAACCACACCTTGAGTAATGACATCTAGCATTCAAGATGGTCTTGGCTTGCAGACGGGACTCCTAACTGTCCACTTCTTGAGCCCCATACTTTTGAATTTACATGAATCCCTCCCCTTGTGTGATAAGTATGTGGTTGAACCTTTACAGATTTTGCTCCTGTAATTCAAGTTTCAAAAAGCACACTCAAAATAACTCACAGTACCCACAAGCACCCTTCAGTCTCTTAACTTGCTCTAAGACCTGTGGATTCCATCAATGCTGTAGGGGGAAAAAGCTTTTGAAATGGAATTGAATATGGGATACTGCCTGGCATATCAATGAATCCAGTAAGGGCTTTTTCTCCCCCTCTCTTTTGTTATTCACTGATATTTTTTGAGAGAGAAATAACAGACTAGAAATAAAATAAAATTTCCAGGTGCTCTCACCTCAGCCATTTTCTTCTTGTGTGCACCTTGGAGTGCTCACTGCCTCTGAGCCTCAGTTTCTCCAAACATAATATAGAAGGATTTTCCATGCCACTAGGCTAGAGTAGGATTTACAGTCTCTAGTGAAACCTGCTGTGGAAAGATGCTATAAAAAATGCAGTGTGTTCTTTTGATTATGGACCACATCTGTACCAAGACCAGAAACATTATTTTGGCAAAATAAGGACTTAGTGTTCTCCAGTCTCCACATTTTTCCCCCCTCTAATGAGGTATGGAGCTATGTAGACCATAATGACTATAGCTTAAAGTGTAGGCTCAGTTACTCTGTAATCTCATAAATCTCTCTCAGCCGTAAGTAACAACTAACCTCTGCTTCCTCTGATATTTTATTTACCCTGTAAATCAGCTCTATTCTTTCACTTCACACAAAGGAAGTTGGGAGCCCCAACTCTCCCCGGGATGGAGAGGCAGACAAGCCGCTCGTGTGTGCCCCTGATCCAGGAACCTCCCTGCAGGCGGGCCACCCCCCAGATGCAGGGCGTGGAGTCCCATCAATCACTGAGGACAGTTATGCCAGCAGGGTCCTGGGAGGTGAGGAAAACACGGGGCTAAAAGTCGCAGCTGCCTGAACTTTTGCAGCACAGCCACCCAGAGCAGAGGGTGGAATCACAGAAGTGAAAACACGCGCCAACAACAGTTGTTTGGCATCAGAGCGTGGGTCTGACTCCATTTGGCTTTGCTTTAATTAACTGCAATCTCAGCGGGGCCTGTGTAGACACAATATGAGCAGACACGTGGTTTCTCCTTCAGTGCAGCTTTGCTTCCTCCTTGGATATTTGTCCCAGCTAAAGTGAGGTACTGTGGCTTCCTCCTGCTCTCAAAGCAAGATACCCAGTCGGTAGAACAAGTGACATACAAGGCTAGTGAGGGGACTCATCTCCCCTCATTTGTCTTTCTCCACCTCCTCCTCCCCTGTTCAGGAAGCATATGATATGGAAAGATAAGACAGAAATGGAACACTGAGAATAAAGAATTATATCAACCAGTTTGCCAGTATAATGAAGTGCAATGGGCTTTATCTTATTATGGGTCATGCAGTGTCCACTTTCACAGAGTGCAAGGAAAGGCTTAATCATACAGTGAGGAGTAAAATGATAAATGTAAACATGACTTCTCCCAGCTGCAAGAGTGGGAACTTGAGGAGAGAAGATTAAAAAAAAAAAAAAAAAAAGGCAGCGGCCCGCGCCGAGGCTCACTTGGCTAATCCTCCCTCTGTGGCGCCAGCACATTGGGTTCTAGTCCCGGTTGAGGTGCCAGATTCTGTCCTGGTTGCTCCTCTTCCAGTCCAGCTCTCTGCTGTGACCCGGGAAGGCAGTGGAGGATAGCCCAAGCGCTTGGTTCCCTGCACCCGCGTTGGAGTCCAGGAGGAAGCACCTGGCTCCTGGCTTTGGATTGGCGCAGCATGCTGGCTACAGCAGCCATTTGGGAGATGAACCAACGGAAAAGGAAGACCTTTCTCTCTGTTTCTATCTCTCTCTCTCTCACTGTCCACTCTGCCTGTCCAAAAAATAAATAAATAAAAAAGCAGGGACACAAATCATAGGGAAAAGGCATGGTGACAAAAAATAGTCCTGGAGGTAAAAGGTGGAAATGACATCAAAGACAAGATAGAGTAAGTCTAAGATGTATGCAATCAGGAGTTTTGATTTGAATTAGAGCCAGGATGAACTTGGAATCTAGATAAAGGAGTTCAAAATCAAACACTCACAGAAAAAGGAGCGAAAGGATCCATTTCCTTAAGTCATTTTTTAGGTTTCAAAAACCTAAGTATACTCTAAGTTTTAAGTAAACTTTGTCTATAGTATTCATGTCTGTTGGATGTTACGTGTGTGTGTGTGTGTGTGTGTGTGTGTGTGTGTGATGGTCTAATAAAGATAAACCTCTGATTTTCCCATAAGCTGGAATCACGGATCATACTATTTCTATGTAGAAATATATATATTATGTATTTCTTTGTCTCTATATATTTCTAATTTCAAACCCATTTTCTAAAGGCCAAATCAAACCTATATCTGCACTCTGCAGAAATGTATCCCAGATCACTTTTAGCCAGTCTGCCTCCTACCAAGATAAAAAATTCTGCTTTGCTTTTCCAGCCTATGCTGAATCTTGACGACTCACCAGCTCTTACAGCTGCCCACTTCCTCTTTATACTCAAGTGTTTATAAGTTTGACACTAAATAACAGTCTAGAGCATACTGAGCATACTTTCAAATCTCATAGGATATATTTTTCAACTGCCTAGAAATTGAAAGAAGCCTCTATTTTTGCATTGTTATACTGAGATTTTAACTATTATGCTAGTCCCTTCTATGCTCATTTTATAATCCCAACTTCCTTGTGTCCAGGTCAATTTAAGGAGGAATTTATACTTTTCCTACATTTAAATGAAGTACTTCTCAGGTGGTCTTTGCAGAATTTTGAAGCTTCAGGATCACGATCCTATTTCCTTATGGCAGGGAGTAAAAATATTCACAAGGTATATGGCTCAACTGGCTTCCATAGTCATTCACTCATGCATCATTCATTCAACACATCTGTGGTGAATGTTTGTATAGGTATTTGACACTGATAGGATATACAAATAAAGGGTGACCATTGTACTCCAGCCATATAAACTATCACCATTGGTGATAAAACTGAATTAAAAAAACTGAATAATACAAGTAGTGAATTATTTTTAAATAGAGGTGGTGCTAGGATGCCACTCTACATGGTTTACAAAACAAACTTACCAAATAACTATCCATCATCTCAGTGCTTTTAAGAATCAAACTCCTCAGTGACACCGTTCTGCTCAAATACAGTCATCTCAGAACAGATATTCTCTCTTTACCACCAATAATTATTTTTCTATTGTGTGTTAATAGAAATTTCTTTTTACATTAAAATCCACACTTTTTTTGAAAAAAAATGTAATAATACATTAGGTACCCACTGGCCTAGTAGATGACTATACATGTAAATAACCTTTAGTCTGCAACCAGGTTTCAAAAAATACCACTTTTTTGATCCTTTGACAAAAATAGCCTTTAGGGCAACTTTGGCTTTGTCATCAAAAGTTTCTTACACTGATTAAGACTCTTATATTGGACCTCTAGTTCTACAGAATCTTATTACTCATTGATTAACTTTTCCCCTTCTCTCCACCCACTTTTCTCCTCAGCCACTGATGAGAACTATCTTGCTGTCAATTTCTGTGAGACTAACATTTTAGATTCCACATGAGAGTAAGATCATATGATATTTTCCTTCCATTGCTTACTTTCTCTGACTTAAACTAGTGACCTCCAGTTCCGTCGATTTTGTTGTAAATAACAGGATTTTATCTGTTTTTATGGATGAATAGAATTCTACATTGTATATGTGACTAAATTATAGTTAGGGCCGGCACCGTGGCTTAATAGGCTAATCCTCCCTCTGCACCCCAGGTTCTAGTTCCGGTCAGGGTGCTGGATTCTGTCCCGGTTGCCCCTCTTCCAGGCCAGCTCTCTGCTGTGGCCAGGGAGTCCAGTGGAGGATGGCCCAAGTGCTTGGGCCCTGCACCCGCATGGGAGACCAGGAGAAGCACCTGGCTCCTGCCTTTGGATCAGCGCAGTACACTGGCCGCAGCACGCCGGCCGTAGCACACCGGCTGCAACAGCCACTGGGGGGTGAACCAATGAAAAGAGGAAGACCTTTCTCTGTCTTTCTTTCTCACTGTCCACTCCGCCTCTCAAAAAAAAAAATTATAGTTAGAAGAAGTAAGTTCTGTTCTATTGTATAATAGAGTGACTATAGATATAAATATGTAGTATATACTTCAGAAAAAGCTGGTTGGAAACTAGTTTGTTTTTTATATGAAGAAATTGTAAATGATTACATAATATGATTAAGTCTGATTGGAACATTATGCAATTTATATGCATTTTGAAACATCACATAGTACTCCATAAATATGGAGAATGTTTCTATGTCAATTTAAAAGATTAAATAAATAAATGAATACCTAAAAAAGAATCAAACTGTATCTAGATAAATGCACACATTCTTTCTGTATCGCCTCTTCCTTCTACTCATCATTCAGTTAAATAAGTATGCAAATAACATCTGTTCCAACCTTCTTAAATACATTTGTACTTACTAATAAAAGTGAAGGCTTTCATTTCTGAGTGTAAGGATATTACTCCAGGCTCAAGTACATCTTTGTGGCACCTTTGATAATATAGGAGAGTAAGAAAGACTTTAGAGTCTTACTGGGTTGTGTTCAAAGTCTGGTCCTGCTAGTCTTTGGCTATGTGATCTTATACTTCCTGAGACTCCAATTCTTCTCTAATGAAATCACTGAAGTAGTCTCTACCTCACTGGGTGATGTGTTTTCAATGAGTCCATGTGTATAAAGTACAACATACAAGAAATAAAGTGTTTGTTGATTTCATTATATTATTACTTCAGTTACTTTTTCTCTTTGTTTTCAGTAATAATTAAAATCAAAACCTGCTTACATTACTATATCATAAAACACCATCTGGGTGAGTGGATGTTCTGCCTAGCAGTAGTGAGGCCTGCATCTTACATCGGAGTACCTTGGGCTCCTGGTTACAGCTTCCTACTGATGTGGACCCTGAGAGGCAGCAGTGGTAGCTCAAATAATTTGATTCCTTTCACCCACAGTGGAGATCTGGACTGGATTCTAGGTCTCCAGCTTTGGCCTCAGTACAGCATTTGAGAATTTAACCACAGTATAGGAGGGCTCTCTCTCTCTCTCTCTCTCTGTCTTTACCTCTCAAACAAATAAATAAAGATTTTTCAAAGTATTTTGGAATTTTAATTTTTACTACAATGAGTTTAGTTACATATCTACGACAAATGTTTTTACACCACACAAATATAATTCATTATACTTCAGTAAACTTTTAACAAAGATTCGTTTTTATTTGACAGATATGGACAGACAGAGAGGTCGGTCTTCCATTCACTGGTTCACAATGGCTGGGGCTGGGCTAGGTCGAAGCCAGGAGCCAGGAGCTTCCTCTGGGTTGCCAATGTGGGTGCAGGGGCCCAAGAATTAGGCCATCTTCTACTGCTTTCCTAGGCACACTAGCAAAGAGCTGGATCAGAAGTGGAGCAGGTGGAACTCAAATTGGTACCCAGATAGGATACTGTGTCACAGGCCACAGGCGGTTCAACCCACTATGCCACATAATAAACATTTTTAAATCCTTGATCAGTATCCAACTGTGTATAGATCACATGAAACTTGCTATTTTAACAACTGAATTACTATTGAGAGGATGCACACCAGCCACTACAACTGCACAAACTTAAAGATAAATCCAAAATTTGAATAGAAAGTAATAGATTTTCCCATTCAAAACCATCAAAATTTAAACGAATACCTCAGCAGCACTCAAGAGGCTGGATGATAACATTTACTTTCAACTTTCAAATCTTTTTATTATACTAACAAGAAGGAAATATTTATAGATAGAATGCTAAAGGAATTTTTTCCTCTTCATCTTTTAAACATACTCTGGACACAGGAATTTTCCATGAATCTATTGCCAGCTGGCTAAAGGGCCAGTTTCACTGTACGGAAGCTATACCTGTTAAGTTAATATATTTAGTAAATGTTACAACTTTTAAGCTACTTAATTCATTAAAGCATGAAATATTCAGCAGTGTGAAGCAAGTGTCTATTTAAAAGAAGGTATTATTTGAATCTAGTTTCCTCTGATAATATAGCATATTTGAATTTTATGAATATAAATATATATATTTTTAAACAGAGTTTTATCTCCTCAGTAGGCTATTTGGCTTAATCAAGAATCCTGAGGTGTGAATTATAGAGGTTCTAAAAATAAGAATCAGGCACTAGCCTCTTTTATTAATTTAAATATGATCTCCAAAAGGACATACACAGAAGCTACAAGGACGATTTACAAATGGACAGACAAGCTAAGTCAATCTGATCATGTAGGCATTACATTTCCCCCCGACTCACCCTCAGCTGAAAAATCAAAGTGAGGCCTGGCATTATCGTTGCATTGGTTTCCGTCAAGCCAGTTTCACAGTGTCCAGTCATTCTGTGTGCTCTATATTCAGTGCAGCTGTTGTTGTGGCTCTTGAGATGCTGGACTCACTAATAAGTTATTTTCCAGTCTTTTGGCAAGAATGGGGCTATAAGAGAAATGGCTTGTCTTGATGTATTCCAGCTGGATGTAAATATGTTCTCATTGAAAAACAGGTCATTGCCTGGAGGTTTCCAAATTTTTCCTAATTGATTATGGGATTAGGAGTTAGTAAGGAACCCAATGGTTTTATGTAATTTAGAAAATAGAGGGACATCGTGATCCAAGCCCCAGGAAGAGACTTAGACCCCTTAATTTCAATCCCAGGTTTCCTCTCTAACACGTTCTACAACCTTGAAAAAATACCACTTAGCCTTTGGCTGTGCTTCCAAAGCTATAACCCCAATTATTTAATATTTATTGAATACTCATAAAGAACTGATTCCTGAAGAGAACATAAAGCAAAAACAACTAGCTCTTTTACTCCAGTGTTTATTTTATAAGGACCCTTTTAGCATTATTTCCCAACCTACCGCTTTGAAAATGCATTCCTCACTAGACTAGAAAAAGATAATTCAATATTTAAAGAACATTCGTTAGTAATTTTTCAGCTGGATGAAGGAAAAGATGGAATTGTCTTACATTAGGACCCGGTACATTATTCCAAGTAGGCTTTGGTTCAGAACAAATGAAGGTTTTCACTCCACTCCAATAGCCAGAATCTTCATTGCGAGAGTGGACCAAGAGAGCAGCCCATATGTCAGGGCAGTTGTGAATTTTTATTTATTTGCTTTGACTTACCTGACAATTGATTTTTTTAAATTACTTTACTAGAGGTGAGTCTACAATGATGCCAGGGAGAAACAGTGCTTTCTCTCTGCAAAACATGGAGGAGGCTCTGTTGAGCTATATAAGCAAGATGCTATGTGTTTCCATGGATAGCAGCAGAGTTCATAAGAGCTAACTGGGTCTGGGTCTACACCTGTGAAGTTACTAGCATTTGCAATATTCATTGTGGCACCATGTTCTGCAACTTACTCATGGATGTGTATGACTAATCAGTCATCTCTGCAATAAGGAACTCTTTTCAGCAACAAATCATATACATAAGGATCTGTAAAATACTTAGGCTGGTCTGGAGTGTTTCCTTTCAGTTTTTCTTGCAATTTTTGTTTATGTTGTTTATTGATTTAAAAGGCAGAATTACAGAGAGACAGAGAGAGGTCTTCCATCCACTGGTTCATTCTCCAAAGACCAGGGCTGGGCCAATGCCAGGAGCCCAGAGCTTCTTCCAGGTCTCACATGGGGTGCAGGGGCCCAAGCATTTGGGCCATCTTCTCACGCCCTCCTAGGCACATTAGCAGGGAGTTGGAGTGGTAGTGGAGTAGCCAGCACACATTTGGGATGGCAGCCTCGCAGGCCAGCCCCGATTCTTATTTTAAAATGAGGTTTCATGATTATCTTAGCCTCAGAAGCCATGGTAAAATGTAATATTTGAAGAAAATGACACCAGTTGGAAATCATTTAACTAGCTAGAATTTTTTACTTATTCAACATGTAAGTACAGCACTGCAAAACACAAGAAGATATTTCTTCTGTCAATTTCTGAATGTGACTTAAATTTTTATAAGAAATTTCTTACATAAGTGACTACCAGCATGAAACAGTTAAAATCTCAAAGCCCATTATCTAACTACATTTGCTTTCCAAATTATATCCTTGGAACTACTTCAAACTGTATGATTATTTATGTAAGAGTATACTGAAGTTTACTTTGGTGCTATGAAAAAAAAAATAACATTGCAGAATCAGTAAGTTTATCCAGTCCGATTAGAAAATAAGAAAGTCCACATAAATAAACTTTAAGAACTCAAATTTATTCTGAATATCATTTAACATTTTCACAACACTTTGTCTTGGCACCATAGGAATTATTCATTGTTGTCCTGTGCTTTAATATAGTTGCTACCTCATCAGTATTAGATATGCAGGCCATTTACCCCTACACTGCATTGGCCCAAGCTGCCTCCTAACAGGGATTCTACCACCTCAGCCTCCTCTGCATCCTCTGTGTCTGGACTCTTACAGCCCTACCTCAAAAACCACTGTTACTCCTAAAATGGAAGTGGGGAAATAAGGAAACTCCTTAAAGTTTGGGCACTCTACTGACTGCATGTCCACCAGAGAAGGCTTTACCAGATAGGAGGCTGAACAGCAGAAGGGAAAACAGACAAATGTTCAAATGATGACTTCTGTTGAAGATCTCTGCCAGCTGTTCTTTCCTATCTTACCTTTGCTCCATTTTTTTCCCTGTGTAGGCTTGGGACTGTGATCTTGTTTTTATCAGACTGCATTCTGCTTTATTCTACAGTTTCTCAGTGTGGTTTTAAGTCTTGATTCTACATATTTTCAAAGGTCTGCCCACTTTCTATGGACATCAGGTAATTCTATGGGTATACTTTTCCATCCCAGTCATATGAGTCTTGGACAAAACTCTGTTTCAGTGGTTTCAAGCCCAGCTTATTTTGAATACTGCTTGTAACTAATAACTATAATTTCTAATGTTAAAGCAGATCCTTTATAAACCTCATCAGAGAAAATTTCATGACTTGTCTATAAGATCCTGAGGTGGGAGCTGGCACTGTGGGCAGTGGGTTAAGCCACAGCCTGTAACACTGGCATCCCAAGTGAGTGAGTCCCAGATGCTCTGTTTCTGATCCAGCTTCCTGCTAATGTGCCTGGGAAAGCAGCGGAAGCTGGCCCAAGTACTTGGGCCCCTGCCACCTAGCGCTGGCCATTGTGGCAATTTGGGGAATAAACCAAAGAAAGATGGAAGATCTATCTCATTCTCTCTAATTCTACCTTTCAAATAAATAAATACATCTTTAAAATGAAAAAAAGAACCTGATATAGCAGAGAATTCAATTCTTAGCTTCTCTTTTGGTCCAGTGAGTCAAGACATGTTACCCCTGACAAACATTACCATCACCTCCATGCACAGTCTAAGAGAGCCAAGGAAATCCAAGCTGCTATTCATCACCCACGTGAGAGAAATACTTCACGACGTTTAAAGGGGACCTTCATCCATTAATACAGCTCTCTGACAATGCTCAACACATTTATTCATGTTGGGTTTGACTTGGCTCAACAAGATCCTAGTGAAGTTAACTAAAAACACAGAAGGGCAATTTTTAATGCTTATTTCTGTGGGAGCCTAGAGAATTTGTTTAAGAATCTAAGGCCTATAGCCCGAAGTACTTCAACTGCCACTAACACACACTGCAAGTTCATAGACTGGCAAAGACCCCCATAGACCTCTCAGTGTCCCCTTAGGGGAATCTAACCTGTTTGTCCTGCAGCTGTGCAGAGACATATTTTAATAGTAGCACTATACTTTAAAATTAGTGTCTGTTTCATGACTAATTTTACAGGATTATGTGTGACCATTAAATCAATATTCTCCTTTGCAGCATGCAATATCCACTTCACTTTCAAAAGTTAACGTTCTTGAAAACCGTATTATTTTTCTCTTTCAGCACAGCCATCAGTTAGAACTGTTAGAATCACCCTCAAACGACTAGACTTTATAATGTGTTTTCACATTGAGCAAAGGCAGAAGTGGGGAAATGAGCCAAAAGCGCTCCATCTGTATGAAACATAAAGAAGCCTAATTGAAGGGGTCACATAACCAGAGGCCAGAGCTGCTTCAGAGGGTTGAGATCAGAGCCCATCCTTTGGTGGACTACACAGTCGGCTCTGTCTTCACCTGGGGTCGGTGTGTGCCAGAGGTCAAACCTGAAACTGAAAAGTAGAATAATTACCCATTCACTACCGGACTCCACATCGTGAAATGTCCCACTAAATTATGCCTGGGTGATCAGAAGCCATATCCGGAGCCCCCACTGTTCCTTCTGCTGAATGCCCTCCCTGGCCACCTGCTTCCCTCCTAAACCCCGGGCAGGCCATGGGATGGACCAGCTCTGCCCTGTCTCCCCACTTTCCCATTGGTCGTTCTGTCTCAAAAGAATGGAAGAAGCTTTCTTTTAATTCCCAATAACACCCACTCCCCCACTTCCCTGTCCTTTTTCTCCCAAGCAATGTAATTCGAGCTTAAATACAAACAGAGTTTCTTGCTCTTTTTTTTTTTTTTTTTTTTTTGGTCCCTGTTGCATAAAACCTGGAAGAGGGAAACAAAGGCTCAGTGAACTTGGGAGATTAATACCTCTTCTGGTCCCAGCTGTCAGATTTATTCCTTCTTTGTAGCTAAATCAGGTCATTACACTACAAATCTTTATTCTGGATGAAAGATTTAAATCTCCACAGAATTTGGAGACTGGGGAAGGAGGGGCAGCCATAATAAAGCATACATAGTAATTGGCTGTAGCTTTATCTGGATGTGTGTTCAGAGTCCCCCATCAAATCCCATAAACTTTTCCTGACCCCCTTTCACTTTCCGGAGGCCCTGGGAATCCCAGCAACCAACTGTATTGTCCCACCAGCACTCGGAATTTTGTGCACAATTACAAACCCTTTCCACATCTAAGATGTCATGTTTCCACACAGCGACTTTAAACAATCAAAGAAATTAAAAGATCTTTGGGGTTGCTTTGTAATAATAATAGTAATAAAAAAAAGTTTCTATAACTCACGAATTTGTCCTTGACGTGTTCTGAATTATTTCTTCAGAATTTTTTTTTTTTAAAAGCAGGCATAATGGAAGGCTTAGAGATTCCATTCAGTTGCTTTAAAATCAAAACCAAAGAACAGCAGTGGCAGCAGCAAAAGTCTGAAAAGGCATTAAGTCATCAAAATCGCCATTCATTGAAACAGCTTTGGAACAGATGTCTCTCCCATCATCTTTATCCGAAGAGTCAGGGAGGGAGCATTGAATGTATTAATAAAGATAATAAGGAAGCCAGCCTTAAGTCACTAATGCTGTCATACAGGAACTCTTTAGGCAGACTTGTTCAATGGTCCTGCAGCACCCATCCTAGTCTTTGCTGCATGTAGCAGCCTCTTATTTTCACAGTATTTCAGAGGGTAAGAGGATGAGGGCGAGCCTTCGCTCTACCACGGGAGACTTCCATTGTATCTACAGAGAGCAGGAGAAGTAGGAACTTACAAGAACAGAGTGCACTCTTGCCCGGGAGCCCCCAGCCGCAAATCCAGGTTTCTGTAGAAGCTTCTGTGTGTGTGGCTCCAGGAGGCGGCTGCAGTTGCAGTTCGATGACACCGGTGCCCCCGGAGCTCGGGAAAGCAGAGGCTCTGGATTCAGAACTTTTCAAAGCGACCATTCGCCACGTTTTTAATCACATTTCCTTCCCACCCCAGAGGTTTGATTTTCAGCTGCTGGGAGAACAGGATACTTCTCTGAAGGAGGAAAGGTGGATCCCATCCAGAAGAGGAGGAAATGTTCTTGGGTCAAAGTACTTATGTCGGAAGTCCTGCGTAAGCTGTCGGGACTCTGCCACAGACGTTTGAAGTCCTGACAGAGAGAGAGGCTGGAAACCGGGGCCGACCCTTCGCACGACCTCAAGGCCCCATCTGACAAAACTATCTTTGACCTGGTCCCGTCATCGGTGTCTGAAATCGCTCGCTCTGAAGACCTCTTCCCTGTTAAGTGTGTCTCCTTCAGAAGGTCCCCATTTAAATGCTAATGTTTTGCTCACCCAATATCAGTCATTCATTTATCACATTAGCCTCAGTCACCCTGGGAAAATGGAACTTGGCCAGGTAAGCACTAATGAAAGGCAAGGTGAAAGGGGTGTTCCAGACCACGTGTGGGGAGCGGCGTTGAGAGAGAAGGCAGCTACACGGTACCCATGGCATCTTCAGAGCAGCAGCCAGGGTGACAGGCAGTAAGCCAGGACTCCCTGGTCTCAGAAGCTGGGCACGCATACACCCCCGGGAGAGGATGCTAGAAGGAAAATTAGGGGATACTTCAAACAAGCCTCTTCTCCACCATGGTTTTGTCTAGGGCTGATCCTAGTTTTGCCTAAATACTTTCAAAGACAAAGACAGAAAGCACTAACACATCTGAACAAAGAGGGATGGTCAAACAGTTGCTACTTCTCCAGAAGAAAGAACTCAACCGGGAATCTGAAACATTCCTTCCGCCCCTTGTCATTTAAGAAAGTCCACAGCAAACTAGGCCAATTCTATCTGACAGAATGACAGTTATTCCCACAGTGACTCTGTGATGCTATTTGAAAATCAGATTATTTATTTTTTAAAAGGCAACATTCATTGTCAGTCTTGTTTTTCTTTCAGTTAATCTAAATGGGAACATCCTTATCTGCAAGGACACAGATACCTTTTTGTGGAGCTTTTTGCAACATACAAATATGTTGAATGGTAATGATCTTTCCAATTAAATTAAGATGTCCTGAACTCCAAAAGCCTATATATACTCACAACATGTGTTGGGGTAGGAAAAATAACCCATTGAGTGCCCAAAAAGACTGAATGGCACAAAACAGCATAGTTTTTGTACAAATCTACTTTTTGAAACATATTTAAAATTCAACTTGCTTTATTAATTTTTTAAATGATGCTTATTCTTGACATGCTCAAATGTTTCCCGGAGGGGAAAGTGGTCTATGAAAAAGCCTTTAATCTTCATTCATTTTCAAGCATCTGAAAATTAAAGGACCTGTTGGGGAAATATTCTGCTCATTTGTTGCCTGAGAGGCACTTTTGTTTTTGATGGGAAGAATGACTTTAATTTAAATTTGGAGCAATCACCTTAAATTCAGGAAATAGCAATCTCAAGATATAAACAGAAATATGTGATTTCCCAGGTATTTTCCAGTGGCTGCACACTGGAAGAAAAGTTCCAGATACTCAATTATTAGGGCACCAACATACATCCTTCAAAGTAAACCTGTGTTTCAGAAAGCATGTTGGCATTTACAGCAACACCATAATGTTATAGAGACGAGGGATGTGGAGAGTGAAGATGAGGGAATTGGTACCTGGGCAGAAGAGGATGACCCGGTGATGTGGAATTGTATAGTAAAGCAGAAACAAAGCTTTCTGGTGAAACTGACATGGATTTGAGTTCTTGTTCTAACAACTCTTACTTAAGTTAATTCTGGAGAAGTCACTTAATCCTGCTGGGCCTCACGTTCATTTTTTGCAAGATGGACACACAATAATACTTCCTTCTTTATAAAATTTCTGATAACATTAAAATAGGATTGTGACTATAAATGGTAAGGCATGTATAGTACACAGTACCTGGCATGCAGTAACTCCAACACAAATGACAACCACTTGCACACCAATTATTATTCCTTGAATGTCTGGGCTACATCTACATCCAGGCCATGATATGAAGATTATTAGTAAAAACATTTTCATGAGATTACAGAGGTTTAAGTTAGGAAATCATTTACATAGAAACTACACAAGTATTCTCAAACAATAAGATATACTCTTGTAATTGAGTTCTTTTGGCCACATATAGAATGGTTGAGTCAGTCATTGCTCTAAACCTTGGAAAAGAGCTGGGAATATGTACCTTTGAGCATCAGATCTAGAAAAGTGTTAGCAAATCTCTTTACTAATGGCCACACCAGAGGCCAAACTTGTGAACCAAAATCAAGTCAACAAGGAAGAAAGATCATTTGAAAAGTTTACTGTAATGTGTAACAGAAACTTTAACTTTTAACTGGCATGCTGCAGACAACTGTCAAAGAGACATAATCTCAAAAGTTTGTTTAGCACCCACAAAGATGAATAATTTTGGATGTTCTCCTTTTTCATCCATTGAACAATATCAAACAGAGAATTCTACTCATATTTCTTATTCATATCCTGCAGATTTTCAGACATGCCTAAATCATTAAGAGAAATCATAAAGTCCCTTTCTATAATTTTACATATGAGGAAAAAGGCCCAGAAATGTTAAGCAATTTACCTGAGGTAATAAGTTTGTTGCTAGTAGAACAGATATTAAAAAGACATGGCTCCTGAGATTCCATCTAGCCTTCTTCTCAATACCCACAGACAACTTGTAAGCAAGACAAAAGGTTCACATCTCTCTAATTCCAAAGCACATAACTCAAAGGGAAGATTTCCACTGGGAGTTACAAATCAGAACACTCTAGTGAAACCAGCAATTTTATCCACTATTTATTAAAACAAATCAAGGTGTGCTATTGTATTAAGTTTGTCTGGAATGCTCAATATAGTCTGGTCTAATAACAACATGAGAAAGTAGGCAACTGGTTAAGCAATAAGACAAGCCAGACCATATAGTATCAGTGATTAATGTACAACTTGAGTGAAAGAAGGAAAGCTGAGTTGGATTTCACTCACGCACTCAATGAAAGCATTGGCGTAAGCTACAATGTCACCAGTCCTGTAGAAGAAATAAAAGTTTTTCTTTAACAGATTGATAACCAAAATTGAATCTGATATTTAACTGTTAAAAGAAAAACTAAGATCAGTTAAATTTTACAAAGTTTATTCGAGCAAGGAAAAGTGTTCTAGAACCAGGTAACAATCCCACACCACAGATAGTTCTCAATGTCCTATCTCATCATATATACAGGTCATGTTAGAGAAAAGAAAGTGATACACATAAACAGCTTCACTGGCAGTACCATCCATTGCCTTGTATGGTCTTGTTCTGGCAGCTATCAGCCTCTGATTGGCTCCAGAATCTGCTTTTTTGTGATTGGTTGGGACACAGTGCATTGGTTATTAGAATATTCTAATGTTGGATTACAATTTGTTTACACATAAAAGAAGAGTACAGTTCATCATGTAAGGAGGCTTCTTTAAGTCAAACTTATCATCCAAGTATGGTAGCAGATTAAGGCCAAATTCAGTTTGGTTTAAAAGAACTATAAAGCTATTTAGGATAATCATGTTACAAAAAAATTCTTCTTTGAGATTTTCTCCAGTTAGCCTATTTCCTTTCTGAATCACTATTTTAAAAAATATATTTATTGACTTATTTGAAAGAGTTACAGAGAGAGGGAGAAACACAGAGATTCTCCATCTGCTGGTTAACCTCCCAAATGACCACAACAGTTAGGACTGGGCCAAGCTGAAGCCAGGAGCCAGGAGCTTTATCTGGGTCTCCCCTGTGAGTGCCAGGGGCCCAAACATTTGGGCCAACTTTTGCTGCTTTCCCAAGCCATTATCAGGAACCTGGATCAGAAAGTGAAGCAACCAGGACACAAATGGGACACAGCTTTACCTGCTACACCACAATGCTGCCCCCTCTCCCATAACATTTATGCATACCAAGAAAAACACACACACAGACTTCCCTTCCCTTCTCCTTCCCTCATTTCTACCAGGACTTGTGCACTGCTCTGATTTCCATATCACTTTTGCACCAAGGACTGTCGTTCTATTTTGTTTACAATTCTGGTTTGTAGTCAACAAAGGAGCAGTCAGAGAACAGCATTTTGGCACAGTGGGTTAAGCAGCCAGGCCTGAATGTTGCAGACAGGTTGGGAGTGAACCAGGAGACAGGAGATCAGTGTGTGTGTATGTGTGTGTGCGTGCATGTGGTGTGTGTTCCTCTCTCTGTGTCACTCTACCATTCAAATAAAGAGAGGCAAAGTCAGAAGCCTGTCTGGGACAGTGAAGAACTACTCTGCCTCATCTCAGAGCTAGGAAGGTGTACCTGTAGCAGGCTGAAAATAATTGAAACATCAAGCAAGCAAGAATTTCCCTGTTCTTGTTCAGTCCAAAATCCAATACAGAATTGGAAACTGTGCTTCACGCTTCCTTACCCCAGTCCCTGCAAAGCTCACATAGCACCCTATAATTCACACAGAGAATGAGATGGCCCGGGGGCATTATGTGACCGTGTCAGGAGCCAGGCAAGGCAGACTGAATTTGAGCTTTCCGGATACTGATGACAACTGTGAGCTTCCACTATTTCTGACTTTTCCATGCTTGCTATCTAATTATGTCACATCTTGAAAATGCAGCAAGAGAAAATTCCATTTCAGCACTAATAATGGAAATGGATAATATTTACCACTTTAACAGATTGTGCTGTGTTGTGAATGAAGGCTGCCTCTCCACTCACGTTATATAGATGAAGTTTCCTCGGCAATAGTGAAGCATATGGGAATTAGAAAACTAAGTAGACTATAGGAGCAATGTGATTTTAAGAAAGTAATTTAATCTAAATCGTAGTGTTAAATGGAAATCTCATCCATAAAAATTGTATGTTGAAAAGCGAATAAACGTCTAAGTAGGGGGAAAAAGGCAATTTTAAAATGTTATTTTAAAGTATATTAGTGGCACTGAATTCTACTCTATTGAAAAAATCAGCTCATTTTCCCAAACAAAAGCATAGTCTATAAACTTAGTAATAGCAATATGCTGTATTAGTCGAAAATAGAAGAAAATGCCAAGATATCCTTGAGGCAGCAATGAAAGCAAAATGATTGAATTGTATTCAGTTTAAACCACAGCCAATATCGGAGAGCAATAAGAGACAACTTGAGTGAAAATTTGAATAAAAGTGTCTAAAGAGACAGTGCACCTTCTTCCCACAGGGTTTCTCCCTGTTGTAAGGCCCCAACCAGCTGCAGATTCCATGTTTCCACCATGGTCAGTAACATATTTCCCCCACAGTGCTCAGCTAAGAAGTTGCCTGTGGACTCTCACCTTGAGGGAATTAGGAATGCTTTGAGCACACTGGAAATTGTTACCTTTTCCTGGGTCACACCAGAAAACAGATAAACAACATCAGCAAGTGCAGAGTGCAGCAGGGGAGGGGGCAGAAAATGAGCCTCAATTTGATAAGGTGCAGTCAATCTGCAGCAAACAAACCTCTTGAGATCCCAGTAGAGCTCAGCAACTGCAAGAGAATATTACCAGAGAGGAAAAGCAGTGGATGACATTCTGTACTGTTTAAACATTTATTGTGCCCTATCTGTCCGAACAGCAGAGTAGGGCTTAGCCAGGTAGCTCCTGCTTTGCCGGCACCCCAGAATCAATTAAATTAAGCTTTAGGTTCTCTTTCTGTCACTGTCCTCATGGGTCTCTCCTGAGAAACATGGGGCAATTGGGACAACAGAACATGATGCACCCCATTAAAGGTGTCCTCCAATTTTACCTTGGCTCTCAATATACCACAGCCTTGCTGTCTGGATTCACCCTCTATAGTCGCAATGTCCCTGTATCTCTGATACAATGTGAACAATAAAAACTTGCCTCTACTGTGTCTTAATAAAGAGTCTCACTGTCATAACTCAAAATTAACATCATTTTTAAAAAATTGTGTTATTATGCATATTTTAAGTGCTCTGTAGTTGAAATATAAATGCAAATATGCCATAGATAAAGACTGTTCTATCTACAACCTATGGAACACCATGAAAAAATCTCATCTTCCTAAGTGTAAAATGTGAAAGGTAGGATGAAAGAGAATGTTTCACTTGGTTTACATATCCTAAAAAAATTAAAAATAAGGGGCCAGTACTGTGGCTTAGTAGGTTCAGCCTTTGCCTATGGTACAGGCATCCCATATAGGTGCCAGTTCAAGTCCCTGCTGTTCTACTTCCAATCCAGCTCCCTGCTAGTGGCCTGGGAAGGCAGTAGAAGATGGTCCAAGTGCTTGCACCCTGTACCTACATGGGAGACCCTGAGGAAGCTCCTGACTCCTGCCTTCTGATGGGTCCAGCTAGATTCATCATGGCCATTAGGGGAGTGAACTAGAGGATAGAAGACCTCTCTGTTGCTCCCTCTCTCTATCTGTGACTCTACCTCTCAAATAAATAAATAAAACTTTTTAAAAATCAAAACTAAGTCACTCAAGATCAAAGACTTATGAATGTATATATCCATTTTTTATTATTTTTCTTTCAAGAGCTACAAAAGCCCAAGATTTTTCCAAGAGAAACTTGTTTCTCAAGAATCAAAAGTATCTCAAAGACTCTGACTGGATGTCTAAGAGGAAGAGGGAAGAAGGATCACTCCAGAAAGGGAAAGAGACGTGGTGGAGAGGGAAGGCAGGGAGAAGGCAGATGAGACTGCCTATTTCCTAATTTAGTCGCTGGTCTAAATCGTCGACAGTCGTGATGATGTGCATCGCAGGCATCCTATGACAGGGAGTGAAACTTGTCCAGGGCCCCAGCTGCTCTTCTGTGAAAATCTTCTCAGCCTTTGCCCCAAAGCTCCACTTCCCAAGGACAGCGCCTGCTCAGGACTGCATATCACAGGGATACTCAGAGATGGGCTGCTGGTTCCTGGGAGACTCACGTACCACCCAACAGGGCCTCCAGGGCTCCTCAAAAACTTTATCAAACCTTCTTTGGACTACTGGCAGTCTGGGACACTTCCAACCTACCTTTCTCCCTCTCACTCAGAGTCACACTTGCCTCATGTGGTCTGACAATTCTCTCAGCCATCGCTGGCTCCCATTCTACTTCCTTGCACAGGCATTTCCCCCAATAAAAATCTGTACTCATTCCATTCCATCCTGGTCTATGCCTCAAGACTGGATATAAGTGGCCTAGAAGCCTCAAAACCCTTCTGTATCCTTCAAGTTCTATTTTTGTCTTTTATATATACAGTCACTAGAAGTGTCTCTCCATATTTTCCAGAAAAACTGCGTTGGCTTTTAAAGATTCATCTTAGTAAGTTTCCCCACCTGGTGAACTACTCACACCCACCTGGAAGACAATTTTTCAGAATGCTTTGAAAAAGCTGACAGTCTAACCATCAACAAGGCAGCAGATGCAAAGAGACAGTTCACTCAGTCAGATAAATACTCAAGAAGTGTTGGAAGCCAGGTCTTGGTGGGGATGCCTTATTTTCAATATTTTAAAGCTGATAAATCAAGTGAAACACTCTCTTTCATCCCAGCTTCCACATTTTACGCTCAGGAAAATAGGGTTTTTCATGGTGTTCTGCAGGTTATAAATAGCACAGTCCTTGTCTGTTTAAGGCGTATTTGGCAGTATGTGATACCTAGACAATTTGGCATTTAAATTTCAACTGTGGTGCATTTAAAATATGCAGGATGACATACGACATAAGTTGGGCTCCTAAACTTTGGCTTTTTTGTGACTGATATTTAAAATAATGTTTCAGGAGGTTAATACCCCACTTGAAATTGTCTCTATGTCTCTTTCTACACACAATTGGTTTGACCGTTATGACTGTCAAGATAAATTAGAAAAGAGCTGAGCCCAATTGTGCCTTTAGACACAGCTTTAAATATCCCTGCCATGGATGAAAAATGAAAAGGTTAAACCAGAAACTTCTAAGGTTTCTTCCAGCTTTAATAACATAGGATTCTAGAATTCTATGCCTTAATGCAGTCAGATATGTTTAGAGTTCTCCCTCCACAAACATGAGTTCCCTTTACATGAAATTTGAGAACAGTGGAATTTCCTTCTCTAAACATTCTCAGCAACCATGATGATTCAAGCTCTAACGTAGAAATTTCTGGGCCACTCCAATGCCCAGCCTCAATCAGATGCTCAGGAGCCACAGCATTGGGTCTGAAAGAGAACACTTTTTTTTATCCAATAATATGTTAGATTTTTATTTTGTGCTATGTGATTTTCAACATTAACATAATGGAAGACTTTACCTCACATGTATCAGTTCTTTGAAGTCAGAAAGAGAAGTCCTAGAGTTTTCAGTATTAGGTGGTGTAACCCAGAGAATAGGATTTAGGCAAGGAGAGAACATAGGAATATTGTCAGAAAATCTAAAACTGTGTGTTGATTTGAATTTTTTTCTTTAGAAGATGTTCTAGGCAAACTTATCTTACAGCATTGCACTTACAGGGAGTCAGATTACCACAAACAAGGACAACTTTGAGAAACCAGTCTGAGTCAGAATTCTGGACATGCAATGTATGTATACATATGTCACTTATCAGGAAGGACCCTTCTGTTTCTCCTTCTCTACTCCCTGGACACCCCCCTAAAGCTTGCTACAAAATCCCTGGTGAAGGATTTCTTGGAAAAGCAGTTTCCTTAGGGGATTAAACCTTTCATCTGCCTTCTTTATAAAGCTTTCCTCGGAGCAGCTCCTGCTTGATGTTGATTATTTGGTGACACTGCAAACAAACAGATCCCTTGTGTCTGCTAACAGTGGAAGTTATTCCCTCAGCCTGAACCTCTGATCCATGCTGGATACACAAAGTACTTTGTGTCTGCATGCTTCCTTTCTATTTGTGAAAAGACAGTAATTCAGGTTATAGAAAATCTCCACTTCCCATAAAATGCATTTTTCTTTCACTTAAAATGACTTAAAACTCAAAAAATATTAGGAAACAAAGAAAAAAATGAATCATCAAACAGGGAGAAGACACTTACTGTAACAGTAAATTCTTCCATACTTATCTCAATGCTTACATATTTTGTAGTAGTAATAGATCATGATCTGAATCCAGAAAGCCCCTATTCAAATCTTAGCTCTACCATTTATTAGCTAGGGGTCTTTGGACATAAGACGGAGTTTCTAAGGTTCTCAGTCGCCTGGGCAGAGCAATGGGAATCTCAATTGTATGATTATGCATACATGCATACCTCTGTGATTCTTAAAATTAAAACAATGAATATTTTGTAAATTGATGAGTTAATGTAGTTATGGAAAACATGTATTTTCGTGTATGAGAATTTTTTCATTTAAGATTTTTATTTTAAAAACACATATATTTTAAATACTTACAGATTATTGCCACTTTTATGTTATGAAAATTACATATTAAAATTTCAACCTTTCCATTATCTCTTATAATATGGATTCTTTTTCTAATCTTTCCTGTTTGCTCAATCACTTATCAGAAATGGAGACTAAGCTCAGTTGTGAAAGGCTGTGTATTTTACATACTAGTCATCGATAATTGATCTTGTCATGTTAGGATTAATTGAGTTAAGATTGACATCCTCTTCCTTATAATCAATACCACTAAATCTGGTCTATTATTATTTATCCTAACACTAGTTTTATTCTAGATTTTACTATACCGTATTTCTATCTTTGATTTTCTTGTGGGTTTTTTGTTTGTTTGTTTGTTGGTTAAGAACACAAATTCATGCATTTGAAATATACAAACATGATGATCTCCTCTCTCTCAGAACTCCTTGTGACCACTGCTGGTGGGAATAAAGATAGGGTTCACATCCTCTAAGCACAATCTAACACAACCTTCCTTAAAGACTTACTTACCTCTACATCAAAAGTTACTTAAGGAGAGTAGTTTCTTTTTTTAACTTTTATTTAATAAATATAAATTTCCAAAGTACAACTTTTGGATTATAGTGGCTTTTTCCTCCCATAACCACCCTCCCACCCACAACCATTCCATCTCCCACTCCCTCTCCCATCCCATTCTCATCAAGATTCATTTTCAATTATCTTTATATACAGAAGATCAATTTAGTATGTACTAAGTAAAGATTTCAACAGTTTGCACCTACACAGAAGCACAAAGTGTAAAGTACTATTTGAGTACTAGTTATACCGTTAATTCACATAGTACAACACATTAAGGACAGAGATCCTACATGGGGAGGAAGTGCACAGTAACTCCTGTTGTTGATTTAACAATTGACACTCTTTTTTATGATGTCAGTAATCACCCAAGGCTCTTGTTATGAGCTGCCAAGACTATGGAAGCCTCTTGAGTTCGCCAACCCCAATCTTATTTAGACAAGGCCATAGTCAAAGTAGAAGTTCTCTCCTCCCTTCAGAGAAAGGTACCTCCTTCTTTGATGGCCTGTTCTTTCTACTGGGATCTCACTTGAGATTTCTTTCAGTTAGGTTTTTTTTTGTTTTGTTTTTTTGTCTTTTTTTTTTTTTTTTTTTTTTGCCACAGTATCTTGGCTTTCCATGCCTGAGAAACTCTCATGGACTTTTTAGCCAGATCTAAATGCCAGAGCGCTGTTTAGGGTATCTGCCATTCCATAATCTGCTGTGTATCCCACTTCCCATGTTGGATCGTTCTCTCCCTTTTTAATTCTATCAGTTAGTATTAACAGACATTAGTCTTGTTTATATGATCCCTTTCACACTTAATTCTATCATTATGATCAATTATGAACCGAAACTGATCACTTTGACTAGTGAGATGGCATTGGGACATGCCACCTTAATGGGATTGAATTGGAATCCCCTGGCACGTTTCTAACTCTACCATAGGGGTAAGTCCAATTGAGCATGTGCCAAACTGTACGTCTCCTCCCTCTATTATTCCCACTCTTATATTTAACAAGGATCACTTTTCAGTTAAATTTATGGGGAGTAGTTTCAAAAGAGCCTGACCCATTGAAGAGTGCCTTTAAAAAAAGGATTTATTTATTTATTTGAAAGTCAGAGCTACACAGAGAGAAGGAGAGGCAGAGAAAGAGAGAGAGAGAGAGGTCTTGATCCGCTGGTTCACTTCCCAATTGGCCACAACAGCTGAAGCTGAGTCCATCTGAAACCAGGAGCCAGGAGTTTCTTCTGGGTCTCCCATGTGGGTGCAGGGTGCCTTAGGACTTGGGCCATCCTCTGCTACTTTCCCAGGCCATAGCAGAGAGCTGAATCGAAAGTGGAGCACCCGGGTCTCTAACTGACATCAAACAGTGCCTCTTAACCATGCTAAGCCATCAAAATTCCCATAAAGTTACAAATACACAACTCAACTATAATATTTTAACCTGAATGATGAACAGTGTGAAGATAAATGAGTTTGAGTATGAGAATCCAGTTCCTTCTCTTTCCCAGCCATCCCCTCATTCATGTTACACATTATCTGCACCTTTAGAATTCACCTGAACATCAAAAATAAATGAGGACTAATTAGGTATTTCTTATTATTACTCTAATATAATATTTAAAGTGTCATTATATTCTTAGCTAGTATGAGTATTCTTTCATATTTCAGTATCTGTTAAAATTAGCATATGAACATAAATGCATATGCATAAATATGCACATGAGTTCCCTCCATGAAATCAGAGTACAGTGGAATTCTTTCTCTTACCACTGTTAGCAACCTTGATGATCCCAATTCCAGTAAATGGGAATTGTTAGGCCATCCCTGTAATGAACCTTAACCAAGTTATCAGGAGCTGCAGCATTAGCTACATCACTTTGACATGTTTACTCTGTTTATCTTTCTCTTCCTATCTTATTTTTCTCCTAGATCTTCAAGTCCATAAATAAACAAACACATAAAACTGTAAGAAATCCTAGTACCACAGGAGTTTTAGAAACCAAGTCCTTGCAGATGAAATGGAGTTTCTTAACTCTGAACACCATTTTTATAAAGTCCCCAAACTCTGTTCAAAACTACCTTTTTTAAAAAACTTAACACCTATCTTTTTAAATAAAAACTAAATTAAATGAACAACTGCCTGCCACTTTTCTCTCAACAATAACTGCATCTCCAGAATTCATTCAGTGGAGTTTGATGCGAAGATGTTAACAGCCCAAATGTTTTACAGTATGCATCAATCTTCATGTCAAATCGATTAGCTGTTGCTAACAGCATCTTGCAACTCTGGCTTGCACCAGCAATACAGCTATTCTTTGCCTTAATCACATGATTGTGTGTAAAACTATCAAGCAAGTGATGCTTGTTGTTAATTTTTGTCACACGTGTTCATTTAGTTTAGTTAACTAAAAAACAGCACTAATGAAACTAAGTTGCTTATTATCTCTTGTTTCAAAACCAAAGAGTTCAACCAAAATAGATAACTTTGAAGTGAATTTGCTGCCTTGTAGTCTACACACATCACCAACAGCCCACATATTGTTAAATGAATCTACAAAGTGGATGTACACAATGCACCTCACCTCAGCAGCTTGGAAATTTCCCATGTTCCCATATTACTGCCAGCATTTTACAAAACCAAGTTCTGCCTATCTACCAGTTATGAAATCCTGCCACATTTTCCTTTAAGTTTCATTTGCACTAAAGATCAGTTTAGGTTAGTAACTTTTTACTTACATATTTACCTTAAAAACTTCTTGTTCAGTCAATTGACTCTTCAAATACTTAAACTATTTCTAGTGAAATATTTCTTGTTTTGTGGTTTTTAGGATTTTATTCAATATGCACTTTTTTTTAACCTATTTCTATATTGCTTACTTTTATTGCAAATATCTTCTCTCCTGGGGCAGGTGGTTGCCCTGTTAGTTAAAACATCACTTGGGATGCCCACATCCAATTTTAGAGTGCCTGGGCTTGTGTCCCCACTCCACTCCATATTCTAGCTTCCTGTTAATGAAAACTGTGGTTGCCAACAGGCAATGACTCAAAAAATTGTATCTCTGCCATCAACATGGGAAATCAAAACATTGAATTCCAAGCTCCTGGTTTCAGTTGAGCCCAGCTCTGGCCACTGTGGGTGCTTGAGAAGTAAACCAGTAAATGGGAGCTCGCTCTCTCTCTCTCTCTCTCTCTCTCTCTTTCTCTCCTCCTCCTCCTCCTCCTTCTTCTTGTCTTTCTGTTTTTCTCTATTTCTCTCCCGCTTTCTCAAAACTTAAAAAATTGCCCTAACATACATCTTTCCTTTAATTTTATTATCTTTTTACTATAGATAGATTTTTGCTATTTTAAAGTTAGCAGTCTTTGACAGATGTCTTAAACAGCACTCTGGCCTTAGAATTAGCCCTTAAGACATTCAGATCTGGAAAAAAGACTCATGAGAGTATTTCAGGAATGGAAAGCCAAGATACTGTGGCAAAAAAAAAAAAAAAAAAAAAAAAAACCCTAACTGAAAGATCTCTGCAAGTGAGATCCCAGTGGAAAGAACAGGCCATCAAAGAAGGAGGTACCTTTCTCTGAAGGGAGGAGAGAACTTCTACTTTGACTATGGCCTTGTCTAAATAAGATTGGGGTTAGCGAACTCAAGAGGCTTCCATAGTCTTGGCAGCTCATAACAAGAGCCTTGGGTGATTACTGACATCATAAAAAAGAGTGTCAATTGTTAAATCAACAGCAGGAGTTACTGTGCACTTCCTCCCCATGTAGGATCTCTGTCCTTAATGTGTTGTACTATGTGAATTAATGGTATAACTAGTACTCAAACAGTACTTTACACTTTGTGCTTCTGTGTAGGTGCAAACTGTTGAAATCTTTACTTAGTACATACTAAATTGATCTTCTGTATATAAAGATAATTGAAAATGAATCTTGATGAGAATGGGATGGGAGAGGGAGTGGGAGATGGAATGGTTGTGGGTGGGAGGGTGGTTATGGGAGGAAAAAGCCACTATAATCCAAAAGTTGTACTTTGGAAATTTATATTTATTAAATAAAAGTTAAAAAAATAAATAAAGTTATCAGTCTTTTTAAAGTTTGTACTTTTTGAATCTTGTGTAAGAATTCTTTCCTCATGAAGATTATACTTTTATTTTCTTTAATTTTTCATAGTTTTCAATTCATTTTTGTATTTCTGATCGATTTGGTATTTATTTTTGTGTGCGGTGTGAGCTAGATTTACAAATGCATTGTTCTATATGACTAATCAATTGTCTCACCACCTTTTATTATTTTCTTTCTCTACTGACTTTGAAAATCAAAACTTTTCTAGTTCCTTGTTCCACATATAAATCTCTCTACTATACATTTATTAGAAGCTTTATAATGGATAAAACTTATTCTCTTCAATTTTCTTCAATTTTTTCTCTTTGGCTATTCTTGGCATTTTATTCATTTGTATAAATTTTAGAAACAGCTTGTCAAGTTCTGAGAAAATTTAAGATTTAGATTGAACTGGGTTTCATTTTCTAGATTATCTTGGGAGAATCACAATTGAAAATCCTAAGCCTTCCTGTCAAAATGCATGGCATAACTGCCTATTCTTTTAGATCTTCTTATATATATATCCTTTAATAAATTTTTATAAATTTCTCTGTAAAACTTATGGTTGATATTAAGTCTAATTTCAGAAACATTATAATTTTGTGACTATGAAGAATATATTATTATGTAAGAATAAAATTTCTTTAAAGATTTATTCATTTATTTGAAAGTCAGAGAGAGGAGAGGCAGAGAGAGAGAGAGAGAGAGAGAGAGGTCTTCCATCTTCCACTTGTGGCCACAACAGCCAGAGCTGCGCTGATCCAAAGCCAGGAGCTTCTTCCAGGTCTCCCACGTGGGTGCAGGAGCCCAAGGACTTTGGCCATCTTCCACTGCTTTCCTAGACCATAGCAGAGAGCTGGATCAGAAGAGGAGCACCTGGGACTAGAACTGGTGCCCAGGCTTTAACCCACTGCACCTCAGCACAGGCCCCAGAATAAAATTTTTTAATTTATTTACTTTCATTTTATTTGAAAGGCAGAGAGATAGAGATCTTCTGTCCACAGGCACTTCCCAAATGCCCGCGACAGCCAGGGCTGCGCCAGGCTGAAGCCAGGAGCCAGAACACAACCTTGGTCTCTCATATGGATGCTGGGGACCCAAGTTTTTGAGCCATCATCTGTTGCCCTTCAGGATGTGCACTAGCAGGAAGATGGAATCATACATATGAGAGCAAGGACTTAAACCAGGCTCTCTGACATGGGATGTAGACATCCCGATCAACAGCCACGGCATGAAATGTCTGCCCCTAGAATAACACTTTTAAATTCCATTTAAAACCAATTTTATCTTGCATATACAAATTCTGTTAATTTTGTATATAGCTTCATAAATAACAACTTTGATGAGCTCTCTGGTAACTTTCATGTGTACATAGTCAGGCCATCTATGATGGTGACAATTTGCTTAGTTATTTCTCCATTCTCTTTGCCACTGTTTTTCCCTATGTCTTATTGAGATGCCTAGCACCTCCAGTATAACACTGAATAGAAGTGGTATTAGGATGCATTTTAAAATTTTTCCTGACTTTGAGGATTTTTCTAATGTTTCATATAAAGGTGAGGCTTACATCATTTTAGGTGGACATCTTTATTTTTTAAAATAATTTCATTTATATTCAAAGTTTATTAAGGTTTGTTAACATAAGTGAGAATATTTTTCTCTGTTTTGATATGGAAATTGCATTAGGTTTCGTAAAGTTAAATCATCCTTTAATCCTAGTTAAACCCTACCAGCATTTCTTCAGCTCTGAAAAATTCTCAGCTACTATCTATTCAAATACAGCCTCTTCTCCCATTCTTTCTATTTTCTCTTTCTGGAAAGACACCTATATGTTTATATATCTACAAATCATTATAGAGAATAGAGAAAAATAAAAAGAATTCCTATCAGGTATATATTGTGTATCCTTGTTCTATTTCATCGTGTTGCACTTCTTTTCTTTTTAATTTTTAATTCCTTTTTATTCAAAATATTTATTTATTTGAAAGGCAGAGAGAGAAAGAGAAAGAGATCTTCTGTCTGCTGGTTCACTCCTCAAATGGCAATAACAGCCAAGGCTGTACTGGCCTCAAAAGGAAAATAGTGCTGCAAATAGCTGGGACCATTTCAAAATAAGACTTGATAGTCCTTGGGCCATTTATACAAAATAGTTACTCCAGGATAATCTTTTTTTATATTTATTTATTTGACAGGTAAAGTTTTAGACAGTGAGAGAGATAGACAGAGAGAAAGGTCTTCCTTCCGTTGGTTCACTCCCCAAATGGCCACTATAGCCAGTGCTGTGCTGATCCGAAGCCAGGAGCCAGGTGCCTCCCCCTGGTCACCCATGTGGGTGCAGTGGCCCAAGCACTTGGACCATCCTCCACTGCACTCCCGGGCCACAGCAGAGAGCTGGACTGTAAGAGGATCAAGCGGCACTAGAATCTGGCGCCATATACTGCAGGCGGAAGATTAACCAAGTGAGCCATGGTGCCGGCCCCTCCACGATAATCTTAATTTCAAGTGTTCCATCCTATGATTCCTAAGTACATTTGCATTTCAGATTGTAGGTTCATAAAACATAAGCTTGTAAATACAGTACATGTAAGTCAAAAATTAATCCTGAAGGTATTATAAAATAAATTCCACTATTCAATTTAAATGATTTTTATGTCACATTTATCATCAATAAAAAGTTCGTATGAAATAATTATACAACCCAAGGGAAATGAAATAAGCAAATAAAAGAGTTGTCTGCACCCCTGTGTTTATTGCAGCTCAATTCACAATAGTTAAGACATAGAATCAACCTAAATGCCCATCAACTAAAGAATGGAAAAAGAAATTATGGGAAATGTACTATTTGGAATACTACACAGCAATTTTTAAAAAAAGTGAAATCTGGTCATTTTCAACAAAATGGTTGAATCTGGAAAACATCATATTTAGTGACATAAGCCAGTCCCAAAGGGACAAATACCATATGTTCTCCCTTATCTGTGATAACTAATAAAGCACCTAAAAGGAAATCTGTAGAAGTGAAATTGACACTTTGGGAAGCAATGACATGAACAGCCCTTGTCTTGACTATAGAGGAACAGTTTTGTTTTGTTTTTTTTTTCTTTTCTACATAGTATTTGTTGAAATCGTCACTTAACATAGAGTTAATCATATGTGCATAAAGTAATTGAAAATAGATATCAGTAAACATAAGCATGGGAATAAAAGAGGGAGGAGGAAGTTTGTAACTGTAAAGCTGTATAGTTCTGCATACATTCCTATGGACTTATTTCTAAGGTTACAGTTTAAAAACTTACCATGGGACCCTATGTCCCATTAAGCTGAATGGTAAAAATGCCATCTAAGTATTAAAGTGACCATATTAAGTGTTAAAGTGATCATATAGATATGTGTTAAAGGAATCATATATATGAGATCAAATGTCTGATAATAATAATAGAAAGAATTAAAAAGGAGAGAATATTCCAACATGGGAAGCAGTCTACACAACAGACTCATAGAATAACAATTGCTTTAAATAGCACTCTAACCTCAGAATCAGAATCAGCCCTTAAAGCATTCTGGTCTGGCTGAAAAGCCCATGAGAGCATTTCAGGCATAGAAAGTTAAGATACTATGGCAAAAAAAAAAAAAAAATCCTACATGAAGGATCTCTGTGTGTGAGAACTTAGTGGAAAGAAGGGGCCATCAAAGTTTATACCTTCCTGTGAAGGGAGGAGAGAACTTCCACCTTTCTTATGGCCATGTCTAAATACTGATGGAGATTGTGGATTCAGAAGGCTTCCATAACCTCAGCAGCTCATGTCAAGAGCTTAGGGTAATCACTGACATTATATATAAGAGTGTTAATTGTTAAATTAACAACAGGAATCATTGTTCACTTACTTCCGATGCAACACTTCTGTCCTCAATGAGTTGTATTATGAGAATTAACTGTAAAACATGTTCTCAAACAGGTTTTTTTGTGTGTATGCATGTATGTGCAAATTGTTGAAATCTTTACTTAGTATAGAGTTGGTCCTCTATATATAAAGTTAATTGAAAATGAATCTTAATGGAGAGTGGTACTGGGAATGGGAGAGGGAGGAGGAGGTGGGGTGAGAGTAGGGGTGGGAGAGCGGGTATGGTGGGAAGAATCATTATATTCCTAAAGTTGTACTTACGAAATTTGTACTGATTAAATAAAAGGTTTCTTTGGGGGAAAAGAAGAAATAATTATATAACCACACACGTGCATATACCCTTCAACACAGTATTCTTTGGTTTGAATTTGCTTTTACACTTTCCATAAATATTCTTAAGATTAACTTGAGGCTGGCACTGTGGCTCATAGGCTAATTCTCCACCTGCGGTGCCGGTACTCTGGGTTCTAGTCCCAGTCGGGGCGCCGGATTCTGTCCCGGTTGCTCCTCTTCCAGGCCAGCCCTCTGCTGTGGCCCGGGAGGGCAGTGGAGGATGGCCCAAGTGCTTGGGCCCTGCACCCACATGGAAGACCAGGAGGAAGCACCTGGTTCCTGGCTTCAGATCAGCGTCGTGCGCTGGCCACAGTACGCCGGTCGCAGTGGCCATTGGGGTGGGAGGGGAGGTGAACCAACGGAAAAGGAAGACCTTTCTCTCTGTCTCTCTCTCTCTCACTGTCCACTCTGCCTGTCAAAAGAAAAAAAAATATTAACTTGAAAGCAGAACTGTGCATACCTTTGAATAAATCTGGACCTCTTTCTTACTAAGTTTCATCCTTTTTTGACTTTTAATGCAAAAATACCAATATACAATAATAAAAGCAAAGGAGAGGTTTCCTAATTTGGGTTTGTGAATATGCCATACACCCACCCTGTCAATTTCTTTTATTATTCTCTATCAACCTTTTGGCAAGAAAAGAATGAACAAGTTCAAGATATCGTCCCCCAAAGATATCCAAGTCCTAATTCCAGAATTTCTGAGTACATTTTGTTACATGGTAAGGAAAAATTAAAGTTCCAGATGGGATTAAGTTCACTAATCAACTACCTTGAGATAGGGAGATTATCCTAGATTATCATGGGTCCAGGTTAATAACAAGGGACCCTCCAAGTAACACAGATGCAGGAGAGTCAAAGTAACACTGACACTGGGTGAGCTGGATTCTCCCCAGAGCCTCCAGAAAGGAACAGTCCTGCCTACCCCTTGATTTTAGACCTGTGAGACCCACTGCACACTCTAATTTCCAAAACTGTGAGATATTATTATTTTTTTAAGTCTAGCACTTTTTATTAACAATGATAGATTTTATTTTTTAATTTTTTATTTAATTTTTTATTTTTTTAATTTAAGGTATACAGACTTCATGCAGCATTTCCTAAGTACAAATTTAGGAACACAGTGATTCTTTCCACACTACTCTCCCTCCCACCCACACTGTCACCCTTTCAAACCACTTAATTCATGGTCATTTGTTACAGCAACCATAAGACATTAAAACAACCTCCTCTATCACCTGAATAGAAGAAATTTTGGATTTTAGCTCTAAAAGCCCTGTTCAAAATAATCTTGAGAGTGAATTAATATATCTTATTTTCAGATATGCATCATTGCTTGCTCAGATTTTGAGGCCTCCTCTCCGATATTTCTCTCATCTGTATGCAATTTCTACCCTGGACTGCAAAGGGTCATCTAGAAGTTCATTGGAGCCAGTGTAAGGGGAGCGAAGTGAGGAGATGCCGCCATCCCCACAGGCTCTACCTGGATCCCATCCTTTGGGCCATGCCTGCTCCTTGCTGCCAGCAAGCTGCAGCCCCATGGCTCTCCATGTACCATAGTCTCAGATTTCTTTACCTCCAAAATAAATTGGCATCTTATCCTGGAAAGTTCATGTTAAGAGTCTGAAATTAGGGACTTCTTTCAAATTTAGGCATGGCTAATCGTGGGGCAACAAGACCCAATGGAACAAATACTGGAAATAAAAGATGCTGGTTCAAACTGGTACTTCAGTGAGAATCTGCTGTTGGCAAATCAAGCCTAGTGCTTGGTTTTGTGAAAGGCCAATTTCATGAATTTCAAGAGCGTACCATTGGGGCTGCTTTTCTAACCCAAACTGAGTATCTTGATGACACAACAGTAAAGTTTGGAATGTAGGATAATACCATAACCTAGCACCAATGATCTACAGAGGAGCACAAGCAGCCATCATTGTTTATGGTATCACAAATGAGGAGTCCTTTGCAAGAGCAAAAAACTAGGTTAATAAGAGACAAATAAGTCCTAACATTTCAATAGCTTTATCAGGAAACAAGGCTGACCTAGTAAATGAGAGAACTGTAGATTTCCAGGAAGCAGAGTCCTATGCAAATGACAACAGTTTATTATTCATGAAGACATCAGCTAAGACATGAATGAATGTAATGAAATATTCATGGTTTTAGACAAAGTTACCAAAGAATGAACCACAGAATCCAGGAGCAAATTCTACTAGAGGAAGAGAAGTAGACCTACTGAACCTACACAACCAACCAGGAGTCCCTTTGAACATAATATAGTCAATGAGCTAACAATTACATACATTTAAACTTGATTACTTAAAATTCGATCTTCGGCCTGCGCCGTGGCTCAACAGGCTAATCCTCCACCTTGCGGCGCCGGCACACCGGGTTCTAGTCCCGGTCGGGGCGCCGGATTCTGTCCCGGTTGCCCCTCTTCCAGGCCAGCTCTCTGCTGTGGCCCGGGAGTGCAGTGGAGGATGGCCCAAGTGCTTGGGCCCTGCACCCCATGGGAGACCAGGAAAAGCACCTAGCACCTGGCTCCTGCCATCGGATGAGCGCGGTGCGCCGACCGTAGAGCGCAGTCCGCGGCGGCCATTGGAGGGTGAACCAACGGCAAAGGAAGACCTTTCTGTCTGTCTCTCTCTCTCACTGTCCACTCTGCCTGTCAAAAAAAAAAATTAAAAAATTAAAAAATAAAAAAAATAAAATTCGATCTTCAGCTAGTCTGTAAATAGGGTATTGTATTATAGTCTTTGTATATGTTTATTAATTTTCTATAATATCTAAGAATTATTAAAGTATACAAAATGAATAGTTACTAAAACATCTAACTAACTTCTCTTCTCCCTTTGAAATGAAGAAGTTTCAGTTGTTCTTACATGGGAAGAACCATAATAGACAATATTGCTATATTTGTAACATAAAAAAGAAATAAATAATACTTCATGGGAAATATATGTTATGAAAAAACTATGATTGGATTTCCAAAAATTCTGCACCAAAATAAATTTACCTTTTAATTTCATTTCCCACAAGCATTTTTTATTAATATAAAGACAAAAAATCTAAGAATGTAATTCTTCCCTCCCCTTCCTTTCTTTTTTTGATTTTTTTCTGATAATCTATTTTTAACTTACTTTATAGCCAGAGACTTATGCTCCATCAAATAAAGGATTCAACAAGAAAAAAGTAGAAGAATCACTATTCAGCAGGAATATAGACAAAGTCTGTAAACAATAATTAAATCCCAGGATGTCAATTTCATTCATATACTTTGAATTGGTTTTTGTACTCTATATGTTAGCCAAAAATGTGATATTCGTCTTTTTTGGGTGTGGCTTGTTTCAGTAAGCATAATGGTCTCCAGTTGCATCCATTTTGTTGCAAAAGGCAAGATGTCATTCTTTTAATGATAGAGTAGGCTTCCATACTGCTAAATATATACCACATTTTCTTTATCCAGTAATCAGTTGATGGACATCTAGGTTGATTCTGTACCTTAACTATTGTTTCACAAACTTCTTTTTTGTTTTGTTTTGTTTTTATATATTTATTTGAAAGGCAGAATTTCGGAGAGGCAGAAATAGAGAGAGAGAGAGAAGTCTTCCATCTGCTGGTTCACTCCCCAGATGTCCACGATGGCCGGAGCTGCTCTGATCCGAAGCCAGGAGCCACAGATCAGGACTTCTTCCAGGTCTTCCACCTGGGTGGCAGGGCCATCTTCCACTGCTTTCCCAGGCACATCAGCAGAGAGCTGAATCAGGGGTGAAGCAGCCAAGTCTTGAGCAAATTCCCATATGGGTTGCCAAATTCAAAGGCAGTGGTTTTACCTGCTACTCCACAATGCCAAGCCTGTGAGGAATAAATTTTGGGTTTTGTGAAGAAAAACTACATCTAACTCATTGCAGTATTTATCACCACCTAACATATTACGTGTTTACTTGTTGATTTACTGATTATCCAATTCCCCTTCAATGAAACTAAAGTGTAACCTCTGTGAAGGCAAGAACTACTTTTTTTTTTTGCTCCTGAACATACACAAATATTTGTTGAATAATAAAACTCCTGTTTGCAGGTGCTAAGGGTACAAAGATGACTGAAACATCATATTTGCCATTGAGGATTCACAGCCTATAGCAACACTGTTCAATAGAACTCCCCGCAATGATGGAAATGTTCTCCACCCATGTGATCCAATATGGTAGCCACTAGAACACAGGACTACTGAGCACTGGAAATACCGGTAGTGTGCTGAAGAACTGAATTTACCTTCACTTTAATCACTTTAAATTTAAATAATCATATATGGCTAGCAAGTGACTACCATCTGGGACCACACTAATTTAGACAAGGAGATATATATGAGTGTATAAACCCAGAATACTGTTAAGACTGTGATGTAATTTGAATCATGGTAGATGCATGCAATAAGTGTTATGGGGAACCCAGGAAAGACAGCCACTAACTCTGATAGAGTTTAGCTTCCTCCACTAGACCCTCCAAACACATTCAGTGCTTTTCTTGCTGGTCACTTTGCATTCTCGAGATTACTATTTATTTACAATGACTTACTTGATGTCAGTCTTCCCTACCAAGCTATGGGTGTTGGTTCTGTGACCATCTGTGACAGGATGCTTTGTATATGGTAGGTGATCATTGAATACTGATTTAGCTGACAGCTGGAATGTTTATGGGAGAGTTCTGGAGGAGGTGACATTTGAGTTGGACCTTAAAGGATGAATAAGAGTTTGTCAAGCCACAACAGAGTAGCAGGATGCAAGACAGAGAAAAATAACACATGCAAAAGTACCATCGCACCACACTTCCATTAGTAGAATCTGGAATTCAGTAGCACCACACTTATTAAGGGAAATGAACTCACTCCCTACTGTTTGAAAGTTCAAGTTAGACAACAGCTTTGTGAGCAAGAAAACCTAAAACTTACTGTGAAATGAGAATTTTTGCAATTTCTTAGTAAACTGAGACTAAGCAGATTTAAGCTTTTTAAAACGTTTAGCCCATTACAGTCCTGGAACAAGTATAGACTAAAGTTTCTCTAACTTTTTCCTGATGTAGAATATGGTGATATTCCATCTTGTAGGGACCTTAGAGATCATGTAGCTGAAACTTTCTTTGGTCAGATAAGGAAATTGAGACTCAGAACACAGAGCTCATTAATGCAGAGGTGGGACCATAATCCAGATGTTTTGACTTGCAGTTTTGGGTCATTACCAACATGCAGTGAATACACAACTACATTTTTCTCCCTCTGACACAAAGCAAGCTGCTGATCCCATAATATGCGCATTTATAACCCACAATTACTTTGCAAAACATGCAGGAAGAAGACTCCAAGGAAGTTCTCTGTCCATTTGCAAAAAGAAACATCAAGTTTGCCCAATAAAAAGCATAAAAAAACAAACAACCTCACAAGCCTTGAAAAACAGTAACAAATGTTTGAAGAATTGTTTCGGTAATACAGAGTAAAATTAATCACTACTTTCACAAGCACAATAGGTTACAAAGCTCTGTACAGTATTTTAGAATGGCAATCATATTGTAGATCTTATTCTCCATCCTGAATTGACCTGTTACAAGCTGGGTTTCCCTGGGAAACTTAGTTAACCTCTCTGAGCCTGCATTTCTTAATTTGCAAACACTGCAGACATTGGATCCTCATGATCCTTTCCAACTCTGTGATTTTCATGAAATTTTACAATGTTAAAAGGAGAGAAAAAGGAACAAAACAAATTCCAAGCAGGATAGTTTATTTATGCAGCTTCTCTGTAGTCAGACCAAGAACCATACTGATATTTCTTCTGTCCATCTATAAATGTGTCTTACTACACATAGGTCACATGCTCCAAAACTTGCTGTATACTCCAGAAATGCCACTAACTCACTTTTGTCCCAGAGTCTTACCCAGCTTTGGTCAGCACTCTAGGATTCAGACTTATTCTGTGAATTCTCATGGAGTCTCTTCCTGAGCAAGCCATAGTATCTTTATCACCAAGCTAGTTGCAAGTTTTTTAATTAAAAAGATATTATTGACGGGGCCGGCACCGTGGCTCACTAGGTTAATCCTCCACCTGCAGCACCAGCATCCCATATGGGCGCCGGGTTCTAGTCCCGCTTGCTCCTCTTCCAGTCCAGCTCTCTGCTGTGGCCCGGGAGGGCAGTGGAGGATGGCCCAGGTGCTTGGGCTCCTGCATCCACATGGAAGACCAGGAAGAA
Source organism: Sylvilagus floridanus (assembly GCA_949820135.1). NCBI lineage: Eukaryota > Metazoa > Chordata > Mammalia > Lagomorpha > Leporidae > Sylvilagus > Sylvilagus floridanus. The sequence goes on from OX463227.1 coordinate 78,900,197, forward strand.
GCACTTGGCCCCTGGCTTCAGATAGGCACAGCGCCAGCCATAGCGGCCATTTGGGGGGTGAACCAATGGAAGGAAGACCTTTCTCTCTGTCTCTCTCTCTCACTATCTATATCTCTACCTGTCAAATAAAAAATAAAAATAAAAAAATTGACTTTTCCAGACAATGATAGGGCATAGGATGTGCTTTATGAATCTTCATAATCTTTCTTTTCAAAATTTCTGGTGGTCTTGGAGAAAAATAAACTCTAATTCATGACAAATAAGAAGAAATAGAGATATCTTATTGCCATGGAAACAATTGTATCTTCCTATATGGTATGCATATATTAAGGTTCTCAAATAGAATCACCATAGTATATCTTTAACTATTTCCACCATTGAGGTTAAGAACATCTCCTGCTTCTCTTGAATTCAGTTCCATCCTTCATGCACAAACCACAAGAGCAATTTTTCATTTAACTAATTTAACATCTATGATGTTGATCCTTACTTTTTTAAGCTCTCCACTATGTACCTAAGCAGTCACAGTATGTCTCTGAGAATATGAAGATAATCTTTTGCAAGCTCAATTAAGAACAGATGGTTAAAAACTATAAGGTGGTATTTGCATAAAAAGATCATCTTACTTCGACACTGTAGTTTTATATTACTTTTAATTGTTCTCCATGAAAAAAGCATCCCCTCTCATAACCGAAAGATAACAAGAAAATTTGCTTATTTTTCTAGTGAGAGGGAAACGTTTCATAGTGAAGGAACTGTGGAGGAAGAAAGTAATGCCAGTACATAAAGCAGTATGACATGCTGTGAATAAAGGTGTCACATCTGCTCATATGCACAAGAAACTTACACTCACACTGATAGTTAGACCTTAGCCATCTCACTTTCTCAGAATCCCAACAGAGGCTGGCACTGTGGCATAGCAGGTAAAGACGACACCTGCAGGGCCGGCATCTTATATGGGCGCCAGTTCAAATCCCAACTGCTCCACTTCTGAGCCAGCTCTCTGCTATTGCCTGTGAAAGTAGTGGAAGATGGTCCAACTTCTTGGGCCCCTGCACTCACATGGGAGACCCGGAAGAGGTTCCTGGCTCCTGGCTTCAGATCAGCAGAGCTCTGGCCGATGTGACCATCTGGGGAGTGAACCAGTGAATGGAAGACTTATCTCTCTTCCCCTGTCTCTCTGTAATTCTGCCTTTTAAATAAATAAGTGAATCTTTAAAAAAAAAACCTGAACAAACCTAAGTAATCCAGAAAGCTGCTGAACCAGGATCATATGCTTTATTTTTCAAAACAATCTTACTCTTAAAGCAGAGCTCATTGGCTTACTCTCTACATCAAGGTAAATCTAGCTTACTTAGCTTATGTGGTGATCTTATGTTCTTATTACACCTCTGTCTCTGATAGACTAAAGGGTGGATAACAGATTATCAGTTTGTGAACAAGGTGACATACATAGTTAAGGGTAAACTCTTAAATGCAGATATTTTAAAAATGAAGGAGTCATCAAATCTTTAACTAGAAAAAAATCCAGTGATTTGGTCATTCCAAAAGGGATTAATAAAAAGAATATTTAGAAAATGAAAATAACCCTTCCTGTAGATGCAAATCTAGATAATAGTACTTTGAACTCCACAGTAGTTTACCACCCAGAGCATAGCTGATTGGAATAAGGCAGCTCAAATGGCAAAAATGCAGCCAAAAGCAATGAGCATCAAAATGACTTGATATAAAAATCTTCACCAGAAACAAAGAAAGGTCCAATAAGAGTCTTGTCAAAACAAGGAAAGCCCCAATCGTATGTTACTTCTAAGAATTTGATTTGTACAAATGGGAAGAGGAAGAGAATCAGGCTATGAGCAGTAGAACTCTGAATAAGAGCCAAGACAGTCAGGAGCAAATCAAAGCCATGAGGAACTCAAAGGTATGAGGAAGCGCAAATAGGAGGTTAGTAAAAGCGACGATGTGGATAAAATAAATAAAGGAGTAAGTCTGTGATTTATTACACAAGAGGAACGAGACTGAGACTAAACAAGGGAGACACATCACTTGAAGGACAGAGCGTTGAGATGGATATTCTACTGTCGGGATCCTTAGTCCTATTTCTAATCTTGTGCTATTCTTGGATTTCTTGAAGACCTGACTTTTCTTATTAATTCTTCAAAAAGTAGCAAAGGCTTAAGCTAACGCAGAAATGTCTTCATTCCTTGAAATCAGAAGTATATAATATGTCTTTAGTCTATAAACACTAAGGTTTCTATTGTTTTCTTATTGGTTTGCTAGATTTCTTTATACATCATGTCTACAAGTCTATATCTGTTCATCATCCTACTTCTAACAAAAGAGAGTAGGCAGCATATACTTAACATTTATTATATTCCATGCACTGTAAAGAAACACTTTACAGGAATTATTTCTCTGAGCCTTCAAAACAATCCTTCAAAACAAGGCAAAAATCTGGCAAAGAGAATTTAACAAATTTGCCTAAAGTCATTGAACCAGTAGGAAGAAAGATGAGTAGGAATAAAACCTGTGCTCTTAATCCTAAGCATCATCATTCCTCTTCTGCTTATTTTTTCAATTGTTATAAAACACACATAACACAAAAGTTAGCTTGTTCACAATTTTTAAATGTACATTTGGTGGCATTAAGTACATTCACATTGTTGTACAACTATCACCACCATCCATGTGCTGAACTCTTTCATCATGCAAAACTGAAACTCTCCGCTCATTCAAAAATAACTACCATTTCTCTCTTCCCATAGGCCCTAGAAATCACCATCCAAATTCTTTCTCTAAGAACTTCATCACACTATGTACCTCAGATAAGTGAAATCATATAGCATTTTAGTATTTGTCCCTTTGCAATTGGCTTATTTGACTTAACATAGTGTCCTTGCATTCATCCACACTGTAGCATATAACAGACTTTTATTCCCTTTTAAGGATGAATAACATTCTATTATATGTATACCACTTTATGTTGAACCACTTATTTGCCAATGGACATTTAGGTTACCTCCACACATTGGCTCTGGTGAATAATGCTGCTTTGAACATGGATGTGCGAATACCTCTTCAAGTCACTGCTTTCAATATTTTTAAATATAAGCTGTATCCAAAAATGGAATTGCTGGATCATATTTTTGTTGTTTAATGAACTTTCAAATGTTTTCCACAGTAGCTGTACCATCCTATATCACCAGCAGCAGTGCAGACACTCCAATTGCTCCACATCCTCCCAAACATTGACTACTTTCTGCTTCTCTCATAATAACCATCTTCTTGTACTTTATGGGGTTGGAGTGTATTTAAAATTCAGAAGTCTTAAATTTTTATGTATACAAATTATCAATTTTAAGACTTTAATATCTTATTTTAAAACCCAATATTAGGGGGGCTCAGTAGGTTAATCCTCCGCATCCCATATGGGCACTGGTTCTAGTCCCACCTGCCCCTCTTCCAATCCAGCTCTCTGCTATGGCCTGGGAAAGCAGTAGAAGATGTCCCAAGTCCTTGGGCCCCTGCACCCACATGGGAGACCCAGAAGAAGCTCTTGGCTCCTGGCTTCAAATCCACGCAACTCTGGCCGTTGCAGCCATCTGGGGAGTGAACCAAAGGAAGGAAGACCTTTCTGTCTCTCCCTCTCACTGTCTGTAACTCTACCTTTCAAATAAATAAATAAATAACCTAAAAATAAAAAAGTTGCTCCTCTTGGCCATCAAAGAAGGAAGTACCTATCTCTGAAGGGAGAAGAGAACTTCCACTTTGATAATGGTCATGTAGAAAAAATAAACACTATTATGTAAATATTCATTTCTATCACATTTTCTAGTACTTCTTTAATATATTTGGGGTTAATCACATTAAATAGAAATGAACCAGTATTTTTTGTTATTAAAGACTGGGTAATTGTCCCAATCCCACTTTTTAAAGATTTATTTATTTATTTATTTGAAAGACAAAGTTATACAGAGAAAGGGAGAGACAGAGAAAGATAGAGAGATCTTCAATCCTCTGGGTTCTCTCTCCAAATGACTACAACCAGGGCTATACCAGGCAGATTCTAGGTGGAATCCAGAAACTTCTTCATGGGATTCCACATTGGTGGCAGGGACCTAACTACTCGGGCCATCAGCTGCTGCTTTTCCAGAAATATTAGCCGGGAGCTGTATGGGAAGTGGAGCAGTTGGGACATAATGCGGTGCCCACATGGGATGCTGGCAACAAAAGTGACAGCTTAACATGCTTCACCAGAATTCCAGTCCCCTCAATACCATTTTCAACTAATTTATTATTTCTAGACTAATTTGAAATTACACATTTATTACATGCTAAATGTCTGGATATTGAAATAAATACCTGGAATGTATATCCTGTTTCTATAAACATGGTCAATTACTTTAACCATATAAAGCAGTAAGGTAGTTAGAAGAGGAAATATCTCATCATTAATCTTATTTCTCTAAAATATTCTCAGCCATTCTCACAAAAAAAGGTTGTATCATACAACCTATCTACCAAAGATATCATCATATTACAGAATAATATAGTTGATGTGCATGATAATGAATCAAAAAGTTATCATAGAGAATTTGAATATGCTTAATGGCATTGCCAGATATAAAACAAAAGAAAATATGAGTGGCCAGAGCTGTAGCGTAGTCAGCTAAGCCTCAGCCTGCAGTGCTGGCATCCCATATGGGCACCGTTTCGTGCCTCAGCTACTCTTCTTCAGATCTAACTCTCTGCTATGACCTGGGAAGGCAGTGGAAGATGGCCCAAGTGTTTGGGCCCCTGCATCAACTGGGAGACCCAGAAGAAGCTCTTGGCTCCTGGCTTCCAATCAGTCCAGCTCTGGTCATTGCAGCCATTTGGGGAGTGAACCAGTGGATTGAAGAACTCTCTCTCTCTCTCTCTCTCTCTCTCTCTCTCTCTCTCTCTCTCTCTCCCCCTCTCCTTCTTTCCCTCCCTCCATCTGTGTGTCTGTCTGTAACTCTGCTGCTCAAGTATGTATAAAAAAACTTTTTAAAAAGTGAGAATATGAAATGCATAAGATTTATGCAAAATAATAACAAAATAAAGTTTCAGCCTTTCAAAAAATAAGGGACTGAGAGATTACCATATTAAGCCTCTAAAATTTTAAAAACAACTATTTAAGCACAAGAATCACCGGTGGATCCTAGGTTTAATTTTAATTACCACATGGGCATCAATAAAGCATCACTCCTAGAGAAAAGAGGTACCAGAATCCCACAAGTACTGTTCCTTCTTCTTTTCTCATCTGATCATCTGAAACCATTGCATTCTTTTGACCACAATTCCCCTCTACTGTCATCCACACAGTTGGTGGTTAGTTCTCCAAGGTGTCAGTGATAACTAGGATATTTTTCATGATTTCAAAGGACATTTACCCTCCTTTTCATGACTTCTTTCCTGAATCATTTCCCTAAAAGACACTTGAACTGCTACAGAACCTACATTTTTTTTCTACATTTTAACATCTGTGGCAGTGTCTCATTGCCACAGATCCAGCATTATCATTTGCCACAAGTAAGAGTCAAACTCGCCGGCGCCGTGGCTCAACAGGCTAATCCTCCACCTAGCGGAGCTGGCACACCGAGTTCTAGTCACAGTCAGGGCGCTGGATTCTATCCCGGTTGCCCCTCTTCCAGGCCAGCTCTCTGCTATGGCCCGGGAGTGCAGTGGAAGATGGCCCAAGTGCTTGGGCCCTGCACCCCATGGGAGACCAGGAGAAGCACCTGGCTCCTGCCATCGGATCAGCGCGGTGCGCAGGCTGCAGCGCGCCAGCCGCAGCGGCCATTGGAGGGTGAACCAACGGCAAAAAGGAAGACCTTTCTGTCTGTCTCTCTCTCTCACTGTCCACGCTGCCTGTCAAAAAAAAAAAAAAGAGTCAAACTTGATGTCCAGTCCACACATTTTTGTAACAAAATCCACAGTGGGAACTCTGCAAGTTAAAGAACACATTTATCTGAGAATAGCACAGCAGAAGGCTCATTAACTGAGAACATTTGCAATACAAGCCTCTAACATGGATTTGTGGAATATTTGGCTAAAAGTCCACCCTAGTAACTTTCACGATCACAAGTTAGAGAGCATCTTGAACAAACATATACATTTATATTTGTGTGTGTATAGATATAGATATACACACATATATTTGTGTCTGTATTGACAGAGGTATCTATACACATAAATATATTTAATTTTTAATACCACATTATAAACTGTAGAGCAAAACACTGGCAACATGAAAATTTCAGCATTTCAGATAGCAGTGAACGCCTGAATCAAGCTAATGGCAGCAGAAATGTAGAAGGATACATGATGTTTGGTTGGACATGAAGAGTTGACATAAAGACAATTCTCAATGATATTCTTATGTGACTTCCACCCCTTAGTTAACTAAATGTTAATTAAATGAATGCATAAATGGTTTGCTCAGAACCATATTCATTGCTTTTCAAAGTGACGACTACAGACCAGCTGTCAAATTGCGAAATATTTAACACTGACCCATAGCAAGATGAGAAGCTTACTCTAGAAGATAAGCTAATTAGAGTTAATTAGGTCACAAAGTTCACTGTTTAGTTCAACTGATTTTTTTTTCACTATAGATTATTTCTGTGAAGAAAGTAGCATGTTGGTACACTCAGGCACAGGCTCGTAACTACATTGGGACCAACACTTTGATTGCACATGTAGTTCTAGTCAGATTCTGATCGTTAGGCTACTAAATCTGATAAGGCAGGGGATCTAGAGGTGATAAAGCACTGTGACCATGTCTGTTCAGAATGGTGCTTAATAGCAGCACTCTTGTTGCCAGGGTGAGGTCTAGGGCAGACTTTTGCAACTGATAAATTTATAGTTGTGAGGAATGACGTATTCCACTGATCTATAGGTATACTTGTAGGCCAGCTACTGCCTTGAACCCAGAGGAATGACTATGCTGATGTTTCTGTGATCTATAACTGGATTAATGATGATTACAGTAATTGCACAAAAGGTAAAGTGGACCCCATAATCTAATGTCTGTTTGAAAGACTTGAATCATTGAACTAAGAGTAGCAAAAGTTCACATGTGGTGGATAAGTTTAGAAATCTGTAGAACTTTTTCTGATAGTTTGTGAATTTGAGATGGATTTGAGAAGGTCATCCTTCAATTGATGTGGTTCAAGCTGGATGTATCAGAGAACTTAAATTATACTTGCTCCTACAAAGAGGGAATTATTTGATCACGTAAGTGAAGCTAGGCTTCAGCTTTGACTCAATGCAATGACTCCAGCCCCATCTCCTTGCACTGCTCTTGGCTCTTTCTTCTTTCATAGGCACTTTGGGCGGGAAAAATGGATGTAACCGTATGACGTGTTCCCATATGGCTCCCTCTTTAAAAGCAAATAAGCTTTTTCCAGAAGCTTCCTTCTCCCAAATTTACCTTCATATCCCATTTATCCAGATTTAAAAAGTAAAATTCCCTAGACCATGGGAGTGACATGCAGTGACAGATCATGTCACTGACTTGGAGAATAAGTTTTCATGAAATTTTCTTAGACTAATTAGAGCTCATCCTTCTAGCTAAGGCCATGCCCCAAACCTCCAAATGGATGACTCAAACCCCACATACAGTACACGATACAACCAAAGCATTATTAAGGAGCAGACAACCTACACTGTGAACTGATAAAGATAAACAATAATTTAGACTGTTACAACATGAAGCAACGTCACAAGGGAAGTTTTGATAATAGATATTTTCAAAAGAGAAATATTGCCTACAGAGTGTTGGGAGGTCAGGCAGTTGGTGTGCCTGCTCCTTGCAGTGACCAAGGAAAATTATGCTGTGATTCTAGAAGATGGATTCCAGTAATTTAGTCAGAAATAACTGTAGGGCAGAGAAGGATTAACTCCAAGTTATGTTAGCCCAAAGTAACTTCCCTTGGGCAAGACCTAATCTGTTTGCTGTAAATTCTATGCTCACCAAGCAGCCTTCTGAATTATTATTTGTCCTTCTAAGTGACTGACCCCACAGCAAGGGAATGCCTGGTTGAAGAAGTGCTCCTGATTTAAAAAATCAGTTCTATTTCCCATGGTAAATTGGCTGTGTGGTTTATAAATCATTCTCTTTTGTGTTTTATTGGAGAGATTATATCCTTCAAAGCCTATTCACCCTGCCAAAAAAAAAAATAAATAAATAAGCATGAGACCTTAAAGAAAAAAGTTTATTTGTGTATGTGTTTTAAAGGCAAGCAACAAAGGCAGAGGGAGAGGGAGAGAGGGATCTTCCATCCACTGGTTCACTCCCTAGAAGGCCACAACAGCAGGTCTAGGCTAAGCTGAAGACCCAGGGACTCCATCTGGGTCTTTCACAGAGAGGGTGAGGGGCACAAGAACATGAGCATCATGTACTACTTCCCAGACACATTAGCAGGGAGCTACATTGGAAGCAGCAGTGCCGCAGATATGGGATGCCAACAGCACAAGCAGTGGCTCAAACTGCTGCACCAAAGCATCGGCCCTTATATATGATATCTTGGAAGGGAAAAGCAAAGGCTAGACCCAGAACCACAGAGTCACCCATTAAAGTGTAAATCCCCTATTCCTGGCTGAAATCTGGCAGTGAGTTCACCCTGTATGGGAACTTGAATAGCTAAGCTGCTCAAGAGAAAAAGTACCAAGAAATCCCCCTATCTCGATTTGAACAAAAGGTGCTGAAAGACATACTTCACCACAGAGCTTATGAGATTGACCTTGAGAATCAAATAGATCTAGGGATAAATCTTGTCTGTTTCCTAATCAAGTTACAGTATCCTCACTCAAGCTCTTATTAATTTCTGAATTGTTTTTTTTTTTAAAGTTGAAAACACTAGGCACATTCAGTTAAAAGATTGAGGAGGCTGCATTTGTAAGGAATAGTTAAAGAAAGTGGAGTATATTTAAACTAGAAACATAAAACTAGGAGAGAGAAGGTGGAAAATGTTATCCTTCCTCAAATATTTGAATTGTTGTAATGTGGAAGAGAGAATAGAAAAAGTCTGTGTACTTTTTACTACTCTGACTCCCCCATTAGACTAGCAAATGCCTTGAGGGAAGAGATTATGTCTCATCCATCTTTATATTCCCAAAGAATGATTGAATGCTGCAAACATTGTCCGTATTCAATAAATGCCTGCTGATTGAATGATAAGACGGATGTATGGAAGGGTGGATGGAGAGGTGGAGGTATGATGAGATGAATAGGTAAATAGGTAGTAGGACAGATAGCATGTAAATCATTATAAGTTGCTAATGCTAGAATGACTATTAGAAAAGAGGACACTGAGATCTTAAAGTTAAGGGGTTAAACCTTAAAATTAAAGATTTCCTCAACATCACTCCACTAATTTGTGTGAATGCTGACTAGATCACAACAGCCATGATGTCTAATTCAGCACACTTTCTGTTCAAAACTAATGAAACTGACAGCATCACCATTATAATAAAACCCTTGGGTAGGACTCTGTTATGCACTGAGTCATAGCCTCCTAAAAATTCATGTGCTGAAATCCTAACCTCTAGTACCTCAGAATGTGACCTTCTTTGAAAATATTACCATTAAAGACATAATTAGTTAAGATAAGGTCATATTAGAATACCGTGAGTCCCTAATCCAATGTGACTGGTGTCCTCACAAATGGGAGAAATTTGGACATAGGCAGAAATAGAAGGAAAATGATGTGAAGAGATACAGGGAGAAGGCCACTATCTATAAGACAAGAAGAGAGACCTAGAATAGATCCTTCCCTCCCAACCTGTCCACACCTTGAACTTTAACTTGTAGAGCAAATGTTTGTTTGTCATTTAAGCCACCCAGGCTGTGGAAGTCTGTTACAAGCCAAGCTGATGGACACAGGTGAGAAGACCAGCAGAGAAGAGGAGCTTGCTTCAGGATTCCTGCCTCACTTTGGACAAAAGCACTCACTGATCAGAAATGCTACACTGCACTGATGCCTGAACAACAAAAGCTTTTATTGTGTCACATCACTGGATTTCGCAGCTTATTTGTTATAGCTAGCATTACCTAATATGGTATTTAATTCAGTCAGCTAATGGCAAGGAATTTTAAAAATGATGTTACATGAACATATCACAAAGAACAATGTAATATCCATGTAAATTTGGGGGATAAAAAGAAACTTCAAAGAAAATTTGAGTTTACAAGGATATTTTGGCATTATTCAAAAAAATTTCCTCCCAGTACCCAAATTTACTCTTATGTATTTGGAGTTAGGGTCTCTAAAGGAGTAGCTGAGTTCGTAGAGGCTTTAGGGCCGGCGCCGCGGCTCAATAAGCTAATCCTCTGCCTGTGGCACCAGCACCCCAGGTTCTAGTCCCGGTCGGGGCACCAGATTCTGTCCCAGTTGCTCCTCTTCCAGTCCAGCTCTCTGCTGTGGCCCGGGAGGGAAATGGAGGATGACCCAGGTGCTTGGGCCCTGCACCCGCATGGGAGACCAGGGGAGGCACCTGGCTCCTGGCTTCGGATCAGTGTGGTGTGCCGGCCGCAGCACGCCATCCTCAGTGGCCATTGAGGGGTGAACCAACGGCAAAAAGGAAGACCTTTCTCTGTCTCTCTCTCTCACTGTCCATGCTGCCTTTCCAAAAGAGGCTTTAGGGTGGGTTCTAATTCAATATGGTTGGAGTCCTTATAAGAATAGATTAAGATACACGCACACATGAGAGAGAAAACCATGTGAAGATATTTACAAGCTAAGGAGTGAAGTCCTCAGAAGAAACTGGAATTTTTTTTCTAGAACTGAGAGAAAAATGGATTTTTCTACTTTTAGCCTGTGGTGTTTATTATGGCAGCCCTGGAAAACTAACAGGCTCAGAGCCTTCCCACCACACAATGGATACTTCTTCCATACGATCCAGCAGTTTAATATTACAGCACTGATGAAGGCACGCTGCCTAATGCACATATTGGAAACCTACAGATACAGCTGCTGTGGACACTGCAGGCATTTCAGTGTGTCCTCATTACAATACCACATCTTTGTTCACTTGAGCCTCAAGGCAATCACTAAGACACTTAAGACATGAAGGCTTAGATGGATTTAGGGACCTACTCAGACACAAAGCTGTTAAGTGGTAGAGCCACACAATTCAAAGCCAGATCTTCTGACCAACTCATTCCCTAAGAATAGAAGCAAATATTTACTGAGTGCATCCTATGTGCCGGAAGTGTGCTGTGGCTATACATCCAGTTTGCTTCATATTCATTATCTTCTTTAGTCCCCCAGGAGAAACATATGAGATAGGGGCTATCATCAATCCCCATTCTGTAGACAAGGAAACTGAGAATCCACGATCACACAGTAAGTAGGGACATCAGGGTTTGAACTCAAGCCACCTCTTTCTGTATGTCTGGATATTTAACCAGTGCACCTATTGCCTCTAATCCATCTTAGCCCTCTCTTCCTGAACCTCCTCCGCATGTCATCCTGGTATAATGTTCTCACTCTTCAGCAAGCACTCCAGCTGTTGCTAAAGTATCCATCCTCCACACCACCTGCCTTGCAGAACAGGTGCACCAGGTGCATGGCTGCAGCCAGGGACCTTCATGCCCTCTAAATTCAGTGGGTGACCCAGAACTTGACATCTGAGGTCAGTGACTGACAGTCTCCAATTAAACCATGTCAGAAGCAAGAGGAGTTTGAGGCTACCGTACTTTTTCTCTGAGCATTTGGTAGCTTTTCTCCTGGATTCGGGATCACAGCCAACGTGGAAGCTGCAATTCTTTCTGACAACGTTTGCTGGATTGCCACAGTGAATTAGTCCAGATCCCCACAGACTGCCATTCTCTTTGTGCCAGCTTGTCACAGTAGCAGCAGCAAGGAGGTGACCCGGTGCTTTTAGTCTAGACATATAGTCATCAGAGGCCCTTGGGGCTCTGGGCAAATTTACAAGCTTTTGAGACAGAGGGCCTGTCTGATAACAAAACCAACACCTGATAATTGACACCATAAAGATAGGGAGCTCTGCAAAGAAATCGAGAACTGGCAGCCTTCTCAGCCGGTCATGCCATTTCACCCTGTCTCCTTTGGCTTGGTTTGAAGACTAGAATCTCTCCTTTGGCACCAGAAGTGCCCTAGCAGAGCCGTCCCCGGATCATCGAGAAAGTGTACTGTCTTCCTTTTTCCTTCTACTGCGGTCTGGAGCTGTGGCTCCTCTCAACAACAATTGCAAGGCCAGTGGGAAAATCCTGCATGTCTAAGAATCAAATCAAGCATGTCTGGGAAACAGCCTGTGAGAGAAATCAGTCAGTTGGATATGGGTCTTTCTGAGATCTCCATGTCCAGTGCCTAAAGAGGGTATGACATGTATGTGGCAGCCCTATTTCAGACCACAGTGGATAAAGAATGTCCCTTCTCGAATTAAAAAAGTACGCTCTACCTCCTAGAATAAGCAAAGTGAAACTAAATGAAGGTCAACAGTCCTCTCTCTTTGGTGCTCTCTCTCTCTCTCTCTCACACACACAAACACACGTGCACACGCATGAACACACACACACAGAGCTTCTGAAAGCAATTTTTTTATTTATTGAGTCCCTGGGCTGCTAGATGGTGTAGCAAGATGTGAGTTCCCTATAAAATGCAAGTGGTATGTGCAGAAAAGAACTGTAGACCATGCTACCCAGTCACTCTGGCTGCACTGCAAGCCCGGGCGCGAGAACTAAGAATCTATCTCAGATAATTGACATTTATTTGATTGAAACAGCAGGGTGCCCTCCATCACCATGGGAGGAGACCATATGGAAGAACAGTGCGAGCAGAGATAATGTTTGTCTACTGAGTGTGCCAACGTGTTTAGAGATTATTCACAGGGCTCTGGGGACTCCAGTATGATAATGTTTCAGCCAAATTAGAATCAGATTAATTGCTCTAATCTAATGGAAAGACAATGTTTATCAAATTATTGCTCTTTTCACCACATGATATTGCAGTGTCATTATTCTTTGGGTTTAAGAAAGGAAATGAAAAGACTCTTGTAGCACATCTGCTCAAGAGTTATATGATAGTGCCTTTCCCACTACACATGGGACTATAATGTGGTTGGCAATTCTGTGAAGTAACCAATAAATTAAAGTAAAAGATCTGTAGTGGATAAGTCTGCTGGAGTCCTATGATATCAGTTCATATTTTGATAAGACAAGCTAAAGTCAATTAACTTTTTCCAGATTGGAGAGATTTTCTGCTTCATGTTATGTAGGAAGTGTTTTCCTCTATAAACAGGGAAGTGCTTTTTTAAAAAGCCCTAAGTGGCACTTCAATGAAATTCTAAAAATTCTCTCCAAAATATCAAAATCAGCCCGTTTTTCAACATTCAGAGAGGAAATGGAACTCTGAAACACACGGGCTTGCAACCTTTTATATATTTATGCAAGAAGGTGAAATTGTCTCTGTCTCGTGGGATGTGGAAGACTGTTAGCACCTCACCACCAAAGAGCTGCCCATTTCACTGCCACCCTCCAGTCCAGCATTTGCCTTCCTTAGAGTTCTCAGAGGTGTCAAGCACTGACCAGGTGTCACTTGTGAGAGTATAGAGAGTCACATCTGAGTCAGTGGCCTCGCAGAAATGTGCTGGCAATAAGTCGATGCCTCCCAACACCTACTAGGCTTTATGCCCAGATCCAACAGGGAACTGGGGAGAAAGATAGAGAAGGAATTTTCTCCTGTGCACATCCCCATAGGGCACCCTGTTGGTCCCTGCAGAGCAGGGAGGAAGGATCAAGCAGCACAATTTGTATGTTTACTCTTGTGAGCACATTGAATATTTGAAAGTAACAGCAGTACGAAGCTCTCCAATGTCCATGAAGGCTGTGGAAAAGAACTGTCAGGCTGCGACAAGCCCTTTTCTTTCAGAACCAGTGCCTTTGGAGAAAAAAAAAATCTCAGCAAATAGAATCAGACAGAAAGGAAAAATGAAATTATTCTTATCACTAATTCTCCATTTATGTAATACTTCTAACAAGAGGCAAAAATCTTACTCTCACTTCCCTTTTGTAGTTGCTTTTTCAGATTTATTTCTTACAAAACAAGGATATCTTTAAGATTAGAGGGACTTCTAGTTATCCGCATTCCCTCCCCCTGCCACCCACCTCAAAAAGGCTTGTTATAGTCTCCAATTCAAATTGGCAAACACATATAATCATGGAGGTTGAACCAAGATTCAAGTCTAGAATATATGCTTTAATTTATGCCATCACTAACTATTCTCACTTGCACCCTAAAGTCACTTTTAGGGCTTCAAGTTTCTTAAAAGGCCATGATTATACTATCATTACTGAGCTGGTCTAAACAATGTCCCATATGTCATTGTAACCCACATTTGTGGGGTGACGCGACAAGGTTAGGCATATGTGAATAGAGTCTATTGCTCTCTGATCCACCAAAGCTCAAATCTTGCTGTGATTTGCATGTTGCTGCCTCAACAATGGACTCCCCTGTGTTAAAAAGAGTCATTCTTCAGAAACAAATGAATATTGTAGCTATATTGATGCCTATGAAAACAGTGTATGTTTTCTAAGACAAAGCACAGAGCTGTAGATCTTCATTAATTACAATGCACTGGAACAAAAGCAAGTGCAGCCACTGTAATTAACGATGTGATGCCTATAACCCCCATCTAAATGCTTTCATTTCACTATAATTTAACAGTGAGAGCCTGAGAAATTATTTTAATCCTTATTTTAGCGATTCATTTTGGAAAGGTTGTGTGACTCAGTCTGAGGCATATTCATACATTCATTTACATTTTTATTTTAAATGCCTTCATTATCAAACTTCTTTAAACCCTACCCTATCATTTAGGACTGAATTCCAAAACTTTTATTGTAAACCAAGTATTTGTAGTAACATCTGCAGAATTCACATAAATATTATGAATAAGATGGGCATATTTTTTACCTCTTCAGACGGAAAAAAAATAAATCCATTCTTAATTGAACTGAAAGAATAACTTCAGCAACATTTTCAAATGGTTACCAACTTGGGCCAATTTATAATAAACTTAGAAGAACAACCTGCCAATCTCCAAATATTTTCTTATGTATAAATGCTAAAAGAATATAAGTTGTCACTCTGGCCTGCGTGGTAGAGGGGTATAAAGTAAAAAAAGCTATGAAAAATTCGGAGATAATTATATGCTGATTTAAGTGGTTCTGACTAAAATTACAATCGACATTCAGAACAGAGAGATACTAGTTTGGGATAAAGTAAAACAATGTCATTATAGAGAAAGTAGGATTTATGTTTGCCTTCAGCACTAAAATAATTTCAACAGATTAAGAAAAGGAGATAAAGGATACCAAAAGCAGAACACAAAGAAGGGAAAGAATGAAGTATTGGATGAGGAGCTAACCGGGAGAATATTTACCAGCAGAGAATAATGTAGAAAAGGTAGTGAGAGAGAATGTTGCACATGAAATGTCAAAAACAAGCAGACAGACTTCACTTGGTGTGGTAGGCAATGCTGGAAACAATAAGAAAGATTGACAGTTGTAGGAAGTTAGTAGCTGGGTTGATTGGAAGAAGGAGACTCTTCCTTCGAAGAGGTCAGACACAGAGCTGACAAGAGTAGGTCCTGGGCAAGGACACCTGCTCTCGGCTTTCAGACAAACAAAGTAGATAATCATGCTGCCCATTTGCAGAAGTTTCTATTCACAGTGGATGATATGGAAGATGTAGACCTTTCATTGTTTCAATTTAAAGCTTTGATTCCACTTTAATTTAAAGAACTTTAAGTTGAAGAATAGGATTAGGCAATGAGGTAAATTGCGCTCAGAGGGTCCTAGCTCTGGAATAATAAATTCAAGGGATTTTTGTGGTTTTGTTTTTTGAGACTTTTGGCTTCAGGAAGGAAAATACATGGCTGGAACTAAACATTTTAAGGAACAAAAATTAAGAGATTACTGGAGGATGAGGGTGCTCAGAGGCCAGAACTGTTTGAACAAAGGGTCCCAAAAACAGATCAGGCAGCCTTCAGTTTTAACCAGGGTCCTGGGTTGGGGGGCTGAAGAGCATATAGAAAATGAGAAAATATGAAAAGCATGTTGAAATAGAATGAGAGAGCTAACTGAGGTTGCATGAAGGAAATGAGCAGTGTAAAACATAACTTCAAAGTTATTTTAAGACAAATATGGCTGGAATCACTAACAGAAAGTGCTCATGAAAAGAAAACCATTTTAGAGGTAAGAAAATGCCTTTAATTTTCCTTTCAAGTAGAATGATGCTTAGAAATGCATAAGTTGTACAAAAGTAAAACTAGAATTTCAAATGCAACCTTGAAAGTCATGCAACATAAGAGAGGTAACTGAAGTCAAGAGGACTACAAGTGGGAAATGGAGAACAGAGAATATGGCTTGGGTTCTGGAAAACAGAAACTTGAATGTGATTAAGAGTGACATAGAAGCCAACCAAGGATATAAAAAAAGAACAGGAAAAATCAATTAAGCTCAATGCTGTGTAACAGACCTCAGGTAATTAAGTATAAGATGTCAGAGAAGAGAATGACTTTGGCAGAAAAGAAAGAGAGAAAGGGTAAGAAATGATGTCCTAGAACATAAGGAAGGCTATAACCAGAGCTAGGGTCTGCTGCCTTTGAGTTTGAAAGGCAGAAGGAAAGAAAAAGGAAAGTGAACGATTTGCTGAACTGAAGGCAGGGATGAGAAAACCCTTGGAGCTGATCTCAATATTGGATACTACACATTTCCTTCACTGTGTCATTCTCCCTACTCCTCAATCTTCTATGTAAAATATAAATGATGGGAATGGAAGATTCAGGAGCTCAAGAGGAGAATAACAAAGAGGGAACCCACATGCAATCATGCTGAGTCAATGGAATGAAAATGGCCAGCAAGCAGAGCAGGGCCAGAGGAAAGCTGGATAATAGATGCCAAGGACTGAATGCCCAGGTGCCAAATTTATGTATTCAAATCCCAATCCCTAATGAGATGGCATCAGGAGGTAGGAAATTTGAGAGGTGATTAGGTAGGTCATGAGGTTGTAGCCCTCATTGATGAGACTAGTGTCTTTATAAAAAGGAACATGTCGGGGCCAGTGTTCAATGCAGCTATTTAAGCTGCCACTTAGGAAGCCCATATTCACATTATAGTGCTTAGGTTAGTCTCAGCTCCACTCTCCACTTCCACTTCCTGCTAATATGCACTCTGGAAGGCAGCAGGTGATGGCTCAAGTACTTGGGTCACTTCCATTCTCATGGGAGCCACAGATGGAGTTCTTGGCTTCTGGGCTTAGGTCTGGCCCAGCTATGGCTATTATAGGCATTTGAAGAGTGAACCAGGGAGTGAGAGATCTCTCTGCGTGTCTCTCCATTTCAAATAAAATTTAAAAATTAAAATAAGGGCTGGAGCTGGCCTTCATCAGACACTGATTCTGCCAGGACCTTGGTCTTGGACCTTCCAGTTATTTCTCCAGGACTGTGAGAAATAAATGTATATCCTTTAAGCCACCAATGTATAGTAATTTGTTATAATAGCCAGAACTAAGACAGTCTACACCTGCCAGTGGTGTCTCCTCTAGCAGTGCCTAGAGACTATTCTCAGAAGAAAAGAAAGCCCTGGAAAAGATAGTCAGGGCAGAAGTAGCTCAATACAAAATATTAAGTAAAGGACATGAGGAAAAAAAAATGCTGGCAGATGTAAGATTGCTGTAGCTCACCAGACTATCTGGAGTGGACATATCCACTGTATCCTAAGGAAGGCAATATACATTCATGGATAGTAACATAGGATTTGGGGATGAAAAGACCCACTGCTAGAGCCAAGCCCAGCTTTCTCATGAACTAACTATGTCATCACAGAAATAGTGTTGAACTCTGGTATGTTCCCAGAGTGTATCGATGGTGTAAGGATTCAATGCATCAATCCACGCAAAGTACTCAGGAAACAATAGCTGTGATTGTCATGGCTAAATTCATGTGAAGGAAGGAAACAAGCAGCAGGTGAGGCAGCTGTTGTTTGAAAATGAGAACCTAAAGTTCAAGATCTCAGGGATATCATTTGGATGAAATGAACCAGGGTCACAGTACACTCTAGAAGAGTGGGAAATATAGGGCTGCTGAAATAGGTGATAGCTTGCCACAAACTCACACTTCCTTGAGCTGATGGCTGTTCCATTGCAAATGTGCCACACCTCTATTCTGTGCAATGTGTCCATGTCTATGAGGAAGCACAGAACATGACTGTCACCAAGGAGAGGTCCCGAGTGTCCTTCCTCCCCATACCCATCTTACAACAAGGGCAGGAACCTTTTTTTGGCCAAGGGCCATTTGAATATTTATACAAAATTATCAACTTAAAAATTAGCCTACTATCGATGTATTGAATTTCAAGCTCTGTCTGCAATTGCCTTAGCAGTGCCAGATCAAATGATTTCACAGGACTCATATGGTCTGCAAGTTGGATGATCCCCACCCATGCTATAGAACATGTTCTCAGTGGTACAGAAAAGTCACATGGCTCCCAACAGCTGCTTGATGCCACACAATCTGAATAATGACCTCAAGGTTGGAGAGCTTTAAAGAAACATCCTGGGGAGCTAGCAGAGCAGGAGAAAATACTCTCAGAGGGGCTGGTGCTGTGGCGCAGCAGGTTAACACCCTGGCCTGAAGCGACGGCATTCCATATGGGCACCAGTTCTAGTCCCCGCTGTTCCTCTTCCAATCCAGCTCTCTGCTATGGCCTGGGAAAGCAGTACAAGATGGCCCAGGTTCTTGGGCCCCTGCTCCTGTGTGGGAGGCCTGGAAGAAGCTCCTGGCTCCTGGCTTCGGATTGGCACAGCTCCTGCCGTTGCGGCCAATTGGGGAGTGAACCATCGAATGGAAGACCTTTCTCTCTCTCTCTGCTTCTCCTCTCTCTGTGTAACTCTAACTTTCAAATAAATAAATCAACCTTTAAAAAAAAAAAAAAGAAAATACTCTCAGAACAGGTAAGGGCAACTAACAACCTGCTACATGGATGAATGATTCATGGATTCTCTCCAAAACATTACTGGGACTGGGCCGGATTGGGGAAAGACCAGGATAAGAATAAGCTGCCATATTTCTATTCATTGAATTCAGGATATTTCACTGTCAAGTATCCTAAGTTTGTGTGTCCAGTAGACTTCCATTGAAAGCTAGTTGAATGCAACATTAATACTAATCCCATAGAAGAAAGGGTTCCAAGGTCAAATAATTTTAAGAACCAATGAGCTAAATCAAGTCAAAAAGTTTCCTTCACTGCAGGACTTCTTGGCGTCTTTAATGGTACATGTTGTGTTATAAATCTCCAAGACTGAGTGTTCAGTTCCCAGATCCTCAGTGATCCTACACACCGCATGGAGCATCTGGAGGGGACAATGAGAAAGGCTATTGCTGAGCCCATTGAAAAAAACTCTGATGTCTGTATCCTCAGAGCTCATACCCTCACCTGCCCTTCAAGAATGAAAATCCCTGAGCTCAAATCATGTACAGTCTGGATGAAGTTCCCCTTTCTTCCTGAGACAGATGTACGGTGTAACACCTGAGGACCCGCCAAGACAGTCAAACCTGTGGCACCATGATGACCACCACACACTCCTGCTGATCCTGTAGGGGAGGAAGGATCTCACAGAAAAGATGCAGGAAGCATCCTTGGGGCAAATAGCAACCAGAGTCACACTTGCCTAGCCTAAGCATTCAGGCACCATTCGTGTATGCAGTCCTCACACAATCTTGGGGGTATCCAAGCTGAAAAGTATTATCTCTATTTGCAGATTGTATAAATAAACAACCAAATAAACCTGATGTTCGTAGAAGTTAAGACAAGATTCTCCAAGATTGTTAAGATCGTAATTAGGAAAACCAGGACTCAAAACAATGTTTTCTAAGTTTGAAAAAAAGTAGTTTTTCCCAAAACAAGTTGAAGACACAAAAGTGTTTCTAAACTTCTTTTTTTAAACAAATGACAGTCATGACTTTGGAAAAGGGAGGAGTAATAGTTGTACCGTAAATGGTGTCAAATGTGGAGTTTTGATGCCTGGATCCCAACATCAGTTTCTTTTTTTTAACTTTTATTTAATAAATATAAATTTCCAAAATACAGCTTATGGATTACAATGGCTTCCCCCCCATAACGACCCTTGCACCCGCTACCCTCCCATCTCCCACTCCCTCTCCCATTCCATTCACATCAAGATTCGTTTTCAATTACCTTTATATACAGAAGATCGATTCAGTATATATTAAGTAAAGATTTCAACAGTTTACACCCACACAGAAGTACAAAGTGTAAAGTACTGTTTGAGTACTAGTTATACCGTTAATTCACATTGAAGAACACATTAAGGACAGAGATCCTACATGAGGAGTAAGTGCACAGTGACTCCTGTTGTTGACTTAACAAAATGACACTCATGTTTATGGTGTCAATAATCACTCGAGGCTCTTATCATGAGCTGCCAAGGCTGTGGAAGCCTCTTGAGTTCCCCAACTCCAATCTTACTTAGACAAGGTCATAGTCAAAGTGGAAGTTCTCTCCTCCCTTCAGAGAAAGGTACCTCCTTCTTTGATGGCCCGTTCATTCCAATGGGATCACACTCACAGAGATCTTTCATTTAGTTCATTTTTTTTTTCAGAGTGCCTTGGTTTTTCCATGCCTAAAATATTCTCCTGGGCTCTTCAGCCAGATCCGAATGCCTTAAGGGCTGATTCTGAGGCCAGAGTGCTGTTGAGGACATCTGCCATTCTATGAGTCTTCTGTGTATCCCGCTTCCCATGTTGGATCGTTCTCTCCCTTTTTGATTCTATCCGTTAGTATTAGCAGACACTAGTCTTGTTTATGTGATCCCTGTGACTCTTAATCCTATCAGTGTGATCAATTGTGAACTGAAAGTGATCACTTGGACTAGTGAGATGGCATTGGTACATGCTACCTTGATGGGATTGAATTGGAATCCCCTGGCACGTTTCTAACTCTACCATTTGGGGCAAGTCCGATTGAGCATGTCCCAAATTGTACATCTCCTCCCTCTCTTATTCCCACTCTTACATTTAACAGCGATCACTTTTCAGTTAAATTTAACCACTTAAGAATAATTGTGTGTTAATTACAGAGTTCAACCAATAGTATTAAGTAGAACAAAAAAAATACTATAAGGGATAAAGTATTAAGTTGTTCATCAACAATCTGGACAAGAGCTGATCAAGTCACTGTTTCTCATAGTGTCCCTTTCACTTCAACAGGTTTCCTTTTTGGTGCTTGGTTAGTTATCACCGATCAGGGAGAACATACGATATTTGTCCCTTTGGGCCTGGTTTATTTCATTCAGCATGATGTTTTCCAGATTCCTCCATTTTCCAACATCAGTTTCTAGAACAATATACCTTTGGCTCTGAAGTGGTATTTTTATAAGGAGGGGGAGGATATGTTTTCCAGAGACTAAAAGGGTAAGATAAAAATAAAAAAGGGAGGAAAAAAGGGACCCTGGTAAAATAAGCTGTTATATTGAAGGACAGATCATAAAACACACCAACAAAGAAAATGAAACAGCGCTAGAATTGATGAGTAATACACACACTAAAAGCATGTGTAATTGAGTTACAAGCATTTGTATATTTTTATCTGAATACAAAGCCACAATACACTGGATAATAAAGTGTTTACAAGCAAGAAGTTTTTGTTGAAATCTTTACTTAATATATACTAAATTGATCTTCTGTATATAAAGATAATTGAAAATGAATCTTGATGTGAATGGAAGGGAAGAAGGAGCGGGAGAGGGGAGAGTTGCGGGTGGGAGGAAAGTTACTGGGGGAGGGAAGCCATTGTTTTATTATTATTATTATTATTATTTTGACAGACAGAGTAGACAGAGACAGAGAGAAAGGTCTTCCTTTGCCGTTGGTTCACCCTCCAATGGCCGCCGCAGCCAGCGCGCTGTGGCTGGCGCACCACGCTGATCCGAAGGTAGGAGCCAGGTGCTTCTCCTGGTCTCCCATGGGGTACAGGGCCCAAGCACCTGGGCCATCCTCCACTGCACTCCCTGGCCATAGCAGAGAGCTGGCCTGGAAGAGGGGCAACCGGGACAGAATCCAGTGCCCCGACTGGGACTAGAACCCGGTGTGCCGGTGCCGCAAGGCAGAGGATTAGCCTGTTGAGCCACGGTGCCAGCCTGGAAAAAGCCATTGTAATCCATAAGCTGTACTTTGAAATTTTATATTCATTAAATAAAAGTTAAAAAAAAAAGCAAGAAGTTTAAAGTCTTACACATTTTTAGAAGACACAAAGTTTGAAAGATGGCTATTTGACAGAATCACCATCTAAAAAGTTCTGAAGAAACTGGAAAGATATTCACTGAATCTAAAAAATAAAGGCCAATAGGAATAAATGTAACATATTGGACTTATATCCAAAAATATCAACAAGTTCATGGTAGGGATATGGATCTAAATAGCAGCTTGTGTTAAAAAGGATAGTGGATTTATTAGCTTACCGCAAACTCATTGCAAGTCAGTAGAATGTGGTCACCCAAAAATCTACTGTAGATTCTCTTTACAATGAACACTGTAAACTACCAAAATAATCAGTATTTAAAATAGTGAAATTCTATTCCACAGTTTTGCCAAGATTTGTGGCAAGTTAAATGGCTCTTCTGCTCCGCTCTCCACCACATGATAACTCGAGACCCAGAGCTCTGCCACCTTGTAACTATGTCTTTTGATGCACTTGATTCCCAAGATGACCATGAGCCTCCTTAGTAAGTCCTTATGAATCAGACCTGCAAGAGGCTTGCATCATTTATACCTGTATCCTGTGGGAAGAACCAGTCATATGCCCCTATCTAGATGCATGAGGCTAGGAAATATTAACAGATAATGTATTTAGTGTGAGAATATCAAGTTTCTTCCTCAAAAACTCTAAAATTATTTAGCAAAGCATAGCATTTAGAATGAGAGAGGTTATTCTCACTTTTCTCTGGAGCCTTGGTCAGACCTCATCTGGCACTTTGGTACTCAGCCCTACTCCTGAGCTTCACGTTCTAAAAAAAATGTTGAAACATCTTCCAAGGAAAGCAACAGGGACAGTGAGGACAGTAAAAGTATTATCATATGGAGAATAGCTACAGGAAATGGGGATTCCTAACCTATAGTTGAGTCCAAGGAAATATAATAGCTGTCTTCCAGTATATGAATGACTGTCACTGGAAAGAAATGTTAAAGTGCTTTTGCAAGGTCCCATGGGGTAGAATTTGGCAGCTTTGTCAGTGCGAGATCTGGCCAAGGACAGAATGAGCTGCTTCTGCATGTCATTCTCCCTTTACCAGAGAGAGTTAACAGACCTTGGATTACCAGTTGTTTGTTACCCAGATAGAGTCATTAGATCATTGTTCACATATTCCATAGTTGTAAATTTGACTAGTCACTAAAACTTATTTGTACCAAAATCAATACCCTGAAACTCTCACAGTCATTTGCAGACATGTGCAGAGTACAAAACAATTCAAGTCACCCAATGTGCACAGTCCCAGCTGATTCTCTGCCTTCATGCTTCTTCTCTTGAAACATAAACAAATATCCTTTTCACAGTGGACTGAGTGAAATGTTGTTTGCATTTTTTTGCTGATGGTTTTGCTGTTTAAAATGACCCTCAGTTGTAGTGTTGAAATGTTGTCTGGTGTTCCTAAACACAAAAATTTCCCTAGAGAGAAAATGCGTGTTTTAGATCATCTTATTCAGGCATGAGTTCTAGAGCTCTCAGCTTTGTGTCCAACATTAATGAATCACAATATATGTAAAACAAGCTATCTTTAACAAGAAGTACACATAAAACAAGGTTTCGTTTTCATTAGTTGATGGAAATGTTGTGACCAGAGGCTTACAGGAACCTAACTCCATATATCCTTTAGGAGTATTTACTAACTCAGTGTTAAGCAACTTTATAGAATGCAAATACAATGACTAATGAGAATAGTCTGTATAAATTAGAAACACAGAATAACATTAGCTGGCAGCTACTGAATGTATTAGTCCACTTTTTTGTTACTACAACCAAAATACCTGAGAGAAGCCACTTATAAAGGAAGGTTTATGGACTTGGAGGTTTACAAGTCCAAGACTGAGTAGCCCCATTGTTTCAGGCATCTGACTAACCTGGGGCATAGCAAAGGAATGACTGCATGGTGAGCCATGAAACAGAGAGAAGGTTATAAGCTTTTCACTTATAACCAACTCTCTCCTGAGAACACCTTCCAAAAGCAAGCCCCCAAAGACTTGAAGACTTCCCACCTCCCAGGCACCATGGTTAGATCAAGTCTCTACCCCCTAACCCATCAACAATTGACATTAATTCATTAATTGTTAATGTAAGACTTTGGAGTTCAAACTTCTGCACCGGTTTGGGAAGCCAAACTCTGTTCTAACCACAACATTACGCATTCATCATGTGCCAAGAACTATAGCAGAGACCCCATGGGGAGTTCTCTTCTTTAATTACTATAATAATGCCATGAAGTAAGTAGTTTACACCTTTTATAGATGAGGAAGTAGGAACTTAGTCTTCCCCAAGGACCCAATATTCAAATTCAAACAACCAGACTCTGAAGTCTGCAATCTTAATACCTGCAGTAAACTGAGTCTCACCAATTTCCCACCACCCTCCTCTGCCTGGGAGGAGTCTCTGATGTTTCCCTGGACTACATATATCCTTACACACAGACACACACAATAATGTTATAGGAAGCTGTGCTTGCATTAGACATATGTAAACACTGGGAGGACTTATACCTTGTCCTGCATTCCAAGCCTCAGGTGCATAACATCAGCCAGCCTTAACACTTCATTGATTAAGAGATTAATGGATACTGCTGAACCACCCTGTCTTAATCCATGTAGACTGCCATAATAAAACACAATTAACTATGCAGCATATAAACAACAGAAATATGTTTCTCACAGTTCTTGAGATTGGGAAGTTCATGATCAAGGTGCTAGAAGATTCAGGATCTGGTGAGAACCCATTCCTCGTAGATAATCTCTTCTTGCTGTGTTCTCACATGGTGGAATGAGCAAGGCAGCTCTCTGGGGCCTTTTATATAAGGCAAATAATCCTATTCATGGGGCTCTGCCCTCATGACCTATCACCTCCCAGAGGCCCCACTTGCTAATACCATCACCTTGGCATCAGGATTTCATATTCTGTTTTTAATTTGAGTGAAGAAGGATTGACAGATACACAAGCTGACAGAGCTCCCATCTGCTCGTTGACTCCCCACATGCCACAATGGCCAGGGTTTGGCAGGACTGATGCCATGAGCTAGGAACACAATCCAAGTTTCTACATGAGTGGCAGGAACCCAAATACTTGAACCATCACCTCTGCCTCCCACAATCTATAATGGCAGGAAGCTGGAATCAGAGCTAGAGCAAACACAGGTACTCCAATATGGGACATCTTATCTTCTAGGCTAAATGCCCACCCATCAGTACATGAATTTAGAGAGATACAAATATTCAGAACATAGTATCCCTCCTTGTAAACAGAAGGAAATAGCATTTTCTTACTTCACAGCTGTATCCTCACCCTACCCCCATGGTGACAACTGCAGCCAGAGGGAGAGGTTGAAATAACACAGGTGACCCTCTCCTCTGGTCCCTCCATCACTGAGGACAGTGCTTTCCCTGTGTCCTGTGGTCTCTTTTCTCTGGATCCAGGATGCTGATGAAATAGAGCTCCAGGAATATAATCAGCAAACATCTTTACTTCTGCCTCCCACAATCCTTATAAAACTTACTTGGTGAAGAAAATTTCTTCCACTTCTCAGATGAAACTTTGGGCATTCCCAAAGCTTTTCAGTTCACTGTCAGATTATAAAACATACTGGTCACCTTAAGTCACAAACCCAAGATGAAATCATCTTGTCCCATTTCTCCATTCATATCCCTGTGTTACACTTCCAAAACCTCATTCATTCCCCCATCTTACTGTGGAAGGGAGGAGAAAGAAGGAAGAAAGGGAAGTTTACCCTTGATTGGTAGCCTTGCTGGGAGGCTCCATGCTCTGGGAACTGTCAGGTATTTAAAGTTCTTGTTTCTGAGGCACACTTGACAGTTGCTCAGGGATTCTCATACAGTGACCATGATCCCCTACTGTCACTCCTTCAACTTGGGCAATGAATTTTAATCCTGCTGATCATCTGGTTTCTTCTCAGTTGCTGCAACTCTATCAATGAGTACCCACATTGTGTTCTATCTGCTGATGTTCCCTTAACCCTCTAGTCAACTCTATTGAACAGGACCTAAGACAACTGCTAAATCAACTCTCTCGTTGTTCATATCTGTCATGGGAAATATAAATGCATTCCTTATTTCAACAAAATCAGGGAATATATGCCATTCAACCTTCCAGTGGCAAAGCAACCCACTTCCATGTTCTGAATTCCCCAGACAGGGAGCAGACGCTGTCCATGGTGTCTGGCTAGCTACAGAGGACACACTTTAAGATCATCAAAATCTCTGTTATTGGTCTTGTTGAAGATCAGTGAAAGAGGCAAGCCCCTACTCCTCATTCTCCTTGTGGAGCAAACAAAACTCACAATTCACACAGCACTTTTCTCCAAAGAAAATCTTTACCAAGTAGTTCCCTGTCCACAAACACTCACCCTTTCCATTTTTTTCTATACTCAAAGTGAGTATAGAATTGAAGAGTAATAAAATCAGATTTTAATCTCCTACTTTGAAATTCCAAACATATGCTCTGTCTCACAACTCATTCCAGTGTCTGATATCGATCATATCTTGATACGTTGGTTAAGATTCCAACTTAGTATTCTGTATAGCTATATATTCCTTTTCCAAAGACATAAACTGTATTTTCTGACTGCTCCAGAATTTAGAAGGTGTAGTTTTGGAGGTGGATGCCATACAGTGAGCCATTTGCTGCTACACAGATTAGTCTTTAAAATTTCTAATTTATTTTGTCTTCTAAACTCACAAAATGATAGTAATTGGAAAAATTATGAAATGAGGCAATAAACTTTTTACATAATTATTTGCCAAAGAGATAGTGAAAATTCTTCTCTTAAAAGTAATTCTGTAAGCTTAACAAGGGATGGAGTCCCTCATGTCCTGGTTACATGGTCTGCAAAATAAACTAGCACAGCACTTTTACCCAAAATGGCTATTAAATTCCATCTAGGTAGGTTTTGTTTTGACAACTTCCATATCTCAGGGACTAACTCCATTTATTTCTCTCCCGTTTCAAGGTTAGTGGTTAGTTTTTTAATCTTCATATGCTTTTATTTTTTATTTAAACAAGAATTTTTCATTAAGGCTTAAAAAGGGCATAAGTCCTTAAGCAACTCTTAACCTAGAGTCATTTCTCATCTTGTGTATTTTTCCTCCTTTTTGTGCAAATATGGAGTCAGAGCTGTTAATTCTTTCTCTTAAGTTCTTGGTTTTAATAGGGTCACAGAAAGCATTTGCTCTGTCTCTTACAGAACACAACTATTCTTCTTTCTACTCAGAGGTGCTGAAGTCACCTCCATCCCCTCCTTGTACCCAAAGTACCTATTCTCCAATCTAAAGGGCAAAGGCCTTGGAGCTATCCAGGAATGCCAGAAGAGCATGGAGATTGTAATGAGGCTCACCAGACCATCAGGGGGCTCAGTGGTTGCCTCTTCTGAAAGTGCTTGGATAACATTATGTAAAACCAGTGAACTTATTTATTTGAATATGCACACAGTGAAAACCTTAGGGGAATACTTAACGTGTCTAGACTCAGAGTCACAAAAATTTAATCCTAAAGACAAATTGAAGTTGATTGTGTCACCTGTCTCCCATCTAACAACTTGCGATTGCTTTCCAGTGCTCAGAGCAGCGGCCTCAGAAATAAGCAGTGTGCACCCTGCAGGGATGAACAAGATAAGTCATTGAGGGCTGGGAAGAAAATGTTACAACTTCTCTGGTATTTATCCTAAAAATTAGAAAGCAGTTAAGGATTTCTAACATTTAATGTACGCATTAACTTGGAGGATTTGACCGTGGAGCCTTCAGTTATCCATCTTTTTGAACAAATTACAGCAGTGTGCCTATGCCAGCACCCTGGATTTACAGGTTATACAGAATACTTTTAACTAAACCAACCATCCAAAATGGACGAACGACTTCAGAAGACCTTTCAAAGAAGCTGTGGGTAAAGAAAATACTAATGATACCCATGAACAGCAAGAAAATGGCAAGACAAACATTTCTCCCATTTCCAGTTTGCACTCTTGGTCAGCCACAAGAGGCAGCGAAAGCAACAACGAGATAATCAGACTTGTCACTGGGATGTATTTATTTTCAAAAAATAAGCACAAAATCGGTTTCTTTTAGGTAAAGGTGACAGTGAAAGAAAGAGAGGGAAGAAATAACCTCTTTTACAGAAGAAACCTGTGCTTTCAAGAGAGCATTTCACAAATAAGTATTTTTCTTGTTACATGATTTTGTTGGTGGAAATGATACTCGTCATCTTCAAGAAATGCCACATATAGATATTTAAACTTGCAATTTCCCAACCTTTTTAAAAATTTCCAGGTGAGCAGTTATCCCTGGCTTGTGAACACATTGTATAAAATATGAGAACAAAGCACCCTCAAACTTATTTGCATATTGACAAGCAATTGACAACAGGGAATATGTAAACCTACCAGATGAATTAAGACAAAAACTCTTGCATAATTTCTAGATAGCTTTGAAAAATAATTATCATAATTTCTAAGTGAAACCAACAATGTATCTCTTCCACTTGAATCCATATTTCTTTGTGAGTGACCATTTTTCAGTTGTGACACCACTGAAACATGTACTAAAGAAAACTAATCTTGAATGATATCATCAAATGGTTGTATCACTAAGTGTTAAGACAAGAACTTCCCTGCACCGCGGCTCATTAGGCTCATCCTCTGCCTAGCGGCGCCGGCACACTGGGTTCTAGTCCCGGTTGGGGTGCCAGATTCTGTCCTGGTTGCCCCTCTTCTGCTATGGTCCGGGAGTGCAGTGGAGGATGGCCCAAGTGCTTGGGCCCTGCACCCCATGGGAGACCAGGAGAAGCACCTGGCTCCTACCTTTGGATCAGCGTGGTGTGCCAGCCACAGCGCGCTGGCCGCGGCGGCCATTGGAGGGTGAACCAACGGCAAAGGAAGACCTTTCTCTCTGTCTCTCTCTCTCTCTCACTGTCCACTCTGACTGTAAAAAAAAAAAAAAAAAGAAAAGAAAAAAAAGACAAGAACTTCAAATACGATTAAGCACATTCAGGAACAATACTCTCACTAAAAATCTTCATTGTCGTAAGGCAGTTGAAAGGTATTTTGAACCATTAATAATGAAAATAAAAAAAACATTGTAACATTTATTTGATTTTTCAGAAAAACATCTGTGTGTTTTAAAGTGTTTTATTTATACAATATATTGTTAATGTAATGAGACATGTAGATATTTATGGAAAAGAAATATATTTAGAACAAAAACTCAAAATATGTAACAGCCAGGGAAGTATAAGCATAGCAGACCACAGACTTGGAAGCTCAAGTTCAGGCCTCCTGATCTGGCAGGTTCCTCACATTCCAGCCATGTCCTTTTCTGACAATTTCTCCCCAACGTCTTTCCACCACCACATTGCGGTTAGTCTGATCAGCCATCTCCTGAACACATGAGCCCTATTTTAACTTGTTTCTCAGTCTAGAATATTTTACCCTCTCTTGTCCATTGCAGAATTTCCACTTTTCTTTTATGACCACCTGGGTTAGGCATTTAGTGCCACAGTTAACAGGCTACTTAGAATCCTATATCCCCTTTTTCCACGCTACCCGGCGAGGGGTCCATACGGCGTTTTCTTGATTCCCGACGTAACTTAAGGGGAAGCTGTCACAATGTCCGGAGCCCTTGATGTCCTGCAAATGAAGGAGGAGGACGTCCTCAAGTTCCTTGCAGCAGCAACCCACCTAGGTGGCACCAACCTTGACTTCCAGATGGAACAGTACATCTACAAAAGGAAAAGTGACGGCATCTACATCATCAATCTGAAGAGGACCTGGGAGAAGCTGCTGTTGGTGGCTTGTGCTATTGTGGCCATTGAAAACCCTGCTGATGTCAGCGTGATATCCTCCAGGAACACTGGCCAGAGAGTTGTGCTGAAGTTCGCTGCTGCCACTGGAGCTACTCCCATTGCTGACCGCTTCACACCTGGAACCTTCACTAACCAGATCCAGGCAGCCTTCCGGGAACCAGCCCGATCCTCGGGCTGACCACCAGCCTCTCACGGAGGCATCTTATGTGAACCTGCCTACCATTGCTCTGTGTAACACAGACTCTCCTCTGCGTTGCGTGGACATTGCCATCCCGTGCAACAACAAGGGAGCCCACTCAGTGGGTCTGATGTGGTGGATGCTGGCCTGGGAGGTTCTGCACATGCGTGGTACCATCTCCCGTGAACGCCCCTGGGAGGTCATGCCTGATCTCTACTTCTACAGAGATCCTGAAGAGATTGAAAAAGAAGAGCAGGCCGCCGCTGAGAAAGCTGTGACCAAGGAGGAGTTTCAGGGTGAATGGACGGCCCCAGCGCCCGAGTTCACTGCTACTCAGCCTGAGGTTGCCGACTGGTCGGAAGTCGTGCAGGTGCCCTCTGTGCCCATTCAGCGGTTCCCCACGGAAGACTGGAGTGCTCAGCCCGCCACTGAAGACTGGTCTGCAGCGCCCACTGCTCAGGCCACCGACTGGGTGGGAACAACCACTGAGTGGTCTTAGGCTGCTTGTCACGGGCTCTCATGCAAACATGGAAATGAGGTTGACGGAAAATAAACATCAGTTTCTAAAAAAAAAAAAAAATCTATATCCCATATTAGAGTGTCCAGGTTTCAATCCTGGTTCTGCTTCTGAGTACAGCTTCCTGATAAAGAAGACAATGAGAGGCAGCAGGGTGGTGGCTCAGTAGTTGGATCCCTGCCACCAATATGGAAGACCCAGATTGAATTCTGGGCTCCTTGCTTCAGCCTAGTCCAGTACAGGCTATGGCAGGCATTTAGGGAATGAACCAGAGGATGGGAGTGTTCTCCCTCTCACTCCCCACCCCACCTTCTTCCTCCTTCTACATTTCCAATAAAAATTTAAAAAGAAAAATAACACCTAGGCCAAGTACCATACCCCCTGTGAAAATCTGCTGCACTCCCCTAAACATCAGTCAGCCAGCAGATCTGTGTGGAAAAATAAGAAAATAGTGGTGATTTTGCACGGCAGCTCTGTCACTGGAAATCTAGGTATGGGAAGTTACTAAAGTGTGTTGGCCTTCAGTTTCCTCACCCAGGAGCTGAGAATCTGGGTTACATTATACAGGGATCTGCAAATGTTTTCTGTAAAGGGTTTAATGATAAATATTTTCAGCTCTTCAGGTAAAATCAGTTCTGTTGTAAGTGCTCAATTCTGCCTTCGTAGCACAAAGTTGCCTTAAACAACACAAACTCACATGGCTGCGTTCTAATAAAACTTTATTAATAAAAATAGTTGGGGGTCAGATTTGGCCAGTAAACAATGGTTTGCCAACCCCCTGCATTCCAGTTCTGGTAAAAATGGAAGTAATCCACACTACCTAAGTAAAAAGCCCCTGGCACAGAGTGGGTAATTAGCTTATTATGGGCTGGGTCTGGAAAGCAACAAAATAAAAAATCACACATGAGCCCTGTAGTCATGCAGAGGGGGAGATGGATAGGAAACAATCATGTGAAGAATACAAATAAGCCTCCCCCATCTTCTCCAGGGTGCACGTGCCCAAAGCTGGCTCCTCTGTTGCTCTCCTTCATTTCTCAGGGGTTCTGTGAAGAAAATGGAGACACTGTTATGAGAGCATGTAGCAACACTCTATGGAAATGACACTGCAGCCTGAGAAATGAATTGGCCAGATGAAGGGAAGAGGCAGGAAGTTTATCCCAGGCAGAGAGATCAACATATGCAAAGGCCCTGAGAAGAAAACCAATTTGCACATCAAAAGAAAAGCAGAGGGGCCAGCACTGTGGCACTGCAGGTTAAGCCACTGCCTACAATGTTGGCATCCCCTGTGAGTACCAGTTCCAAGCCCCAGATGCTCTGCTTCCAATCCAGCTCCCTGCTAATGCACCTGGGAAAGCAGCAGAGAATGGTCCAAGTGCTTAGCTCCTGGCACCTATGTGAGAAATCCAGTTGGAGTTCCAGTCTCCTGTCTTCAGCCTGGCCCAGCGCTGGCTATTGCAGCCATTTGGGGAGTGAGCCAATGAAAGAAAGATCTTATTCTTCCTCCCTGCAACTCTACCTTTCAACTAAATAAATATAATCCTTATTTTTAAAAAGGAAGGCAGAATTTGGGGGTAGGAGGAAATTCTGAGGATCAGACTGGACAAGTCTGGACAAGTCCAGAAGGGCTCAGGGCCTTCTGGGATATACAGAGATTTGGGGGTTTGATTCTGAGTCACAGAAGCCCTGAATATTCTTCCAGTTGTGTATTCAACATATAGAAGTTACTGTGATCATTAGGTAATTATTATATAAGGCATCCAGCATGGTTTGTGAACCATTAACAACTAATAACACTCTGAAAACATTCCTTCCTTCAAACTCTTCCCAACAGCCCCTTTTGACTGTGCCATCTCTTTCCACAGGGCACTTTCTGAGGACAGGCACCCAGAGAGTTGCTTCTGTCCAGGTATGGAATGCAGGGCCCAAGGAGGAGCAGAGACTGCCTTCCTCCTCTGAGGAAGACCCAGGAGAGCAGTAGCCATGAGGATCAGGCACCACTCAGGCACAGGAAGAGCTCAGTCTCCAGAGTTGACCATGACATCTGTTTGGCCATGGATGGCACAGGCAGCAGTGGTGGTGGAAGTGTGTTTTCAAGTGATGTCACAGCCAGCAATGGCGCTCAAGGGAGGCCTAGCCAGAGGACACTGTGTACAACAGGTGACCTCATGTGACACATCGCCCCTGCAATCTTCAAACCACAATAACAAGTGATGAGGTCTCTGGAGAGAAGCTAGGGCTCTTACAGAAGCAGATGTAAGGCAAGCGTTGACACTATAGCTAACAATATCAAAGGCACTTCAGTTTCATCACTGGGAAAATATCATAAACATTGCAGTTAGAGACAGAAGGGGATGAGGACTGAAAAAGGCAGTGGGAGTAAAGATGAGAGAGAAATAAGGAAAGGAGGACCCACAGGGAAGGAAAACCCAGATGCTCTCTGCATGCTAGTTCCTCAGAGGGGAGAGTCACAAGGGTCGCAGTGATGGGGAATAGCAAGAAACAGAAACCAGAGACAGAATCCAAAACCGAAAGGGACAGATAAATATGGACAGAAAGAGCCCGAGGGAGACAAAACAAGCTCACTAGATTTCTGAAGCGCATTTATCAAGGTAAATTGCTTTTGTCACAACCTGCTGTTTTCAAACATGAGTAAGTTGTTGCCTGTTATCACTGACCTTTCCAATTCTGATTAGCCGCTCAGCAATTAACCAGTATTTCCTAGCTGGTCTTGACTCTGCACTCACGGAGCTAGCCACAACAGGTCCCCAGGACAGGCAAAGACAGAAAAAACCTGCCGAGAAGGAAATTACTGCACTGGCTGCGAAACCATGGCACCTCAGAGAGTTCTTGCCTGTGGTTCTAAAAGGTAATAACTTTTTTTTAAACTTTAAAACCAGCTTTATATCATTTGCAGTACAGCAACTGTTTTCCCCCACTTGCTGTCCTGCAAACCTCAGGCAGAGTTGGGGTAAGTTACACAGTCAACATCACACAAAGCACAAGCCACAGAAGTGCGAGGTGAGGCCAGTCATCTGGCCCTGAGTCCTCAGTGCTTTCTCATCCAACTCGTGTTCTCAGAAGCCAGGGAGAAGGTCAGGCACCTCACCAAGACATCAGCCTGGACATTTGTCCTTCCAACCCTCCATTTGGGAACCCCTGCTTCAATTGTCATGTCAGGGGTTGAGAGCAGCAGATGACTTCTCCACCGAAAAGCTCAGCTCATGGCCATTTTTCCAAGCACCATTTTTAGGTTCCCCCCTCAAGACAGTAAGAGGAATTTCAGGCATGTGGTATAGGCTTACATAAAGAACTTCAGTGCAATGCAGGACTAACACAATCTTAAATCTCTCCACACTCTTCCCCCAGCTCTATCATATCTAAAATAGTCAATACTGAGTCCCTAGGCTGTCATGATCCTCATCCTTCAGAGAATGAAGCAAGTCGTCCCACTTCGGTGATGAAGATGTGGTTCCAGAGTAATAATGTAAAAATGCCCTCAGTACAGACATTTGCATAATTATGCTAAATATACACCAAGAATAATCACACTTTGTCCTATCAATAACAAGAGAAACTTGCATCTTTGTCTTTATCTGCAGCCATGATCCCTACTACTTCTTCCAAGGTTCTTGAATGTGGACAGAGCACCAGTAAATTACAACAGAAATTAGTGCTATAGTCAATTTCACTCATGTCAAGCAAGGGTGGTGATACAATAGCTCTGAAACTGGGACAGCTCCAGGAGGAATTCCAT
This sequence comes from Sylvilagus floridanus, assembly GCA_949820135.1. Classification (NCBI taxonomy): domain Eukaryota; kingdom Metazoa; phylum Chordata; class Mammalia; order Lagomorpha; family Leporidae; genus Sylvilagus; species Sylvilagus floridanus. The sequence continues at coordinate 78,934,785 of OX463227.1, forward strand.
GAAAGTGCAGCACAAAATGTGAATGGAGTTGGGACCCAAGCAATAGAGATATGGATGTAAGCTGACACTGGAGCATCTTACTAGGTTCTTGCCCATTTTTACAGACATCATTCTGAAACTGCTGGACCAAGCAGCATTTTGCCACCAGCCTTAAAGGATTCACATCTTATCAGCCTCCACTCTGGAAGAGGAAAGCAGAATTTTTTTAATGTCAATGTTTATTATCTAACATTTTTTAAAGTAATTAAATCTAGTTTGTGTCTTCATCCCCCACCCCATGATAAAAGTTGGTATGGGAATGAGTTTGTGTGCATAAAAGCCATCGTTAGTAAGGTCAAGCCAAAACAAGAGACTGAAACTTTGGTCCTCAATGCCAGGCCATAAGCTACCACTCAGCAAATGCAAGGAATTAGAGATATCACAGTGAATTTCCCTGGCCCTCTTTACCTAGGTTCCCAGGCAGCAAAGGTCAATGGGTAAGACAAGTTTCTAAAGGTAGAGTTGGAAATGGTAATAGAAAATCATATAATATCCTTAAGATAAATGCCAAAGGAGGCATGTGTATATGAAGCATGTATGGATGGGTAAAGTTCTTCTTATACAGCTGTTAATTTCAGTAAAGCATTAGAAGCCTTCACCTGACTTCCTGGAGCAAAATATGGCCTGCTGGACCATAGTCATAAATAGAATAGGGATTACAGAAATAAGTAACATCACCAATTTCCTCCCTTCTGCATTGGGAGGTCAGAGGACATGCACATTAGTTCCTTTACTCCTATAACAGCTAACTGAGATCAGCACTATTAATAACTTCATTGTACAGAATGGAAAACAACCTTGGAAAGGCAAAACAGCTTATCCAAGACATGCAAATAACTAGTAGGATCAGACCAGAATGCAGATATGTCTGATTCCAGCTCTCTGTTTGTTAACTTCTGTCTGTACTGCCACACAGTAGCTCTATTCCAATAAGGGAAGAGCAGCATGTCTACTGGGGGTACATTTGATTACTGAGCCTTGGTGAACATGAGACCCAATGTGTTTCCTGATTACAATGACACGTTAGATTTGTTGTAACATAGGATTATTTTTGTTTGTTTTATCCTTGTCTGTTTTGCAGACAATCCATAGTGCTAAGCTGAAGTAACATGTGCTAAATTGTGAAAAAATTAAGTCCTTGACCTAGAAAGTCTCATGTTAGCACACAACAGGATCCTCCTGGGAATAGTACTCACGATTAAGATTCCCTTTGGCATGACACTAAGCCTGAACACAGAAGTTTCTTTAAGCAAAAGTCACATTTTCAACAATTTTCTGAAGCCTCTGAAAATGATCAAGTTGACTTACAAGATAAAGATTTGCCAAATAGCTGTCCTGGGCAATGCACAGCCCCTTGTTTGAAATGAGACAAAGTCTGAAACATGAAAACACAGTTTGTGAGCATACAATTTATTTAATAACTAGATCAACTTACTTGGGTAACACAGTTCATAAAATATGTTCTTAGCCAGCTCCTACCTGTTATATTCTCCTACAGATCAACTTCTACAGTTACCAGAGAAAATCACCTAGAAAAAGAGAAGAGTCTGCACTCCCAGAATCATTGACATAACCTTAAGTTTAGCAGCTCAAGTATATGCCTTCTACCCACAATTACAGACTCAGAGACACCCATGTACTCCACATCTATGTTTCTCAAAGAAAAAAACCTCTTCTTAAATTGATTTGCCCTTTGTCACTGTCACAGATATATTTTCCCTGTTTTGACAGGTAGTTGTAATTCTATTAGCAACCCATCGACTTCCCTGTGAAATCGATCTTTGTTGGCCTGGCTGGGTCTTCTTAAACTGGCTGATTTATTGCTTCTGCATGTTTTTAGGAAGAAAGAGCACGTGCATGCTCACAAGTGAGCTAAAGAGTCAGGGGTGGGAGAGGATGAAGGAGAGGAAATGAGACACTCCTCTGTCAGCACAGAGTGTAAGGACCAAAACAATGTCTGAAGACGAATACTTTTAGCCTCACTGTTGGCTGTATCCCGGCAAGTGAGCATGACCTTTTGTCAGCAGCCTAGCTGAGATGCCTGCTGATGGCTGCGGGTATAAATGATTGTCAATTTCCCTTACTAATTTACCTTGCTATCTCATGTATGAACTAGAACTTGCTCACCCTGAATGTCCTTAATGTCAGTCTCTTGTGTTTTCTTAATGTTGCTCTTGTACATGGCAACTCACATTCACCATAACACCAGTCAGTGCTTCCAGGTGCCCCTGTCTCTGTCACCTTGCCATTGAAAGGAGAGCACCCAAGCCAGTTTGCAGGACACCACAGTTTAGCAGAGGTCAGTGACAGAAACCCTCACATCACATCAGAAAAGAAAAAGATAAGAAAGGAAGAGAAGGAAAGGGAAACTCAGGAAACATCCTGGTCTTAACATTCCATATCAAGATTATAATGGAATCAGGCAAAACTAAATGTATAGAAAGTGTGAAAACTGGGCAACCTAAAAATAAGTTGACTTTCCAAGTAGTAAACAATCAAACTGAAAATAATTCCAGTGTTAACTTCATGAACATAGATATGAATATTAACATCTCAGGAGCACCATTTGTAATTTCATCCTTGAGCGGTATAGTGAAGAGTCTAATTCTAACCAGAATTGTTACTAGGGAGCTCAGTTACTTGGGAGAATTCCCCTTTGTATGTTTTCTTCTCCATTTATGCACCCTAACGTGGTTAGAAGTTTCCACCCACCAATCCTCTGGAGCTTTTGCCATCCACTCTATAGTAAGCCAGCAAGATGATCAAGGAACATATTTATATAATGATGAATTAATAAGATTTACTATACAAACTCCCATTAATATCTTGAATTTTTTAACTTTTATTTAATAAATATAAATTTCCAAATTACAGTTTTTGGATTACAGTGGCTTTCCCCAAAAAAATACTTCCCTCCCACCTGCAACCCTCCCATCTCCCACTCCCTCTCCCATCCCAATCACATCAAGATTCATTTGAAATTTTTACAAATCAATGCTTCAACTCAAATGCAAACAGGCTTTCTGATGAAGGAGATACTTGTCAGCAGGTGGACCTTTCAGTAACCCTCACATGATCCTCCCAGAATGATGCTCCTACACAGCAAGCAATAAATTTCCTTCCCTTCAGAGCACCTTAGAAACTGATAGCCTTGGACTAGGCTGGGCTATGTCAATTTTTGAAATATTGTTATTTATAAAAGGTGAACAAATTTCATGTAATTCATATATATAGATTTGGGAGCACAGTGATACACCCTCACTCTCACCCTCCCTCCTCCTTACCCATGCTTCTAGGGTCTTTCCAAGAATCTTTGCCTATACCAATATTTTGCAGAGTTTCCCCAATGGTCTCCTCTAGAAATCTGATTATATCTGGTCATAGGTTTAGATCCTTGATCCATTTTTTAGTTGATTTTTGTATAAGGTATAAGGTAAGAGTATTGCTTCATACTTCTGTGTGTGGACGTCCAATTTTCCAAGCACTAGTTGTTAAAAAAGACTGTCCTTTCTCCAAGGTTTAATTTTGGCTCCTTTGTCAAAGATAAGTTGGTTGTAGATGTATGGATTGAATTCTGGGGTGTCAATTCTGTCCCATTGGTATTCACATCAATTTTTGTGCCAGTACCAGGCTGTTTTGAGTATGACTTCCCTGTAGTATGTCTTGAAATCTGGTATTGTGATGCCTCTGGCTTTGCTTTTGTCGTTTAAGATTGCTTTAGATATTTAGGATCTCTTGTGATTCCATATGAATTTTAGCATCATTTCTTCTAGGTCTCAGAAGAATGTCCATGGATTTTGATTGGAATTGAATTGAATCTCTGAATTGCTTTGGGTAGAATGGACATTTTGATATTAATTCTTCCAATCCACAAACATGGAAGATTCTTCCATTTTTCTGTAACTGCTTTTCCTTCTTTCTTTAATCTTTTGTAATTTTCATTGTACAGATCTTTCACCTCCTTGGACAAATTATTTCAAGGTATTTAAATGTTTTGTAACTATTGTGAATGATATTTATCTTACAAGTTCTTTCTCAAGCATGGCATCATTTATGTATACAAAAGCTATTGATTTTGTGTGTTAATTTATATCCTGAAACCTTATCAAACTCTCTTATGAGTTCCAATATTCTCTTAGTTTAGCCTTTTGATTTCCTTATACATAAAATCATGTAATCTGCAAACAAGGATAATTTGATTTCCTCCTTTCCAATTTGTATCCCATTTATTTATCTATCTCGCCTAATGACTCTGGCTAAAGCCTTCAGATCTATACTGAACAGCAATGGTGAAAGTGGACATCCTTGTCTGATTCCAGAGCTTAGTAGAAATGTTTCCAGCTTTTCCTCATTCAATATGATGCTGGCTGTGGATTTCTCATGTATTGCATAGAAGGAACATTCCTTTGATTGTGTTAAGGAATGTTCCTTCTATACACAATTTGTTTAAAGTTTTTTATCATGAAAGGATTTCAATTTGGTTAAGCTGAGAATGCAGAAGTTCTCAGGTTAAAGATTTTCAAGAGGTCAGCATTGTGGCATGGTGGGTAAAGCTGCCGCCATCATCCCAGTTCAAGCCCTGGTTGCTTTACTTCCAATCCTGTTCCCTGTTAATGTGCCTGAGAAAGCATCAGAGGATGGCCCAAATGCTTGGGACCCTGCACCAATGTGGGAGATAGGAAGGAATCTCCTGGCTCCTGGATTTGTTCTGGCCCAGCCCTGGCAGTTGCAGCCATTTGGGGAGTGAACCAGCGGACCAGTGGATAGAAGATATTCTCTCTCTCTCTCTCTCTCTCTCTCTCTCTCTCTCTCTCTCTCATAATTAAATAAATAAATCTTTTTTAAAAATGCTGACCAAAAGGGGAACTTGTACAAGAGTTGGAATACGGAAGTAAAGTAGCAGTCTCTACTCCAGGAAGGCGATCACAGTTAGGCAGGAGCAAGCAAATTCAGAAGTGCCTGGTACAGTCTAGTTTGTCTTCACTCTCCTCTGCTCTGCCTTCAGTTCTTTTACCCAACTGACAGACCTGGTGGCCAACAATGGCTCTAAGTACATTGCCAGGTGCTCAGGAGGCAGCCACACAGAGAAATAGCTTCTCCTGGGCAGCAGGATGTGCTTGTATCCTCAGGTTAGGCAGCACAAAATTCCCTGAACACCCTGACTTGTTCATCTTAGCCAATGCTTCAGGCTTGTGGGTAGTGAGTGACTCCTTCTCTGACTCTCCAGCTTCTCCTCCAGATTTAACTTCCTTAATTCCTTCCACGTGTGTGTCAGATCTAATTTCTATAAGAAATATTCTATTCCTATCAAAATAATAGTGGCCCTACTTTCTACTGATACAGTCTCCTGAAGGTTTGTACATGAGGTTGTGATCATGTTCGTGAATCATAGCCACAGCTATATTACTAAGTATTGCAATCAAACTTAAACCTAAGCTATTTGTCTGAGCCTCTGATTTGTGGTATACACATAAGATATCCCTTACTATTCATTTTTAAAAATTGTTTATCATTTTTAAACCTGAACCTAATTTTAAATATGTGATCTCTATGAATTAGCTAAATTAATGAGGTTACAGATTCAAATTTCAAAAACAAATCACTAATGGAGCAATCATCAACAACTACCTTCAAACTCCAAGCTTGATAAACCATATTATACCCTATATCCTCTTAAGTAAGGGTGGCATGTTATGAATATTTACTATTTATGATCATAACCAATACTAATCCCAAATTGGAAGTTTCAGCACTATAAATCTTGGTTCATAGAGTGTTCTGTACAAATGTAGAACCTGTCTAAGATTTTGGAAGCATGTTTTTAACTTAATTACCTAACATTTATGAAGTACGGGCCAAAAGTCTAATTATATCCCCATTAAAACCAGTGTTCAACTTAGAGCCCTTGGATGTCATGATACAAAGTTAAATTGATTAGGTATTGACACTGATGCTGTTTGGAATTAAGTATATTATTTTGAGTTGTTCAGGTTTAAGTTGACTGAAATCCTGTTTTGAAACTCAAGTCTTAAATAAGTAGATTAGTCTACTGGACTGCCACAACAAAATACCACAGACCAGGTGGCTTCATCAGCAGACATACATTTTACCACAATTCTGGAGATTTAAGTTCCAAGATCAAGATACCACCAGAGCTGGTTTCTGGTGAGTCCTCTCTCCTTGGTTTGCAGATGGCCTCCTTCTTGGTGTGTTTTGCTGGCCTTTTCTTTGTGGATGTGTGCTTCTCTTCCTCTTCTTCTGACACCAGTCCTATCAAATTAGGAACTCATCTTTATGATCTCATTTAAACGTACCTACCTTCTTAGAGGTCCTATCTCCATAAACTGTCACATTTGGAGTTAGGAATTCAACATAAGAATTTTAGGCCAGAGTGAGGGGAAGACACAACTCAACCCACAACAATAAATATACTGTCCAAAGGAAAACTGATTTGAATACATGTTTTTTTTTTTATTTCCAAGACTTAAGTTTGAGTCATTTAGAATACTTCTATGCCAAGCAATGATGCCATTTGCTCTGAATTGCCATTGACTTTTGAAATGACACACACAGATATTGATTTCTAATTTTTTAACTTGGTTATGCCTGGGAGGCATGAAAGAGGGATCTTGAGAAAAGGAGGAAAAAGTTGCAGCAGGAACCAGATGGGAGATACACAGAGAAAAGTAGAACACCACACATTGGAAAATGAGCCAATGGAATAAAGTTACAAAAAGATAATAAGGAATTCCTAAAGATGTAGAAATATGTGTGTGTACACACACACATGCTTTTGTGTGCGTGTGCACATGTGCACATGTGCTGCTTGCAAAGCATAAGGAATTGGGAGGTAGACATTGGAGGAGATAGACTGGTCAGCCTACAGATGCTACCTTTTGGCCTTATGCTTACAACTTGTCCAGTCAGATTGGCCAGAAGCAAGATCACATGTTACAATGCAAAGATGACCTCTCACAAGAAAGCAGCCTCTTAAAGGGACGTCTATCCCCGACTCTTACCATGCACGATAACAAATTGGAAATTCAGAAGTGAAAAACATCAACTTCTGCTGTGAATTTTTCCCAATTTACTATGGGATTGAAGAAAACACTATCAAAGAAATACATCAGTCAGAGCATTCCAGCTGCGAGTTTTTCTTCAGGCTAGACTAACTTTCAAAATCCCATCCTTACAATCTTTGAAACTAGAAAAATAACTCTAATATGCACAGCTTTGCTTGTTTGTCCTTAATATCAAGCACTGATAGAGTGCTCACAAAATTGCACCACCATATAGACAAACATGATTTCTGCCTTTGAAAAAGCCAAAGCATTTTTTTTTTTGACAGGTAGAGTTAGACATTGAGAGAGAGAGAGAAAGATTTTCCTTTTTCCTTTGGTTCACCCCCCAAATGGCTGCTATGGCCGGAGCTATGCCAATCCAAAGCCAGGAGCCAAGTGCTTCTTCCTGGTCTCCCATGCGGGTCCAGGGCCCAAGCACTTGGGCCATCCTCCACTGCCCTCCTGGGCCACAGCAGAGAGCTGGACTGGAAGAGAAGCAACCAGGACAGAATCTGGTGCCCCAACTGGGACTAGAACCCTGCGTGCCAGCGCCTCAGGTGGAGGATTAGCTTAGTGAGCCATGGCACCAGCTGCCAAAGCATTTTTAAGAACAGAGATAAAGAGCACAAATAAAAGAACCAAACATTTCTGAAGTTGTTCAGGTGTTAGTTTGCATCTGCAAAATCAAAATTATATCACAATAGTCTTGTCTGAATTTTAATTTGTTCTAAGCCAAATAAATGTGAATAATGAGCAAGAAATCTCAGCCTAAGAGCTGATAATATTGCAAATGATATAAAGGACACTTACTTGGTTTCTCTCATAAAATTCCATCATAAAATCACACCTGCATGAAAAAAGTTTTTTGCCACTTTCTATCTTTTCCCCTCAAAATAGCCATCCCTGCCAAAGGACATTTAGTTCAGTGTCTAGGACTATCACTTATTAAGTCTTGTCAGCAGTCAGAAAGCATTCAAATATATTTCCTGCTTCCTTCCAAAGCTATAAATAAAAATCCTACACTAAAATCTACTGATTTGGGCTTAAATGACAGCAGTCAGGATTTTGGGTTAGATAGAAATAAATATTTTGTGATGTGAAAGTTAAGACATTGGAAAGGGTTATATTGAGAGAGACTCCTTTCTTAAAGTATTTGAAAACAAGATGTATTTTCCTCCAGGATCCCGTAAAGCCAGAGCTCAGGTAAGTATAAGGTTTTGTATGTAATAACAGAAATAAATTGTAACTATGCATTGCTTTATTGACTATCAAATCCTGCAATTCTACAATTAAATCAGAAAAGCAGCAGAGGACACTCAGTTCTCACTCCTATTATTTCTTAAGATACGAATCCTTTCACACATTCATTGCCATTTTTTCATCAAAGTCACTCATGAAGGTCATCATTAACAAATTTGACAACAGAAATTGAAGAATGATAGAAAGAGTCTAGGCTTTGGGTCAAAATATCAGTGTTCCAGTTCCAACACCATTCTATAAGGTACGTCATCTTAAAAAAAAAAAATCTGAGCATCAAATTGTCCATGAGTTAGATAATTTCTTTGCTACCTATATCACAGGTCTATCAAAAGGATCATATGCAATAATATCTGTAAAAATGCTCTGTAACCTATAGAACATTAATCACATGATGATGCTACTACTACTACTACTACTACTATTGGATAGCAAGTAGGCTATCCAATCACATCCAAATCATGGAAATGCAGATTTATCTTGGTTAATAGGAATATATAATTCAGATGCACTGAATAGTAAGCAAACACAGCAAGATGGGGCAGGGAATGCAAACCAACTGAAATGTTTACCCAAGTTTTTTATGAGCAGATGGAAACCACAAGGTCTCTGCCATTCTTCATATTCCCAGGATGTCCTGTGTTTTAGGAGACAGCTTTTTCCTCTTCACTTTCTCAGTCCTTGTGGTGGCTTTCCACCACTTTTGCTACACTGAAAATCACTGTGTTAAAGCCTGCTGACATCCAGCTCTCAGGAGTCAAGACACTTGTTCCACCTTAGAGAGCATAGAATATGAATCATGATTTCCTTTAGTATCCTGTTGCAGGCTCATGAGGGTTTAAATTTAAATTCTAAATGTAGCTTGGCCTGTCTTTGCTCCATGGTGCATTGTTAATCTGGGAGACTTTATAAACTTTCTGAAGACAGTGGCATGCAAAATAAACTTTCTGTTAAATACGAGATAATCAAAAACTTAGTGATATCAGAGAAAGTCCTATAGAGATTCATACAGAATAATATAGTATTTCTGCAACACACTTGTCATAATAACGATAATTATTTAAGGTACTTTGCAAAACGTGAGAGTACTAAATAATAATTGCAAAAATAGGTAAGTGGTGACAGATAAGGAGAAAAAATGACATGTGGTAAACAAGTGATTTTTCCTTTTGAATTCTAGTGGTAAAAAAAAAAAATTGTGAATTACAAAGAGCCATTCAAAAATGTAAAAAACTCAGCTAAATATTACCTAGAGACATAACCAGGTACTTTTATGACTGATTGCTTTCTTCATAAATTCATGGAATCTCCAAATTTGGACCTGTTTAAACAATATATAATTTAAAATTGCACTGGATTTCTTATACGATTAAAGTGGCATCTTTACAACTGAAATGCTTCTGTGATAGCATGGATAAGTTGATTCTTATGTGCACAGTTCCTAACGAAGTCACTTGAACCCACAATGCCCAGGTTACCAACAGCATCTAAATACATCAAAAAGAATTCAAGAGTTAATTTTCCTTGAACAGACAATTTTGGCTTTTGGATTTCCCATGTCCATTCTGGCACATGGTTTAAATCATCTCACAGGCCATCCCTCCATCCTAACTTTGGTTTTGTTATCTTTACATTTTATTTTATTTTTGGTTTTTCAAACACTGAGGTTATAACTATCGCTTGTTTTGAATAATGTGTGTGCTCCTGAAAGTCAATCAGCTAATGCATACTTACAGCTTTTGGGCTTCATACTCTGTTAGGTTGTGGCAAAGACAGAAGGTAGTCCCACATGGGAATCTGTTAGAAGTCAAGCCCATGGATGGTTAAGTGCTAAATCGTGCCACTCAGTACAAATACTCTTGGAAATCAGAAAAAAAAAAGGAGAATACTGATGATTGAGTAGTTCAGGATAATCTCCCTGGAGAGAGGACTTGAGCTGATCTTTGAAAGATGACTTAAGATTCAGAAGGAAGGGCATTGGATCTTGAAGTGGGGGAAAATCATGATTAAATTCTAGGAAGAAATCAGGCAGATGTCTGTACTGACTGAAGATAAAGGATGATGCCAAAAGGTAGGACTAGGAAGGTCTGCACCAGCCCCCAGAACACCAGGTGAGATGGAAATTCGTGGGTTCATGGAGCTACAGATAGCAGTGGAAGGGAGAGCTTGGCTAACTGCTTTTGAAGTTCCACACAGGAAAAAAGAGAAACTATAAAGGAACAAATAGAGAGATGGGGCACCTCCCTGCCTGCCTCTCTTCCCCCTCCCCCCACCTGGACCTGTAGCCAGCTGGGAGAAACCGTTTTGCCCCAAGTGTGTTTGTTTACATTTTTGGATACAAGCAGGCACTATGTAATGATTAAGGGATCAATTCAAGGAAGATGTAACTATTATAAACAGATATGCACCTAATTACAGGGCACCTGGCCATCTAAAAGATATGGTAATGGACTTAAAGGGAGATGGACTCCAAATGTTCAGGATCACTGGCTATCAGAGAAACGCAGATCAAAACCACAATGAGGTTTCACCTCACCCCAGTTAGAATGGCTTCCATACAGAATTCAACAAATAACAAATGCTGGTGAGGATGTGGGGGGAAATGTACCCTAATCCACTGTTGGTGGGAATGTAAATTTGTAAAGTCACTAGGGAAGACAGTATGGCAATACCGCAGAGGTCTAAATATAGACATACCGTATGACCCAGCCATTCCAAGCCTGGGAATCTACCCAAAAAAAAATGAAATCAGCATATGAAAGAGCTATCTGTACCTCCATGTTTATCACAGCTCAATTCACAATAGCAAAGACATGGAATCAACCCAAATGCCCATAAACTGAAGACTGGATAAAGAAATTATGAGATATATGCACAATGGAATACTATACAGCAGCAAAAAAAAAAGCCATGAAGTCTGGTCATTTGCAACAAAATGGATGAAACTGGAAACCATAATACTTAGTGAAATAAATCAGTCTCAAAGGGACAAATTCTATATGTTCCTCCTGACCATTGATAACTAGTGGAGCACATAAAAGACAACATGTAGAAATGAAATTGATATCATGAGAAAGAAATGACTTTGAACAGCCTTTCAGTTGTCTATTTAGGAACAACTTTTTGTTCTATATCTTTAGTTATCATTACTTTTCTTTTCTTTATAATATTTTCTTTATCTTTTTCTTTTTCATATGAGTCATTGAACTCTATACTAAATATAGAGTTAATCATATATGTATAAAGTTAATTGAAAATAGATCTTAGTAAAGAATAAAACTAAGAATAATAAAGAAACAGGAAAGGGGGTTGGAGTGTGGGTGAAAGGGCGGGCACAGTGGGAAGAATTACCTAGATCCTAAAGCTATAATTCTGAAATGCATGAAGTGTGTAACTGCAAAACAGTATAGTCCTACATACTTTATTACAGACTCACTTTAAAGGATACAACTAAACAAATTGACATAGGACCCCAAAATCTCTTAAGCTGGCTGATAAAATATAGCAGCTTAAGTGTAATAAAGACCAAATAGATAAGATTAAGTGGCAAAATGACTGTATAAATAGGATCAAGTGATCAAGTGATCATATAAATAGGAATAAGTATATGAAAACAATAATAGAACTAAAAAGGAGTAAAGCCTCCAACATGGGAAGCAGTCCATACAGCAGACTCATAGAATGACAATTGCTTTAAGTAGCACTTAGACCTAAGAATCAGCCCCTAAGGTACTCCAATCTGGCTGGAAAGCCCAGGGAGAGTATATCAGTGATGGAAAGCCAAGTAACTCCAGCAAAAATGTCCTACATAAAGGACCCCTGTGGGTAAGACCCCAGTGGAAAGAAGTGGCCTCCAAAGAAGGATGTAATTTTCTCTGAAGGGAGGAGAGAACTTCCACTTTACTTATGGCCTTGTCAAGCTAGTGGATCCAAAAGGATTCCATAGCTGAGGCAGCTCATGTCAAGAGCCTTGGGCAATTACTGATGTTATACATACGAGTATTAATTGTTAAATGAACAACCAGAGTCACTGTGCACTAACTTCCCATGAAGGATCTCTGTCCCCAAGGAGTTGTAACATGAAACTTAATAGGAAAACTTGTTCTCAATAATCCTTCTTTTTAGTATATTAAAAAGAAGATATTATTATGTCTCATAAGTAATAGTTAGGTTCTAAGAGCTCACAAAAGATGTATCATCCTTGGATTCTTCTTCAAAGACAATTAAGTTACTAACTAAAAGAAAAAAGGGGGGAGGAAGAAAGGGAAAAGAATAAGGGGGGAAAAAAGCAAAATCATCCCTTGTATAGACTACTGAGGAACACTTCTCTTAGTTTTCTTTACTCCATTCATTTTTTTTCTTTGTCTTTCTTTCTATTTTTCTTTCTCGGATAAAACAGGAGAGGAAGCAGGATGGAGGAGGGAGAAGAGGTGGGAAGGTGGGTATAGTGGGAAGAATTACTTTGTGCATAACGTTATATTTATGAGATATATACAAATTAAAAATAAAAATGAAAATACATGTATTTATGAAATATATGCAATCTGTTACCTTTATATTAATAAAAAATTTTAAGAACAAACAAAAAAGAGTATAATAATACTTTCTACCCTACTCTCCCTCCCTCTCTCATTCACTCCTATCCTCCCTCCTTCTTATTTTAATTATTACAATGACCTATTTGCAATTTAGTTTTATGATCACAAGCTTAAGCCTCCACTATATAAATAATTCAATAAGTAGCAAGTAAAAAAACTACTGTTCCTTAAGAGTATAGATAAGGACTATAAACAGTAATCAAATCTCAAAATGTCAATTTCACTCATATACATTACATTTTTGAACTCTGTTTATTAGTTACTTTAAATCAGGGGAGAAATATGATATTTGTCTTTCTGGAACTGGGTTATTCTCCACCTCCTCTTCCTCATACTCTGCTTTTTCAAGTCAGTCAACAACTACCTACATTTCAAAATTGAATCCAAACGTGACTTTCTCTATATAACCTTTCCTGATCTTCCCTCATTCAGTAGAATTAATCAGCCACTTTTTATGTCTTCCTTGCACATAACACATATTATGTGATTGCAAGTATACTTGAATACTTACAACTTCTAGACTAAATGGTCTTTGAGAACAGAAACCATATTCATCACTGTACCTTCCAAAAGAGAACAGAGTTCACTGTATGGACTTCATAAAGATTGACATGTGTGCATCACACACATCTGAGAATTATCTCGATAAAGGTAATACTGGAAGGAGACCTAAAGTTCAAAGATCCCAAGTAAGTTGAATCAAAAAACTGAATAACAGTTAAAGTCCAAAAAAGCTACAGTGGCCATCAAAAAGGACAGAGAATGAATAAGAGAATTCCAAAAAGCCAAGAAAGAAAAAAGTTTTTAAAAGGAATGGAACAAAACCATTCAAAGGAAACTTTGCTGAAGTTATTACAAGATACTTAAGTTACCATTTCCACAACTTAATGCACAACTCCAAAATGGAGAACACATTGACATATTTATTTGATATAATATGATGCAAAGAGTTTTATATGATGCTTTGAACTACCAAGCCCTGTTCTTTTCAATATTTTGGCACTTACCATGAGAGTATTTTAGGCATGGAAAACCCAGACACTATGGCAAAAAAAAAAAAAAAAAAAAAGGCCTAATTGAAAGATCTCTGTGAGTGAGATCCCATTGGAAAGAATGGGCCATCAAGGAAGGAGGTACCTTTCTCTGAAGGGAGGAGAGAATTTCCACTTTGAATATGGCCTTGTCTAAATAAGATCAGAGTTGACGAACTCAAGAGGCTTCCATAGCCTTGGCAACTCATAACAAGAGCCTTGAGTGATTACTGACGCCATAAATAGGTGTCAACTGTTAAGTCAACAACAGGAGTCACTGTGCACTTCACTCCCCATGTAGGACCTCTGTCCTTAATGTGTTGTCCAATGTGAAGTAATGCTATAACTAGTACTGAAACAGTATTTTACACTTTGTGTTTCTGTGTGGGTGCAAACTGTAGAAATCTTTACTTAGTATATACTAAATTGATCTTCTGTATATAAAGATAATTGAAAATGAACCTTGGCCGATACCACAGCTTACTAGGCTAATCCTCCGCCTGCGGCACCGGAACCCCAGGTTCTAGTCCCGGTTGGGGCACCAGATTCTGTCCCGGTTGCTCCTCTTCCAGTCCAGCTCTCTGCTGTGGCCCGGGAAGGCACTGGAGGATGGCCCAAGTGCTTGGGCCCTGGACCCGCATGGGAGACCAGGAGGAAGCACCTGGCTCCTGGCTTCGGATAGGCACAGTACGCTGGCCATAGCAGCCATTTGGGAGGTGAACCAATGGAAGGAAGACCTTTCTCTCTGTCTCTCTCTCTCACTGTCTAATTCTGCCTATCAAAAAAAAAAAAAGAAAAGAAAAAAGAAAATGAATCTTGATGTGAATGGGATGGGAGAGGGAGCAGGAGATGGGATGGCTGTGGGTGGGAGGGAGGTTATGGGGGGCGGAGGGGAGAAGCCACTGTAATCTAAAAGCTGTACTTTGGAAATTTATATTTATTAAATAAAAGTTAAAAAATAAATAAATACAAAAACTATTTTGGCACTTACTGTTCTTCTACCCTTAGGAATAAAACAGGACAGTTTGTTCCAACACATAGATAATTCCAGAAACTTCATCAAAGGCACTGTGGTGAACACTGAATGTATGTAATTGTGGAGCTAAAACTAAAACAAAGAAATAAGAAAATGAAGGGGGAAATAGCATGTAAACACTGTATTTTCTAACAAAGTAAAATGAATGCATCTAAATCACAGGAGAAAAACAGAAAAACTGGGAAACAGAATAAAGTTATAGTATAGGTGATAGGTAGAAGTGAAAAGATGACTTTAAAGTTGATATACTAGGGGCGGGCATTTGACCTAGCAGTTAAGAAGCTGGTGGTGATGCATGACTTTATCCCATATTGGAGTATCTTGGTTCAAGTCCCAGCTGTGCTCCCAATTCAAGCATCCCAAGTGATTGGTCAAGCAGCTGAGTTCCTATCACCACTCATGTAGGGGACCTGGATTGAGTTCCTGGCTCCCAGCTTTGACCAAGCCCAGTCCTAGCTGTTACAGGTATTTGGGGATAGGATTCTTTCTCTCTCTCAAATAAATATTTAAAAATTGGCACATTATACTACACATAGTTAACTAAGGACAATACAGATTACAGAGCTTAAAACTTATAAATACCAAGATAACTAAGAAAAAATGCAAATTTTCCAAACTACTATAAAAGAACCGTTTAAAATGCAGCAAAAATATACATCAATCTGAGAAAGAAACACAGTAAATATAGCACACACAATAATAACAACATAACAGATTTAACATTCATGCATCATTCATATCAACAATGAGAATTAGCTAACTTTACCTACAGTAAGATAATATTTTCCTCTGTTAAACTGGCAAAAATTCAAAATCTTAATATATTTTATTGGTAACTTTTAAGAGAAAAATCACTCTACTATAGTACCTGTAAAAATGCAAAATGATATAATCCTTATGGAGAGGAATTCAACAAATTCTGACAAAATTGCATGCACATTTACCTTTCAATTCAACAATTCCATTTCTAGGATTTTTTTAAGATATATTTATTCATTTGAAAAGCAGAGTTACAGAGGTTGAGGCAGAGAGAAAGAGAGGTCTTCTATCCGCTGGTTCACTTTCCAAATGGCTGCAATGGATGGAGCTGGGCTAATCCAAGGCCAGGAGCCAGGAGCTTTCTCCAGTTCTCCCATGTAGGTGCAGGGGCCCAAGCACTCGGACCATCCTCCACTACTTTCCCAGGCCATAGCAGAGAGTTGGATCAGAAGTGGAGCAGCCAGGACTTGAACCAGTGCCCACATGGGATGCCAACACTGCAAGCAGCAGCTTTATCCACTATGCCACAGAGCCAGCCCTTCTAGGACTTTTTTAACCAGCAGTTGAATCTCCAACAGTATGAGGCTATTTATAATAAAGTATGATACAGCAGCAGTTGAATCTCCAACAATATGAGGCTATTCATAACAAAGTATGATACAGCAGTTAAAAATGAAAATAGGAACAGATATGGAGACATTTCTTTTTTTTAATATTCATTTATTTATTTGAAAGTCAGAGTTACACAGAGAGAGAAGGAGAGGCAGAGACAGAGAGGTCTTCCATCCACTGGTTCACTCCCCAATTGGCTGCAAGAACTGGAGCTGCACTGATCCAAAGCCAGGAGCCAGGAGCTTCCTCCAGGTCTCCCATGCAGGTGCAGGGGCACAAGCACTTGGGCCATCTTTCTCTGCCATCTTTCTCTTTCCCAGGCTATAGCAGAGAGCTGGAATGGAAGTAGAGCAGCCAGGACTCAAACCAGCGCCCACATGGGATGTTGGCACTGCAGGCGGTGGTTTTACCTGCTACACCATAGTGCCAGCCCTGAGACATTTTCATATCAGTGCAAAAAACGTGTGTAACATAGAGTACCTTTATAGTAAGAAGAGAAAATAGGAAACATACAAGAAAATGCTTTTTATGGAAAAAAATATTTTTACTTACAAAGAAGTAGAAAGACTGGCATGAACTTGGAAACACTGATTTTCCCTGAGTCTACATTTTTGTATACTTTTTGAAGCATGTTAAATCTAGATATTCCAACAATAATAGTAAATCAACAAGAACTGGGAAAACTCATGAAACTTAAACCTGCAAACAGAAAGAAGTACATCAACCTGTGTTGAAATAAATAATAAAAGTACTCTACAGCCGAAATAAGAACCAACCAAAATTACTTTTGAGCACTGAAAAGGAAGCACAAGAATTGTAAATACCATTTAAATTTGCATTAGTAGGTTGTTTCTATCGGTATATGGGTATGTGAATTTTGAAAGTATTTTATATACATTGAAGGGATGAGCCAACAACTAAATGCGTTAATGATGCCAGAAACCAGAGTCCCCAATGTACACGAAGAGCCAGGTAAATATGGAATGAAGGCAAGCCAAATAAATAACTTTGTGGACTTGGATTAAATTTAGAGGTATTGGACAGGTGTTTGGCCTTGCAGTTAAGACTCCAGTTAAGATACCATCATCACGTTCATCTCCTTTCAGAGAGTCTGGGCTCAATATTCTGGGGCATTTCTTGACTCTAGATCCTGGCTCCAGCTTCCTACTCACGTGCACTCTGGGAGACAGCACGAGTGACTGGGTTCCTGCCACCCAGCTGACAGCCTGGATTGAGTTTCCTACCTCCTGGCTTCAGCCTGGCCTTTGCACACACTTGGATAGTGAGAGGACGGGCACTGTCTGTAAGCTCTCTTCCTTTCAAAAACATAAAAATTTTTAGAGGTATCAGCACAAGCTCTTGATTTCTAATACACACACATTCACACACACACAAATTTACCCATTAAAGGGGCATTCTAGTGATGAACACATTTAATATCCCATCTTGATTTCTTAATACCACTTTCTACTAACAAGAACAAAAAGTTTCTTGCAGAAATGCTGAGTCCAGGTCTTGGATAGAAAGTAAGAAATCAGTCAAAACAGTGACGGAAGATACACGATCCAGTTTGAAGGATTTCCCACTGACCCTATATGGGGCAACTTGAACATGAAATTGAATGCAGTAAGAATTAGAAGCGATTGAATAATAGAAAATAGAAATTTATCAGTCCTTACTGGTATCAAATGACAATGGTAGATTGGTTACAAACAGATGATTGATAGAAAAAAACTTTTTCAACTTATCTTATTTTGATAACAACTTCTTCAATTATTAATAATGGATTTTTTTATCTTTCTATTTCTTCTTTGAATTGTCTGCCCATGTTTTTTCCCCTTATTCGGGAATTTCAACATCTTTGTAAAATGAAAAGCTCTTTCCCAACATATGTATATAGTGGTATATTATGGTCACAGTTAATTATCACATTTATTGAAGCCAGTTTTCTCAATTTTCCCTTTAACAGATAGGGTTTTATTTACTTATTTTTATATTTTGTTTATTTGAGAGACAAGGACAAAAAAGGACAGAAATCTTCCATCTGGCAGATCACTCCCTAAATGCCCACAATAGTTGGAGGAGGTCTCAGCCAGGCCAGGAACTCCATTCTGGTCTCCCGTGTGAATGGCACAGAATTAAGTACTTGAGCCACCACCTGCTGCCTTCCAGGGTGTGAATTAGCAGGAAGCTAGAGTGGGAAGTGGAGCAGGCACTGTACCCCAAGCACCATGATGCAGGTGTCCAAGTCAGCGTCTTAACTGCAACACCAAACACCCGCCCACCCCCCAAATTTTCACTTTTGCTAACTCCTTCTGATAGTAGATACACATTAAAATAAAAACTCCTCACTGTATGTTATATTGTTTTAAACATATTCCTTAAATTTTCCTCACAAAAATAAAAGAAAACTTTTCCCCCACAAGCTCTAGAAGGCACTGCTAATGCCAAAATGGATGAGGAAAAGAAAGAAAAGCAGCAGCCTCTGAGGGTTAATGATGAGAGTAGTCCCATTCCCACCGTTGTGCCTTAAACCATCCAATTGCAACTGTGAAGGAGCCCAGAAGAGATTTTTTCGGTCCTCTTCCACAGAGAAATTAATTACTTTCTTAGATTTGAAACCTTTTCCAATGAAAAATGTCCTGTTGCCCAGAAGCACCTTTCTAATTAATGATCTTTAGTTTCTCAGGTAAGCTCATGCTACTCAAATCCCTTCTCAGCTCTTGATGAGCAAGAGGCATTTACGGTGTGAACTTCAGGCTGAAAGAATAGGCAAGTTTACACGGAGGAAATGAACTGGCAGTTGGAGTCTGTGCACCCCACTCTTAGCATGCAGCTGTCAGATGCGTGCTGTGAGGATCTCTGCCCCCTGGCCCCGTGGAGAAGAGTAGGTGCTGACTCAAGGCTCCAGTGCACTCTTGAAAAATCACTGCACAGTTAACTTCTAAATTACTGAGAACAATTGTAAAGATCAATAGAAAACACGAGGCTCTAAAGACATTTCCTACAGCATAATTTGAAGAAGTCGAATACATGAAGCAGCGAGCCACAGAAAATCAGGTCTTAGCACTAATTAGAAAATTTTCTGAGCTTTCCCTATCAAGTAAATCAGCTCGTCAGTTAAAAGACCAATTTGAAACATGGTTGGTTTACAAATTTTCATTTGGAATGAAAAAGTCACAGCCGGATATTCGAACCTACATTCTAGATAAAATTGTGAGACTGATTAATTACTTACTGTTAATAAAATTGTAATGGAAAATTGATTATTCACTAGTAGTTAAAAGCTGTTTTCCACATGTCAGAATGAGGACAGCCTAGGAAGCAGAACAATAAAATACCCACCAGAGTATCTCGTTTAATCAGAAAGGAGAGAAAGCAGCTTAACACTGTGGCCCTAGCAACATAGCTTCCTCTCTTAAACTTTACCTTTACAATATTTACTTGCAACAACTTAATAAATGCTTGCTTCTTGTTTAGCTATTAATCTCAACTAGCAAGGTAATCTTTTTTCTTTTATCACTTGATACTGCTTGGCCCAGAATAGAAATGCCACGAAGAGCTATAATATGTGTATCTGCATGCTTGGGGGTTCTTTAAATTGTTTAAGAGCCTTGTTGGCTCTTCCTATCTGTGGAAACTCCTGCCTTAACCTCTCAAATCCACCCATTTCATTTTATTTTTGTTTGTGGGTCAACTGCTCTCAACGGATGAGATGTCTGGGCTTTACAGGGCCATAAGTATGCATCCCTTAAAGGATGTTCTTTAAGATAGAAATAAGAAAATAAATTGCTGTTGATCAGTTGAATTGATCCCAGATTTCTCCTCACCGGAAAAGAATACAACCTTGTCGAAATAGGCTCCCGAGTGTAACCTGACTCACTGTCTTTCTCCAAATGAACATCACACCTCTGCCCCAGAGAGGTTTTGCCAGCTGCTACCAATGGTTCTATCATCCTACTCTCCTGTGTAGGAGTAGTCTAACCTGAATTTCTTTCCTTTCACTTCATTCTTCCTCTCTGCCCAGGTCACATCCTATACATAATTCCTTCATGTTATCTTAAGTACTCACTGCCATACTTGCAAAGCTAAAACTCAGATCATTGTTTCGCTGTCCTTCTGTTGTTTCTGATTTCACCATACCTTCTCATTTGTAGGAGACATATTAGCAATTGTCTGCATTATATTTTGCTAAATTTTGATACTTGTTGCAAGCAAATATGCAAATATGAAAACAAAGGACACAGGAAGACATACGATTATGTAAAGATAAGTACAGACCAAAAAAGAGCAACAGTACTCTATGAATTCTAAAGTTAAATGAGAATGTTTCTGCTAATTGTTGGGCAGACTGAATACTAATATATATTTTGATTACATAATTAGGTATGTTTGCTGTAGAAAAGATTAGAAAAGTGCACATAAACCTAAAGAACATGAAAATCTCCCTAATCTCACTACCTAAGATGGCCATTGTTAACATATGGTATATATCCAATTTTTCCTCTTCTTGTGCGTGATGGTTTTTTACTTACAGTAGTGGGCCTTGTACTTTATGGTCTGTTTTATAACACACTTTTTATGTTAATAAATGTACACCTAAAACATCACTCTATGTAAACTGCAGTTTACGAATGTCATGAATGCTCCACTTTGGTTAACCAAATCTTAAAAGGATTTTAGGTACTATACCTGGATCCTTTTTTTTTTTTTTGCATATAATCTTGACTTAATGATTGTTTCATAACAGTTGCTACATCCTCACCAGGCTCCACTTAAGGCCTACTATTGTATCAAAACATCAGGGATCATGCTTAGCTTTTAGAGAAACTGTGCATCATAATGTGAAATCCAGCAAATACATTTTTATTGAACGACAGCATTTAGTTCCTCGGGCTCATCTGCTATCAATTAGGGTGATAAGCAGGCACTCAAAAGCTAGCTTTTCAATTATGTTTTCTACCTTCAACTGAAATGTTCCTGTCATTGCATATCGTGTAGTCATTTTGAAAAGGCTTCATCTTAGCAACTGAGTGATAACTTTAAAATCAAGAATCTGAACCAATTAATTCCTAACATTAATTACTTCTTTTAAAACAAAAGGCACTTTAAAGCAAGTGACTGCAAATATACTTTTTATCCCACTAACGGTCCTTATCTCTTTTTCCCCCAGCTCACAATTCTGTTGGCAACTCATGCTCAGACTCAAATCATCATTCAAATCATAATTACAGCATAATTCTGTGCTCTCTTTGTACATGCTAATTCCACAACCAACAGATGTAAAAGCCACACAGAAATTCCTATAGAGTATTATTAGCTTGCAAGGAGCAGAATTAAGATGCATAAAAGTATCTTCTATAGCAAGTAAATATTTTGGTTTTAATTACATTATTACCTTGTTTTCTGCCACTAATTACTACAATTTATTGTATAATTGACTCCTAGAGAAAAATATTATCAGAGCAGTTCTGAAATTTTAAACTGAAAATAGTGTATATAAGAATAATTTTGCCCAAGCACTCCGTTCCCTTAAAAATGGAATGTGAAATATTGTTTGTAATAGGTTTGATATAAATCTCTTTCCCGTTCTTCCACTAATATATAAAGTTATCATATAGTACACTTATTGGCTGATTTATTTCTCTATAAATCACAGGGCAATAAAAACATCTGTATCTTCAAGCTGGGGACAATATATTATCTGTGTTTATTCCCTAGCACCTGGCTCAGCGTTTGAAAACTAGTAGGTGCTCAATAAAGTTCATTAAATAAATTAAAGAATTAATCATTTGAAGGGCTCTTGTAACTTGGCACCATGAAAGTACCATTGGTGAATGCTCACCAGTATCTATTTCAGCCTTTACAGATTAAAAAACTGCAGCTTTTAAAGCAAAAGACTGAGCATTAGAAATAATAACAGTTTGCCGCAGATTAAAAACAAATGAGCTCATTTGGAGACTCAGCAGGCATTCATAAGCCACTTGAGCTGCCTGCCCTGTCAGTTTATGACCTCAGTCAAGTCTTTCCGGTGAAATAAAGCCTGTGTTCGCTCTGGGGCCATCTATTGTTCTCTTCAATTTGCACCGAATTTTAAGTTATAAAGACTTGCTGACCAGAATTCATTCACGCTTAGGTACCTTTTTTTTGTAATTATTAACTGTAAGACCAGAGACTGGCATTCACTTGTTTCGTGATGACCTGATCAAGCACACCTTTGAGCACAGGATGTTCTTCGGATGCCGTGATTTGTTACGTCCTCCTTGGTCACTAAACAGTCAACGTTGTCAAATTCCACTAGGCCTACCTCACTCTCCTAGGAGTAGTAGCCCGCGATAAAAAGTGACGTGATTTCTTACATGAAACTATATACACTTGAGGTTCTTTTACAGATTAAAAAAAAGGTCTCTGATAAATCATATGGCAAATGGCAATGAAATGAGTGAAAACAGGCATGGTTACATACATAAATTTCTCCTGCCTAACATTTCTAAGGCTATTTCCATCTTATTGCTGTCCTTTTTGTTTAATTTCTCCTGAACTAATGTGCCCTCTAATGGTTAAAATAAAAATATAGTCACAAAGTCAGTGCAAGCACATTAGTTGAAAGGAATATTTCTATGTAAAAGACAGTTCTCTGACTCGAACCTGTGCCGTCAGGATTAGCAAGAGTATCTTTAAATAAAGTAAATAAACATACAAGAAGAGGAAAAAGCATTTTGTCAATACAAAGGACAGTGCAAATGAGGTTCAGCAAATGGAACTTCAAGTAGATTTTAAGTGTTAGTTTCTAAAAAAGAGCATCAAATATTTGTAATAAAATCTACAATTGTAAGTCTTGCATATGCTGTTGTTGGAATGTAAATTAGTGATATACCT
Source organism: Sylvilagus floridanus (assembly GCA_949820135.1). NCBI lineage: Eukaryota > Metazoa > Chordata > Mammalia > Lagomorpha > Leporidae > Sylvilagus > Sylvilagus floridanus. The sequence continues at coordinate 78,958,057 of OX463227.1, forward strand.
GTTGTAATACTGTAATTTACACTTTTAATGTCAGAAAGATTTTACTCCAAAAGCAGATTATTTTGATTCTTCCTTTATTGTTATTTCTTTTTTAAATTTTATTTAAGGTATAAAAATTTCATATATTTCATGTATATGGATTTAGGAACATATTGTTATTTCTTTAACTTGACATAATGTGTGCCCCTTCTACCCCCAAAAGCTATAAATATATGTACATAAGAAGTTGAATAGATACGTGCTCACGTTCATAATTTATCTTCAGTGTTTATCTCTCTTATTTTTGGTTTCAATGTAATATCAGAAAATAATGGAGTTTAGGTAATTACCTAGTTAATGTGACCAAAACAATTACCTGTCAAGGTAAGACAGGGATACAGGGAGAAATTTTTGAGTGGTTTAGCTTTACTTACTAAGCTCAGGAAAGTTATTATAGTTTTATAACACAATTTATTTCTAAGAAGAATTGCGAGAAGATAGAAAAACAAATATAGAGAAAATATATTTAATTCTGTCTAGAAGAATAGAATTAAAATCAAAGATATAAACAGAGAGTATCACACTTAAAGACTTACTGCTTGTTTAACCATTACCATGAGTACCTCCAACAATTTGCTGCTTATCAAAATGTAATAGTATGTCCATGCCATGGAATTTTTAAGTCCCTTCCAATTATTGATGCCTTTTTTTAATTCAAAAAGCACAACTTTTTTTCCTGCCTCAGAAAGCAATGACATTATTTTTCCTGTTATATATTTGGGCTGATGTCATTAAGGTGAACTGATCTGCCAAACATTGCACAAAGCCAATGACAGAAGCAAGACTAGAATTTGGAATTATTTATGCAGTTTGCTGATTTGGGCTGGTGCTTTGTGTGCATCACAAGACTTCATAGTTTTATTAGAGAGGGAAAAATCACAATGTGCTGAATTAAATTTCTGCCTTTATCTTTCAACACTAATTTTACAGATGTACAGTCTATTATATATGATACCAACTTTTTAAGAGAAAACAAAAATGTTGAAAGGGCTACAGGCTGCTGGATGGGAAACTGGATTCTTGTTCTGTTTGTGCCACCAAGAGACTTGAAGCAAGTATAAAAGATTCTGATTCTCAGTAATTCACATGACAAAGGGGGGAACTGAATTAGGAAATCACTGAGCACATTGTTAGCTTAAAATTGGAAGTGTTCTTTATAATAGTACAAGCAGGGAAAATATGTGCACATTTCATAATCTGAAATTACAGTGTTATTTTGGTTTTTTAAGATAATATAATTGTTTTAGATTTCATCGTTGTTATTGATCGTTTTTCAAAAATACATGATAATATTTAAACATTTTGGGATGGGATGGGATATGTGGGGAAAGTAATTTTAAACTATAACCCCTGAAAATTAATGTGATTCCTGATATCATTTGCCATTGCTTACATTGCTTTTGATTAAGTTGTTTATTTTTTGTTTTTTCTTGCTTTTTGGTACATGTTCTTACTTCAGTACTTTGAAGGCACGAATTATTTTCTCCATATTGGCTTCCCACTGGTGGGTGAAAGGTTCCTCAATAAGATTAACCAACATAATCAAGATAGGATTTTCTGGTTTAATGAATCAAACACAACTAAGATCCAGGTGAGTGAATTATCTATACGAGAAGTGAGTGAGTGTGTTCTCACATCCTTAAAGGAAAACACAGGTACAACATGCCAGAGTTATAAAGTATAATCTATACAGTGGTGAATGGTTGAAAACAGATGTGCCTTTGCGATAAGGATAAAAATGACTCTCTAAAAAATCAACACAACTCACATTAGATAGAACTAGAACTGGTAGTATATTTTTCCTAGTTTTTGTGGCCCATAATTTCCCACAATGAAGAGAGCTGGAGATCAAGTAATAATCAGCCAAATGGAGCTTCCATGATTTCTCAGCCCAGCATCAGGCTAGCAGAAGCTCTCTTGAGGTCTCCAGTACTTCCGTGGTATCCAGGATTGGAGACTGCCTCAGTGCATTGCCTAGAAATTATCTATTTACCATCTGCTTCCAGCACCCCCCTTCCTTTCCGTTATTTCCTGAAAGCAAGAACTCTTTCCCTTCTACCAACAAAAACTGAAGCCAAGGTTGTAAATATTGGTCGTAGGTTGATTAGATCAAACCAATGATCAGGAATCTCTGTTCCTTTACTCTTCACTTCAATCAGATGCTCCTTTGATCATTGCCTGCCCATCTGGACTCACCACGTGGCTGGGCTGGTATTCCTGCTCCCTTATCCCCACAGGTAAGAGTCACTCCTCAGCAAGTACACGGAGGCTCATCCATAACTATAGTCTAATCCTTTCATTTCTCTTATCTCTTCTCTAATCATCTACTTCACAACTTCTTACTGGGCCTCCAATTCTTTAGGGCCCCTAGGATTGCAAACCCTTGAGATATAGTCAGCCCTTCAATTATTTCTGCCATTTGAGAATTGCCTCTACCAATATCAATGAAGTCAGAATAAGGTACCAACTAAGACGTAGACTCTGGAGCCAAAACACCTGGGTTTGAATTCCAAATCTTTGAGATCACAGACAACTAACTAAACCTCAGTAAGCCTCCATTCCTTGTGGAAGGAAAAAAAGAAACACACAGAGAAATTGTTAGCAACCTCACATAGTTGTCCTAAAGATTGATCATGTTTCTACAAATAAAATGCTCAGAATAATGTCCAGCACAAAGTAAGTGATCAAAAGAAATAGTAGCTGTTATTAGAATGGCCATTTAATGTTTATTCCCTTCAGTCATAACGGCAGAACACTAAAAGAGCATTTAAATTAATTTTAATGACTCAACCATCTGGCAATCTTAGTTTCTATTTTTTATAATCAAGGTGCTCATAAATCCTAGTTTCCCAGTTTATAATTGTTGTCTTGGGATGATTATTAGGGGCAATCCATTCGATTCTCAAAAGTGCCCAAGACTAGACAATAAAACATGTAATCATTCTAATTATAAAATACAGTACTCGGTTGTTCTCCTGCACAATTAGGAGAATGAATTAGCTGGCCTCTCATAGTGGGTAAAACATGAGGATTTTTTTCTGAACATTTTTGGAAAGAAAGTTGTGAAAATGTTTGGAATGAAATATTTGGTTTCGTATTTAAAAATAAAGTGTAAGATTTTATAAAGTACTACTAGTTTTGGTTAAGATGACATAATTTGGTGGATTTTTAAATTTTCAAACAAATTGAATGTGAACTTACATGTTGATTGCTCCTTTTATTTCACTTGTTGAAAATGCTTGGGAATCTCTTTGTAACTATTCCCTCACCCCATTGCATTCTTCCTCTCCTCTTCCCTACTTGCTTCATTTTCTCTTCTCTCTGCTAGACTTGATGCAGGGTACGGAGTAGGCAAGAAGAGAGGAAGTACCCCTCCCTTCCCTTAAACTCAATCTATGCCATGAAAAATCAAAGTTCCCAGAAAAGCTGGCCGGTCTCCAATCCAAGCCCAGTGAATAACCACTCTTAAACAAACATTAACAAAACTTCTCAACTACAGGGAAGAAAAAAATACTTGTAGATTTTGTAAGAGTCTTCTGTCACTACATGAAATCCACAGAATTGGAATATTGAATCTGAGAAGTAATAACATTTTCACTTAGTTCATTACTAAACATTTAAAAATACTTATAGCCAGAAATAGCTTTTGAAGGATGACAGAATTTTTTAAAAGATTAAATTAAATATAGTGCAGGAAATTTTGTTTCCTTCAGACTGTTTCTGCAATTTGAATATTGTACTACTACTCTGTTTTTGCCCATCTTTGAATGAGTCACACTGCTTTATTATAAATCATTGATTGGTAAAACTTGTAAAATTTAAACCAAGCACACATCGCTTATGAAGCATATGGTGCAATCAATACTGCTTACTTTAAAAGCTGATTGATTATAGAAATACAGTTCACAATTATGAAAAAATAGAGATCTTTATATACCTCAGTAGACACGTGAAATTTAATCTTAAATATGAATCACACTCTAATTACTTGATTGTTGCAATGAGCTGAAGGGGGGAAAAAACAAAAAAACAAGGATCCTGCAGAGAATGAGAAACTGTGAAAGCAATCATAGAGGGAAATAATTGTTACATTTACGATTCTTTCAATTATGGATTATGGAGACGACTGCACTGCAACCTCTCCAGTTTCAAGACAGCATGATGTTTTGTATAATAAGCCTCTGAATAAAGCAAGTATTATCAATAGTGTGAGCGACTTAATTGGCTGCCTTTGAAGCTAAGGAGATGTTTTTGCTTTCCAGCTTTGATTTCAGCTATCTTTTAAAACATTGGCATTCTGTCCAGCTGTTCGAACTCCACTTATGTTCATAGCTCCTCTGGAGGATATTGCATATACATTTTACTAGTGCCGAGCAGCATTTTCACAAGGGAGGAATCAACCTTACAGTAAGTTCAGAAACTGTTAAGCATCCGTAAGTTTATGTGTTTATCCAACAACATGCCTACGCTGCACCTCTACCCTATTATAATTATGTTTAACATTAAAAGGCAACATCACTTCATACCACAAGTAGAATTTATTCCATCCTCAAACACAGTTAGCCTTTACTGAAACCTGGCCCATTTACCAGAAATAGTATAAAGAAGATGCTTTCCCTGTTTAAAGATGTACCTAGAAGATTTGCCTTAAAAGGCTTTGGTCTAGTGAAGACTGCTGGTTTCAAAGGCATGTACCCCCCAAAGAAATGGCAGCCAGTGAGAATGACAGCTTGAGAAATGACAGTTTCGCTGCCTGGGTTTGGGGTAACCAGAATGCGGAGGCTTACAAACATAATACTGTAGAGAGGGAAAAAAGGAAAGTGAAAATCTGTTCCTCATGATTAAAAGGAGAGATCAAGAATTCTAATTTCATAAATATCCTGGGAGATAAAATTTAGGGGAGGGGGAGACATTCATTTCAAGCTGATTTCAGTTATCTACCCTATTTGATCTTCCTCCAGTGACATCTCAGCTATAATAAGACAACATTCTTTTTAATTCGTACCATACAAAAGAAAGGGCTTTCTTTATGTTTGTTAAGAGTCTTTCAAACAGTCATACTGTAACAAAAGGTGGATTATTAGGGACAATGTTAAAAATCAATACATTAATTCACAGAATCGAGTTTTACACAGTGATATTACCACGAGTAGCTTGGTGTTTTGATTGGTTTCACCAAGACAATTTCTGGTTTTGCTGGATGATTAGTGCTTATCTGAAACCATTTGGAAGAAAGTAACTGCAGTTCTGGGCAGTAAGGTTCTAGTCACAGTTCCGTGCACTCACTCCTTGCAAAGGAGTCGTTCTGCCCCTCAGACAGCTCCTTCTGCTGCCCTACACCCCACTGGTCCTGAACAAAGGCAGGTTATAACTTCAAAGATGGTCAAAGTGCCCAAAATACCTCCCACAAATTCCAATATTGACAAATACCCACCTTTGTGGCTTTTTCTGTACCTCAAAGGATTGATTCCAGAAAGCCATTATTAAAATACAAACGTGTTATTGGAAGGCTTGACACTATTGTCTGACACCAACTTCGTAATTTCATAAACTCTTTGTTACAAAAGGCATTGAAAAATGTAGTTAGTTTTCATTCATTCAGACACACATCGTCAATCAACCACAGCCAAGAAAATTGCTAGGAATTAGCAATCAAGGCAAGTTTTAAAATGTCCCTACTTTTGGGGTTTACCAGCTGGTGGGGAGGATATACAGATGAGGAGTCTTCAATATGTGCATGGAAATCCTTATATGAAAACACTGTGCATGGATCTCTCAAACGTTTTTGGAACCAAAATAAACTTATTACTTCATTTTCAAGTACTGCTACAAATACAAATAGTTTTATTACATGTAATAGATTAGTTTTAATAACTAAATGCTTTGATAACAAAAACTGAAACTCATCTGAGTCAGTTAAAGGAGATATTAGCATAAAGAGTTGAGTAAAAAGCAATTGCAAGCTCAAGAGGGACTCAAACAACAATAGATAAGCCAACAGAAACCAAGACGGCGTCTCTCTTACTCTTCTCTTTCTCGGGCTCCTAAGCATCGCTCACATAAGCTTTTTTCCTGTATACTACTCCATTTTCTCTAGATCTGCTCTTTTGGCTTGTACTCATGCCCACATCGTAAGACCTTAAGACCTTATTCATTCAATCCCCATAGCCAACTAACTCACTTTCCCCATATCTCGAACTCAATTCCTAGGAACAGGAATCTGATTTCATCCACTCCTAATCCAAAAACAAGATTTTCTTAGAAGTGTGATGAGGAAGAGAAAATAATTGCCCTCCAGTACTGTAAGGTTATTTCAAGATGAGACTAGAAGGAAAGGCAGGAATATTCCAGAGAAACAAATGGAAAATGGGAGTTCATATAGATAGAATGTCATGTTTAAAGGTACAGAAGGAGCAAAGCAGCCCAAAGATCCATGGATAGAGATCCATGCTTAGAAAACAATTATAAACTGGGAAGATGGCCAGAAACCAAATGGAAAACTCCTTTTTATAGTCTGCTGAGGAGTGTGACTTTTATCCAATAGCTGACAGAGATGGGTATCAAAATTTTTAAGCAGAGGTTAGATAAAAGCAGACATGTGTTTTAGAAAGAAAAATCTAACAGCAGGGTAAAGGATGGACTACAAGGAGACTAGACTGAATATACCACTCGAGAAATCACTTCAGTGATTCAGACATGAGATGCTGCAGATTCAAAATAAGACCATAGGGAAGAAGAATTCAAGAATATTACAAAAATAGAGTGAGGTCAGTTTAGAAAGGCAAAGGAGCTAAAGACATTTTTTCTCGTTTTTTAAGAATTTATTAATTTATTTGAAAATCAGAAATACAATAAGAGAGGAAGAGACAGAGAGATCTTCCATCTACCAGTTCACTCCCCAAATAGCCTCAATGACCAGGGCTGGGCAAAACTGAAGCCAGGAACTTCATCCAGGTCTCCCATGTGAGTGCAGGGGCCCAAGCACTTGGGCTGTCCTCCACTACCTTCCCAGGCACATTAGCAGGGAGCTATAACAGAAGTGGGGCAGTCAGAATTCAAGCCAGCACCCAGTCCCAGACACAAGCATCTTAACCGGCATCTTAACTGCAAGCCCAAATGCCTGCCCCAGAATCATAAGCTTTGATATAGAGAGAAGGGAAGTCTCAACCCAATTCAAGGCAGATGGTAAGTGGTAAATCAGACATGGCAAAAAGAACACAATAGAAGAAGTGACAAGTATACATTTTACCTTCTTTTCAATCTTTCCATGGGTTAGCATAGCCTATGCTCTCTTTATGTTTTAATGTTTTAATCCAAATAAATAATGGCATACCCCAAGTCTTTAGAGTATGAGCACAAGGGGCAACAAAATAATTGGTAATTAAACTTTAATCAAAGGCATACTCCAGTTATCCTGTCATTTTATTAAAATGTCTGTCAATCCAGCCCATTACACAAAAGGATGAGAACTCTTTCCTAGGGAAGCCTTAAAATGTGGGTTCTGGGCCTTGTTTCATTTTGCATTTAATTATTTTTTTCATTATGTATTTTATTAGAAGTTTCCACAATGTCGTTTCCCTTTCAATTCCAAGAATAAAAAGTAAAAAATGAGGAGTGTGAACTTAGATGATCCCATGACTTTGAAGCCATATATCTGAATATATGATCGCCTGCTTGTGCATTTAGAAGCCCTGGGGAGCAACACTATCTGACTGATTACGAACGTGTATATTTTCATAAGAAAATGCAGTCTGCGCCAGCTCAGCACAGGACACTGAAGTGACTAAGTATCAAATTAAAGATTATTCTTTTTGTGTGTGGAATTCACTCCAGCAAGAAATTGAACAAGGGGATTTGAAATCCAAACACACTGGGACCACCTCCTGAGACATTATTAATTATTAGTGGGCCCCAGTCTTCCAGTTTCTTATCTCCCCATACACCCAATGCTCCCATTGCTTTAAATTATTATCATTATTTGCTAAATGCCTTCTGTGTGCTTGGTACCCCAGCAAGCTCAGAATAAAAGTACCGTACCTGCTCAGGGGCTTTCTACCTCAATAACACAGTTATAATTTCAGTTTGAAAATGGGTTGTCATTGTCAGTTACAGCTTTTTCAATGGGCTTAGAAGTGCTCGGACAAAACTGAAAGTACACAGGTTCATACACATCTCTTTTCATTCTGTTCTACAGCCTGATCCACTGGCACAGACTATTTTGTCACCAGACTATGCCACAGGTCAGTCGTGAGAGGCCATCACAGCTCAGAGAAAACTTTCTAACACTTACAAGCGATCCTGGGGGGGAGGATGCATCATCCCCGGCCCCCCTCCCTGCTGTCCCCAGGGTAGGGCCTGTGTTCAGAAACAAGGACAGATGAATGTGAGTGACGCCCCAGAGCTGCCTTCCTCCTTCCTGATACAACCCCACGGAGTCCAGTTCTTCATGCCATCAGCACCCTCTCAGGGCCTTTGTTTCGACCTAGACATCTCCTCTGAAGCCTGGGACAGCTTTCTGGAAAGGCAGAGCCTGAAACGTCAGTGCACCTGATTTCGGCACTTTACATAATCTGAGAAATGCATCTCATCTATACATACGTGTGTTTCCATAGAAGTCTAAAGCGTACAAAAGGAAGGAAAATCGGGGACACATGTTTACCTTTGTTTCTTCCCTTTTCTCCCATTGTTGCTAATAAAAAAAAAAATGATCCTTTTTAAAAATCCAAGTGTTGGGTTTGCCTCAAGGTCATGCATGATAAGGCAAAAGCAGTGAATCGGGCAGGGAGAACATCTCAGGCAAAAACCATAAGAGGAGGATGCAGAAAAGGAAAGCCAGCCAAGCCTTGGGCCAGTGACAGAGGGGAGACAGTAGAGGTTCCAGGCAACAGATCTAGTGGAAAGAAATGGCATAAAGCTCCAGAAAATGACTGGTTTCCTCCACCAGAAAGTTCTTCCCAACCCCATAATCCTACCACCAGTACAGCAACCACCAAACCAATTACACCCCAGCCTCTGACAGTGGCACATCTGACAGTGGTGCGTCCATCACCAGGGATTTGTCATTTGGGCATTCCACGTTTCCTCTGCCCAGCAGGAAGGAGCTGGAGGAGTCCTTTCTGGATGCCCAATGGGAACCAGGCACCACATGCAGTTAAATCACTGAAAGGCACTTCCTGGAGCAACTTTATTACACATAATGATGTGGGCTCTGCTGCTTTCGAGGGCCGAACCAAGAACTCCCACGTACACATCTGTCTACAGGAGGATGTTTGAATGACCTGAATTTGAACGCACGTGTTTTTCCTTGCAAATTCAGGTTTCTTGAAGCAAAGCTCTGAACCTGCCTCCTCTGAACCTCCGCTGCCTCCTCTGAACCTCTCTTCGTTGTTTCCTATCTGTTTTCATTCCATCCTGTCTTTCCTCCCCCAAGCACGTGCTACACTGATGTAAAGGTTATTTGTTGAATGCCTACTATGTACAAGACTTTGGCTAAATACATGGTATCATTAAGTACAGAGTCCCTGTAGATTTAGCATTCCACTCATGTCTGCTGTAACCCTCTAATTTCTAAAATGCCAACTAGGTCTTAGTCCGTTGATGTAATATGAATGTAAGTTCTTATTCCTTATACTCCTGGCATTTGTCTGAAGAGTTCTTCTCTTACTGATTTTTTATATCTTCTTGTTTGGACTGTGAGAATCCTAGCTCATTTTCTCTGCATAAACCTCAGTTCTCCAATCATTAAAATAAATGGAATAGCCTTCACCAGGTAGCTCAGTGAAATTGTTTTGGGTTGTAGAAAAGTAATTTTAAAGGTGGTTTTGTTCCAGATGGGCTTTAGGCTGAGCTAACCCAAAACTGGAACCTTGGCATATTTTAAGCTGAAGGAATATTTTAAGCTAAAAGAACTTAAGAGGCGAGCAGGTGCGGGAAGCTGTCCCTGACCTGACCTCCCTCCACCTCTCTGCCTGAAGCAGCTCATAAAACTTAGGAAGGATTTTCTGACCTTTTCCACAAGGAGGACATAAGACCCTCACGTGAGAGGTGCTCTCTCCATATCCAGAAAAAAGGAACGTCCTCATCTCTGTAGACAAAGGGATACAGGAATCTGAACAAACAGGCCTTGCTAAGTTTCCTCTGGTTTATTATTAGATCAGCTCATATCCCGTTTTGTCCTATCATTTTTCTCTATGATTGCCCACTTGTCTTCAAAGGCACTAAGAAAAATACTCAGGCTTAACTGTTTCTTCAGGTCTGCACTTCCTTCTACAGTTATGCAGTTTCCCATGTCGTGTAAAACTTGTATTAAATAAACATGCAAGCTTTTCTCCTGTTAATCTGTCTTTTGTTATAGGTGGTCTCTGCCATGAACTTAGAAGAGATAAAACAAAAGAGATTTTTCTTCCCTTACAGTCCAGAGACGGCTCTCAGGGGATAAAGGGAGCAAAAAGAGAAGAAATCTATAATAAAAGTGAGCATATAATTAATTATAATAGATAAAATATGAGAGTCTGAGGCATAACTATGCTATGTTTACTTGAAAATATAGATTTTTAAGAAAAAAAATTAAGGCAAAGGTGAGTTTTCATTTGACAAAAAGATTTCCCAGTATCACTTTGCAATATGACTAAGAATGGTTCAAGCTGTAAAAATAGTACATACCTTTTTGTGCCATGAATGGGTTTAGCAAATCTGTAGTGTTTGTACACTAATCACCCAATACAGGCTTATTTAACAATAGATGATCGTTTTTGAATTTTTAGCTCCCATTCTGTCCTCTAATCCTTGCCAAGTATCTATGAAAATAACAATAACCAGGTGGGGAGTGTATTTTAAGAACAGGTTAAATGATTTAAGACTGGAACAGCTCTCTGCTTTCTCTTAGCTGCCCAGACAAAGGCTAATATATGACTGTCAGATCTGGAATCCATAAACGTCATAAGCACAAAGCTGGGATAATCCCCATCAGTGTGTAGGGGTGGGCAATGGACGAGAGGAGAGACAGAAAGAGTGCACATAAAGAAACCATTGTATAATCACACTTGTTAGTTAGTGGATGTTTTCGTCTTTACGTGTATTTTTTTCTCTTCTTTGTGTACTGTCTAAATTCTTTCTACCCAAATGACTGCCTAGATTGCTGGTAAAGTCCCCTTTTCCCTCTGTACTTTCGATGGCTCTCTGACTCTTGTAGTTCTCCAAGTTTCCTCATCCTGTTTGTCACCCCCCTTCTTTCATGGGTCTTTGTAATCTGTTTTCATCCCAACCATTTTATTTTTTTCTAACTTTTCCTTATCTTAGATCTGTTTTGTACACAAGCAGATCTAGAGACACGAGATGCTAAAGACCAGCGTAAGAACAATAGCAACATCACCCTATTTTTAATTAATTTTTAAAATCAGCTTTTTATTCCTCTAGGGGAGGATTCTGCCTTCCTTTCTCTTGTTGCGGGCATCGGCATCTTGACTCAACCAAAGGCATCAGTGTGAATCAACTTTTCCAACAAGAGCTCAGGCCCTGAGCTAGCAGCACAGGGAACTCAGGGTCTGTAAAAACTTGTGGGCGCCTTGACTTTTTGATGAGAATATATTTGGTCTGGATGAAGTCACCGAGGTACCGCTGAAGAAACAAATGTCAGCGCGACCTATTCAAGTCAACCCCGAGCTAGGTAGCAACAATGAGCTGGGGATTAGCACTGACAGCTCCCTTAATGTGATTCTTTTGGACAGGGATTAATTTAATGTGTTGCTGTCAAATGAAACAAAAAACGAGATGGATTTACTAATGACTCTATTCTATACCACACACTTTTCCACTCCTGATCTATGTCAGAATGAATCTGACAGCAAGGGAAAATAATTTTTTTTTTTTTTTTAATGAAAAGGAAGAAGACATTGCCTTCTTGACAAACTTTCAAGAAGGGAGTTTTCGCTGGGTTCCCAAGAGGGAGGAAGAGTGTGGGGATGGGACCACGTGGACCACTTGGCAGGAGCCGTGGCTTCAGCCACTGCCCTGGGCAACAGGGCTGGGAACTGGCGTCTGGTCTCTAACTTCTCTAGGCCTCGGGCAGCTCCGATGTGAATGTAAAAGGTTATATTTAACTCATCCTCTGAACTCTGCTCATGTCTGGAAGAGGGACCCTTCAAACCCACCAGGAGCACTCGCCTTGTTTCAAAAGCAAGTCTACTCCCAGGCTGTGACAGAGAGGGGGCGAATCAAGGAGCGAAGGTTGATGATCTTCAGCAGAGAGGTGCGCCAAGTCAAATGCCTCCTTAAAATAGTTTGGCTTCTTCTTTGTTCTCCCTAACAAAGAAACTTTAATTCGCAGTTCTCTGCGGAGAAAGACAATGCAGACAAGCCATTTTCGGGTGAAAGGTGTCTCGTCGATTAATAATCATTGAATAATCACCGGGGATTGGCAGGAGCTATTCATCGCGTAGGGCGCTCATCACACGAAGCTGCATCGATTTGCAATACACACTGGCCATGATTCCTTCCCGTGGTTGCCTGGTTTGACCTCCTAGGAGGAACACACATCCCTGGCCTTATGTATTCGTGTACACTCCTGTAAGTGGCCTTGAGCTGTGCAAGTACCCCGTCCTCTCCGTGGCTGAGTCTGCTCCCTCTCCGCCGAGATTTCTCCCTGCCTGCGCCCGGGCCCAGGCGCCAGCGAAACTCTTTGCCGCGCCGCGCCGGAGCCCGGGCCCAGGGTTAACTCCGCAGTCCTCGTGGACTCTAGTGGATCCGGATCCGAGCAGGGCTGCAGGTGTGGGTCCCAGAAGGAGGGAGCCCCGCGACGGCCAAGCTGGGGGGGGGGGGGGGACTCGAATGGACGCGGGGAGCGCAGGGAAGGGGCGCTTCTCCCTCGCCAGAGGTCGGACGCCTTTCGGCCCTAGTGGCCCTGCCCAGGCTCTGGCTGGCAGGAAAGGGACGCCCGGGAAGCCCCTGAAGAGCACTCTAGCTTGGGAGGACGTGGCTGCGCGCCCGGCCGCCTTCCCTGAGCGCTGCTGGCGCGGCGGCTGCTTCCCGGCCCCGGCCGCGCCGGGCCAGCGTTGCACGTCCTTTTCCCGCAGCCGGCGAGAAACCTGGCTTTGGCACTCAGACCTAACTTCTTAGGATCCACTTGTTCCCGCCAGTGCAGTGGGACCCAAACCCGAGGACGCTGCGCAGGGACGGCGCCCAGCCTCGCGTGCCAGCGACGCGGTGCGTCCTCACCGCCGCCGCCACCTCGCCTCTCTCTCTCTCTCTCTCTCTCTCTCTCTCTCTCTCTCTCTCTTCTCTCTCCTTTTTTCCCTCTCTCCCTCTCGGCAGCCTTCTCACTTCCGGGCTTTGGCTGTGATTTCTGAGCCAGTTTTCACTCCGTTTCCCAGGGCTCTCGGAGCATCCCCTTTTCTTCTCTTTTCCTCCTCTTCCTCCCAGGTTCCTTTGTGTGGCCAGCAAATTCATTAAAGATTTGTTTGCGATCCCCAAGGCATCAGCCCCTCCCGCGGGCCACCCCGAACGCGCTCTCGAGACAAGGGGCCCCCAGTCGTGCTTTTCTGCTGCGCCCACCACCACCACGACCACCCCCAACCCGAGACCGCTGCTGCCCTGAGGACAGGCACCGCCGGCGCTGCGCGGTCACCCTGTCCCAGACGCTGGGCCCAGAAACCGCAAGGACTTGGCAGCTTGGGCCCGCCTCGGGCAGGCGGAGTGGGCAGCTGAGACTCGAACCCGCCTTCCAATTACTCGCATTGGTTCTTGGCGCAGAGAAAAACAAATTTATATATGGTTTTCCATACTCAAATATGAAGTCTTTCTTTTTTAAATCTTCAAATAAACTGAAGGATATAGTGTAAAAAGAAATAGCATAATATCTACCCAAGTGCTTTTTAAAGAAACCATATTCTGTGATTGTTATCCATAGAACTGAAATTTGGATCTAGTTCTTATGACAGTTGATTAGAAGGAGAAAAATTGAAACTGCCCAAATATGACAAGCTACATTTATACACATTTATTGAAACGTTATAAAGATGCCTAAAAATATGTGTTATTCCTTTATAACAACGAAAAACAACGACTATGCACGCTATCATAGTGTATCTAGTATGAGGTGTAAATGAAAAGCCATCAGCTATAATCAACGTTGGCACAAGAACTTTCTTAAAAGAGGCGAAAAGCTAAAGGGGGAGGGGAAACTATTGTAAAGAAAGCTAAATAGAGAATTTCTAGTTACTTGCCAGTTACCTCAAACCTAAAAGTAACAGGTTTCCTTTGAAATTATTTCTCATTTTTATTAGAATCTAATTGAAGCTCACCTGTGAAAGGTGGCGGAAGGAAGACAAGCAGAAAATATCAGCTCCACACATAGATTTTTGAAGGAGTAAAAGAACCACAGTACCACCTTGTGGGGAACAGAGATTTTCTTTCTTCTTCAGTATTTTAGTTGTTTCATTTCCCTCTCCTATAGTTTCTCTCTCCCCACGGGCCCCATACACACACACTTACTTAAAATAAAAATAAACTGTTTAAAGCACCGGGCAAAAATGTAGGTCTATGTGGATAAATTGTGACATTGCTTTCTGTATTATTTTAAACAGCTTTCCATGTTTATGTCAAAACTTTTAACATATCAACAAGCTAAAATAATAATAATGTTGTTAATAAACTGTGCTTCTAATTCTGCAAATAATCCCAGAAATAAACTGTTAGGGATGAAACAGTAAATACAAAAGTATGTACATTCTTTTAAAAATGAGTAATTCTTCTAAATATTGGTATATATTTTATTATTTAATACTATTTGGGTTTTTTTTTAACATTACTTCTTTGTTCAATTGCTTAGATGTGGCAAAGGCATACTTTTAAATAAATACAAATCCATTTTTGAGTTGTTTCTCTCATATCTAAGAATAGTAGAGCAGTCATACACTAACAGAACTTAACTATAATCATTACCTGGACAAAACCATTGCAGTCACTTTCAGGATATAGAGAATACAGATCACAAAGCTAGGGTTTTAAGAAGTAAAATAGTAAGACTCCAAAGCCAAGAAATGCAAAATCAAAACGGTTCCTCTTCAATTGTACATCTGGAAAAATCTTACATGACACAAAAGTTTCCTGCTCTAAAACGTGTCTTCTGTAAGGCAAGAGGGAATTCAGGGGTTACCTGTAGGCATTCTTTATTCTTTGTGCTTTAGAATCACAGGGCTGGTATATCCCTCTGACCTTCAGGAAGGACTAAATCAAAAGCATCCCGGGAAGAGACCAGTGTATTTCAAACTGTGTTCAGCAGAGCCCTAGGGGCTGTCAAAAGATTATGAGGGGAGGGAAACACTGAAAGAGAGGCCCCTCTCTCCCAGCTTCCAACAAGCAACTCTGCTTTCATCATTTTCACATACAGGAATTCTGCCTGGGATGGAATGTAAACAGGCTCCATGCTTAATGTTAGAAAAATCACTAATACAACCTGACCTATTTTGTAGTCTAGAAAGAATTGCTGTAAGAAATATCCTGACGCTTCCTGCAAGTTTAGTAACAAATGCACTTTAAGAGCAGCCCACCATTCTTCCAAATACCACATCCTCTCTCTTTTTTAAAAAAATAAATCTTCCATTACAAAATGTATACAGGTTGGTGGTAAACAAATAAACTTATTAAAACAGAGATATATTAAATCAAAAATCTCTAGATCACAGCCCCCGTCCATTCCCTCCCCAGGAGTAACAAAGCTGACATCTTGGATTGTGTCCTCCACAACACTTTCTCTGTGCACAGGAGCATCTGTGAGTGGTGCACACATGCAGCTGCAGAGTGTGGGTTTGTCTCCTTCTTAGTAACGTAAGAATATCTTCCTGGCTCAGGAACTATTGAACCACCGCATTCTTTACAATGACTCCATAACACTCAAGGTATGGATTAAATAACTCATTTGTCCTCATCAGTGTTGGCAGATATTTGAATGTTTGGTTTTATATCATGGATTTGCACTTGCTCTTTCCCTTCTCTGAAATACATTTTCCCCACTTCTCACCTGGGCAAGATCTATGCTCCCATAAAAATTTCAGTTCTATATGTTATTTTCTCAGAGTGACCATACCATCACTTACAAGAAGCAACAATTTCAAAATCTTAGAACAAAACTTCCCATCAATACACTTTTCTTGAAGCAGCCATTTTTTTCTGTGGAAACATTTTAAATACAACAAAACAAGTGGTTTTTTTAAAAAATATAGTTGAAAATTTCTTCACAAGAAAACAAATAAATCTATACCTCTCACATATTTCCAATACTTCAAGAATGGCATTTATGCTTTTTTTGGAGAACTATTTGGATCTTCAAAGTATTTAAAATGTGCATCTTTTCCAAACCAACACCAATGTAGCTTTTCTATGGGAATAGTTACACAAGTTCATTAATTCATTGAACCCATGTAAATACAAGTCATAGGGCAGATATTTGGAGCAGTGGTTAAGATGGTGCTTGGGATGCCCACATTTCATATCAGAGTGTCTAGTTTGATGGGAAGCTATGCAGCTTCTGCCCCAGCTTCCTTCTAATGCATACCCCAGGAGGCAGCAGATAATGGCTCAAGTGATTGGATCCCTGCCACGCAAGTACCTGGGAGACTTGGAAAGAGTTCCCTGCTGCTGGCTGCTGCCTGGCCAGGTCCTAAATGTTACAGGCATTTGAGGAGTAAATCAACACATGAAAGTGCGTGCGCTCTCTCTCTTTCTCCTCCCCCTTTGTCCCCGACCTATCTTTCAAATAAAATGAAAATGAATGAACAAAAATTTTAAAAAATAAGTGCTAATCATTTTGCTAATTTCTTATAGAAAAATAGTTTGTTAAAAACTCAAGAAGATTATAGTGTGGTGAGAGAAATCTATACTAGATAAATAATCACAGTACTGATGTTATAAATTGTGATAAGTAGTAGTAGGACAATCCAATTGTAATAAATTACTTAACAATGATTTTTCTTTTCAATAAGCTAAAAAATGCTACATCTTTCGCTATATTTCATCTTTTAGAGCCAATCATTAATGGTATACTTTTTTATAGAAAACTTTTATTTAAAAAATATAAATTTCATAAGTGAAACTTTTGGATTATACCAGTTCTTACCCCCAACCCACCCTCCCACTCCCAAACCATCCCACATCCTACTCCCTCTCCCATCCCATTCTTCATTAAGATTCATTTTTAATTATCTTTATATACAGAAGATCAACTCTATACTAAGTAAAGATTTCAACAGTTTGCACCCACACAGACACCTGAAGTATAAAGTACTATTTGAAGACCAGTTTTACCATTAATTCTCATAGTACAACGCATTAAGGACAGAGGTCCTACATGGGGAACAGGTACACAGTGACTCCTGTTGTTGATTTAACAACTGACACTTTTATTTATGATGTCAGTGATCACCCGAGGCTCTCATCATGAACTCCCAAGGCTATGGAAGCCTCTTGAGTCCACAAACTCCGACCTTATTTAGACAAGGCCATAATCAAAGTGGAAGTTCTCTCCTCCCTTCAGAGAAAGGTACCTCCTTCTTTGATGGCCCCCTCTTTCCTCCAGAATCTCACTCACAGAGATCTTCCATGTAGGTCTTTTTTGCCACAGTGTCTTGGCTTACCATGCCTGAAATGCTCTCGTGGGCTGTTTAGCCAGATTCAAATGCCTTAAGGGCTGATTCTGAGGCCAGAGTGCTGTTTAGGGCTTTTGCCATTCTATGAGTCTGCTGTGTGGCCTGCTTCCCATGTTGCATTGTTCTCTCCTTTTTAATTCTATTATTATTAGCAGACACTTGGTCTTATTTATGTGATCCCTTTGACACTTAATCTTATCTTTATGATCAATTATGAACTTAAACTGATCACTTTGACTAGTAAGATGGCATTGGGACATGCCACCTTACTGTGATTGATTTGGAATCCCATGGCACGTTTCTAGCTCTACCATTAGGGGTAAGTCTGAGTGAGCATGTGCCAAACTGTACATCTCCTCCCTCTCTTATTCCCCCTCTTATTTTTAACAGGGATCAATTTTCAATTGGATTTAAACACCAGAGAATAATGCTGTGTTAAGTAAAGAGTCCAACCAATGGTATTAAGTAGAAAAACAAAATACTAAAAGGAATAAAATAGTAAGCTGTTCCTCAACAGTCAGGAAAAGGGTTGATCAAGTCATTGCTTCTCAAGTGTCAGTTTCATTTCTACAGGTTTCCTCTTAGGTGTTCAGTTAGTTGTCACAGATAAGGGAGAACATATGATATTTGTCCGTTTGGGACTCACTTATTTCACTCATCGTGATGTTTTCCAGATTCCTCCATTTTGTTGCAAATGAAATGGTATACTTCTAAAGCATTACACACATGCTCTTTCTTTTTTCTAAGAAAAAATATACATCAATATGGGGACAAGTGGCTTATATCTAACAAAATTTTGATTGGGGCTGGTGCTGTGGCACAGTGGGTGAACGACCTGGCCTAGGCCACCAGCGTCCCATATGGGCACCGGTTTGAGGCCTGGCTGCTCCACTTCCGATCTGGCTCTCTGCTGTAGCCCGGGAAAGTGGTGGAAGAAGGCCCAAGTCCTTGGGCCCCGGCACCCATGTGGGAGACCGAGAAGAATCTCCTGGCTCCTGGCTTCAGATTGCCACAGCTCCGGCCGTTGCAGCCAATTGGGGAGTGAACTAGCGAATGGAAAACCTCTCTCTCTCTCTTTCTCTCTCTCTCTCTCTCTCTCTTTCTCTCTCTGCTTCTCTCTGCTTCTTCTCTCTCTGTGTAGCTCTGACTTGCAAATAAATAGATAAATTAAAAAAATTTTTCTGATTGAGATTGACAAATGTCTGCTTTCAGTTTCTGTTAGTCTTTGTCTAAATTTATTATTAAGATATCATCAATATAATTAGGCTTTGTATCTCACCAACCTTTTCATTTTTCCAATGTGAATTAATTTTTAAATAAGGTTTAAATATTATATTCAAGCAAATAAATAAGTACTGCTGCTTGGATAAAAACAAGAAACTATGTGAAGCTACATTTTGACCAGCAGTTAACACCAACCTAGAACTCTCAAATCATAGTTGATGAGCAGTCTAAATTCAGATTACAGAAAGTACTTTAGGTGTGTCAATGTTTAATATGTTAAAGTCTGCACTTTAATATATGAAAAAGTATATACAAAAGCTAACATAAAATATAATGGTTTTTTTTATCATATGGGAGGAGTAGGGCTAGAAAAAAGGTGTGACGTTTATCTATGGTTTAGTTTTCAAGGATGTCAGTTGCAATAGCTGTAACAGACACCAAACCTAAGTCCAGTTGTGAACTCACAGGAAATTCAGGCATGTCTGAGCGATTCTAGGGGACACATGAGATTTGGTCATCAAAGTTCTATTTGTAAAAGAGACCAAGGATGCTCTCAAGAAATAATTCATCTTCAAATCAACAAAGGCTTTCAGAATGCCAGTTTGATCCAATAAAGGGTAATGAGCTAACGTCAGTACATAGGGACGACTGTCGCTGTAATAGCAAGCTCATGGGAAACATGCATGGAAACTGCTTAAAAGTACTGGTAAATGTTCAAGTAACCAGAACGACCTCGGGCTCAGTGCGGTGTGGAGAAGGTGAGAACCAGAGAAATACTATTTTGTTTCTGTTAGGGTGATGCTCTGACTCTAGGGGCATATTTTTATTCAGTATCTAGTACACCCTGAGGAAATGTGAGTTGGAAAACATAACACCAGGCCTTCTACTGGAGACAGTTATTATGAAGTTGACATTGGCTTTGTTCTTTCTTTGAAGTTTTAGTTCAGTTTGCATTTTGGAAGCAGAGTTCTCTCTATCTGAATCATGAAAAGCAGCGAGAACTACTGAAGAAAGATTATTTGAGGGCACATTAACAACATTAACCATTAAAAAAAAAAAAATCAACATCTTGAAACTATGACAGAAAAGTAGAACAGACCAGCCCTGACCTCTAGAGGCTGGGGTAGCAACTGACTCCAAGCAGACATGAGGGAACTTACTAGGTTTCTAGATAATGTTTTACATCCTGCTAGGGTCTGAATTACACTGGTGTGTTCATTTGTTGACACTCAATGAATGCATACTGGAGATTTGTGCATTTATTACATGTAAAATTTACCCCAGAATAAAAACTGTAAAAAATGTTGATTTCTTATTAAAGATAAAAGACAGATGAAAAATGTACCAATGTCTGCAATTTACTTTCACCATTAAATACACTAAAAATTATGATGTAGTAATGAGTAGTTAAAGAGCCAAATAGCTGGATACAGATGTGATGAAACAAGCACAGTAAAAAGGTTGGGGATAAAGCCTAGGTGGTAGACATTTGAGTGTGCACAGTAAAATAGTTTGCTGTATCTTTAAAAACTTCCATAATAAAATTTGAGAAGAAAAATTAATTCCTTGAATCTAACAAGATTTGAAGTCCAAAAGGACCAGAGTGGGCTAAGACAGGACTTGTTTATATCCCATATAAAGGCAACAAAGAACTGGAATAGGAATAGGCAAGATCCAAATGTCAGCTTATTCCATTTCCTCTGCCCCTGACCCTATCCAATTTCTCTTCCCTCTTCTCATCAATGGTGGGTTATACTGATTTTCCCACCTGGAGATCAGTATTTTCCTGGTATTATAGCCATTCTGCCTGTTAGACAGAATTTAAGTTATCAATATGTAACTATCTATCTATATCTAACTATCTATCAATATATAACTATCGCACACATAACACAGTTCGAATAAGCTTACAAGCGGACACTTGCCCATCTTCTCAGTCCCATCATTGGTCTTCATGTTGCTGCCTGAGCCTCTTCTGGCCACAGTCAGGTCTGGCATTCAGTGCCTCAATGAGGACCAATAGGATTCTGAGATGAACCTGCTGCCTTTCAATCCCAGCTCTGGGAAGCTCTGGTTGTAAGGGTTGAGTTTCTGTTTTGGTTCCTGTTATCTCATCAGGTCTCTGCAGTCACTCTTCCACTTTGGGGCTTGAGGCCCAGCCTGTCACATAAATAGATGATGACAGCTATACTGGCATAACCCTTAGGATAGGCAGCTAAAGAAAGGACTAGAAAGGGTCCTTGACTTGGAAGGCATGAGACGGAAAAAGGGAGTGAGAGAGCTGAGGTTGCTGCTTAGGAGTCTAAGGTCAAGCCACAAAGTTATTCAAAAAATATATTTAAGAGTCAACAATGTACTAGGCACTATGCCAGACACTGATGAAAGAAACAGATATAGTCTCTGATCTCACTGGGCTTATAGTGGTGGGAGAGGTAATAAATAAACTCTAACATACCAAATTGATATTATATTATTTATTTGTTTATTATATTTATTACCAATACTATAGAAAAGGAAGGTTCTTGGAGAATATATCAAGGATCCCCACTTTAAAGGAGGTGGGTAGGTAAGGTCTCTCTGCAGGAGTGCTATTTAAGCTGTGACCATGTGAAATGTAATGCAAAGGAACAGGAGTTTTAAGATAGTCAAGACAGATCTTGATAGTCAAGGGGACAAGATGTGAAAGCTTCTGAGACAGTCTGATGATAATATAAAGAGAATAAAGCTAGTGTGACAGATACAAGCTGGTGTAAACCAGGGGGTATAAATCCTTGGATAGAGTTCTAGTCAAATTTGGGCCAGAGCTCATTGTGTAAGACTGGAAAGCAGGTTAAGCCTTTGGATTTTACCTAACTATAATGGAAAAGCATTGAAGTATTTAGGCCAAGGAATGAAGTTGTTCTAAGCGACACTTGCCCCCAGAATGGTACAATTTCTGGTAACCAAGCCTCCTGGAACAATAAAAGAACGTCAGCTACAGGAGTTCAGGGATTATTATCTACATAGCATACAACTCTGTCCCCCATATTAACAAAAGCTCAGTAGATATTTGTTGAACAAACAGCATATCTCTAAGGACAGTAGGTCTTCATTATGATTGTAGATTTAGGTAATACTCAGAATTTAAGGCATCTAACTATGGATTCAACACCACAGAGCACTTCTAATTGCTCCACAGCAAAGAAAATATTACTTCTCCCACACATAGAACATGAGCCAAAAAGCACTAGCATTATGGCTCAGTGAGTTAAGCCACCCAAGCTTATGATGCTGGCAGCCTATATCAGAGTGTCAGTTCATGTCCTAGGTACTCCACTTCCAATCCAGCTACATGATAATACACAAGGAAGGCAAAAGAAGAGGACCCAAGTAATTGGGTCTCTGCCTCCCATGTAGGAGACCAAGATGGAATTCCTGGCTCCTTGCTTTGGCCTGACTCAGGCCTTGCTGTTGTGGACATTTGAGGAGTGAACAAGCAGATAGAAGATCTGTCTTCTCTTTTTTCTCTCTCTCTCTCTTTCTTGCTCTCCTTTTCAAACAGAAACTTTTTTAAAAAAAATTATTTGTTTATTTGAAAGACAAAGTTAGAGAGAGAGAAGGAGAGACAGAAAGAGAGAAAGAG
Organism: Sylvilagus floridanus; assembly: GCA_949820135.1. Taxonomy (NCBI): domain Eukaryota; kingdom Metazoa; phylum Chordata; class Mammalia; order Lagomorpha; family Leporidae; genus Sylvilagus; species Sylvilagus floridanus. The sequence goes on from OX463227.1 coordinate 78,980,581, forward strand.
AATTAGTCCATCCACTGGTTCACTCCCTAAATGGCTACAACAGCTGGGGCTGAGCCAGGCCAAAGCCAAGAACTCAGAACTCCATCAGGTTCTTCCATTTGTGTGGCAAGTGTCCAAAGACTTGGACCATCTTCTGATTATTTCCCAGGCACATTAGCAGGGAGCTAAATTGGAAGTGGAGCAGCTGGGACTCAAACCAGCACCCACATGTGAGGCCAGTGTCATGGGTGTCAGCTTCACCTGACCTCCAAATAAATACATCTTTTGAAAAATAGAAGTATGGGCCGGCGCCGTGGTTCAACAGGCTAATCCTCCGCCTTGCGGCGCTGGCACACCGGGTTCTAGTCCCGGTCGGGGCACCGGATTCTGTCCCGGTTGCCCCTCTTCCAGGCCAGCTCTCTGTTGTGGCCCAGGAGTGCAGTGGAGGATGGCCCAAGTGCTTGGGCCCTGCACCCCATGAGAGACCAGGAAAAGCACCTAGCACATGGCTCCTGCCATCGGATGAGCGCGGTGCGCTGGCCGCAGTGCGCCGACCGCGGTGGCCATTGGAGGGTGAACCAACGGCAAAGGAAGACCTTTCTCTCTGTCTATCTCTCTCACTGTCCACTCTGCCTGTCAAAAAAAAAAAAATAGAAGTATGTTTATTTAATGTTTTGATCACAAAAATATTATGGAGGTAGGACAATTGATTAATATTGTAGAAATGAGATAATTTCAAACAGCTCATGTAAAATTGAATTAAAAGATAAAAAATAAAAACTTTGGTTCTCAACATAAGCTCGATCAAGTCCAAGACACTTTTGTAAGTGATGTGATGATTCCAGCCATTTAGTCCATCCCTAAAGAACTGAAGGTCATCCCTATTTGCTAATGGCATGATTCTATTTACAGGAGACCTAAAAGACCAAAAAGAGACTATTGGAACTGATAAAAGAGTTTGGTAAAGTAGCAGGATATAAAATCAACACACAAAAATCAATAGCCTTTGTATACAGAGATAATACAATAGCTGAGAAAGAACTTCTAAGATCAATCCCATTCACAATAGCTACAAAAAAATTTAAATAGTTTGGAATAAATTTAACCAAGGATGTCAAAAATCTCTATAATGAAAATTACAAAACATTAAAGAAATAGAAGAAGACATAAAAATGTGGAAAATCCATCCTCGTGGATTGGAAAACCCAACATCATCAAAATGTCCAAACTACCAAAAGCAATTTATAGATTCAATGCAATCCAATCAAAATACCAACAACATTCTTCTCAGATCTAGAAAAAAATACTAAAATTTGTATGGAAACTCATGAGACCCTTATTAACTAAAGCAAGCTTAAACAACAAAAATAAAGCTGTAAGCATCACACTATCAGACCTCAAGACATACTACAGGGCATTTAAAATCAAAACAGCCTGGTACTGACACAAAAGTAAATGTGTAGACCGATGGAACAGAACAGAAACTCCAGAAATCAACCCACACATCTACAACCAACTTATCTTTGACAAAGGAGCAAAAATCAATCCCTGGAGCCAAGACAGTCTCCAACAAACGGTGCTGGGAAAACTGGATCTCGCATGCAGAAGTATGAAACAAGACTGCTACCTTACACCTTACACAAAAACTCACTCAAAATGCATCAGAGGCCCAAATCTATGACACAACACTATCAAATTACTAGAGAACACTGGAGAAACCCTACAAGATATTGGCATAAGGAAAGCGTTCTTGGAAAAGACCCCAGATGCACAGGCAATCAAAGCCAAAATTAACAAATGGGATTACATCAAACTGAGAAACTTCTGCACTTCAAAGGAAACACTCAGAAAAGTGAAGAGGCAACTGACTGAATGGGAAAAAATATTTGCAAACTATGCAACGGATAAAGGATTAATTTCCAGAATGTATAAAGAGCTCAAGAAACTCAACAATTATAAAACAACAATCTAGTTAAGAAATGGGCAAAGATTCTCTAGTAATTTGATAGTGTTGTGTCATAGATTTGGGCCTCTGATGCATTTTGAGTGAGTTTTTGTGTAAGGTCTAAGGTAGGGGTCTTGTTTCATTTCTCGAGAGGAAATTCAAATGGCCAATAGATGTATGAAAAAAAAAATGCTCAAGATTGCTAGACATCAGGGAAATCATGCAAATCAAAACCACAATGAAGTGTAAGCTCACCCAAGTTAGAATGGCCTTCATACAGAAATCAACAGACAACAAATGATGGTGAGGACGTGGGGTTGGTAGTCCACTGTTGGAGAGAATGTAAACTGGTACTGCCACTGTGGAAGATAGTATGGAGATATCTCATAATGCTGAATGTAGACCTACCTTGTGACCCAGCCATCCTACTCCTGGGAATTGATCCAAAGGAAATGAAATCAGCATATGAAAGAGTGATCTCTACCCCCACGTTTATTGCAGCTCAATTCACAATAGCTAAGATATAGAATCAACTTAAAGGCCATTAACTGAAGATTGGATAAAGAAATTATGGGATATATACACCATGGAATACTACACACTGGTTAAAAAAAAATCAATAGAAAGCCAAGATATGAATGCCAAAAGGAAAGTCAACTACGAGCTGGCGCCTGTGGTGCCGGCACCCCAGGTTCTAGTCCCAGTAGGAGCGCCAGATTCTGTCCCGGTTACCCCTCTTCCAGGCCAGCTCTCTGCTGTGGCCAGGGAGTGCAGTGGAGGATGGCCCAAGTGTTTGGGCCCTGCACCGGCATGGGAGACCAGGAGAAGCACCTGGCTCCTGCTTTCGGATCAGCGCGGTGCGCTGGCCGCAGTGCGCCGGCCGCAGCGGCCATTGGAGGATGAACCAACAGCAAAGGAAGACCTTTCTCTCTGTCTCTCTCTCTCACTGTCCACTCTGCCTGTCCAAAAAAAAAAAAAAAAAGTCAACTACGAAGTGTTAAGCATTGTTTCTATATGCAAAGAATATTAAAGGCAGATAATGAGTAACAGTTTTTTGAAGGAATGCACATATTATATAACCCAAACCTTCAAATAATCAACTCTTATTCCATAAGCTTTCTGAAATGTTTCCTCAAGTTTTGGCTGGGTGCAATTTTTAGACAACTTCTCCAAACAACAAAAGCACAGAAATCTAGTGATCATGAGAAAACCATAGCATCTAATTCATAAGTGTTTATGTTGACAAATGGCCGGAAGACAGTAACCATTAGAAAGAATTTTATACATTTTAATAAAGTATTAACATTTAAAAAATTAAGTTGAAAAATTGTTATTATATGTAAAATTAAATATAGCACTTGGTTCAAGTTTGTATACAGTATTCTGCATGGTATTAAGAAATATTTGTGTTTCCTACAACTTATTTATTTAATCAAAAATGTGTTCGATTTTTAGTATTTTCATATTTAATCAAAAGCTTAAAAAATTTTTAAGTGTTAATATAACTGAACCCAAAGTGAAAACTTTTAGATTGCTGATCTCATTAGTGGAGTACATTAGTGGAGTACAAAATAGAATTTGAAACAAATTAAATTCTACACTAATGAAAAATCATTATTGAAAGGAAAGAAGGATTGAAGATGAAAAGAAAAAAAAAAACTACATAAGCAAACGTCCCACATATACAAAATCAGTAAGCTGCAATCAATATAGAAAAGCAAAGCAGAGGAAATGTATTATCCCTCTAAGTGCTGAAAAGCAAATACTAGGAGGAGGAATCAAACAAAGTGTAAAACCAATAACTCCTTTTTAACAACTACTAATATTTTCAAGAACTATTAAGATTTGCAAGAATAGTATACATTTGAAATAACAACATGTAAATATAGCTGGAAACACACACACACGCACACACACACACAAGCTACTCTAAACTCCCATGAAGACAGAGTTAAGACTAAGCAATCATGAATCTTAATCATTGCTGTATCTCTAAAGCCTGATATAATACCTGACACACAGCAGATGTTCAATACATTTTGTTCTATTAGAAAATGAAATATATAATCACTCAACCCAGTTATTTCTCTTATTTAAAGTTAATGATTTGGTTATCTCAAAGTGAAACCAATTAATCCAATACAAAATTTAAGTGAATGTGAAGTTTTAAATACCAGCATATATGTGACCATAAATGTGCAAATATAACCAGTAAAATTCTGACAGTCAGGATATACAAATTTTCAGTCCTGAAAAAGAGACAAAACACCTACCCACACTCTGTATTTGCTCCACTTGCACTGTCACAACTAAGATCTTACCTGTATTGTTTGGACAATACCATTTTCTTACCCAGGTTTCTCCTAGAAACCAATCTGAGACAAGAATTTAGAGCATATAGTCAATTGGAAATGGTGAGCATTACAGAGGAAACAGGGAAGTGGTACAGAAAAGGAAAGGCAGGCAATATAGGGCACATTATTAAGTCATCTCTCCCAGTAGATGTCACGGGGGAACTCTGTAATTATTCCAGCAAAAAGGGTAAAGAGCCCTGGGCCCCATAAGTCATCGGGTTAAGATCCATCACCTGGAGACATTAATTCCCATGCACTTCCAGTCTCTCCATCTATGTGGGTAGAGTGGATGGTAGCCCCTTCAACAAAGTTGTAGTTGCTGGCCCTGGGAAGTCAAGCTGACATGTATGTAAACAATAAGAGAATCTGAATGGACATGAGTAGGGCACTCAGAATTTTCTGTCTGCTACACTGAGCAAATAATGGAAATCATTATATAAGAGAAAGAGACCTTAGACTAAGAGCATATTAAAATAAAATGTAACTTTAAGTTCTTTTTAGCTCCAAGGTAAACATTCTTTAAGGGTAGTACAGTATAATGGCCAATACTGTCTACACTCAGTACTTGATAAAGGAACAAATGTATAATGTAGGACTGAGTTCTAGATGCAAATACACCAGAACTCAGGCATAATAGCCCACACCCATTTACACTGAGTTCTGAGCTTTATTTTTTAAAGTTCACTTTTGACAACTTAGCTAAAAAGGATATCTTTGATGTAAGACTTTTTCTTCTGAAGGAAATAGTCAGAAACTCTGCTTTAAGCCATAAAGAACCAAGAATAAAAATAATATATTAAACTGTAATAATTTCCCATAGATAAAATTACATAGCCAATTAAAAATCTAATTATTTTAGCATCTTGAGTATCAGCATAGTCATCTCACTTCTTGTTCTCTACATATCCTGAATGTCTCCCATTCTTTCTTAAGATCCAATGGCATTTCAAGGCTAAATTCTTAATGCAAATTTCATATTTTATTATATTACTGTAGCTAAATTTTGTTGCTTTCAGAAATTGTTTTTTAGTGCCAGTTCAATATGCTTAAATTAGAGGTGAATTAGGCATTCTGATAATATTTATTTCTTTGTAAATTTAACTAGAGACCAGGATATAATACATTCTTTGTTTTCCAAAAGGGATCAATCCCAGGCTTATTAAAGTTAGTAATGAGTCCTTTATAAAAAAAAAAAAAAAGTAGAAATCAATTCTGAACTGGAGAGTTGTTAAACAATATTATGTGAAATTAAAGCCAAAGAAAACTGTTTTTGTTGTTTAATAAGCACCATATGTCAATTAGCACATGCTATTGTTTCTTTTAATGAAGATAGCTTATACTGATTAATAAACTTTTGAATTGTCAATGTACGAAGAGATATTGAATTTTCTCTTATTCAGATTGATCAAGAGTTGCTTAATTTGAACTCAGAATGAAATTTCCCTTTGGGCTGTGAATTTCATCTGGTTTGGATCAAAATAATGGCATATTAACCTTAAATTACTATCATTTATCAGGGAAACCAGGAATATTTCTTAGAAAATTTCAAAGAATTTAGAAATTTAAAACTCTAATGTAAACTGAATGATAATATTAACTATTTTTCATCTTCTCAAAATTACTTATTTCTACTTAAGGCTATGCAGTGTAACATCACACTTGATGCACTCATTACCGTATGGATTACATTCCTAAATATCTCTGAGGATTCATTCCTAGAGATTAATTGACCTTTCACTCTTAAAATGTTTTACTCTGCTTAAATTTCAACTTTAATTTCTTCCTGAAACCAAAGATTCTCTCTACTCTGCCGACCCATCACCCCCAAGTTTTAAGCATGATTGGTCTTATGTCAATAGTCAATGATCAGATAAGGAAAGAAAGGGAATACTTTTAAGAAAACAGTGACACAGGCCTAAAGTATAATTGTGTCATCAACTAAGTGAACAGAAAATTCCCATATTTTTCCTAGGAAAGATCCCTATTAAAAAATAAACATTCTATAAACAAGGAAGGTTATAATTAATCATTTGCCTTAAGGGACTCCAGTATGCCCAAAAGCAATTTGTTTCTCTGATAGGTCAGTAGAAGCCTACATCTAGAAATATACCTCTAAGTTTTGGTAACTTTACAAAGAACCTCCAGAGAACATTAAAATAAAATTTCTTCCTATAATTAAAAAGCTAGTTTGTCTTTTTCAAACAGTGATCAGCCTGAGTAGATAAAACAATTGTATAGGACACTAGTGGGCTAGCCTGCTAATGTACCCGTATCTTTGTGTATATCATTCCTTTCAAGCTTCTTTTTGTTCATCTATGCTATAGTATTGTCCCCCAGACTAATGAGTCTCCCCTCCTCCATGTCCTCACTCAGGCCTAGCAAGTGCTATTAGCTCTTGACTTAGTTCATACAGTCATTAGTGATCTTGGCAAGCAGGAATAAAAAGCTTAATCATCCCTTGAGTGAACTGATAAAACTGAGTTACTGAACTTATGGTCAAGATCAGGGCATCTTCACTCAGGTGTAACAGTCCCATGGACCTTGCTAGAAACAATTTTCAACTTTAATCAAAAGAAATGTATCACAAATCAAAACAGAATCAGTAACATCAACTTTCTTCTTTAATTTTTAAAAATATTTTAAATGTATTTATTTATTTGAGACACAGATATCCCGTCTACTGGTTCCTTTCCCAAATGTCCTCAATAGTCAGGGCTGGGCCACACCAAAACTTGGAGGTGGAAATTTAATCCAGGTCTACCATGCGGGGTGGGGACTAGGACCTGTTGGGCTCCGGGCTACTTCTTTAGCACCACCTCTCTCACAGAAGGGCAGACGGAGGCCAGTTCACTCGGTCATTACCCAGCACTCGCGGAGGGTCCACAGTCTGGGCCCTGGGGATTCTGTGGTGGGAAAGACACAGGCCCCACCCTCCAGGGAGGGACTCAGAAAGCTAAGCAGAGGACATGGTGGGAGGGGGAGCACAGGCACGCTCCAGCAGCAGGGGGCATCTGAGAAGAGCATGACTCCTGGGGTGGGAAGGGGGAGAATCCCAGACCTTGAGAATGGCAAATGCAAAGGCCCTGGGGCAGGGAGGCATTTGGAGCACTAATGGAGTACTATTTCCATGATGATTATTTCTTATTTCCTTAAGTACCCAAGTACTTAAGCCATCTCCACTGCCTCTCACTTCCTGGAGAGTCAAATAAATGCTCTCTAATGTGGAACAATGACACCTTAACCACTAGGCTAAGCCCATGCCAACCTTCTCCTTTTCAACAATAGAAAAATGGGCCCAAAGGACCAGCATTGTGGTACAATGGATTAAGCCATTGCTTGAGACACCTTCATTCCACATCAGAGTTCCAGCTCCTCTGCTCTTGATCCAGCTCCCCGCTACTGTGCCTGGGAAGGCAGCTGATGATGACTTAAGTACTTGAGTCCCTGCTACACATGTGGGAGAGCAGAGTGAAATTCCTGGCTCCTAGTTTCAGCCTGGCCAAAGCCCTGTTGGTTGTAGTCATTCAGAGTGTGAACCATATGATAGAAGGTTTCCTTTTTCTCCCCATCTGTCTGTCACTTTGCCTTTCAAATAAATAAATGATTAAATCTTAAAATAAGAAAAATGGACCCAAGATTTAAATTTAATCAATAATTTTTGGTTCTTCAGAATGAATTATCCAAATTATTGATTAACACAAATGCTGCTACCTGTATGTGACATCAAGGGTTCTCAACTCTGAGCTACAAAATAAAAACTAATCACATGAGAGTGAGAGACTTATCAAAACAGCTGCAACAATAATGTTCACTGGCTGCCATATACAGAGTTGGCTAACTTTTGTGGTTGTATCAAGACTATTTCTGTTTCTCTATATAGCATTTCATTCAGAGTAACATTCTCACATATTTTCTAGATATTATACTACATATTTTTACATGCCATTTCATTTCCATTAAAAGATTTGGAGATGGATTGACATTTTAATAATTAACAAAATTGATATGATTCAAATACCTATTAACAACTCAAAAAATATTTTAATATTGGTAAGAATATAGGCACAGGCTCAGTTAGCCCAGTACTTACAGTTAGCACAGTTAGTCAGGCTTCAAATATTAGAATTTTTATCAGATCATTTCTTCCTTTAACAATTCAAGCTAAAGCTACCACCATGGGTTTAGTCATCCATACTGAGATTGTCTTCTGCATTTCAGGTAGGAGATTCCATTAAGGAAGTTATATTTCTACTTCCTGGGTTTTTTTCTACTACTTTTAATATTTCCTCAAATATCTGAACATTATTTTCCAAATTTACCAAATGTGATAGAGTAGGTGAATGATGAAGATGAAACTAAGGAACCATTTTGGGACATTTTCCCTTAACTTGCTGAATGTCTTTGGGCATAATTTTAAAACTCTGTTAGTTTTCCAGTACCAAGTGTTAAAATTAAAGTGTGTTACATAATTGAATTGATTAACAATTTTTAGAAGATTAATTAGCATCCTAACAGAAATTTAACAGAAGTTTTCATTAATACCTTAATCTTTTTAGTTCCAATTTCCCTCTCAAAGCACTTTGAATTCCCAGAGATGGCTTCTAAATAGGGAGCCTCTATTTACTTAATGGAGCTTTTAGCCACTGAGAGTAGCTCTGTGGGATGCTGGGAAACTTAGAGGAAGATGTGAAGCTGAACAAGAATGTAAAATAGGTTCTCTCAGCCTTACAGGTTTCGAGCACTACAATATCCCTTACCCTGATTGCAACTTCAGCAGAGTGAAGTGGTTTGTTTGTTGAAATAATGAATAGTAGATGGCATCCATTTTAGTGGAAAGGTTTAATTTGTGATTCCCTGAGGCTATGTGAAATGAAACACCCTTATTTATTCCAGTAAATGAAGTCAAATAGCTTCTGGAATTTCTTCTGAGAAAGATCATCCAAGAACAATGATTTCCCATATTAGTGTGCAAAATAAAACATTTAATGAATGTACAGTGTAGTGAAGAGTACTATTTCCATGATGATTATTTCTTATTTCCAAAGCATGTTCTTATCTGATTATGTTTCTACTTTTAAAAACTGATGCTGAGGGGCTGGCGCCGTGGCTCAACAGGCTAATCCTCTGCCTTGCGGTGCCTGCACACAGGGTTCTAGTCCCAGTAGGGGCGCCGGATTCTGTCCTGGTTGCCCCTCTTCCAGGCCAGCTCTCTGCTGTGGCCAGGGAGTGCAGTGGAGGATGGCCCAAGTGCTTGGGCCCTGCACCGGCATGGGAGACCAGGAGAAGCACCTGGCTCCTGCCTTAGGATCAGCGCGGTGCTGGCCGCAGCACGCTGGCTGCGGCGGCCATTGGAGGGTGAACCAACAGCAAAAGGAAGACCTTTGTCTCTCACTGTCCACTCTGCCTGTCAAAAAAAAATAAAAAAAAAAAACTGATGTGAGGTATATCATGATTTTTAAGCTTGCCTCAGTAACTCATAAAATAAAAATATGACTATTCTCTCTGATTTCACATATTTTAGTTAAAAAGCAGTTATTTCTGAAAATAATCATTAGGGCCACATAATACCATATTATTAAATTTCAACAAGCAAACTGCTCAAGGGGAGTGTAGTAGGGAGTATTTGGGGAGAAGAACTAGTTTACTCTTAGAAAATCTAAGAAGAAAAAGTACCCTAAAAATTAGTAATATTACGATTAGAGGGGGCTGGCGCTGTGGCACAGTGGGTTAACGCCCTAGCCTGAAGCACTGGCATCCCATATGGGTGCCGGCTCGAGTCCGGGCTGCTCCTCTTTCAATCCAGCTCTCTGCTGTGGCCTGGGATAGCACTGGAAGATGGCCCAAGTCCTTGGGCCCCTAAACCCATGTGGGAGACCCAGAAGAAGCTCCTGGCTCCTGGCTTCAGATTGGTTTTCCATCCTCATATTTTTTCATTTGAAAGATAGAACAACACAGAGCTCTCATTTGCTGGTTCACTCTTCAAATACTTGCAACAATCAGAACTGGGCCAGGCTGCACCCAGATGCCAAGAATTCAATCTGGGTCTGCACAGGGACCCAGATATTGGAGCCATCAGCTGCTGCCTCCCGGGATGTGCATTGGCAAGAAGCTGAAATCAAGAACAGAGCTGAGATTCAAACCCAGGTGTTCCAATATGGAATGTAGGTATCCCAAGGGGCATCTTAACTGCTTTACCAAATGCCCACCCCACCACCTGTCTTTAAAGCATAAACAAACTAGAATCCCTTTCAGAGAAAGGAAAATAGGATACCCAAAGAAACAGAATAACTTTAGCATGAAACACTCTAAGAACATGTATTTAAATGCAAGGATGGTCATCTCAGAAATATGTATTTAATGGGACATAAATGTTAGAAACAACCTCAATATCCAACAGCAGAAAGCTGAATGACCCACTGATACCCTGGCTATGCAGTGCCAAGGATCTACTCCCCATTTTCTCCAAGTTATAGATCAAATCTTGCCCTACGCTGACACTGTACTGCCTTTGAAATCACATATTCAAACATCTCATTCTCTAATCACAACCCCAGACCCATCCAGTTTTCCCAGGAAACTTTCATTACACCTGTTCTTCAACCATCTGGCAAATCTCCACCCACTGGCCCTTCCAACTTCATCTAATTCATCATATCCTCCCATTACCTCATCATTGTCCCTTCCGGTTAGCACCCGTGACCCATCATTTCAACCTACACTCTTTCCAGAGCCCAAAATTTCCTTGTTCTGATGTGAGTTTCATTCACACTGTTGTGTATCTTGCCTCCCTTAAGAATCAAATTTCTCAGAAAGTTGTCCATTTTACTGTCATCATTCCTCTAATCTCTCCTTGACTTCTCAAACTACCTTGTCCAACATCCCTTCCCATCATGGAAATTACCCTATTCAAGGTTAAGAATGACCTCTAATTCTTGAATCTAATAGACATTATTACATTTTCTCACACATAACTTTTGCAAGTACAAAACTGAGCACTTAAATACTCTTCTTGGCTTACACATAATAATTTTTTTTTTTAGATTTTTATTTACGTATTTGACAGGTAGAATTACAAAAAGTGAGAGAGAGAGACAGAGAGAAAGGTCTTCCCTCTGCTGGTTCACTCCCCAAATGGCCGCAACAGACGGAGCTACACAGATCCAAAGCCAGGAGCCAGGTGCCTCCCCACCCCCCCACCCCCCCAGTCTCCCACGTGGGTGCAAGGGCCCAAGCACCTGGGCCTTCCTCCACTGCCCCCCCAGGCCACAGCAGAGAGCCAGACCAGAAGAGGAACAACCAGGACCAGAACCAGTGCCCATATGGGACGCCAGCGCCACAGGCAGAGGATTAACCTAGTGCGCCAGGGCGCTGGCCCCAATTTTGGTTTTCCACAAATTTCTTAGGCAGTTTCTCCACTTCCACCCACCCCTTAACCATTTTATTCCTTAAGCCGTATACTAAGTCCTATTCTTTTTCACTTTATACATTTCCCTTCAATGATCATATCTTCATGACTTCAATTATCATCAATAGGACAATGTTTATCTATCTAACTATATAAAACTTGGAAGTTTCTCAGGAACCTCTAGCTTAACACATATAAAATTGATGCAGTTTCTTCTTCTTCAACTTTGTCCAAGTCTTTTTGCTTTCTGCAAAGGCATCTTTCCTACCCTGTGTTGCACAAGTGAAAAATCTGGGAACTGTCCTACACATTGCCCTTTCCTTTTACCTCCTTTCCCACATCCAGTGATGATCACTAACTCCCACCAAATTCTGTCTCCTCAATATTTCCCAAATCTACTCATTTATCTATAACCACTATGGCCACGTTTATGTTGTTCAAATCACTATTACTTCTTGCCTCAACTATTGCAACTGCCTCTTAAATCAAGGACTCCCCAGATTTCTCAGGCCATGACACATGTAGAAAATTTTACTATTGAAAAATACCCTGGCAGGAACTAGAAGAAGGTTCCTTCATTTTAGGGAATTGTTGGGTTTTTTATACTACATAATTTTTAAAGTAAAATATATCCAATTATTAGAGACAATGTTAAATACTGAATTTGCAAAAAGCACCTAAGATATATTTCAAAAAATTTATAAGCTGTCCTTCAAAATACAATTTTTAATAAAATATTTTATATTTGAGATGATGTCCATCAATTCCTAATTAAGACATTTAAAAGATGATCTCTTCAAATTCTTTTTTAAAACATATTTATTTACAAGAGGCAGAGAGAGAGAGAGAAAGAAAGAGAAAGGAGGGGGGGAGAGAGAGAGAGAGAGAGAGAAAGAAAGAAAGAAAGAAAGAAAGAAAGAAAGAAAGAAAGAAAGAAAGAAAGAAAGAAAGAAGAGAGAGAAAGGCAAACAGAGCTCCAACCCATTGGCTCACTCCCCAAATGCCCACATCAGGTGATGCTGGGTCAGGCCACCCAGGTTTACCACAAGGGCAGCAAGGACCCAACCACTCAAGCCATCACTTTCTGTTTCCCAGGGTTTGCACTGGCAGGAAGCTGGAATCATGAGCCGAGCTGGGACTCAAATGCAGGCACTTCAAAAGGGGATATGGGTGTCACAACCAGCACTTTTTTAAAAAAGATTTATTTATTTACTTTGAAAGTTGGAGTTACTGAGATAGAGGGTGAAAGAGAGAGAAAAAGAACGAGAAAATCTTCCATCTGCTGGTTCATTCCCCACATGGTGGCAATGACCAGGGCTGGGCCAGGCTAAAGCCAGGAGCCAGAAGCTTCAACCAACCTCCTACATGGGTGTAAAGTGCCAAACACATGGGCTGTCTTCCATTGCTTTTCCCAGGCCATGAGAAGAGACCTGGACTGGAATGGAGCAGCTGGGACATGAATCGGCACCTGTATGGTATACTGGCATTGCCAGTGGCAGCTTTACCCACTGCCCCAGCCCCTCAATGGGCACCATAACTGCTGGTGTTTCAAATTCTTGATAGTTACCGACAAAGGGAAACTTTGTTCACACAGGTAAATAAAAAAGGAACTTAAATATTTTTCTAACCATTCTAAAATTTTTAACAATTGGAACTATATTTAGAGAATCTAATGGCTCTTCCTCTTTAATTGTCATTTTTAATGTTCTAATTTCTTGTTATAATACAAATGGATTCTAAGGCTAGTTGAACTTTTTCATGTCAAGTATTTGCAAAACAGTGATGGATATTTTATCTGAAGAACACATGGGTGTCATCAAAGCAGTCACTTACAGCTAGTTTGGTTGGGTGTTGGAGGGAAGAGCAAAGAACATTAACAACAAACATAAAGGTCAGCTAAATGTGATGTCAGAATGTCTGGAGCTACCTTTGTCAGAAGTCTCTACTCCACTCTTGTATATCCACTCTGACAGGCCCCACCAGGGTACCTAGAAATCAAATCCTTCAGGAGTTCCATGGGTTGGCTAGATTCCAGTTTAGCTTCTCCTAGGGTGTCAAAGACCTGGTACAAAAAAGGGAGGAGTAGAAAACATGAAACAAATCCAGAAAATGAATGAATTTGAAGACCTGCTCTCTAGCAGTGCCCCTGAAATGCCAAGGGGTTGATTATCTTCTGCATACTCTAGTTTTCAATATAAAACAGCAGGAAATTGTTTTTGAATTTCCTGGTAAAAAAAAATATCTGATGGTGTTGGGGTGGTTTGGTTCTAGGGCAAGCAGCAAAGAAAAGGCTTTATAGGAATAGAATTTGTATTAGTATTTTCCAGAGAAACAAAACCAAAGGATATCTATGAAGACATTTAATATGACAACTGGTTCACATAAGCCAATGGTGTAATTAAATCTAAATCCAAAGGCATGAGAACCAGGAGTACTGGGGAGGTGGGTACTGGTCTTAGTCTTGAAGTGCAAAGGTCTAAGAAGCAGGAGCTCCAAAATCTGCAGGCAGGAGAAAATGGATGACCTAACTTAAGGAAAAAAGTGAATTCACCCCTCCTCTACCTATTTGTTCTATTCAGACCCTCGATGGATTGGATGGCACCCACCAACAATGTTGAGGGCAAATCTTTGCTCAGTGCCCTGATTCAAATGATAATCTCTTTCAGAGACATCCTCATCGACATTCCTAGCCACACTGTTTTAGCAGCCATTGAAGCATCCTTAAAGCCAGTCAAGTTCACACAAATTTAACCATCACAGAGCTCAACCTTAAAAAACATTAATTATGAACATTTGCTGGTTGCATACCCAGTAGTCATTCCTTGCTTTACTGTTCTTGAGTGCCCCATTTTTTCTTCTGGTTAGAATCTCCTCCTCCTCAAATGCAATACTTATTTAAGCCCTGATCCCCATACCTCCCTGAACAGTACAGTTGCCAAGTTTTTTTTTTTTTTTTTTGACAGATAGTGAGACAGAGAGACAAAGAAAAAGGTCTTCCTTCCATTGGTTCACCCCCTAAATGGCCTCTACGCTCTACGGCTGGCACGGTGCCATCTGAAGCCAGGAGCCAGGTGCTTCTTCCTGGTCTCCCACATGGGTGCAGGCACCCAAGCACTTGGGCCATCCTCCACTGCCCTCCCAGGCCACAGCAGAGAGCTGGACTGGAGGAGGAGAAACCAGGACTAGAACCCAGTGCCCATATGGGATGCTGGTGCTGCAGGCGGAGGATTAGCTAAGTCAGTCCTGGTGCCAGCCCAGCCAAGTTCCTTTGAAAAGCAAAGTTCTCCACTGTTCTGAAATAGCTACCAAAGAGATGCTATCTGTTGTACTGGACAGTGTATGTCATGTGAAAAATGAAACTTCAGGTGCATGCATTCCTAATCAGGAGAATATCACCTCCAAAGTAGGTGAAAGTTGGGGAAAGAAAAAAGTCTTACCTTTTTTATGTGTAAAAAAAAATATATATATATATATAGTACACAAACAGATATAAAGTATATTTTATAGTAGTAAAACTTTAGAGAGGGGCAGATAATCTGGCACAGTAGGTGCCCACATCCTGTAACAGTGCCTGTTCAACTCGTGGCTACTTGGCTTCCAATCTAGCTCCCTGTTAAGGTGCCCGAGAAGCAGTAGATGAGGGTTCAGGGCTTGAGTCCCTGCCACCCACTTGGAGATCTGGATGGTGTTCCTGGCTCCTGCCTTCAGATATGCATGTTTCCCTCTCTCTGTAATTCTGCCTTTCAAATAACGAAAGTTCTTAAAAAAAAAAAAAAAAAAAAGAACTTTGAGGAGCATGAAGACATCTGAAAAGACTCCTCAGGGAGATAATGAAAAAAAACACAATTATTGCTACCCGTAAGTCTATCAAGTAAATGAAACCTGAGGTCAGACTTAGTCCCTTCCTTTCGACTTAACCAGACCAATAAACCCACTTACTTGTTTAGGCCATCCTGTTTTGGGTCTCCTGTTACTTACAAATCATATTAACTGACAAAATACAGAACTCATTATCTGACATATGATACCAATACAGTATCATATCAGTACCAGAATGTTAAAAGTGGAGCTACTTTCAGTTTCTGCTAAGCCTCCTTGAAAACAGATGCCAGGTATCCCTATAACCAAAATGAGGTAAGAAAGATGAAAACATCATTTAGAAATGAGAAAGGGGTGGTAGGAAACAAATTCTGAAACCCTTGTCCCCTCATCTCTGAGAGTACATAAGGGCTAAAATTGAAGACAGAATTGGAAATTAGAGTAGTTGTTAAGATGCTAACATGAGGGTGGGAGGTAAAGAGTATTCAAACTGAGACTTCAAGAAGACCATCTGTAGAGCTTGCTATGTATCTCTGGGAATTCTGGAGATAAAATATACTAGTGACTGATGTTGACATGAAACCATGAGATCCAGTTTGCATGTTTCATACATGAAAGGTAAAGAGAATTCAAAGTCAAAATTGAGGTGAGTCAAGGTAAGTTTAAAGCGAATCAAGAGAGCTCCCCTCTATCACTTCTCTGGATTCAAACCTTGTTATCTGGAATTCTTTGTGTGCAGTGACAAAAGTATGCGGAGCAACTTACTGAAAAATGGGACACATTTTGCACAACCAAATCATATAATGGAAGATGTGGATTAGAACCTGAATCTGCAGCCTGCTGAGACCTCTCATTAATTAGGGAAAAGGTGCCAGACAAGTAAGTCAAATATGGATTTATTTTAGACACACATCAGTATCAGAAGTTTGGGGCCAGCATTGTACTGCAGTGGGTTAAGCCACCTGCAATGCTGGCATCACATATGGGCACCAGTTTGAGTCCCAGTTGCTCCACTTCTGATCCAGTTCCCTGCTAATGCACCTGGGAACGTAGGGCCATGTGGGCCCATCACCCACATGGAAGACCTGGACTAGCCAGCCGCAGCCATTGCAGCCATTTGGGGAGTGAACCAGTGGATGGAAGATTTCTTTCTCTCTCTCCCTCTCTCTGACTCTGCCTTTCAAATAATTAAATCTTTAAAGTCAGAAGTCCAAAGCTGTGAAACAGAGGTATTCGAAAAGGCAATGTTCAAAATTATACAAACAATTCACTTTTTTAAAAAAAGATGTATTTATTTATTTGAAAGGCAGAGTTATAAAGAGGCAGAGACAGAGAGAGAGGGAGAAAATTTTCCATCTGCTGTTTCACTCCCCAGATGGCTGCAACGGATGGAGCTGGGCTGATCTAAGCCAAGAGCCAGAAGCTTCTTCTCGATCTCCCACACCAGTGCAGAGGCCCAGGGCCGTGGGCCATCTTCTACCGCCCTCCCAGGCCATAGCAGAAAGCTGGATAGGAAGTAGAGCAGCTGGAACTCCAACCGGTGTCCACACGAGATGCCGTCAGTACAGGTGGCAGCTTTACCCACTACACCAATGCAGGAACCCAAACAATTCACTTTAAAAGCACCAAACAACAACAAAAAAAGAGATGTATGGATGAATAAGGTGACAGATAAATGATGGAGCAAGTATAATAAAATGTAAAAGGTGGACTCCTAAACTGCAGGTATAGGAAACTGATCTTACATTCTAAGGAAAGGGAGGGCTGAGAAAAGCTATTCATTTGTCCAGAAAAAATTCAAGGGAAACAACAGTTGATGATCTCTACTGATCTAATCTGCTCCTGTTTGGTTACTAGTGCTCTGCACAGCATTCCACATGTTCTCATTTTTTCACATTGACAATAGAGTAGGTGACGGGATCCTTCACTGAGATAGGAACGGCACACAAAGGAACAGATTTGTGGTGACAACCTTTGAACCTGCTTTTGGCGTTCTGAAGTTTCGGTGTTCGCGTTATATCTAAACAGAAATGTCCATTCGGCCCAGAATTCAGGAGACATCTGCTGCCTTCTAAACACAACACTGAGGAAAGCACATTTCACAGGGTTTCTGAAAGATAGCTCATTTTAGTTTAGGACTCAACATGAAAAGTAAGCTTCATCACAAAAACACAGCTCAACACCACCCTGTCCGTGTGGAGGCCGCTCAGAGAAGAAAGGGAGGAACGACATAATTCACCAAGCAGACATCAAACCGCAGCTTTTCATCTTTCCCGCTGGTTCTTAAACGACCAACCACGCCGATTTTTCTGTCATATTCCACGCCATTTCCGCTCGCGCACTTTAATTACGTCAGTCCGTCAGATATCGCGGTATCATCCTGTTACCGAGGCCATTTAACAAAGATCTCGCGAAATTTGTTCTACATGTTCAAGGGAGCCTCTTACCCTCCTCCACCCCGCCCCTAGTCTGTCCTTTCTTTCTCTTTCCAAGTCACAAAACCCTCTTCTTCCCTCTTTCGGGCAAGCGGCTCCCCTGTTTCCCATTTCAGACCGGAACCGGAAGTGCAGTGGGCGGGCCCGGCAGCGGAAAGCGCAGCGGCGCCGGAGCCGGGACACGGCTGTGGCTGCAGCCCCCACCCCGGCCACGGATCGCTGGGTGGCAGGGCTGCGCGGCTCCAAGCTGAAGGTCGGTCCGGAGGAGGGTGGGCGCGAGCCTCACCTGGATTGTCCGGGCGGCACTGACCTCGGGCCCCCCGGGCGCCGCGGGGGATCATGTCTACAGCCTCTGCCGCCTCCTCCTCCTCTTCGTCTTCGACCAGTGAGATGATCGAAGCCCCTACCCAGGTCCTTAACTTTGAGGAGATCGACTACAAGGAGATCGAGGTGGAAGAGGTGAGCAAGCTCCAGCACGGAGACTGTAGTCCTGGGCGGTCCCTGCCTCTGCCTGGTCCTGGCTCCGAAGGGGCCCGGCGGGGTCCACCCAGGAGTGCCCCCAGCCCTTCAGAGACGGGGTGTGGAGGAGGCTCGACTGCTCCGGCTGGCTGTCTTTTTTTCCTTTACCCCGACACTCTAAATGAGTGTGGATCAGATAGTCTGGTGACTGCATTTGGGTCACCTCACACAGAATGAACTGTGCGGTAGTGTGACCCGCCAGTTCTCATACCTGTGAGTAAATTCCGTGAAGACTGGCGGTTTTGGAGTTCGCTGACGCGAAGGGCCAACGATGGTATTATGTTCGGTTTCCAGCTCTGTGCCTGGGGCGTAAGGGATGCTCAGTAAATGCTTGCCGAGTTACTAGGTCATCAATTCTAATAAAATGCTCTCCCTTAGTACCGAATGACTCTGTTTTTCCGATATCATAGAGCAGCACTCGCAGTATTCAGTGTCTTGCTGTTTTAGATGAATTTCACCCGTAGTAACGCCGACTGGTCTATGATGAAACGAAGTTTCAAGTAGCATATTCTGAAAAGATAACTGTTGGTTTTGCTGATAACCAGAATATCGCTGCTTTCCTATCCAGTTATCCATCGTATTTATCATTTATGGTGACAACCAGAATGTCGCTGAATTTCTCTCTCTGGAACCCATTCTGCGTTCAGATCAAAGCATTTGTGCTTTTCATACATTGCTCCTTTTCTAATTCATAAAGGGGTAGATTGGTTCTAAGGACCATAAAATTTAGAAAATAAAAACTGAATATGCATTTTAAAGACACACTTTGGAACTTGTTAAAATTTTAGTTGGGGCTAGTATCTGTCAAACAGTTGCCATTTATTTTTCGCTATACATTTTATTAAGCACTTTACTCTACCTGTTAAGAACCTTGTTAAGTCCTGGTGAAACATAATAGACTCTCAAAGAGCTGTCTCTTAAAAATTTAAAATTGCATTTACATGACAGCCAGTTAAAAGTAGTGAGCTAATGAACATTCAATGCTTTTTTCTTTTTCTTTCTATTTTCCTTTCTTCCTTTCTTTTTAGTTTTAGAAAGGTTCAATATATCCAATATACCACATTCTAGCTGTGTAATTTGGGAGCAAGTTCCTAAGTCCTTTGAGCTTTCAATTCCATAAGTGTAAAACAGAGATAATATTCTATTTTATTTATCCATATAACAGATCCTACTAAACAATATATGCAAAACACCCAACAATGCCTGACACATATTGTTAGGAAACTTATTTCCAGACAGGAGCAATGACCTGCTTTAAGGTCACATAGCTAACTAAAAGAAGACCTGTATTTTGAAGAGGAAAAATTTTTTTTCTTTTCCTATTGAGGCTATGATAAATTCCTTTTTCAGAAGTGGATAGTTGATCCAGCTTTCATGGCTAACATTCTTTTTTAAGAATAAAAATGGAATGAGTCAGTCTACAAGAATTGCAGTTTTTAAATAAGCATTTACGTCTACTCTGTGGTGAACTGCTATGCTGGTAGACAAGAAATTATTATATAATAATAACTTGTACTCCGTGGTCTACCTCACAAAATTGCTTGACTCTCACAACCTTAGTTTTTACAAACTGCTTTCTAAAGCTTTTTGGATTCTTGCTTCATGGAAGAATGGAAGTTGCTAAGGAGACATTTGCCATTTTGATACTCTTCCCTCAAAGCCTTTTCACTTCTGGTTAGCTTTCTATGTTTCCAAGACCCTTCTTTCAGATATGTTTCAACTTTGAGGGGAGGATATTCCTAAGGAGTACGTTTTTGTTTTTAGATGAAAATTTCTAATATTTTTCTAATGTTTTTCATTTTTATATATCCGATTTGTTTTCCCTTTAAATCCTGAATTTACACCTTTCTGGTTTTGAAAAACCACTACATAACTTCCATCGTACTCTTCCTTTGCATACTATGTAATCCAGAGCACTCAGCAACTATTTCTCAGTCTTCTAGATTAAATCATAAAAAGTGAACAGAGAAGGATGACCAGAAACAAAAACTATTTTATATTGCTTTCTATGTTTTATATAACAGAAGTACATGGTCTTTTAAATTAAGACCATATTGCTATATTTATATATAGTCAAATAACAAGTATAATTAAATCAATATATTGTAGCAATATAACTAGAAAGTATCTGTTTTTGTTTTTGTTTTCTTTTAGGTTTATTTATTTATTCATTTATTTGAAAGGCAGTGTTAGAAAGATCGTCCATCTTCTGGTTCACTCCCCAAATGGCCCTCTAGGTCTCCCACATGGGTACAGGGGCTCAAGCATTTGAGCCATCTTCTGCTGCTTTTCCAGGCACAGGAGCAAGGAGCTTAATGGAGAGTGAAGCAACTGAGGCTTGACCCTGTACTTCAGCAAGGGATACTGGGGTGACAGGCAGCAGATTAACCTTCGGCACCACAATGCCAGCCCGCAGAAACTGTTTTAAAAAGAAATCCCAAATGGAGGCCAAATAGGCAGTTATTTAGTAGATAAAATGTCTGAAACATCAGCTGCTTTTAATTTGGGTTCTTAATAGTGTGACTCAGTAATATTCATTTGGTACTCTTTAAAAATATATTTATTTTCATTTTCATTGAAAATTCGAAAGACAGACAGTGAAAGGTATTCTATCTGCTGGTTCAACCGCCAGCGGTATGCAACACAAGGGCTGGGCCAGGCTAACGCCAGGAGCGTGGACCCCAGTTCTGGTCTACCATATGGGTGGCAGGAATTCAAGTACTTGACCTAGCTCCAGCTGCCTCCCAGGATACACATATATGAAGAAGAGCAGCCAGGATGAACCAGTGCTCTGATATGGGATGCAAGCATCTCAGGTGGGAACTTAATCCACTGAGCCAAACATCCACCCCCGTTTGGCACTTTTTAAATTCAGTTCTGATACTAAATGTATAAGATCTCAACCTCAGGGGTCTACCCAGGTACACTTTTTAGAGTATCGTTTAGTTTTCATCATTCTGGATGCTGGTGCAGAGTATGTTAAATTGTGAAGTGTGTACATTGGCATGAGATTGCAAGAGTGGTAAACACTATGTGCAATCATGAAAAGTATGCTGGGCAATTTAGGTGATATACTGCTATAATTCTAACCTTGAGCATGTCGTTTGGTTTTGGGGCCTCTAAGTTTTCTTGTATAATGAGGAATTGAACAAAATCATTTAAGGTCTCTTCTAATTCTAAAATGAAAACAGATTCATTGTTTCCTGTATTTATGTTCTGTTTCCACAGCAAGCTTGGAATTCCTTTAAGCACAACAATCCTAATCTCTCATGGGATTTAATTGGTAGCCAGCCAAGCCTGGGTAGGTAGGATAAATGATATCTGCGTTTTCCAGATATTAATAAGTGGTCATAGAATATGATTTTCCAGAAGCCACATGCCTAAGTAAATGGTAGAGCTAGGAATTGAATATGAGACTTCTTGCTTATCAGTCATTTGCTCTTTCCATGGGATTTATAGTGTCACTTTAGTTCTTCCGCGGACTCTATAATAAACCTTATTCTGGGGATGAGGAACCAAAATATTGATTTTCTTTCTAGTAGTTGGTCCTGAACATTTAATGAACACCAAACTGCTGAAGTACTGTGGAAGATGGAGTCCTAGGATTCTCTCTATAAAAATATCTGACTTACTGTGAGACTAGAATAAACACCACAGTTAATTATATTTTCAGAACTACAGACTTAAACCTGTGGATATAGTATATAGTGTAAATTGAACCCATAAACTATAATTTGAAAATAGAATTAATCCCAAGAGGCTCCATTGAGTGGGGACTATTTTAAGCTAGGTTTCAAATAAAGTCAGTGGTTGAGAAAGTTGATATGAATTGTCTTTACATTTGTTCCTCTGCCTGGAGAACTCTTGCCCTAGAACCTGGCATGGCTGAGTCCTTCTCAGCATTGAAGTACCACCTCAAGTGTCACATCCATACAGAAGCTTTCCTTGAGTAAACTAAGCTTTTGTCAATATCTGCAAGTACTGCCCTTCAAGACATTAAACAGTAACTGAAATTGTGACCCCACCCCCCAGCAAAGTGTGAAGTGCCTTATTCATGTTTGCAACCCAGTACATAGCACATAGAAGAATCTATAAACCTTGTTCACTGAGTAAATGGAGTTATCATAACATGCTTACATGAATCAAATTTTTTCTGGCTCTCTTACATTACATGTGATAAAACAAGGGTTAAAATAAGTTGTGTGGGCCAGCGCCATAGCTCACTAGGCTAATCCTCCACCTGCGGCACTGGTACCCCGGGTTCTAGTCCCGGTTGGGGTACCGGATTCTGTCCCGGTTACTCCTTTTCCAGTCCAGCTCTCTGCTGTGGCCCGGGAAGGCAGTGGAGGATAGCCCAAGTGCTTGGGTCCCTGTACCCGCATGGGAGACCAGGAGGAAGCACCTGGCTCCTGGCTTTGGATCAGCACAGCTTGCCAGCCATAGCGGCCATTTAGGGGGTGAACCAATGGAAGGAAGACCTTTCTGTCTGTTTCTCTCTCACTGTCTAACTCTGCCTGTCCAAAAATAAATAAATAAATAAGTTGTATGTTTAGCTAATACAGCATTTACATTAGATCTGATTCCTATTCTAACGTTGATCCCATTACGCTTGGCAAATACTTGTGTTTATCAAGGGTAAAAGGCCAAGTGCTGTGAATAAGCATGTGAACTTTTACTGAAGTGCTAAAAAAGACCCTATTTACAATGGCTGCCTTTTAAAAGGAAGCCCCATGATGTTGACTGCAACTATAGCATGGGAGCAAGGCTACAATATTGGGCACATATAATCATTGCACCATTTATGTGTATTTTAAGCATCATTAAAGAGCTATGCAAAGGTTTTCCCATGTTTCATTTTAAAAGCTAAAATATCGCCGGCGCCGTGGCTCAACAGGCTAATCCTCCGCCTTGCGGCGCCGGCACACCGGGTTCTAGTCCCGGTCGGGGCACCGGATTCTGTCCCGGTTGCCCCTCTTCCAGGCCAGCCCTCTGCTGTGGCCCAGGAGTGCAGTGGAGGATGGCCCAGGTGCTTGGGCCCTGCACCCCATGGGGAGACCAGGAAAAGCACCTGGCTCCTGGCTCCTGCCATCGGACGAGCGCGGTGCGCCGGCCGCAGCGCGCCAACCGCGGCGGCCATTGGAGGGTGAACCAACGGCAAAAAGGAAGACCTTTCTCTCTGTCTCTCTCTCTCACTGTCCACTCTGCCTGTAAAAAAAAAAAAAAAAAAAAGCTAAAATATCTTAGGAAGGGGAAATATAGAAAGAACTTACAAAAGTCTAGTGTATTTTGTTGGCATAAGCTAGAAATATATGTGCAACTAATATTAGAGAAAAACATGACTTATAGGGCCTGAATAAGTTGCAGTCTAGATTTGTTAGTCACTGTTTAATTATGGATGTCCAGAATAATAAACTCACCCAGTGACTGTTGATTTTAGTAGAAATGTAGGACAGTTATTATAGTAGTTACAGAGATAATTTTTGTATGGTACACATGTCACTTAGCAGAAAAGCTGAGAATATGATTTGAAAGAAAGTCCTATTAAATAGATCACAAGTTTTATGACAGGCTTTAAAAAGACAGCATGAAAAATTCAGAAGAAAGTTTGGATAATCAAAGCCTTCCTTTTGTGTGCTCAAATCTGTCTTGTCAGCAGATGGCAGTTCCACTCTGCCACAGTTTATTAATAGAAATTAAAGTTCTGAAATAGTTGGAGGTCCCAAGTCCTAACCAATAAATATAAAATCTGTGCTTGTTCTATCATGTTCCAGATTTCTAGCCAGAGAGATGGCAGCATAACCAGGGATCCGTTCAAATAGTCTGTCAAACAAGGCCAAACCAAACTGACAGCTATAGTCACTAAACTAAAAATAACATGAATCAAAGACAATTAAGATGAATTATTTCACAGCAAATTAAGAATACTAAGGCATACATCATTTTCCATTGAGTTTAGTTATGGTGTTTGTTTAGTTTTTAAAGGAATTCCTTCCTTTAAAAGACACAATTAAGTTCTGATTTTGGCTTTTGTAACTTTCAATAGTAATTTCATGGAAATATTCAAATGCTGTGTCTCATGTTCTGTCACTTTTTCTTTTATTAAGAAATTAAATTGAAATCTGCTTTATTGTAAGAGACTAAAATTGTAGACTTAAAACCAATAGAACTAAACAATTGGGGGAACAATGCATATCCTAAGAGAATTAATCAAAAACATTTAATTTAGAAATATTCATAAATTTAGAGGGCAGTGTTTCTAAATTGATTTCCCTTTAAAACCAAAGTCCTTGGACTGATGCTGTAGCGTGACTGGTAAAACCATCACCTTCATCCCTTTGTGTGCTGCTTCAAGTCCCAGCTGTTCCACTTCCCATCCAGCTCCCTACTAATGTGCCTGGGAATGCAGTAGAAAATGACCCAAGTCCTTGGGCCCCTGTTATCTACATATGAGTCCCAGATGAAGCTCCTGTCTCCTGGCTCACCCTGGCCCAGCCCTGGCCGTGCAGCCATTTTGGAATGAACCAGCAGGTAGAATAGCTTGCTTGCTTGCTTGCTCGCTCGCTCGCTCTCTCTCTGCCTCTCCTTCTTCTGCCTCTTTCTATGTAGCTCTGACTTTCAAATAAATAAGTAAATCTTAAAAAATTCCTCTATGTATTCCCATGTTCTTCTGTTTTTATAGATGAAGAATTGTAAAGAATATCTGATACATTTACTTCTAAGTTGACTTTTTCAAGTGAACATGTATGATGTGGAAGATACTTGTAACTTGGATATGTGTTCTCACACTTTTGTTGAAAACTGATCTTTGGGGAAAACAATCATCCAAAATAATAATTAATGATAATATATCAATCTATATTATTCAGATATGAATACAATCTGATAAGTAAAATTTCAGTATTTTCTAACTTTAATTTTAGATTTTTTAAAATTATTTATTTACCGCAATTGCCATTGTGCCTCAAGAATGGCCACCTATCAACTCTTCTGTCAGTCTTCCATATGTGAAGAAAAACAGAGAAAGGACAGACTTTTGGCTAGCAGTTAAGATGCCAGTTGGAATGAACATATCTCAGAGTGCTTAAGTTCAATTCCCAGAGTCCCAGCTCTGCTTCTGTTCCCAGCTTCCTGCTAATGCACATCCTAGGAGGCAGCAGATGCTGTCTCGAGTAGTTACATCCCTGCCAGCCACATGGATGACCTGGATTGGGGGTTCCTGGCTCCTGGCTTTTGCCTCACCTATCTCCCCAGCTGTTAGTGGAGTTTAGGGAGTGAAACAGCAGGTCTGTCTGTCTGCCTCTCAAATAAATAAGAGAAAATTTAAAAAAAGAAAACAGCATAGGTTGGTTTTTAGAGTTTGTGCATTAACTTATTCCTTATCTAATAATGTACATAATCTCCTTACCTGTTTTTAGACTTGGCCTTCACAGATCAGATGTGCTAGTTACTCTGTATCTAATCTTTTCCATCATTTTATTTTTTTCATTAAGATAATAAGTAACTTTGTTACAGGGTTATTTGTTTGAAACAGTTTCCTAAAAAAATATGTGGCATTGTAAAAACTCCATACTTGTGTACTATTTTCCCCATTAGCAGACTGCCATGTTCCACTGTCACCCTGAGAAAGCTGGAGAGCAGGCAGTAGTAGTCGTCCATGACCAGGGAGTCTTGGGAAGGCAGTGGTCTCTACATTTTTGTGATCATCTATCTCCCAGTAGTAAAACAAAACATTTGGATTTGCGTACTCATGTGAATAGTTTTAGATTTATATATACATATATATATATATATATATATATGGTGTACACTGGAAAACATTCAAAAATAGATGCTGAAAAACAGTGGAGATGATAGAACAATTAGCAAAATTTAAGTTATGGCCCCATACTGTCATTATATCATGGCTCAAATTTTTTTTTTAACTTTTATTTAGAATATAAATTTCCAAGGTACAACTTATGGATTACAATGGCTTCCCCCCCACACTTTCCCTCTCCCCTTGCAACCCTCCCCCCTTACCCGCTCCCTCTCCCCTTTCATTCACATCCAGATTCCTTTTTCAATTCTCTTTGTATACAGGAGATTAGTTCAGTATGTGTTAAGTAAAGATTTTGACCTTTAGCCCTCATATAGCACCACGAAGTGAAATATACTATTTGAGTACACGTTATAGCATTGAATCACATTGTACAGCAAATTAAGGACAGAGATCCTGCATGATTTTTTTTGAATTTGAATAATTTTTATGCAATATCTAATATAACAATGAGGGTTTTTTTTCTTTTTCAATTATCTTTATATACAGAAGATTGATTTAGTATGTATTAAGTAACGATTACATCAGTTTGGACCCACACAGAAACACAAAGCGTAAAAATTCCGTTTCAGTGCTAGTTATAGCATTACTTCATATTGGACAACACATTAAGGACAGATCCCACATGGGACATAAGTACACAGTGACTCCTGAAGTTGATTTAACAATTTGACACTCTTGTTTATGGCGTCAGGAATCTCCCTAGGCTCTAGTTATGAATTGCCGAGGCTATGGAAGCCTTTAGGGTTTGCCGTCTTCGATCTAATTCTGACAGGGTCATAGTCAAAGTGGAGGTCCTCTCCTCCCTTCAGAGAAAGGCACCTCCTTCTTTGGTGGCCCCGTTCCCTCCACTGGGATCTCACCTGCGGAGATCTTTCATTTATGTCTTCTTCTTTTTTTTTTTTTTCCTTTCCAGAGTGTCTTGGCTTTCCGTGCCTAAAATACTCTCGTGGGCTCTTGACATGGCTCAAATTTTAATAAACTTTCTAAATAGAACCTTTCCAAAATGTGAAGATTGACATAATTAAAATGGAATAATATACTTGACAAAGGTCAAGTAAATCGCAATATGTTGAAAGTAAGAGAAAGATAATGGAGTCAGTATTTCACATGTTGGACTTGAGGTGCCTATATAAACACCATTTTCCAAAAGCAGTTTTAAATATATTTGATCTTGCTGAAAAGCTTGGATGGGAGAAAGATTCAAGAGTATGAAGCCATGAAGTTAAAGGAAAATGGACCAAGGACAACAGTAGAAAATATCAATGTCTACTAAGATTTGGACAGAGGAAAAAAGAGTCACTGAAAGAAGCTAAGATGGAACTATTTCTTAATCAGTCCTCTGTTGATGTTTGTTGTTGTTACTATGAACTACCTGAATGGTCTTCCATACCTTCTGATATTTGCTTAGAACAAATTGCAGAAGTAGTATTGCTGAGTTAAAAATGAATGAACATGTATAAGATGCATCTTGATACATATTGCCAAGTGATACTGAGATTTAGCATTTTTATTAATCCCATTAGAAAATTGAAGTTACTTTAATTGCTGTTTCTTTGATTTTTGGCGGTTCAACATCTTTTTCTATGTTGATTGACCACTTATAGCTTCATCTAATTTTTTTTTTCTTAATTTTCTTTCTTTGGTATCAGACTTAGAAAGGTCTTGACTTTTCATGGTTTTAGTTATTGCATTTAAGTATTTTACCCAAAATTCTTAAAAAATTGCTTTCTATATCATACTTACTACCTCTGTGTAGCATTTTCTAATCTTTCTTCTCTACAAGGCACTGTGCTGTGTGCCTGTTGGTCCTCTTATTTTGTTGGCACCATAGGACATATACAAAAGTTGGGTATGATTTACTAGTTACATGATCTTCAGTAGACAACTTCAGGTTTTGGAGTCTTGGTTTTTTCTTTAACTTGGGAGTAAAAAAAATCCTGTATGTCCACAGGCTTATGATGACATTTAACCCTCATCAACCGTGAAGAGTGCTTTGTAAGCTGTAATATACTCTTAAACAATATATGGTTCTATTATTGTTACACAGATAATAAAATTACACTTTAAAATGTTTCTTGAAGAAATACCTGAGGAATATATTGGAATGCTCAAGGAAGCTTTTTTTCTTTTTGTATAGCGCCTTCTTCCACCCCTAATTCCCATCAGGCTACTCCTTTAGAGAGCAAGTATCAGATTGGGAGGAGAGAAGGCAAAATACACAGGGACTTCAAAAAGTTAATGGAAAACTGGAATTAAAAGATATGTATCCAGGGGAACTTCAGAAAGTTAGGGTATTATCATTATGTTAATATATTGGCCTAATGCAATGGTTTTCAAACATCAGAATCAACTAGAGGCTTGGTAAAGCACTGGGCCCTGCTCTTGGACCTAGTAGTTTTGGGTTGGTGCCTGAGAATTTTACATTTCTCACATATTTCCAGGTGATGCTGATGTTTGTGAACCAGAGCCCACACCTTGAGAGCCACTGGCTTGCTAGTTCCAGGGTTCTATATTCTTTTTTTTCTAAAACACTTTCTCTTAGTTTCTGGGCTGCTATGCTGGCCTGCCTGCTACCCTGTTAAGCGTTCCTTCATATTCTTTGCTGACTGTTTCTCCTGTGTTGTATTCTAAATATTCAAATGCTTCACAGCTGACTTCTGGGATCCTGATGTCTACATTTTCTCTTTTTGTGATCTCATCTAGTTGATTGAGTAGAAATGCCAACTCTATGCAGATGTGTCCTAACTGTGCATTTCCAAATCCCCCTCACTCATGTTTCCACCTTCTACTTAATAGCTATGCTTAGATAGGCATCTTGAGTTTCATATTACTAAAATGGAACTTTGTTATGGAAAACAGTTCCGCTTGCATCATTCTTGTCCTGCAGTAATCATTTGCCCAATCTCAACCTCATCCTTGATTCATTTCCTTTCCTCTGTACCTCTTCTGCTTATTTGCTGACAATCAACAAACCCTATTAATTCTACATCTAAAACATATCCCAGATCTGCCCAGTTTTCTGCACTGCCATCAGCCTTGTTGCAACTGATAAACTCTTGGGCGGGCTGCTGTGATAGTCTCCTGACTGATGTGTGTGTGTGTCCTTCTCTATGACTTAGCTTCTCTGCAGTCCATTCCTTACCTAGAGCTAGAATTTTCTTAGCACATTTATCATTTCCTAAAATACATAAATTTTGCTTAAATATCTTGTTGACTCTTCATTTTTCTCTCTGCTTGAGAAAATAAACAGTGATAGCAAAGATTTTGGTTTGTTTTGTTCATTATTATATCAGTCTCTAGAAGAGCACCAAGCCCACAGATAGGATTCAGAGCTTGTTGATAGGAGAACGAGGTTTCCTTTTCTTTTTTGGCCTTAACATTAGTTGTTTCTTTTTCCTGCTGTTTGATTGGTTCCTCATGTCATCCACATAATAAGTTAGCAGTCCCCACAAATGGTCTTCCCTTGATCTCCAACCAGGAGTAGCTACCAGTCTCTTTATCATAATGTCAGATTGTTTTGTGCTTTACATGTCTTTAATTATCTGACACTTATTCATCTTTCTGTTGATTATTCTTTTAAGTGTATCCCATGTAAATCAAGGCATTTGTCTTATTTATTTATGCATGTCTGGTATCCTAAATGGTAACTGTATATAGTATTAGGTATTCAAGAAATATTGGTTTGAAGAGTAAACAAATGAAGTCTGTTATTTCTGTTATTCTGTTGTCAGAAAGTCTCATTTTCACCCCTTGAAAGCAGAAGAACTTACCCATTTCTGCCTGCATGCTGATTAGGCCTTCCTCTTGGCTTTCATTGGTCCTTTGACACTCGGCTGTATTCTGCATTTATCCCCCTGTGTTTGAGCTGTCTACCAACCCACAGCCTCTGATACAGATGCCAGCACTGCCTAGCAGCCTCCTTTCTGTAGTCAGAAGACTTTAATGTTCAGTTCCCTTGCTTTTCTTTTGACAGGTTTTTTTCCTGTATCTTTTCCATGTTCTGCCTGGGCTAAGGGAGCTGCCTTCTGTCTCTCCTTTGCTGCCATCCTTACCGCTTTGTGGGTTCCCATGTTTTCAGAGCACATTCTGTAAGGCTGCCCGCTCTTGAGTCTCTGAATATGAAATGGAGAGGATAAGTTCTTTCTGCACTTGAATCCCTTCACTATTCCAGAATGGTAGTCTGCAAGGGGCAGGGGTGGTGGTGTTCCCAGCTTCTACACGAACTGACATTTGGTTCTCTTCAGCTGGTGCTTAAATAATTCCAAGTACTATTGTTTAATCTTACATTTCTTCTCTACCTTACTTTCTTTTTTTCTTTTAAAGACTTATTTTATTTATTTGAAAGAGAGTTACAGAGAGAGGCAGAGACAGACAGAGAGGTCTTCCATCCGCTGGCCTCCTCCCCAAATAGCCACAATGGCCAGAGCCGAACCAATCCAAAGTGAGGAGTCAGGAGCCTCCTCTGGATCTCCCACGTGGGCACAGGGACCCAGGGAGCTGGCCATCCTCCACTGATCTCCCAAGTGCACCAACAGGGAGCTAGATAGGAAGTGAAGCAGCAGGGCCTCAATCGGTACCCACATGGGATGCTGGCATTATGGGCTGGGCTCCAGCCTGCTGCACCACAGTGCTGGCCCCTCACTATCTTACTTTCATCCTATAAAGACAGGGATAAATTCTCACTCCTGATATCTCTGCATTCATCCTGTGTGGAAAAATGAGAAGTCATATTTTGATATGCAAAAATTTAATTTTTAAGCATTGACTCTGAACTTACATCTGCACTCCTTTTAATTCACATTTATTATTTCTATAATATATTTCAGTTTATGCATGCAACTTTGGATATGTTAGCTTTTCTTATCATTTAGATACCATTGTTTCATATTGCATGTGAAGTTTCATATAACCTTAATGAAAGTGTATAATTCTTGAGGCCATGGCCTCTCATCTCACATGAATGTGCCAGTATAATATCCTGGAAAATTTTTTTTCTCAAGGAAAAAAGAGAAAGTTTATCATGTTCCCTTGCTTTTAAGTTGAAAACTCAGAGTCAGCCTTCATCTCATCACTAGGTGGCACTGTGGGTCACGAATAGTCATACATATCAACATAGTTTTTGTGACAAGTGCATGATCCACAAATATGCATGTTTGGAAACCCTGCATAAACATTCAACATTCATTCCTCAGAACAGAAAAATAAAACAAGGATAATCCTACTAAGCACCCATTGCTTTGATATATTAGAAAATTCATCAAAGAATACATGGCTGAATATACTAAATTACTTCATTTTAGTTAATAGTTAATAAGACTCATAGAATCAATAGGTAGGTTGTTCCCCTGTATATCTTCTTAGTCTAATGTTGCCATAAAGTTGAAGCTCCTTTAATATTTGTTTACTATTCGTCTTAGTTTATTGTGAGAGAAATAAATATAATAGCCTTTTCTATTAAATCACACCATACTTTAAACAGTTAATTATAATTTGTAGTATTTCAGAAATGCCTAGTTTTAACCTAAAGATACTCACTCAGAAATATGTAAGCATCTCTGTTCTACTATCATGGTAACAAAAACTACAGATAACTTGTCCACCATTAAGAGTTTATAGAAAGACAAAACTCTGCCTTCAAACTCTGGGTAGTCTGTTGGGTTCCAGAGCTGGATGTACTCTTTCCATTATTAATGGTGCTAGATAGCCAATATTGTCTTATGGCAAAGTAACTGTGTGTCAAGTGCGAATGACTGATGTTGATTCCAATAGCAGACAGAACTGGAATGCCTAGGGCTGGGAAGGTTAAAAAGGAAAGTCACCAAAGCATGATTCAGAATGTTCTGGAAAATTTGGGAGGCAAAAGGGAGAAAATTTATCATGTCCTCATATGCCCACATCCTGTTTCAATGGTTTTAAGTTGAAAATGCAGAGCCAGCATAATCTCATCAGTTGTTATCAGAGTTATTGGCCTACTTTGCAGTTTTGCCTAGAGGCAGCCCAGTTTTGCTAACTAGTGTCAGAAGCTGAATATAGACAGTGCTGGTCCTTACATGCTCTAGATTTCAAATTCTGGCTTCTCAGAACACTTTCAAACTGTGTGATTTAGGACAGGTTATTACCATATGACTCCATTTACTTTAAAATGGAAGAGTATTGCTGTGTTGATGCATGAAAAGTACATGGAATAGTACATGCACGTGTTAAACATTCAATCAGTGTGGACCATGTGGTGACTTTATGTGTTGAGCAGTATGAGGAGTGTTCATTCCTTTATGTGATTTATGAAGTGAAAGTTGATCAATGATTACAGTGGCTATACATCCCAGTTTATAACTTCTATCCAGGTGTGGGTATTAGTGCCCCTTTTGTACTCTTCAGTGTGTTCTGATGTAGATAATAAATAATTTGCTCACTTAGGCGTATAGTCCCCTTTGTTATAGAAGAGGTTTCTTTTGCTGTAGATCTGTACATCTAGGTTTTATGTCAAGTGAAGTTTCTCCCAAGGGAAAACATAATTGCTGTTTTCTGATTCATGAACAGTCTTACATGTTTTACATGTTAGGATCACTGACAGTCTAGTCTGAGACTGCCTGGCATCAAAACAAACTCAAGCACTTGCTAACTAGGTAACCTTGGATGGGTTAGCTTACTTCTTTAAAGCTCAGTGCTTCATGTATAAAAAGAGGATAGCATTAATAACTGTATTATAGGACATTGTGAAAATGAGCTAATGTATGTAAAGCACTTAGTTCAGGGCCTACTGTGTAGAAAGATATATAAATATGATAAAGAAGGATATTTTTTCACCTAAGGAAAAGGCCTTGGCACAGTATTTACATACTTGGGAAAGCACAAGATTGGTGTACACAGCACTTACCTGATGTCCCCCACAATGATAAAATCTGATGACTTGTTGCAACAGATATCAAAAGCTCATTTTTACTTTTATCTTGTACTGTTGTTTTTATATTATAGAAAGCTGCACACATTTATAAAAGTAGAGAGAGCAGCATGACAGCATGAATCTACGTGATACACATTGGTTACCTTCATCAGTAACATTCATGCTGATCTATAACATTCAAGAATGACTAATGAGATACAGTGTACATATCAAAAATCACCTATTTGACATATGAAATTCAGGGTTTTTTGTTTGTTTTACAAATTTACCAAGTTGTCAACCGTGGTTATAAATGAGTTTTTAAACATTTTCATCATTTTGGCAGGATACCTGCTGCACATTTATGGTTAATTTCAATCTTCATCCAAAGCACTAGGCAACCACTGATCTACTTTTTCTCTATATAGATTTGTCATACGTGGATATTTCATATAAATGAAATCATACAATATGTGGTCTCTAGTGTCTGGCTTCTTTCATTTGATGTAATATTTTTGAGGTTCATTTATGTTGTAGTATGTGTCATGTATCTCTTTCTTGCCAAGTAATAATCCATTGTATTGATAATATCATATTTTGTCTAATCTTTACCATGGCTAAGCTTTTATTTATGTTTTTATCTCTCCCATCCTTTTCCCCTACTCAGTTATTCAGAAAAATTCTTAAAGAGGATAGGTTAGGCCGGCGCTGCGGCTCACTAGACTGATCCTCTGCCTGCGGCGCCGGCACCCCAGGTTCTAGTCCCAGTTGGGGCGCTGGATTCTGTCCCGGTTGCTCCTCTTCCAGTCCAGCTCTCTGCTGTGGCCTGGGAGTTCAGTGGAGGATGGCCCAGGTCCTTGGGCCCTGCACCTGCATGGGAGACCGGGAGGAAGCACTTGGCTCCTGGCTTCTGATCAGTGCAGCACTCTGGCCACAACACGCTGGCTGTGGCGGCCACTTGCGGGGTGAACCAACGGAAAAGGAAGACACTTTCTTTCTGTCTCTCTCTTTCTCACTGTCTAACTGCCTGTCAAAAAAAAAAATTTTTTTTAAAAAAGGGGATAGGTTAAAGCATTTATTATATTTACTGTATGTTCCTGCTTTTTATTTTAAGTTTGACTTTTTTTTTTTTTATTTGAAAGGCAGAGCAACACAGAGAAAGAGAGATTTTCCATCAACTGGTTCACTTCTCAGATGCCCTGAGCAGCCAGGGTAGGACTCAGTGTAAGCCTTTCACATGGATAGCAGGGACTCAAACCATCTCATGCTGCCTCGCAGGATACATTAGCAAGAGGCTGGATCAGAAACAGAAGCAGGATTCAATCCCAGGCACCCTAGTCGGGGATGCGGGCATCCCAAAGCTATTTGATAACCTGCTGTGCCAAACACCTAATCCATCACTTACTGTTTTTGGTTTTAATTGAAAAGAAGGGTGTATCTAGATTACAGCCTTTCAAAGCTAAAGACAGTGTGCGTTTCATTATCCCTCACTTTGATGAAAATTCATACTACCTAGTGAAAAATCTAGATGTTCATGATTTCTAAAATGTTGTTTAGTAAGACTTAAAGATTGACATCAGTGTCAATCTTTTTGCAAATCTGTTTGCTTCTGATTCTCATGGGTTTCTTTTTAACTCAGGTTGTTGGAAGAGGAGCCTTTGGAGTGGTTTGCAAAGCTAAATGGAGAGCAAAAGATGTTGCTATTAAACAAATAGAAAGTGAATCTGAGAGGAAAGCATTTATTGTGGAGGTAAGTTGGAATATCATGTCTGTTGTGTAGTTCTTCACCTGAGATACTCCATGAATTTAATATTATTAAAGAGATTATTTTCCAGTTGTCATTTTTTTATATACATCTGCAATTTTAACCAAATGTAGTTCCATAGAAACAGTGTTTCATTAACATTCCAATTCTGATTAAATTGAAAGTGGAAGAGACTTAACTACATCAATGAATGCAATCTCATCCGGGAATTTGGACCTGTTTCAAGGCATAGTATTGTAAGATAGAAAAGAAGTGGTATTCTATTATATATAATTGGGAAGGGAAGTTTTATGCCTAGGAACTGATAACTCAATCCAGGATACCCACATGGATGAGAGACGACTCAATTATTTGAGCTTCACCTGCTGCCTTCTAGGGCACAGATAAAGGAAGCTGGAGTCTGGAAGGAGTGGGAACTTGAACCCGAGCACCCTGACAGGGGATATGGGCAGTCCAAGCAGCATTTGAACCATTGTACCAAATACCTATCCTTGCATTCCTGTTTTAACACAGTGTTTTTGGAAATTCAAATGAGACTATTTTAAGGAAAAATAATTTAAAATTTGATTTTTCTCATTAGCATAAAATTTACAATTCTCATAGGTTGGATGATAAAGGAAAATTCAATAATTATGAGATTATCATCAGATATATTCCTTACTTTACTAACTTTGTATTATTTTGTGGTTAATCACGGTGTTTTGATTGGATCAGTAGTTTTACAGTTTTTAGCCTTGCTGGCCAATAGATAGATGCTTTTTACCTTGTAAATTTGGATTTATTTCTGTTTTTATTTAATCATAATTTAAAAGTGTTTTGTGGTATTTTTGATATGTAATGTGGAGAAATGAGAACTTAACTGTGATGTGATTAAGTGATTTATAGTTGGCTGAATGAGTTGAGAAATGCTGATGGATGGTTTGATGTTGTCATGAAGAAAGATGTTATGCTCTGGGAGTCTAGCCTTAACCTTTATTCATTATTTTTGCTTAGTGTTTAGATAAGCTCATTGATCACATACTGCCATATTGGCAGTTTTACAAAGCTGGTAGAAATAGCATATGTATAAAATGCTAGGAATCAAGAGCCAAAAAGATCATAATCACTTGAGAAAAAAGTTATAATTAAGATTATATATGCAAGTAATTTTGAGTCAAATGGTCCTCTATGAATTCTTTTGTTGTTGTTGTTTTAAGATTTAATTTATTTGAAAGGCAGAGTTACAGAGAGAGGAAAAGAGAGAGATCTTCCATCTGCTGGATCACTCCCCAAATGTCTCCAACAGCCATGTCTGGGCCAGGCTGAAGCCAGGAGCCAGAAGCTTCATCCAGGTTTCCCACAGAAGTACAGGGGTCCAAGGACTTAGGCCATCTTCCACTACTTTCCCAGGCACATTTGCAGGGAGCTGGATCGGAAGTGGAGCAGCCGGGACTCACAGGGGATGTCTGTGTCTCAGGTGGCGGTATAACCCATTAGGCCACAATACCAGCCCCTCTAAGAATTCTTAGTAAAACAAATTCAATCCTCTATACCTCCCCCAATCTAATTTTCTGCTTCCCAGAGACAACTACATTGAGTTTAGCCCTTTGCTGGCATTTGGTGTCCTCTATTCCAGATGTTCATTATGCCTTCTCTTTTAAAATCAGCTTCTAGTTTTGTGCTGCAATGATGAGATAATCATTGAGCTTTGAAGTCAGGGAAGAGATCTTTGAGTCTGACTTTTAACCAGCCCTCCCTCCTCCTCCTTTTTTCATTGGCTCACTTATATAACTACCTCCCAACCTTTTGGGGGCTTTGTAAAATAACTGGTTACTTGTCAGTTTTTTACATTTCAGCTCTTGCTGATCTGCTGTGTCAGTTATATGCTAGTCATCTGTTTCCAGCTTCAAGCAGTATTTACTGTTTTCTCATTTCATACTCTCTTCTTCTTAGTTTATGTCTTGGGAAAAAAAAAATCCTTTACTGTCTTACTGGGACTTAGGGAAGGAACAGAATAAACATTTTACTAGTTTGCTATCTGAATCTCAAGATGAGGTGTAATAAGTATATTATATAATAATGTTGAATCTTAACATGAGATGCGTTACATATATTATATAATAAGTGATACTAAGTTTTCTCTTGGGACCCCAAAATCTATGATTGTTGGCTATGGAGGAATAAAGTTTTCTAGTATTTTCTAGTAAAAAGGTTTAGGGATCAGGTGTTTTTTGACCTAGAGGTTAAAGGGCCTATGTCTCACATCAGAGTACCTGGATTTGATTTCCAGCTCTGGCCCCTGAATCTATCTTCCTGCAGTGCAGACCCTAGGAGACAGCAGTAATAGCTTAAGTAATTGGTTTCCGTCCACCCACACAGAAGATGTGGATTGTGTTCCCAGCTTCAGTCCCAGCCGTTGCAGGCATTTTCAGGGTGAAACAGTAAGTGGAAGCTTACTCTTTCTCTGTTGTTTTCTCTGTCTCTCAAATAAATAATAAAAAATTTGAAAATGGTTTAGAGACTTAGAAGACTTAGTATGAACCAACAGCGTAATGTAGGTAATAAGGGAAGGAAGAAGAGTGGGAGAAAGGCAGAAAACAGAGGGAAGAAAGGACAAGAAGCATTTTGGGGGTGGGGAGAGTATAGATAAGATACATTAACTTGAGATCTAGAACAAGGGAAATGAGTACAGCCAAACCCCTCACTGAAGTGTGGAGACCAATATGGTTATAGTAATTACTGCAGTGTTTCAGGTTGGAGTTAACTAAGGCAGTAACAGTAGACTTGGAGAAAAGGGAATTGATTCAAGAGATGGGAAATGGAATAGAGGCCAGTATATACAAACAGTGTACCTTTTAAGTCAGACTCAAGTTCAGACCCTCATTTTATCATTTCCTGGCAGGAACATTTTTTAGCAGATCATTTAACCCTCTCTTGGCCTTAACTTTAAGGCTTTATCTTTTAAAAGGAAATGAAAATACCCACCCTTGGAAAGTTATGTTAATTATACAGTCTCCAAGAAGCGCTCACCAGGCCCCACGCAGAGAATAGGTAGACTACACGTTCATAGCAGTGAAGAAGATGTTAGTAACAATAACCTGGCAGCTTCTGCTTAGATAACTCAGCTCAGTGCTACCTCTGGGATTATGTCCTCACATTTCTTGGCAGAGTTCATTTCTTCTGTGTACTCATCATGCCTTGTTTGTAAATCCTATTACAGTACTTTGCAGGTTGCTTTAATTATTTTTTTATATATCTATCCCCATAACCAAACTGTCGGAGGACCAGGATTTTATTCCATTCTAGGGAGTGCTGTAGCCACAGTGCTTGGCACATAGTGAATAGTGATTGTTGAATGATTTAGACAAATGTTTTAGAGTACTGTAAGATTTTAATGGTGCTATAAAGTCAGTACTTCAGAAATCACCACTTTTTTGAAAGAAACTTTAATTTGTTACAGCTTCGGCAGTTGTCTCGGGTGAACCATCCCAATATTGTAAAGCTATATGGAGCCTGCTTAAATCCAGTAAGTTTGTCCCTTTGTCATTGTCATCTGTCTGTAAGAAATGGTGTGGCAAATGTGTGTTAAATCTGAAGTTATTTGGAACTGCTCTTTTGGATGCATTTCTGAAAAAACTGTTGTACTTTATGCATTTGTTTCTAGTCTTCTAGCAAAACAGTGTAATGGAGGAGTTATTGGTCTTATCCAGTAACCCCTTATGAAGCTTCTGGTAGCGTATGACAGCATCTGCTTCTTAGCTCTGAAGAAAATCCCCAAAAGATCTTGTGATTATGTTTTATATATATAAATCTCCTGTCTTATTGGACTCCCCTAGGAGTAATATTCTTAGGTCTTAGATACCTTTTTTCCCGATGGTCCTCACACATAGTACAGTTTGAAAGAATGACTTTTAATATGTTTACAAAATCAAGAGGTTGAATTAAATTCTTTCCCAAGAGTCTAAGATGCTAGCTCCAGTTAATTCTTCTGGTTTTTCTTTCCTTTAGGTATGTCTTGTGATGGAATATGCTGAAGGGGGCTCTTTATATAATGGTGAGTCTCATCAAACCTGTCTGTATTTAGTAGATCCACAAGTTTGAAAGCTTTGAATGTTAACTATAGACAATTTAATGTTCACAGTTTACCATCAGAGTTCCAAAGAGAGTTAATTTTTAGATTAAAAATTAATGAGAAAGATGCTAGACATTAGTATGTGATGTTTAGAAGTCTATTTTTTTGTTGTTGTTTTGGGGATTTTTCATTATGTTAAAAAGCATTTTAGTAGTAAAGTGTTTTAAATCAATTTTAAAGTATATTCAGACTTCTAATTTTTTTTCTTGCCCTCTCTTAGCTTTGAGTCTTCATTTTAGAAATCTGAACCTTGCTTCCGTTTCACGCTGCTTTATTTTACTTTCTTTTCAAAAAATGAAGTGGTGAAAACTCATTTCATAGAACACTGTAACTGTAACAATGAAAGAAAACTGTATCATGTAGTTATCTTTGAAGAAAAGAGCTATTTTATCCCCCAAAATACCACCTGTATACTAAATGTAGTATCTCTGGTAGTATCAGTTTTGTAAATTTTTACAGAATTTTTTTTTAAGATTTTATTTATTTGCAAGAGAGAGTTATAGACAGTGAGAGGGAGAGGCAGAGCATAAGGTCTTTCATCCGCTGGTTCACTTCCCAAATGGCCACAACGGCCAAAGCTGAGCTGATCTGAAGCCAAGAGCCAGGAGTTTTTTCCAGGTCTCCAACACAGGTGCAGGGGCCCAAGCATCTGGGCTGTCTTCCTATGCTTTCTCAGGCCGTAGCAGAGAGCTGGATCGGAAAAGGAGCACCGGGACTAGAATCCGCACCCATATAGGATGCACAAAGCTGCAAATGGAGGATTAACCTACTGAGCCGCAGCACCGGCCCCACAGATTTTAAAATTACATTTTATATAAAATTTACTATATCCTTATTGCTCATGTGTTCATCTTTGTTAATGATATCTAGTCAGGGGCCAGCATTGTGGTGTAGCAGATAAAGATACCACCTTTGATGCTGGCATCCCATATGGTCCCTGATTCAAGTCCCAGGTGTTTCACTTCCAGTCCCGCTCCCTGCTAATGTGCCTGGGAAAGCAGCAGAAGATAGCCCAAGTCCTTGGCCCCAGCCATCCACATGAGGGACCCAAAGGAAGCTCCTGACTCTTATCTTCAGACTGGCCCAACTCTGGCCATTGTAGCCATCTGAGCAAATTTAAGATCTTGCACCGTAACTCTCTATCTCTAACTCTGGCTTTCAAATAAATAAATCAATCTTGTTTTTTAAAAAAGATAGTACAGTTGTAAATATCTAATACACATCATTTTCTTCCTGTATATTTTCCTCTACACCTCTCTTATAGTAATATGACTAAGACTGGTTATAATTTGTATTACTATCTGAAAGACTTTGTCAATTTGAAAAGATACGAAAATGAATATTAATTTTGCATGAATATATGAATAGCATTTACTATGGGTACTACTGAATATTCTGTGCTTATCTGGCAGTTATACACTTGAAATTATTAGATAATTTTTTTATTTAGAAAATAATTTGCAGGACTAAAAGGAGCATATGTAGAAAACTATCCATTTGTTCTGATAGTGCTTGCATTAATATTGTATCTTTTGTTATATGCAATAAAGTTCTTTTTAGTTTGTACCTTTCTTTTGCAGTGCTGCATGGTGCTGAACCATTGCCTTATTATACTGCTGCCCATGCAATGAGTTGGTGTTTACAGTGTTCTCAAGGAGTGGCTTACCTTCACAGCATGCAACCCAAAGCTCTAATTCACAGGGACCTGAAACCACCAAAGTAAGTTGTAGTAATGTGACAACCCCCTTCTCTTCCTCCTTTTCCTTATCTCCCCCCACTCCCCGCCACCACCTTGATTGCCACTCACACCCACTCCCTACTGTAAGCTAATTGTTGCATTGCACTTGACTTTCGCTTTACTTTTCTCTTTTGGCTTACTCAAGAATGTTTATTTTTGACTCATTTTCATCATTTAGTCGTTTATCAAAGCTTGCATTTTAGAATGTCATCTTTAGTAAGAATTTTTATTTTTTAGAGTAGCATACTTCTATAAATTGGTTGGTCTATAAATCTCATTTTGTGCCTGTCGTATATAATATTGTCCTAGTGATTGGTTCCTTGAGAGTGAAGACAGGCCTGATTTGTTCCCTGCTGTATCCCTGGCACAGCATCCACATATGGTAGACATTCTACCAAGATGTATGGAGTGGTTATTACTTGCTTTTTCATAGGAAAGAGAAATGTCATGTCATTTCTGGCATCTGAGAAGAAATTGAAAATATTCTGAATTTCTCCATATTGAGAATCCTGAAACCTGAAATAATTCTATAAACAAACAAACAAAAACCTCTAAAACCATAGTGGTTTTATTTTTCTGCATAGATATTGGGTTAAAACATGTGTGTGAAATGTATTATCCCCTTTTTTTCAATCTTTCTTTCTTCTTCATCCACCTGGAAAAAACCCAAAAACATCCCCATCTGTCTTCTCACCTCCATCTCTGCCCATCAGTTTCCAAGTAAGAGGTTTTCCCTACGATATAATCACAACTATTGTCTTAAATTATTTTATTCTCTTGGTACAGGTCCAAATCATTAAAGTGTCCCTGCTGGGGACACTGCTAGAATCTACTTAGGTTCTACATTCTTACTAGTGTGCCTTCTTTACACTACCAGGCTGAAGCTGATTTCTATTTCCACAGATTTCTGGTAAAATCACATTTGAGCTCTAGAGTCATGACATTTTTATATATGTATGTATGTATGTATTTTGGGGCTTTGTTAAGCTACCTGCTCTGGCTAGTGAGGGAGAGTCACTTAGCTTTTTTCCTTGCCAGTGGATATTCAGTCCTCCTTTCCCTCTGAATTATGGCGCTGAATTCTTAAAGCAAACTTACGAAAATCAGCTCCTGTCCAGCAACAAATTGACTAATGATACAAAGAGTACAAGTAAGCATCAGACACAATTAAAGCATTTTTTCCTGGAGGAGCCTGGCACATCAGATGCAACATTTGAAGGTGTCCCTTTCTTCTACTGTAAAATGTGTTTTACTTTGCAATGAGTAGCTAGTTACTGAATAGAGAAATAATGTTTAAAAGGGAAGTGAGAAAGTCATTTCTGTTTTCCAATATGATTTATATTATTACATAGCTTAAACAACTACCTCCAGTCTCCATCCAACCATACCCCATAAATTTTAGGTTTATTTAGTTAATCTACATAGACCAGATGTAGCCTACTAAAATCATTTGTAGATAGGAATTCTCCTTTTGCTAGTAAATACTATTAACATATTTATAAGAGAGCTGGTCTAGGTCATTCATTCCTCCTAGGCATTTCCTTGGTTAAATTCTTCCTGTAGTATTGCATATAATCTTTGGTGCACCCAGTTAACAAGTTGTTCTTTAGAGTTGACTGGCCGGCGCCACAGCTCAATAGGTTAATCCTCTGCCTGCGGCGCTCACCCCGGGTTCTAGTCCCGGTTGGGGCGCCGGATTCTGTCCCGGTTGCTACTCTTCCAGTCCAGCTCTCTGCTGTGGCCTGGGAGTGCAGTGGAGGATGGCTCAAGTCTCTGGGCCCTGCACCTGCGTGGGAGACCAGGAGAAGTGCCTGGCTCCTGGCTTCGGGTCAGCGCAGTACACCTGCTGCAGCACGCCAGCCACAGTGGCCACTGGGAGGGTGAACCAACGGAAGAGGAAGCCCTTTCTCTCTGTCTCTCTCTCTCTCACTGTCCACTCTGCCTGTCAAAAAAAATTTAAAAAAAGAAAAAAAAAAAGAATTAGAATTGACTTTTCAGAAGGTGCTAAGGAACAGTATTTGAAATGGCTATGCTTTCATGGACAATTGAATAAATACCCTTATCTGCTGTATCTTAATTGTCATTAGAAAGCATAAAGATTCAGTGCTCAGGAAGGGTTCCTCACGATAGCATACAAAAAAGGCACCGAATGATTTGGTGAGTTGTTTTATATATTTCAGCTTGTGTTCCCTATTTTATTTATCTTTTGCAAATTTATTTACTTGTACATAAGATAATAAAATGTTTGTCTGAACTGTGTTTGAAAGTAAACCTACAAAGGTAATTTATGTTCAG
Source organism: Sylvilagus floridanus (assembly GCA_949820135.1). NCBI lineage: Eukaryota > Metazoa > Chordata > Mammalia > Lagomorpha > Leporidae > Sylvilagus > Sylvilagus floridanus. The sequence goes on from OX463227.1 coordinate 79,023,648, forward strand.
ATTTCAATGAGCCGTATGTTCACAGATGGTGAATTATTAAAGTCTTAAGAGAGAATACTAACAGTGTAGAAGTCATTCAGAAAAGTCATTGTGATATCTCAATTGTACCAGGTTGAAACAAAGAAACCAGTTACAGAGTGTTTACACTTGCCTTGGGTAAAGAATAGAATACTAAGAGTTTGAACAAAAAAAGTGATAAACAAGAAAATTGTTTTTGTTGAAGTATATGTAGAGGTAAATTGCATTTAGCAACTCACTTGATGATCATGATACTATTGTTGCAAGTATATAAATGTGAATAATAGTTAATAGTTTATTTAACTTATTGTCACTAAAAGGAAGTGATTTTCTTTTCTTTCCTTTTCTTTTTTCTTTTTTCTTTTCTTTTTTTTTTTTTTTTTTTACAGGCAGAGTTAGACAGTGAGAGAGAGAGACAGAGAGAAAGGTCTTCCTTCTGCTGGTTCACCCCACAAATGGCTGCTACGGCTGGTGCTGCACCGATCCGAAGCCAGGAGCCAGGTGCTTCTCCTGGTCTCCCATGCGGGTGCAGGGCACAAGCATTTGGGCCATCCTCCACTGCCCTCCCAGGCCACAGCAGAGAGCTGCACTGGAAGAGGAGCAACCAATACAGAATCTGGTGCCCTAACTGGGACTAGAACCCAGGGTGCTGGCACTTCAAGTGAAGGATTAGCCTAGTAAGCCACAGCACTGGCCAGGAACTGATTTTCTAAATAATCGCTCCAGCTAGAATTTAAGGACAAAATCATATGCAAAAAGTTTATGAAATTTATAATTAATTGTAATTACAATCGGGAGTCAGAGCTGGAAATTTGAACCCAGGCACTCCAGTGTGGAATATCAGCATTTTAGCTGGCTTGCTAATCCCTAGGCCAAACTCTTGCCCCTACCTGTCTTTATCTTTGTCGTGAAAAACAAAACCCTTTACGTAAGAGCATACTACTTGACAGTTGTTCTTGGGTAATAGAGCTCCTAGGAAACCTTAAGTTTAGAAAATTTTATAGAAATCTTTCATTAGGTTATTTTAACCCTAGTAGATTTATCCTCCACCCACACATTCTAAACCCAAAAGTAGCTCTGGGAATGAACCATTTTTGGAAGTATCTTCAAAATTAAGAGAAACGATGTAAGGACTATGTTGTTCCTTCTACATTGGTTCATTTTCATTTATTAAATAATATGGGGACAGCGCAGCTGTAGTGGGTTAAGTCACCACCTGCAGTGCTGGCATTCCCATATGGGCACTAGTCCCAGCTGCTGCCCTCCCATCCAGCCCTCTACTAATGAGCCTGGGAAAGCAGCTGAGGATGGGAGACCCAGATGAAGTTCCTTTCTCCTGGCTTTGGTCTGGCCCAGCACTGGCCATTGTGGCTGTTTGGGAAGTGAACCAGTGGATGGAAGGCTTCTCTCTCTCTCTTCCTCTGCAGCTCCCTTTCTATAACTCTGCCTTTCAAATAAATGAATAAATCTTTTAAGAACAATAAAAATAAATTATTTAATGTTATTTTTGAAACAATATGATACATGTTTCTGGTTAAATTCCCATTTCAAGACATTAATGTTGACCTGCTGGAAGATTTTTTTAAGCCTCATGTTTTATTTTTGCTACAGAGAAGTGTGGTCAGGAAAGACTATGAAGCTAGAGATGGAGACATCAAAATGTGAACCTACCAGTCTCCCTAAGAGAACTCTAGATTATGGTCAGTTAATTTTTTGTGGTATTCCAAACTATGGCTAACAGTTCTAAAGGCTGTTAAAGTGACCAAGGAACATTTGACAGAAATTAAATAACATCCATATTGTTTAGCCCTTTCTTTCTCCACAGATGTCTCTTCTTTTTTGTGAAAACAAACATTGACCTTGTAACTTTTTTTTTTTTTTAACAGTTTGCTGCTGGTTGCAGGGGGGACTGTTCTAAAAATCTGTGATTTTGGTACAGCCTGTGACATTCAGACACACATGACCAATAACAAGGGGAGTGCTGCATGGATGGCACCTGAAGTTTTTGAAGGTATGATGGCAAAAGCATAAGATTTACTGCCTTGCTGTATTGTGACACCATGTGCATTGTAGAACAGTGCAAATTTTGAGTCTGCTGACACATTTCTAAGCCTAAGTTGAGCAGGGCAATGCTGTACTTTCTTGTCTTATTCTCATTTAGTAAACATGATCTTTGACGATCTATTGAGACTATTTTTGTCCTTTTGGTTGTGATTTTTCTGTTAAAATGGCCCCCAAGTGTACTGCCTAAGTACAAGAAATCACTTGTGTAAGATAATGTTTGCAAATACAAGTGTTAGATAATCTCATTTAGGCATGATTTACAATGCTGTTGATCATTAGAGATCATTTAATGCTAATGAATTAATATATATTAAATAAGGTATTTTTAAACAGAAACACAAACAAGGTTATATGTTGATCAGTTGACAAAATCTTTCATGATCAGAGGTACCCAGGGCTAACCCTGTATTTTCCCTAGGGGCTGTGTTTGTTGAATCAGTGTTTACAGAGACTCTAGAACATGGATACCAGGAATAACAAAAACCAGCTTTGGTTTCCTAGCAATTAAAAATTGACAGCCCTAAAGTTTAAACGCAGTGACTTTAAAATATGCTAGTAACTGAGAAGAAATATGAGACTAAAAATTGCAAATAAAGGGCAAGCTTATATTAAACCTAGGTTTGCTTTCTTTTATACATCCATAAAACTCAGGTTCTAAAAGAATAGTTCATGAATATATATTGTTTCTGTATAAAAACATCAGATTATCTTTTAAATATGAGAAATTAAACTGGAAGTACAGGATTTGTATGTTAGGAACTATGAATGGCCATAAGGTGCAGATTTGTTCAGTAATCAGATTCTGATTATCACTTATTTCTTTTAGTTTTTGATGAATTTAAAGTTTTATGTTTCTTTGGTTTTGGCCATCTCAGAGAGAACGTTGGGTAACAAGTCAGTGGAATGGAGCTATTTTCCCCTAAAAATCAGTTAAAAAGTTAGTGGACAAACAAGTGTTAAATTACACAAAATTAAGTAATGCCTCTTGTATATAAAATACATTTGACTTTTTAAAAATGTATTTACTTGTTTAATATACTTTTCTGTAAGTGAAAATGCCACAATATTATTGTAGTAAGGAAAACAGAACGGTTGGTTTATTCAAAAGAATAATAATTACTTTTCATATTATTCAATTTTTGACACTGTAGTAAAATACCTGAGGCTTTGTTTTGCCACCTAATGATGGCATTTTTGCTGGCAGAATCGTGAGATGCCCGGGACATCAGATGACAAGAGATAGGAAGCACATATGTTTATGGATGTGTTTATGTGTCTCTTACGAAGCTACCACATTCAGTGATGAGGGCTCAACCCTAAGACCTCATCTAATCTAATCACTTCACTAAGGCTCTACTTTTAAACACCATGATTGGATATAGTTTCCATCCTCTTAGTAACTTTAGGCTTTGGAGACTAAACTCCTGAGGTCAAGGGAATAAATATTCAAACCATAGCACCACTGATTATCTAGAGCAACAAAACTGAGACTGTTATACTATGTAAGTTTCATTTTTGAAAGATGTTATCTGGAAGCACTTGTCCATGGTAGATTAATCTTGTTGTATTGCTGCATTACAGTGTGCTATTGAGCAAGCAAGACTGTTACTATAATAATTGCTTATTCTTACGGGGGTTGGGAGGTTTTTTTGGGTTGTTTTATGGTTGTCGCTTTTTGTTTGTTTTTTGAACTGTTTATTAAGCTGATTCACCTAGGGATTTAGTAATCCTATGAATGTTGCTGTATAATCTGTTTACCATAAATTTGTTAGCCATAATTTTCATACAGAATTTTATTTTATTCAGAATTTTATTGTTAAGGGGAAAAGCCAGTAAGTTATAGATTTCTCCTGCTTTGATAGCAGAGAATGGGGAAAAAAATTAAGATTAAAAATTTCTAGAAAAGAATACACAGAGAAAGTGTCACTCTGAATATATGAAAGATATGACCTATACCTTGTAATAAAAGGTAGATGATAAATGCAAAAAAAAAGTATTCGTTGAAAAGACTTAAGTTGCTTTAGAAAGTCATTTCTACCTGTGACAGCCTCCTCATATCCAAGGTTCCTGAAGATTTATGAACGCAGTTGTTTCTGTATATCATGTGGAAGAGAGTCTTGAGATTATATTGCCTTCTTTTTCTAGGTAGCAATTACAGTGAAAAATGTGACGTCTTCAGCTGGGGCATTATCCTTTGGGAAGTGATAACACGTCGGAAACCTTTTGATGAAATTGGTGGGCCGGCTTTCCGAATCATGTGGGCTGTTCATAATGGTTCGTAAAAAGAAATTTTTTAAATGTACTTTGTATTTCATATTTGGAAGATTGTTTCTGTCTTATCTCCATCCCCTCTCCCAAAATAAGGGAAAAAATTATCCCTAACCTTAAAAAGTAAAATTCTTTGTTACTAAACTATATTTCTATTATCAATCCCCAGCCCCTGAGTCCAGGAGGGCAAATTTGGGGATTTCCCTGGCCTCCATACAGGGCTGAGAATGTGCTACTTGTGCATATTAGGGAAAGGCCATCAGAACACAACCAGTGCCAAATCTCTGTCTCTCTCGGGCATAGAGAAGCATCATACTAGGCTCTCTGAAAAATTAAATACATAAATAAAATCTCATGTGGTTCAAATAATTGGAAAGTTACAGCCTTTTTCTCCTGAGGAAGCAAGAGTCTCAGTAAGGAGAAAAAGCAACAAATAATGATGAGTTGTTGGTTAAGCTCATGAAAGCAAAACAGAGTGTTTTACATACCCTCTCTCTATAGCCTCACACAGCCTGAGGAGGTAAATTCGGTTGTCTCATTTTACAGGAAAAAGAGACACAAATAACTCGCCATGGTCTCAGGATTAGTAAGTGGCAGAGATGGGATGCAAACCTAGATCTTTCTGACTCAGTTGCTGTATTTTTCAGACATATTGACTGAGGGACTCAATATTCTTATTCCTGCATATCTCTAGTAATGATATTTCTAAGCACTTAGATATTTATTTCTAACCCCATATGATGCTAGCATGATCCTCTTCATTAATAGTTATTCCACATTTGCATTGGGAAAATAAACTCTTCATGAAGGACAATTACTTAACCTTAGTAAGCGTTAGCCTTGTTCTTCATTTCTTTCATTTGAATGTAATCATTTTGATTTGTGACATTTATATTTACTATTCCATAAGTAATAAACACAAATGTCTGCCTAACTATTCAGGTCATTCATAGAAGATCATCAGAACAATTTTAGCTGTTTTTATCAGTTTTCTGTACCACTTGCAGTGTTACTGCCATCAGGGTCATTGTAGGGAATGCTAGATCATTGATCAAGACAGTTTGTTCTCTCTGTCAGCTGGCAGTGAATGATTGAATGGCAATGAAGTAAGAAGTAAAAGAACTAACTTGTTACTTGATAAAATTACCAAAACTTCATATTTGAGGCCTATGTTAAGTGGGACCTTACTAATTTTACACAGGTGTAAGACAAAAAGTTGGAATTTTGAGCCTTGAAATGATTGAGTCACAGCAACCATAAGGTCTCAAAGGAGTCGTTTGGAAGTCAGCAAGTATACTACTGTAGTTGACCAACTTTTTGATATAAAAGATGAGTTTTCAAACACATTTTGAAATTTTTGAAATTTAGGTAATGTTTCTTCAAACCGCCATTTTAATTTTCTTTTAAAGATTTATTGATTTTTTTTATTTCAAAGAATGACAGAAAGGGAGAAAGATTGAGATCTTCCATCCACTGGTTCACTCCCCACATAGCTGCAATAGCTGGGGCTAAGCCAGGCTGAAGCCAGGAACCAGGAACTCCATCCGGATCTCCCACATGTGTGGCAGGGCCCAAGTCCTTGGGCTTCCCCTGCCTTCCCAGACACATTAACAGGAAGCTAGATTGGATGTGGAGTAGGCGGGACTTCAACCAGCACTCTGATATGAGATGCTGGCATCAAAAGCAGTGGCTTAAACTGCTGCATCACAATACTGGCTCCTTTTTAACCTTTCATAATAAAACATAGATGGGGCTGGTGCTATAGTATAGCAGATTAAGCTGCTATCTGCAGTGCCAGCATCCCATATTGGCACCAATTCAACTCCCAGCCTCCTCCAACCAAGCTCCCTGCTAATGCATCTCGGAAAGCAGTGGAAGATGACCCAAGTCCTTGGGCCCCTGCACCCATGTGGGAGACCTGGAAAAGGTTCCTGGCTCCTGGCTAAAGCCTGGCCCCATTCCAGCCATTGTAGCCATTTGAGGAGTGAACCAGTAGATGGAAGAACCCGCCCTCTCTGTCTCTTCTCTCTCTCCCTCCCTCCTTCTGTGACATTGCCTTTCAAATAAATAAATCTTTTAAAAGTAAATAAACACACATTAAGCCTTTTTTTTTTGTTAAAAGAGTGTAACTAATATTGTTAATTGTCAATCTTACTGTTGTCATATATTGTACAAGTTTTTTTTTTTTTTTAAAGATTTTATTTATTTGAGAGAGTTATAGACAGTGAGAAAGGGAGAGACAGAGAGCAAGGTCTTCCATCCACTGGTTCTCTCCCTAATTGGCTGCAACTGCAGGAACTGCACCTATCTGAAGCCAAGAGCTAGGAACCAGGAGCTTCTTCCTGGTCTCCCACGTGGGTTCAGGGGCCCAAGGATTTGGCCATCTTCTACTGCTTTCCTAGACCACAGCAGAGAGCTGGATTGGAAGAGGAGCAGCCAGGACTAGAACCAACACCCATATTGGATGCCGGTGGTGCAGGCGGAGGCTTAACCTACTGAGTCACAGCACTGGCCCCGATGTACAAGTTTTAATTTAACTTTTTTAAAGATGTTTTCCCTTTAGGAAAATATACATAGAATAAATGTTAACTTATAGGACAAAAATAAGTCCTTTTTTTACTCCAAAATATAGTTTTTAAATTACAAAATCTATAAAATACTGCTTTGGGAATACAAATAAAGAACTTGTTCCATTCTTTGGGTAAATACATTGCTTTCCCTCCTTCTCTCATTTTTAATTATAGGTACTCGACCACCACTGATCAAAAATTTACCTAAACCCATTGAGAGCCTGATGACTCGTTGTTGGTCTAAAGACCCTTCTCAGCGCCCTTCCATGGAGGAAATTGTGAAAATAATGACTCACTTGATGCGGGTATAATCCTTCTTTTGAGGGGCTTTGAATTTAGGGAAATTTAATGTATACTGAGTTTGAGTAGGGCTTAGCGTAAAGGAGACATTGTAACCATTTTCTTTCTATTTTTGGGTTTTCATTACTCATATAATCAGAAGACCCATTTGGAGTATGAAGGGGGAGTAGTCTAGTTCCTTGTAATGGGAAGATGTTTAGGCTAGGTTTCTGGTTATACCTTTTCATACTGCTTACATTAGTGGACATGTGTTTCTGTTGTCTCATCTGTAATGTGAGAGAAGCTGAATTAGATGATCTGTTAAGCAGGACTTGGGTATGTTATGACTTTCACACCGAATGAAGGATTTTTAAAATTTTCTGATATAATCAGATATTCAGTATCAATCAGTCATTTATTCAGTTATACAGGACAGTAGAGGGAGAGGTTGCATTCACAAATACATTTGAGTGATTATGTTTTACTATTTGTATTTTTGTTGTATATTAAAACCTGAAAAGGTTTTTATAGCTAAAAAAATTTTTAAGTTAACCTTTCTTCTAGGATTTATAGAATATTTTAATTTTCCTAGTCTGTAAATCAAATACATTAGAATCATTTGAAATAGTTTAGACTTCTAGATTTTGGTAGACTAAGAAAACAACCAAATAGAATGTTTGCTTTAAAATGTTACTTTAAAATGAAAGTACCTAAAATTCAGAGCAATTTGATCAGTAGAACAACCTTGCAATTTCCTTAAATATAGACCAAGTGATTTCCTTAATACCCAAAGATTACTTTTTTTTTTTTGACAGGCAGAGTTAGACAGTGAGAGAAAGAGACAGAGAGAAAGGTCTTCCTTTTCCGTTGGTCCACCCCCAAAATGGCCGCTATGCCCGGCACACTGCACCGATCCGAAGCCAGGAGCCAGGTGCTTCCTCCTGGTCTCCCATGCAGGTGCAGGGCCCAAGCACTTGGGCCCTCCTCTACTGCCTTCCCAGGCCACAGCAGAGAGCTGGACTGGAAGAGGAGCAACCGGGACAGAATCCGGCACTCTGACCAGAACTAGAACCCAGAGTGCTGGCACCGCAGGTGGAGGATTAGCCTAGTGAGCCGTGGCACCGCCCCAAAGGTTTCATTTGTTCATTCTGTTGAAAATAATGTAAGAAAAGCAGCTTGAACTAATTTGGTTAAACTTTCCCATCATACTAGGATACCAGCTATATAGAGAACCCAAGGTGCTAAATAAAGATTTTGTGCATAAGGGAACAACTTAGTCTCTGATTAAAATAACAGAATTTTCAGATATAGAAATTGTTCAGATTTTAACTATATATATGTGCTTTGTCTAATTTCAGAAGATTGCCTTAAGCTTTTTGGTCTAGCAGACTTTCAATGTTATGTCTCCACCTCAGAGAAGGACATCCAATATCTATTCTCTCAATACTTATAATATTTAGAATATTTGGTATTAACTATTATGCTATGGTATACCAGTCTCCTTTGTCAGGCCGATAATCATTGCAGCAGTTTAGAAGTTTACATAATTGCCATGAGAACATAGATGTGTTTCAGATCATTATAGCCATGATAGTGTTCTGTTTCATATATTCCTCTGCAGGGGTGGGGAACGTGCCTCCTGTGCACCATCTAAGGCCCACAAAATAATTTGGTAACTCTGCCAAGGCAACCACAGGCAGATCTCAAAATTCAATAAATCTATAGCAGGCTAATTTTTAAGTTATATGGCCTGTGAATGATGTTATAAATATCCAAATAACCCTTGGCAGAGAAAAGATTTCCCACCCCTGCTCTAGAGAAATATTTGGTGTTTCCTTCAAGACTGTCTAAACTCCATGTAAATAAGACAGTTAGGCAGGTGCATAGCATTTATCGTAATTGAAACTCAAAAGAGTATGTCATCATCATCTTACCAAAATCAAAAACATAGACCTCTACAAATTTAGTATTTGTTTTCAGAAAGATAAAGCAGCATATTTGGTATAGTCAAGTCCCATTACTTGGAAGTAATTCAGGTGTACTGTTCAGGTAATTTTAACAGGAACTGGTCTATAGTAAAGAAATTTTAAATTGTTCTTTACTTTTTTATATATAGTACTTCCCAGGAGCAGATGAGCCATTGCAGTATCCTTGTCAGTATTCAGATGAAGGACAGAGTAATTCTGCCACCAGTACAGGTAAATGTATAGATAGGAAGACTAATAACCTGACTTTTTTTGGTCTCTATTCCAATGAAATTATAATCAAGAAGCAGTGAATGATGTTCCCATTTGCATTTTAATTCCTTCATTTCATATGATTGACTGCAATTTGAGTTTCCAGGTGCATCATTTTTCATGAAGGTGCCCAGATTAAAGAGTTTATTTTAGACCTGCTTCCAAGGCTTGGAATTCTTGTATAGTTATATAAAATAAGGTTGGATATTATATTACTGTGTATGTCATTCTTAATTTGAAAAAATAGTTTCTACCTGATACTGCTAAATAGTATTAAAAATTATTATAAATGTGTTTAATGTATTTCTTCATGACCATCACTACTTTTTGATTCTTGTTTAAGAAGCTTAGCTTTAGTTAAAAGTTCTGCTTTCTGAAATAAAGTAGTCAGAAATGTAGCTTTTGGTCATCCAAAAAATTAGAAATAATACTCAAAATTGTACTCTCAAAATAGATGGCATTTATCCATTTTGTTATTAATTATAACTAAAAGGTGTGGTGTTTGTATATACATGTGAGAGTACTTCTGAAAGCTCATGGGGAATAGAATTAAGAGATTATTTTGGTGCAAAACAGTGTGAAGTCTATGCATGCTTTTTTCATGATATGTATTTTTCCCATGAATTTTTTGAAAATTTCTCATATGTTTCTGCCTTTCATTTAAAATTTTACTTTTCTGACATATTTTTACTGGTCTGTTTCTCCCTTTTCAAGAATAGTTTTTACTTGCCATGGGACCCCAAATCCCATTAAACTGGGTGGTAAAAATGCCATCTTAAGTGTTAAAGTGATCATATTTTTAAAGTGATTATATAGATAGGATTAACTGTTAAAGGAATCATATAAATAAGATCGAGTATCTGGTAATAATAATAGATTGAATTAAAATGGAGATAATGTTACAACATGGGAAGCAGTCCACACAGCAGACTCATGACAATCGCTCTAAATAACACTCTGACCTCAAAATCAGCCCTTAAGGCATTCTGGTCTGGCTGAAAAGCCCATGAGAGCATTTTAGGCGTGGAAAGCCAAGACACTGTGGCAAAAAAAGTCCAACATGAAGGATCTCTGTGAGTGAGGCCTAGTGGAAACAAGTGGCCATTCAAGAATGATGTACTTTTCTCTGAAGGGAGGAGAGAATTCCCACTTTGCTTATGGCCTTGTCTAAATACTGACAGAATTTATGGTCACAAAAGGCTTCCATAGCCTTGGCAGCTCATGTCAAGAGCTTTGGATGATCACTGACATCATATATAAGAATGTTAATTATTAAATTAACAACAGGAGTCACGGTACACTTACTTCCCATGAAGGATCTCTGCCCTTAATGAGTTGTATTATGAGAATTAACTGTAAAATTTGTTCTCAAACGTTTTTTGTGTATGTGTGTGTGTGTGCAAATTGTTGAAATCTTTACTTAGTATAGAGTTGGTCTTCTGTGTATAAAGTTAATTGAAAATGAATCTTAATGGAGAATGGGAATGGGAGAGGGAGGAGGGGGAGGGTTGGGAGTAGGGGTGAGAGGGTAGGTATTGTGGGAAGAATCACTATGTTACTGAAGTTGTGCTTACAAAATTTATTCTCATTAAATAAAAGGTTTCTTTGGGGGGAAAAAGAATAGCTTTATTTATTTTAAACTAGCTATTGCTTAACTCTTTTTTTAATATTTATTTGAAAGGCAGAGTTATTAACAAAGAGGGAGAAGCAGAGAAATCTTCCATCTGCTGGTTCTCTCCCCAAATGGCTCACTCCCCAAATGGCCACAATGGCTGGGACTGAATCAGGCCAAAGCCAGGAACCAGGAGCTTCATCCATGTCTCCCACGTGTGTGTCAGTGGCCCAAGTACTTGGGCCATTTTCCATTACCTTCCTAGCATGAATTGGAAGTGGAGCATCTGAGACTTGAACTGGCGCCAGCTCTGCAGGCAGCAACTTAACCCACTGCGCTGGATCCCTGCCCTGCTTAGCTATTCTTAAATTCCAGTTTTGGTGAAAATCTTTTGAGATGCTCTGAAACTTCTTTCGAATTCCATCATTTGCTAGTTCCACTACCTCCAAACTGTCATCATTTCCAAAGTGCGCTTCAGTCCTTCCATCTTCTCGATGACCTTCAGTCTTTTAGGTCCTTCTGTGTCCCTCCTTCTGCTTAATTTCAGTCAACTATTTGAATCTTTGGAGAATAATCTTATGTTTCTAGTCCCTCTCACAGTTGCCTGGCTTAACCCCAAATCTGATTAAATCTGGCACTTAGTTTGCTCATTGCCTGTGCAAGTGCAATTGAATATGGCTGGAGACAGCATGTGCTCACTCTTCAATTATGTATTCATTGCCACCGGACACTTATATTTTTAGTTCATCACCTCTCTCCTAGAAGACTTAATTTTTTAAAAAATTATATATTTATTTATTTATTTGAAAGAGTTACAGAGAAGCAGAGAGAGAGAGAAATGCAAGGGCTGACCCAGTCAGGAGCCAGGAGCTTCTCCTGGGTTTCCCACATTGATACAGGGGCCTAAGTGCTTGGGCCATCTTCCACTGCTTTCTTAGGCACATTAGCAGAGAGCTGGATTGGAAGTGGAGCCACCAGGACTTGAGCCAGCTCCCAGATTAGATGCTGCCACTGCAGGCGTGGCTTGACCTGCTATGCCACAGCACTGGTCCCGTGACTTAATCTTAAACTGTAGCCCCTCTCCTCAAATTTCAGGCACCTCCTCACCACTGCTCACTCTAAGATGACATGGACATTGTTTGCTATTTTTCTGAGAACATTGGAGTAATCAAAGGACAGTTTCCACAAGATTCTGTACTACATCTGCCTACCTGTCTGCACTTACACTCATCTACTGTAGGTTCTTTCATTACTATGGCTTCACTATCCAAGCTTCTAGCCAAAGGTGAATCTTTTTAGTTGTGCATCATATCCCATCTGCCCATCCCAGACAATCTTCCCTCTCCTGTCATCAGTTTTAGGTTTTCTAGTGGAATCATTCCCAGAGTAAACCTAGGCTGTCTCTGCATTCTCTGAAAAAAAAATCTCTTTCCATTCTATACTGTACCCACTTCATTTGAACATTTATTCTGCTACTACCATGGAATTATTCTTGTCAAGTCTGTATTATGGTAACACATAGTTAGACTCTAGTAAGTGATTTTTTCAGTTATCGTATTTGACTCTAGCATTTGACACCAGTTATTACTCTGACTTTCCTATAGCATGTTCTTCCACTGTTTTCCAGAATCCCACTAGCCTGGTTTTTGTCTTATATCTCTGGCCATTTGTTCCCAGTTTTCCTTATTAGCTGATTATTCTTCATGTCTTCAGTCTATAAATGTCAGAGTGTGCAGGGCTTATCCAAGCATGTTTCCTTGCTAACTCCACCCAGTATCATGGCTTTAATGGCATTATCTACCGTCTATTTACTGATGTTTTTCTCCATCTCCTACTGGAACTCCATAGTCATACATGGAACTACTTGCTTAATACCAAACAGGAACTCAAACAACATTTTCCATAGTGAATTTTTTATTACTCCTTCAAATTACTACTCCTTTTTGCTTCCCCATCTCAATTAAAAGCCTTCAGTTTTTATACTAGATCAGGTTAAAAACTTTAAGTTATTCTAGATATTCTAATTAGATAATTTAGGCATTTAGGCTCCTTTATTCAGCTGTCCTTAAGTTCCGCTTGAAATGGGTTCATTTGGGAGTAGATGTTGTAGCCCAGCAGGGCAAGCTGCCATTTGGGATATTCACATCTGATACTATAGTGCCTGGGATCAAGTCCTGACTCCCTGTCCAGTCCAGCTTCCTTAATGCACCTGGGGAATAGCACGTAGTGGCCCAAAAACGGGTCCCTTGCCACACATGTGGGGGACCTGGGTGGAGTTCCCAGCTCCTGGCTTTGGTCAGACCCAACCCTGGCTTTTGCAAGCATTTGGGAAATAAAATAGCAGATGGAAGATTCTGTCTCTTCACTCTCTACCTCTCTGTCTCTGGCTTTCAAATAAGTTTGTTTTAGGTTTCTTTATTAACTTAAAATGTCTTTATTTCTATTCATGTCTTGCTAGTTTGGAAAAAATTTAACTTACATACTGTTTACTGAAGTGTTTATTATTCTCAACCTGTAGTGATAAATGTTCTGCTTTCTTAGGTTCATTCATGGATATCGCTTCTACAAATACCAGTAATAAAAGTGACACTAACGTGGAACAAGTTCCTGCCACAAATGATACTATTAAACGCCTAGAATCTAAATTGTTGAAAAATCAAGCCAAGCAACAGGTTTGTTATGTTAAGAAAGTTGCATGATGACCTTATTAACATTATTTTAATTGAAGTTAATGATTCGCCATCTTCTGTTATATAAATCCCAAATCTTCCTGGTACAGATGAGTTTAAGAATAATGACACAATGAGATTTCTCCTTCTGTTTGTTACCAAAGTGTTTTTCTTTCAAATAACAGTTGTTGTCTTTGCCAACTTTGTAATTCTCTCCCTATAATGATCCCTCACTTTAATAGTTGACAAATAAAAATGTAAAATGGTGGCCAGCACCACAGCTCACTAGGCTAATCCTCCGCCTGCGGTGCCAACACACCAGGTTCTAGTCCTGGTTGGGGCACCAGATTCTGTCCCGGTTGCTCCTCTTCCAGGCCAGCTCTCTGCTGTGGCCCCGGAGTGCAGAGGAGGATGGCCCAAGTCCTTGGTCCCTGCACCCACATGGGAGACCAGGAGGAAGCACCTGGCTCCTGGCTTCGGATCAGTGCAGTGCGCCAGCTGTGGTTTGCCGGCCGCAGCGGCCATTGGAGGGTGAACCAACAAAAAAAGGAAGACCTTTCTCTCTGTATCTCTCACTGTCCACTCTGCCTGTCAAAAAAAAAAAAAAAAAAAACAACTTAAAAAAAAATGTGAAATGGTATAGTCTGGCAGCACTATCCAGTTAAAGGAGTTGTCCTAAATCTATGATTCTGAGCTGTTCAGATTTATTATATTTTTGCCAGTTTTGATTTAAAAAGATTTTAAGGAGTGATTTTATTCATCTTACTTGAGGCATTTAGATTAAGTACTAACTGGGGCATTTACCCTCCAATTCTGTATTGCCTGTACTTTCAAAAGGCAATGTGTGCAGCTTGTTCTCCTTTCTCCTGCAAACTTCTTCAAGAGCGGGACAAGATCTATAGGAATCCCTCTTGGCATCTTCTTCCTTCTAGGGCCCCAGGATTTCTAAATCTAACAAACTTCAGTAATTCAGATTGACTTATAATTTTAACAGAGTGAATCCGGACGTTTGAGCTTGGGAGCCTCCCGTGGAAGCAGTGTGGAAAGCTTGCCCCCAACCTCTGAGGGCAAAAGGATGAGTGCTGACATGTCCGAAATAGAAGCTAGGATTGCTGCGACCACAGGTAAGAAGAACTGCAAGTTGAAAAGGAGCCAAAATGTAATGCTTTTTGGCACAGTAGCTCCACTGGTTTCATTAGGAACCTCAGCATTTTTGTATCATATTTTTTGAAAAGAAAATATATTTATAATAGATTTTCTGAGCTTCTAGAAATAGTTCATGCATCATCTCAAATTCCATAGAAGAAAAGTATGATTTGTAAGATTATTTGAGTTATAAAATATACCTTCCTAATTACAGATCTCATCAAACACTATTGACTGTGCTCAAACATGAGCTGAAAATCTAAGTGAGAAATTGAAATTATGCCAAACCTAGAATGTTTGGGAGGATTTTGAATGTTCTACTAGATTTTAGAAGTTAAGTCAAATAACAGCAAATATTTTGTTTTGAAGTTAGTATCTTCCAGACCCAAATGTGATTTGGCCTTACTCTCTACTCTCTTTTCTTCAGTGGTAGAAATAGCTACTAGAAGGTTGTGCTTAGTTTCTTTAATTGTAAATGAAAGGTAATGATTATTTTATACAATATTGAAAAACCTAGCCTTTAAATTTGATTTTTTTCAGTTCTAAAAATTATTAATCATAGAAGAACTAGTCAGCTCAAAAACAATTACATTTTTTGTTGGATTGCCCACCTTTTTTTCTAACCAGATTTCATTTTGGTAATGTTGGTTTATTATTATTGTTGTTGCATTGATTGTCCACAGGCTGGAAGGGAGCTGATAATAAAAGTAAACACATCTGTTTTGGAAAATGTGGAAATGTAAACAAATGAGAAAGAATCTTGTTATATAATTTTCATATTCAGATATAAACTTAACATTTTTGTTTATTTACCTCTAGTCTTTTAACTATGTTTGTGTGTAAATGTGTATTTCCATGTGTATTTGCATGGAATTCATTTGTATTTTTTAACTTACCTAACCAAGTTTTATGTTTTTGGGCCTTGCTTTTTTCTATTTATTTGTGGGTTTTTTCCCTAAATAGAATATTCTTACTGTGTGTAGAACTCTCTTGAGACGTAGTCCAGATGAACCATCAATCATACTATACTTATCTTCAACTAATCTTGATTACTGATTTTATCAGCTAGCACTAGAATTTGTTAGGTAAAACATGTCTGTGATATATAAGCTTTATTTTTCATGCATAAACAAATCTGAAGTAGGCTATATGATCATCAGGAAACTGGTGTCATCTCTATGATGGTGTCCTCTCACTCTGTCCTTGCAACAATCCTTGTTGTATAGCTTCCATCCTCAGGGTTATCTCATATCTAAAATGGCTCTTATACTTCCATTCATCACTTCCACTTTCCAGGCATCAAGAAGGAATAAAGGGGGGAAGGATAAAGGACATCCATGGTATTTGAAGGAGCTTACACAGAAGTCCCTCTAAACAACTTCCACATAAATGTCATTGGCCAGAGTAATGTGGTCAAGTAGCTGCCCACAGCTCCAAGGGAAAGAGGGCTACATGGTCTTTTATCTAGGAACGCTGCTTTCCTAAATAAGTCAGAGTTCTGTTACTCAGAAGGAAGAACAGAACAGATGGGTCTTCAGAAGCAATCAAGTTGAGTAGAGGTCACCAGCTGCTGGGAGGCCCCCTGACCTCCAGGAGTCATCTGCAAGTGTGGGTGTAGAGTACGATGAACTGCACTTGCAGGGACACATTCACACGTCCTGGGGAACCTTTGTCACTTCAGGGATGTCTTTCAAGATAGACTTGCCAAACACTGGTTGCTATCCTAAAACAGCATTGTTATGATAATGTTTTATATCTTTGCTATCATTTTTCTAGTCAAGTACTGATTTATAATTATTCTGTACAGAAAAGACACCAACTTAAGGATAACCACAGACATTAAAATTATCCTATTTTTTTTCCTAAGTATAGAACAGATCCTGTTGTGCATCCTCTAGATTTTACACAATTTAAATTTTTCAGTGAATTGTCTTACTTTGAAAGATTCGTACTCTCCAGCCTTTCAGTTCCTTCTACTACCCTAAACTTTGAAGAATATAGTAAATATTCAGTTTACTGGAAATATGTATGAGTATTTATATATAGGAAAGCATATACATTTTCTACTTTGATTCAATAATTATCATTAATCACTGAATTTTACTTTATAGAATCCTTCAGGAAACACCTTTCTTGAACATATATCTTGTGCTTGTGTGATTAAAACAAATGGCAGCTTGCTCCTTTTTAACTCCTCTCTCTTCCCAACTCTCATCACACATATCAGCAGTTTCACTTAGGTAGATTGTTTCTGTGAGCACATTTGAAATTCAGCTTCCTCATTACTGTGCAGCTTTGTTTGTCTATTTTTCCTGCTGATTAAAACCCCGATGTGTGAAACATCTCATATCAGTAGTTGTTTGCTCTTTAATCGTGCTGTTTCTAAGCATGGATAAAAAGTAGATAGTTCTGCATGCCATTCTGCATGAGATGTTATTAACATAACTATATGAAAATATTCTGTTTTTGTAGGTCATCGTGTTCTGTGTTACTATTTTTGTTTGTTTGCATGTATACTGTATATATGTGTTTTGCAGCATATTCCAAGCCTAAACGAGGCCACCGTAAAACTGCTTCATTTGGCAACATTCTGGATGTCCCTGAGATCGTCATATCAGGTATCACAGGCCACCTGAGTTGGTCTAATAACTGTGGAGCCAGAATAATGATCCCTGGTACTTTTAAAATGCTTCTTGCTCCAATTTTTCTAAGACATGAAAACAGATACCTTGCATGACAGTAATTAAGGAGACAGATTGAAAACTATGTACACTTATACTGAAGCAGGCTTGAAAAAATAGCTTCATGTCTACAATAATGAAGATAAATAGAAAGGAAAGTAAACCTTCTCACAAAGGAGAGACCATCAACTCAGAATTCTTACATCTTCCTCTCATATCCTAAGTGAGGACATGAGCTAAACCCAAACTCCTCTGCACCCAGCAGAAAGAGGAAACAACTGTTAAAAATTTTGTGTTGGTTCTTGGTTCCTTTTTTCCTAACTTATTACTTTTGGGGCTTCCTCTAGACTTTGTATGCCAGCCTCTTTCTGTTGGTGGCAAGTGAATATGAAGTTGAAAAGAGTTGCTCTGTACAGTTTTATCTCAACCTAAAGAACAGAATACAAAGTAAATGTAAATGAAATGTGCTGTTTTGCAGGGTATCTTGCCAAAGAATAGTGTAACATATATGGTCAATTCTGGTTCTGTGTATTACTAGGAAAATCTCACAAATTAAATGTTTTTATATCTGACTCAGTGTCTTACATTGATAAACTACTTTTATATCATAGATGAATATAAAATACCATTTTTATTAGAAATCTGAATGGCATATTTGAGCTTCAATATTGATTAATCTGTTATCAAAATAATTTATATATCCCTCTGGTATAGATTTCTTTCTACCTCTGTCCCCAAATTTTTGATAAGGAAATATATAGTACTTTTCCACACACATTCATGCATGTGACTTGGATGAATTCTTCAACACTCTGAATTTTGCCTGTAATTGTGTTGAATAGCTAATAGTTCTTTGTCCCCTACTAAACTGAAAACTCTGTATTGGTGGAGACTGTCTTTGTTGATTATTTTTTATTGTATCAACAGTAGTTAGTGCAATGATTCACATTTTAGCATTTAATAAATGTTTATTATATAAATAAACGAATCATTATTGGACATCTCCTATGGCTAAGTCCCAGGATACAAAAAATATATATAAATTGTGCAATTCCTAGGGCATTTAACTATTGCTGTTCAAATAATAGAACTGACACATTTCTCATGGAGTAATTTTTACTTATAAATCTGGGCCGCAAATACTTGCCATCGTTTTCTCTCTGGGGAGAAACTTACTAAGGAGCTAACACTCTAAAGAAGTGGTAGTGTATAAACTTACTGATGAGCTGAAATTACCTTAAATATTTCAAGGAATCAGGAAAATTTAGATGAATGGCCACAGTCTTAATCCAGATCTTATAAGTAAGCATTAGGAATAAATATGTATGTGGCAATATAGCCAGTGAATGTAGTATTAAATGAATTTCATTTGTTTTTTGGCAGCAACATAGACTTTTAATTTGATTTCCCATGAACTTTTTAAACACCTCTCTTACAAGATAATAGAGGAAGGAGCAGAAAGGAAAGAATAATTTATAGCTGGCAAGTGCTACTGGTATATAGAGGGCAGAGGCCAAGGATGCTACTAAATAGCCTGTAGTGTAACAGACTGTCTCCCACAACAAAAAAGTATCCAACTCAAAATGTCAGCACCACTGACCAAAGGTCCCTCATCTTAATTGATCTTTTTTTCAGCCTTGTTATCAGAAGGTTATCAGAACAAGTTATGGTCACTTTACAGATGAAGAACTTAACTCTAATGCTACGAGTGGTTTTCCCAGAGTCACATATCCAGGACCCCAGCCCAGATTTTCTGACTCCAAATCACATCTATTTTCTGCTCTTTTGCTTAAGTTAGAAAAGATAATAAATTTCCCAGATAGGGTAATTCTTCCTTTATCTGAGTTGTTCACTTGGGGAGACCATGACATTGGTTTCTTATGGATTTAGGAAACCTTAATGCTGTTCTAATAAAGATATTAAGGGGAGAGTGTGTAGCCTAGCAATTAAGATGTCAGCTGGTAAGACACCCACATCCTGCATCGGAGTACCTGGGCTTATACCCAGCTCCAGCCACTGGCTGACTCACAGCAATATTTGTCAATGTAATAGTCTCCCTGGACATGTAGAAATGGACTTCTAATGCCTCAGTGCTCCTATGGAGCAGATTGCACAACTTCTTAAACCTTGTCCACATTATTTCTGTCTCTGAATAAGTGTCAGCCAACTTTGATATGGTAACTTTCCTTTCTTCTACTGTCTCCTGATATTTCCCTACTTGAACTGTCCTACCTGCTCATTAAGAGTGAGCTAGAGATTATCCTGGCCCATTATTACAAGGCAAGACATACAATTAAGGGTGTTTTACCAACATATTTAGCTGATACATTGGAGTAGGCTTTAGAAAAAGAAAATCTAGTTTTTTAAGTGTTTTCAGTTAATACTTGAATTTAAAAGCATAATCCTGGGGCCAGCATCATGGCATAGCCAATTAAGCCACCACCTGCAGTGCTGGCATCCCAATTCATGAGGAGCTGCTCCACTTCCCATGCAGCTTCCTGCTGGTGGCCTGGGAAAAGCAGGGGAGGATGGTCCAAGTGTTTGGTCCCCTACTATCCATGTGGGAGACCCCGATGAAGCCTCTGCCTCCCAGCTTCAGCTTAGCTCAGACCTAGCCCTTGTGGCCTTCTAACGAGTGAACCAGCAGATGAAGATAACTTTGTCTTTTCCCCTCTCTCTCCTCCTCACCCCATCTCCCCCTCTCTTCCTGTAACTATGACTTCAAATAAATAAATAAATAAAAATCCTTTTAAAAAAAAAGCATAATCCTTCCTCCTATTCAGCCAGTGAATTATAATTTGTTGTCTTGTCATTTGAAGAAAAGGGACTGAATGACAGATTATTGAATTGCTTTAAGTTTTTCTAGTAGTTTTTCTTCCAGTATTTATTAAGAGCAGTAAAAACACAGATTTTTATTTTCCTTTCTTTATTTTCCCCCATATTTTGTTTTTGTTACTCTTCAAGCTTCCACGAATCTGTTTCTTCTTGTACCTTCATCTCAAATACCCAAAGGAATTGGGGATTATGATTGTGAAAATCTATAATACACTCTAATAATGGCAGTACATCTGGTACTAGAAGAATACCTGAATTTTGCATTCTTTTAAAAATCCAGATGTTAAAAATGAACAGGTAAATTGCTTAAAAGTTACAAAAAAAGAGTAGCAGAATTTTTCAATCAAAAGCAGAGAGTAAATAGTTAACAAAGCAAATTTTGTTTTGTTTCTAGGATCAACAATCAAGGAAGATCAGCAGTGGTGCCCTGTGGTCCTTATGTGAATAGTTAGAGCACTTAAGGGAAATTAGCTATGATTATAATGCAGTTTGAAATCCACTGGAAAAAAAAATACTTATGCATATATATATATATACATATATATGTGAAACACCTGTAAAAGGTTTAATTGAAACATTCATCTTCTCTACTTCCTCCCACTCTAATATAAAATTTGCTGTACTTCATGTGTACCAGTGAGATTGCTATTATAAAATGATATGAATTCCCAAAATGTGTTTTCCAATAGTACCTTTTCTAAATACATCTTGGTAATTAGCTAAGTTGGAAAATGTAGACTATTTCTACTTAAACAATTTTTATTAATGTTACTGTATTACAGTTGAAAATTCTGAATTTCTTTGGTCAGACTACATTATGCTGCTGAATTGTTTCCCCCCTCCCACTCCTGGTCTGATAGATAGAGACAGAGACATGTACACAGACAAACAGAGGGAGAGTTCCCATTTGCTGTTTCACTCCCAGATGCCCACAATAGCCAACACTGGGCCAGGCTAGGCCAAAGCTGGGAGCCAAGAATGCAATCCAAGTCTCCATGTGGACTCTACCTGTCAGGGTCTGCATTAGCAGGAAGCTGGAATTGGGAACCAGCGCCTAGTCATTTTGCTTTAGGACTGGCTTGTTAACCATTAAGCCAAACATCTGCCCCTTGATTGTATTTTAAGCACTTGAAACTTTTCTCAACCATTCTGTTGATAAGCATCACATGAAAATGCTTTTTTGTATTAAGTTAAGTTCCTACCTTGCACAGATAATGTTGCAAACAATTATAAACCTTACACTAGGGATACTGAGGCCCAAAGGAAGGTATAATAAGATATTTTTTGCCTGTTCCTGTCATGTATAAACACTTCAGTTTCAATAAAATTCCATATTTATAGTTAATTAAATAGGGAAATTAACTTTACAAATGAACATTTAAGAGGCTGTCTACTATATTGTTATCTACCAAGCATACTTTGTAAAATAAGAAGTCAAGCTCTAACCTAATAAAGATGGCTTATTAGAAAGAAAAGTAATACTTGCTTTCCTTTGGTGGGGGAACAAAAACCCCACTTGTATGGCCTTTCTAAAGAAAAAGCCAGAATTTGTTTACATTAGTGAAAGAGTATGAAATTTGTGGCAGCTTAAGTAAGAGCACATATTTTTAAACAAATTAATTTTACCATGAAGCAGTAATTTAATGCCACAGTATATAGTGCTATACACATTTTAAATCATATTTTACATAAGAGAACAGTGTCCCACAATTTCAACACTCAAAATTTAAGAATCTCAGAATTGTCAGCATTTTGGTTGAGATAGGACAAAAATACAGTTTTGATTTTTAAATGAAGAGAGTTTTGAGAAATTTGGGGATAAAAAAGCTACGAACTTATTTAAACCAATAGGAAAAAAAAAATAACTGTGGGTCCTGAGCCAGCAATTTCTGAATTCTGTGATAACTTTCAGATACTAGCTCAGAAAATCAGTTGTGTGTGCAGCTTTTTTGAAGAGATTTATTCTGTCTTTGAGACATTACTGTAAAAAGAACCATTTATATGCTGCTATTCTTAACCCTCTTTATTATTTTTTTTTCTTAAATAAGTATAGAAGATGTAGACTAGGCTGGTCCTCTGATTAATTCCTTTTATTGATTTCACTTAGAAGAATCATTCTAAAACATGTCATTTGTTTTCTATCACAAGTCATGAAAGTTCCAGAATTTATTAGAGAAATATTCAGGGCATCATAAGCAGGTTTCAGATTTCTTCATCAGTTACTTGTTTACATCCTATTGCTCTTGTTTCTACTTTTTTGTTTGCCATGTGTAATATAGGTATGCACATTCCAAAAGACCATAAAAAATGTAAAATAAGATTCTAAATTAGAATTCAGTTGCGCAAAATTCACAATCCAAATTTACCAAGAACACACCCAGTCATTTTCATTTGCAGTAATAGGAGATTGATTTTTTTACATTCATGTTTCTAAATCATGATTCTAAACTTCATATTGGAGCAACAAGTATTCGTTGATTGCAGTCTTTTTTTGGCCTTGTCTGAACTGTCTGCCAGATGGTTTCTGCCATAGTTGTGCCAATTAAAATGCATTGCCTAATATTGCTTGCTTTGACTCATGCTTGGAGATGTCTCATTTTGTGGCATTTGCTGTCAGCTCTTCTTCACCCTGTTTCCTTAAAAGTTTTTACTTCCCTTTTCTCCTACCCTCCACCTCGTCTTGAGTTCATTTTTGTTGTTATTGCAATGATGATGTAATGGTTTATAGACACTTGTGCAGGGTGGTTCCTCAGGTTCACAGATGTTGCTAATCTGAAAAGAGAATTCCAGACACTTTTACAAGCCCATCTCATCTCTGCTAATTTTAGAATGAGTGTGTTGAATGAAATGTCCCTAAAATTACTCATTAGTCATGGTGATTGGGGGGTCCTTTTTGTCCTTGGGAAACTATAGTTAAAAAGTGTTCACAAAAAGCGTTGTGGTGTGTTTGATTCAGTAAGTGTGCAGTTTGTTCTTTTAGTCTTTAATGTTTCTTAGTCTTTTAAGTTTTTGGAATAAAATGAAATTGTAGAAAATGTGAATTCAGGGAGGCCGGCGCTGTGGCTCACTAGGTTTATCCTCCACCTGCACCTCCGGCATCCCATATGGGCGCCGGGTTCTAGTCCCAGCTGCTCCTCTTCCAGTCCAACTCTCTGCTTTGGCCCAGGAGGGCAGTGGAGGATGGCCCAAGTGCTTGGGCCCTGCACCCGCATGGGAGACCAGGAGGAAGCACCTGGTTTCTGGCTTCAGATTGGCACAGCGCCATCCATAGCGGCCATTTGGAGAGTGAACCAACGGAAGGAAGACCTTTCTCTCTGTCTCTCTCTCTCACTGTCTGTAACTCTACCTGTGAAATAAAATATAAAAAAATGTGAATTCAGATTATGCAAAGAATCTAAAAGATAGCCTATAATGGAAAAAAGGATGATAACCTAAATTTAAGTGGGTGATTATAAATTTTTTTGTTTACTACACTTACTATGCATTAAAAATTATTATTCTCTTAAGCCCTTTTAGTTGATTGCAGAATAATATTGGAGTCACATGGATTATCATTTTAAATTACATTGCTGATTGGTTTAAAATAAGATTATATATATGTGTGTGTATGGGCACACACATGTTGAGGATTATGGAAATTAAAATTTTAAGAATTATTCTGTCAGCTAATTGGGCCACAACTAGTGCATGTTCTCAGTGCTGCCAACTAGTTGAGAAATTACATAATATAGCTAACAGTAAGCTAAAAGAATTTTGAGTATTGTATCAGCTGTTA
The DNA here is from genome assembly GCA_949820135.1 of Sylvilagus floridanus. Classification (NCBI taxonomy): domain Eukaryota; kingdom Metazoa; phylum Chordata; class Mammalia; order Lagomorpha; family Leporidae; genus Sylvilagus; species Sylvilagus floridanus. Next base: position 79,047,802 of record OX463227.1, read on the forward strand.
CTCGGAGTATTTTGGCGTTTCCTTTAGACAGCTGATCTCTCATCTCACACTATATAAACAACCCTACTCCCAAATAAATGTGCTGAATGAAGCTACTGCTTAAGTCATTCCATTTTATTGAAGACTTACATTTGTAGCATTCTTTCATAAATGACTTTTTATTGAGTTATTATTAGCATAAAAGTCCCTAAAGCAGGGCTAACACAATAGCCCGTTTCAACAGGCTATAACTGAGAGAATGAGAGTCTTTCCAGGAGGAAATTAAGTTGTTATTCACAAATGATAAATTAGTAGGTTCTGTAAAGGCTATTGGGGTTAAGTAAGTGTGACTTGGTGAACTGAGTTTAAGCCTAAGCATCCTTTTATGTCTTGAAAAAGGTGCTGCTGCCAGTTGAAGTCAGTTGTGTCTTGCAACCTGCTAGCTGTCTTGCTGTAAAAACTAACGTAAGGCTCCTGAAATAGATGCCGTCATCAGCCCCAGCCCCCAAGCATTCATCTATTTAAACACATGACAGAAGATGGTAGAAGAGAGTTCAGCAGCTATTCATGTGGTAGGAGTGGTTATTGGATTAGGACATACTCCATCGTAGACCAGCACCTTTTGAGTTAAAGCATTGCAGCTGTTTCTCTTCCTTTCTTTACTTCCTTCGTTTCTCTCTCTGTCTCTCTCACAACAATCTTACTTGTTCTTTTTCTCACAAACATTTTGTATAGATCCAAGGAGCAACAATTTCCAACTTCCTTCTGTAGCAGTTACCAAACCTTTACTATCTGTTTCAATAGATTTCAGTGTTTTGCTTTTTTTATTTCTCAAAAGGCAACGGACAGCCAAGACGTAGATCCATTCAAGACTTGACTGTTACTGGAACAGAACCTGGTCAGGTAAGACTTAATATTCAGTTTGCTGTCTTTGAAGAATTATGATAAACAGAAATTGAGAATTTGCTTTAATGTGTTCTGCAAAATCAGTTTTATAATTTGACCTAAAGTTTTGATACAGAAATTCATTGGCACAAAACTTAAATACTTAGGGAAAAATAGCATAAATGTTATTATTAATTTAATTTGAAGGCTAATTTCTGAAGGCAATTTAAATTGCATGGGAAAGAAATTGTTTAGCAGTGCTGTATATATGTTATATGGTTTTTATGTGTATCTTAATAAGGAAATATTCAACTTTGTAATTAAACAGTTTGTCATTATCATTATCCTCTAAAGGGAATCAATATTATTGTTTGCTTTTTACTAGTGGAGTAAATACTTCCCCACCCCTCTGTCACATACAGAGTTGGCATACCTATAGACCTTCTTTCACCTTTTAATTTGAGCATACCTGCTAGCTTTACATTTTTGTGAACTATCCTTAAGGAAATACTTACTAGGTAGGTAAATAAACGCTAGAATGGCTTTTACCCCAGTTGCTAAGGTATTTCTAATGCTCTTCTAAACTCCCTGGTCTCTTTATTACTGTTTTTTTATAGATGATACAGAATATAGTATTCTGTAAGCCATTACTGACTAATACATAGTTTTAACCAACCAGGTATTTAAAAGTAGTCTAGTCATTGTGTTGTGTTTGTTCTGAGATTAATATGCAATTTAGGTAACTTAGATCATATTCTGTAAAATGAATTAGGACTCATTATTAGGTATAGTGTTGTCATTTTATTTTCAGCATGCTTTTGAAATAATAAAATTGTATCATGTCCATATTCATGTTAAGTTTCAACATTACATAAGTTATTTGATTTAATTTATCATAACTATGCTAGTACTTGTCATCCTAGAAAGATGTTTCATTTCACTTTATAGAGTAATAAGTTTTGAGGATTCCTTGTAGTTATTAATAAAAATTTGAAAGTGCTTTATAGTCACCAACTTAACTAGCAACAATCACTTGATAAAAGTGACAGATATCTTTCATCTTTATGTGTATCTGGAAATATTTCTGTTTCATAACTCTTAGCTATACACACATACATAAAATATGTATAGTAATTTGTTATGTATTTTGTGATATTAATGAATCTAAATTTTTATTTCCGTTGTTTATTAGAAGTTTTTGTGAAGCCCCAGAACATTTGCCTTCAGTTTCCTATTTTCTCTCCCTCAAATACTTAAAGGTTTTAGTAAACCCATTTAGTAACTGTTTGACATCTGGTATTTGCTTTGATTCCTTAGAGGCTTAATGAGCTCAGCCCTCTAAACTCTGTTTACTATTGCCATTGATATTCCAGCTATGAGAACCTCCAGCCAAGTGTTCTCCCTTTGACTAGGAATGAGAAGCTCCCCTTAAGACATGTCAGGTGCAGCTGCCAGTGCGAGCGCTTTTCTCTAGACTCTAGAAAGGCATTGC